>OX421972.1:88062568-90462568 GCA_949128135.1 Parasteatoda lunata | reverse complement strand
ATGCTAGATTATGCCTTATTTAAATGAAAATAATATTTATTAAAGGGACCGCGAAGATTTTGAGCAAATGATATATTGAAGAACGTATTTTCAAATTTATAAAAACTTTTTTTTTTCAAAGAAAACATATTTTCATTTATCTATAAATATTTTGCACAACGCACAAATATTGCTGTTAAATAATAGAGTTAAAAATTTGTCTGGAATGTCTCATTAAAATAAAAATAATGATATTTATAAAAAAAAGGGCCACAAAGAAAGAATACAAAAAAATAAAAAAGATGAGCAAACGATTCTATGAACGTATGCAACTAAAAAATATTTCTGTCAAACAATTTGTCATTTAGAACGGGTCAGGTATATTTTAATTAAATAAAAATAATAATAAGGGCCAAAAGGACCAGAAATATTTTGAACCGTTTTATTTTCTATATATATATATATATATATATATACAAAAAACACGAAGAAAATAAAGAAAAACAATAAGTTTTATTTATTGCGCATAAGCTGCAAATTAATAGAACTCGTAAAATTAGTTCAAAATGTAGGGGAAAAAAAGGGGAAAAATACAGGACAATGAAAGAAGGGAAAAAAATTAGTAATAACATGAAACTGGAAAAAAAAAGACAAAATTTTTTAAAAATCCGAAAAATAAAAGATATAACCTTTTCATCAGCTCGCACGATTATATCCACAAAAAGAGTGCTTTCTAATATTGTATCAATATAGCCAAAGCAAAATATATCAATACAATAGTGTGAGGAGCACTCAAAAACTTTTTACAAAAAAGTAAAATGGATAAAATAAATAAAATACAAATAAATAAAATAGAACACAATAAGTAAAAATATCACGTAAAAACAGAAAATAAAATATAAAGAAGAAACAGAATAAAACATGAAATGAAATCAAAAAAGCGAGTAGCAAATTGAAATGAACTTACATGAATGGTAATTTTTCAAAAATGATTTAAAATATTTTCGTAACAAGATTCCCAGATTGCAAAAAATGAAAACAGAAGCGCGAGATAAAAGCGTAATTAGAGGATTTTTGTATTAAAGTGTCTTCTTACTGCATTACTGATGTGCGTTTGATTTGTTAGTATCAAAGATGGGCCCGAAATGGATGTGCGCATGGTAATATTATACTGGATAATTAAAATGAAGTTGACTATTAATAATTATAGAAAATAAATATTTATTTAAGAAAAAATATAAAATATAAATATAAATTTTATATTCTATTTTATATTTTCTCTTAAATAAATATTTAAGAAAAAATATGTAATTTTTATCCAATTCAGTACACCTAGAGGTATGATTTGTTTTGGGAACATGGAGAATTTTTTTTGATCCGACAGATTTGATATGCACCAGTCACTATTTACTAAACGGGGAATCTTTGGCCGGCGGGGATTGAATTCAAGACCACTTGGACATGGGTCCAACGCCCTACCAACCAGGCCATCCCGGCCTTTTCTTTAAGCTGTACCACCTAAAAGTGCTAGACGCCGACCAATAGCCCGTAATGTAGCTATAGAGCGATGTAAATAAAGTATTTGTGCAGAACCAAGAGGCAAAAAAGTGTTATTTACATTCTAATTTAATTACAGGTGCTGCTCGTTGGTCAATTATAGGTGCTGCACATCCTTTAAGAAAGTTTTATTTTATTTTATTTTATTTTATAACCGTCGTTGAACAGCCGACCCAATTTCATGGGTTTACGACTACTAATGTTCAACTCCGTAGCCTTGTAATTTTGAACCAATCCAGAAGACAAGGAAACTCCTGGATCAGTACCCCCAGAGGTATTGATTTGTTATGGGAACATGGAGGATTTTGAGACTCGACAGATTTAACGTGCATCAGTCACCATTTACTACACGGGGAGTCTTCGGCCGGTGAGGATCGAACCCACGACCTCTTGGATATGGGCCCAGCGCCCTACCGACTAGGCTATCCCGGCCTAAGACATGGAGGACTTTGAGACTCGACAGATTTAACGTGCATCAGTCACCATTTACTACACGGGGAGTCTTCGGCCGGCGTCATAGGATTAAATGGTGACTGATGAACATTAAATCTGTCAGGGTCACAAAGTCCTCAAAGTTCCCATAACAAATTAATAACTCAGGGAGTAATCAATTAGATATTGATCAATCTCAGGTTCAGGTCAAAACTATGGTTTGTGAATAAATTAATGAAGTGTGATTGGGACCTCTCTGTAAAACGGGCTGTTATGTGTGTGTGGCTGAAGTCGTATTCTTGACCATAGATGGCACCACTATAAAAAGAAGAAACGCACCCTCCGCTTTAAAATTTTGCCTGATTTCACAGGCTTGCTAGTATTGGTAAGTAGCATAAGTAATAACAACGATAAAAAGATCTTAGAATTTTAGTTTTGTGCAATGTCTTACTGATAAAAATTCTCATTACATATGCTAATATTTTTTGCTGTTTGGATGAACCAACCTTCAAATATAAATCCTTACGTTAAATTATCGTTCAAATTAATTTTTAAATTCTACCAGGATTTAAAATTATGCCGTACAATTTAAATTTTAGTAAAATTTTTATTCAGTTCTTCTACTTGAATGCATGCCATCTCAATTTTAATCCTCTATGGGAGAGATGGCTACCGCGTTTTGGCTGTCTGATAAACAGCGAGCAAAATCGAGTTTTTTACGGTAGAACAATTTATCGAAGACCGATACCGCACACCCTCTGTCTGTTTACAGCCTAATTAAAGACGTGACCCATCCGCTCACTGACTTTTATCAGTGAGGCTTGACTTCCAAAGATCTACTGGGTACCGTGTCTTAACTATCAGTTTACTGCAGGACATGTAATCATGTTAAAAGACCTACACTGAAGCGGCACAGTAGCCTTATTGACCTTTCTTCTTTTTGTTTGTTTGTTTGTTTATTTGCTTCTGTGATCGCTATTTCATACCTTGCCAAAATACAAAATTCGAGAATCGAAATAATTTTCTTGTTCCAAAACCAAAGTATGCGCAAATTCTCGTAAACCGAAGAAAATATGAGCCATACCATATGTATGAATCAAAGTCCATATGAACGCGATTTTCTTATTTATTCATTAACTAATAATTTTTTTTAAAAAATCAGTTTGATACCTTTTATTTATTGAAATGTGTTTAATAAAATCTACCAATTTTAAATTTTAAGACAGTAAGAAATTTTAAATTTATTAATATAATTTAGAAGAAACTTTTAAAATGCAACCTTTATATTTGAAACTTAGTAATGATGTCAATAGGCCGATTATATATATTTCTAAAATAAGTGTATGTTTATGCATTAGTACAGGTTTAAATTAAAATAAAAGGGAACTCATTGGGAAATATTGATTAGATATTTTATAAATGAGCAATTCAACTTTGGAGGAAGTACCCAGGACACTTTATTTGAAATCAAATATAGAAAATTTTCAATCGTAATTTCGTCATTCTAAATTTCACAATTACCATAAAGGATTTTGTTGATTTTAAACACATTATTATGAAAAATAATATCCATGCTGATTCATGATAACATCCACGCAACATTCAAAAAATGAAACAACAGATGGAAAGACGGTTTTGGGAACTGAAACTTATCCGATTTATAAGAAATTGATAAGATATTAGTTATCTTTAACAAGTACCAAGTTCAACAACTCTCTTCCATCATCTGTAAGTAAAATCTAACCTTTTTGTGTAGTTGGCGTATTTTTAATAATATGGTATTTTAGGAATAGTTATTGTGTTGGCATTATATTTTATACTCGTTTGATACTTTTTTTCTTGTGATCGAGCTTACTTTATTTATTTATTTTTTAAATTTAAAACGTGTTAATTAATATGCTAAGAGGAAAGCTTTTTTTAGGGTAACAGGAAAAGGGAAAAAAAATGTTTGAATCATGTTATCACAAGTTATTAACTGATCCTAGAAAGTCTTATGTCGATGTTGGTATATCTTTTTAGAACAGGATTTTGGAAAACAAGTGGAAAAACTTTTTCGCAGGAAAGACCACTGTTGACAATTCGTTTTCAGCATTCGCAATAGCTCAGTCAGTTTAACAAAAACGTGATAAGATATCGGCTATCTTTAAAAAATGAAAATCAACTTATTCAAATATGTTCAATATTCTAGCTAAAATAATAATAAATATAAACTGCATTTCTATTGAAAATCTAAAAAAACACAACATTGAAAAATAACAAAAAATAACCATTTTAATTAACTTTCACTTGACAATCTTATACCACAAAAAAAAAAAAAAAAAAGAAAAAAAAAAAAAAAAAAAAAAAAACGAACGAATATCTGGATTTCTTTTAGAAAATCTTTAAAAACGCAGCATTGAAAAATAAAAAAAAAACGACCATTTCAATTTTCTTTAAAAGTAGACAAGTTTTAATTTTTATAGATATGATAGAGTTTGAGTCATTTTGAAGGGAATTCCACGAGTGTGGAATATGAGGATTTGTATTCAAATTCCTCTTTTGTCCAAGTAGTGTAAGTGACTTGCAATTTCTTTGATAGCTTTTTATTGTTTTTAAAAATAATTTTTTTTTGCGAAATAGTTGAAGGGAAACCTCATTTTCCTTGTACAAAACCACTTAGAGTACAAGTAATATTTTTTGAGAATACTGTGTACAATGAAACAAAAAATAACTGTTGTTAAATTAATTTTTCTAAATTTATATTTTTTAAACACCCTATTTATTGCCTTTTAATTTAATGCACTGTAAGTGAAGCCTTATAACATATGAGGCTTTGGATGCTAAATAAAACTACGTACTCTAAACATATTTCATTATGGGATAAATTACCATTTATATAACTCTATATTTCAATAATTTTCGTTAAATAAATATATTTTAGATGTAGTTATTTAAACTAATTTGGCAGAAATTTTCTTTATTTAAATTAACTTCTTAGTTAATATTTGGGAATAATTAGAATATTTGTGTAAACGATATTAAATCTAATTTTTTATTACGTTAATTAGTGCTTTTAAAATCAGTTAAGTTTTCTCCGAAATAGATTTTTTTAAAACAAAATTTGATAGGTTATTGCTTTTAATTTCACAACTTTACAAGAATAAATTAATTACATTTTAAAAAGACATTTCCCCCATATTTTAGTTATGGAAATCCTTAATTTTATACACAAGAATAATAAATAGTAATAAAAGTAAATTAATTTAAAAATAATTCCAGAGCATAGCACTTTCTGTTTTTAGATTGACTATAGTTTTGTCTTAAAGCCAATAGATGGCAGGCTATGCTTTTTATTAGTTGAAAGGAAACTTGTACTTCAGCTAGACAGAAGAAAAAGGATAAAACATCAAACAAACGTGACGTAATTGAGAGTTGCGACACCTTTGAAGTCCGATAATGTTCTCTCATGGCAACGTTTGTAAATACAAATTTGAGCACGATACAACATTTTTTTACTAGCTGTGAGCTGCCCTAAAGATTATTTTTTCAGGTAAAATTTTCATTTCAATATTATCCTTTTAAGCTCTTTCCATAAATTAAAACTTCGCTTGCCAAGTTAATTAAATATTTATCATCAAATTAAAAGAAAGATTAAAAAATATTTATACTTCGAAATTATAAAATTTGATCATTTTAAAATAATTGATTTCTTTTGAAGAATGAATTTTAACAAGAATTTATTGCAGATACAGACACTTACTATAGTCATATTTAGTAAGTAATAATTTACTTGATTTTCATAAAATTTCGCAATTAAATGTTTTGAAATTAATACCACAAAGGGATTGTCTTCTTTTTTAAAATATGTGTACTTCTTTACTTTTAATATTTGTTTAAATTAGATTTTTTTTTGTTGCATGTTTTAACATGGAAAATTAATTATTTCTCCAGAATTGTTTAAGAATTTTAGAAATAATGAAATTGCTGTTTCGAAATGAATTATTTATTCTAGATTTATATTTTTAAAAACCCTGTTTTTTCCTATTCATATTTAATGCATTGCAGAAGTCAATAGTAAATGAAAAAAACTATATACTTAAATCTTCTGTTAATATTATTTTGGAACAAAAGACATCTACATAAAATGCATAAAACTATTATGATAAAAGATTAATTTTATTAGAGAATGCACAACCAGACATATTTGGATCCTATGTTTCACATTCCATTAGTACTTTTAGGGGGCGAAGTTTCACTTTTTTTAGAGCGTCATATGCATCCACTGACTTACAGGGAGGATGGCAGGAGGGTAACGTCCCCAAATATCCAATTAACGGTAAAGGAAACTTAACCCTTTACGCGGAATTTTTATTAAACATATTTTTCATATTTTCTTCATTATTTTGTATTAATTTAGGTCAAAATAGGGGGAAAATTTTTTTTTAAAGAATTTTAATAATTCATGGTTTCGAAATACAGTTTGAAACACACTTATGTCTTTTTCTGCGTTATGTGTAAAATCTTCAAAACACGACTCACTTCTAAACAGTAATTTTTCAAATTTGTGCTGATTTGCTGATTTAAGATAAACAGTTATTCCTCATTGAAATTGTTTTAATTTACAAAAACAATTTTGATATTTTGTGAATATGAAGGAAATTACTGTTTAATTATGTGAATATTGTTTAAATTACTTTTTTTTTTTTTTTTTTTTGGATTTTATATTTTAGTACAAATATAATTCCGATAATCTAACAGATTTTTTAGTTTCTATTAGACTAATATACAAAATACATTTTTGCTCTAAATTAGAACTCCAGATAGGTAGGTAAGTGCTTTATTTACGTCGCACTAGATCTATACAATGGGCTATTGGCTAAGGTCTGGGAAACATCCTTGGGGATGATTCGAAGACATACCATCTCAATTTAGACATTGATCAGACAGGGAAAGAAATTTTCTCCGGATTTCTGTACCCATGGAAACTGCTCTGAAACAGATCTCAGGACTTGCGATTCCACAGATCACATATCACAAGTACTCGATGAGTCATAGTTGAGGTAAGGATTCTCTAACCAATTGGGCTATCACGTCCTATTTGTACGCAAGAAAAAATTACGTCCTATTTGTACGCTAGGGTGCACGTTATTGTTCCTCGTGAAATATGTTCTATCATAAAGTGCTCTATTTCATGTGCAGGTTATAGGGTGACCAAAGCTGTGGAGCTATGCATTCCCGTTGCAGAGGATCGAAATTGCGATGGCATGTCATCCGAGCAACCTTCAGGGTTGCTTCCCAGATCATCAGCAATAGACAATTGTGTAGATCTAGTACTACGCAAATAAAATTCTATTTTACTACTATTAATTATAATTTTTATATAGAAAAATATATGGCTCAAAGGAAATATTTTAAGAAGTATGTAGTCAGAAACCCTTATGTTTTAGAAAATAATGACGAATATTTTGCTTGTAATTATTAATTTCTTATTCCTTTATAATTTCTGCTTACTTTTAAGTATCAAATAAATTTAAAATAAGTATTTTCCAGTACTTTTGTTTTGCCTCCCTCCCTAGTGATTGCACTTCTCCTTTCAGGGACTTATTTAATCAAAAATGTCCCTGGCATCCACACAAAAGATCGGGTTTCTCCGGTTTCAAAACTCTATGATGAAGTAGCATATAACAATCTTTGCACTTCTCCTTTCAGGGACTTATTTAATCAAAAATGTCCCTGGCATCCACACAAAAGATCGGGTTTCTCCGGTTTCAAAACTCTATGATGAAGTAGCATATAACAATCTTTGCACTTCTCCTTTCAGGGACTTATTTAATCAAAAATGTCCCTGGCATCCACACAAAAGATCGGGTTTCTCCGGTTTCAAAACTCTATGATGAAGTAGCATATAACAATCTTTGCACTTCTCCTTTCAGGGACTTATTTAATCAAAAATGTCCCTGGCATCCACACAAAAGATCGGGTTTCTCCGGTTTCAAATCTCTATGATGAAGTAGCATATAACAATCTTTGCACTTCTCCTTTCAGGGACTTATTTAATCAAAAATGTCCCTGGCATCCACACAAAAGATCGGGTTTCTCCGGTTTCAAAACTCTATGATGAAGTAGCATATAACAATCTTTGCACTTCTCCTTTCAGGGACTTATTTAATCAAAAATGTCCCTGGCATCCACACAAAAGATCGGGTTTCTCCGGTTTCAAAACTCTATGATGAAGTAGCATATAACAATCTTTGCACTTCTCCTTTCAGGGACTTATTTAATCAAAAATGTCCCTGGCATCCACACAAAAGATCGGGTTTCTCCGGTTTCAAAACTCTATGATGAAGTAGCATATAACAATCTTTGCATTTCTCCTTTCAGGGACTTATTTAATCAAAAATGTCCCTGGCATCCACACAAAAGATCGGGTTTCTCCGGTTTCAAAACTCTATGATGAAGTAGCATATAACAATCTTTGCACTTCTCCTTTCAGGGACTTATTTAATCAAAAATGTCCCTGGCATCCACACAAAAGATCGGGTTTCTCCGGTTTCAAAACTCTATGATGAAGTAGCATATAACAATCTTTGCACTTCTCCTTTCAGGGACTTATTTAATCAAAAATGTCCCTGGCATCCACACAAAAGATCGGGTTTCTCCGGTTTCAAAACTCTATGATGAAGTAGCATATAACAATCTTTGCACTTCTCCTTTCAGGGACTTATTTAATCAAAAATGTCCCTGGCATCCACACAAAAGATCGGGTTTCTCCGGTTTCAAAACTCTATGATGAAGTAGCATATAACAATCTTTGCACTTCTCTTTTCAGGGACTTATTTAATCAAAAATGTCCCTGGCATCCACACAAAAGATCGGGTTTCTCCGGTTTCAAAACTCTATGATGAAGTAGCATATAACAATCTTTGCACTTCTCCTTTCAGGGACTTATTTAATCAAAAATGCCCCTGGCATCCACACAAAAGATCGGGTTTCTCCGGTTTCAAAACTCTATGATGAAGTAGCATATAACAATCTTTGCACTTCTCCTTTCAGGGACTTATTTAATCAAAAATGTCCCTGGCATCCACACAAAAGATCGGGTTTCTCCGGTTTCAAAACTCTATGATGAAGTAGCATATAACAATCTTTGCACTTCTCCTTTCAGGGACTTATTTAATCAAAAATGTCCCTGGCATCCACACAAAAGATCGGGTTTCTCCGGTTTCAAAACTCTATGATGAAGTAGCATATAACAATCTTTGCACTTCTCCTTTCAGGGACTTATTTAATCAAAAATGTCCCTGGCATCCACACAAAAAATCGGGTTTCTCCGGTTTCAAAACTCTATGATGAAGTAGCATATAACAATCTTTGCACTTCTCTTTTCAGGGACTTATTTAATCAAAAATGTCCCTGGCATCCACACAAAAGATCGGGTTTCTCCGGTTTCAAAACTCTATGATGAAGTAGCATATAACAATCTTTGCACTTCTCCTTTCAGGGACTTATTTAATCAAAAATGCCCCTGGCATCCACACAAAAGATCGGGTTTCTCCGGTTTCAAAACTCTATGATGAAGTAGCATATAACAATCTTTGCACTTCTCCTTTCAGGGACTTATTTAATCAAAAATGTCCCTGGCATCCACACAAAAGATCGGGTTTCTCCGGTTTCAAAACTCTATGATGAAGTAGCATATAACAATCTTTGCACTTCTCCTTTCAGGGACTTATTTAATCAAAAATGTCCCTGGCATCCACACAAAAGATCGGGTTTCTCCGGTTTCAAAACTCTATGATGAAGTAGCATATAACAATCTTTGCACTTCTCCTTTCAGGGACTTATTTAATCAAAAATGTCCCTGGCATCCACACAAAAGATCGGGTTTCTCCGGTTTCAAAACTCTATGATGAAGTAGCATATAACAATCTTTGCACTTCTCCTTTCAGGGACTTATTTAATAAAAATGTCTCTGTCATCCACACAAAAGATCGGGTTTCTTCGGTTTCAGAACTCTATGATGAAGTAGCATGTAACAATCTTTAATGAAATTATTGTTTTTTTTTCAATAAAATATTCTGTCCCCGACGACACTTGAGAGCCTTGGTTTAATAACCAAGTAACTCCAGATTCCTAATTCGCTGATGATTGTCTAATGAAATTTAATTTAATTTTATTTAACTAGTGTTCATTACAAAGTGTGTTCACTAAAAATGCATTCCTTACGAAGTTTGTTTTTGCAAAGACGACATATAAGCCCCAGTTAAGTCAAAGAACAGACCTTAGCAAGGAAATCTCAAAAATACACCCTGGTTTGTGGTGGGATTCGAACCCACTACCTGCACGCTGTAAAGCGTTTGGCGGATCAACGAGACCTCTCTGCAAGACAGGCCCTCAATGAAGTCAAATTCGATAACATAAAAGTGACCAGTTGTAGTTGTAGTTCATTTATGTGGCACTAGAGCTGCACAATGGGCTATTGGCGACGGTCTGGGAAGCATCCCTGAGGATGATCCGAACACATGTCATCACAATTTTGATCTTCCGCAGAGGGGATGGCACCCCCGCTTCGGTAGACCGACGACCTGCACGCGAAGTCGAGCACTTTACGGTAGAACAGTTTAACGAGGACCCATACCGCACACCCTCGGTCCCTACGTAGACTGATCCAAGTGGTAATCCACCACCCGCACACTGACCCTGACCGCAGCCAGTGATGCTTGACTTTGGTGATCTGGAACCGTGTCTTAATGATCAGTCCACTGCGGGACGATAAGAGTGACCAGTGCCCTCAGAAAACCAAAAATATGATAGAGTAAAATTTCTAAAAAAAGATTCGAAAGCTCATCTTTTACCTTTTCAATTACTTAAAAAATATTTATATTAGAGAATCACTGAGAGTGATTTTTGTTCTCAGAATATTAAATTGGCAGGTAAGGCAGGTAGTTTATGAATATCCACATAGAAATTCCAGTACCATTCTTTTAGTTTCTTGGTCCTTTGAACGCTGGTCAGCTTAGTTTCGATAGTTTCCACTCACAGTATTTATTGTACAAAAGAGATTCGATTTATTTATACCAAAGCAGGGTGGCCATCCCTTCTGAGGGAAATCAAAATTATAATGGCATGTTGCCTTCGGACTACCTCAGGGATGTTTCTTAGACTGTAGCCTATAGCCCTATGTGCAGCTCTAATGCGATGCTGATGAAGTATTACTACTACTTCTGTGCTCATTACAAAGTACAGATAAGTCCTGGAGAAGTTGAAGAACAGGTAGCTGAACTTAGAGAAGGGCAAAGATGCATTAAGAGTTATGGTGTGATTTGAACCCAACACCTCCATTCTGTAGAGTGTTTAGTGGGAAGACGAGACCACTCGTCCAGGGAGGCCCCGAATCGATTTTACACTTGTATTCAGTTTTTGCACTAATCGAAGTCACTATATCGTGCAAGAGAAAATTTGCAATAAAATAGACATGAATTGGGTCTAACTTAGAACATGAATAACATGAATTGGATCTAAATTAGGGCACACACCCCTTTTCCTCCCACTTTCAATCTGACAAAACTTTTATTAGAAAGTTTTTGTCGACCGATTTCTTCAAATATGTAATAATGCTTGCTTGTAGTTTAGGAGTTTTTTTTTTTCTCTAAATTTCGTTTTTAGATATTAATATGCATATTGATAGGTACTGTTACGGTACTTTTATTTACTTCGTACTAGAGTTGCACAATGGGTTATTGACGATAGTCTGGGAAACATCCTTGAGGATGATCCGGAGACAACATACTTATCCCGTTTTACTGAGATGCCACATTCACACACCACACATTCAGCCGCAGATCGTAATTTTGACCTGAACCTCAGCACGATCAATCTGCGATCTAGTACCCCCAGTGGTATTGATTTATGGGAACTTGTAGGACCCAGTGATCACGACATATTTAGCGTGCATCGGTTACATGAGAAATGGTGACATTTCTTACACAAGGAGGCTCGGACATGGACTCAATTCCCTTCCAGCCATTGTAATATATATTTCCCGCTCTGTGGCGAAAATCTGGTCCGAGTTATTTGTGGTTGCAATTGCAGCATTCTCCTTAAATTTAATTTACCGTTACTCTTTTAAGAACTATTAACTGAAAATTGCGAAACGTTATGATAACAATATCAGAAACAACCAAACGATAGTTTACGGCTGGTGGGGATAAGGCTGGTAGGGATCGAACTCACGACGTTCCGGACATGGGCCCAACTCTCTACCAGCCTGACTATATTAGCCCATATGCATACTGAAAGGTAGTTTTTGTTAGTTGAATAAATGCAAGTGTTTCTATAATAGTAAATATTTTCGAAATGTTAAAATTTTCAAAATATATCTACGTTATATTATATAAAAAAAAGATTAAGAACAAAGCAGATTCAAGCAGATAAAATCATTCAAGTGAAAAAAAGTGTAAAAAAAAAGAAGTATAAGTTTGTTGTTAAAATCTTTGGTAGCTTTATATTCCGAATAGTGTTACTAACATAAATTCAACTTTTTGAAATAATATTCCGATTTTTTTTCGTTTGTCCAAAATTTGCGTTGTTTAACTGCATTTATAAGGACTAAATTGTTACAATGTTTAATGTTTTAAAAAAATCTTTTTTGAGTGAATAAAAATGCTCTGAAAATTTTTATTATAGCTTTGTGAATTTTCTTTGAATATTTGCTGTGAAATATAAAACATATTTATTGTTTTTAATCAACTCTATTCTTGTCTAGTATCAGATTTAGAAAGAAGATTTGCTCTAAATGGAAATAACACAAAAATGAATAAAATCAAGAATTTGAAACATTTTGATATATTTTCCAGTGTTATTCTGAATTAGTTGATGTTAGCCACTCGTTTAAATTAGTGATTTGAGTAATTTTTTAATAATTAATAAGAATAAGTGATCAATCGTTTCAAATCGATCGGTTCTAGCAAAATATGTTATTTTTTCGACAAGAGTTCGAATAACTGTTTCAAACTAGTTTATTTTTATTAGTCATTCAACTTAATTGATTATAATCTACTGTTTTCAACTAGATTTTAATATGTTTTTAAGTTGATTGAAAAATTAACTGAAATTATTTATTTCTAAGCCAAAACAATAGGACAGTTTTGTTACGACTCTTTAATTTCAAATCAATCTCTACGAATAAAATTCGTTGACATGTTTTGGAATTGTTTCCTATAAACTTAATCAAATTCAGAAATTTTAACATGTTTTTAAATCAAAATTGATTACAAAGAGCTTTTTTTAAAAAAAAATTTATAAGAAAATGGCGGTATAGTTTCGAAATTACTACTTCGTCGCTTGTAATCAGGCAAACACATTGGTATTTAGAACAATTGCATTTCGGCGCTTGTTGTTGGTCAAAAAGTAACATCGTATGATGGTATTCTGTTGCTGTTGCTATCAATAATAACAACTGGAAAGTACAAACATAATCTTAATTATATTTCGAATCAAATTATCAGGGAATTTTTAGAATAACATGATAAAAACTCCAATATTTTTTTTTTGTGTGTGTTAAGAGTCTTTGCATCAAATAAAACCGTGGCAGTTATCGTTATAGCCACAGCAGTAATCGTTTGAAGTTGAACCATTCTTTTTCAGTTCTTAATTACGTCACGTTTTCTCGAACCACCAATTACCTATTTTGCTACCTGAAAGTTCTCTGATATGGCAGCAGTTAGATCTTGATGTCGTGAACGCAATCCGAATAAAGATTCACATGCTTTTTTCATGGCCCCATTTACTTGCATTAGTGTAGTAAGGAGTATAAAACAAAATACCAACTTAAGAATCCACTATAGTTATCTGGCTAAGATAAAAAAGATAGGAGAGTTATCTTTCAATACATTAATTAACAATGTAAGGAAATTGCAAACATACGATATAGCTGTTTACAACATATATTAAATGGCAAAGTTTTATGAATTATAAATGACCCAAATTGTTTTAACTATACTTCATTAGTTAGTGTTTTTTTATCGCGTGTATGAGGGAAATGTATGTTATGCTTTATCCATGTTAACCAGGAAGAAATAGTTAATTGACTTGGTGACTAAACTAGCAATGCTCTCAAGTTTGATTGCCGAATCTGCAAACTACGATAAAACAGTTAAATATGGGCCTGTTTGAATGCAATTTTAGCCATCAAATATTAGGAAGCATAAAATTTAGAAAAAAAAAAAAGCTTTGATTTTAGAGTGCACGAACAGCCAGTCCATTACATGAGCGCACTCCTAGAAGCTTACAGTGACATTGACGGCGATGAGTTGCTGCCCTACTACTCCACAATGTTAGTTAGAGATCTCATGTATACATCTTTATTACTAAATTCCACTTTAAAGTAATAATGTCTTATTCCACTTTAGAGTAATGTTATTATAAGGTGCTGCTACCATTAGTTTTCCCATGTATGTCTCAATTAATTTACATAAACACAACTTCATATACATGGGAAGGCCAATGCTAGGAATATAAAATTTCCTTGAAAGGTTACTGCAGTTATTCTCCTCATGTATCTATCATAATTACTTTACTTTAAGGTAATGTTCCATAAAGTGTTCCAACTATTAGTTTCATCATATATATCGTAATTACTTTACCTAGACTCAACTTCATATACACGAGGAGACTAACGGTAGGAATACTTCTAGAAAATTTCCTTAAAAGATTCTTGTAGCTAGTATCCTCGTGTATCTATCGTAATTATTTTACCTAGACACCACATTAAGGCAATGTTCCATCTATTAGTTTCATCATATATACCGTAATTACTTTACCTAGACACAACTTCATATACACGAGGAGACTAACGGTAGGAATACTTCTAGAAAATTTCCTTAAAAGATTCTTGTAGCTAGTATCCTCGTGTATCTATCGTAATTATTTTACCTAGACACCACATTAAGGCAATGTTCCATCTATTAGTTTCATCATATATACCGTAATTACTTTACCTAGACTCAACTTCATATACACGAGGAGACTAACGGTAGGAATACTTCTAGAAAATTTCCTTAAAAGATTCTTGTAGCTAGTATCCTCGTGTATCTGTCGTAATTATTTTACCTAGACACCACTTTGAGGCAATGTTCCATCTATTAGTTTCATCATATATACCGTAATTACTTTACCTAGACTCAACTTCATATACACGAGGAGACTAACGGTAGGAATACTTCTAGAAAATTTCCTTAAAAGATTCTTGTAGCTAGTATCCTCGTGTATCTATCGTAATTATTTTACCTAGACACCACATTAAGGCAATGTTCCATCTATTAGTTTCATCATATATACCGTAATTACTTTACCTGGACTCAACTTCATATACACGAAGAGACCAACGGTAGGAATACTTCTAGAAAATTTCCTTAAAAGGTTCTTGCAGCTAGTATCCTCGTGTATCTGTCGTAATTATTTTACCTAGACACCACTTTGAGGCACTGTTCCATCAGGTGTTCCTACTATTAGTTTCATCATGTATACCGTAATTACTTTACCTAGACACAACTTCATATACAGGAGGAGACCAATGGTAAAAATACCTTAACAAAATTTCCTTAAAGAGTGTTGCTGCCATTAGTCTCCTCATGAAAATATGGTAATTATTTTACCTAGACACTACTTCATATGCAGGTGGAGACTCATGGTAATGGTAGCTACACTTCGAAAAATTTTCTTTCAAGTGCTGTTACCATTAGTGTCCTCGTGCATATATCGAAATTACTTTATCTAGCTTTCACTTTAAGGTAATGCTCTTATAATGTGTTGATACCCTTAGTCTCGTAGTGGATATCATAATTACTTTACCCAGACACCACTTCATCTACACTGGGAGACTAATCGCAAGAATAATACCACAAGAAAACGTCCTTAAAAAGTTGCTGCTATTAGTCTCCTCGTGTATCGTAATTACTTTACTTAGAATCAACTGTTATTATAAGGTGTTGTTACAATTAGTCTCCTCGTGTATCTATTGTAATGATATTACCTAGACACCACTTAAGGTTAATGTTCTTATAAGATGTTGCTGCCATTAGTTTCATCCTGAAAATAGTAATTACTTTACCTAGACACAATTTTATACATGCGAGGAGACCAGTGATGGGACTACTAGTTCAAGAAAATTTCCTTAAATAAAATAAAGGTCTTCAATGTCAAAGTCTATTAAATGAATGAAACCAATCGGTGTTGCTTGCGGACCCATTAGAGTTAGTGAAAAAAAGTGGCGACTAAGTTAAAGACTACCTGCCACTGGCTACTAACTGAAATTTCAAATTTTCAGATCTAACTAAAACTGTTTCCTATTCCAAAAGAAAGCTCTTTTGACGAAGTTCAAGAGTAGAGAGAACTTCCGCTCAAATTATTTGAATCTAGTGGATTTTGTTTCATTATCCAAAATTTGAGGAAATGCATTAAAAATTATTCCACGTTATGCTAAAATGCTTAAAAGTAAAATGACTAATTTTATGTAGAATACTTAAAAATCCCTAAAAAATTTAAAATTAAGGCTTCGAATTTTTAAAAAGAAAAAAATTGTTTTATTGTTTTTATGAATTCACTTGGTTCTAAGCTGGTTATTTCTAATTAAAAATAATATTTTCTGCTGTTATTTTTAAGTTCACGGGTAGAGGGAACCTCCGCTTTAATTATTCGAATCGAGTGGATTTTGTTTCATGATCAAAACGTTAATAAATGCATTAAAAATATTTTACAGTATGCTAAAAAATGTAATGTTTCATTTTTTTATGTATAATACCTAAAAATCACTAAAAAATGTAATGTTAATTATTTTTAATTTTTTTAAAATTGTTTTTATTTTATTTTGCATTTGTTTTACTACGTTTTAAGCTGTATTTCATTCAAGTAAAAGTCGCGTTTTCTGCCATTTTTCTTAAGTTAACGGGTGGAAAGAACTCCAACTCATTCAAATCTAGTGGATTTTGCTTCATGATCAAAACGTGAAGAAGTACATTAAAAAGCATTTTACAATATGATGAAAAGTAAAAATGGGTATTTTTTTAATATATAATACTTAAAATTCACCAAAAAATTTAAGGTTAATCAAATTTAAATTTTTTTTTTAATTTCACTTATGAACTACTTCGTTATAAGCTGCATATTTCTAAGTAAAAATCGCATTTTTCAGCCATTGTTCGTAAGTTTACGGTAGCCACTAGGGGATTTTGTTCCATAATCGAAAAGTGAAGAATTACATTAAAAAAAAATCTGTTACAATATGCTAGAAAGTAAAATGAATACATTTTTATTGAATAATTAAATTTTATAATAGTTTACTTGGTTCTAAGCTGCATTATTTCTAAGTAAAAATGCAATTTCTGCTTGAAGGAGGATATCGATGACTATTTCTAAATATATTGATTGATCTTATACCCATACTTTTTGCGCGATTCAAGCCTAATTTTCAACAATATCCTATCTTTCATCTTCAGCTAAACAACAAAATTTAATTTTTTCAGTTAATTATAAGATCTGTAAAATCTTTCTTAAATTTTTATAAATTTCTTTCTTTTAGTTGTTGTCGTGGACCATTAAGGCAGGGGGGTGCGAATGTTCTTGTTTTCTAGTGGCGCCATTTAAGGCCAAGAATTCCACTTCTGCCCCACCCAAATGACGTATCCGTTTATAGGGTGGACCCAATTATACATCCATTCATTCATCCACAGATCGTAATTTTGATCTGAACCGGAGAACGACCAATCACCAATTTAGTAGCCCCAGAGGTATTGATTTGTTATCGGAACATGAAGGACTTTTTGACCCGACAGAGTTACCGTGCATCAGTCACCGTTTACTACGCGAGGATTCTTCTGTCAGCTGAATTCGAACTCCCATTCTCACGAACATGAGTCTAGCACCCTGCTAACAAGGCTGTCCCGGTCTTTTCTTAGTTAAACGTATGATCAGATGGCAGGATTAATATATATAACTAACTTTTTTCTCCATTAAATTGAAGCAAATCGTATGAAATGCAGTGTAAATGTGAACAAAGAAAATAACAGGAATCCATTTCTTTCTTCTATTACAGTAAAATCTCTCACACGCTGCTCAAATTTATACACGAAAGGAAATTCTAATTCTATTTCATTTCCGTTTATCCATCCGGGTATTTTAACAAAATTTGTGCCAAGTCACGAATATCTGAATTTGTGATGAGAAAATGGACAGTTTAATCGATTTCTTTGCAATTTATACTATAGACTTTCGGGTCTTTTTTTTTTCCCCCGGCATCAAACTCTTTTTTTTTTCCTTCCCCTTTCTCCTCTTTAATTTTATATTCACTCAATGACAACTGAATCGGCCCTATTCTCAAAAAAAGAATAAATGAAGAGCTGTTTTATTCTAGATTAGATTTTTAATAGTGATTTTGCTCGATTAAAGAAAAACTTTACAAAAAAAAAAAAAAAAAAAAAAAATTCTATTTAGTTTAAAAAGAAAAACTTTACTAAAAAAAAAAACATTTCTACTTAGTTTAAAAAAAAGACACGTGTCCAAAATTAGTTTTTTTTTTCCTTCTTTACCCTAAGACGAATGCTTCAAAACAAATGGTCACAATTGTATAGGACAGGGCTCGAAAAAACTCAGAAATTTTACCCGTCCCCGAGGACGGCTTGTCCAGCAATGTACCCGTCCTCTTTTGAAACTAACCCGTAGCTTCAGAATAAATAAAAATATAATTTTCTCTTATTTATTACAAACATTTATATAATTTGCACAATGAATTAGTAATTACTAGGATTACATTATACAGTATTAAAAGCAATACTAGGTTACTAATAGTAACCTAGTATTTCTTTTATGAAATAATTTAAATGACAAAGGTCAAGTCATCTGGAATGTCAATTTATCCGAGGGTACTGCGTTTTTTAAATGAATCAAATACGACGTTTGCCAGTTCCACAATCAAGCCAATGATTTACAGAGGTTTCTGCACAGAAATCTGAAAGCGGTTTTTCCATTTAGGTAGATGTTCATAATTGCGTTTAACGCTTTTGGTTTAAGACCAGTACGTAATGTGTTTTTTTGTAAGTTCATTGCAGATAAGCCCCTTTCAACTGTTGCAGTACTCCCAGACGCAGAAAACATCAATTCTACCATGATCAGTATGTTGCTGTATTGTGGGTCATTTTGCTGCATTAGGTCTTTATAAATAGATTGGGCTCGAACGTTAACGGGAAAATGGCCATCTGCGCGGACGTTGGATTCGAGAAATTCGTTGTCCGCGGGGAATTTTTGACCGCCGAGGACGAGTGACGGAAGGGTTTTTCGAGAATTTTGCAACTTTCCAACAATATGAGGTTCGGAAAGCAAGGAGTGAGTCTTGTCAAATTATTTTTGTTGAATTGGATTTGGAGGATATGTATAAAAGGATATGTACATTAGATTATTTCACCATTTAAAAATAACCACCATTTACGTTATTTATTCTATTAGCAGCATTTTGCTACGGCAAGCGTTATCATGGACGACTAATGACAAACAGTATAACTCAAGGTAGCAATCAATATACAACCAATTATTAGCAACAAGATTAATTACTAACCACTACAACCATTTACTAATAGCATAATTAAAAGGAGCAATATATACAAGCTAATAAACACTTCGAATGCTTTTTTATTCCTATTTACAAGTTAAGTAAGTTAGTTATAAATTTTATTCCATTTTGCATTCGAAAGAAATAGTATAAAAAAATTTAAATTTCAACTGAAAAAAAAAATCAAACAAAAATTTCTAACTGGTGTGGTCAACATTGCGTGACAGAAATCACTTTTAATTATGTCCAATACACCATTGATTTTCAATTGTCTCGCAATAACTTAGTAAGTTCTTTTTAAGTTCATATTTCTTGGCTGAATTCCCAGTTGGCTGCATTCACCTGTAATTTTCTTCGATTGCGTGTTTTGACATGAACATTTACTACTTAGTTTCAGTTTTTGGATTTTAACATAAAATTTTTTCCCCTTTAAACAAGTTCATTACACTTTTTATTAAACTTTACTTTTTTAGCACTATTTTTTTATGACCATAGCTGTCGTCATATGAAAAGGAGTTCAAGCTTTTAAGTTGACACCCGTACGCAGGCATTTTAGCCACCGCTTGACATTATTGGCGAAAATCTTTAACTCGAGACAACTCTGTCGCCAAGTTGCTTTGCGCAACGCTTGTGACTGAGGGATTGAAAAAGTTGTTACAATGGTTGCGAACGCATTTTTTTTTTTTTTAAATTGGATATTCTTCAAAAATTATTAGAGCAATTTCCTTAAACAATAATTTATGAAAAAATCTTCTTCGTCAGAAATTGTTTTCAGAACAGCGATAGGATACCTGCAGGTGACATAATGTGGGTATCTCGATCCTGATTGGTTGTTGAAACGTGGCATTGCTTTACATTAGCAACTGTTCCTTCCATTCTATTTCGAGTCAGCTAAGCCTGCAAGTATAAATGTTTTTAAGTGATGCATTCTAAATTTTTTCACTATATATTTACACTGAGACTTAACGCTAAGAAAGGCACAAAGCCATGTAGGACATAAATAAACTAATTATGTCTCGAAGTTGCCAGGTGCACAAAACAAAAAATATATCACGGTTACAATAAAATACATAAACAAATAATAAATCTTAGTTAAGCAAAATAAGTAGGCGAGAAAGAATTATATTTCAGCTAATTCGATGTGCGATGCGGCTCTGTATTCAATTAACTTATCGTTAATTAACACTCTAATTTATGTAGAGAAACTTAGCTCAAATTTAATACGCCATTTTGCAGATAAAGATTCGCTAACGCCATAGGTCACATGTGTGGGTATGGGAGGTCTTCTTCTTCTTGAAGTGACCCAATTGAGAGCAAAAATGTTGATAAATTTAAAATATTGTCTTTTTTTAACTCGCCTCTATGTGAAGTGCGAATGAAAGTAAAATAACCTTAAAAAAATGTTATGAATTCCTTCAAAACACTGAATATTTAAAAAATTCAATTTGATTTAAATATCGTAGTTAAACATTTCTCCGGTATTTCATAGCAATCTAGAGATACAACTCATACATACTAAAATATTAAAAAAATAATGAATTAAATTTTCCGATATTAAAATCTGTTTTCTTATAGCTCAATTTAAACAAAAAATCCTTCCTCTGGTTTAATTTTTCGTTTGATAGGTATTTTTGTAATAAAACCCGATAAAATTATTAAATTTAAACCAAGTAATAAAATAGTTGAAAATCACTAGTTATTTCTTCTAGAAATAAGAATGAAAGAAATTAAAATTTTTTTGTAATAAGCCAACCAAGTTTACAAATTTATTAAATTGTATATAATTATTCTTAAAATAATTTGTAAATGAAAATATAGTAATTAGTCGAATACAAAAATTCTGTACAAAATCGTTATGAAATGTACTTATTTTGCAGTTTTCTTAAAGAATGCTCTAATCTTTTTTAAGGAAATCAAAAACTTATGTTTTTCTACATCTGTTAATAAGGTTATTTAAAGATTATCTGCAGGTTTTTTAAAGCACGATTTAATTGCGTAAATTTTTGTAAAGGTTTTTTGTAGAATTTGTGCTTTTCGTGAGACCTTTATTTGATCTACAGATATTTTACAGGTTTCATTTAGAATTTCGCAAGTTCTCTGAAATCTTCCTTTTCTGAGCAATACCTCCTTTTAGGCCTTTTTCTTTTTAGTATACAATTAAATTAGATGTATCCAATTCATTCGTGGTTTTCTTTTAAATTGTCTAAACTTTAAAAGTTTTTGTGCAGCATTTGACAGAATTTTCAAATCACAGCACTTTTTTATTTTTTACAAAAACCATAAAGACTAATATTTCCTAAGTTCTTAAATTATTTATTATTATTTAAATGCATTTCACTTTTAAAGCTTAAAGCATAGTTTATATAAAAACTATCATCAGAAATCGTAATAAATTGTACTTAATTATCACATCAGGCAAAAAGGCTTCAAGAAAAATACAAATATTATTTACAATTCAATCGGGAATACTTTCAAAAAATTATTTAAATTAAGCTTTAAACAGTAAGTAGAAAAAAATAAACTTTATTTTGCAAAAAGTTTAATTTTTCAGATTTTTTTTTTGAAACAGAAAAAAGATTTTTTTCCATTTAATCAGCAAAACTTTTGTGTGTATAGTTTTAATATAATATTCTGAAAAAAAATTGAAAAAAATCTTTATAATGCTTTATTACAATTTGCAATAATTTAGCAGATTTTTATTTTTTAACAAAGCTATAAACTGAAACAAAAATCTATAATTTTTTTTTACAATTAATCTGCTATTTCATGATATCTACATTTCTTAATACATATTTTCATTTCTTAATTCTATTGCTATAGATTTAATATTAAAAGAAACCAAAGAAAAAAATGAGAAGAACCTGCTAATTTATGGATGGCGTACTACGCAACAACCTATATTGCCATTTGGCGAAAGGCTTTGTTATGTCATACTTAGAAAAAGAACATGGAAATACTAGCCTACTTTTCTATTTTTGAGAGGGAAATGGGGGGGGGGAGGAATTCGGGGGAGTGAATTGAATTTCTTTGTAACATGGGCAAGTGGGGCATGGGCAAGTGGGGCGATGTATTTTTTCATTTCGAATTGAATGAAATACACCACTCATGAGACAACCTCACAAAATTTTTATTCCCAAATATTGCAGTTAACATTGACGTACTACGCATTTTGACAAATTCTTTCCTTCTAAGAGGTTAAAATATCTCGCTGCCTGCTCATCAGTTTCGCTAACAGCCTCTAGTTGACTTCGTAGTTTCAGTAAAAATGGTTCCCCACCGTAAACACCAGTCACTCGTAAATCGAAGAAGTGGCACTTTATCCGATAGTAATAATCGGGCGTAAGTCATGTTCGAGCCGACATAAAACCCATCGCATTTCTCATACTCATAGGGACCGAAATATGGATATTGTTCAATGTCCAAGCAACTGCTGTATCCCATTTGAAATTTTTTCAAATTTTCTCTGTACTCGCATTCACAATCATAATATTCCAGAACAGGTGTGAATTCGTGTAGATAGGAATCTACAATCTAGTCTCTCGTCCCATATTATGTATAAATGATGCTCTTAAGATTTAAAGGACAGTATCAAAGCTTAAAACATCCCTGAAAAAAAAGAAAAGAAATTTCTAAAATCGTATTGGCTTCTAGGATCGTGTACATCAAAGCACTTGCATAAAAGACGTTTAGCATTAATTATAATTTTAATAGCTAATCAAAATAAATAATACTAATCAATAATTATAAGAATTCTCTTTATATGTACAGAACAATTGATTAACATTTAGTTAATTAAGAAATGCAGAAAAAAAAAATTCCCCAGCATTCACGTAAGACATCGAGTGCATCTGTGGTGAGCTGCTGAAGAGAGAATGTTTATATGACCTACGTCACAGCAAGTGAAAGTTGAAGTTCATTTCGAAGGATGGGAGCAATTGCCCGACCGCTGCAGTGAAAACACGCAAAAAATTCCATGTAAACTATCATTAACGTTTGTTCTCTCCAGAGATATACTCCATATGAAATATATATCTGATTTAAAATGATCGTTCAAAAGATAATCAAGAGCACCTATTTCCAATTTGTTTGACTGTGGAACCCTAAATGATTAACCTTATTTTGGCAGAGCCCAGAAACTCCATGCATAAATTTCATTAGCGATGGTCAACCTATTAATTAACGAAAGAATATTAATTATTTTTTTTTACATGTAATGATATAAATGTTATTCATTATTTCGTTAATAAATAGTAAATTAATGAAGAATGAAATTTTTTTTACCATATGATTTTATCAAGATTATCTTAAAATTGGGTTTTTTGTCAAACAATGAAATTCACAGGTCTAAAGCTGCATGTAGTCTAGTTCTTTAATTGGTTTTGGTGCATGCATAAACTGAAAATAAATGAGCTGAAATATGGTTTGCGTTAGAATAAAAACGAGAATAAACAAAAAGAATGTTTATCAGAGAAACATACTTCTTTAAAGTTGAGTTTTTTTAATTTGAGGCGAAATACTAAGGCAATTTTTTTTGAAAATGTATGCCCTATTCATTCATTATATTGCAATTAGAAAAAAATTATTGGTTTGAGTTTTCTTTCTTCATAAAAATTTTTATTAAATAAAATTTCGTACAAATAACGAAATTATTAAATAATTAATGGATTACTAATTAGACACAAATTAATTTACAAGTTAAAAAAATCATTAACTGATTAAAAAAAGTCTTAACTCTCGAAACTATCGCAATCCTTCTACGGAATCATAGGGTTCCACAAAACACCATTTAAGAACCATTTATCAAGAGCAGGTGTTCCCAAGCAGTGTTCCTCTAAACATTAGATTTCTGTGATGAGTTAAGAGGGATATATGTAGAAAGACTTTTTTTAAGACAGTAATGGTTTTTGAAAAATTCAGTTTAATTTAGATCCAATCAATAAACTATTATTTAGTTAATGTTGCAGTTTCTTGTATGAAATTATTTGAAGTAAAATGTCAATAAAAATAATTGGCAGCAATTTAAAAAAACAATTCCAGCAATAATATATTGATTAAATTATGAAAAGAACATGCGTTTTTTAAAATATTGCTAGTAGGACTGGGCGATGTTAAGATTTTGGCATAGCGATGTATCGTCCAGGTAGTTGGTAAATTTGTATTCTTGCTCTTTTTGATTGATTGATTGATCGATTAAGGAAATTATATTGATGAAATAAACTCAAACTGAAGCACCTCCCACCATCTTAAATTTAGTTCATTATTCTCAATATTTTTTTTTAAAAAAAGAAAGGAATGCATAAAAAAGTAAAACGAATCCTGGAATAAAAGTAAAACATCAACAGTTCTTAATTTGTAAGTTGCATTTTTTATTTAAATAAACTTAGCTTTTTTTATATTTTCTAACAAAGAAATTATTTCTTAATATTTACAGACGTTGATGTCTGCAAAATAGCAATTAAAAAACAACAATTAGCTGGATTGACTGTAAGAAAAGTCAACAGGATTTGCACAATTAAAAGAAAAACATTTTCATAACTCGAGTGGTATAGATCCATCTAAGCCCTTTTTACGAACTACTTATAGGCTATACTTGTAATCAATTTGTGATTTTGATAAATATATACCAGATTCATACTAGTTATTCGATATAGTTCTTGATAGACATGATGTATTTCTGAAAAAATAGTAATGAGCCTTGCGGTTATAATAGTTTTGTTGCTTATATCCCTCTCATAGCATTGTATCACCATAAAGCTATGTTGAACTTATACAAGTAAACCTAGTTTTGATAATAGTCGAATGGACAGCCTTGCAGAAAGTTTGCCGTATGAATATTTTCCATATTTTGTATATAGTTTTTTTTATTTTTTAATAACGGCGGGCACTGAACTTTCATTCTTCGCCATAGAAGATGCCGGAAGTGTTCTCATTTATCGTTACCCAGTGGGCACCTATGAGCCTAAGTCACGGAAGCGAGCAACGTTACCCACGCCACACTGCCACAAATACCCGTTCATAGGGTGGGCCACACTCACACATCAGAGGACAACACACAGAGAGAAACATCCATGCCCAGAGGGGGATTCGAACCCGCGGCCGTTGGCTTCGCAGTCAGACACGCTAACCACTCGGCCACCTGGCCGGCTTTTTTGTATGTAGTATAAGGTACCTACTTCAACTCACCTAAGCCCTTTTTTTAAAAAACTTGCTATCACTCGGTGGTTTCGTAAAATTAGTGACTAGCTATAGTGAAGTAGATGTATGGGCCATTGTGGAGATAACATTCCTATTGCGCAAAGGGGTGAGCGAAAAAGGTATTGCGAAGAGGTGATATTAAATAGGGGCTATAAGTGAGTTGCTCATTTTTAGGGAGTGAGCGAAAAAGATACCTTCTGGCTGGTTAGTTATAGTGTATTGGCACAAGAGCAAGAAATGGCTATGCTGCTCCAGGCACTATGCAAAAAAATTGAAATTTTATTTACATTAATGAATATAGTCCTAATGTTTTGATGAGATTGTGATGTATAGGGTCATTAAGTAAGAATGAAATATCAGGATGAAAGCGGCCAAAACGTTTCTTTCTCAAATGTATGACTCGTCTTCTGTCAAACATTTTCCATTCCGCCTCGTCTTTCAGTTTCCATTAAACACAAGATAACTATCTTGTGTTGAATGGAAATGTCCACTTGACATTGAGTACAGATACCTTCTGATATTTATACTAAGAACAAAACTCTTAGAATGCGCGTTTGTCTGTGAGTAATTTTTTGCTCAATACCGTAACAAAACAATCATAGTTAAGAGAGAAAAACAATTACTGTTTGTCTAAGATAGGTACTCTGCCAGACATTCGTCTGGAGCTGTGGCGGTGACTATGGTAACGAGGTATGATTATTTCAAGTAGGGGTGTGGGGTCCCTCTTTAGGACTGGTTTCGGCGAGAGAAAAGGAGACTCTACATCGAAGCTACCCTCCCTAAAATGACCTCTTCTTGTTTCCATAGCACCAGACTGCCGCAGACTTAGTGGCGGTCAGAGTACCTATCTTAGACAAACAGTATGTATCCCAAAATACAGTTACTTCAATGTTCAAACTCCTCTTAAGCATTTTATTTTTATCATTAACGACCACAAAATGTTTTTTTCATAATAAACTGGGGGTCTTCTAATGCTTTTTAGTTTGTTTTTTTTTCTTCTTTTTTTTAACCTCCTCTGTGTACCAACAGTTGACGTCCCGCGTAGTCTTATTAAGTAACGCGCATGCGTAGACAGTATTTCCATAACTATAACGTGAAGAGCTTTTTGTGTTAAAATAAAACTGGATATTCTGTGGTTAATAAACAGATCCAGTATAAAAAGATCCGATAGAATAGAGATAACAAAACATTTACCTTTAGTCTGCTGGACTGGTATCAGTGACATGAAATTTAAAACACGTAATCTTTGGAATGAAATAAGCTAATAAAAATAAAGTAAGGTCAAGTATAAATAATTAATGATATCATAAAAAAAAGTTTAAAAAGTAGTTCAAAATTTTTTTTTCCAATTCTGTATTTTAAATCTGACGAAGAGAATTGAACTAAAACTTGAAAGGTATCATCGTAATAAAGCGTGGAGGTATCATCGTTAAGGTACCCTTAGGAATTTGGTCATTACATTAAAGACCATTTATTTTAGATATCAGATCATATTCTTGTAAACTGAATAAAAATTTCTTTTTAACAACTGTATCAATTAAGTATCGACACCATTTATATTTCTTTTTAAAAATCATAAAAATTTTTTAATGAAAGCGAAAAGCTGCAATTTCATACACAAATTGAAAAGAGAATACTTTAGAAAACAAAATTATACAATTGATGCGCCTAGTTGATGAAACTAATTGTTCAGGACATAAAAATAAATTTTTAATTAAGAAAACATATAAAAATACTTTTTCATGTGTATTACTCAATAATCAATAATAATATATGAAGATAGTATAAATTCATAAAATAACAAATTAATAATGCACTATAAGTATAACGAAATTACAGCACATAAACATAATTGCATATAAATGTTATAGTAACGTCATTATAAATAGGTGATATGAAAATGATATAATATAATTACGCATAACAGCAACAACAAGAATGTGATGCAAATTTAAACATCAGATATTTTCATATTATGTTTTTTAAAAAAAATCTTTGTCTGATTCACATTTTCGAGCAACGATATTTTTTAAATACTTAATTTTCATAAAAAATTCTTGTCGTAAGCTTTATTTATTTTAAAAATTCTCAATTCCCTCAATCCAATGAACCATGTTTAGATTTACAACTAATGATCGTTGTACCATTCCAGAATCCATTTTGACCATTCATTATCGTCCATCGTTTTGACTTTTTCAGACCAAGCTAATTTCTTTAGTTTCACTACATCATTAACATCCATTTCTTGCTGAGGGCAATTTTCGTTACACAACCTCCAATAAAAGTTTTCAACGCAGTGAAGAGGCAACGTGAAGTTATGGGTTATCCACGTCTCACAACCAAAAGTTAGGCTGTTTTCAATGATAAGATGGTAAATCATTTTCTTGTAACGATTGTTAAACCGTTTGTCATGAGCTACGGAGTTCACGACAAATATTGCATTCTTCGTATTTCTAATTCGATTGTTAATATCGATATCGTTTCTGCCACCTATTTCCAATACCGATCCAAGGAACTCAATACAGTTTTCACTGACTATGCATTTCTTGCCGATCTTCAATTCACGTTCATCATCTTCGGCTATCCCTAAATATTTAATATTTTTGAAACTAATTTGTAAATTTAGTTTCCCTAAATGTTTCAGTAGGCTCTCTATTGCGGCACCTAAATGCTTCAGACTATCGGAAAGAACAACTAAATTCGTTTCTTCTGAAAGAAACGAAAAAATTTTTCTACTGCCTACGGGAAAACCCTTTTTGTCGTTTTCTTTTAACCAATCTTTTACTGCCCTTCGAATGTAAACATTAAATAATGTTGTGGATAAGGTACAGTTTTTCTTAAGCCCTTTAGAAACTGGGTAACTAAGTTTAGAAATTTCGTTTGGAAGAATCATGCGAACAGTATTGTCTTTGTATAAATGCTCAACTATCTTCACTAGAGAGTCTTCAATCCCTAGAGTCTGAAGCTCATCAAGCATATTTATGCGCGGAACATCAAGAAAAGCTTCTTCCAAATTGATGAAAACTAAATGCAAGGGCTTATTTTGCTCATTAGAGCACTTCTGAAGCAACATTCTCAGAACAAAAGTTGCATTCAAATATGATTCTTCGTGAATTAGTTTGCATTCTTTGTTAAATTCATAACTTTTTTCGATTAAATCTCTCATAATTGCACTCATAACCTGCATAACAACATGTGAAACACACTTGGAACAATTTATAAGATTTAACAGTTCTTCGTCACCAGTCTGGTGCAGGAAAAACATTTCATTTATTTCCTCTGGTATTGTTTGACCATCAAAGATGGCTTGAATTAAGTCTCTCAAAAGGAAAATTAAGTTATAGCTCCCATGTTTCAGCAGACGCATGTTAATTCCCCCAGGTGATGGCAAGTCAATATCTTCTATATTATTCAAAACTTGTTTGATATGTTCTGGATGTATAGAAAAACCAGATTGTTCAATGGTATTTTCTAATTCATCAATGAACTCTGGGCGGCATTCCTTAAAATAATTTTCAAGAACTTTATTTTTATCTGATGTTAGAGTTGTAAGAGACTGATTTTCAAATTCTTTTAAGATGTTACAAATAAATTTATTCCTTTGAAAATGGTTTGGAATTTTTTCAATCGCTTGGCAAATTCCTACCCAAACTTCCGTTTTTACTTCTGTATCAATAGGGAAAAAATCAGTTTTATCTAAATTATATTTCTCTCTTTTGAGCAAAATATTTTTAATTTCTTCATCCTGCAAAAATGCAGATCTATCTCCCTGCAAATCAATTCCCAAGACATCAGTAGCGGCAGAATGTATCACTTCCTTAAAGTGCTGATACAAATCAGCTGTTGATTTATACTTATTTAAAATTATAAGTCTATCAAGATGTTCTTTATATTTGGTATCAATTGTCTCACTAAATAACAAATGGGAATTATACACACGCAATGAGAAATTTGGAATTATTGCCACCGCTTCTAAGTAAATATGATCTGTGCCACATTCCAACAGTCTACAAGCAAAAACATCCACGAACTTCAAGATGGTGTGTTGCCTGACAATGCAATAATCAATTATCGACTTTGAATTGTTATTTTTACCGTACCAAGTATATTTATGCATGTCTTCATGATCAAAAAAGGAGTTTAAAATCTTCAAATGAAATATTTCACAAATATCAATAAGTCTCTGGCCGTTGTTGTTCATTTTATCCTCACCGAATCTTCCAATTATTTCACCGCTGTTGATGGATGTACCTACCCAAGCATTCAAATCACCTAAAATGACCATTTCGTCTGTTATTTTTACGTCTTTTAAAACCTTGCTCAATGCTTCTATAAATCTGTCTTTATCTTCAGGCTTAGCGCAATCATTGACCCCATAAACACCAAGGACCACGATTTTATGCGCCCCTAATTTAAATCTGACTCTGAGTATTCGCTCGTTAATTGCTTTCCATCGCATACCAAAGGAATGTTCTTTTTTGACCAGAACAGAGACGCCGGCTCTGGCAGGATCATCTCGAACACCGCTGTAGATGTGGATATAATTTGGATATTCCTCTTTTCCACATCCTTTGAGTTTAGTTTCTGTAAGTACAACTACATCTTTGTTTTTTCTTTTAATGTCATCAAAAAGGTTTAGTTTTTTTTTTGTTAAACCTTGTACATTCCAAGTGCCGAAGGTAAAGGACCTGTGGTTTACTTCAATCTCCTCCATTTTCGGAGTAATAAGAAATTTCTTGAAGAAGAAAAAGAATTGAAGTGATAGTATTATCTTTATGATCTACTAATAAGATTCTATTATTTCTTCATTTTCATTTGAAAGCTGTTATATACCTTCCTTCTTAACATTTTACAAGTCACATATAAAACTGGCGAATTCAACTGAGGCACCAATAACAAGCGTAATTTAAAAATTTCATGTTTGAAGTTAAATTTACTCCTGTATAGCAATTCCTTCGTCCCGAAGAAAGGTGAGAAAGCTCTTCCGATATCTTATATGAATTTCACCATTCAGTTGTAACATATAAATTCTAGAAAAGAAAAGAATTTATGAAAATAAATCAAAAGCATTAATGACGAAAATATTGAATAAAATGATAGATACTTAAAAGCTTCTAAAAGGACGTTCGTACACTTCAAAAACTTTGTCAGATAGGGATCTTATTTATTGATATTTGTAAGAACAATAATTTTACAAAATGGCGTAGTATCATATTTAGTTGCTGTGAGTAGTTAAATACTATAAGATATCATAATAAGAGATATTTTAGTAAAAATATTTCATTTGCATCTTATTTCTAAAAAGAAATTAATCTTTTTAAGATTGTTTTAAAGCTTGTTTAATATATCTATACGTATGCAATTTCTATCCTTAATTGATAAATGGGAAAGATTGACTAAGTTTTTTTATATTTTAAAAAATACACAAGGACTCTTAGTGCCTGTATTGGTCTATAAGTCTTAGTGTGGTCACAAGTCTATTCTCTAAGCAAAATCTGCACCTTAATTATAATTAAATAATACATAATTAAATAAGACAGAAAATGAACTGAAAAGTGGTATATTTAATGATAATCATTTTATTTTAAGAAAATATTTTATTTAAAACGTATTTAGGTGTGTTTTGCGTAGAGGGAAATCCAGCATTTTTACAAAAATTAGGTTGATAAAAATCATAGTTGTGACTTTTAAAATTGAATAAAAAAATAAGTCATTAATGTCTGTAATTTTCCCGAGTCAATTTTGTGTGCATTTTCATTTATTACGTGATTAAAAAACATAAAATATTAAAGCTTTGCTAAAAACTATTGCAGAAAAACAGTAAAGTAATTCGTGGTTTAAATTTGAATACTAGCGCGAGTGATATTGCAAGGATAATTCTCACTTGTTAGAGGCATAACATTTTTCAGCGGTTTCTGGAGTTATTTCTGAAAATTTTTATTGCCCTTTTTTATGCTTTTAAATCTCAAACTTGCCCAAAAAGTTACATTACATGAATCACTTCAATGATCACACGGCACGTAAAGATTTATGCATTGTTAAATAAGTGACATTAATGAAAGAGACTAATATAAAAACAGATAATTCTTCGCTATTAAATATTTTTATCGTTTGGTTCTTTCTGATATTGTTATCATTACTATTTTTAGTTCATTGTTATTTAAAGAGTAACAGTAAATTAAATATAGGGAGAATGTTGTAACTGCAACCACAAATAACTTGAGACTAGCGTAAATATTTTCGCCACAGAGGAAATATATGTTACGATGGCTGGAAGGGAATTGTACCCATGTCCGAGAAATCGTGAGTTCGATCTCTGTCGGCCAAAGAATCCCCGTGTATAAAATGGTGACTGGTGCACACTAAATCTGTCGGGATCGCAAAGTCTTCCAAGTTCCCATAACAAATCAATACATCTGAAGGTACTGGATCAGAAATTTATTGTCCTCAGGTTCAGGACAAAATATCTGTGAATAGATGGATGGTGTGTGAATATGTCCTCCCTGTTAAACGGGATGCGACATATGTATGTTAAATCTGAATCATCATCAGGGATGTTTCCGAGACCGTCGCCACTTGCCCATTGTGATGCTCTAGTGCGATGTAAATAAAAGTACGGCACCGCATCCAGTATATGTGGCTAATACCTGCAACAACAGGCACTATCTGCAGTGTTGTAGACCATTTCTTGTTTTCCAGATAATTTCTAAAGAATATTTTTTAAATTTTTTGGTATAATTTTCTTAATTGGACCCGTTGTTGCTTCGGGAATAGAACATTTACGTGGGAGTATAATTCGATATGAATTCTGCTTCCGGCTACAGTGCTGACGTAAAAAAAAATCATCAGTGGCAGACAAATCATAAGTTAGAATCTTCTTGCCGTAGGTTTAACCGTAAGAGGTTTTCCTGTCTATGTAATGCAAATGTAGGCTAATTCCACGAAAAAATCCTCCACGAAGGCTAATTTGTCCCGCTGCTTGATCTAAGAAATCCCTTATCTTCTGGCTTTGGTTTTAAATTCAAAACGTTGGCAAGCTTAACAAAATAAAAAAAAAGTCCCTAGTCTTTCGTAACTTGTATATCAGTATTATACTTTGGACCGGTTCAAAGTATATATACTGTAGGTCCGGTTGGTACAAATATATCTCTCTGTGAACTTTGCCACTCACGGTGCAAAAATTTTTTATATTACAATTCAGTTTTTAAATTTTAAAATCTTCCAACAAATTGCTATTTGGTATTACTTTATGATTGATTTGATTTATATCAGCTTATGCAGACTACTTAAGAACTATTCAAAAATTAACTTTAATTGTATGAATATCTTTATTTAATTAATTATGAAATCACGAAAATGAAAGACACAAAATGATTGTTATCTAAGAATAAGCATCCAATGGTCCTAAATACAACATTATGTTGTACCTTAGATCAATGGTTGTTAATTTTTTTCGTCTATGGAACCCAAAATGAGTGATCATCTTTTGGTGGAACTTAATTAATTTAATTAGCAATTGCGAAATATGTTTTAGTCATCTTGGAGACTTGTTTCAGTTTTTCTCTTTGCCTTTTCTTTTACAGTTAGTGATAGAGAATGTTATGATTTACCAATTTCATTGCTTAGATATCAAAGACAAGTGACGAGTTCACAAAACTTATCCGAGGTATATCTCGGGTTCAGTTGGGGTCGGACAAAAATTCTTCGGGCTCGGACCAGTGACTTAGGAGCATCCCAATGGAAGAATTATAAATGCGTTCTATCTTAGAATTAACACAATATTTTTAGAATTATAATATGAGACAAGAACACTATGTAGAGACATTCAGGAATGTCGAGCTGTCAAAATTGTTGGGATTTTTAAAACTTTGGAAATACGTTGTGATAACTTCTGAAAAAAGCTATCAAAAGACTTCATTTATTTAGATTTGGCACGTTCAAAAACTTAAATACGAAATTCAAAATTTCAGACTTTCTTTTTGCATAAAAAAAAAGTAAAAACATTTTTTAGGTTCAGATGCCCAACGGCGACAAACAAAAAACAACGGCGGCGTCTTTTACTTTTTTTTTTTTTTTAAATAAATATAGAATAATGGATAGAATGCTTTGAATGCATTCTATATTGCTTTGCTAATATTGAACGCTTTGAATGTACTCGAACTCTAAATTGATTAGATTAAAAAATAGAAAAACTATTTTAAGTATTGGAAAACGTTATTAAATTTTAAAATAAATCGCAAGTTAGCGAGATTTTTATTTTCCTCAATAAAAACCACGATGCACTCACACACTCATACAGTTACAAATAGTAAGTGTAATTAAAAAAAGTAGAGTATTTTATAAATTGAATTATTTAAAATGACAAAACTAACGGCTTTAGGAAAGAAAAAACTATATTTGATATCATTTGATATCATTGCACAGCGCATATTTGAAGACTATGGAAGCCTTGGCCAGTGCCGGATTAAGCGTACGCGGGGCCCTAGGCCACTCACATTTTTGGGGCCCTTAGATTAAAATTTTTTACTCGTATATTTTTTATTTATTCAACTATAAAAGTATTTATTTATCTTTTCATTTAAGAAGGCATATTTAAAATTAAAATAAATAATAATAAATTAAATTTATTTTATTTTGTTAAATTAGAACTAAAAAATAATCATGACATTTTATAATCATAACATATATATTTGAAATAGATTTTTTTTTAAAAAATCATTGTTTTTCTTAATTTGTAAAAATTTATTTTCAAAAACTCCATTTAAGCCATCCATGAAATCCATTAAGGGATCTTGGAAACATCCCTCAGGATGATACGAAGACCTACTATCTAACCTTTATCTATTGCAGAGGGGAGGGCGACTCCGCTTCGGTAGTCAGATGATCTGTGTATGAAGTCGAGAATTTTACGGTAGAACAGTTAATGGAGAACCAATGTAGTACACCCTCGGTGGCATCGCAGGCTGATCAAAGTCGTTACTCACCTCACACTGAACACAGTCAGTGATGCTTGACTTTGGCGATCTGATGGGAACAGTATCTTTACGATCCTTAGTGGGACCCTTTACCATCAACAAAGTATTCTATAAACGTGTGTTAAATTCATGGGTGCCAGATTTTGGGCTCAGTATTATAGCTAGGTCACATAAGCAATGATTTGTTGCTTGAATTAAATTCTTACATCTGTGGATAAATTTTCGATAAAATAAATACAAGATCAAATGGATCCAATTTGATGGTGCTTCTTAACAGAAGGCCTTACAAGTAACGGAATCTAAAGGAAATATTTAGTGATAGGTGGCTTAAGCCTTGAGGACATGTTTTGTGGCCACCGAAATTTTGATATCTCAATACTTTAGATTTCTATTGGGGACGTTTAAAATCCGTTATCTTTGGAACAATATCTAATGATTTGAGAGAACTCTCTCTAACAAAATTATAATTATAAATGCATGCGAGAGCATTTCTCTTGAGAAAATAGTGCGTACACACAACACTGAAAGACTTCGCTTATGTATTGGAATAAACGGTGGGATTTTGAATAAATTTTGAGAGAGAAATGTTCTATTTCTTAAAAAAGACTCGAAAGTTACTATAAAGAATAATTAACGTAAGAAGGTAATTAGGTGTATTTTCTAAGTTAAAATTTCTTTTGAATATGCGTTGTCAACAGATTTATAATAACTGTAATAAACATTAGTTCTAAACATAGCCAAATATTAATTTTACTTTATGCTGATTTATTTTATATTAGTTCTTATTCACTGACTTATATGTTGATTGTGAGAATTAAGATATATCGTAATATGTTTATAAATTCTTAATAAAACTCGTAATTTCTTAATAAAAATAGTTGGTGCAACTTTCATAATTTTACTTAATGAGTAATACAATTTTCTTAGTTTAGAAAAAGGAAGATTTGCGAAATAAATATGTAAATAGATTTTTATTTTTTTTGGAACAGTTTTTTAAATGGTTTCTTTAGAGTATATTAATAAATAGTATTTTTTAAGATGTCAAAATCGACTAATTAGGGGATTAATTGTAAATTTTTTTTTTTTGTCAAAATGAAGAAATAATATTTATTTTTATTTATTATTAAAAATCTATTCGTTTACAGTAAAGAAAAAAAAAAGATTAAGTGATTAGAAAATAAGTTTAAAAATTTAGAATATTATATAAAACTGTTCGTTAATTTTATTAAACTTGAATTTTCAGGCGAAATAACTTCAATATTTTCCTATTTCAAAGCATCTGTAAAATACCCTTTACAAAAATGATAAAATAGTATTTTTATTTAATTGAGATTTCAGTGTTTTAATTTTTTTTATTTTCTTTTTCTATGAGATATTCAACATATTTAACTTATAACATAAATTTTATTTTCAGTAGAGCAATTTCCACAATAATGAAAATTTTATAAGTGAAAATTTTATTTAAATAATTCAACGAAAAAAAAAAGTAAATTTCTTTCAAATTTATGAGAAATTGCTAACTGTCAACCATCAACTTCAAGTTAAACTTTTCAAAAATAATTAAATACTATGAGGCTTCGCCCCCTGCTCGCTGGCGCTCGCCAACCCCCGGAACTGCTTTCGCATTTCATTTCGGATTGCTTCGCAATCCAATGCTCGCTTTGCTCGCTCATTGGATACGTTCTTAACGTCTAGCTTTTGAATACTTTTTTGAATACTGAAGTTCCGAAAACTTTTCACTGCAGAAAATTCTAAACCTGTACATTTCAATATTAATTTGAAATTGCAATTGTTAATTTGGGCGTTTGGCGATACACCACTTATAGAATTGAAGGATTTGTTACGTCAAGCGCTCAGGTATCATAATTTTGATCTAGTTGCGCTTCTATGTCATTTTGATTTATGTTGCTAAGTTAACTTTCAAAAAATTCTATGGCTGGCAACAGCATTTTTATTTTTTAAGTTATTTATTTTTATTTTTGCCGCTGCTGAATTGAACAACCTGATAATGCTCACTCTGGTTATTGTTTCCGTTTTCAAAAGCGCTATAAGTTGAGCCACCTCAGCTAGATTTGGCATGTGACATTTTTAGATGCAATCATTGTTCGATTTTCTAACGTTGCCATTCGGGGAGTTGTAATGAGGCTTTTTTTTGTCACCGCATAAGAAAAATATATAAATAGATTAATTTTAACTATTTTATTTCTATCAATGCATTTCACTTATACATTTTTTAATGCAAATAGCTTAAGATAATTTCAACCAAATAAGAATAAAATTTATAATGCAATCCATTTAAGAGGCGCTTACATTTCAAAAACTTTCATTCTTAGGCATTTCAGTTTTATACTTTTCATATGTTTAGTCCTACTTCAACTCCGTATCCTTGTTATTTTGAACCCTATCCAGAAGACAAAGGAACTTCTGAACCAAGTGTTGGCCTTCGTGGAGGACTTTTCGATGGAACTAACCGTACTTGCGTTACATGGAGTGCAAAACCATGCAACCTTCTCCCGGTCAGCCTGACAGCAAGGTGGCACTAACCCTTGATCTGTCTACCGATTAGGATATTTTACTCTGCTGAAGATATTGAACAGTGGCAAATGGTTTGCGAAATATTTTCAATTTCAACCATGTTTCTATAACCTTTAGATGTTTCTATATGGGTTTAAAGTACTTTTCTTCGTTAAAAAAAACTAAGTCTCGTTTCTTGAAATTTAACTTACCAACTGTGCAAAAACAATATATTTCTCAGGTAAAAATCTACTTCTTATTTTTATTTGTAATTCAATAGTTTTGTTTTGAACTTGATAAAAATCTGACAGTATTATTTAATGTTCTTTCTAACATAAATGTCCTAAAAAAAATTTTGATAAAGTTGCGGCCAGCTATTTGACTGGTGTTTTTAATTGTGGCCCCCTGCCTCATGTAAGTTGGAAACCCCTGCCTTAGATCAAGAGGTATTCACAACATAGTTTTTAACATCCCATGTATGGAAAACTTAAAGCTTAATTTGATTAAAAGTTAAAATATTTAACCACAATTTTTTTTAAAATTTATTACTTTAATTTAGCTATGTTTTGATATAAATAAAGATAATAGTTTGTAAAAATATTAAGATTTATACATTTAGAAATATATATATATATATATTAATATTTAAAAAAATATTAATATAAAATATTAATTAATATTAGAAGTATAATAAATGTTTAATCATGCATAATAAATGTTTGAACAAAATGTACTAGAAAAATCGGTAGCAGGAAGAGTAAAATAAGATTTAAAAAATAAAAATTTTTACTTATAAATGTACCATGAAATTAAAATCTTCAAACAAGTAATATTTTTAATAAATAAATTATATTTTAAAATAAAGAATTTCTTTTAAGAAGAATTTAAATATAGAAAAGAATATTTTTTTAAAATAAATAATATTCATCAAAATAAGAATTTTTTATAAATGATTCGATCTTCTTAAAAAAAGCATTATTTAAGAAAACAATAAAATAATAATAATTCTAATATAATCTATTAATCTATAAAATAATAATCTATTATAATAATAAAAAAATACTATAATAATAAAAAAATACTATAATAATAAAAAAATACTATAATAATAATTAATAATAATATAATAATAATTCTTCTCAACCAATAACAGAAATAAATAATATTTTTAAAAAAATTAATTTAGAAATTTTAAAAATAAAATTTCCTTAAAAATATAAATAATGTTATTTAAAATAAAAATTCCTCCAATAAGAATACTTATGTTATTAAAAACAAAAAATTTCCATAAAATTTTTTTTAAAGAACGAACTTTTAGTTTTAAAAAATATTATTTTTAAAAATAATATTCAGTTCCCTTTCAGTTTCAAACAAAGTGCATGATCTTGCTGAAAAGGATACAAACGCGCCTCCCAAATGTGAGGAAGAGCGCCATGCTAGCTATATATATTCTGCTCCCTGAACTTCATCGGTAATAAGTAATTGGTGTAAAAGCGGCAATAATCGCGCCAAGCTAGTTTACCGGGTAAGCAGTGAAGAATCACCTGAGGCTTTGAGTCTATGGGGAGGGAAAATGAAAACCAGAACCAGGGATGAAAAAGGTATGACAGCAATTTTTAAGTTCGTTCTGATAGAGCGGCAAACGAGGTTCACCTGGTGGGCAATTGCCCCCCCCCGATCCCCTACTGGCACCACCCTTGATTTTATAACACATGGGAGAGGAAAAAAAACAGTAAACTAAACTTATATGGACACAAACAAAAAACTTGATCCCCAGAATTTTCTGAGAAAAAGATTTCTCAACAAAAAGTTGGTAAGGTATTAGTAAAAAGTACAAATTCTCGTATTTTTGTTTTTAATTAATTCTATTTTAAAAAATAATTAAAAATTTTTTTAGAAATGTTAATTACATTTCTGAGCAATACAATAGCATTTCCCCCCGATTTTTAAGTTAGGTTCTGATAGAGGGGCAAACGATGTTCAACTGGTAAGCAATCCCCCCCCCAGCTGATCCCATACTGGCGCCGCCCTTCTTTTAATAACATATGGGAGAAGAAAAAAAACATTAAACTAAACTAATAGTTACCTGCTAATCCTGCAATTTAATTACTGTGGGTTAAACTTGTATCGTTGTTAAAACCCACAAGCCCCTGAATTTCACAGTAAATCAGGATGAGACAGCATTATTTCACCTCTTTTTCAGTCGGGATATTAGATCTTACTGCGCATGCTCCAGTATTTCGCAAGCACACAGTTCATGGTTCATCCAACCTCTTCTTTATCTTCTGCGTAAGAAGACTTTTGAAATTATGATGGCGCCATCTAGCAATTTTAGATTTAAACATATACTTATTTTAGCATATCTAATAAGTTCTAAATTAAACGGATCTTTTTAAAAAATAATATTCGTTACACTCTGATTATATTTTTTAATCGTAATTAATTTTATATAGCATCCAATATTTCTTATATTGCTTCTTGTATTTTAAACAGAAGAAAAATCAAAATTAGATCTAGCTGGCTGGAGCTGGATAAATCGAATTTTACATTAATGTAATGATTAATGAACATGATTAATTTAATGATTAATCATATTATAGAATTTTGTCAAAAATTTAATATTTTATGAAAATTTTGTAGAAATATTTAGATTTATAAAAATACTAAAACACTACTAACAGTAAACTTTTATACTTTATCTATGTCTTTATTTTCATTTGATAGATCATGTTTCTGTTTATGATCATGACTTTTCTTAGAAAATATGGTCATAATTATTTTTTCATAATTTAATTTCTTTGCCCTTTCTTACATTTATTTTCGTTAGATAGATTACATATCCGTTTATAGATTAATGAAATTTAATTCATTTTTCATATCTATCAATATGTAAACAAATTATTTTCTTAATTCTCAGTAATCCTGTTATAATTTGATTGCATTTCGATATTTTGAAAAACGAGAAAAAGAAATGTCATCATTTATAACTTTATTACTTATTGTAAGTTAGTAAGAACTCTTTTTTTTTAGCTTTAAATTTTATCTTGCTTATGTAGAAAAAAGAAAGTTTGCCATGAAAGGTTTTTCCCGTGGTATAATGTCCTTTTAAGCCTGTTTAATTTATTTAAACATGAAATAACCATAGCATATAATGTTTATAGAATATAGAATGTTTATATAATATAGAATGTTTATAGAATATAGAATGTTTATAGAATAATATTATAGAATTATAATTAGAATGCGTAATTTTCTAATAACTGAACACGTGTGAACTTGCCTGGAATGTGGATACATTCAAATAAATTATATTTTAGGTATTTTCAAACATTTTTATAAATGCAATTAAAATGGTTCGATGTTGCAATTAAAATGGTTCGATGTTGCAATTTACATATTCTAATTAGATAGTGCAGGATTTTAAGCAATGTTTTGAGAAACATTTTTCTTTGCATAAGCATACTTCTTTTTAACGAATTCGGATTTTTGATAAACAGTTTTGGAGAGAATAGTCATAATCAGGAAAAATATAGTTTTAATAGTTTAAACAAAAGAGCAGTGGAATTTTCTGAATGTTATTTCAATTATTGCTTGATTTCATAAGTTAATAAGGAATTCAACGTATAATATATTAATATAATAGTAGTAATATAATAGTATTCATAAAGAAGGTGTTAAGGTCTTGTTAATAGAATATACTCAATATGTTTGGAATTCAGGATATTTTTTATCAGTTGCGATTTTCGAAACTTACCATTAAATTTATATCTTATTAACTATCCATTATTTATTTGATATTTTTGCTAATTTACTAAAATCATTTAGTTAATACGCTTGTGAAGAAAGAAAATCAAAATTTAAAATGTATTGAATGAATTACGAAAAAAACGTGCAATTTGAAAATAGCCTAATTCATTAATGACGAAGTATGTTTCTCAGAAAAACATTCCCGAGATTTATGTTCGCCATTTTTTGTCTTTAGTTCAACGAATTTCCGCTTTTTTATTTTCAGTTTATGCTTACATTAAAATCAAATAACGAAGTAAACTAGATGTAGCTCCTGACCAGTACATTCAACTGTCTGACATAAAACCCAGTTTTAAGACTAATCTCGATAAAATGAAATTAAAAAAAAAATTCATTCTCTATTAATTTTCTATATATTGACGGAGTAATGAATATTTAGAACATATTTTAAAAACAATTAATATTCTTTCGTTAATTAATATGTTAACAATCGCTAATGAAATTGATTCAGGAAGTTTCTCGCTGTTTTTCGACGCTCTGTCGCCAAGGAAAATAAAAAAAGCCATAGGTTAATATATATATAATCTTTCCGTGAAGAATTAATTATCTGGGCTTTAGAACAGACAAATAACTTAAATATTTTAAAAGTTTTTAAACTTTTGTAAGGAATCATCAAATTGGCTACATTTTTCCACCTAGATGAACATTATCAAATTCACTGCCTTATTCTCAGTTTTTGCAAATTTTTATAAGCGCAAGAAATGCAGCGTTTGGAGTAAGTTTTTAAATATTAAAAAATTAGACCACAAACACCTTTTCATTTTCACAAAACTTTGGCTTTTCCTCATATTCCGCCATATTCAAAAAAAGTGTCGACAGCGCTGACTTTAGATAGACTAAACTTGATCTAACAGTCATGAGTAACAGTTGCAAACTTACAGCAGTTATAAAAATAGGCATATTATAAGCAAAAAAGCACAATTTCATATTGCGAAGGAACATTCGGAGTTCCGATAAAATAGGGATGATCATTTAGGGTTCCTCAAACGAAAAAAAAAATCGGGAACTGCTGCTCTAGATTATGTCAAGAACGTCTTGATGTCTTATGTCTTGATGTCTTATGTCTTGATGTCTTATGTCTTGATGTCTTATGTCTTGATGTCTTATGTCTTGATGTCTTATGTCTTGATGTCTTATGTCTTGATGTCTTATGTCTTGATGTCTTATGTCTTGATGTCTTATGTCTTGATGTCTTGATGTCTTGATGTCTTATGTCTTGATGTCTTATGTCTTGATGTCTTATGTCTTGATGTCTTATGTCTTGATGTCTTATGTCTTGATGTCTTATGTCTTGAATTAGGTATGTTTCATATGGAGTAGTGCTCTGGAATGAAGAGAGGTTAATGATATTTTACAAGAAATTTTTTACCAATGCACTTTTCATGCACGTGTTCTGATGCGTACGATACTAGAAGCCAACACTATTTTTTAAGAAATTTCTCTTCTTTTTTTTCAGGGATTGAGGTTTTAAGCTTTGATTTAATACTGTCCTTTAGATCTTGAGAGTATCATTTATAGATAATATGGGATTGGACATCGTTGTTTATGAAAATGTCAAAGTTCATTCATGTGCTACAAGAAAAAGAATCGAAATACCTGAAGGGGAACGAAAACATTACAAGAGAAGAATGGGGAACGATTCTATGTGGCACTTTGTGACAAAAGACTCGATTGAAGATTCCTATCTAAACACATTCACACCTGTTCTGGAATATTATGATTGTGAATGCGAGGACAGCGAAAATTTGAGGAGGTTTCATATGGGATACAGCAGTTGCTTGGACATTGAACAATATCCGTATTTTGGTCCTTATGAGTTCGACAAATCCGATGGGTTTTATTTCGGCTCATACATGACTTACGCCCGGTTCATGTTGTCGGATAAAGTGCCACTTCTTCGATTTACAAGTGACTGTGATAGTTGTTACGGTGGGGAAGCCTTTTTATTAGAACTAAAATTTCAACTAGAGGCTGTCAGAGAAACTGATGAGAAGGCAGCGGAATATTTTGACATCTTAAATGGAAGGGATTTGTCAAAATGCGTTGTAAGACATTGTTAACTGCAATGTTTGAGAATAAAATTTTTGTTTAGTTGTAGTTGTTTATTTACGTCACTCTAGAGCTGCACAATTTTTTATTGACGACGGACCATCTTTAAGGAAGATCCGAAGACATGCCACGACAATTTTAATCTACGGAGGGGATGGCTCCCCCGCTTTGGTAGCCAAACTACCTGAGCTCGAAATCGAGCTCAATGACCACAGCAAGTGGTGTTTGACATCGGTGTTCTACTGGGAACCGTGTCTTACAATCGGTCCACTGCGGAACAATTTTTTTTGTGAAATAGACTTTTTTTATGAGTTAATTTTTTGGGAAGAAAATTATTCACTTGATTTTTTACAGAAGGTAAAAAGTCCCCAGCAACAGTTTTACCTCGGCCTCAGTTGGCCTCAAAATTGGCTCATTATGGGTCCTATATCAACACGCACCGGGAGACTAATATTGTTTGTAAAGTGGCTGCAAGATATCGGGTGAATTGGACGATTCATTATAGGGCAAATATCGGAAAATAACGACCCTTATTGCGCTAAGATTCGTGAATATTGGTCCAATGCTCAAGTTTTTTGCTGTTAGGGGTCTCTCATCTTAAATGAAAGTGTTAGTAAGCAAACAGCAATAATTGAATGTAAAGTGCGGCTTTGAGGAGAACTCCACCAGACTGAAAGTCTGGGTTTGTCTACTGCAATGGTAACAAGCGAGAGCACATTTCGAATGGGGGTGAAATGGAGGAAAGAAGGTGTCGATTGGTTTATCTACGACGACCTACGCTAAGATTAAGACAAAACTATTCATCCCACACCGCTATTCGGAGTGACCTTTCCTCGTAACTATAGTTCCCACCACGACGCGAGACGGGTGTCTGGAGGAGTTCTCCTGAAAGCTGTACTATAGTATTGAGTAAAGTTATTATGACACAGGTTATTTTATGTTCGTGAAAAATGTATTTTGTTTTGAGTTCCCTACAGCTTTAGTATTCAGTTTATAAATAAACTGTAAGTCAATGCGTCTGCTTTACTTATATACATTGATTTCCATAACAAAAAAAATTTAAACTTATTACATTTTACGTTTATACTGTTTCGTTAATTTTCACTTAAAAAGACATTCAGACTGAAATATACATTACCTATTCATCATGCGTTTTGAACGGAAATTTTTTTGCGATCTGGAATGTTATATCTTTTTTGGTGTATTACTGAATAATTAACAAATAAATGTATCAGTACACTTCGTACTAATGATTTTGATTTGGTTACTAATTTAAATGTATAAGACCCTGATGTCTACCAATCACGAGAATTTTCGTGATCTTTATTCCGAATTCGGTGATTCTCAGGGATTTTTAAGCTATCAACTTCAACTTTTGAACTGTTCGTTCGACTGGCTGATGTACAATCTTATTCGATTCAAAATAAAGAAGAAAAAAAATAGGGAAAAATGCAACATCTGTTTAAATAACAGCCTCAAATGTTAAAAAGGAACAAGTGCAAATTTGTACTTTTTGTACATAAGGCCTATATACCTTCGAAACTATTAGTCCGATCGTCTCATGATTGGTTCAATTCAAAGTGAAAAAATACATCGGAAACAATGCGTCAATTGCCCGTTATGAAGAAATTTAATTAACTCCCCCTAATTCCCCCATTTTTCTCACAGACGGAGAAGCATACGGAGAAGAGTATGTGAGTTTTTAGACATTCTTTTGATTTTTTAGGTATGACATAACAAACCCTCTCGCCAAATGGCGATAAAGGTTGTTCCGTTATACGGCAATTTTCTCTATATTGGCAGTTTTTTTTTCTTTTTTTTTTCATCAGTTCCTTTTAAAATTGAATCTACAGTAATAGTAATAAGAAATGAATATTATGAAATAGCAGTTTGATCGTAAAAAAGTTATAAATTTTTGTTTCAATTTATAGTTTTGATAAAAATCATCTTCGAAATTATTGCAAATTGTAAAGAAAAAAAACAAAGATTTTCTCTTGTTTTTTTCCCCTCCAGAATATTATAACAAAAATAAGATTATACATGCATATATATTTTTTTTTTCTGATGAAATGAAAAAGAAGCAAATATTTTCGGTCTTAAAAAAAAAATCTGAAAAATTCTTAGAAAAAACTTTTTTGAAAAAAAGTTTTTAGATTTTCTACATAACATTTACAGCTCAATTAAAATAATTTAATAGTTTTTGAAAATTGGATATTTTAAATTAAAGACAATGTCATTTTTGCACATATCTACAGTTCTGTTTTTTAATGAAAGAACTATAGGGTTCATTTTTCGAATAAGTTAATTTTTATTTTATTTTATAACCAGCGTTGAACAGTTGTCTCACTTTTGGGTTTACTACTATTAATGTTCAACTCCGTAGCATTGTAATTTTGACTAAACCAGTATACAGGAGAAGAAGTATTGAAACCAACTGGATTTCATGGAGGTCTTATTGTTGGAACTACCATCTTTGCGTTATATAGAGAGGAAAACCACGATAACTTCCCACGGCAAAATCAACGGTAAAGGGATAACCTATGATTTGTCTACCAGTTGTGATTTTTTACGTCAGCACTGTGGTCAATAACAGAATTCGTTTTGACCAGTTAGCTGTAGCTTGGATTTGAACCTGACTCATCTTATTAAGAGGAGAGTGTTCTATTAAATCGGATTAACAACGACTATAAAGATTCTCTAGTACTTATCTGGAAAACAAGAAATGGTTTACAAGAGAGCAGATAGGGTCCGTGGTCACAGGTATTATCCACGTGAATTGGATGCAAATCGTGACATACATTTTCGCTTTGTGGCAAAAGTATTTACACTGGTCCGAGTTATTTGTGGTTGCAGTTACAACATTCTCCCCTATATTTAATTTACTTTTAAAGAATTATTAACAAAAAATTGTGAAACGTAATGATAAAAACACCTGAAACAACCAAAGGATAAAAATATTTCATATCGAAGAGTTATTGGTTTTTATATTAGCATCTTTCATTAATGTCGCTGATCTAGCAATAGGACAACTGTTTCATGCAAATTATACGTTCATTGAAGTGTGATCATTGAAGCGAATATGTAATACAACTTTTCGCCAAGTTTCAGATTTACAAGCTGAAAAAAAGGAAAAAGTGATTAAAAAAAATTTCAGTAGTTCCTAAAACTGCTGACAAGTGGTCTGACTGTTATGCCACTAACAAGTGAGAATTATTTTTGCAATATCACTCACATTGATATTCGAACTTAATTTACCATTTACTACTTTTCTCGCTATGATTTTTAGCAAACCCTCAAAATATTACGCTTTTAATCATACAATAAATGGAAATGCAAGACAATATTGACTAGCGAAAATGACTAACATCAATGTCTTCTTTTTTTATTCAACTCTAAAATGCACTCCCATGATTTTTTTTTTCGATCTAGTTTTTATAAAAACACGGAATTTTATTTTACAAAAAAATACACCGAAGCATATTTTAAACAATATATATTCTTAATAATTAATCAATATTGAATGTACTAGTATCTTAATTTGACTTCTGTCTTGTTTTATAATGTGTTATTGAGTTAAATTTAAACTGCAGACTTTGCTTAGAGAATGGATTTGTGAACACATTATTAAGACTTGTATACTAAAACAGGCACTAAATCCATATGTATTTTGTTAGAATATTTAAAAACTTAGTCTAACATTCCTCTTTATCAATTAAGAATAGATATTTCATACGTATAGATTGAATTGTGAGCATTTTACTCAAAGATAGTCAAGCATTTAGTACCGTTTTTTAGTTTCTTATCTTTTAACGGCAGTTATAAAAACTGATGCAACGTTATCAAACGACGTGATCAACGCCTGATCTAGTACATAGTAGATAATATCTTGAGAGCTAATAGGTATTCTTCAGTATTTAGCAATTGGTGAACTATTAGGAACAAGATGAGAGTATCTAATTAACCAATTCTAAATTTTCAAAACCTACAAACGAATAAAAATGAATGTAGTGTATTTTGAAAAAGAGAGATGAAACCAATAGGGAAAATGTTTACATTTTAACATTCGTATTCTCATTAAAGTATATTTTATTATGAGATTTCAGATTAATTGCTCTGAACAACTTATTATAATGGACTCTTCGAAAATTATTTTTCATTCAAATGAACTAGATTCCTAACTGGCAAAGTTTTCGGAGGGTACGAATATCCTTTTAGAAGAGTTTTCATGTATCTAGCAGTTTATTTAATATTTTCGTAATTAATGCTTTTGATTTGTTTTAATGAATTATTTTCTTTTCTAGAATTTATATATTGCATTTGAATGGGGGAATGCATATCATGAGACACCAGAAAAGCTTTCTTACTTCACTTCGAGACCAAAAAACTGCTGGACAGGAGAAAACTGAACTTCAAACATGAAATTTCTAAACTTCATTTGTTATCAGTGTTTCAGTTGAATTCATCAGTTTTATGTGTAACTTGCTAACTCTTTAGATAGGCTTAAAATGACAATAAAGAACTAATAGCATCTTACTAATAGATAAGATAACGCTATCATCTGCAATTCTTTTTCTTCTTCAAGAATTTTTTAATTTCTCTGAGGCATGGTGGAGAGAGAAATTTACCACAGGTCTTTCACTTTTGGGACTTGGAACGTACGAGGTTTAACAGAAAAAAAGCAAGAGACTTTTGCTGAAATTGAAAGAGAAAACAAAGATGTGGTTGTTCTTACAGAAACTAAACTCAGAGGATCAGGAAAGGAGGAATATCCAAACTATATCCATGTCTACAGTGGTGTTCGAGTTGGTGCTGCCAGAGCCGGCGTCTCTGTTCTGGTCAAGAAAGAATATTCCTCTGGTATGAGATGGAAAGTAGTTAACGAACGAATAATCAGAGTGAGGCTTAAAGTGGGGGTGCACAAGATCGTGGTTCTCGGTGTTTATTGGGTTGATGATTGCGCTAAGACTGAAGTTAAAGACAGATTTCAAACTGCATTGTGCAAGGTTTTGAAAAACATAAAAATTACAGACGAGATTGTCATTCTAGGGGACTTCAATGCTTGGGTTGGTACATCCATCAGCAGCAGAGCAATTGGAAGATTCGGAGAGGAAAAAATGAATAACAATGGCCGGAGACTTATTGATGTTTGTGAAATCTTTCACTTTAAGATTTTAAACACCTTCTTTGATCACGAAGACATGCATAAATATACTTGGTACGATAAAAGGAGCAATTCAAAGTCAATAATTGATTATTGCATAGTCAGACAAGACACTAATTTGAAATTCGTGGATGTTATTGCTTGTAGATGGCTGGAATGTGGTACAGATCACATTTACTTAGAGGCGGTGGCAATATTTTCTTCGCTGCCGCCTCCAAAGTCATCTTTGCGTATGTATAATTCCTATTTGTTATTTAGTGAGACAATTGAAACCAAATATAAAGAGCATCTTGATAGACTTATAGTTTTAAATAAGTATAAGTCAACTGCTGATTTGTATCAGCACTTTAAGGAAGTGATACATTCTGCCGCTACTGATGTCTTGGGAATTGATCCACTGGGTGATAGGTCCGAATTTTTGTGGGATGAAGAACTTAGAAAATTGAGGTGCAAAAGAAAGGAATATAATGTAGACATAAATTATATTTACCACCCTAAATCAGAAGTAAAAATAGAAGTCTGGAAAGGGATTTGCAAAGCTATTGAAAAAATTCCAAAACAGTTTCAAAAGAACAAAGTGATCTGCAATATCCTAAGAGAGTTTCAGAACCAGTCTGTTACAACTCTGACAGCAGATAAAGAATTTCTTGAAATTTACTTTAAAAATTATTTTAAAGAGTGCCGCCCTGAATTCATTGGTGATTTAGAAAAATGCATTGGACAATCTGGTTTTTCCATATTTCCTGCAGATATCATTCAAGCTTTAAATGAATTCGAAGATTTTGACGCGCCATCACCTGGTGGTATCAGCATGCGTCTACTGAAGCATGGTAGCAATAACTTAAAAAAGCTTTTGAAGGATTTAATTCAAGCAATCTTTGATGGTCAAACAATACCAGAAGAAATAAATGAAATGTTTTTTATTTATCAGTCCGGGGACGAGAAACTGTTGAATCTTATAAATTGTTCAAAATGTGTTTCTCACACTATTATGCAGGTCATGAGTGCAATTATAAAAAACTTTATTGAAAAAAGTAATGCATTTAAAGAAAAATGCAAACTAATTCATGAAGAATCATGCTTGGATGCAACTTTTGTTCTAAGAATGTTGCTTCAGAAGTGTGCTGACAAGCAAAATAAACCCTTGCATTTAGTTTTCATCAATTTAGAGGAAGCTTTTCTTGATGTACCACGCATAAAAATGTTTAATGAACTTCAAAAGCTTGGGATTGAAGACTCTCTAGTGAAGATAGTTAAGCATTTATACAAAGACAATACTGTTCGCATGGTCTTTTCAAACGAAATTTCTAAACTTAGTTACCCAGTATCTAAAGGGCTTAAGAAAAACTGTGTCTTATCCCCAACATTATTCAATGTTTACATTCGAAGGGCAGTAAAAGATTGGTTAAAAGAAAACGATAAAAAGGGTTTTCCCTTAGACACCACAAAAATGTTTTCGTTCCTTTCGGAACAAACGAATTTAGTTGTTCTTTCCGATAGTCTGAAGCATTTAGGTGCCGCAATAGAGAGCCTACTGAAACATTTAGGAAAACTAAATTTGCAAATCAGTTTCAAAAATATCAAATATTTAGGTATAACCGAAGATGATGAACGTGAACTGAAGATCGGCAAGAAATGCATAGTCAGTGAAGACTGTTTTGAGTTCCTTGGATCGGTATTAGAAGTTGGTGGCAGAAACGATATCGATATTGACAATCGAATTATAAATACGAAGAATGCAATTGGCGTATTGCACTCCATAGCTCGTGACAAACGAATTGACAAGGATTGCAAGAAAAAGATATATCATGCTATCATTGAAAACAGCTTGACCTTTAGTTGTGAGACGTGGACAATGACTGAGAAGTTCATGTCGCGTCTTCTTCGGGTTGAACTGTCTTATTGGAGATGGTGTTGCGAAAATTACCCGCAGCATCTCAAAAATGATACCGTACTTGAAATAATGGAGGTTGATGGAGTTGTTGATGAGGCAGTGAAACTGAAGAGGTCAGCTTGGTTTGCAAAAGTCAAAATGATGGATGATAATAGATGGTCAAAATGTGTTCTGGAATGGAACATTGAGGGCAAATCCAAACCTGGAAGGCGAAAGCGTTGGATTGAGGGAATTGAGGATTTCATAAATGAATTGAGCTTGCGACAAGGATTTGTTATTAAAAATAAGCATTTAGAAAATATAGTTGCTCTAAATCGTGAATCGCACGAAGATTCTTAAAACATAAACTAAAAATAACTCATGCTTTAATGTGAGTTTATGCTACTTCATATTTTTGTTGTTGCTGTTACTCGTAATTATCTTATATTATGTTTTTATCATATCACTTATTTATTATAATGTTGTTCTTATATCACTTATTTGTAGTTATACGCTGTTATGTTCTTATGCTTGTAATACATTATTAATTTGTTATTTTATAAATTCATAATTTTTGCATGTAAATATCATTGATTAATGGGTGTAAATTTTAATCTGTTTTCTAAGTTACAAATTTATTTTCACTCCCTGATCATTTGTTTTATCAATTAAGTGCGTCAACTATAGAATTTAGTTTTCTAATGTATTCTCATTTCGATTTGATTATTAAATTACGACTTTTCGATTTCATAGATAAAAATTATTTAAATATTAACAATTTTTTAAACAAATTTAAATGGCGTTGATACCTAATTGATACTCCTGTTACAAAGGATTTTTTAGATATTTTAAAAGAACCTTACTTTAATCTAAAACAAAATGGTCTTTAAATGACACCATTTCTAAAGGATCATTATAAGAAAACGAAGAGTTTATAACTTTATAGTCTTAATTGAACTCTACTAGTCCGATTTAAAAAACTTGTCACTGATGCCAGTCCAGCTCACTAAAGGTAATTTTTTGATACCTCTAGTCTGTCTCTGATCTTTTTATACTGGATCTGTTTATTTGTTTGTTAAAGATAATTTGTTATCAGCAGATTATCCAGTTTTATTTTAACACCTAAAGCTCGTTCTTCACGCAGCTATATACAAGAAAATGCTGTTTACATATACGCGATTTTTAATTAGACTATGGCGTCACCTGTTGGTGCATTGAAGAGTTAGAAGAAAGGGAATTAAAAGTTATCGAAAATCACTAACTTCGAATAAGACATTTTGTGGTCGTTCATGCTAAAAATAGAATTGCTTAAGAGAACATCGAAAGTAAAGGTATTTCGTGATGCATAGTTGTTTCCCCCCCCCCCCTCCTATTAAAGATTGTTTTGTTCAGATATGAAGTGAAAAATCGCGCGTAAACAAACGCGCATATGCGGTGTTATGTTCTCAGCATTTATATCAGAAGGTTTCTTTTCGCCGACTCTCTAAGACTTAGTAATTCACTTTTAGCCTCTTTCTCATATTCTTTGCGCGATAGAAATAATAACTGCTCAGTTTTAGAGGTAGCACATTCATCAACTTAACGTTAGGTAGCACATCAGCTTAAATATACCTTGTCACTTATACGACCACTGAGCCGTTAGCAAATTAAAAAAAAGAGGATTTAGCTAGTTAAAAGCAGCATCTTGTACTGTATACAAAGCGTAGAAAATATTCAAGCGGAAACTTTCTGTAAGGCCGTTCCTTCGATTATTACTAAAACATACTTGTATAACTTAACGAGCTTCATTGTGATACAATGCTATGAGAGTGATATAAGCAGCAAAACATTTACAAACACAGGGCTTATTACTATTCTTCTGAGCACTATATCTATAGATAATAATCTAAAAAAACTAGAATAAAACTGATGTATACTCGTATTTATTGAAATCACTATATGGTTTTCGGTATAGATTATAATAGTTTTCAAAATGTGCTGAGAGGGTAAGAGGTATTACAAAATATTTTTAAAACTTAAAATATTAAAATAGAAGGGAAACAGAATTTGCCATGAAAAGTGAGTTTAGGAAAACCTTGAGAAAGGCATGAAGTTTGAAATGGTGAAAATTTTTTCAAAATATCAAAATGCAACCAAATTACTGCGTAATCCTAAGTAAAGCTAGTATAATTCGTTTGAATTTTGATGTGAAGAATTTGCAGCATTCGAAACTTCATGGTTTACTGTGTTACGACTTTTTCTGTACTTTCAATTTTGAATTATTCATGTAGATAAAAGAGAATTTGCCTTTAACCTTTTGAGTTACACTGGGACATATATGTCCCACAAGCGAAAACACCACTGGGACATATGTGTCCCATCTAAAAAACCTGGTTTGTCACATATGTCTCAGCCCCCACCCACCAATTGGCTAAATTGTAGGTTTTTTTAAATTTCATTTTGGCATGATATTTTTTGTGCTTTATTAGATCCTTTTGCCTTATTGATCGTATTTTTTTGGGGGAATAAAATCTGGTCTTGAAAGGGTTAAGGATTGTTTCTGCAATATAGCATCCTCTTAAAATTACTATATTGAGGTGTTTAATAATAGAGCTAGTAATATTGCATAGTTGAAGATTAATAGTCTTATGTGCCATATATTACTTATACAAGCTGCATAAATAACATGTACGTTTAAATCTATACAACTTATACAATACATCAAGCATATTAAAATGGCCAAACCTTTCACTATGCTCGTTCCTACGTCCGTAATTTTAGAGTCCTAAAATGAAACATAATAATACCTCTAAATGCATTACAATTCTTTATTTGGTTAAGCATAATTGAGAAGGAAAAGTTTTATCCATATTTTAGTAACTGAAATGAATAAAAAATATACTCGGGTAAGTTGTAAATTATGTAAGGAAAACTTATCTTTCGTTGAATTAAACATTTACTTCCTATCTCTAAAATAAGGCAAATAATGTCCCGAAATAAACAATTCATGGAATAATAATTTTAGTAAAGAAATGTAAACTTTATTTGATAATGAATAAAACAGAAAATTTTGCACAGTAGCATATATTTAAAATATAAACTATACATTTAAATTGATAGTTTAATGATGCATTTATGTTTTTAAAAAATATATAATGTATATTCTAAACAAACATGCCTTTAAATTCTAGTTTTTGACTTAAATTTTTTTAATTCTTATTTTTAGAAGGGAATAGTACGTTCAGCTTATTTAGAGTATAAGTAAAGTATTATGTAATGAAATTGTTTTTATTTAATTACTAATTCAGAGTTTTTGTATATTTTTTGAAACCTGTTGTAATGGGATATATTAACACATGTTTTCACCTAATTTATTTTACAGGATTTGTAATAATTCTTAATTTATTAAATTCTGATTTCTGATCTTATTCATCTTTGCATAGTATGTACGAAATGAAATTTTGATTTTTGTTGAGTTATTTTTCATTTTGAAAATTATTATTAGTTGTTTGTTATTATAAAAAAATTAGTTAGTGGTTTTTGGTATTTTAGTATCGTTAATATTTCCTTTTTAGTATAAAATTAATTTCATTGCAAATTCCTAATTTTTTTTTTCATAAATGCTGCATAGATTGTTTTATGTAAGTGATAGAGCTTATAAGTGAGGAAAGATAAAAGAAAGATTTGGTGCTTGGTCCACGTTACGAAATGCTTCTTACCAACTTTTGCATAGTCTTTTTTTATAGTGTGTGGTCCTATGATGCAATATTTATTGTATGACTTTCTAATTGTATTATTTGTTGTAATAAATTAGTTGGTTTAAAGTATTTTAAAGTTTTTTTTTAACATTTCCTTACTTGTATTAAATTAACTGCATAGCAAAATTCTCAATTTTCAAAAGTGCTGCATAAATTGCTTTATGTAAGTGTTAAAGCCTATACCTTAGGAAAGAAAATTATATGATATTTAGTCTATGCAACAGAATGCTTCTGGCCAATTATTGCATTATTACTTTTGTATTGTATGTGATGCAATTATGCAATATTCGGTGTGTGATTTTCAATTTAAAATATATTATTAAATTAGTTGTTTGTAATTGCAATAAAAATATAATTTAATGTATGTTGGTGTTGTTAAACATTTTTTTTTTTTTTTTTTTGTTTACAAAATTAACTTCATTACAAAATCCACAATTTCTTTTTTGCTACATGCTGTTTAAATAATTCTTATACAATTGAAAAAGTTCATAAGATTGAGGTTAAATATTATTTGAGTACATAGGAAAAAAATATTGCCCGAATACATATTTCATAATTCAGATTTGTATTAGGAAAGCGTTTAATATATGGTTTAAGCGTCATAGCATAAACCTTGTTATTCTGATTATAGTGTTTGGATAAAAATGGTTATTAATTTATGGTAAATACAGCAACACACATTATTTCATTAATACACATAACTATCAGAAACTCAAGAATGATTTGAAAATTAAGAAAAAAATAAATAAACTCTTATATGCTTAATAAAAAGTAAAATATTTGGGTGTAGCCTATGAGAATATAGTTGATAAAATTTCAGTCAATGTTTCAGAAAATATATTAATTTTACATAAAGTTTATCTTAAAATATGTTGCAAGAACGCCTTATAATTTTTTTAAAGAAAGCAGATGAGAAGTCGGTGGTTTATTTGATGTCATTAGTGTTAATTGGAAAAACATCGACTTTACATCGGCTTCCTAAACTGTTTTCAGAAAGAAGCAAAAATATGAGAAGTCGGTGGTTTATTTAATGTCATTTGTGTTTATTGGAAAAACACCAACTTTTTATCTTCTGCCTAAACTTTTTTCAGAAAGAAGCAAGCAGATGAGAAATCAATAGTTTATTTGATGCCATTTGTGTTAATCGGAAAAACACCAACTTTTTATCTGCTTCCTAAATTTTTTTTCATAAAGAAGCAGAGGAGAAGTCGGTGGTTTATTTGATGTCATTAGTGTTAATAAGAAAAACGCCGACTTTTCACAGCTTCCTAAACGTCTTTTTTCTTCAAAGCCCTGCACCATACACTTCTTATACTGGGATCACTTACAGTTTTCAATATCTTCGTATTCCCCAGCTCTTCAGAATTTTGAAAATTCAAAGCATGAACCTAAAAATTTCTACTTCGCAGTTCGGGTACTTAGTCTATTGACCTGTCAGCCCTTACATTGACACCCCACTACATTTTGCTTTGAGAGTGTTCTAGTTTTTATTTATTTGATACGTTATTCTGAATTGTATTCGCGCTCTTTTTTATTTTTTATTCATTTATATCTGCAACACCGTAGGCTTGTAACGCTCAATTAATTTATCCGCGCTTATGAAATTAAAGACAAGAAAATCCAAACTACATAAAGTCTCCGAAGGAAAGAATAGAAGAAATATTCAGAGTTAAAACGAAAATAAAATCTAATACTTTCCTGCTTATAAGCTTTTTTTGGAGAAAAAAATCCTTTGGTTCCAGCTACTGTTGTTTCTACTGATATTTGGATACTTAGACCTTTTACGATTTAAGTTAGGAAGGTGCTCCTGCCGTTTGACAAGAGAGCACCGCAAGAGTGAATGCAGATCTTAGTGCAGAGCCCCACGGATTAGATACTTGCACCACTCATTCGTAATGCCACTTCCTCCATTTAGACATAGATCTGAAGAGGATGGAAATTTTCTCCACTTCCCTGTACTGCCGTGCAATTCGGAAAAACAACGTAAATGTTTCACGATTGATTCCGAAAAAAGTGGCTTGACAACTATTTCTCTTCTATCGCTAACGCTATGAACGCTAAAATAGAATTTCAAAAAACCGATAGAACACAATTCATTAAAAAAAAAAATCTTGCAATATGTAGCTTACCATACGAAGATGCCAATTATATATAAATCTCAGTTTCTAATTTTTTGTCGCTTACGTTGATTTATCGATTATGTACTCATGCTCAGGACTTTCGATTCTACAGATTTTACGATACGTATATCGATTGTACTCGGTGGACTTCGACGAAGTCGTCAAAAACTGGATCGGAGCTAGATTCTAAGCCCACTGGGATACCACGGCCCGGAATCCACCTTTATTGTTGTTGTTGTAGTTCATTTACGTCGAACTAGAGCTGCACAATGGATGACGATCTGGGAAACATCCCTGAGGATGATCCGAAGACATGCCATCACAATTTTGATCCTCTGCAGAGGGATGGCACCCCCGCCTCGGTAGCCCGATGACCAGCACGCGAAGTCGCGCACTTTACGGTAGAACAGTTTAACGAGGACCAATACCGCACAGCCTCGGTCCCTAGGCAGACTGATCCAAGTGATCACCCACCCGCACACTGACCGCAGCCGGTGGTGCTTGAAATAAGCTAAGCTTCACGTGGAATTTCTTTTGTAGACCTGTGCTTTTAAAAAACTTTCTTGCAAACAAACTTGGGACAAGAGCCTGGAAACTTTAGGACATAAACTTTTGGCACTTGTCTAGGATGAAAAATTTTAAGTTTTATTTATATTTATACTTATTCATTTGTACAAAATGCATTTGAAGGCTTGTGTGTTAAATTAAGACTAATAAACCTTTGTCAAGTCGGACAGATAGCACAATACAGAAAAGGAAAGTACGGAGATACATCCAGGGTAACAGAGGGATTCGAGCCCGCTACCTCAACGCTTCGCAAACGATTGGTGGATAATACCGCTCGGACAGGAAGGCCACTTTTTATTTATTGATTTATTGGTACAACATACATTTGCTGGCATGTATGGTCAATTAAGTCTTATAAACCTTTGTCAAGTAGAAGGACAGATAGCACAATACAGAGAAGAACATCACAAAGAATACATCCAGGGTTACAGCGGGATTCGAACCCCTCACCTCCACGCTTAACAGAGCGTTTGGCCAAGGAAGCCCCTTTATTTACTTATGTATTGGTATAATATAGATTTGCAGGCTTGTTTGTTCAATTAAGGCTTATAAACCTTTATAAAGTATAGTTTATTTTATATCCGTCGTTAAACAGCCGACCCAATTTTGGGTTTACGACTACTAATGTTCAACTCCGTAGCCTTGTAATTTTGAACCCAATCCAGAAGACAAGGAAACTCCTGGATCAAGTATAGGGAGAAATTTGCCTTCGTGGAGGAATTTTTGATGGAACTAACCCGCATTTGCGTTCAATGGAGATGAAGACCACGAAAACCTCCCACAGTTAGTCTGACGGCAAGCGGACTCTAACCCTTGATCCGTCTTCCACTGAGGTTATTTCACGTCAGCACTGTGGTCGGTGCAAGCCGGATGCGGAATTCGTATCTACCAGCCAACGCCGGGATCGAATCCCGGTTCACCTGATTGGAAGGCGAACGCTCTATCCCCTGAGCCATCGGGGCTCTTTATTAAGTATATTTTTAATTTTATATCCATCGTAGAACAGCCGACCCAATTTTTGGATTTACGACTTCTAATGTTCAACTCCGTATCCTTGTAATTTTGAACCAATCCAGAAGACAAAGAAACTCCTTGATCAGTACCCTCATTGGTATTGATTTGTTATGGGAACGTGGAGGACTTTGAGACTCGACAGATTTAACGTGCATCAGTCACCATTTACTACATGTGGGAGTCTTCAGTCGGCGGGGATCGAACCCACGAACTCTTGGACATGGGCCCAGCGCCCTACCGACCAGGCTATCCTGGCCTTTTATCAAGTGTATGTTCAAATAGCACAATAAAGAGAACGACAGCTCAGAAATACATCCAGGGTAAAAGCGGAACTTGAGCCTGCTACCTCCACGCTAAGCTCAGCGCTTGGTGATACCACTCGGCCACGGAGTCCCCTTTAAAACTTATATGCAAATTTTTATCTACTTCAGTTTATTGGCACAGCTTACATATGCAGGCGTATACGTTTAACTATGTCTTATAATTCTTTGTTAAATAGAGTGACAAATGGTAAAATTCAGAGAAGGATAACATTAAGATTCATCCAGGTTAACGTTGGTATTCGAACCCATTTCCCACTGGCAGCAGAGTGGTTGGCGGGCAATGCTGCTCGCCCAGGGAGGTCCCTCTATTTCAGTTAAATCTTTGTATTCATTTGTAATCCCTAATGTTCTTCAATGGCTTTGATATGTATCTGAGATATTCTTTGACGTATACCGAGAGCTCAGTTTTTATATCCTAGATACTATAATTTAACGCCTTCATGCTTTTCGCTTGTAAATTTAATACACTGTTTGATTGTAAGTGTCTTGGTGCTTCAGTGACTAGGGGACAAAAGACAAGAGTCTGTGACCCTCGGCGAAAATGATCGTAGGTTCGTGATCCCAATAACTTAAAACCCGCAATCTCTACTGGAGAAAATGCATATGTAGACCAACCTCAGCTTCTTAAACTCCGATCAAAATGGAAATATGCTAACATTATAAGCATATGTTGCGTAAAAAGCGTTTTGATTAACTCTTTAAAAACTTTATGAGAATGGTTTGTAGTTTCAAGTAGCACTTGTTGACTCCACCTCCAATATCTACCAATCTTCAATATCTACCTATGATCTTCTGCTATAGAGGTAATAAGCGTGCAACATAGATCCTCTTACCACAACCACTTCAATCTACTTATCTATAAAGAGGAAAATTTCCATGTAGCAGTCAGTCTTCAGTTGGAGCATTCATAGTAGGTGAGTTTTGCTTTTATTCTATTTGTCAGTCATAAAAAAAAAAAAATAATAATAGGTTTGGCAGTGTAAATTCTGTTTTTAATAATTCAAAAAAATTTGAACGTTTAGTAATTTTAGAACATTATTATTTTACTTAAAATATTACAGACAAACCTTATTATCTTCAAAGAAAAAAATTATAATAAAATATTTATCTCAACACAGATTATTTTTTTAGGTGTAAAGCAATGGACTTCCTCATAGTGGCTGTATTATTAGGTAAAAAAAATATATTTTTAAAACAATTTTTTTTTCCTTAGCTTTTAATTTTCCTTAATTTGCTTTTAAAAAAAACATGTAAACTAACTTATGTACAAATTTTATGTACACAAACTTTAAGTGTTAGCTTCTGTATAAAAAACTCCTTTACAAGAATTCTTAAGCCTAAACATTAAAGGTAGTTATGATATTTGTACTTACGTTTTCGAGAATAAATAATGGATTGAATAATGTACTATATAACAATATTTAGATTAAATATTGCAATGAGCTAACTCTTCTCTTTTACTAAGCTCCAGTTTTTACTTTTTGCTTCAACTTTACTTTTTAAAATTATTTACTATTCTTCTCTAAACTTGCTGTGTCTTGAAATATGTTTAACATAATTGTTAACTTTCTCGTTAGGCTTGTTGGCCAATGGAAAAGCGCAGAAACCAGTTACTTCTGATGGGCTTAATATTGAAGTTCCAGAGGTAAAAATGTTTGGTTAATTCTAAAACCATCCTTTTCATTTTCATGTTTTAGATAAATTCAATATACTAGGGCATTAAATTTTAAATGTTAAAATTTTTTTCAAAATTGGTTTGAAAACTTAATTTAGAACCTAAAGAAACCCTTTTGCTATTGAAAGAATTAAAAAAGACAGACTTTTCAAAATTTCATCAGTGTAGATTTTTATCACTGAAAGCAAAACCTTACGAATATTTGTTTTTGAAATATTTGTCAGTGTCTTAGAAAACTTAGGTAATTTGTTTTTAAGTTTATACTTTTGTGTAGTACATAAACAATATCTAGTCTTTGAATTTGTCTTTTTACTGAATTTTGAGTTTAAACTATCGCAACTAATTTAATAACTTTTATGAGTCTTGAAAAATTCTTAGAGGAGAAAAATGTAAACACTTAATTTAACATCTTAAACTGGATCTTAATATTTTTGATGGATATTAGAGCTGATAATACATGCATTCCATGTAACGAAATTACACTTTGTAAGATATTGTCCAATTTCAAACCTATTTGAAAATGACCCAGAAGTTGCAATTTTAATATACTTGTTAAGTGATATTTTCTGAGATAATGTAATCAATATAGTTTAATATTAGAATATTATTTAAGCAGAAATAATCCGATCTATAAAGTAAAACACCAGTTTTCCATTCTTTACTTCAAAGTTAAGATCTTGAACCGTGTCATACGTTAAAATTTGCTTTTTTATTTTAAAAAATGGGTTTAAACTTTTATTGAATCGGACAATCTATATTTCTATCTGTATTGTTTTTAAATAAATATTTTAGACTAATACCTGATTTATTTTTTCCCTCCAGATAACTGAGGATTTCTTTGAAGAAATCCTACAGTATTTTCCTGGTTCATCTGGAATGTACGAACACTTCGCAAGTACTTCAGAGCCTAAATTTACAAAAAGCACCCACGAGCCTGACGGTATTGACGGCATCACTCTTGAGCCTGAATTGGTCAGAAGCACCACTGTACCTTCTTTTAACGAGTTTTGTAAAGAAATTTCCCATGGATTGCATGATATCGATGACAAATACCCGAAACTGAAGGCTCTGAAGTCCAAGTTGTACACCTATTTCTTCAGTTCTATGGCCGAATACGAAAGAAATCCTCAGAAAAGGCAGAACATCGCATTAGATATTCTCTCTGAACTTATTAAACTGCTCCAGATGTTGCGGAAAAGTATCAAAGACTGTCCAGTGAGACTTGTTCCAGAAGTTTCAGTCACTCCTGTTGAAGAGATAATCGCTGAAGAAGTTGTGTATCCTCCATTTGTTGGATCAGTCAGAGGTATTCCTGGAGTTCACTATCCAAATTATACTGAAGTGCCTATTACTTCGTTCTCGTGTAGCGACAAGAAATACATCCCTGGATTTTACGCCGACTTGGAAACTGGGTGCCAGGTAAGCAAATTTTGCGTACCCAACATATGGTATTTTTGAGTTTGCATTCAACTCTGTTTAGCTAATTGGAATTTATGCTATATTAAACTTTTAAATGAATATTCAGAATTTAATAAGCTGTTTCAAATAACATGAAATTCGTGGCTCTAATTTCAGTACTGTAAGCAACCAGGAAGTTAAACTTAATTCGTCAACTAGCAAAGTAAAATAATTAGTTAAAATTAATGAAATAAGCATTCCGTCGGTGAGAAACCTAGTTTTAAATATATTACTAAAATGGTGTTAATTTTGATACCTTTCTACTTTTATACTCTAATATAACTCTGATATAGTGTAACTCTAATATAAAGCTTAATATCCGGGCTTTAAGCTGTAGGATCTAATTCATTGCGCCTCGTAAGGAATTTCCTATCCTTCATTGCTTTATATTACTCAAATCTTGTAGAAAATTAATTTAAAAATATAATTGGAAGAGATTAATGTTTGCGTTAAATATAACAAACAAAAAGTATTGAAGTATAGATAGAAGGCTAAATGAAGTCTTAAAATAGCCCCAACATTTTAGGAAGTATATTTTTGACCCTTTTAGTTTTGATCACTTTATGCAGTACAGCAGAAGAGTTTTTTTAAATATTTGAATTTAGGTTAATTGAATTCTTAATTTTAAATATTCAAAGGAAACTTTCTTAAAATTTATTAGAAAAAAATGAGTCTCGTTACTCTTCGTGCCCCAGCATATAATTTGGTTATATAGTGATATAAAATGCGCAACTGTATTGTCGGCATTTTTATTTCGCTTTTACAGAGAAGTTCAAAATTATTTTAAGAGATAAAGATCAGGTCTCTAAGCTTGTATTTTAAGGCGAGAAATCTGGAGAGTAGTTTAATAATAATCTCTTCTAACTTTGAAAAGAGATTTTAAAAATTTGTTATCGTGACATATAATTTATCTAAGAATTTTTCGTGCGAAACAAAGTGGTAAATGTGTGTTCATTGTACCTCGAACTGTTTTCATATCAAGCTCTAATTTGTTTCAACAAATTAATATTTTAAAATATTGCTCTAAAATCTCAAGACAGCTCCAAAATAGTTAATCAAATTTCCCGTAAAAATTCCCCGTGTTTTTGTTGAAGTAAAATGGGTGTACAGTGAAATCTGGCACAAACTTTCTCTGAATAAACATGCCTTTTTTTCAATGTATTCAAGATTTCACACCCTAAATATAAAAGATACATTCAGAAAATTATGGTCCCCATTATTTGGTCAGGAGAGTGGTTCAAAGTTTGGACACCTTAATGTTTTGTTTTTGCGTATATATCCAGATCGCAAAATTTTTAAACTAATTTTAAAAGCTTTTGCAGACAATTATTAAATTAGTTTATCCAAAATAATTCCCGGCAAAATGACTCTCAGTAATGTTAATTTTATTAAATAGTATTAAATAGTATTAGTACTTAAAATTTGTAAGGTATGAAGCTTTTAAAGTATGTAATTTTACTTAGCAAAATACAAATTTTGATCGAAATTCGCCTTATAGCTTCTAAGATCAAATTATAAATGCCACTTTTTTATTTTTAAAAATCCGTTTTCTCGGGAACTATTCGACCGATTTCGTTTAAATTTTATTTTTCCCAGTAAAGTTCATTCCTTAAAATGGTGTGAAAATTTTAAACCTTAAAATTAAAAAATTTTGACTTAATTAAAATATTAAACAATAAATATTTTAAGCTATATTTTGCACGGAATTATCTTTAGATAAACTAAGTTGTCCAAAGACAAGTTCATGTTCAAAAATTTCTAGATTCACTCAAAGTTCGAGATATGGTGAGATACGTAGTTTAACACTAGGGGGTTCTCTTTGTACAATACTATATAAACCCCTTATGTTTTGGTGGTCTAATATCTGAATCTGTCAAAATGTTTATTCAGAGAAAACTAGTTTTTTTATTTCAGAACGTTAGTCTGCACTAATTAATATTTTTAAGGTCACCCCCTCAAAGCATTAAAATTGAATACTGAAACGTAATGATCCGATCATTTGATCGAAATTTATTAGTGTGGTCCGTCTTTTATTTTGCGCACTGCGCATTTAAACATTCGTGACAAACCTCTTCTAGATTGTCAATTAACAATTGTAATTTTTGGAAAATTTTTGCTTCCGGATTTTCTTAATTTCCGATTTCTATTTTAGGTATTCCATGTTTGTTATGAGCATCGACGAGAAAGTTTCCTTTGTCCTACTGGTACTCTATTTAATCATCCCATATTGGCTTGCGACTATTGGTACAGTTCTAATTGCTCACTTTCTGAACACTATTACGATGTCAATGAAGAGAAAGATCAAGTTCACATATCCGAAACAGAGAAGGATCACGTAGAGGAGCTTATTACGACTATTATTGAGCAAGAGAAGACTACCATTCCTCGTATTGCTGTAAAAAGCAAAGACAGTATAAAAATAGATGCAGATCTCGACCAAATCTTTAAGTTCTTGCCCGTTAAAGCCAAAGTTGTGGAGTTTCCAGAGAAACCAGCTCCCAAACCTCTACCAGTTCTTGAACCAAAGTTCGTCAAAGCTGCAGTTGCCATTCCAGCAATGAAGGTTGCAGCTAAAGTTGCTCCTATTCTTAAAGCTAAAATTGAAGATGCCGTAAAGACAAAGGTCGAAAAGGCCATAAAGACGAAAGTTGCTGCTAAAGTTGTTCCAGTTGCCAAAGTGAAGGCAGCTGGCGCCGTCAAAGCAAAACTTGCCGCCGCTGCTGCAGCAGCAGTTCCAGTTGTCAAGGCTAAGGTACTAGCAGCTGCAGTCCCAGTTGTAAAAACTAAAATTGCCGCCACGGCTGCTGCTACACCTCTTGTAAAATCTAAAGTAATTGCTGCAGCAACTGGACCGATATTGAAGGCAAAATTTGCTGCAAAAACACTGCCCGTTGTAAAAATGGCCGCTATTGACGCAAAGTTGCTAGCTGCTGCAAAAGCTAAAAAAGCAGCAATGATTTCTCCATTAACTAAAAAAGCTCTGGCTCTAGGCTATTTAAAGTTGCTTAAAGCAAAGAAATTTGCTATGATGGGTTGATTTTTGTACTTGTAAGCTTCGTTTTACATTAAACTTATTAGTCAACAAATTTGTCTCTTGTTCTATAACTGATGTTTCTTTTTTTTACTGTTAACATTTTAGTAGTTGTGTGAAATGGAAGTTTAAAATCTTGTTCTACTTAACAAGGATAAATATTAAAGCTGATTTACTGAAGAGTTTAGGAACTAAAATTTTTGCGCACTTTATAATTAATATTTTTAAAACCATTCTATTTCAATTGGGTTATTCACTTTTATTGAAATTGAATACTTATGCTCATATTTTAACTTATAATATTTTCTTTTGACAATTAGAAACTTACACGAGAATGCAGATTTAAATTTTTCTTAATATACATGTAAATCACTAAATATGCATCAAATTCGTACTAATTCTAAAATTATGGAAGAAATAAAATTGAAACTTAAAAGGATCAATGCACCAAGTCTAGCTAGACTCTCCAACTTGTGAAGCTAAGAATAAATCAAGTTGATAACAGTTTCCCTCACATTAGTTGCGTTTCTTAAGAGAATTTCCTCTTTCATTGTTATTACACGTATCAAAACAGATGGGTAATCAAAATTTCAGTAAGGAGAACGAAAAATTTTGCTCCAATCCATAGGATGAAACAGTTTTATTAAATAGTTCACGTCTGGACCATTGGGAGGGAGGTGAGAAAATATTACAAATTCCGAGACAAAACTGTTTCATCATAGCATGTTCAATAAAACTTATTTTTTTTCAAAGCACTCATTCACCCATCAACACTCAAGAACTTTTTGTTCATTGGAGAAAGAAGACTAGACTCTCTTTCTTTCAAAATTACACATCCCCTCCTAGAAGAAAACTTCCAATCTTAACTCCAATTCTTAATCTTTTTAGAATACTCTCAATTCTGCTCCAACTCTTTCAGACTTGATGGATTGTTTATGGCTGTCACTGCTGGGTTTTTAAATCTCTTCACATTGCAGCATTTCTCGTACGTGAAAGTACGTATTAGATTTAAAGTTCTAAGCTAGCTTTATTCTTGTTCCAACTGTTTAACCCATTTCTAACGTCTTTTAAAAGTTTTGTACTTTCAACAAATTATTTCCATAGAATTGAGGGAAGTTTCTAGGAGAGGAAGAACACTCTAAAAAGAAATCAAAACTGTAAAGTTTGGTTTTTTTTAAATCTAGTTAGGTGGGTATTAGTATTCAAATGTTTGATACCCAAATTGTTCAAATTCAATAGCTGTTAACAATTTCTCAAGTGATCATATGATCAAAAATTTGTTTTAAATATAGAGAAACAAAATTTTTGAACGAAAACAAATTCAGAGTTTTATAAAATAATTAACTAACTAAAAACTTTCTTCTCTGATTATAAAATTTAGAAGTATTATAAGCTTGTTGAATCAAAATACAATATATTGCTAGCAAGGAAAGAAAGGAATTTAGTACCTCCGTTGTCCTACATGATAATTTAACTCCATACAGTTTTTCAACTTTTCTTCAAAACTAAATTTTACTATTCACTTATTCACAAATTGATACTTTATAAATTAATACTTTTCTGAAAAACTGTAGATTTAAGAAATGACTTTTTAAAGCAGGACAAAAGATAAATATTTATTATTTATTGAGCATTATTTAACAAAAATAAAATTTAAAATTTTATTCAAACAAAAACCGAAGCATGTTAGATTTCTTAAATGTTTATCTTTATAAATGCTGCTGTGTCTTCTTATCGTTGGTAAACTTTGCTTGTATCTCAATATTTAAAACAATGTTTGTAAAAATTTCGTGAAAAATTGTCTACATTTTTCTTTTATGAATATAATGTAAGAACATAATAATTTTTTTTAACTAAATTTAAACTAAAATTATTTTTTAAATCTTTTTTTTTTCTTCCTTCCTTTCTAAATTGGGTTGGAAAGAAATTTACTCAACCTAAATATTGCCAAAATAAAAATTAGCAGAAAAAATACGATTACAAGCGTTTAAACCCCATTTTTTCGTTCTTTTTTATGTCATAAATTAAATTATTCCAGAAGAATACTGATAGTCTTTCCCTAAAGTATTTAATTCCAAAAAAGCTAGAAGCAAAATTAGAATCTCAACTTTAATTGAAAAATATGTTCCTGAAAACAATTTGCTACCAGTGGCCAAAAAGGCAATTGAGTACACGATTCGTTTCAAACCTAACAAAAATGACTGGGTGATGCATATTCTTCAAATATTTACAAAATCCGATGAAATATTGTTTAAAGAACAAAACCCTTTTGCATAGCAGCTGCTCTTAAAATTTCTTTCATTAAACCATCTTAATTCCACATTATTAATTCTCTTTATTCTTTAGCTTATTGTGAGATAATTAATCGTCCTAAAATGCTATTTGCTTCTGTAATAGTTTGTCAAATATACAAATAATTGTGACAAAATGTTATCCAGCATTTTTTCCAGTGATTTTAGCACAATTCCTAAACTTGAAACAAGTCAGTATTATGAAAAAAAATAAAAGGTCTAACTGATAAAAGATTGACTTCACATTCTAAAATTTTTAAAGAATGTATATTGTAATAACCTAAGATACTAGCGTATCCAAGTTTCATATTTCTTATTAAAATAATTAATTTGTAAGTGTGTATGTCTTTCAAATATTAGAAAGGGTTACAACACTGAAACAACTATTCATAAATATAAAATTTTGGAAAAATTTTTAACGTTAGATTTAATTGGTAAAATTGAGAAAACTAGTTACAACTGAAATATGAAGCTTGACACATTATTTTTTAAACTTGGTACTATCTTAATATGTTGTGAGGTTGAATCTTATTAATGAACATACTAAAATTTACGTGTTTCAGTTCAGCCTTGTTATGAGTGCCATATTAAAAATGCAGTTTAATTTAATCATGGTTTGAGGTACCAATATTGCAGTTTAGCATTGACTCGGTTTATTTGAGAGTGTAATGATGGCCTTGGATGTGTACACCGATTTCGAAAAAACTATTCGTTTTTCTCCATCTCCAAATAAAATTTATTGTTAATCAATATCCTAATCATTTTCCGATTTACTAAATATAAATATTGATGATTGGCTATTGATGTTAGACGCCACCACCACGAAATTTTTTTTTTCTTATATCAGCAGGCACTCGGAAAAGCGGTGGCCCAGATAGAAAGACTGTGAATAGATTCGAGTTTCCTCAGAGTAACCAGATGAATATCCAAAGCTGGCAGATTTGAATAGAATTCTGAAGAAGGACCACAATGGATTGTCACACCATTGAGGAAAGAGAAAAGAATTTGGTATTGATAGGGATTAAAACTCCATTTAAGCTCTGTGTTTGAGAAATATTGAAGAGTCAATCATTTCCTGGCCACTACAATCAGAATTTATCGCAAATTAAAATTATGATCACTTTCCGGCAAGCTAACATTCATAAAAACTAAAATGAAAAAAATAATGAAATATGTATTTTATAATCTAAAGTTATCTAATCTAATATCTAAAGTTATAATCTAAAGTCTAAAGTATCTAAAGTTGACTAAAAAGGAGAAGAAAAAAAAAACTTTTATCCTAGCTAAATATTATTTATTATTTAAATTAAAGCTGCATTACAGTTCATATTGGGTCAAAATATCCCGAGGCTAGCTACTAAATTTTCCTTTCTTTTTTGACTTTCGCAAAATACGACATGGTCTCCTTTAAGAATAATACATTCATTATTACAAAGTTTATCCTGTATTTCCATGCCTTTCTTAAAGGAGAAATTATTAAGACTATTAAAAACTGATTCAATTTCCGAAATGACTTTATTATTTGCGTCAAACCTCTTTCCCAATAATACACTTTTGTGAGTATATCCTTATCTTTTCTGGAGTATTTTTTGCCCAGGAGTATGATTTAAGATCACTTTCTTCCTTGTAATACAGACCCATTTCTCCTTGGTTTCAATTGATTTATGTATCAAGGTTTATTATTGTTGCCAACAAGGACTTTTTTTTAAAAAGTAGTCAATGAATGTAGTTTCTTGGACATACAAAAAGAAGTGTAACTTCCCCAGGCAATTATTGTTTTTTTGTTCTTGTTCTTCATTTAGTTAAATATCTATTTGATTCCTAGAGGTAGACCCATGCTTCGTTCACTACTACATAATGAAAGTCCCGTTTATATTACTTAAACATTTCGGAATAGAACTCTGAATTACCAACACAGAGTTCTTTTGTACTGTGATGTATATATAACTACCACTACAAATATTAAATACCAATTCCCTAGTATATAAGACATGTTAATTTGAAACCATCTACTAGTGGTACCTTATGATAGATGAAGGTTGACCTAGTCAATAATTATATCTTCTTATTGGTGACCTCCGGACGTGGTGTGAACTCAGCAACATCGAGGGACGGTTCACATCAAACAGTTGATTTACTCACAAAATTCCGGTGAAGTAAATGAAATTCTCCAGACCAATAAAAAAAGAAATGAAATAAATAATCAAAGATATAAGAAAAAAATTCTTTTTATTTATATTTTTTCAAAATATAAAGAATTTTCATGTTCTGATTAAATTTGTCATAATTACTACTATTCTTATCAATAAAGATGCCTAAGCTGAGGTCACTTCACTTACCTGTCCACTGGTAAGGCTCCTATCCACTGGCTGTCCATCAATGATAGCAACCAATAGAAATACTGTTAAAAGTACTTGATTTTATTTATTTGTTATTTGAATATATGTAAGTTGTAAGCTAGATTTTATTTATTTGTTATTTCAATATATGTAAGTTGTAAGCTAGATTTTGTATCATTGGTTGCTATGGTGATATTATAGAACAAATATTTTGCATAAAATAAAAGTGTTATGTTTCTTGTTTTTTGTAAAATGGAGTCAGAATAATTGTCTTTTTAGTTAAGAATTAATTTTCTTGCAGAGAACGACAGAATATTTCACTTTCTGGTAGAGACTCTTAATAAATACGTTTCTATTGGGATGAGAATACGTATTGTCCAATAGAAATAGTGGAAACAGCTAGTTGCTATTCACAAACCTGTCCACTGGTAAGGACATTACAAAAAATTTTTTGATTTATTTCTCTCAAGGATGTAGTTCTGTCTGTGTAAACCTAATATTACATTTGTTAACTAAGAGGTTGAATTTACTTATTTCCCTCTTTAATTCAACTATAAAAGGTGTACTTATTGAAAATAAGAATTTTTTTTTGAATATACTAGAGCTTTAAGCTGATAAGCAACATGAATAAAAGATAGTAAAAAATACATCTAATCAATATCATAGAATTCTAAAAAATTTACGAACCGCTCAATATTTCTAAGTTATATTAATAAAAAATGCGTTTAACCACAATAAATAGTTCACAAAGTTAAAAATGAACTTTTTCTCTACTCTAGTTTTATGGACAGGGCTTTTTAACTTAGGCAGTGGACTTAGGATCTATTTTAATTTGCACATTACTGAAGGAACTTTTCCTAAAATAATTCAAATCGTCGTTGCATGCAAGGAGATATCAGCAAATAAACTAAATCAGAGTGAAACGATTGATGATATAACATTACCAGATGATTTAGAACGAAGAAAGAAACCGATGACTTTGAAATACGGAAAATTTCTTATATCAGATATAAAAGTTAACTCTACAGAACGATACAAGTGTAACTTAGTCACTCCATTACCCCGTATTTATTATAATCAGGTGAAAACTAGAGTGAAAAGAGAACTAAAAGGTAATTTATTTATATTTCCATATAAACTCGAAGAGAATCTTGCATAGTAGGGGGCACCACTAGGATTTGGCTGCGAGTAGGCATGGATGACACTTTAGCTTGGAGACATTGCAATGCCAGCAGTAGATCTACTGACAATACCATGCAAAGACCGGAATCATAGTCATTTCCAATTATATATAAAGAAGACCCACTACAACCTACTGTACTTTCTTATTTTTTTAATGTACTTCTCCATTTTGAAGTAGACGGGAAAAAAATCACCGAATTATCGACGCCAGTGATGCTTACTCACAATGAGTACCATTTACTCAGTGCCAGAATACTTGTAGTACCTATTACCACAATTAATTATGCATAACTTATTTCGTAAACTTCACAAATCTGCCAGTGAATGTAAGCAACAGACAGGTTTTTTGCCGACTGAAAACATATCACTGACCGTACCTCATATGCGGCTGGCGATTTGTTAGACTTGTTCATTTTAAAGAGGGGTACAGGTTACCTACACAGCTGTAACTGAGCACAGTTGTTCCGAAGGAATGCAGGACACGACGCGAGCACATGCTGTGACGCACGCGTTACCCATTAATGTACACAACAAAATTGCCCTCATGGCTTATATCAGTTGTGGCTTATATCTGTTATTGATTACAAATTACTATTTACTTTATGGTCTAAAACTTATTTGGAAAAAAAAGAATATACTAAATTAATCATAAAACTTAATTTAATGGATAATCTTTTATAGTTTTTTTTTAATTTGGTAAATTGAGTGACCACTTTGCTGTTAAACAAAAATCGTGCGTCTTTAATAGAAACGATTTTTAAAAGAAACATAATTGTTCAAATGGTACGTTTTTTAATGACTTTGATGTTTGAAAAGAGCATCGTAATTCACCAGATTTTGAAGTGCTCACTTTGTCTTTCTTTCTATATGTTTTTGTGTATCTTCTTTCTCGTATAACTTTTTTTTAATTATTTTATATTTAGCATCAATTCCTGCAGAATTTGGAGCGTGCAGATCTGGTTATAGTCTCGCATCGTATGACAGATGTTGTAAGTTTTTTGCAAACAATTTTTAGAAATTATAGAACATTTAGAGTTTTTTGAGGATAATTTTTATTGGAGACATTCCTATAATTTGATTTGTCGATTCTGATTGGCTTTTAAATCGACAAATACCACGATTTACCATCTCCAGATTTATCTACGATGACTTAACTTGAAGGTATCTAATATGACTGATTATTATGCAACATAGTTTAGCATAAATCAGCGGATCTAGAAATTAACTATTTCATAATTTAGAAAAACATTTTTTCACAGAATGTTTGACTTCGCAGCCAACTATTTCTGTCATACAAAATATAATAAATCTTTTTGCAATCGTGTGTGATTTACCAGCTTAAAAAATCATGTTACTAAACAAAAATGTAGTTCCTGTCATATATATTCATTATAGGATTTTTCATATCTACATCTTGCATATCGAAAAAAAAGTTCTGAATCTCGGAGCCCCAGTGTTCTTTTCTCAAGAACTCCAGGTTTCTGTGGAACGCCATTTGGAAACTTTTGCTCTATGACATCCATTGCTATTAAAAGTAAAACACCAAAGACGTAAACCTTTTTATATTTTTCAACGTTTCTATGGAAAATATAGTGAAATACTTGTTTGTTGCAAGCCAAAGTTTGTTGTAATCCAAATTGTCTGCGTCTCTAATTCCTTTAGTAAAGTGATTACATGAGTGCCAAAGGAGAACCCTGAAAAAATTTCACTATTTCTGATTTAATTATTACTTATTTTAGTTCCCTGTCATCCTGGAACTTATGGCAGTGGAGTATCGTCTAAATGTTTGCCTTGTCCAAAAAATTACTATGGTCCTTTGCCTGCTCAAGATTCCTGTTATGCTTGCCCAAAAGGATCAATAACTTTTTCCGAAGGATCAGATAATGAACAGGATTGCATCTGTAAGCTACTTTTTGTTTCATAATTTAAGTATGGCTTTTCAGAATTCTTTTTCTCTGATTTCATGCTACAACGAAATTGATAAAATGTCTCCAAAATGACGTCACATTCATTAAAGAGTCATTTTAATTGGGTCACTTCCTCATGCTGACCATCTAGGAGTGATTTTTGTTCTTATATGATTGTTACGTAACGATTCTCAGTTGCTTCAAAATAACGACACATACCCAAATTATCAAAAATGCATTTACTGTATGTTACGTCATTCTAACCCTACTAAAGTTTTTAAAAATAGGTAAAGCTCGAAATACGTAGATATTGTAATTTCTGACTTAAATTGCAGATAAACTTGGGTTTTCCGTTAACCTTTTTAAGGACGGATTAGCCAGTAATGCGTACAAAATCGGGATGGAAAAAATTAAAAAACGGTAGATATGTGGGAGTGGCTGATTTGATAGACTTCAAAATAATTCGATGCTAGTTTAGAGTGCAACTACATAATTTTTATTTTGAGCTAAGTAGTGATGAATTGAATAAATTGAACTATTATTATCCAGGTCCACAAAAAAACTGGTAAAGAATTAAATTAGCTACCAGTTTTATCTTTTTACCCTGTTTAAGAACGTTTTATGATGACGCGTACCAGCTCAAGGTTTAAAAGGCGGAATCAAGTGTTTTCCGCAATTTACTTATACTTTGCTTAGTGAGAACTCATAGTGTAAGTAAACTAAAAGGTTTGCTGTTTATCGTCAACTTTACCTACATCTGCCTTTTTCTCCCTGAGTCGATGGTTCTTTTCTTATTTATCATTGTTCGATTAGTGCTGCTTAGCATAAATTTGGCGTCAATCAGCCAAAGGTAATGCCAATAGTCCAGATGCTTTCTTTACTTTCGTTATTTGTTCTCTCTCATTAGAGAGTACAGGTAATGTGCATATTTATTCCTTATCGTTAAAGTTCAAAAGTTTCCCTTGTTATATCAACTAATTTGTTGGTTGTTTTGATTGTATTTACTGACCTGACTCTTATAGATATTGAAAAATATATAAATAACTGTAAATTGATTCCCTTAAATTTAATAATATTTTAAACCATTTGATAATCTGTATTATAATTTTGACGGCAGTTGATTCTATCATTTAATATTTTGATTGTTTCATTGTAGTAACTTGATTTTTTTAGATAGTGAAAAATTAATAAATATCATTATGTTAATTTATGCACAGTGAAACATTGCCGTTGTTCCAGCAAAAATTATTTTTCTTTTCTTATATGAGTGCCTGGTGGGTATTGTGAAGATTATCTAGGTAGAGTACAAATTATCAATGTAATTTAAGAAAGGAAACTTTTTTTCGGCACTGTAGAATTACTGAGTCCTACACTTTATTCTTAACAAAATCATAAACTTAGAGTTATATTAAAGTTGACTATTGCATAAGAACTTAAAACATCAACTTAGAACTCGCCAGTGATTTGTAAAAGTTAATATTTTAAGGTATCGGACGCTTAAAATGGCCCAAATCAATAATCTTAGTTTTTGTTGAGTTATTTATTGTTTTTTCTTTTCTTTTTTTTTTCTTTTCAAGTTTCTATAATTGAGGTCTCTCGTTCCAAAACAAGATCGATCTATTTTCTGAAAATTTACAAAAAGAAGAAGAAAGAAAAAATCTCATCAGTGCATTCGAATTAATTTAAATGTTTTTAGTGATTTTGAAAGAACTAAAGTTCATGATTCTTGTTAAAAACTTTTAAGTTTTCCTACAACTGAAAATGTAAATCGAAAAGTAGTAGCTGGTAGGTCTTGCTTAATTATTTATATATTCAATTCGCTTATTTATTTATCCTTGGTTTTGCATATTGTACTTGCCTTATACAATGCCTGTACTTCCTTCCAAACAAATTTAAAAACAAACAAATAAGTAATAAAATAATAAAATAACATAAGTAATAAGTTATTCAGATATTCTTTTTTTTACTTGCACACTGTAGAAGTCCAGTTTTATTCTTTGGAATCATGGGAAAAGGTTGTAAAATCGTTATATAACTTTTTACATAAAATTATTTTAATTTTTATTATCATTGACAGATGTTGACGATGATGGAAAGCCTCTACCTCGAATATCAACCAAAGTTATTGTCATTATATCTTGCGTGTCTATATTTGTGTTACTTGTTATGTAAGTTGGAGTTTTTATTTTTCCTTGATTTTAAATGCCTTTCTTGGTGTGCTGCTTCGTAGAGAGCATTTTTTTTTTATATAAAAAAAGGTTTAGATGTTGCCGTTAGCTTTAAATAAATGTCATTATTAAAAATCTATAATTGAGATTTTGAAAATGGAAAATGATTATAAGGAAAAAATTGCTTGTAGAATGTGAATTTTGAGAAATTTTTACCCATTGGCAAAATGGGTCTTGCTTTGGGTTTCATGGCGTGCGCACTTAATTTGGACGTCATCACATTTTTCAACAGTGTTCAAGAGTGATAGTAAACAGTGCGCATGCATCGTCATTGCATGCGTTGCTATGGCTACCGCTGTTGTTTGATAATTTTTTTTAGAATTCTTTTTTTCTTTTCATTTTCACCAGCAGTCATTCTTAATGTATTTACATAATAATAATTTAAAGTATTTTTATATATTTTTTATTATTAACTTAACTGTATTGACGGTGATTTTAATTTAAATATTAATACTGAAGAAGGAAAGGTATTTTGTGACGTCTAGAAACACGTATATAGCCAGGATTTGAAAACCGATCCGATGACAAACATAAATTGAGAAAATTTTTTCAACCCATGATTTGAAATGCTGTGGCGTTTATCGTAGTCAAACCAGAAAAAAAAAGCATTTAACCAATGGGTAACCAGTGATCGTAATAAAGCTGTCACAATTTTTTTTAATATTATTGTTTTGTTATTTTTGACCCAAACAAAGCAGCTGTGTGTAGAAATTGTACATGTAATGAAAAATTTCACTTAATGAAAATATTTTCAGTGTTAAACGATCAAAGATTTAAAAAGATATATAATTCTTATAAATAATTTTTAAAAAATAATATTGTTTAAATTTTGATTTGGATATTTTATTAATTTTTATTATTTCGCTTTTTTGTTTCGTCCCCAATCAAAGTTCTACACTTGAGTAATAAATTTCTATCACCTCCAAAAACCCTTCCCCGCGTCTTTTGATTGTGATGCTTCATATTTAATGTAATGAAGCAAAAGTATTTTCTCATTTTTAGTCAACTTGAAAAACATAATTTTTAAAAATTTCAAATAATCTTTAATATTCTTTAATCCGTATGTTCGATAAATTTATTTACAAATAATTCATTAAAATTATTATAATTCATGTGAAAATAAATTTAGATTTTTCGACAGGGACAAATTTTTTCTAATGAACGTTTTATTCACTTATGCGTTTTTCACTAATTTTTTCTAATGAACGTTTTATTCACTTATGCGTTTTTCACAAATTTTCCAGAAATCTTCATTGACTAATATTTCAATAGTTGTATTATTTTTGTTTCATCTTTGGGTAATTGGATATGCATGCTCATGAATGAAAGTGTAAACGGATTTTCCCTAGTTTGTGATGTTACAAAATTACTTACAAGTAGGGAAAATTCCCTTGTAGGGAATTGTATAATAACACAGACTGATATGGAGAAAATTCCGTTTACGCTTTCAACCGTGAGCAGGCGCAAAGTGTCCAAGATGCCAAGGATCTGTATATAAATGATCTTCTTATTCTTGATTTGCAAGTACCAAATTAAACGTTCGTTAGAGAGTTTTGGTCAAATGATTTTAATGATTTTAATGTTTTTGTGCTACTTTTTAGAATTGGATTTATCGTTTGGTTCTTTGTATTGAGAAAACGAACGAAGCCAAAAAAGCCAAAACCGCGTAAAGCTAGACCAGAGATTATCAGAGTAAGTTTTTAACTAAAATTTAATGACTCCTTTGAAATTCTTCTCGTATTATGATTGCTTATTTTCAATAAATTGATTATACTAATAGCTCGTAATTCCTTTTTTTTAATTTTAATTTTTAATCAATGTACATAAATTTCGCTTTTTTTATGTACAGAATTATTTTTATTAAGTTCTCAATTAAATTCATTTTACTGTACTACATGTGTTTAATACACTACTGGCCATTGAAATTGCTACACCAGGAAGGCAAAACACCACTAACGTGAAATATGCAGAACGGATAAAGCATGTTGCGGAATGCAAATGATTAGTTTATCAGTGCATCCATGCAAAGCAGGCGGTGGTAGCGACACCTACAATGTGTATAAAAGAAGAGATTTGACAGTAAGTTTCTCATACAGAAATTGAATTTGAGCGTTGTTCTTGGGTAAAAATGTTTTTGTTATGCTTCGTGTAAGAAGGAGAAATACGTTACAATTGACCCCGTAAGTGGGGACAATTGTAACAAGTGCACGACTGTCAAAAATTGTTAATAACTAATATAATAACATTTAAAATAAGGTATTTATTTATTTTTTCTAGTAGAGGATAGTCTACTTTACTCGTCTGTCAATTAATACTAATAATATATTGGGTTTTTTGTTAGTTAAAAATAGTTAAGTAAAAAAATGTTACAATTGACCCCACTCTCCCCTACTCTATATTTTTTCTCTATTGATTTGAAAATAGAATTTTTGGTGTAAAAACCTATGATTGAATTAATTGTCAAGCTTATATTTCATGTCAATTACAAAGTATAAGAATGTCTAGATGTTAAAGATAGATTTTTCAGAATAGTTGATTTAAATAATGATTAATACCATTTTTCTTTACACTTTATTGTTTTAAATGATAGCTAATACTTGATGAAAAGAAATGTTGAAAATTTTAAAACAGAATGAGGAAAATTAGTTAAAGAAATTTAAAAGTGTTATTTAAAAAATGTAGAAGATATTTTAAATAAATGTTACAAGTTATTTTTAAAAATATTAAGACTTATCATCAAATTTGTTTCAGCTAATTTATTGTATAATTAAAGTATTTATGTTTTTCAGATAGATCAGGGTCCATTATTTATGAAGGATAGTCAGCCGTTTTATCGCCAGGCATCGAACAGTGATGAACATATTTATGCGGAAATTGATGAATTTCAATATGATTCTGATGATTATTTAGACCCTATTAAATTGAAACAACAGCCAATCTATACAAAATTAGTGGATTCAGTAAGTCTAGAATGCACTGTGAAATCCATAGCTCTTTACAAATAAATTTATCATTTTTTATTTTTTTATTAATAAGCTAAAATATGTGAGGTGTACCCTACAAAAAATGATCAATAGAAATCAATTAAAACATTTATTGATATCAATAGTCTTCTATTAGTCTGTACTTGTTTCTATTGACATTTCAACTGATGTCATCTGATATCAGTAGTGTATTGGTATCAATAGATGTTGAACAGTAGGGTAGTCTATTGATCTGTACTTGTTTCTATTGACATTTCAACTGATGTCATCTGATATCAGTAGTGTATTGGTATCAATAGATATTGATCAATACAATTTTATTGGTCGGTATTTGTTACTATTGATATTTCAACTGATATCAGCAGTGTATTGGTATCAATAGATATTGATCAGTAGGTACTCTATTGGTATATACTTGTCTGTATTTCACGCTTCAACTGATGTCTACTGACATCAGTAAGGATACTTGTATAAATAGATGTTGTTCATAATTCAGTCTTTTCAATGAGATATTCATAAGAAAATACCGAAACATACCTGAAAGATGTGCAGCGCAAAAATAATCGACAATAACATCAAAAGAAAAAAAAAAGAAGTAGGAAAAGGAAACAAAAAGGCTGAGAATAAAAGTGCCCAAAATATCACTCGTAAATCAGGCTTAATTTTTTCTACACTTTTTCTTTTAAAATTAGAAGCAATGTATGTAATTTTTTTGTCTATTTCTTTATGAGTCTGGAGTTGTGAGTTTTTGAATATGGAAGTTAGGGCAACAAAGCTTTAAAAAATTGTAAAGAAGTGGGTACTTGCAACTCGAGAAGTGAAGAGATTATTCCTAACCATGTGATTTAAATCAGATTGAATTGGATATTTGCAAATGACGTTAGGCGTGTTTGGCAAACCTGATTGATTTCTGAATCAACAAATGCCACGATTTACCTACGATGACGTAAATTGCAGGTATCCCATGGGATACCTGAAGGTGACGTAGTGGGAGTACCTCGATTCTGATGGGTTGTTAAAACGTGGCATCTGTTTAAGATAGCAACTGTTCTTTCCATTCTATTTTGAGTAAATCAAGTTCGTCAAGTGACAATTTTCTTAAGTGACACATTCTACATTCTTTCACAAATATTTCAATTCTTCCAGTATATATTTCTTGCTTGACACAAAGACAGACAAGAAACCATGTTGAACATAAACAAGATAATTATGCATCGTAGATGCCTGGTACACAAAATAAAAATAAATCAAGGTTACGATAAAATACATAAACAAATAATAAATCTAAGTAAAGTAAAAAACATAGGCGAGGAAGGATTATATTTCAGCAAATTCGATGCTTGTTATGGAGCTGAAATTTAAATAATTTCACGTTAAGTAACATTCTAACTTATGTGGAGAAACTTGCTTAACTTTAGCACTCCCTTTTGCTTATAAACAATCAGCTGGCTCTGACGTCATTGGTTCAAATGTGTGGGTATCTTTGATCTTCTTCTTGAAGTGCAAGTACTCAATTACAGAAAAATCACAATATTAGTGATAATGGAAAACAGTTGGGAGAATACCTATTGAGATATTTAAGAATTATGCAGCAAATGTTCGTTTAGCAAAAGAACTTAAAACGGTTTCTGGTCACAAGCTCTAATTCAGCTAAAAAAAAGTTGTCTTAACAAATATTTGTAAAATGCAGATTTATGCAAGGGCATTTGGAGTCCCCCCCCCCAAAAAAAAATAGAATTTTTATTCGATTTCATCTTTAAGTTTCAGTTTTATATAAAACACTTTCACATTAAAAAGTCTTAAATTGAAGCAACCCTTTCTCAGTCAATACATTTTCGGGGCAAATAGAAATTGGCGACTCAATTAAGGTAAAATTATTTATAATTTACAACTTGATAATTATTTCGAAATAGACAAAGTAAATTTTGTACATCATTCTCCACCTTTTTTTTTTTTTTTTTAAAAAAATCAGCTTTGTTGACGAATGACATTTTGTAGCTAACACCGGCGAAAATTTTTTTTTTTTCGTAACATGAGATTTTTTTTAATAAATCTTTGTTACTTTCTATAAAATGTTTCAGATAAATGTTTTTTATTTTTACAATTTACCTCAATAGTAGGGAACATGGAACTTTTTTTTATTTCTGAAGGAAAATAGAAATTTTCATGAATTTATGAGGTCTAGAATAATAAATAGCCATTTATTTTAAAAGTAGAAATGTTATTATATTTGTCATAATTGATCATGTCCTCTAAAGAATATAACTCGATGATTAAAGAGTAGTAAGTGATATGCAAATAGTGTCGGAACGCAGTACCTCATCAGATCCTAAATTAGGAAGCAAATTTTATTTTTTCCTAATTTTTTTTTTTTAAGTTGTTTTTCAATTAAAACATGTCCTACGTCAAAAGTGAAAAGCTTGGTGTTCGGCTGAAAGATTTAAGTGCCATTTTTAAATAAATTGACACATGTCTGAGAACGATATTTTTTAGTCCTCTTTTTTAATATCACCATTGATTTATTTTGTCAAAATATTTAAATTTTAAAGATTTTAGTAAATGATAATCATAAGTAATAATCGGATAATCATAAGTAAACCTTATCAGTAAACCTTAGAAAACCTGAAGCAAATTTAAACGTCAAGAAAGCGAATGCTTCGATGTGAACAACTAGAATGGGCATGACGAAATTACAGATTTCGTCAAATTAAAATTAGCGGATGAGAAAAAATATAAAGAAGCATAATCTTTATTTCCTAATCTTAATGTATAAATGTTAAAAGGGCTTTAAAATGTTTAATTGAACAGGATTAATGAACTTTTTAATTAACTTTGATTAACTGAAATGTCATTTAGAATTTTCTTCGTTCCGGACTTAAATTTTTTATTATTTACACTCCATTGATTAGAAACGCAGAAAAGTAATTCAATTTTTCAAAATAATTTCTCGAAAATTCAACAAAGAACAGATGCTTGGAAAATGTTCATTCTTCTAAGCATGCGAAGTCAAATTTTCTCACCCTTTAAGGGCTTCTGCATTCAACTGGAGCTGTCACTAGATTAATAGAGCTCTAAATTCATACTAAATATTAAAAAAAAAAAAAGATTGACTGCAAAACTGAAATCAAATCTAAAGCTCTCGGCATGCATTCAGGATAACGGTTGAGGTTAACAAGGATTTTCGAAGCTCCAAAGAAAATAAAAAGCTACAGTTTAAGTGCCTTATATTTGAAGTGAAAATGTTATTTTGAACTGTATATGCCATCTTGCTGTAAAGAATTATTTGGTCTTTAGAACGGTAAAATAACTTAAGTATTTAAGAAGTTATTTAACTTTTTTGAAGAATCGCCAATTTGGTGACATTTTCCCTCCTAGATGAAAATTATCAAAATTAATACCCTTTTCCCTAATTTTGCAAGTTTTCATGAGCCCAGATAATGCAGCATTAGAGTAAATTTCAAAATATTGAAAAATTATACCACAAATGCTTTTTATTTTCTCAAAACTGTAGCTTTTCTCCATGTTGACATTTTACACTATTTTCAGAATAAGCATAAAAGAGCGCTGTCTACAGATAGACCAAACTTGACCTAACGGCCCCCAGTAACTGTTACAGACTCATATCAGTTATGAAAATAACGTATTTTTGTAAAAAAGCATTGTTTCGTGGGACTACAGAGCGTACAAAAAACAGCCTTGAGACTGCGGGATAGAGTGATGTACACGATTTTAAGCATAATACAATCCTATTTCATTTTTCCAGTTAAGAATGATAAGTAACTCTTACATTTTTACGGAATTAGAATAAAGCTTATTGAAATAGTTGGTTAAACGGATTTAAATTTCCAAGATATTAATAATTTCCTAGTATAATGATACCAAATATATTAATGTTTAAGTTAAGACTATAAAAATGTTTATTAACGTGTAACTTACAGGGGAACATTAGTCGATGTTTAGGGAATATTTTTCAGGCAAATCTGACCGTTGCTTAGCAACCGTAATAAAGAATTTGATATTGCCATAAGAAATTTATTCAACTATTTTCAGTTACCTAGTAGATGAGAGATATTTGATAAATGTAACATTTTAGCAAAAATTATCCGCAAACGCCACTGTATGTCAGATTGCAAGGTTTATTGAAAGTTGAAATCAATGTATCTTAATTGAAGCTAATCTATTTGTTATGTATTTGCATGGCCTTTATTTTATCTATTTTTTTTTAATTTTGTTCGTTGTGTAAATTTTTTCAACTGTTTAAAGCTGTTTGAGCTTGAAATAAACTTTGTGTCATTTATAACTTTAGGATCATATTTATGAAGAGCCACGTTACTATCCTGTTTCTATATCGGAAGGCACTTTTCATTGCAAGAAACCACAACTTCCTGTACATGCTTCTAACAAAGCTAATGGCAGAAAACAGAAGGAGAGCAGTACTCGGTCCGATCACAAATCGAAACGTCTTAAAGCCAACAAACCTCTTAAAGATACAGAGAAAGAAAGGAATGGTAAAGCAAAAGGAGTGAAGCACGTGGACAAAAATGAAACCAAGACCATTAATAAGCGTCATATTGAAGACTTGCAAAACATGAAGCTTCCATACAACTCAAATAGCACAGGATTAAAGCAACATCAGCAGTCTTGCCGTAATTCCAAGTTAGGATCAGACGAAACGCTTGCTGAGAGTCTGCTCAGCAAGCAAAAAAGGAGTTCAAATGGTGCGAAACATCAAGCTCCGTATGAATCGCAGATTAAAGGAGAAAATTTAAACCATCTTCTGAAGAATATTTTAAGGGATGCAAAGTATTCTGAGAATTCGAAAGGAGCTTCGATTGGTCCAGAAGGATTAAAGCCCGTTTCAAATACAAGGGAATCTGATGAAAAATTGATAGAAATGAGTTTAAAACAAGCTGAAATACACACAGACCAGAAAACTGTGCCGGGTAAAAAATTCTATTTACTCTAATACAGATAAATTTTATTATTTTTCTGCATTATAATTTTGAAAGACCCATATAATGACTTCAGAAAAGCAAAACCATGATTAAAGTTCATTATCATCGTGCAATTTATGCTAAAAAAAAAAACACTTAGTTGTTAAACAACAAAATTCGCACTGATGTCAAAGATTAATGGTCAGAAATGACTTAAATTTTGATTTCACCCTGGTAGATAAAGCTGTTAAGAAAGTTGTGACCCGAAACAACTTTTTTTAATGTTATAGTGATATTGAGCTAAAAAAAATTTTATTATCATGGTATTAAAAACCTTTAGTATCCTTAGCTGGTGTCTTAACACTCAACGTTGACACCATAAGTTCACGTCATTTCAGGTGTTTACAACACCGACGAGAAAAAATCTGATGGATAATCCAGACAATGAAACAATTTAAAAAATCAAAAGTTTTTGCGTTTGGCAACTTAAAGTACATTTTTGACAATTTGTTTTTTTTTTTTTCAAAGTGAAGAATTTTTTTTTTATCAGAAGCACGCTTCATTTTATTTTTCTCAGCCTGGTTAACTTGGTTAAACTTTGATGAGCGTTACGTTTAACTACTCCTATATTTTCTATCTGCCTGTTTTTTTTCCGTTTGAATTTCACTTGATTTTAAATTTTGAAACATGTTTGGCCTTTTGCTTTTCGTTTCTGAAGTCCAATCCAATTCCAACATTTAAAAAAAAAATTCTAGAAGATTTTTTTCGATCATGTTTGCATTTTATATTAGCACGCATTAATTATGTGTGCTTCGGTTTTAAGAAATTAATAAAGTTTTTAATGCTATTCATAACCCATTTACACATTAAATAAATATTCCCAAAAAACTGTAGCAGTAAAATATCATTTATTAAATAAAAAAATTTCATTGTTTTTAAAAGTATGAAGACGGAAATAAAAGTCGACATGTTTCAAGCACTCAAAAATAGGCGCTTATTCTTAAGATTTACCAGACGTGAATGAGAAGAGACAAAAGTGATTTGAAATATAAAACGCAAAGTTTCCAAACATACATTTACAAGCCCAGTGACATCAGCTCATCTTGATACGTTGGAATCTTGTTTCATTCCTATGAATACTAATTGCCTTGTTAATAACATTAGTTTCTCGCCACCTCATCATAGAGCTGGAAAATGCGTTTTTATCATGGTCCGATTGTTTCACTATCAGCTCATGAGGTTTTTACAAGTTTACATTTTTCGTTGGCCACTTTACGTTTTATATTTAAAATCACTTTTGTTTCTTTTTAATCACTTCTGGCAAGTCTTGAAAATGGGTGCCAAATTTTGTGAGCTTAAAACATTATCACCTTTTTTATTTCCACATGCATATTTTTGAAGCCAATGACGTTATTTAAGAAGTACTATATTACACATTACTAAAAAAACTATTACAGTATGCATCAAAATAGAATATGCGTCATCCCGTCAAAATAGAAAGTGACTTAATAGCCCCTAAGTTTTGACTTAGGCTCTACGTCTTTAACTTTATCTTTTAATCAATATTATCTATAAAACATAGCCTAGATAAAAAAAAAACTGTTCCTTAAAAAATTAATTAATTATTTGAACGTTCCGACGGAGCAATAGAACAATGTCATTAAATAAATGAAGCAAAAATAAAATAAAAATCACAGATGATAAAAAAAAAAATCTCGAAGTGTTGGACTTCAGATTCCTGACCACGGGAAAATGCAGCCCTTTTTAAAAATTTTGAGCTTTGATTCCTGGCTATTTAAAAGGACTGTTAGTTTTGAATGCGCCGACCGGCCTGTGTAGGGGTTAGGGAACTGCCCTTGCATCAGAAAGGTTCTGGGTTCGAATCCCGGGCAAGGCATGGATGTTTTTTCCTTCTCTGTACTATCTGTCCTCACTGTGGGGGCAACGTTGGCCCACGTAATATGGTGCCCCTGAAAGAGAGGCCAACAAATCCTGAATTGACAAAAAATGTTAACACAGGTGGGCATTAGAGAAAAAAAAGGGAAGAAAAAAAAGTTTTAAATACTTAAAATTTGGCTTAATTAATGGGCTATAAAAAAAACTTATATTTTGACGAGTTACAGTTATAATTAAGTTGAGGTGCAAGGGTTCGAATCTCAGCAATGGCTCGTCAATATAAATTCCACATCTGGCTCGTACTTACCATAGTGCTTGCGAAAAATATCCTCTGCGGTAAATACAATCTTCGTGGTTTTCCTCTCCATGTAATGCAAATGCGGGTTAGTTCCTTAAAAAAAGTCCCACGCGAAGGCAAAATGTATCCCAATACTTGATCCAGAAGTTCCCTTGTCTTCTGGATTGGGTTCAAAACTACAAGGCTATGGAGGTGAACATTAGTATTCGCAAACTCAAAATTGGGTCAGCTGTTCAACGATTGTCGCAAAATAAAATAAAATTATACCTATATACGACCTATTTTTCTTACATTAAAATTTATATTTTATTGTTAGATCTGATTAAAGGAAAGACAGAAGACTCAAATTCAACATCTGAGACAGCCATGGACATTTTTGATAATCTTGATCTGCCAGAAATTAATGATAGCAATATTTTCTAAAGATGCCTAAACAAAGAAAATAGTCTTAAGTAATCTAAAGCATGTTGTCTAGAATGATATTATATACCATGTAGATATAGTGACAATATAGTGTGAATAAATATCCTTTTCCCTCTGTTATAGCTTGAGTTTACTTAACTTTCAGCCGTTTTTCTAGAGCTATATATTGTTGATTGAAATAATGCTTGCTGTGTTGTGCTGTGTTGTTTCTAAAATAGTTCTTCATGTTTGTCAGGTCAAGTTATGCCAAACTTAAGCAAGAGCAAATAAATAAATGTCACGAAATGACAGTATGAGGAAAAGTTTTGTGTAAATAAAAGTTTCAATACTAAAAATTTTTTTAATATTGAAACATTTTATCCAAAATTTAGTATTTCTTAGATTTAATTTTTTTATCACGGTGAAAATTTCGCCAAACTGGTAACTTTCAAAAGAAATTTAACTTTTTTTTAAATATTTAATCATTAATATTTAATAATTTTTAAAATTTAAATAATTTTTTGAAACAAAATAGTACACTGGGTTTTTTGCAAGGTTTTTTTTCACAATTACTATAAATATTTTTTAATATATATTTTTAAAATCCTTATCAAAAATGAAAAGAAAACTAGAGTATACCTATTGAGGGTCGCAAACTAATATTAACAATAAAACTTTTGAAATCTGACAAATCAATGCGCAGGAATATTGGAATAATTAGCAGCAATACAGGTTTAGTTGGGGAAGTAAACAGAAAGAAGTTGAACGTCAATTATTATAAATACTTTCAATTTTTAACCTCCAATTAAACTTGTTTTGATGCTTATCACCACATTTCGATACCATGTAATTATAACTTTTCAATAATGTTTTTATTTTTTCCCTTTTAGGTATTAATTTGCGACCCCCAATCTGTGGCTATTCCTTTATTTCAATTTTCAATATAGATTCTAAAAATGAATATTAAGGGATATCTGTACGGAACACCTTGTATATAGTTTTAAATCTTAGTTTTGATTCGAGTTTAAGGTAAGCTTTTTTTTAAAATTTAACTTGCTGATTGTACTAAGAAATAATAATTGTTTAAAAGAATTAATTCGAATATATTACTATAAATGAGGCTGTTTTTAAACGTAATGTTCTTGCAATGAAGCCATCAATGCGCACGAAGATAGGCGACGTCAGTAAACAAAAAATAAATAAAACTATAACAGTGAAAAAGTAAATAAAAAACGTGTCTACACGTACCGTAAAAAAATTTAGTTTAACGCAACACTAAACATAGTGGTAACTATTCGCCAAATTTTTTTATATAGTTCTTTACTCTGTTTTTCAATATGGCGACCATAGCTGTCAAGAAACATATTGAAACATAAAACCAATTTTTTCATTCCAATGTCTTCGGCTGCTAAATATTTGAGCGAAAATGTCACATCGTTGGAGAATTCCTTTCCACCTAAAAATATATTTAATGGCTTGGCTTGATATTTTAATAGAAGTTTCGAAAAGCTATAACAAAAACAATTTTGATCAATTGTTATAGGAATTAAATACATATCGATCTTATCTCAACATATAAACTACATAATGATTAAATCTCAATGTATGAAACAATACTGAAAACAATTTTGTTTTACACTTATTACACAGTTTAACGCAACACGTATTTTTTGAAACCTCGTGTCTTTCTATTAAAAAAAAAACTGGAAAAAATTCTAACGCGTTTTTTTAAAAATATTTTTTCCATTAAACCAATCCCTGTTGGTTTTTAGCATTATTTATCAAAAATAAAATTTTATGCAATTAAGTTAAGTTGTTAATTAGCATCACTCCTTAAACATTTAAGTTTATGTTAATTTCGCGCAATTTCATAACAAGTGCAAATTAATATCAGTTAGGTGGAAAATGCTAATATATTTGCGGTGACTGGCATAAGTCTGTTTCTATAAACTGATTATAAATACTTTTAATAGTATTTTTTTTTATCTTTCAAATAAATACTATTAAACTACTTTAGTTTTGAGTTGTAGTAATTGTAAAAAAAAATATGTATATAAATATGGTATCTTGGGATATTCATCCACTTTTAGATGCACCTGGATAATTTAAAAAAAAAAAACATTTCCGCACATTCGCTGCTACTTCAAATACTCTTATCTGGCACAGTTATTATTATTATTATTTTAATTTTAAAGCAATAATTTCGTTATCAATGTAAAACTGATTCAAACGCTTTGTTGAATTTTTTTTTTAATATTTAAGCTATAGCAAAAGTGGCACTTGACCCAGTATATATTTCGGACATTTACCAAAGGTCAAGTCATACTAGGTCTGGTTAAGTGCCATTGCCCGGTATACATTTGCCCGGTATATCCTACACTGATGTTTTTTAAGGTCAAGTGCCATTGCCCGGTATACATTTGCCCGGTATACCCTACACTGATGTTTTTTTAAGGTTCAGTGCCACTGCCCGGTATACATTTGCCCGGTATACCCTACACTGATATTTTTTTAAAGTCAAGTGCCATTGCCCGGTTTATATTTGCCCGATACTCCAAACAATGATGTTTGTTCTAATCTATCGTCAGTAAGTATTAAAATATCGAATAAATGTAATTATATCCACGAATAAATTAATATCAAATCGGATGTAATAAATATTTCGGACATTCACCAAAGCGATTAATTTGATTGTCAACATTCACCGGTGAAAGTCAACAGCCACCGATTTTGGTCATTCACAGTAACATGCACATCATTTACATAATAACCTCATCAGGGCGATTATTTCATACTTTGTCTAAATAGCATCCGGCATTTCAAAAAATAAAAATAATTTGTTTTGTTTGGCGATGATCTCGTAAGGCGATAAAGAATCATGCATAGTACAGGTAAGGAAGATATTAACCCCGAAGGAAAAGTGGATGAATAACCCAAGGAACCTATAAATATACATATAAAAAAAGTGCGTGGTTTGGTAATACTAAAAAATATGTAGCAATAAATAAGCTAATCTATTTGAAGAGGAAAATTTCATTTGTTATTTTGAAAAAGTCAATACCACTGATTAGTGAGATTTTATTTTTGAAAAAAATAAATATGGCTTTATTCTAATCTAAACCTTTTTTTTTTCCCTCTCAAATTTAGAGATACGAAATTTGGACAATGGAAAAATTAATATTCTACCTTTATGTAAACAATATTTTCAGCAACACATTTTTTGGAATATTTTACAAGAAAATACACTTGGAAAAATTTCTAAAGATCATACTTGAAGAGTTAAGAAATGGTGTGCGAAATTCGGTTCTACCAAATGCCATTTCAAAATTAAATCTACCAAATTGGAGGAGGGAAATTAATACATTTTTTCCAGTTTTAATACCAGCATTTTTGAAAGTATTCTATAAGATTGCAATATTATTTCAGAATGCTTTTTTTAATCATAGTGGTATTGAAAAGGAAAGAAATTTTCTAATCTTCTAAGCAAATTTCGGTCGATGCAAATTTTACATGAATAAAAAGGACACCGTTTCTAAGAGCTTTAAGTATGATCTTTGAAATTGTGCCAGCAGTTTTGCCTGGTAAAATCTTCAAAAACCATTGCTGCGAAAAGAAATACTGTTTGTACTCAGTTAGTAACCCCCCGTAGCTGTCGTTAAACGAATTAAAAAAGATAGATCAACTTTTCACTAGAGAAAGCTAGTTTAAAATAATTCTATTGCTCTTTATAATTTTTTTAATAGTTCTTTCCTGTAGTAGACTGATCGTAAGGACACGGTTCCCATTAGAACACCGAAGTCTAGCATCACTGGCTGCGGTTATTAAGCGGGTGGATGACCACTTTGATCTGTCTGCACCGGGACCGAGGATGCGCGGTATCGGTCCTCGTTAAACTGTTCTGACGTAAAGTGCTCGGCTTTGCACGCAGGTTGTCGAGCTACCAAAGAAGCAGAACCATCCCCTCTGCAGAGGATAAAAATATTGCGATGGCATGTCTTCGGATAATTCTCATTGATGTTTCCTAGACCACGCCAATAGGCCATTTCGAAACTCTAGTGCGACGTGAATGAAATACGTATCTACCTATTTTTAATAGCTTTTAAAAATTTAATCTTAGAAACTGCAAATACCATGAGTATTAACTTATTTTTAAAATGAAGTTTCTTTAGCACCTGCTTAAAGAGCACGAGAATTTCTGAACATTTTTGTTTAAAATGGTTTTAGATTTCTCTCGTAAAATTTTTCAAAAGTTTAGGTGAAAAAAAAAATGCAGGAAGAAACTTTAGAGAAAGCCTGTAAATAAATAGATTACTTAAAGAAAGCTTGCAGATAAATATCAAGCGTAAAATCTACGCTTTTGAATACTTCTTTAATAAGTCTAAGCAAGTCTTTCCTGGCTGAAAAGCATTAGCTCCTACAAACAACCTGAAACTTGAAGCTTACGGTGTCAATTCCGTAGGTTTGGATGAATCTTTCATTCTCTCTTTAAGGAATCCTTCTGGAATATTTTTGATATGTGTTCTTAAATTTTAGAATCAGCTTTTAAGCTATTAGAGATCATAGTCCTGCAAAATAATCCCATCGGCCCTCGTGTCCTATTATTAAAACAAGCCTTTACATTATTTTAAATCCCGCAGTGGACTGGTCGTAAATACACGGTTCCCAGTAGAACACCGAAGTTAAGCTTCACTGGCTTCGGTCAGTAAACGGGTGGGTGACCAGTTTGATCAGCCTGCTTAGAGACCGCGGGTGTGTGGTACCGGTCGTTGTTAAACTGTTCTACCGTGAAGTGCTAGACTTAGAGAGCAGGTCGTCGGGCTACCAAAGCAGGGAACCCATCTCTGCAGAGGATCAAATTTGAGATTGCATGTCTTCGGATCATCCTCTGGGATGTTTCCCAGACCATCGCCAAAAGCCTTTTATGAAGCTCTAGTGCGACTGCGTAAAAGGCTATTGGCGATGGTCTGCGACGTAATTAAAGTACGTAAATAAAGTACCTACTGTTCAATATCTCTGAAAAATAGCGCCAACTTGGCATCTTTGTCTTAGCATCCTCGCCACCGTTTCTTGTAACCCTAATCAGTTGAAAATTAGTTGATTATATAGCTTGAGCGTGCTCGTAGCACCAATGATAAAAAAAATCTTAAATACAGTCCAATAGCTACTTAATTCATTTGTTATCAAACGAACCAGCATAGAAGACAAAACAATTGGTAACGAACACCTACCTACCTTACATTAATTTATATTCCTCATTTTTAGGATTTTTATTAGAAAATTGTCATAATTCGCAGTTAAGAATCTGAAAACGAGGAATATTGGTAGTACATTATATTTCATATTCAAAATACGTAGGGTGTAATATATCAAATTAGTAGTTTTTTTATCAGATAAATTCATAATTCAGGTGAAATGGTATATATGAATAAGTGAATAACTAAGAGTTTCTTTTTTTTTCTTCTCTCTACTCAAATATCCTAAGACTATCCAGTCTAGTAATTTTGCTATACATTATAATGCTTCAGTTAAGGTTGTTTCTCACGCGTACTTTTAAAAAAGGTAATAAAGTATCAGCTTCATTCTAAAATAAAAAATTTTCTCTTAATTCTGAACTCTATCCATTATTTTCCGAAATAAACTTTTACAAAAATATTGATTTCTTGCAGCTGCAACTAGAGAAGAAAAAAAAAAGCTAAAACCAGAAAAATAACGAGGCTGAAAATTGAGTTAAATTTTCAAACACACAATGGAGAACATTAAAAATTTTCACTTTTGTGAAAGGTAAAGGGATTGCAAGTCAAAATTTAAAGCTCAGGTAAATAGTTTTTAAAACTAAAACTTTAATATTCAAAGATATTTCCTCACTTTTAATAGAGAAATTTGATGAAAATTACAGGAAATTCGGCAACAATGTAAACTAGAGGACAGAATCGTAAACGGATAAAGAAAGCAGGGTTTATTAATGATATAAGTTGCAAAGAATAAAATTTATATAAACTATGTAAAAAACAAACTGCTTAAAACTATTTACAATTTCTTTCTTTTGTATAGCTTAACATAGTTGGCAGCTAGCAGCTCTCTGGTCATGGGCAGAATTCCTTTATTTACAACATTTTCAGCAGTTTCAAGCACTTTGAATACAATTGCAGGTGCTATTTGCTCTTTACCAGCTTTGGATGGCGTGCTTTTATACAATATATCCTGCTTCACGTCTGGTTTTGATGGCGTGGTTTCTTCATCTACGTTTTCTTGAATTTTGACCACTGGTAAAATTCCAGACCTTTCAATTTTAGGTCTTGACATTTTCTCGTAAACATACTTCCTTTCTTGAAGTTTCATTTTATGAAGTGAAGAATCATCAGAAGATTCATCGCTTTTAGAGACCTCTGATGCAACGAAAGATCTTACAAGCTCTCTGAATCTGTCTTTCACAGAATCAATCAAATCGGTAGTGGTCTCTTGCTGATCTAAATCTTCAAAATTCGGCAAGGGTGAATTTTTATCGAATTCTATCTCTACAGCTTTGTTATAGTCTATTTCTGTACCAGATTCTAGCCCTCTTCTTTTGGTAGAATAATTGATCATCTTGTACTGGACAGGAAGAAATTTCATTTCTTCAAAGATTGGGTGGGAGTGCTCGAATCTAAAACCATAGGGATAGATGACGTTTTCTTCCAAGTACTCAATTAACCGATCTTCGACTGGTGCTTGATAATCTCGAAAAAGGTTGTTTATATCGTAATAATCTTGAGAAAGAGAGCATGTTGAGTTGAACCAATAGTCACATGATAGTATTTGCTGGTTAAATGTACTGCCAACTGGACAAAGATAGCTTTCTCTTCGTTGTGGCCAACACGCATGGAATACCTAAAATTAAATATAAATTTCTTTTGTAGTAAAAACTTAAATAAGGTGTTGCAAAATTAATAGTCCCAACTGTAAGGAGGATACAACGTGTTGAATTTAACCACTTTCACAAATCAATATGGGGTCTCCAAGCTAAGGGCTGACACCGAGAGGGTGACTGTTATTTAATGAGGTTGAAACTTAGCCTTCCCAGAAATGTTCGAATGCTGAGAAAACCCATATGCACTTTCGCACAGAGCTACAAACGGTATTCTTAAAAAGTAGAGGTAAGACTGTCTGGAGATATTTCTAGGCAGGACGTTGTTTGCGTAAAATAAGTATGCGGGCGTTAGAGAATAGCCTTAATTCTTACATCATCCGTTTTATTCTTCCAGTGTTTGCAGAGAAAGAAATTTTTCTTTTCAAACTCCACTCTGAGTTAATATGGGTTTTTCGGAAAATTATTTTTAACGCCAGATAGTTGTTTGGATATTTAAAACAAATGTAGCTATTATTAAATGAACTAACTTCAGAAGTTAAACTCTTATATTTAGTATTTTATTCTAAATTAATGAAACATTAACAAGTTAAGATTGCCGTTGATCCTGATGATCATATGTTTCTCGTACATAAACTTATGCTCCGTGGGAAAGTAAGAAAGTTTCTTGTAAGAAAAGGAGTTGAAATAAAACATCTCATTCATTTTCTAGACTCCTATACAAATTATTAAACTTACTATGTAAATATATACTTATGGAACTTAGTCTCTTATAAGACTACATAAGTTGTCTGATTTTAACGAGTATAATTTAAAATTTAGTACTGTATTTATTCAAAACCAAAAGTTTGAAACAACGTTTATTTGGATGTGAAAGTATTGGAACAGAAAGGTAGAAGAAAATTCTGTCTTGATTAGTGACCACTGGGAAAAAGTAGGCGCATCTTAAAAAACTTTTATTTTTTAACAATGCGATACTTATCCTAGTTTGTATTTGCTGAATATCATTTACAATGAGCTGAATAAAGTTATTTATAACAGAAACTATCTTTCCAGACTTAAATGTTTTGCTAGACATTTTTTTAAGCAAAATATTTGCCAAACTGACAATTATACAAGTGAAAAAGTGTTAGCCGTTAGTCTAAGAACGAATTTATTATTTTTCTTAGAAAAATTCAGGAACAAAAAGGGATTTACAGGGGAAGAAAACAGTTTTAAGTTCTGTAAATTTAAAGCAAATTCCCAAAATGACTAAAATATCATTAAATATTTTCGTAATTTTTCTATTGCATTTTTTTTTTAAATTTTTGTTTAAAATGTTAATCTATAAGATTAAAATCTAACAAGTTTATTAACATTCAAACTCTGGATAAGTTAAAATATCAAAGTCAAATTTCCGCTTGAACTTCACATCAATATAAATTTACATCTAAAGTAGGAACATTTGCAATAACTAATACTAGATTGAATGTAATTTGAAACTTAAAATAAAATATTAGACAATCATTCGAAATATTTGCTCAAAAATAAAATAGCATTCTAAATATGAAACTGTTATCTAGCCTTTTAATATGAAATTCCCTAAATTTAGCACAGCTCTGTTAAAAATAATACCTGCTCTCTGCATTTAGTATTCTGTAAACCATTTAACTTTACAGGTTATAATGCTTTCAGCATAATTTATTAAAAGTAAAATTTTAAATATTTACTAGTATTGCAAAGTCAAATGCTTAAAGTTTGATGCTTAATAGTAATTGATAAATATTTTATCTAAAAAATTTTTTTTTCACCATTATTCAACCGGAAGTATGTAAGAAATAACATCTTAAGTGTTTAAAATTTTGACAGGATTTAGAACTATCAGAACGAATTTCGGAAATATGAAGTTAAATATACAAAAGTAGCGAAACTAAACGCGTAATGTTCATCTTAAATAATTTAAAACCTTGCTTTAGCACCAAAAGAATAAAACTAGTTTATAAAATGTAAAAAGTTTCACGCATATTAAAGTTCGTTCATGGAAAAGCATTTTTATGTTTGACTCAAGACTCATTAGCCAGACTAATATTTCTTTTAAACAAATTTTAAATTAAGACAAAACCGTCTGTTTTACGAACTTTAAGCTTTAATTTCCCATTTAACACATTATAGGAAATTAATATTTTTTTAGCAAATTTTATTAATTTGTTACAACTTATCTATAATAAAAATATTTGTCCAGAGTGAACGGACAAACATTTTTAAAAATCATTCCAATGTACATACCTGGCATCGAGTTTCAAGATCAGCGTAGAGGCCAGGATTTTCCTTGCCTTCACATGTAAATGAGGTTGTTGCTATAGTTGTATAATTTGGATAATTCTCTCCTGGTAAACCAATCACATGATCCAAATATGAGTATACAGGTGTGGTTTGCATCAGTCCAATTCTTTCAGAAATATTCTCTCGATTTTGAGCATCTTCAGAGATCAATTCAGAGTACGAGTCCCTTAAAAAAACAGGATCAGTGGCAACTGTCTTCTCGTTTTTGGAAGAAATTGCAGCAATCACTTGTTCCATGGAAACTTCTGGAACTTTTAGAGTATGCTTGGCATTGTTTTCAAAATGTTCCAAATCAGGAAAGCTTTCAGTGTCACTTAACTCACTAGAGCTAATATCTTCGAGCTTGGAACTCTTGGCAGATTCTTCGTTGTCATATTTCTCAGCAGCTTCACGAAGAATTTTGACTAATTCTGTCATTTCTTCTATTGACGATTCGCCCTTTTCCGTAAACCGGGAAGTAGCTTCCTTGTCGGATTCATAGTTTTCTTCTACTCTAATGTCGTCAGAATCATCTTTGATTGAGTGAGCATCCATAATTTCTTCATCAGAATTATAGTCTTCTGTAGTAGACAGAATATCCATAGTTTCTTCGTTTGAATCCTCGTCTTCTGTGGTTGATAGAATATCCATAGTTTCTTTGGGCGAATCATCGTCTTCTGTGGTTGATAGAATATCCATAGTTTCTTCGCTCGAATCATCGTCTTCTGTGGTTGATAGAATATCCATAGTTTCTTCGCTCGAATCATCGTCTTCTGTGGTTGATAGAATACCATTAGTTTCCTCGTTTGAATCACCGTCCTCTGTGGTTGATAGAATACCCATAATTTCTTCGTTTGAATCATCGTCTTCTGTGGTAGATAGAATATCCATAGTTTCTCTATCAGTATTATATTCTCTTGTAGTTGAAAATGGAACCAGAGTGTATTCTTCAGGCGTATCATCTATGGTTGTCAATGGTACCAGCGTAACTTCTTTGGCAGAGAATGTTGATGGGAAAGTTTCAGTCTTTATTTCAGCCTCTTCATTTTCAGTTTGTTGAAATATTAAAGCTTCTCCATTGAAAAATTTGTCAGTTGTTGGTGTGAATATTTGTTTTTCACTCAAAGTAGCTTCCTCTTCAGGATCAAAAGTTGCTTCTGTCACGTATAGCTTAGGATTTTCGAAATTTCCATTCAGAAAAGATTCAAAAGTTGTGTCATCAATAAGAGATTCTGCATTTTCTTCTGCAATAGGTACAAATGTTAAAGTTACATCAGAGGTTTCATCAACAGCATGGGTAGATACATCAGTGTCTTGATCTTCCTCATTTGATAGGATAAATTCTAAGGACTTATCCCCAGATGAATCAGTATCATCTGGAACTACTTGGGAAGCACGATATTCGGTCTCCATTTCAGAATCTGTAGCCTCTTCAATAAATTCAACAGAAGTTTCATCAATTGAAGGATCATTATCACTTACATCTGGAACTATAGTAGATGTGCTATAGTCAGTCTCCATTTCTGAATCTGAAACCCCCTCGTCTGATAAAACGAACGATAACGTAGTTTTTTCACTTGAGGTATCACTCCCAACTGGACCTACTGTTGAAGCACCGTATGAGTTATCTGATTCAGAGTTTAAAACAGTTCCATCTGTGTCGACATTTTCATGTTCATAAACATACTTTGTCAAATCTTCCCCTTTATTAAGCTCAACTATAGTAGAAATTGTAGGCGTAACCCTCAAGTAAGGAGTTTCAGTAGTTTTCAGATATTTTAAGAATCTGGTTCGGAAAGATTGAGCAGCAGTTTCGAATCTATCGAACAACTCTTCTAAACTTGTAGATTCTAATTTCGCTGGATTGGCTGTAGTTATTTCTGGTAAACCAAGCTCTCGGCCCTCTGTCTCGTCTGCTCTATTAATTAAAGCAATGAACATATGAAGCAAATCGGAAATTTCCATTACATGTTTAGCAAAAGCTGTTTTCACACCTAACTGAGTTTCAGCAATTTCATCTGGAGTTTCAAACACTTCAGCACCTAATGATTAAAAATAGTCTTTTAACATATAAAGATTAGCCTCCCCCCACTCTGATTAATACATTTATCTACACAAATATGATGTATAATGAAATGCATATCTCTTAAAATACATTTGTTGATAAATTAATTTTGAACCCGTTTATTTTGAAGGTTATTTTAAAATACTTTTAAATAAAATACTGTAAAAAAATAAAAATATTCGTAATTTTAACTACAAATTGCGACATAAAATTAGATATGTTTTATAACTTATTTCATAATTTGTAATTTTTTAATTTGATTTTATAAGTATACAAAGATATCAGGAAAAAAAACCCTGCAAGATTGGAATTTACAGTCTTAGCATTCAGTAAAGATTTTATTTTTATTTTTTAAAATAAAAACTATTAAACAACTTTTAACATATTGAAGCATTAAATTATTTTGGAGTAAAATTAATATTACACTCACTGAAACTTTTCCAAATACTAATTTTCTCGGTTATTATGCATTTACTGGTATCAATATGAAGTATATGGATTACATTATGTCCATAGATTCATTGGTAAAAGTTTCAATCACTGGCAAAAAAATTTCAAACCACGAAGAAATTTTCAAAACGAAATATTTAAAATTTCTATTACTACTTTCAGTAAAAATTAGCTTAAATAAGTGTTTAAACTTACTTGAAATACCAACAATAACAAGAAATCCCAGAACAGAAACCTAGAAATGAAAAACAAATTAAGAGTCAAATAACTGTTCCTATATTATAAAACTTTCACTTCAAAGTTTATGTTAACGCTGAAAGTAAAATTAAGGAAGTTAAGAGGTTTGATTAATAATACTCTTCAAGGCTCCTTTTTTTTTTCTAAAAAAAAGGAAATTAAAAAATTAAATTTATTTTGAAAACTACATTTTCCTAAGCTAAGTAACTTGTGTTACAGTATTTTTGGAAGGTCGGAAAAAATAGAATTTTCTACAAACTCTTACCATTGCGTGTGACAGTAGCATGTTTACACTTAACAGAAAAAGCAGCAAATACGACCTATCTGTTCTTTTTATCTATATTACATGCTAAACAATTCGAAAACTGAGTGACGTAAATAAATGTTCACCAATCAAAGCTTGCAACAAAAAGACCCCATAATTTGTAAGAGCATGTATGCTTGCATCTCGGTCATTAAAAACATTAATTGAATGTAGTGGGTTTGATTCCCACTGTAACACTGAATGCATATTCGTGTTTTTGTGTTGCTTGCTCTTCTACTTGCATTTGGCACAGAAGCCAAGTCATGTATATAAATAAAGAGGAATTGTATTCTTCATGAAGACGTCAATGTGTCCAAGACACAATGTTTCAAATTGAAAGACTCTAACTGAAGGAAGTTTTTTAGCTTGCAAGTGAAAAGCATTGACTTGCTCTTAAATGAAGCACGAACTAATATCTTCTCAAAGTTAGGAAAATAGGGAGTGGGGCAAGAAATTCGTGAGATTGTTACCATTTCCTGATCTACAGTTGGATCATGTAGTGGCATGCACGTGTCATTACAGTTTTCAAATCATCAAAAAGAATTATCCTCGTATTATCACCAATACAACCTTTAGTATAATTCTAGTGCAGCGTAACGTTAATAATCAAATCAAGTTGTTGTAGTTTACTTACGTTGCACTAGAGCTGCACAATGGGCTATTGGAGCCGTTCTGGGAAAAATCCCTGAGGATGATCCGAAGACATGCCATCACAATTTTGATACTCTGCAGAGGGAATGGCTTCCCTGCTTCGGTAGCCCGACGACCTGCACGCGAAGTCGAGCACTTTACGGTTGAACAGTTTAACGAGGACCAAATCAAATCAAGAACCAACACTTAAATGTCTGTAGCGCAGAGCCAATAGGTTCAATTACCTCTGTAACAATAGGTGCTTTTTTATTTTTTCTCTTTGTGATGCCTGTCTATAATTTGTGCTATATTTATTCAATTCTACAAGTACTTATAAGCCATTCAAACACACAACCTAGCAGCTTTATATGTGAATAATAAAGAAAGCATAAATCTGCAGACTTCTATGCTGATGTCCAATGCAAACAGTTTAAGTAGAGAAGCTGAGAGACTAAGATTTTGGAATCTGTTAGTCACCAGATCCTGTATGAAAATGAAGAGAACCTCATCAGTTTTCAAAAGAATGATGTGCCTAATTTATGTCAAATCAACTTCTTGTATTTATAAAATTTCTTGTTGAAAAGAAAATCCTTGTTTAATTAAAAGACAGTAATCAAATATTTTAAAAGTACATATTAAAGTGAGATTAAAAAATTCATTTAGGGCTACAGGGGGGATCAGAATTGAAACCTCAACGCTGCAGCTTTGCTTACCGGAAGAATGTCATTCGGTGAGGCTGGTCAATAGCTTTTTTATTGAAATAAAAATCAATATGAGGTAGGTAGGTACTTCATTTACGTCACCCTAGAGCTGCACAATTGTCTACTGGCGACGGTCTGGGAAACATCTCTGAGGATGATCCAAAGATATGCCATCACAATTTTGATCCTCTGCAGAGGGGCTGAAAATCTATATGAATCTTCCGGATTGAGCTGCAACGACTCAGGAGATGGAGCGTTCACCTTCCAAAAATGTGAATCGGATTCAAATCCCAGGGCTGGCTGGTCGATACGATTCCGCATCCGGCTTGAACCAACCACAGTGCTGACGTAAAATATCCTTAGTGGTAGATAGATGATGGGTTAGAGTCCCTTTGCCATCAGGCTAACAGTGGGATGTTCACGTGGTCTTCCTCTCCGTGTAACGCAACTGCGGATTAGTTCCATCAAAAAGTCCTCCATGAAGGCAGAATTTCTCCCAATACTTAATCCCGGAGTTCCCTTGTTTTTTGGATTGGGTTCAAATTACAAGGCTACGGAGTTGAACATTAGTAGTCGCAAACCCAAAAATTAGGTCGGCTGTTCAACGACGGTAATAAAATCAAATCTTCTGGGTTATAACCTGAGTTGAAAATCGTTTTTGCACGCCATTGTCTTATTAAAAAGACCATTGCGGAAAATAGACCGTAAGAAAATTAAAAGATTGACTAAAACACTTAAAGTTACTGCAAAAATTTAATCCGCTACTTCTAGTCACAAAACATTTAGTGAACAGAGAATCTACCCGTCGATTTTAACAGGCCTTTGTTAGTTGGTCTATTTTGCTTTGAGTGCTCCCCACTTATACATTTAGTGGGGAGCACTCAAAGCAAAATACTTCAGTAAATTAGAACTTATCTGTTTTTATGAATGGAGCTGGTTATACTGACACAGATGATAAAGAGAGAGTAAGATAATTTCACTCTAACCACAACTATTATTTCTATCGCTACCTTGGGGTTACAAGCCTGCATTCCTATTATCATTACATTTGGGGTCACCATGATCAAAGGGTATAGCTCTTTCCGCCATAACTCTTAAGATCAGAGGTATCAGGTTCGAATCCCATCGAAACCCTGGTTTTATATTACTTCGTTAATTTGTAGTACCTCTTTTTCTATTTGAGTACCGCAGTGAACTGATCGTAAAGACACGGTTCCAAGCAGATCACCGAAGTCAAGCATCACTGGCTGCGGTCAGTGTGCGGGTTGGTGACCACTTGTATCAGTCTGCGTAGGGACCTAGGGTCTGCATAGGGACCTAGGGTCTGCGGTATTGGTTCCCGTTAAACTGTTCTATCGGGCTCAACTTCGCGTGCAGGTCGTTGGACTACCGAAGTGGGGGTGCCATCCCCTCTGCAGAGGATCAAAATTGTGATGGCATGCCTTTGGATCATCCTCAGGGATGTTCCCCTGACCGTCGCCAATAGCCCATTCTGCAGCTCTAGTGCGACGTAAATGCACTACAATAACAACTACTTAAGCCGGAGGTATCAGGTTCGAATCCCATCGAAACCCTTGTTTTATCTTACTGACGCTGCCCTTCCTTAATTTGTATTACCTCTTGTTCTATTTGACAAGGGTTAGGTTATTTGTATAAAGCACGCTAGACAGCATGTCAATAGTTTTATACCGTCACCCCATTTTCGCTTCGGTATAGAAAGTAATTATTCTGAAATATTGTCAAAGTCTATCATACAATATTTCGGTCCAATAATACAAGTCAAATATTGTCCAAATATGCTAAAAACAAAGTTTGCTGAATTCAGGATGTGTATCACGAACCGCACTGCGTAACTGATACTTATGCAGGTCTGATATTTTATTTAGGTACATTTATTACCTCACTTAGTTATGTCTAGGACGTTTGACTTGATACACAAAATGCTTTATTTCAACCATTTCTTTTTTAAAAAAATTGAAATTTTAAATTCTTTTAATATATTTTTTTTTGTAATAAAGGTTGATTCAATTAATGTTGTTTGAATGATGTTGTACTTTGACAAAGTTTTTAATAAGTATGTACGCTTCATTATGCTTTTTATTTAAGAACCTGACTATTATTAGTTTCTTAATTTGTTTTTTGAACGAGCCCCAAATAACTACTTAAACATGACCACATACTACATTTCAATCTCATTTGCCATAGAAAACTTCCTTCTTTTAAACACTGAACATACCGCTGGTTCAAAACTAAAACGACACATCTGCAATGTTAACTCAATTGGAGATGTGTCGTTTTGAACCAGCGATTCCATAACCCCCGCTAGACGCTGTGCGAAGCGTGGAGGTGGCGGGTTTGAATCCCACCGTCACCCTGGACGCGATATCCTTGTACTGCAAAAGGTTTATCAACCAAAATTGAGCACACAAGCCTGAAAATGTAATTTCAATACAGCTAACCATAAACGGCCAAAAGACCGGTTTTGTATGCTGAGTTTTTGTATTGTATTGTATTGTAAAGTGTTCAACATAGTCAAAACAGATCTAATATCTGAAAAAGTTTACCCTAATGAAAATAAAGACTTTCAAATATTTATACTTTTCATTAATTTAACGTCAGTTAATATAAAACTCTAAATTCTTTTGAGGAAAAATTTCTTTGAAACTAGTTTTTAATAGAGCTCCACTACCAGTTTAGGATTGCAGAGATAAAAATTTAAAGAGTATCTTTATCCCGCAGTCTTCAATTGTGAGAATAAGCTATTGTAATGAAGATTAGGTGCTATTAATACCAAATTTGAGTAATTTAACAATATGAACAATAATTTGAACTGAATTGTAACAATAGCTAAAGAATATTTTCAATTATGATTGCAATAGTAAGATAGGATTGCTTAGATTCACGGCCACAATTGTAATAGTAAAATAAGATTACTTGTAAAAAGAATTTCAATTGTTTAAGTCTATTCAATTATGTTTTGTCTGACTTCGGTTATAAAAAAAATTTGCGGTGTGATGATTTTAAAAATTATGAAAAACAATATTAAAGAAAGTTCTGTAAACTTCGGAATTCGGAAAAAATTTTACACTTTTACCAACTTTAAAAGTTACATATCTAGAGTAAACAATGTAAACACTAGATATGCAACTTTTCGAATTTATTAACTGTGCCAAGTTTAAAACACGAGTTACTTTTTAAATTTTTGAGGGTTTCTTAATGTTGAAATTAAGCTTTAAATTCTTATAAACCGACAAAGTAATCTTATTTTAAATGAAACTATTATTAGGCTTTTGTACATTACAGAAATCTTCTTTCTCTTTGAATTTCGTAGTTGCAACTACCACTTTCTGCTCACAACGTTTCATTCTTTTACTTTATGTAGGGACACAAAAAGTCATTATTTTACCTAATGCAGAGATAAGTCATTCTTCTTAATATAGATATAAAACTAGAAACTAATTTGCTGTGGTATAAAATACATGTATGAAGTTTAAAAATAATAAGAATTTAAATAGGTGCATACAGATAGTTTAATCAATAAGATCACTTTACATTTTAAAACATGGAATTCTTTAACGAAATTAAAAAAAAGTGTTGCAATTTAATTGCGATGCTTTCTCGATAACTTTTTAAGCACTCTTATAATGTTGGCCTCTATTCTTCGCCGTTTTTCGAGAACATCATCTGGTTCACCAGCTTCAAAGTCCTCAGAGTCTGTCGAACTTTCTTGTCCTCTCACATCCTTCGACTTCCTAACCTTGTGATGGCGGTGCTGAGCCAGGAATGTTTTAAGATCCGAAGGCTCCGGATAAACAAAGACTTTAGCTTTAACCGGCAAATAGTCCCACAACTCAGTAATATTGGTTTTGTTGACCATATCCGAAAAGTGCAGGTCAGCTTCGAATAGCTCCACGATATCCGCTTTACTGGTAACAATGGCTGTTGTCCCAGAATCGTTCTGAAGAGGTTTCATCATTGGATCTGGTATCGGAGTGACGTTTTGAGCGTGAGCATCATCGAACTCTTGGAAGGCAGTGTTCACGTCAAAATATGCGTGAGAAAGGGAGCAGTTTGTGTTGTTGAAATTATCGCAAGACAGAACTTGTTGGTTAAACAAAGAGCCTACTGGACACAAGAAACTTTCTCTTCGCCCAGGCCAACACACATGAAACACCTAATAAAAAAAAAAAATAAAGTTAATCTCTTTGTTAATAGAATAGCCATATCAAGGTTACGCTATTTCCCCTTCTCAGTTGTAATAGTTTCAACAAATCTTGCTGAAAACAAATCATACAGCAAAGTATTTTCCCTGCGGCAGTACGTTTTAGTCAGAAGTTTGAAAACACTGAAGTGAGAGAAAAATCAAGATTTGCCTAAATCTGGGTTAAAAAAAGAGGGGGAGTGTTAAGAGAGGAAGTCTATAGTTTGTCTATGTAAAGAACACCAAGCCATTTGTCTGGAATAGTGTCGGGGACTATGGCGTTTAACTATTTCAGCTAAGGCTGGTTGGTCATAAGACAAGTTTCGGCTTCGGTAAGAGAAATTGAATCAAGGGAGAAAGAACACCCTCTATGAAACGCGTTACTTCTTGTTTCCAATGCAGCTGACTGCTTTAGACTTCCTGGCGAGGGGAGTTCTTTCTATAGGCAAACTATAGTAACCTTGTCACGTCCATTCCATTCACAAGCAGTTTACTATATTCCTTGTAATTAAAATTTGCGTCTCATTGGCAACGATGTGACAGGCAGTAACGATACTTTTTATTCGCACACAGTTATATTCGCACACAGAATATAATAGACTAATTATTATAATATAATGTACAGGAGTGATAAAAAAAGTAAGATTTAGGATACCATTGCTACGGAGGGAGAAGTGAAGAAAATAGAGTAACTGAAATGCCTATTCTATTTACAAAGACTGATATTTGTATTCATTAAAACTAGGATATTTGGTTTCGTTCATTTAATAAGAGAATAGAGATTTTCTTTAAAAAAAAAATTTTACCGAATTTGGAGACTCCGATTTTGCCGATTTAATATCGAGTAATGTATAAATATAAAAGTTAAATGCATTCATGAGTTTTAAAGCTTGAATGTTAATGGTCATACTTAAATTTTTTTGAAAACACCAGTGAAAAATTTCATTAAACAGTACTCTAATTCGAACAGTTAAAACTTAACCATCAGCTTCATATACAATGTGATACATACTGAAATTGTATTTAATATATCAGCCTGTTTGGTAACGGAAAATATTAAATTGTTTAAATGTTGTAAGCAGTTGTCAAATGAAATTTTTTATAACAATATACCTGTAATTTGAAAGTGAATTTTAAAAAATTATAATTAAGCAAAATTATTTTTGTTCAACAATAGATCTTAATTGAATCTTTAAGGAAATAGAATCATACCAGTTACCAATCAAATTTGACTCAAAATAAGCATTTAATTTAGAGAAATTAATGTTAGACGTGGTAATTGAGAGCACAAGCATAAGAAAACAGAATTCTTGATAGTGCTTATATTTTAATGGAGAAATTTCAACTTTCAAATAGAAAAACTGTTTAATGTTATGAAACAGTCGTTGTGAACCAATCATCTGGGTTGGTTCGCAACAACTCGTAAGCACTCTGATCACTTGGGCAGCGATCAAAGTGCTTACCCCTCGAGTTGAATAGAAAAGATCTTACCTGGCAATCCGTCTCTTGATCTGCGTAGAAACCTGGTATTGGCTTGTTTTCGCATGTAAAGGAGGTATCTGGTATATCTCTATAATATCGCAGAAACATTTTTTGTGGTGTAGGAGCTTGGAAAAATATAGGATCATCAAGAGAAATGCCACGTGGATTAATTCTTTTTCTCTCCATTTGAACTGGATTTGATTTTGAACTGGATGTTTCGCCATCGATTTCATCATTTGAGGAGAAATAAATATCTGATAATGGGTTAAGGTCTTCTTGAAACGTGCTTATAACGTGATACTTTAGTTCGGGTTTTAGAGTCAGTGATTTATCTAATATTTGAACCTCCTCGAAAGTCAACACTCTTCCAGATTTGCGCGATAGAGGCATTGAATCAGATTTAGTTTCTGTTGCTTCAGATTCGCTTGAATCTGCTGCAGCGTCTGCTGTTGAAGTCGGATATTTAGCTTCTTTTTCAAAAGGAGCTTTTGTCTCATCCGGGTTGAAGCTAAGTTTATTTGAGGTATGAGAAATGGAGGTTGACATTAGGTGCATTATGAATTCATCATCAAGTGCTGTAAAACTGACAACGCCATCAGCTTGTTCTGAAAGGGGAACCTCGTGAAGATTAGATGAAACTGTTGAAGGTTCTGGCATTTCTGAGAAAGCCTTAATATACTCAGTGGCAATTTCATCCACTACTGAAGCAGATGTGGCAGTTTCCTTTTCAGATGCAAATTCAGACTCTGATGCCGTTACAAAATCAACTGTGGGATCACTCTGTAATTCCGGAATAGATGGTGAGCTGTCTTTGCAAGCCGCACTACGACTATTTACTTCTACATTACAGTCGATGTCAGTAGAGTCCTGTTTAGGAAGATCAAGTTTACCCTTTGAAATATTTGACAAAAATTCGACTGATTCTCTGTTTTTAGACCTATAAGAATTCAAATGTTCTATAAGCTTTGGATTCAAGGAATCTTTTGATTCTATACAGTGACTTGTTAATAACCGTTCTCCAAACAGTATATTCAAAGCATAGTCTAATTTTTCTAACGATGTTAATACATGAGTTATTTGTCCATTAAAATACTCCTGCATTTCAGGAGAAAGCGGTACTTCTTGAGGTGTACCAGATCCACCATCTTTGGGACTTTCGTAACCGGGAGGAGCTTTAAGTATATCCGCTGTTATTAATAGATCTCTGTGATAAGTTCCTTCCGAACTCGAAGCCTTCTGTAGCAAACTTTTGAAAGCTTCGATTGATTCTGGACGGACAAGCGGCAACTCAGAGTTTGGTAGATTATCTTTACCAAACATGTCGACTGCATCTATTAGACAGAAGTTAACATTAGTAATATGTAAATTTGATCTCTCAGAAGCAATGTTAATGGTACTGTGGTAAAGTTCATCTGTAGAAGGCTTAACAAAATCTAGCTACATAAAGCAGATTCAGCTAGAATTGTTGATTTGACGCCTCGCCATTAACTCTGCTCTTTCAGAGTACACAAAGTTGAAACATTTCATATAGAATAAAATTATACTAACAAGGATAATTAGTCTTCAAATCTAAATTAAACCCACATGAAGAGTTACATCACGCAAAAAAGTTTTCAGTTGCACTAACTAGATGTAGCTAAATTGCGTCAAACGAGAAATAAAATTTTGTAAAAGCTTACATAAGTTTAGATAATTTTCATATTAAAACCCAAATGAAATAAACCTACAAGAGAGAAAATTACAAATTTAAAGACACTTCGTTGTTCTAGAGCTCCAATCTACTAAAACTATAAATCAAAGGATCACTTCACTGTTTAGAATTTAATATTCACATACAGTATGGATTTAAATAAAAGTTCATATTTCTGCTTTTATTAAAAATGTATAAATTTAATTTTTTCATTTAAGTAAATTAAAAATATTCATGAAAGTAGACTTATAAATTTGTGGTTCAAGAAGTTGGAAAAATTTTAAATTTAAAGACCTGGGAAAGTTCTTTTAGTCAAAAGAAATTTCTATAATAATAGAATTTAATTTATTCATTTTAGAGATAAAATGATAATTTCAAACAAAGATTTCAAAGATACTTACATTACAGACGTTAGATTTTTATTTAGTTTAAAAAACGTAGTTTGACAGCTTAAACGAAGTTTTTATTTAACTACACTGATTCTGTAAAATTTTAGTTTAATAAAATTAAGTTATAAATGTATCAAAATTCTGCGGCAATCACCATAAAGAAATCATTTCCACATTTAAAAAGATTTAACAGTTATCAGTTTGAAGATCAAAATATTCCCTGAATTTTTGTATTAAAATACTTCTCAAAGAGCACTTTTAACAGCTTAAAAAACACAGCATTTACGAGAAAAATTATTAGAATCAGCTCTTGTTCAGACAAAATGTCCTACGATTTAGAATTATGAAGTTGTAGCTAGTTTTTAATTTAATGATGGCATCAAATCTAAAAATAAACACAGAAGTCAAAACAAAATGTTATTATATATTTAGAGTATATTTTAAGACTATTTTTTTCCACAGATCTTGGTTATCAAATAAACTTCAAATAAACTTTTCTTACCTACAGCTAAGAAAGCCACCAATAACCAAATCACAGTACCCATCTATAATGAGAATATAAAATTATTATTGCGTTTGAAGCATCAAAAATATATCAGATTGTGGGTTAATAAGTTTAAAATTAAGTCAAAACTTATTTAAAAATACTTAAATTTCTTATAAATTGCTTAAAAGGAAGTTTAACTCTAATGAAGAAAAAAAACGAAAATATTTAATTTCAGGAAATAGATGTTTAAAAGACGAGAAAGCTTAATTCAATTAGAAAAACTATAAGAATCTTCAGTTTCAGGAAATACATAAAAGGTAGTTACTGATGAGAAGTTTATTTCAAATAACGAAATCATAAGAATCTTTAGTTTCATGCAATAAATAAAAAGTAGTTACTGATGATAAAGTTGAAATTCAAATAGACCAAATAAGAATTATGCTACAAAGCTAGAACTTTAATCCTTACCATGATCCAATAAACCTTGGTAAGCAAAGACAGCTACAGAGTTGCTGAAGCGATTTATTTTCGATGTTGAAGTTGCAGTAGCATTTTATGCTTCTCAACTAAACTCTCTGTGAATAAATCCTTTTGGTTTTGAAAGCGTTGAGTATAAAGAAGATGTAAGGTTGTAGGTTAGAGGATGCATGGACAGAAGGTGTACTTATTGTTGCATGAGTGGAATTTCTCCTATTCATTAATTTATTTTTAATTTACTATTATTATTTTTTGCATGCCAGTTGTTTTCTTAAATCTGGTCCTACATGACTAAAAAATATCGTGTTTCCACTAAGGTTGTTGGAGTGGAGGTTGCTGGTTCAAATCCTGCCATAGTCAGTGCTGTTCATCCCTTATTTGTGACGTCCCGCAGTGAACTGATCGTTAAGTCACGGTTCCCAACAGATCACCAAAATCAAGCATCAATGGCTGCGGTTAGTGTGAGGGTGGGTGACCACTTGAATAATTCTGCGTAGGGACGGAGGGTGTGCGTCGTTAAACTGTTCTACCGTAAAGTGCTCGACTTCGCATGCAGGTCGTCGGGCTACCGAAGCGGAGGTGCCATCCCCTCTGCAGAGGATCAAAATTGTGATAGCATGTCTTCGGATCATCCTCAGGGATTTTTCCCAGACCGTCACCAACTGCCCAATGTGCAGCTCTAGTGCGACGTAAATGAACTACAACAACTACATCAATTCCACATGACAAAGGTTTTTGTACCTTTCTTTCTACTGAGCACACAAAATATGTATATGCGTATATACACACATGTATAAGAATGAATAAAATAAATAAAAATGTATTTTTATAAAAATAATAAATAAAAATAAATAAATAAATAAAAATATCATTTTTGTAACAATAATAAATGGGTCTAAATGGCAGAGACTAACTGCCAATACGAAGTTCTTCGAGTCGTGCTTCGAAATCAACAATGTTTAAAGGTATTAAAAGCGAGCAAGTACTTAAGTGTAAAACTAAATTTTATTAACAATTTAAATTTAACTTTTAAGGAGTAGTGGTGGCTTATTTCATAAAGTGCTTATGCAATTAACTTATAAATGAAAAAGTTTTTCGGTAACTAGGAAGAACAAATGTCCCGTCTGCGAGTAGGAAGACAAGGTTCACAGTAGATCCCCGAAGTGAAACATCACTGTCACCGGTCAGTGAGCTTTTGGGTGACCACTTTGATCAGTCTGTGAAGGGACCGATACTGTGTGGTATCGTGAGTCATTCACAATTCATACAAAAAAATTCGCGTATGTGAATTCGGAGATTCACATACACGATTCCTATTTCAATTAAGAACTTTTAAGCTGTTCTCTTCTAAGCCCACGAACCTATGAGTTTGGAGCCTAGGTCACTAAATAACAACTTAGATGGGTCACACATCAGTGCGTCAATATTGTACTCATCACATAACTTATTAGAGAAATACCTTAAAAATAATCGGTGGATGATATGTGTGTGCGAACACATAGAATAAGAGAATAAGCATGCAGGCTTGATATGTCAGACTCCTGTTTAAAATTAAGAGTTGCTGTAGTTGTAGTTCATTTACGTCGCACTAGAGCTGCACAATGGGCTATTGGCGACAGTCTGGGAAGCATCCCTGAGGATGATCCGAAGACATGCCATCACAATTTTGATCCTCTGCAGAGGGGATTGCACCCCCGCTTCGGTAGCCCGACGAAATGCACGCGATGTCGAGCACTTTACGGTAGAACAGTTTAACGAGGACCAATACCGCACACCCTCGGTCCCTACGCTGACTGATCCAAGTGGTCACCCACCCGCACACTGACCGCAGCCAGTGATGCTTGACTTCGGTGATCTGCTGGGAACCGTGTCTTAACGATCAGTCCTCTGCGGGACGTTTAAAATTAAGAAAAAAAGGCAATAGTATTTGTAAATTAATATACATTTTTATTACGCACTTTTATAATATATTTTATGCATATTTTTATATACATTTTAACTTTTTCTTACATTTGACTTTGATATTTAGGGAAACGTTACTTCGAGTACTGCATACTGTACACTAACGTTACTATAATGTTTAACATTAGTAATCTGATCACTCTTAAAACTTCTGTAAAATCTAAAACTAAACTCAGTGGCGCGACAGCCCATAGAGGGCCAAGGCCTACTGTGCCCATCTCAGTTTTCTTGACCTTTGGGCTCTGAGGTGCAAGAGCAGATGTTCCGGTTGAGTGGTCAGCCCAACGTGGAACGCGGTCAGCCAATGCTTGGTACTCTTTTTATAGACCCACTGAAAGGATGAAAGACTGAGTCAACCTTGCCCGGCCCAAGGATCGAACCAGTGATCTGTGACACGACAGCGCGTAGCACTGTCTAACCTTGCCTATACTAATGTCGCCTGTAAAATCTACAGTTGTAAATCATTTTTCATGAATGATTATTTCTTGAAATGTGTAATAAGTCCGATATGAAATAATAAGAAATATAGTCTTTTTTAAGATATGAGCTTGTTTCTTTTTTATCTCTCTAAAAAATGTTCAATTTTGACAATGAAAAAAGCAAGGATATTGAAAATTTTATCTCCTCAGAGAAGGAATTTCTAATATATTTGCTTTTTTACTTTCATTTGGCCACATACATTTTTTATTAAACTTTTTTATAATTTTTTTTTTTATGCATTTGACTCAGATGTTTGTTTAAACTTCGTTTTAATATATAGTACTTCACGTACTGCATACTTACATATCAACGTTATTATAACGTTTAACATCCGATCACTCTTCAAACTTCTGTAAAATCTATATACAGCTGTAAATCACTTTTTTAAAAATGTCTTACTTGATTATTTTTCAAGAAGTACAATACATCTTATATGAAATAACAACAAACTACTATAGTATTAAGGATAGTAGCATTGCAAGCTTGTTTCCTTTTATCTCTCTAAAGTATATTCGATTTTGGCAACGAAAAAAAAGCAAGGCTATTAGAAAATTCGTCTCCTCGGAGACTGCGAGAAACAATAGAGAAAACATAATCCATTTCTCATGGGTTTTTTTTATGTCCTCATTGACAGCAATAGTCATTTATTTAGAAGTAAAACCGAGTTAAATGACAATAACAGAAATCACTGAAAAACAGATTTGATAAATTGACTTATGTTATGGCAATCGTTAAGATTACCTTTTCTGGACATCTTTTTGATATTGAATAAAAATAATACCTTCTAATCGTATTGATGCTACAATTAGATTATATTGAAATAAAAAAAAATTTGCATTAACTAATAATTTTTTTCTATATATATTTTAAGAATTTTTTTCCTTACTAACATTTACATTTCACGCACTGAATATGTTCAAGATTTTACTATGTGCTTTTTTGGCGAACCAATATGCATAAAAAACAAGATTAAACACTTCAGAACCATTGTGTTGTAAAACTTAAAAGTGATTTTAAACCTTTGTGGCAGCCATCTGCTTTTAGTCGACAATATCGTCAAAATACGACCACAATTGGCTAATTATCGCCTTTCATCTTCTTTCATATTACTCTAACAATCAAACAGGTTTCGATTGTTCAATTTATCTCGCCTTCCTTGTTAAGAATTCGTCAATTTTACATGAAGTTTTTGTTTAAATATTAATCTGTAAATTAATTGGAATATGATTTATAATAATGAGGAGTGTTCTAAAAATAATGAACCACCAAGCTTAAATATCGTTTTTAAATTTACGCTGTAATAATTGAATTTCACATTTAAAAAAATTAATCAAAAAATAAGACCGATAAATAAACTAGAGCGGAAAATTTGCTAATGGCATACTTGGTATAATATTTTTAAGTAAATCAAATGAAATCGGAATCAAGTCTGCTAGAATGAAAAACAAGGTTTAAAAAACTCCGCCAACAAGTTAGGGAAGATTATTCTTATCCAGAGTTGATATAATAGCCCTTATTTTTCTATTTTATACGAGTTTAAACTGATAGTTTTAGGAAAACGATGTTGAATATGTTTAATATATAAAGTGTGATACTGAATAGGAGTGATACTTTATATTTGTAGAATACTAGCATATATGCTTCTAGAATACTATAAAGTGTGATACTTATGGAGTAAGGATAATGCACTCCATCATGTAGAATACTAGCATTTTTAGGTACAATGGAGAAAGGGATAGGCGTGCTTATGCTGTAAAAGCATTATAGTAAACATTTAGGAACAAATTCAATGAATTCTTGTGAAAACCCAGAAGACAAGGGAGCTTCTGGATCAGGTATTGGGAGAATTTTGCCTTCGTGGAAGACTTTTTGATGGAGCTAACCCGTATTTGCGTTATATGGAGAGGAAAACCACGAAAACCTCCCAGAAGACAAATGGACTCTAAGCCATGTCTACCACTGATGATATTTTATGTCAGCACTGTGGTCGGTACAAGCCGGATGCGGAATTCGCTGGGGTTCGAACTCGGTTTACCTCATTGGAAGGCGAACCCTCTATCCCCTGAGCCATCACGACTCAGTGCTTTTATATTCTTTTCAAAAGCTTCTATGTGGTCTTTATCTACATCCATTTCTGAACTATCTTTATTCTCCGGAATACTCGGGACCTAGCCTCGCATAAGTTTGAAACAGTCTACGGTTACATGGAAAAAACAAAGGCACTAATACTCTCATAATTTTTTTTCTCTTAGGTCAACACACTGATATATTACAAATATCCAAAACGATATACAGTCAAACCCTGTTTATAGTGAACTCCCGGATACAGTGAACGAAATGTTCGCTCCCGTACCTTGCTATATAATAATATTTTTTGTGGATATAGCAAACCAGGAAAAGAGAGGAAATTTGACATTATGAACTTTTTTCTGTCTTCGACTGATTTATTTTCTTTATTTTTTCGTAGTTTGGAAATTTCTACATAAAATACTTTTCCGATTTTTAAAGCCATCTATAGAGTGGAATGTTGCCATAAGCATTTTTTCTTGTTCGCTTCTTCTATCTCAGTTTCCCATCCCTAAATGAAGGCCATCCTTAAATGTTTTGTACGCAGACGAAGAGTAATAATAAATAAAAGTTAACACATTTTTTGTTACTATATATTGTTTTTTCATTATTTTAGTATTTCTTTTTATTGGTCATTTATTTAAATCATGTGTAATAAAAGGGAGCATTTTGGAAAAATTAGTTATAATTGTTTGCAGTACGGATATAGTGAATTCCCGGTTATAGTGAACCGAAATTTCAATCCCTTGAAGGTTCACTATAGCGGGGTTTGACTGTATTGCAAATATTTAGATAGTTATTGGAAGAATAATATACCACGGATGAAACTGACTACATTATGAGAGGATTACTTACCTTTCCTATAGCAACAGTTAACCCTGCTATAATTTTTTTCAAAAAACATTTTCACCATTTGAAACTTTTTATTTTTTCATAATTTATCTGACACTAATTTTTTTTTCAATACTTATTAATTTAAATTAGTAATATGAAGAGAATTTTCCCAGAAGGGTTCCTGTTTGTTGTTGTTGTTACTTATGCCACTTGCCATGTCTAGCAAGCCTGCTTGAAATTAAGCAAATTTTCAAGACACGAAGGCTTCTAATAATGCCTTCTGTCTATGACTTCAAGTAGAGTTGAAGTAGTTGACATTTCGTGATCTCAAATAACTTGATTAGAAGAATTTAATAAAATTTATTACATGTGAATTGAAAGAAAAAAAAATGAAATCATAGGAGAAACAATGATTGAAATTTGGTTTAAAAAAACAAAAAACTTGCATTTTTGGAAAACATTCAAGGACTTGGAAAGGTTCGAGAAATATTTTTTTGAAAAAAATAATGTATTCCTTATAGCCTGTACTGGGTTGTTACGTTGTGAAAATTTCACAATCCTGTAAAGTACTGTAAAGTAAAAACAATGATAGTAAAGAGTTTGCTTAAAAATGTCACTTTTCGGGAAAATATTACTATATTGAATGTTATGTTAAAGAACAAGAAATTTTGGTATCTTTTAGCTCAGAAGTGGGAAAAAGAAGAAAAAAAATAAAATTTTTCTTACTAACAAAAATTATTGAAAACCACATTGAATATATATTTTAGCTATAAAATTTGCAGCAATAATAAAAAATATCTCAGTTTAGCGAATAAAAAACGTCACTTAATATATCAGTTTCTTTTACAACTAAAATAAAAACTATCTCAGTTTAACGGATAAAAAAAAAAAAAGAAACGTAATCTAATATATTTGTTCCATTTATAACTTTATCATACGAACAACCATCTGAAACTATCCTCAATTTTTAAAATTTTCATTTTTTTCCCTAATTTCACACACAACATTGAAAGTTTAATTTGATAATCAAATTCTATAAATTTATTCTAATTGAATCATTATAAATTCTGAATTATAATTGTTTGAAATCGCATTAAATAAACAGAGAAAGCTAATCAAACTGTTTTTAATGATTTTTTTTAAAAATGAGTGCTACATTTAATACAAAACATGTGTGACTCTGTAATTCTTCTAATCTTTCCTAATTTCAAAATGATCGTCTAGAAGATATGAAAAAGGCTTGAGTTCCTTCTGTGTATCACTCTTTGGATAAACCGGCTGAATGATGAACCTTGGATTTAGCGTTGGCAACGACTTGGGTATTACAGGTTTTTTGGAACCAATTGTAAACGCAGGTAGTGCAGGTCTTGGTCTGCTAGAACCAACTGCAGATGCAGGTACTGTGGGTCTTTTGGGGCCGACTGTAGATGCAACTACTTTTGGAAAACGTGTTGAAGGTCGTCTTGGTGGAAATAAGGATCCGCTTTCTTCCAGAACTTGTCTGACAATCTCAAATGCATCTCGTATAATTTTGTTCACATTAGGGTCAATTCCATTCTGTCTAGAGCTTTCCCTTATCTTCTGATGAAATCCAGGAACGGTTGGTCTGCGCTTCTTGCCCCTGCTCCTATGGCCAATCGAAGCAACGGCTTCCACTTTGGCTCTTTTATCACCAGCGGCAGGATAAATGGTTACTTTTGCTTTAATTGGTAAAAATCTTGAGAAAAATTTCAAGTCGGTAGTTGGTATTGGCTTGTCGTTGAAAGCAGCTGAAGATGAAGTTGAATTTCTAGAAGCGTTGGAAGAATCTACGTATGCGGGAGTGGACGAGGCTGAAACCTGTTCAACAGGTACTTCAGACACAGATTTAGAAGTAGAATTTTCTTGCAAAGTAGTTTTTCTTATTGGGATGACTTCTTTTTCTGTTTGAATGTAATAATTGGTTAAAGAGCAATTGCTTCTGTACCAAAAATCGCACGTTAAAACAGCTTGATTAAAAACTGTTCCAACGGGACACAAAAAGCTTTCTCTTCTATCCTGATAGCATACGTGAAACACCTGTAAGAAATTAGTGACAATTTACCAATGCGTAATAGATTGAAATAATACTAGACGCATACACATAATATTTTGCAGAAAAATTAAAGCTATAATTTGCACTCATTCTTCAAAAGTCAAAAATTTTTCCCACTCTGGTGTACGTGGAAAATTCCTTTTAAAGAGTTGCCGTACAATTCTCGTGTGCAAAAGATGGAAATCTGCAGAAAGACTGAAATATTCTTATCGTGTTACGAAATTTCCTGTCATGAGTTGCTAAGCAATTCTCAGTGCCCTTAAAATTTTGCAAAAGACTTGTGGAAAGACTGACTTTTCTTTTTATACCATTTGGCGTACAAGGTAATTTCCTGTCATGGGTACTACGCAATTCTCACCTCTCCTCCTATTTTTTTTTATGTGGAGTTATATTTCATTTTGTAACCGTAGTTGAACAGCCGACCCAATTTTTGGTTAACGACGGCCAATGTTCAACGCCGTAACCTTGTAACTTTGAACCCAATCCAGAAGACAAGGGAACTCCAGGTTCAAGTTAGGGATGTAACGAATATTCGGCCACTATTCGGTATTCGGCCTAGCCGAATACTGAAGTTATTCGCCTCAATATGAATATTATTAGATATTTGGCTGAATAAATTGATAATAATAAAGAAAGATATTTTTTTAAATGTGCTTTTAAATATATTTAATCATGAATATTGCAGAGTTACATTTCACTGCATTAATTATTAGAAAATCTAACATTTACTCAATTTAAGTTGTTTAATACATAAGTGTATTTAATAATGTTACATAAATAAAAACGTTTTCTTGTTGCAAATTTATCATCATATGTATTTAAACAAGCATTGGAATCTTTTACATAAAGTTGCTAAATTTTTTTTTAAAATATAGAAAGTTTAAAAAAGCAAATTTGTTAATATTTATTTCATTTTTAATTTAAAATTTGAAAATTATTCAATTACAAAATTAAAATTTCGAAAGTGAAACTTTTTAAAAAGCTCTTAATCTTCTGGGTTTTAATAATTTTTCTGACAAAAAAGAAAGTTAAGAATACATTTAACAGTAGTAATGAGTTCTTATTTTAAATAAAATAGCATATAAATTACAAGTATAACTATAACTAAAATATGCTATTATTAATTATTTAGATTTATAAAAGCCATATTGCCTTGTTATTGGCATCAAGATATTTCAATTACAAAAAATAAATCAAGTTGTTAAAATTTTTCTAGATATACAAAGATTAAAAAAGCAATTTTGTTAATATTTATTTCATTTTTAATTTAAAATTACTTTAATTACAAAATTGCAATCAAAAGAGAAATTTTTAAAAAGTAAGTATTCGGCCTAAAATTTGGCCATTCGGTATTCGGCCCCATCACTATTCACTACATCACTAGTTCAAGTATCGGGAGAAATTTTGCCTTCGTGGAGGACTTTTAAACCCACTTGCGGTTTAGCAAATGGGCAAAATTGGGTAAATGTTTCTCCCCAATACACCACTTTTCTATCTAATAACGTGGGAAAACCGGTTTTGCAGTGCAGAGAAGACTGCAGGTTAAAATACGACTTTTTACGTGCAGAACCGTCAGTGGGTTAATGGAACTAACCCTCATTTGCGCTTTATGGAGAGGAAAACCACAAACACCTCCCGCGGTTAGCCTAATGAGAAGGAGACTCTAACCCATGATCCGTCTTCTACTGAGGATATTTCACATCAGCAATGTGGTCGGTGCAAGCCGGATGCGGAATTCATATTGACCAGTCATTGCTGAGATTCGAACTCAGCTTACCTCATTCGAGGGGGAATGCTCTATCTTCTGAGCCATCACGGCTCTTTATGTAGAGTTTTTTTTTTTTTTTTTAATCCGTCGCTTACAACTATTGTTCAAATCAACGGATGTTCAAATTTGTAGCCTTATTAATATATTAGCGTAATTTTGAACCAATACAAGGAAACTCCTAGATCAGTACCCTCAGGTGTATTTTATTTTATAACCGTCGTTGAACAGCCGACCCAATTTCATGGGTTTACGACTACTAATGTTCAACTCCGTAGCCTTGTAATTTTGAACCAATCCAGAAGACAAGGAAACTCCTGGATCCGTACCCCCAGAGGTATTGATTTGTTATGGGAACATGGAGGACTTTGAGACTCGACAGATTTAACGTGCATCAGTCACCATTTACTACACGGGGAGTCTTCGGCCGGCGAGGATCGAACCTTTGACCTCTTGGATATGGGCCCAGCGCCCTACCGACCAGGCTATCCCGGCCTCCTCAGATGTATTGATTAGTTATGAGAGCGTGTAGTACTTTTTGATTCGAAAGATTTAACGTACATCAGTCACCATTTACTACATGGGGGGTCTTTTCAGCCGGCGAGGATCGAAACCACAAACTCCTGGATATTGGCCCAGTGCCCTACCAGGCTATCCCGGCCCTTTATGAGAACACCCTATAGATATTCATTTTTACAATATTAAAATTATACAGAAAAAAAAATTAATTACCTGGCAAGCACTTTCCATATCAGCATAGAATCCGGGTAACTTCTTTCTGGAACAAGTGAAGGAAGTCAATGGAATATCGTGATAATTAGGAAAATTCAATCCAGGAATTCCCATCATAGATTTTAACCAGAAAGATGTCTCCCTGTCAGCGTCAAGCACAGGTTTTGATAAATCTTCCTCCGGATGCACAGGCTCTACCTCTTCAAAAATATCTTTCTTGTGATTTGATTCTTCTGGTTGCTGAGCTTCTTCAAAACCTGATATGCGTTCTAAATACTTAATAAAATCAGTTACGGATTCAGTGTCCAAAGGTGAATTGTCTTCTGGGGTTGACAAAAGCATCCAATCATCGGTGGTAGTATGTGGATAGTCTACCATTTCTGTCTTATGATTATCGGTTACTGGTGATGGCTTAGATGCTGTTTGTTTATCTTCTAAAGTCCTGTGTTCTTGGGGATGATTTGATTCATGTGATTCTTCATTTCCTACACTTGAAGGAATTTCACTAGCTGGCTGCACTTCCGCATCATAATGATCTAATTGTGATTCCGGAGTTGTTCCCTCTTGATTAGCATCATGATCAAAACTGAAAAATGATTCAGTGTCGTATATGCCATAAGGATTTTCTGTGTTTGTGGCTGGTACGCCATAAAAAATGGCATCCCAGAATCCATTATCGAAAGAGGTATCGTTGTTTTTTTCATTGTTTTCTTCAAAGAACTCATTTAAAGCTTCTCTTTTCACTCTTGATAAATTGTTTAGATGTTGCCTCTTGAAAAAGTGTTTTGCTAAAAAATAAATATAATAACAGTTAAATTTGGACACAAAAAAAGAAAATTTTACACCTCCCTAACTAATTTAAAATTAAGAGTATAGAAAAAGTGACTTCAAGACAAACCTAGAGTAATCCACGAACTTTCAAATGCTAAAAAGAATTTTTTTTTTAAATATCAAAACGAAAATAAGTTATGAGACGATAACCTAGGATTACACAATGGAGAATTTCTCTTTCTATGATTTGTTTGCATTTTGATATTATGAAAAATTTTTTCAGCAACAAAAACTTAATGACTTACTCTAGATTTGCCTGAACTCACTTTTTTTTTAAAAAAAAAAACTTTAAATTAGTAAGGGAGGAGAAAGAGAATTGACGAGGAATAGTTTCTCCTGTAGTATGGCGTACTCTTATAGTGAGTTATGTCCCACTGTAGATAAATTTATGACATGTTTACATTTCCTTATTAAGGCCACTTTAAAAATTCATAAATGCTCTGCATGGGGGCCGGGATAGCCTGGTCGGTAGGGCACTGGGCCCATGTCCAAGAGGTCGTGGGTTCGATCCTCGTCGGCCGAAGACTCCCCGTGTAGTAAATGGTGACTGATGCACGTTAAATCTGTCGAGTCTCGAAGTCCTCCATGTTCCCATAGCAAATCAATACCTCTGGGGGTACTGATCCCGGAGTTTCCTTGTCTTCTGGATTGGCTCAAAATTACAAGGCTACGGAGTTGAACATTAGTAGTCGTAAACCCATGAAATTGGGTCGGCTGTTCAACGACGGTTATAAAATAAAATAAAAAATGCTCTACATGTGTTTCTATAAGGTGTTCAGTAATGGACACCCTTAATATATTATTTTAGAATTCTTTTTAAGCAATATTCACCAACAATTTTCAAGCGACAAAATCACGAACAAAATCTTACCAATCACTATAGAGGATATAACCATTAAAAGTTGTTTGATTACCGAAAGAAATCGCAGTTGAAAGGAGATCGTTAGAAATTGCTGTCAATCAGTCTAATTGGTTTTGATGTTTTACCTCTTTCACCCTTCTATTCTAGAGATTCTACAAAATTCAGAGGAGCTTTTGTATTATTCTTGCCACTTTAATAGTGATTCCTGCCTCTTATTGCGAATACTTTTTTTTTATGTTAATTGTCCTATATTGAAAACATTGTCCCTTAACGTGAATGCTTTGTTGTGAATTATCCCTTATTGTGTACTGTTTGTCTAGGATAGGTACTCTGCCAGACATCTGAAGCTGTGGCGGTGACTAAGGTAACGAGGCATGATTATTTCAAGTGGGGGTGCGGGATCCCTCTTTAGGACTGGTACCGGCGAGAGAAAAGGAGACCTCTTCATCGAAGCTACCTTCCCTAAAATGCCCTCTTCTTGTTTCCATAGCACCAGACTGCCGCAGACTAAGTGGCGGTCAGAGTACCTATCTTAGACAAACAGTATACTGTCTTATATTGTGAATTGCCTCCAAATCGTGAATGTTATTATGAATACAGATCATTGGTATAAATATATATTATTTGTAGCCAATAATATGTATTCGAAAGAATATATATTATTGGTAGTGATTACACAACACACTGAATATTAAATTACGCACAAAATGTAGCATGAGTGTATAAAAAAAAAAAAACATTTAGTCGAAAAAGAAAATTTATTTTTAGACAGTTAAAAATCCTATTTTAGATGAAAATTATGTTTTATAAAAAATAAAATAAAAGTGAGATATATTTTTAATTACCTACTAGTTATTTCATTATTAATAACCTACTAGTTTATATGAAACCGAACTTCAGACGTTAATTTAAAAAAAAAAAAAGAAAAAATACGGTGTTTTAACTGTTTTAGCAATATTAATCTAATTCTTTCTAAATGTAAATGAAAGGTTAATAAATTTATAAGTATAAAATTAATGTATTGGTTTGTGAGCAAATCTGGTGTGAGAAAATCATCAACATTATTTTTAACAGAAATATTGAAGGTTTTCTGAATATAAATAAAACATTTTTGGAAATTATAGGAAGAAATAAACCAACTAAAAATCCAGACAGAAATAACTCTTACTTAATCTAACACCGCTGAATCGTTTCTCGTGGCTGCCTCTGAAGTAGCGGGAAATTTGACCATAAGCTTTATTTACTTTGGGATATTTGGCCAATCTTCTTTTGCGAACTCCATGATCAAAGTCAGTAGTCTTCAAATCCACTAAAATAAAGACGTTTAAAAATTTAAAAAAAAAAAGCATTATTTTTGTTCCTGTTACTCATGCCAGTAAACCTGCTTGAAATCAAGCGAGTTCTTAAGGCAAATGGTGCATTTCTTGTTTTTTCAGTAGCACCATCTATGGCCAAGAATACGATAATTAATACACAATTCAGTACCCCAAGAGGCAATGATTTTCTATGGAAACTTGGAGGACATCATGATCCCCACAGATTTAGCGGGCGCCAGTCACCATTTAACACACGTCAATTCTTTTGCCTGCGGGAATCAACGCAAGTTCTGACGAACATGAGCCCTACGTCCTACCAAGCCAGCTGTCTCAGCCTGGAAATACACGCGAATATGTTGCAGTAAAATTTAAAATTTATTGAGGGTGCTTTGGTCTCTACTCGGGGTCGCTCGCTTTATTCTAATTTGATTAATATATATATATATATATATATATATATATATATATATATATATATATATATAAATGAATAATTTTTTCAGTTTTTATAAAAATTCATTAATTGTTTTTCGTCATGGAGATTACTTCAGTAACGCTAAGTGTTCATTCCTAGAATTTATTTGCAATTTTAAATAATTAATTTACTAATAATTATTTTAATTGCATACATAGACTCTAAGCAATTTTACGAAAAACAGATTAGATTATGAAAATATAACTTTGAAAAAATTAAATATAACTTCGTTACCGTTTAAGGATTGTAAAACAGTTATTCAATACATTTACCTTTAAATATCGTGATATGCAAGATTGATATGCAAGATTGGCATTGTCTCTCATGCTGTGGACCAGGTTGTTAAGAAGCTCTTGAGGAATTACTGCCCATTCCTGTTGTAGTGCTGCCAATCGTCTCCCTAGAGTTCCCGGACCGACCCACATTAAATCGCGTCTCCGGTGAACTGGTGTTAACTGAGCACACACTACTGGCAATCGGGCAAATAGACCACCCTTGTCCAGGCTCCTAGCTACGGTGAAACGCCATATCGGGCTACCAATACTTTACTATGTATGCCTAGCAATTTCTCCTGCTGTCAGCCATCTGTTCCTACTGGCCTGCAGGACTATATACTGGCCATCCGCTACCATGGTTGTGCGAGGACGACATCTACAAAACCTTCAGACACCTGTTTCTTTCCCCCGAAATGAGTTTCAATCTCTGAAACGATGCTGTGGGCGATCACGAATACCGCAGCCACCCTGGTCGCACTTCGACCTTCTTCAATCTTTCCAATGATTCGACCTCACGTAAACTCTTCTGTGTTGTCTGTTGGCCATATCACACCGTTACAACAAATTCACTTCGTTTAAACTGATGTATACCGTGCAATACCATTCACAACTGAGCTACCACAGCTAGCTCGTGTTATTTCCTTACGACACGCCATGGTGCATATCTGCAAATTTTCTATTTTACCTTACCGTGATTAGTCTTCTCAAAAACCATTCTCTCCTTTGTAACTGCCTGATTTATTGTTATGCTACTTTTTTCCATTTCGACTTTAATTTTTGCACCACCAGTGAAACATCATTAAATGATTATGTATGATGTAATAAAGGAATACTAATTTTATTTCGTAAATTTTATATAAAATCGTGACGGTTGTTACTTTTCAGTTTAATAAAATTGTCATCACAACAATGTTCACTAATTGGTAAATATAGTAATAAGGATGATGAATAATTTGCTGATAATGAAATCATTTGTAGACAAGATTCGGGTCATTCAGAAATCGAGAGCAGTATTATTTTTTAAAGAGAGCTCAAATATTTTGTAGCATATTTTTTCTCCTTTCACTAATTATGAACTTCCTCGCGAAAATATGCAAGCCTCATAAAATGAATAATCCCAAGAAAATAAAGCAAAGCCTGACATTAAAAAAGTTCTTTTTTTTAAAAAAAAGAAAATTAGAAAGATGATAAAAGTTGATATGTTTCGAGCGCTCAAAAATAGGCACCCATTCTCAAGTGTCACCAGACTAGAATGAGCAAAACTAAAGGGATTTGAAACAGAAAACGTAAAGTTGTCAATGAAAAAACAAAAAATAAATAAAGGCGATAAACAAAACTAGAGAAACCGTAGCGTGAAACAGAAATTGTCAAGTTGTCAATGAAAAATGGAAAACAAATAAAAATGAAGCTGAAATGATATAATCAGGATAAAAGATGAATATCATGAAAAATATAATTATGAAATAATCATGATATAAGATGATTTACTCAGTTTTATTTTTTTAATCGAATTTCGGATATAAAATCTGTTATCTTACCTGCAGTTGAAGTAGAATCAATTTTCTTAGACATATACCTCGGATGTTGAACGTGAGTCTTCTCATATTTCTGTATCCATCTAGATAGTGTTTCATTCAATTGGGACAGAATAGCAGGATCAACTACTTCGATTCCTCTCCAATAGTGTTCGTAATCTCTTTTTAATTTCTCTGTAAGTTATAAAAAACAAATTATTTTGGTTTACATTGTAGTCGAAGTCACATGGGAAAAATTACTAATTTAAATTCAGCGATGTGTTTTTCGTAGACTCTGTCGTCACATGAGAAAACGCCTTTTTTTAAAATTAATAATACGTTATTTTTATAATTTCTGTTAATTTGCAACATTTATGATTGTTAGGTCCCCCAAGTCGAAATTTTTCATAGTTTTACATTGGTGGCCCAACATAATCTTGATGGAAACCATCAATAAATCCATCATGAACCATAATATTTTTTGATCGTAACCAACATAAGTATCCCTCACCCCAAAGTAGGAATTCGGACTGATTTATGATGATCCAACATAAGAATAACAGCTTGTTTTGATGGTTTGTTCAGGTTGAAGCATCAGAAATTTCCATCATAGTTTCTTAGAAATCAAATGATGGAACGATTATGAGCTGCCATCATTCAAATGCAAGAATTCGGACTGATTTATGATGAGCCAACATAAAAAAAAATTTAAAAAAATTGTTTGGATTATATATTCCTGAGAGCGAACAAGCATTCCCATTAAACCATCATGGAAATAAAGAGTTAGAACCATCAGGGATCATTATGGATTGTTGGTTCATGAGAATCAAACTTCTCTTGATGGTTAACCATCATAGTAATAAAGTAGAATTTTCCATCATGGAATAATGGAAATTTGTTGGCATATCAAAAACCATGAACGAATAATCGAAAATGTTGGATGATGGGAGCATCAAGAACTTTGACTTGGGCAAGATAAGCCTATTTTCATGAATTTGCAACAGCTTCTGTGAATTTACAACATTTGTGACTGTTAGGTCAAGATAAGCCTATTTTCGCCAGCAGCAACTATACTAAATCTGATAATGGCTTTAAAGGTTTGTATGAGGAAAAGCCTTAGTTTTTGGAAAATAATAAACGTTTGTAATCTTATTTCTAAATATTTAATATACTTTTCCAACTCGAGATTATCTGAGCTCATAAAAATATACAGAAAATGAGAATTATTCATTGATTTTGGTAATTTTCATCTAAAATCTCGCCGAACTTTAAAAATGTTTCGCGATTTTTTAAGTACTTAAGTTATTTGCCCATTCTATTGTACAACCCAGATCATTCTTTACTGCAAGATGGTACAGATTGTTTTAAATAATAGCGTCACTTCAAGTACAAGGCACTTAACACTAAAAAGACGGATGGGGCCAATTTGGACCCTCTCGTTTTTTGCTGCTCTGAAATTAGAAAAATAACTTATTAAAAGTGCTCAGTATTTCTGGCTTTTCATAATTTTATCCAATTTAAGTGCTAATTTAATCATTCATATGTTAGCCTTATAGAAACGCTTGCATATAGTTTAAGTAAGAACTCTCCTAGCCATTCGTCTGGACCCGTAGCAGTGACTATTGTAACGACGTCACTGTTTAGGACAAGTTTTGGCTCGGGTCGGCGCGCGAAGGGTAATCTTTTTCTCCGGTCCATTGCCTTAGCCCTAGAGTGAGGAGAAGCTACCCTTCTTGAAATGCGCTATTCTTGTTGCCATAGCAGCAGACTGCCTCAGACATTGTAGAGGGTGGAGTACTTACCGTAGACAAACTATAGAACTTTATTCTTAGAATGAAAGGGAGGGGCCAGAATGTCTTCTAAGGAGTATTTTGGTAGGTATCGCTTAGTTTTGTATAGTTTTGGGTATAAGGTATCTTTTGGTACAGGCACTCCAGTTTCATTAAAAAAACTTGAGTATTTCAATATATTTATAATTATTATTTATAAAGAAAAAGAAACTGTGTTATGTAAGAAATTAATACGTATAATTGAAAAGTCAGTGTTCAATTTAATCAAGTATTTTCGTTAAAATAAAATATATAAAATACAAATCATATAAAATACCATAAAATATCGATGATCAAGTTTATAACATATTTTTTACATTAATCATGATAATATTTTGAGAACGTGGATATCTAACATCTAACTGATCTACACACAAACAATCCTTTAAGGGTCAAATGGCCCATTCAGTCTTTCTATCTATACAGCAATGCTCAGTCTTCTTAGTGTTAAACTGAGACTTTTGATTGTTTTCCATTCCTCATAATCGATTCGGCAGATTTTGACAGCGTTTTTATTATATCTTTGTCAACTATTAATTTGTAATCCTAATTATACTTAACTTTTGACAAGGATTTATGCGTTGTAGCAGCAATTCAAAACTGCTTAACGTTTGCAGTGGAAGCCTAATTTCTTACCTTCATTCAATGCAACTTCTTTTGAAACGTTGTCGTTGGAAGCTTTCTGATGCCTTGCATTCATCTTCATTTTGTACCAGTGACAAAATGATGAAGCTATTTCTTCCAATCTATCTCTTATCTCTTTCCTCTTGCATCGTTTGGTGACGTCTGAAGTCGCCATTGTACCTAAATGATGAAAAGTCATCATTAGCTTACGGATGACGTTATAGCTTACGCAACACGAAAGGCATTTTTATAATAATATGATGTCCCCAAAGCATAACTGCATAGCTATAGATGTGCTCTGAAAATTTTTATGTTAACACATAGTGTAAAATGAAATGTAAATAAAAACTGCAGAATGTTTCTCTGCAACATTTATTTTGGAATATACCCCCACATCCTTTTACTAAATGCGTTTTTTATTTTTTTTTTTTTATTTTTTTTATTAAAGAAAAGAAGGAAAAAAAAGAGAGAGAGAACTTTGGAGATTTTTGTTATTATGCAACGCTAGCGCGAGTTTATTAATTGGGTACTTGCACTTCAAGAAGAAGATCAAACATACCCACACATGTGACCTCTGACGTAAGCGATAGCTGATCATCAGTAAAGAAAATCACTAGTTCACACAAAGTTGAGCTACGTTTTTCCACATAAGTTAGAATATTAATTAACGTGAAGTTAATTAAATACAGCGCCGTATTGCACATTGAATTTGCTGAAATATTATTCTTACTTAAGATTTATTATTTGTTCATAGATTTTATTGTAACACGTGGTATAATTTTGTTTTGTGTACCTGGCAACTTCAATGCATATTTGCACGTTTATATTCTACATGGCTCCGTGCATGTTTTTGTGTTATATATGGCGAAATAATTTAAATCATTCTGAAATAATCTTTGTGAAGGATTATAGAATGTATCACTTAAGAGAATGGATACTTGACGGGGTAAGTCAACTCGAAGTAGAATGAAAAGAACAGTTGCTAACGAAAACAAAGCCACGTTTTAACAACCAACCAGGCACGAAATACCCACACTACGTCACTTGCAAGTATCCCATTAAAAATAAAAGTCTTCCGAAAAGCATGATTGAACCGAGAAGTTCTTTCATTTTCTGATGAAATGAAGCACATAAACAACAATCTGCGTTAATTTTTACAACAGTTTCCAGATATTTTTTACGCATTGTGAAAATGAGTGTTGTTGTTGATGGCGTGCGCATCTTATTTGGACGTCATCACACTTTTCAACTGTGTTCAAGAGTAATAATGAACAGTGCGCATGCGCAATACCTCTAGAAGATATTGGCATGCGTCGTCATTGTATTCGTTGCTATGGCAACCGCTGCTGTTTGATAATTGTTTTAGGATTCTTTTTTTTTCTTCACTAATTCAGGTGAATATCACAAATAAAGAGGGTCCCAAACTAATTGACACGGTCCCAAAGGTTGAAGCAAAGAAAAAAACGATGCCAAGGCCTAAACTTACCAAGGCTAAAAAAGCCAAAGCCAAAGAACGTAGGAGAGAATACCTTAAGCGTTACACAGAAACGGAAAAGCGATAGGATTTCGTTCTCAAACGTAAGCATGAATCCCGTTCCAAAAGTACCAAAATGGTTGACAGAATTGAATCCTACCGAAGAGCGAATGGTGGTTCTCCGAACTGTTTTCATGCAAATACGAGAACTGGATGTTGATCACAAGTTAGGGATAAAAAGATCCATCGTCAACGTACCCAATGACTTGCACAAGACCGTAGACTGTCTTCCACTCAATATAAATGATTCATTCATTATTCATGTAAAATTGAAAAAAGTCTAGCTTCTCAATCCCATTTCATGTATGAACTTGTGAATTCGAAACGGGTGAATGATGCAGCTTACAATCTCCTTCAAACACCATTGTACCTATGCGAAAATGTTAAAATTGATCTCGATTTGCTGTTCAGTGTCTGTTCAATCATCAAAAGAATTTACACAGAATGTGTCTGAGCTGCATTCAAATATGCTTGCGAAATTATGTACCGAGCAGTTCAGGATTAACAGTTAAAGATGTCCAAGAGAAAAACACAATAAAGCTGTTTTTCCAAAAAAAATTAGACAACAACCATTTTGCCAATGGGTAACCTGTGTTCGCCTTACGGCGATCTCAATATTTTTACTTCTGCTCCACTTCAGCAAGTTTTAAAATATAATTTGAAAAAAAAAAAAAAAAAAAAAAAAAATTCTGTATTCCTTTAAATTTTGCAAATCAAGTTCAACTTATAACCTCTTTATTTTATAAGTCAGCTTTGAATTATTAAAATTTATTAATAAATTAGATATTCATTTTTTATTTATTTACATTAGCATCTACGACAAATCTGTCCCCCTTTGCATTTCAGTGAATGCGAAAATTGCTTGTGATTTTGTAAGCAACCTTTTTGATATGTTGAAGAAAATCCTTCAAAAAATTTTGAAAAAATTTGATTAAGCGAAATAGCATTGATAATTTTTTGGTATTCTAAGTGCTTTTTCTTAAAAATGTAAATCAATAAAATTATGCGAATAGCAATCATGAATAAATTTTGAGTTTCAGAAAAGTTTGCCTTATTTAAATTTTTTTTAAAAATTTACATTGATTAATGATTGATAAAAACCGAAGTTGAAAAATTCTTTCATTGTTAATTACGCAAGATATTTATCGAAAGTAAAAAAAAAAAAAATTGTTGTTGTCATAGGCTATTAAGACAAGGGGCTCGACTGGCTTTTCCAGTGGCGCTATCTATGGCCAAGAAATTGACTTATATCTCACCCGTTTATAGGGTGGACCTATTCATTCATTCACAAATCGCAATTTCGATCTGAACCAGAGAACGATCAATCTCCAATTCAGTAATCCCCACGTGTAATTTGTTATGGGATCATGGAGGTCTTTGTGACCCAACAGATTTAACGTGCACCAGTCACCATTTACTGCACGGGGAGTCATCAGCCGTTTGGATTCGAACTCGCGTTTTTTCGAACGTTAAGTCTAGCGCCCTGCCAACCTGACTATCCGGACCAAAAAGAACAGTTAAATGTTTAATTCTAATCTGTCTTTCTGACGATGATTAGAGCAACATTATCAATGTTTAACTTTTTCAGAAAAAAATTCCCGTGAAAATTGCATTTTCTAAGATTCCGCGCATTACATTCCTCAAATTAAAATTATGTAGCTCATTTTCAACTTTAATGTTTTGGAAGATATTACCGAACTCAAAGAATATTATTCAACCTCAATTCATTTTTGTAAAAAAGGGCTTAAAAAAATATTTTAAACCCCATTTCCATGAATAAATAAGAGTACTTACCAGCACACATCAGGACCAGCAGTATTATCTTGAATTTCATCTGCAATTAAAATAATGAGTTGAACAAATTTTGTGTATTTTAAAGCATTTTTAAAAGATTACTAGTGAATATTCTCCTAAACCCTACCCATGCGGTGAAATGTTCCTGAATAATATAGATGGCAGCACTTTATTGGATTCTTTAATCATTGAAAGTTTTTGCTCTTTTTTTTTTAAAGTTTTTTGAAAGGGATTAGCACTAAATTTTTAAAGATCTGGCAAATTTAAATTTTTTTTATTTTGATTTGGTTATTCAAACTGTAACTTTATCTTTATTAATATTTCTTATAAGTTGATGTGTCTTTATAAGTATTTTCTCAGTGTACTTTTGACTTTTTTTTTTTTAATTTATTTTTATTTTTTGTATATCATTGAATTTTTATCTTAATTTCAATATTTGAATTTTTAATTACATTTTCTTATTCAGTAACATTAAGTGGTCCTAACTATAGACTGCTCCCCAGACTAAACTTTGAGGGTCACTAATCTAAATCCTTCCATAAAAGGTATGTTTGATCAGAGAAAGTACGTTTTTGTGTCTGATTTTGTAATGTAAAATGCCATTTGCACTAATTAATAAGCATATATTAGGTCTCTCCTCAAACCATTAAGATCGAGTTCTTGTCAAAATTTTAGCATATTTTTATTTTTTTACAAAAATGAAATTTATAGATTAATTATTTTATAAAAATTAGGGAAATTTTTTTTGACAACATTATGAAGTTGAAAGTTATGCTGTTCACAATAAAGGAAACGAAGGAAATAAAAATATGACCACCGAAGCCGGCGTCTTTAGGGGGTACCGGCCCCGGTAGCCATAAAACAAAACCTTTTCTATTGAGAGAGAGGGCAAAAGCCTAGAATAACTCCCTCAGCACCCCAAAGGTTTTGTATAGAAGTCCAGGAAAAACATGAAATACATAAAACCAATTCAGAAAAGAAACTCAAACAAAATCATCAGAAAATAAAAAAAAAAAGTCTATTAGTTCTTTTAGTATTGTTGTTCACAATGTGTGATTACCAAAAATTTTATCCAATAACAAAATTTTAATTTAAAAAAATTTCCCATGGCTGAAAAAACAGTTTTTTTACTTATTATAGAAGAAAAAATAGATAGATAGAATATATAGCTAGAACACGTAGAACAAATATTAATAAAAAAAATTTTTATTAATCTTAAATGTCTAAAATATCTATGCATCATTCTCTCAGACAAATTATTTTTAAATTTATTCGAAAAGAAAATTGTTATACTCTATTTCACTCTTTACTTACTTCTATAAACTTGTTCATTTTCAAATTAACATAGGAAAATAAAAGAAAAATATATAAACAAACAACGGGTACTTAACTCCTATGGTAATCAAAATATTGCTTTTGAATATTTATACGAAACTTTATAAATTAATAATTTAATAAAGCACCAGTTGGATTTAAAATATTCATATATTAATTATAATAAAAAAAAATTGCAGCTGATGAAAGTAGAAAAAAATAGCTAGTGCTGCCATCTGTTAGTTTTTTTTTAAAAAAAAGCAACAAGTTTACATTTTTATTTATTGTCAGAACTAATCAGATCAATCAAATTGAACGTTTGCTATCCTATAATAACTGGAATTTTTTAACATTTTTCTTATAAAGTGGTAATATCAAATTTAAAACTAAATTTGGAAACACATATTATAGAATTTGTCGCCTTTATTTAGTTATTTCACAAATATACAAATATACGAGAATTAAGATTAATTTTTTTATTACCTTTTTCAGCCTAATCTACAAATAAAATGTTTTAAAAATAAAATTAGAATTCAGTTTATTTTATAAAAAAATAACTATGTATTCTGATAACCAATTATTCAAAACAAAATTTGGAGTCAAATCTCACTCTTTTTTTACGATTATTTCCTTCATAAATTCTTCGTTTTCTGTATTATCAATATTGCATCGTCACTTTACACTTTGACGGTAATAATCCTAATTACAAATCAACTGTACAGTGTACAAAAACATTAAATTAAAAAAAAAAAAAATTCTTTTAAAGTTATAATGATTGAAGAAAAGCATAATTTAATATTTATAAATTATTTATGTATTTATCTTTAAACTTTTTACTATTATTCATTATATTAACTGCTAACTTTAACAACTAAAAAAAAAAAAAAAAATGGCAAAAATTTTTGTTGTTTGACAAACAAATCGAATATACTAGAGATACGGAAATAAAAATAGAAAGTATTAATACCTTGTATTATTCTTTGTTGCACAAATGTTAAAATTAACAATGAAAAGCAACTAAATGATTTTATAAATGTACAAATATTTAGTTTGCAGGAGGGAAGGAATTCTATTAATTGAATTATACAAGCAGTTAAAAAAAGTTACTTAATTAAAAAAAATTCTATGGAAGTCATAAATATTTACAAAGCTGAAATTTCATTTATGCGAGAAAAAAATAACAATAAAATGAGTGAAAGATCTTTAATTTAGCGAAAAGCAAGAATATGTCATTTCAAAATTTAAATTAATGTTGTTATCAGAGAATTAATGTTATTCGATCTATATTAAATAAAAGACTGAAATTAAATGTCCTAGACACTATTTTGTCGTGATTTATTAATATTTTTTTATAGATAAATAATTTTAATACTATATAATAATTAATTTTTATAGTAAAAAAAGAATAGAGCATGATAGTGTGAAATATATTAAGAGAATAAACAATGCAAAGAATTTGATTCCTTTTATTTTATTAACTTTTATTGAATAAACACAAATATCAAATGACAAAAACAATATTTTGTCAAGATTTATTAGCGTGTTATTTTGATAATTTTAATCCGTATAGAATAAACTTTTTATGGGATAAAGTAACATTTTTCAAATCATGATTGTTTGAAATAAATTAGATAAAATATTGGAACACTTTGACACTCAGATTTAATTAATACCTATAGAACACAAAAATTAAATAACAAAAAGAATGTTTGTCAAAACACCTTTTTTCATCGTGATAGCTCAAATACATTAGAATAAATAATGCTCTTAAATTGACCTTCAAACTTAATTCATTGTAATTGAATAAACTAATGAACACAAAAATGAAATGGCAAAAACAGTATTTTGTCCAGATAAATGAATATATTTTAATCTGAAAGTTTCTAATCCGTATGGTATAAAAACAACTTTTTATGGAGTAAAATAATTTTTTCAATTATTATGATAGCCAAAATATATTAGTATAAATAATGCAAATATTTTGTCTCTCAGAAGTAAATAATTTCAATCGAATAATCACAAAAATGAAATGGTGAAAGCATTATTTTGGCGAGCTTGGATTTTGCAAAACAATATTGTTTTAATCATAATAGTTTGGACTACATTAGAATAAATAAAGCAAATAATTTGACCTTCAGATTTAATACATTGTAATTGAGTGAATACAAAAATGAAATGACAAAAGCAGCATTTTATCCAGATTTGTGTATAGATTTTAATCTGATACTTTTTAATCCGAATGAAAAGAACCTTTCATGAGGTAAAAGAAATTTTTTTTCATGTCAGTCTGAAATACATTAACATGAATAATGCAGATAATTTATCTCGCAGATTTTAACTAATTCCAATGGAATGAACACAAAAATTAAATGGTAGAAATTATATTTTATCAAGATATGTATAATTTTCTTGAACATTTTAAATCAGTATAGAAACGATTTCTTATGGGATAATATAATAATGGAATTAGAAAAAAAAAAAAAGTAACATCTTACCGTTATTAAGTATACTATTCGTTCATCAGAAAACAATAATATCCTCTCACACGTTCAACAACATGCACGAACACAATTATTGCTGGCTATTTTTGAACACGACACCCCACACTAAATATCCCCCCGGAGTATTGCAAAGATCCCAGGAATCTGGTTTTCAAATAAACCCACCAATGTAGAAGAGTTTTCGCGATTTCCAGAAAAACTCCCTGTTGATAAGATTTTCCCCAAGCATTGCTGTCGTAGCCAAACAGTCCAGACGTGCGTCATGAATACAACGGACAATAGAGTGAATAGAAAGAAATGGGCGGTTCACGTCCATACATTTTTGAAAGTGACCTATGACCTTCTCAGGAGGAATTCAAAAGATTAGTTATTATAGTTTCTTAAATATAGTCAGCTAGTATTTATAAAGTAATATATTCAAGACCACCATAGCACTGCATTTCTTTATGCTTAAGAAACGTTGTATAAGCACAGTTTTCAATTTGATTTTACAAATATAAATTTTACATAATTGTTTTTAAGATTTACGTGTAAATATTTATATAATTATTTTTTTATTAAATATAAATTTGAATTTTTATCAAATATACATATAAATTTTCAAGTCCATTTGATAAAAATATCAAATATATTAATTACAGATAAATGATTAATATGTTTGTTGTTTTGACCTCTAAAAATTTAGTAATATTTTTTTCATAAATTTCTATGATTTTAATTAATTAAAGGAAAGAAACATCTGCTTAAAATTTCTGTTATTGTTCTCCTTGTCTAGGCAACTCAGCATCAAACTTTATTTTTATGATTATAAATAAAATAGCCAACAAGTTTGTTAATTCTCATAGAAGATAAAATTGAATACTATATTTTTATTAGGAAAAATTTATTTATTCATTATCCCTTAATGAGTTTTATGATTTCACTCATTGCATGAAATAATTTTTTTTTCTTTCCATACCTAATAAATTTGATCATTATTGCAAGAAGCTTTCAAATTTAATATTAAATTTTTTGTCAGAAAAATATGTATTGATTCAATTTTCCTTAATGAGTTTAATTTATTATTGCCTGAAATAAAGAATTTTTAGTCTAATATCTATCAAATTTATTTATTCTCTACGAACGACTTATTTTTCATAATGGGAACAAATTTTTTTTTTTTTCCGAAGCAGTAAAATTAATTTTTCTTGTAATGAGTTTTACCATTTCAAACCTATCTTATCTAACATTCGATTGTTTTGTGTTCAAATTTGTATATATTTACCAAATAAACAAACATTTTATCTAACTTAAAAATATTATTTATATCCCAAGCGGGAATCCAAGCACTTTATAAATTTAATGATAGTATAAAAAAAGATAATTAATTAATAACCCATTTAAACCATCTACATAATTAATTTTTGTTTTGATGCTAATGCTATAAAAACAAATAATACAAAATTCCGTTGCAATTTTTCCAGCAAATAAACTATGATCGTTTTTAATAGTTGGAGGGGAGCATGTCCGACTAACGTTTTCTGAACGGCAACTGAAAACTTTTTTTTTTTAGTAAGAGATAGAGAGTATATGACTAATTTCTAAGCAATCGAGTGCTGAACTAACTAAGGAAAGTCTGGATATTGTTTTAAAAAGTTGTGGGTTATGTACAAAATAGATATCTGAAGTACATCGCCTCTCCCGTGTATTGTTTCCAATGTTTAATCCTTTTTTTAGCTACATTGAAAGAAAAGGAAACCATTTTTATCGGCTGATCACAAGTTTGAATTTTAAATAAACATGTAAGTAAGCCAATTTATACCCGTTCAAAATTCTAATCCTAAAATTTATACTTTTCCATTAGCTGGGTGCAGAGCAAAAATTCATGCAGGATCCAGCGTCAAAATGTTCTTCTAGTTTTAAAAACTAACAGACAATGAGGGGAAAAAATCACCACAGTAAGGAGCATATTTTAACAGTAAAGAAAAAAAATGGAGAAATAATCCGATACGGGAATGTCCCCAATAGTCCACCTAGATAAAATGCTCTAGCAACCAGCTAACGGAAGATAATCTTAAAGTGTATTCTCATGGGGGGACGCTATTTATTTAAAGCTTTTAAAAGAGGTTCTCAAATTTATTTAACCTTCCAAAGACGAAAATAATTTTTTCATTATAACTTTTTGATAAATTTAATCAAGGTGATATGTGGCATTTAAATCCCTTTGAATCTAGGAAATTAAAATTGATTCACTTTAAATTGATTTAAAAGCAAGAGAGTTCACGAACTGTTAGCAACATATTAGAGACATGATTTTTTTTTTTAAGCATTTGTTAACAAATTCTATTCAAGAGAAAACTTCTTTTTGAAATTTTTGATATATTCTTCGGTCTCCACCAATTTAACCTCTTCTCTTTTAATTAACTCTTTAATGTCCGAAATGCGCCTCTCTTCAATTGCTTTGTTAAGTAGCATTGTAAAGTCTTCAGCTTCTGCAGAACATGGTGTTTCATTACTATACAAGGTTTCCTTACCTTCGCCAATTTCATTTTCATCGCCAATTTGATTTACGCCAACACAAGGCGTCATTTGATTTGAGGTAATATCACCATCTGATTCCATATCTCTTTTAGCAAAAGGCATGCATTTGGCACTGCTTTCTGCTGCATAATCTAATGATAGTTCAGATTTTTCTGATTCTGAGCTGTTGTCAACAACACCATCATTATTCGATGAGCAATCAGAATCGCAGTAGTAATCATTTCTAGCTGACTTTTTTGATTTGGTGTATGTTGTTTTGGATTCTCTGTTCAATTTATAGTTTCGAGTGCGATGTTTATTTTCATCGATTCCAGTTTTTTCTGATAACTTTTTAATCTGATTCACACGCATAAAAATACCATAGTTCTGAGCACACTTGAAATAGCGAACGCCTCCATAACTTCCGTTGTTTCTTCCCTTCGGCTCGTCTAAGATAATGCCAAACCAGAGACCGTTTGAAAATTCTGTTTTACCTTTAAAAGCAATTGTGCCTGACACGTTTTTACCCATAACAATTACCCTGTCATTTATTTCTAAGTTTGACATCTGTAAATTTGAAAGAATGGTTCAAAAATTTTTAAGTAGTTCAAAAAGTATTAGTGACAATGAACATGAACAAATTATGTTTTTATTTGCTGTCGTCTTTTGAAACAAACTATGCTTATGTTTTCCTTGCTATAAAATAATTTTAACTTGTTATCAGTTGTTTAATATTATATATATCTCCCTAAAAATAAATAAATTAAATAAATAAATCAATAAAAAAATTATTGATTTAGGAAAGACGAGAAAAAAAATGAATTTTCTCATTTCTCATTTTTTTTTCTTTTTTCGTTATACCATCCAGAGTCATATTATAGAAAATTAAGGTCGTTAAGGAAAGGGGGGGAAGGAAATTCTAATGGTTTCTATTTCTAATTGTAGTGAAGAGATTCTCTTTAACTTTTCAAATGTTGTCACAGAAAATAAGTTTGCTTTTATAATTGGATTCAAAGTTACAAAAAAAAAAAAAAAAAAAAAAAAAAAACATATGAGACATTACATTAAAGCTTACATAATTTCAAGTATTCGAGCGTTGCCTATTTAAGCTCATAAAATCCGCTGGAAATCTATCACGGATCAATCAGTTATCGATGCAACCAAAAAAAAAAAACGTTTCTTGAGGGATGGGAATACGAATTCTTCAATAGGAATAGTGCAAACGGAAATTGATTAAGTGATAGTGGAATGCTGATCTAGTTCAACCTCTGTTTTGAACAACTAAAAAGAGACTGCTTTTTAAAGGCTCTGTTAATGAGAAATATAGTTTTTTTTTGCGTATAATATATTTTCATAACTATTGTGAGTTTGCAACAGCTATTCATGTTTGATAAATCAAGTTTAGCCTAGCTTTAGTCATATATGTTAATTCTGAAAAGCCCTTTTCTGATAGACCTCTATGTTAATTCTGAAAAGCCCTTTTCTGATAGACCTCTATGTCAATTCTGAAAAGTCCTTTTCCGATAGACCTCTATGTTAATTCTGAAAAGTTCTTTTCCGATAGACCTCTATGTTAATTCTGAAGATTTCTTTTCCGATAGACCTCTATGTTAATTCTGAAAAGCCCTTTTCCGATAGACCTCTATGTTAATTCTGAAAAGTCCTTTTCTGATAGACCTCTATGTTAATTCTGAAAAGTTCTTTTCTGATAGATCTCTATGTTAATTCTGAAAAGTCCTTTTCTGATAGGCCTCTATGTTAATTCTAAAAGGGACACGAAACGCCAGTATGATAAGAAGCCTCAATTTTGTAAAAACAAAAAGCGTTTGTGATTTAAAATTTTAATATTTTGGAAGTTAGTCCAACGCTGCACTATTTGGTCTCATAAAAATTTGTGAAAATGAGAATTATTCACCGATTTGGTTGTTTTGAAAAAAAAAAAAAAAAAAGGCGAAGAAACAATCTCTCCAAATTGGTGATTTTTCAAAAATTTGGTGACTTATTAAATATTTAAGTTATTTGTTTATTCTAAATCTCTGATAGTTCCTTACTCCAAGATGGTATATGTAATTTATAATGTTGTCTCAAGTGTAAAGCAACTAAACTGAGGTGTTTTTACTTTCCTTAGCGAAGAAGCTTCGAAAAATGCTATTCAAACTGTGGCTTTTTAATTATTTTTGGTGAATAGAGCTTTGAAAGATACTCTTAAGGTACTCAAAATACGGCCTATTTTTATCATTGTTCGTGAATGAGCTTGGAATAATACTGTCAAGGATGGCTCTTTTATTTTATTTATTTATCTTTTGGCGAGAAAGCCACGGAAAACACTTTTAAGTTGCTCAAACTGTGTCTTTTTTATTATTTTTTGTGAAAGAGCTTCGAAAAACAATGTTAAGATACTCAAACTATGGCTCTTTTATTTTATTTATTTATTTATTTGCGAGAAAGCCATGAAAAAATAATGTTAAAGGACTCAAACTGTGGCTTTTTAACTATTTTTCGTGAAAGAGCTTCGAAAAAGACTGTTAAGATACTCAAACTATGGCTCTTTTATTTTAAAAATAATGAAGATACTTATTTGATGAACATACTGAAATAATGTTTTTTCATGGCGAGAAAGCCATGAAAAAACACTGTTAAAGGACTCAAGCTGTGGCTTTTTTTATTACCTTTGATGATGATTGATGAAAGAGCTTCGAAAAATACTGTTAAGGTACACGAACTGCGGCTTTTTTTCTTTTTCTTTACAGAAGAACTCTGAAAGTATTGTTGAGGTACTTAAACTGCTGATTTTTTCATTTTTATTTTTATTTATTTTTTTATTTTACTCGACAGAAAAACTCGAGAAACATTGTTAAAATACTCCAACAATCGCTCTTTTATTTTTAATTTCATTTTATTTACTTATCTACTTCTTTTTCTTTTGCGAGAAAGCCGCTATAAACACTGTTATGGTACTCTTAAGGCACTGTTAAGGTATAATTTTTTTTTTATTTTTAATTTTTCTTAAAGGAAGATTTAAGGTACTCAAACTGCTGACTTTTTCTTTCTTTCGAAAGATCATCGAAAAACATTATTAAGGTACTTAAACAATGGCAAAAAAAATTTTCTTGGAGAGAGACCTCCACCAAAGATAAATTTCAAATCATGAACAAAATGGTGAAAATATTTTCCTTCGATAATCAAATATCTATAGTGATTTTCGATAAGGTGCGTCATATCCTTTTACAATAAGTTTTCTTCCGGCTGCGGTATATGAGCTGAAAGTGATGTCAGAATGGTGGAATTTAATCTATTGTGAAATTTGTGCTTATTTTACACACTTTGACTCATTCTAAAATTTATTTTATAAAGTTTACCTTTGGTAGTCGCAATTGCTTCTCCAATAAAAGTTACCGCTGTTTTATAGCTTTTAATCTTTATCGAAAAACAACACACTCCGAAGAAAGAATTAAAATTTAAATATTAATTTGATCAAAATGATGTAGTAAAATCGCATAAATACTATTAAGAAATAGATAAATTTAATTTTTTTTCGATTACTTTCTTATTTATTGTAATGCTGCGTGCCTACTTAAATGAATAAAAGAGGTATTTAAAAAAAAATAATGCGTCAAGTCCTCTAAGAAAAAATGGTATATTTTATGCAAAGACGTACACAAAAAAGAAAAGATCCAATCATCCTTATTACGTTTTTCAACGTGAATTAAATGCATTTAAGGTATTTAAATCATGTTTGGTGCTTTTTTACTAACTGAGTATTTAAATTTCAAAAAGCCTTACGATATTTAAATTTTTTTCAATAGAACATTTCTCAACGTTAATCGTGAAATTTAAGTGTCTGCGAAAGTTTTATTTTAAAAGTACTTTTTAAAAACTATCCGAATTTCTTCTTAAACCATTAAAGTGTTTCAGATCACAAAAGTGATTTATGTATGAAAATCACCTATATGAAACAAATGGTACCCTGAGGGGGGAAAAAATGGTCAAAACTCCCAGAACATCATAATTTACCCTGTTTCAGACTCTATGCAAACACCAAAAATCTCGGCACTTTTTACCGAAGCGCTTTAGTTATGATTTTGATTAAATTAACAATAAAATGGCATTTTATAATATCTGATATAATTTGCAAAATGTGATAAAATTTGGTAACTTTATCATGATACCTTAGAACATGTCATAATAATCATTTATTCGGCTAAATTTACTTTTTTGTATTTTTCACTAAATGTATGGTAATAAAAACTATAATTTTGAAAATCAGAATTTCTGGTAAAACGATACTATATGAATCGAAAAACTATTTAATGAATGGTTTAAATACCGTAAATTTTAGTTGTTATTGCAAGAATTATGTTTTTTTATTTTTTATTTTACCAGAAATATGATTACATAAATTTTACCAGATGTTTTTTCTCCTCGTAAAACTAAGTAGTTAATCTTCAAAATATTGTTTGATTGTAACGCTAACAATTATAATTAATATTTTTAATACTTTTTTCTAGAATGAAACTCTTATAATAAAATCCCAGAACCGTGCGGACGTACTTTTCTTAATGACCTTTGGCAGTTTTTGAAAAACTATTACTATTTAATTTAGAAACAAAATTTAACAAAGAATATAATATTTTATACCGAAATTTATAAAATGATAATCAAAAAAATCAAGAACGTAAAACATTATTTACTAGTTATAAAAAAATTGGAAATTATTAATTAATCAACTAATTAGAAAATTATTAATTAGTGCATGACATTAACTCCCTCATAATAATCAATTTTCATACACTGCAACTTAGAAAATTCATCGCATACATTATATCTTATTGTGAACGAAACCAATTGCGCAATGGCTTGAAATATCGATTCTTAAGAATGATAATTTTTATCTTCAGAATGGAGAAGATAATTCTCTTTAAAGATAGTTAATATATTTCCAGTTCACTAATATACCCAGTAAAAATTATAAGAAATTCGATCCTCATTTATTCTAGATATTGCACTCACACTACAGAAAATAATTTTCAAATGCGAAAAAAATTAACAGTTAATAAATAGGAAAATAATGTTAATAATAATCTCGTTAATTGGCTGTTAATTCCGCATAGGAAATTATAAAACTTTGGTAGGAGGAGTTTTCAGAATTGAAAAAACAATTGGTTTCAAAATATTTCTTAATTTTTCACTAATTGTTATTATCTATACATAATTAATAATCTAATAAAATTACCGCGCTGTATATAATAATATTTCCGGCAAAAAAAACAAAACAAAAAAAAAACGTAATTCTGATTAATGAAAACAAAATATACGATACTTACACAAACTTTACATTTGGTAATTTTTCCGTTCATCCATTCATATGGTAACGGTTTACCGGTTAATTACCTGTTAATTATTATATATAACTAAATAATATTCATAAATAAATTATCAAGATTTAAAATAATAAGCCATATCCTTTTATGGCTGGCATTCAATCTTTAAACAAACTCCTTGGTTGTATCACTGGATAAATAGATAATAAATTTCTTATTTTCAAAAATAAGAAATTTAGTTTCCCTCATCATTTTCTAATTTTTTTAGTAAATGTTAATTATTATACATAATTAAAAAATATCTCTAAATTAATTATTATGATCTTAAAAAATAAGCCATATCCTTTTATGGCAGGGATTCAATCATTAAACAAACTCCTCGGTTGTATCACTGGATAAATAGATAATAAATTTCTTATTTTCAAAAATAAGAAATTTAGTTTCCCTCATCATTTTCTAATTTTTTCAGTAAATATTAATTATTATACATAAATAAATAATATGTCTTAATTAGTTATCATGATTTTAAAAAAACAGCCATATCCTTTTATGGCTGGGATTCTATCTTTAAACAAACTCCTTGGTTGTATCACTGGATAAATAGATAATAAATTTCTTATTTTCAAAAATAAGAAATTTAGTTTCCCTCATCATTTTCTAATTTTTTCAGTAAATGTTAATTATTATACATAATTAAATAATATCTCTAAATTAGTTATCATGATTTTTAAAAATAAGCCATATCCTTTTATGGCTGGGATTCAATCTTTAAACAAACTCCTTGGTTGTATCACTGGATAAATAGATAATAAATTTCTTATTTTCAAAAATAAGAAATTTAGTTTCCCTCATCATTTTCTAATTTTTTCAGTAAATGTTAATTATTATACATAATTAAAAAATATCTCTAAATTAATTATCATGATTTTAAAAAATAAGCCATATCCTTTTATGGCTGGGATTCAATCATTAAACAAACTCCTTGGTTGTATCACTGGATAAATAGATAATAAATTTCTTATTTTCAAAAACAAGAAATTTAGTTTCCCTCATTATTTTCTAATTTTTGTAGTAAATGTTAATTATTATACATAATTAAAAAATATCTCTAAATTAATTATTATGATTTTAAAAAATAAGCCATATCCTTTTGTGGCTGGGATTCTATCTTTAAACAAACTCCTTGGTTGTATCACTGGATAAATAGATAATCAATTTCTTATTTTAAAAAATAAGAAATTTAGTTTCCCTCATAATTTTCTATTTTTTTTTAGTAAATGTTAATTTTTATACATAATTAAAAAATATCTCTAAATTAATTATTATGATTTTAAAAAATAAGCCATATCCTTTTATGGCTGGGATTCAATCTTTAAACAAACTCCTTGGTTGTATCACTGGATAAATAGATAATAAATTTCTTATTTTCAAAAATAAGAAATTTAGTTTCCCTCATCATTTTCTATTTTTTTTAGTAAATGTTAATTATTATACATAATTAAGAAATATCTCTAAATTAATTATTATGATTTTAAAAAATAAGCCATATCCTTTTATGGCTGGGATTCTATCTTTAAACAAACTCCTTGGTTGTATCACTGGATAAATAGATAATAAATTTCTTATTTTCAAAAATAAGAAATTTAGTTTCCCTCATCATTTTCTATTTTTTTTTAGTAAATGTTAATTATTATACATAGTTAAAAAATATCTCTAAATTAATTATTATGATTTTAAAAAATAAGCCATATCCTTTTATGGCTGGGATTCTATCTTTAAACAAACTCCTTGGTTGTATCACTGGATAAATAGATAATAAATTTCTTATTTTCAAAAATAAGAAATTCAGTTTCCCTCATCATTTTCTATTTTTTTTTAGTAAATGTTAATTATTATACATAGTTAAAAAATATCTCTAAATTAATTATTATGATTTTAAAAAATAAGCCATATCCTTTTATGGCTGAGATTTAATCCTTAAACAAACTTTTTGGTTGTATCACTGGAAAAATTCGTTAAAATATTCATTCACTTAAATAAATACGAAATTCTAAACGCATATAACTATAATAAATCTCCTTCAATTTCCTCTTGGAACATTTTTTTTAATCTATTCTGATATCGAAATAAATTAGAAGATCAAAAACTTGATATATTTAATTTTGGGCTATAAACTGTATATAAAATGTGCCGTTTCCATTATGTATAAAAAAAAAATTTTTAAAAATTATTTTTGTTTTGTCTTTAATTTTTGTTTTGTCTCAATTTTACTTTGGTCCTTGGTACGGTAAAACAAAAAATGATTTTTTTTTTACTCAACAAACAAGACATACGGGTAATTTTGGGTCCTGTTTGAGAATATTTTAATTAAATTGGGTAATTAAAAAAATTTGCAGCTGGCGACTCTGAAGTTTTAGTTAAAAGTTTTAGTTTAGTTTAGTTGAAGTTTAGTTAAGTCTGAAGTTTAGTTATTGTTTTGATAAGCAAATTATTTGCCTCCAAACTTTCTATTGTTGAGGAATCAAGTTACGTGATAAAAATAAGATAGGCGTCAAAATATGACTTTTAGTAACCTGTTACAAATATGCGATAATTTTTTCTTTATTCTTTGTTTTACTGATTTACTTATTTATTTTGAACGATAGTTTTGAAAATAATAATGATTATTAGTAATTAAAAATTAACATAATATTTAATCTCCTTGGTTGAAATGTTTAATCTCTATTTAGTTAATATCTCAGGTATGGGTGGCTTTATACAATTGTCAGAAACATCAAAATTGTAACTGATGAAAATTATGAGAATTTAAATCGATTTAATCGATATCACGCGAATAAGTTTTAGAGGAAAGTGACCTAAAAGGAATAATTTATTCTTAATAAAAATCACAGATATCCTATAGAGGGCAGTGCAAATATTTGGTAAGCAATTAACAAAGGAGATGTCTTGTGATTGGCTTATTTTTACTGACGAGGGAGGAGAAGGATAAATACTTATCTAAGACATTAAAATCCTGTTAATTTCAAAATTTTATTTAATAATTTATTACCACTTTTATTTTGTGCTGACTCCAGAAAGTGAAAAAAGTACCCCTTCAACAATTAAACACCTTGAACGTTTAACAATAGGGGAAATTGATCGCAAATATAACACATTAACCATAATCTTCAGTTATCGACGTGAAGATCTACATCCAGAAAAATTGACTAGGCTGTAGTGCTAATAAAGAAGAAGAGAAACGTCGTGGTTTTAGTGTTAAACTAGGAATTTGAATACGAGAGTAAGTTATCCACTCTTCCAAACATAATAGAAAAGTAATTGCTTGTTTCTCTTTCCATTTTGAAAATTATCACATTCTTTCTAACGCATTGAAAATACTAAAACTGTTTAAATACACTCCCGCGTTTTTAAATACGTCGTAAATAAAGTATTTTGCACTATTTACATTTGAATTTTTAAATTCTGCATTAACACACCACTCAATAAGTCTCCGGTTTGACACGTAAATTCCACCAGTGTTAGCAGATTTATACCATTTTTGGGTAGTAGCAACTTTCAAACGATGCTTACAAAATTTCGTGACATTCTGATAATTAGTTTAGAGGTTACAAGTGATTTTAGAGACCTATTTTTGAAATTTTTTAAATAATGGATAAAAAAGAATTTTGTGTTTTGATTAATCATTAAATAACGTTAAAGCAAAACCATGGCTTGAAAAGTGTTATGGTAACAGGTGAATCAGCTATTATTGACCGTTATGCTGAATAAAAAGCTGTCGTATAGACACTGATGACGCGGAACACTCTGGTTGTCCAAAGTCAGCAGTTGTTCCAGAAAACATCAAAAAGTTCTCAAAATCGCTTTGAAAGACAGTAAAGGGAAGTTGCTTGAGATGCTGACGCGTTAAGTATAACAGAAAGCAGCGTGTTTGCAATTTTATATGAAATTTTGAGCATGCGTCAGTTGCTTTCAAAACTGGTTCCACACTCACACCGGTCCAAAAAAAATAACGTCTCGGCGATTTAGAAGGCTGTTTAGAACTGTTAAAGCAAGATTATTAAAAAAAAAAAAAAAAAGGATTTCCTTTGTCGGTATTTAGCAATAAATGAAGCATTGATCCACTACTAAACTTCTGAATCAAAAAAAATCTTCAATTGAAGGATCAGTAGCTGGTTAAAGTCGTCCAAATCAGCCAAACACTCAAAAGTCATCTAGCAAAGTAATGCCTTCCGTACTTTGAAACGCTCATGGTATTTTTTTTTTTGTATCGACTATCTTGAAAGAGATAAAACTATGAATAGCAAATATTACATGGCATTATTGGATCAACTGGTCGAGGAAATTGAGAAAAAAAAAAGGCTTAACATGCAAAAAAATAAATAAATAAATAAATAAATAAGCAGTTCTGTTTTACCAAGACAATGCCCCTTGTCACAAGTCGATGAAAACGATGGTTAAACTAAATGAATTACGCTTTGAATTATTCCCAACCCACCATACTCTCCAGATCTGGTTTCTAGTGACTACTGGTTCATTTGCAGACCCTATTGAACGAAATTTTGCCCAAATGAAGAAGTTATTGTTAAAACTGTGGCCTATTTAAAGAATAAAGACAACTCATTCTACAAAAAAGGTCATCAAAAGGTTAAAGCAGCGTTGAAATGAATGTATTACTTATTCTTGAAGGGGAATATGTTGACGGATAAAGCCGAATTTCTGAAGAAAATTTTTTGTTTTTGTCTCTTTGCTAAACCTGAGACTTATTAGTGATTTTTTGTGAGAGTTTAAAAATTATTAATTAATTGTTAATTAATTAATTAATTCTGGTTTAATTGTTAACCCAGAAATAAAAAAATAATAATATCGAACTATCGTCTTAATAAAGAGAAAGTACGCTTTAAACTATCACGCTCTAATATCAGATTATATCAAAAACAAATCCTAATTCCTTTGTAATGTGTTTATAAACCAACCTGAAGTGCATTTTCCGTACTTGAATTAGTAGTTTGTAAATTTTTTCTCTTCCCACATTTATTTTTATAACAAAATTTAAACTTTTTTCTTATACGTTTCGAAATTGCAAATACTTTAGAAGCTCTAAATTCATAATTCGTCACCTTTCCACTTCCTTTCCTATTGCAGTACCTGTACCTGCCAAATATAAAAAGCACTTAATGATAAACTGATTTCATAAATAGTTTCAGAAAACAAATGATAAGGTTTTCACTTATCCAAACTTTAAAGTACCCGTCATATCTCTGACTCAGACAATCAATCCCGGTGGCAAATAAGAGAATAATTCTGATAAAAGTTTGCTTTCTTTCATACTCTATTAATTTTGCATGGCTTCAAAAAATTTTGAATCATTGTGGTAAAAAAAAAAAAAAAAAAAAAAAAAAAAATATTTTTAAGAACTCTTTTAATACTATTACTTATTATTTGGAAACATATTTTTGATTGACATAATCAAAAATGTTTAATACGTATTTTTCGGATTTGTGGGATATACTTAGGAACGTGGGATATACTTATACGTTTATGGGATATACTTATTTTTTCTTATTTAAAGGATATACTTATTTTTCCTATTCATAATCAATAAAAAAAGTTGAGAAATAAGGATTCTAAACTTGGTTAACTGTTTAACCAGCTGAACCAACGGTCTATTCTATGCTTAACTTTGATTAAACTTAGTACACATATTTTATTTTATAATTGTATAGTTTAGAACCGTCATTGAACAGTCGATCCAATTTTTGAGTTTATGACTAATAATGTTCAACTCCGGTGCCTTGTAACTTTTTAACCCAATCCAGAAGTCAAGGGAACTCCTGGATCAAGTATTGGGAGAAATTTCGCCTTCGTGGAGGACTTTTTTGATAAACCTAACCCGCAATTGCTTTAGATGGAGAGGAAAACCATGAAATCTCCCACAGTTATCCTGACGGTAAGGGAACTCTAACCCACAAGGTCTACCACTGAGGATATTTTACGTCACCGCTGTGATCGGTGCTAACCGGGTGCATAGTTCGTATAGATCAAGCCATCCCTGAGATTCGAACCTAGGTCACCTCATTGGAAGGCGAACGCTCTATCCACTGAGCCACCACGACTCACAGATTGTTGGAATATATTTCCGTAAATGTCTAAAATCTATTTTTAATGCGTAATTAGTACGAAGCTTAAGTATTCAAAGTTAGTTTCTCAAGCATACCCCATATGATCGTAATTTTTATGCCAGCAACAACCCTTATCAAAAATCCAAATAAGGTTTATAAATGATTAGCAAACAAACCACGCAAGCTTGGACTAATCTTAAATTTAACTATGAAAGTTAACGCGCTATAAGGTTTGCATTAAACTGACATAGACAACCCTTTTATATCAAAATTGAATCTGAATTTACAAAAAAGGTTAGAAAAACTTTCTGAAAACGAGGATGAATCATCATTCGCAAATCAAGGGTAGAAATTCACCTTCTTAAGGTTTATTTTACATTTTATGAACATCACTGAAACAAGGTTTATTTGAGTAGGCTTTAACACTTTGACACTTTACACTTTAAAGGCAATTGTTGACCTGTAAGTCTTCAACATAAGCAAAATGTTGCATTTGAGATCCTGGACAAAGCTAGAACGGAAAAAAATTTTTAAAAGGGAGATTTACATTCCCTGTAAATAAAGATAAAAATACAATTTTTTGTAAAGGTTTTAACTTGTCTTTATTTAATCTTTAAGGAAACAAGATTTGCATACTAATATTTATACTAAGTTTAAAAAATGAATAATCCGTCAACCTTTAAACGCCAACCAAATAAAAATGAAAATGAAAAATTTGCTGTAAGGTCGCCTGCTGTCTGGGGTGAATTTAATATAAAAAATTTTATTAGATATGCTAAAAAAATTTATTATTTTTCCTTGGAAAAATATCATGAAAATTTGACTTTGATTCATCATCATCATCATAGTTGACCAGACTGCCCAATGTTTGCCAATGCCTTCCTCTGAAGATTTCTCCATGATGACTTCCGATTTATCTTTGATCTCCAATTCTTTTTATTCATTGCAAGAAAATCAGACTCCACTGAGTCAGCCCATCACAACCTCGGCCTTTCCCACTTTCTTGTTCCAGTGGGTCTAAAAAGTAGTATCTTTTTAATTGTATTGTCATCACTCATTCGAATCACGTGGGCCATCCATTTCATTCTATTTATTTTTATGTATTTAATAATACCGGGTTGTTTATAAATATTGTACAGTTCAAAGTTAAATGTCCTTCTCCAGTTATTGTTTTCATTAACAAAACCAAGTATACTCCGTAAAATCTTTCTCTCAAATATTACGACACAATTTTCCTCCAATTTTGAAAATTGTCCAAACTTAAGAAGCGTATGTCAAGACTGGCCTGAGAAGATTTTTGTAAATTAAGAACTTTGTTTTTCTAGAAAGAAACCTAGATTTAATAAATCTTCTCAGCCCATAGACAGCCTTATTTTCCAGATGGAGTCGCTTTTTTTTATTTTAGGAGACATTCAGTAGTAATAATTTATCCTAAGTAAGTAACTTGAATTTGATTACTCTATTAGAAATTGTGGAATATGTAGAGTTCAGGGCTCGAAAAACCGCCCGTCCGCCCGTCCTCGGCTGTCAAAAATTCCCCGCGGACAACGGTTTTCACGTCCGCGCGGACGGCCATTTTCCCGTTAAAGTTCCTGATACATTTTCAATTTTTGTTATCTTACAAGAGTCTATCGCCTCACTTCTATAATGACCCTCTAATCTAGAAATACAGCAACATACTGCACTTGGTGGAATTGATGTTCGCTCTGTCTGGGAGTATTGCAGCCGTTGAAAGGAGCTTTTCAGTAATGAATTTACAAAAAGACACATTACGTACTGGTCTTAACAAGAAGCGTTAAACGCAATTATGAACATCTACCTAAATGGAAAACCTCTTTCAGATTTCTGAGCAGAAACCTCTGTAATCATTGGATTGATTGTGGAACTGGCAAACGTCATATTTGATTCATTTAAAAAACGCAGTACCATCGGATAAATTGACATTCCAGATAACTTGACCTTTGTCATTTAAATTATTTCATATAAGAAATAAATTATTTCATAAAATAAATACTAGGTTACTATTAGTAACCTAGTATTTCTTTTATTACAGTATAATGTAATCCTAGTATTTGTAATCCTAGTAACTACTAATTCATTGGGCAATTTATATGATAAATGTTTGTAATAAATAAGAGAAAATTATATTTTTATTTATTTAGAAGTGACGGGTTAGTTTCAGAGGAGGACGGGTACATTGTTGGACAAGCCGCCCTCAGGGACGGTTAAAATTTCCGAGTTTTTTCGTGCTCTGGTTGAGTCATAAAACAGTTAACAAAGTTGCTACAACCTTTAATATGGTGGTTAGTTCGTTCACTTTTGAAACTTCATTATTCGGCACTATGTTTGAACTTAACGGAAACATATTTCGTTTAAAAACATTAGTTATGATTGCAGCGAATTCGACCCACATTATATGTTAAGGTGATGTAATATGGTTCACCATTAAACTGATTTTTCTAATAGTGTAGTGATGATTTTGGTTATATTTTCAGTTGTCTTGGTATTAGATTAGACAGCTCAGAATAAGATGAACTAATTATGAAATTTTGTTTTCCATACTTTTCGCTTTTCCATATTTATGTTTACACTTTTGCATTAAAAATAAGATGTAAGAGAAAAACGTAATCATATCTCTTGATGCAACGCATAGGTTTTATTATTTATTTTTTAATTAGCAAAGGAAAACCATTTATTATTCATAAAAACACAAAATATTGCCTGAAAATTTTTTTCTGTTTACAAAATATTTTCTACTCTTATTTCGAATTACTTTTTTTGGATAAATATGTTTTCTTCGTAAATCAGGTACATTTGCAATTGATAATGGCCTAAGTAAAAGGTCAAAAGTTATTAATTTAAATATATGAACTAAAAAAAAAAGAATAAATCTAATCTTGTTCCATTTTCTATTTAGTTAATTTTAGGATAACATAACTAAGGAATTTTGAATGTTATCAGACAATGGCACCTACTTCAATTTATCATTTGAATCTTTTTCCAATAATTTTATCGTCAGTTTTCCCCGATTACCAAACTTTATGTGAACTTGTTCATCATTAAATATAAAATGGGACAATATTGAATCTAATAAACGATTAGTTTCATTAAAAATACAGTCTAATAAACATTAAACTATGTATTATATTGGTCACATTTTAGGCATATAAAATATTTATTGATATTATACTACCTCCTTAGAAAAACTAGACACTTAACTAAATAGTGAAACTTTGCTGCTATCTTATAAACTGTGTTGTTATTCTGTATCTAAAATTTCGCTGCCATTTTGAAGTAATGCGGTTCTATTCTCGGTTTTGGCTTCAAACCCACCTACCTTGTCTAGGAAGGAAAGGCGGTCAGTGCGCAATACTTAACAGAATTTTTTACCATAAAGCCTGTATTATATCATGAAACAGTTGAGCTCTAATTTACATGACTTCTCTTATTTACAACCCGTTCTTGCGGATACGATTTTTTAAATTTTTTTATTAAGGTGTTAAACTGAATAGTATTTCTATTCGTCCCATTGGTTCATAACCAAGATCACGTAACCATATTTAACACGGATTAATTTGCATGTTGATATGGTTAAACAATATTAAAATTGATGCAATCTTGCATGATGAATTAATGATATTACTAAATAATAAAGTTGAAGTAAATTTACACGATAATATGATTAAACAATATTAAAGTTGAAGCATATTTGCATGATAATATGATTGAACAATATCAAAGCTGAAGCAAATGTGCATTATGATATGATTAAACAATCAAGTTGAAGAAAATTTGCATTGCATTATTAAATGATTAAACAACATTAAAGTTGAAGCAAATTTGCACGACAATATGATTAAATAATATTCATGTTGAAACAAATTTGTAGTAAATATTTTGAAAGTGAATAAATAAGTATAAAAAAAAAATTTCTTCCAAATAAAATCTGTAATTATCTCAAAATTATTCTATGTATTACAATATTACAATAACTATTTGTAATTTCATTCAAAATGTCACTTTAAGCTTCTCAAATTACAAATTATCTCCTTTTACCTCATGGAATATACTATTTAAAGATGACGTTGGAACACTAAAATACAAATATATTTATTAAAAATTAATTATCACAATTTTTGTTCTAGTTTCATTTTACTAAATTCTTCATAATAAAATTAAAATTTTGTATGCTCTTCAATATGTTTTACATAGTCATGGTATTTCTTTAAAAGAAGAAGAATATTGTAGCTGAAGAAGTGAAACGTAATATTTTTTTTCTCCAAATTAAAAAAAATACTGGGTTTTAAAGAAATCTATCAGTGCTAGCTTACGTTAAATATTAGTTGCAAATTTTTAGAAGATTTCTAAGTGATTTAACTATCTAAAACAAAATAATGTGTATCTTTTTAATTATCGCTTCTTTGATTGAAAAGTTTTTTTAAAGTAAAATCATCAGTTAATTCCGAGTGAAAGTTGAATAAAATCTCAACATAATTAGACGTATCATTTTATTCTAGAGGGAAAAAATGAAAATGATAATTACGATGAATTTAAGGTACATTCATATGGAACAAACATTTTATAGTTTTTGCTTTATAAAAAGTAAAAAAAAAAAAATACTTATTTCATTTTTAAAATTTCTGAAATTTTTTATAATTTTTGGAGAATAGGTCATTTAAAGTTTCAGGTGCGGTTATATAATATAATGTACACAGATCGGGTATCTAATCATTATATTGGTTTAATACTGATATCGATTTAATATTGATATCGATTGAGACTTTTATTGGCTTGCAATATAGAACCAAGGCTGCGAGCCTCTCTAGGACCTACATGAAAAAAAAATCTTGACACCTTGACTCTTTGTCCGATATTGCAAGTCTATAAGGACCCTGGAAAGGAAATAAATTTACGTCCGATATAAAAAGACTTTAATTTTTTTTTTTTTTTAAATTTTATAACTGGCCGTAAAACTTTGACCGAATTTTGAGTACGTTTATCAATCTTCATCTCCGTAGCCTTGTAATTTCGAACCCAATCCAGAAGACAAGGGAACTCCTGGATCTAGGATGTGGAAAAAAACTAGTCTTCGTGAAGGAATATTTGATGGAACAAGCCAGCATTTAAATTACAGAGAGAGAAAAACCACGAACTTCCACCTTGATTAGTTCGATAGCAAGGGACGTCTAATCGATGATCCATTTACCTCTATGGATATTTTATTTCTGCACTGTAGTCGTTGCGAGCTGGAAGCAGAATTCGTATCGACTCACTAATGCAGGGATTTGAACTTGTGTCACCTCATTTAACGCGAGCTCTCTTCCCCTGAGCGGTACAAAATCTAAATATCCCATACATTGGTTCTTTGCTGAATAATCTTGAAGGAGCTTTGCTGAGTCAATTTGGAACCCTACTGGATGAAAATAAAATTGTTTTTAGAGTACGCGCTATTTTTATTTTCGTATAAATTTCTTACCTTTTTTGAATTTTATAAAGAATATTTCTTTTATTAGTGTTTGATAAAACTATTAAACCATCATATAATACTAAAAGTAATAGAAATGTTTTCTGTGTGGTCCAAAAAATTCAAACTAATTTTAAAGAAAATTTGAAACATAACACATTTAAACATTGACATACATTTATTAAAGAGCAATTTCGTATCACAGTTTTTTTTTATTCTTTTCTTTTAGGTAACTTGAAAATTATTGGCATCAGCAGTTTTAATCTCGAACAATTAATCGAAGTTTCCCTTCAATTAAGGAATTTTGTAATGTTTAAAACAATTGGCAATCTAAGGGCGCGAGATCTGTTGAATATGATGGAGAGGGTAGAACATCCCAACGAAAACCTAACTACTTTTAAGTTGACAAAGACATAAAAAGGGGTGCCAAATTCTCTACAAGCTCACTATTTATGGACATTTAGTTCAATTGACATCTTTAAACAATCTTATTGGGAAAAATACTTTACTAAATTCTGTATTTTAAAATACTTAGTAAATAGCTTTTAGTTGATTCCAATGTATCCAGTTTATTCAATGCTATCCAGAGTATCCAGTTTATTCGATGCTATCCAGTTTAATCTGGACTATACATTCTAGAGCTAACTGTAAATATTTAAACTCCTTTCAATTAATTTAGTTTACTCTTAATGAAAATAGTCTCAATCGGAATTGTTTGGGAAACTGTCGGGTAAAAGCGTTTGATACACGATTTCTAAATAATATTAAAGAATGCAAAATTTTATTGGCGTTAAATTATGTAAATAAATAGTTTTGAAGGATACAAATAATGTATTCATATTCGAACGTAATTATGCATATTATTTATTATTGAAATATAAATATATGCATGTGTATTCATATATAAATGTAAGTATTCAAAGATAAATAAGCCTCTCTGGTGGGACCCTATAGAGGTTCTGAGAGAGGGGTTTGTGTTTGCATTTCCGGTACCAATCGTGACAAAGGCAGCTACGCCCTTGCACCTAAAATTCAAAGAAGTTAAAAAAAGAAAGAAAACAAAAAATTAATAATATCCTCTGGTATTGTCGGTGCGTCTGCTTAGCAAATATTCCAACGCTGCTTGTACTTTCATCCTGATAGCAGAATGCGTAATCTTTACGTTACCATACCTACGTCTTATCGGTTTTGTCAACTCTTAAAAAAGGTGTTTCAAATTTACCTTAGGTGCCTGCAATAAGGCGCGCATTTTATCACTAACGGTTCTTTTCCATTTCCACAATAGAAACCGAAAACATATCAAGAGTAAGGCAGGTAAGAATTATCCTCAATTTTTAAAATTTAAAAGAAAATTCTTTAACAGAAATTTAGTTTAAAACAACGTAGTTACTGAAAGTATATTTTAGAAATCTGTTTTAGTATATATTTTGAAAACGCCCATAAGCAGACAAAAGAATTTTAGTTGTCTAAAGGTATTTAAAATTATACTTTATAAATATTGGAGTTGCAATATTAAACTTTAAAAAATCATCTGTTTAAAAAAAAATTTAAACTTTATAGCGGTCTTAAAAAATTAACAGCCTAAAATTGTAGCAGCGATTGTGGTTCTCCAGTTCCTGGAAGTGCTTTCCGAAATCTGTGTTAGTGTATAATTTGAGAACGCTCATTAACAAGCAAAGAATTCTTTCTTGGTTTAATTATCAAAAGGTAATTAAATTTATGTTTTATGAATAATGGAGTTGTATATTTACTTTTAATAAATCATCTACAAAAAAAATTATACTTTACTGCTGACTGAAAAAAATTAGCCGTCCAATTTATGCAACGTAAAAGGAAATTGTAGCTCTCAAGTTCCTAAAAGTATTTACAGATATCTGTGCTACTATATATTTTGAAAACGATCAAAAGCAGTCAAAGGAATTAAAATCGAATTTTTAGTAATACAAAAATTTAATTTTAAATCCGCATTATATGACTTTAATAAATAATCTGGTTAAGGCAATTCCATTTTCTTCCGTTTTTTCATAGCTTGAACTGACTTAAATTAATGCCCAGCCAAAGTTAGCATAACGTAGTACACAACTGTTCTTCTTTTCGAATTCCTAGACATGTTTTTAGAAATATGTGCTTGTTTTATTTTGAAAACGTTCATAATCAAACAAAACGATTCAATCAAAATTTATCGAATTTTTTATTTTATTAACAAAGCAATAGTTGCAATTTGTTTTAACTAATCAAATCCGTTTAAAAAATCGTACCACTGCAGCATTAACTAACTTAAAGAAAAATATACTTCCTAATAATAAAATATGACGTTTATTAAAATATACTTTGTAAAGTACATTTTTTTCAAGTCTAATTACTGTAATACCTTTTTAGTTATGACTGTGGTAAGCTTAAATACCAGAATTATACATAAAAGTTCAACTTAAAACCTTTAAAATTGTTAAAAAGTTTGTCTTTTTGACTTGTTTTTGGTCCTGTTTGATTCAGTGTAAAATAAGGTATATTTAGGAAAACAATTCTTCATATGTCTAGATACGTGGGGGAAAAAAATCGCTTTCTTTTTTATACATAAAACTGTTATAACTATAAAATTATGAATCCCACCGGCTTGAATTTGGTCACATTCAGTTTCAGTATTAAAAAAAAAAATACATAGGAAACAATAGTTTACTTACTTAAATAAGCAACAATTAAGTTTCATTCCCTTTGCATCCTTTACCTCACTTGTCTAAATAGCATTATTTAAGTACCCCCTCCCCCCTCTTTTCATCTCTTATCTCTTAGTAAATTTAAGATGGCGGCTCAAGTTTGTCTTGGAGTAAGGCACAATCGTCAGATATTCAAATTGGATCTATGCCGAAACTTTTAAAATGATTCGGTAATCTTCCTCTTTCAGCTTCCATATTAATTATTTCCTTACTGAGCTTTTTTTTTATTGATGCAAGTACTGGTCCAATTAGAGTAACAAAATAAATGCACAGTGTACAATGAGGAGGATGCAAAGCTTTTCTTACATTTTTTTTTTTTTTTTACAGTTTTTTAGATGTCTTAAGTTGACTAAACAAATATTAAAAATCTTTCTCTATTGTTTTTAATTTCTATCGCCATCTTGAATTTGTTTTAAATATTTATAATTAGTAGAGAGTTCTTGGGATATCTGACCAAAAACTAAACATTTCTTGAATATCAATATTCAAGAAGTTTAACTATTTTATTTAACTAGTTAACTTAAGTTTACTTACTAACATAACTAACTAATAAATCTGTTACTAGTTGCCTATATAGAATTACTTATATCCTTTGATCTCGGCTTAAAACTGTTTTTGAAAATTTTTACTTTTTTAGAATACAATTGTTTACTTTCTCATATTCTTTTACAATATTAAACTATGTGCAAAACTTTATTTGTAACAGAAGCGCTTTCAAAGAATGTTGACGTGTGGTGCCTAATGGACCACATAAACTTAGAGTATAACTTAATTTGTAAGAGAGGGATTGTTGTTTTTTCAAAATTAAAAACTAGGCGTGAGAATTTGTGTTTATAATAGGGAGCTTAATATTAAAATTATAAGATGAATTTTATTGATAACAATTAATACAAGAAAAAAAAATTCTGGTAAAATTTCCACACGATATGGTAATGATATAATGATAAAAAAATACTATAATTCATGTGAAACTATATCATGTTTAAACCATTCATTTAGTAATTTTACTTTTCATTTGTTAAATGTTTTCTAGCAATACTGGTTAGCAAAATTATATTCTTATTACCACACATATAGTAACAAATAAAAAATTGAAAAGAAAATTTCACTGAATGGTTAAGGTATCATGATAAAATTACCAAATTTTAAATTGAAGAATGTTCTCATGACTTTATTTTACCAAGACATGAGAACATTCTTCAATTTTTTCTCGTATCTAGAAAGATAAGCCTGTAAAAATTTTAACTGTTATCTAGTGGACTTTAATACAAATTCGATATCAATAACATATTTTCTACATTCAAGTGCCATTTTGTCAAAACTGAAATGATACATGGGCGTGGTTCACTATAGAAAAATCTAATGTGAATAATAAAAGCCACTTCGAATTTAAAATTAGGTATGTAAAACTTTTAAAAAAAAAAGCTTCTCATAAATATTTTATTATTATTAATCATGTATTAAATATGAAGAAAAAACCTAAATAAACATATCTGCAACTCGCAAAATAGATTTGACGTAAAATTTTCCCTTATTTGAGATCATCTAAAATTTAAATGTTCCATAACCTTATTAATATAGATCTTTTGTGAAATTTACATGTATTAGCTTTTTTATTGCTGACCTATGGGCTATGTTACACTGACGGCAATAGTTGATTTCTAACGTCATATCTTCACTCTCAAGAAAAAACCTTCACGCAGGATTGGAATTTTCAATCATTTTGCTTTAAAGATTTGCCACGACTATAATGATGAGTTGGACTGAATCGTACTTTTGTTCAGGTTGAACTAACGTTTAGTAGTATCGAGCTGCGGAAGGAATGAAATAACACGGGAGAAACTTTTCATCGCGAATTCTCTTTCACCCCCATAACTAATTTAAAGTTTAAAGGATAAAAAATAACTGAGTTCAGGCAAACGTAGGGTAAGCCATGAAGTTTCGAATATTAAATAGAATTTTTCAAACTATCAAAATGAATACAAATTATGAGAAAATAGCTTAATATTTTGAAATGGGGAAGTTTGCTTACAATAATTTGTTTGCATTTTGAAATTTTGGATTTTTTTTAATTGAAGTTTCATGGCTTATTGTCTGAACTCACTTATCTCTAAACTTAAAATTTAAAAAAAAAAAAAATCACCAATGGAGCTGTTTCACAGAATTTGCGATGAAAAGTTTCTCGTCCTCTAAAGAGGAAGCTAAACCACATTAGAAATCCTTCAGGGCAAAGTCTATTTCTCCTCCATTGGTGATCATTTTTTAAGTTTAGAAAGAAGTGAGTTCAGACAAGCTTAAAGTGGGCCATGAAGATTCAATTTCTGAAAAATGGCTAACTTAGCTTACTTAGGACTTAAAAGCTTACTTATGAATGGGAAAGTAATCATGCAATAATATATTCTCATTTTGATATCGCTTTTCCAGAATTTCAGAAACTTCATGGTTTACTAGTAAAAATTCTTTTCTCTAAACTTTAAACTACCAATTCAGGAGAAATAGAATTTACTAGGAAAATTTCTCCTCTGTGTTCCATCCTCTTAAGTTATCAACATTCTCCAAAATTTAGAACAGTGAGCGAAAATATAAAATGATAATCTTTTTATATGGTAACGAAGTAATGTTTTGGTTGACTAAAAAACTTTAACAGAAGGCTTACTGAAATTGTTCTATTATATAAGAAGTTTTTGTAATAAACTACGTGTTTATGAATCTTGCTTATTAAATTTTTTCTTAAATTTTGCAACTAAATTAAAAAATAAATATTTTTGACAATATTGTCTAATTAAACAACATAAGAGCTTGGTAATTACAAGAAATATATGTAACAATTTCGTAAAACCTAATGAAAAGATTTTCAATTTTTTTAATTTTTCCTGCTTTTAAAGCTTTGTTGGAATTTTGCGAGCGCGCTAATCTGCTAACAGCGCTTTTGTTCTTAATCCTCTGGGTGTTGTAATGTCAAATAACAATATTTTTTGAACTTTTAGAATTATTGCATTTAATAATGAACGTGTAAAGCAGGATGAAAGGTTTTGTAAATAAAATGAATTACTTTTGTTTTTATTGTTTGTTCCCTATACTTCTCGCCAAAATTCCTATATCAGAACCAACGAACAGGGAGGTCATAATCAAGTTATCGCTTTAAATTTGTTGCATCAACTTTTGACTGGTATTGAATGGAAATCTAGATATATATAAATGAATGCCTGTCTGTCTGTCTGTCTGTCTGTCTGCCTGCCTGCCTGCCTGCCTGTCTGTCTGTCTGTCTGTCTGTCTGTATGTATGTATGTATGTATGTATGTATGTATGTATGTATGTATGTATGTATGTATGTATGTATGTATGTATGTATGTATGTATGTATGTATGTATGTATGTATGTATGTATGTATGTATGTATGTATGTATGTATGTATGTATGTATGTATGTATGTATGTATGTATGTATGTATGTATGTATGTATGTCCTTCCTTTATAGACTCCTAAACCAACCGGCAGAAAGCTATGAAACTTGGCATACAGATAGTTCAAAGCACGAGGAAGGTCACTGTCGACATTAGAACATTCAGCGACAAACCATTCCAGCAGTATCAGCGAAAATCGAAATGGAATTTTCTGATTGGTTAAAAGTCAGCCATTGTTTTAAATTTTGCTATAAACGATTAACTAATCGAGAACACAATGCTTTAGCCCGTTCCTTAGAAACGTCTGAGCAACAGGAAAGAAGACTGTTAACAAATCAACTACGCACTACTCCAGCCCGTTAGTTGGAAACATCAGAGCAACGAGAAAGAAGACTGTTAGCGTATCAACTACGCACTACTCAAGCCCGTTCGTCGGAAACATCAGAGCAACGGGAAGCAAGAATGAAAATCAATCAAGAGCGCACTTCGCTATTCAGACGCTGCCAATACTCTGATTTGAATCTCAGTGCATTTCCCTATGATCCGACAACCAACTATAGTCTTTCACGCAAGCGTCATCATCGGAAGAATGGATCAATTATGTTTGTTTTGTAGTGCTCTCAAATTTAAAAATGAAACAGCTGAAATTTGCTGTTCTGGTGGAAAAGTGAAACTACCAGATATAACGTCGCTAACCGACACATTATCAAAGTTGTTATCGGGCCAATCAAATCAATTGAAACTTTTCTTGGCGAATATATGCCGGTATATTCGTGTTTCCAAATGACTTCATTCGGTGCTACAAGTATCGGTGTGCATATGGGCAGCCAAAGTTATTTATTACATCCACATGCAATCCTGCTTGATCTGAAATTAAAAAGCTTATGTAACCTTGGCAAACATCATCGGATCTTCATGATATTACCGCACGTGAGTTAAAACAAACATTAAGCTCTATACTTGATTTCATTGCGAAGCGTTATGTTTTTTGGAGAGACACGGTGTCTGATGTATTCTATTGAATGGTAAAAAAGAGGATTGCCCCATGATTTGGCTTATTGAAAAAATCACACCATGCCAAATTGGTCAGCTCATATCAGCAGGAAATACCTGATGTCGCCATTGATACAGACTTATTTCAGATCATCATCCAAAATATGTTGCATGGTCCGTGTGCATCACCATACATGTCTGTTTGAAAATGCACTAACGATATCCTAGAGAATTAACTGCTGAGACTATCACTGGTTTTTTTCACCATTAAATAAAATTCTCATTTCAAATCATAATCGCAAATCTCATTTACACGCTTAAATACAAAATTAAAATTAAAACTGAAAGCGTTGCATCGCACGCAGGGTACAGCTAGTTTCATATAAAGATTTCTCGCAATTAAGGGTGAAAATTATTTTTAAGGGTTGTTTTCAAGAAAGTGAATGGAAAAAAATCCCAATTTTCTCACTCTACCTATTTTTATCATAAAAATTTTAAAGCTTAAGAAATATTTTTTATTCACATTAAAAATAATAAAAATTACCATAGTTTATATTAAGTGATACTTTAGTGGAATTTAAATTAAGATATGAAGGGGTAGCAGAAATAAATAAAGTGTAGTTGTTCCAGCAGCGGGAGCTTTGGCACTTAATGGATTAAAACGGTAAGCTGGTAAAAATATAGTTGAGAGAAAAATATTTGAAAATATTTCCAAATTCATATGATGGGAAATGTAGAAATATAGCTAAACTTTAAATTGTTTGATGTTTTATGCATTTATTTTAACAATGAATTCTTTTCTGTACTTAATAGCTCGCAATAGAAAAAAAAATGTGATATCTCAAATTTTATGTAATATTAACTACATTTTTAATCTTTTTTATATTTCATCTTATATATTTTGAAATTTTTGTTTAAATACTTATAATAGCTTAAAATATATTAATTTTTAAAAATGTATTAATAGTATATGAATTATCACACAGTAAATATCACATAGTAAAAAAACATTTAAGTTAACTTAGTCTAGATATTATTTTATTTAAAAGGTATTGTACATCGAAATTTGACATTCACACGGTAAAAAATCAAAAATTTTATAAGTTTAAATTATTAAATTTCGTTAAAGAAATTCCGTTTACGAATTCAACTATGATTTGTAATGTGTTTTTAGCAAAAACAACAATATAGTAACTTCGTTTATTTATTTCATTCTCATTCATTTTTAATTCGAAAAATGGATCCATGTTTCTTACTTATAACTTTATTTATAATTGCACTATAAAAATATTTATAATAATTGCACTATAATTATATTCATAAACAAAAACTGTTTTATAAAAATATTTATAATCAGTAATTTCACTATGAAAATATTCACAAAAACGATTGCACAGTAAAAATATTTATAATCGAAAATTATACTATTAAAATATTTATAGACATTAATTGCACTGTAAAAATACTTATAAACAATAATTGCACGTTAAAAATATTTTTAAATTACAATTACGCTTTTAAGTTTTAGAATCCTGTATTCCAATTATTTTAATTATTACAACTTTAATTATCTCAGAGTAAATCTTAATTTTTGATGATACTCATAAGGGAAACTCTCGCGAAATATTACTTCTTTTGCTTCGAAGACAAGCATCTACTTATAAAGAAAATTTATTTAGCACTTAATTATTATTTCTGTTTCCAAATTTATTATTTTTATTTTATGTATATTTTTCTGCAAATAGAATATAAATTATTGTGTTTTAATATTTATCCATTATTTTTCAGTCATTATACAGAAAACAATCATGCTTCTTTCACTCCTCATTTTCACAAGTAAGTACATTATAATAATGATAAAAATTTTAAAATAAGTGTATGCATTGTTTCAAAACGACTTCACCAATTTTTATCCTACTTACTTGAACAACCTACCGCTTAAATGGCAAAACTGTAGAGAAAATATGTGCAAAATATTTTCTTATATCTCTGAGATATTATCCAACTTTGACCTTTTTCTATAAATTTGATCCTTGATGTCACTAAATAGAAACAAAATAAAAAGATATATCGATACTAAATAAAATAAAAAGATATATCGATACTGAAAACAAATCAAATTATATATTTTTTTAATATTTTATAAAATTATATTATAATTTTGAAGAATTATACAAAAATATGCAGGCGTTGCAAAATATGCATACTCAACTACAAAAATATGCAGGCGCTGTTGCTTTTCTCTTCTGAAATTCAATGAAAATTAAATGTTCCAAAATAAAGCAAACTTAAGATAAATATGTTCAAGTTCTCTCTTTATTTTACAGAAACATTATTTTTTTAATTATGATAAAAACGATAATAATGTTAAAAAAAAATAAATGCTAAATATTTAAATTAAATCACATATATCTAGATGAAAAATCTTATTTCCAGTACTATATTTATTATTATTTATTTATCTATTTCGAAAACAAATACATATCTTGTGTGTTTCATTAAAAAGTAAAAACAAATTTTATTGTTTCAATTCTTTCACTAAAACTAAATTTGATTTTTTCTAGATATGACTTATATTTTATTAATGCTATAAAATTACATTTTTTTCTTTTTAATAAAATAAAATAAAAACAGAATTTTATTATTTCAATTATTGCACTAAAGCTAAATTTGATTTTTCCTAGATATGACTCATATTTTATTAATGTTATAAATTGACATTTTTTTTTCATATGATATTAAAAGCAACTACTCTAATCATACCTAAAAACACCCAAAAATTTTGCATAAATTATTGCTGTGTGTTAAAGATTTAGAGCTGAATATTTTATTGTGTTATGTATTCATGTACATACACAAATTATAATATATCCGGAACACACGGATAATTTATCTGGTGGGGTGAGTGCTATCGACAAAGTCAACCTTCATCTATGAAAAAATACCCAAACAAAGAACTGAGTTAACATGTCTTATATACTAGTGAAATGGAATTGAATAGTTGTAATGATAGACACGCTACAGTAGTCCCCAACCAGAATTTTTACTGTGATGGAATTTGCTGAACAGATACCACTAATTGATTCATTGCTGTTTTGAGAGAAGCCGAGAGAGCTGTATTAAGATCACCAGACTTAGGATGCTGATCCTGAGAGCTGTATTAAGTTCACGGTTGTGGTTACTCATGTGTTGTCATTAGCAGTCCAGTATGTACAAGCCAACGTCGTGTGCGATCGAGACTGAGTTGTGACAGCGTGATGAGAACAATTTCGCAGTCACAAATAGCAAGTCAACTGTTTAGTGTGAACTATCTATCAAAGTTGGAGTGTTCAAATGAAAGTGGGCGTGTCTATCGAGGTAGGCGTGTTCCGATCACGTCCACCAATGTGGGAGAGTGTAATCGACAATGTCTACCTTCATCTATGAAAAGGTTCCCTAACTTAAAATCATGTTAACATGTCTTATATACTAACGAATTGGAATTGACTAATTGTAATGATAGACACGAGACAATCTAAATTTAATTTTTTGTCGTTTTAATATCATTGCTTCAAAATAAAATGTTTTAGTAGAAGTGTGCACAAAGAATACCAGAAAATAATAACAGATATGTCACTGTTTTTTTTTTTTTTTTGAAGAAATATTCTTTAAAATTCATTTAAAAGTTGTAATAATGTTTTGAAACCATTGCTAAGCATTTACTGCTTACCAATTTTAATATGGATGTGCTAACAATGTTTATTAATTCTTTAGGCATTTTCATAATGAGTCCATCATGGGGTTTAATGACTCCTAGGGAATTTGAAACATTCATTTCACCTATGTGCTTCAGATTGAATGAGAAAAATCTTCCATACATAAATGGTCAAGAAAATCCTTTGGCCAGTACTTTGGAGAATTTTATCGCCTTGGCAGAAAAATTCGAGGCTGCTAATCCCACGAAGGACTTAAAAGATGAGATTTTCTTCTTTATTAGAAAGTAAGGAAGCGAATTATTTGTGAATATTTTATGTTTTTCAAATGAAATAAATTTAGTGTTTTATTCCTTTTTGAATATTTTAAAATTGGGAACTTAAACTATATTTTTGTAAAAATAAAATATTAAAAAAAAAAACTAAGTTGACTAACGATATATTTTTCTTTTTTATTATAAGTTTAGGAGAAAACATGAAAATCACGTTAAAAAAGTTATGAGTGCAGATAATTATTAGTATTTACTAGTTAACGTAAATATTTTAGTTGCCTCATAAAATATAAAAGGGAAAAAAAGTTGTAATGTTTTGAGCATTCAAAAAGTAGGCGCCTATTTTTTAAGACTTGCTTATTTGCAAGTCTTAAAAATAGTATTGCAAAAAAAAAAAAAAAAAAAAAAAAAAAAAAAAAAACGGATTTAAAAAATAAAATGCAAAGTAGCCCACAAAAAATGCAGATAATGGAAAAAGAAAATGAAATTCATTTCTGTTTGTTTCTATGAAAGATTTTTTTTTTTTTTTTTTGTCACTGGTGTAAAATATGTTTTGTTTTATAAAGCTAGGACAAAAATTGAATTATTATGAATTTACTTTCATATTTGAAGAAGAATCATTGCGCAAATAGTAAAATTAGTTGTAGTGTGTTATTTCAATGCAATATTATTACATAATTGTATGAAAGAAAAAACTGTTGAAAATTTTTTTTCAATGATTTGTATGACGTGGATGTGTACTCAACGAGCCAAGGCGTACCGTATTCAGTGATCTTAATATTTATTGTAACAATTCTTAGTAAATATGAAATCAAAACATAATACATGCCATGAAACGCACTATATGTAAGTGAAGGAAAAATGCCATTGTAATTAAAGATATCGATGATTACTATTAGAGATTATGATATTAACTATATGGATCCAGTAATCAAACCTGTTTGATTACAGAATGAAACTTGAAGGCGTTATAATAATTACCTTTCAACTATTCTCTATTTCCCCTGCAAACAATTAGGAATAATGATAAATGCAATTAAAATTAAAGATATTGATGATTAATATTAGAGATTATGAGATTAACTGTAGGGATCCAGTAATCAAATAGGTAATCAAACCAGTTTGATTACAGGATGAAACTTGAAGGTGTTATAATAATTACCTTTCAACTATTCTCCATTTCCCCTGCAATCAATTAGGGATTATGATTTTAGTCGCAGTCCTGTCCGTCAAGTAAAATCATTTTTCTCAAACATGGTATGTTTGATTTCGATTATGTATGGTTTTCTTTTTTCTATCTGAAATATTAATTCACGTTTTCTAGTGTGCATACTTTATTACGTTAACTTCATTCTCGACAAGCAAGGAATCTAAATATTAATGATTATATGTCTCTAATGTATCGAAATATCGATGACCATGAGATCGTGATTAACAAACTAGATTGCAGTTGAATAAAATAAAATGTTATATTTCTGGTGTTGCCGATTTTTGATCAAGTTTGTACCAAATAAATCCGCTTTTTAAATTAATCGTTTTTTTCTCTTTTATGCTACAGAATAAAAAAAAAACTTTGCCTTCAGTTTCTTTTGTAAGAAGTAAAGTTAGCTTTAGTTTAATTTTTATATTTAATTTTCAATTTATTTTATGTTTGTTAAATAATTTTTATCTTTCAATCGAGCAAAAAGCGAAGAAATATTTCTATGATATCTATAAAATTTAGCCCATTTGTTTGGTAGATGCCCATCTTTTTTTTTAAATTTTTTAAGCCCGATATTGAGAGATAGATTCTTATCAGTAATTTCGAAAATATTTAATTTCTCAATTTTATTCGTTGTTATTTTCCAGTTTCACATACGACAACATCGAGTACAATCCCATTGGAGACATTAATCGGTGGACGCCCAAGGATTCTAATTACGCGGATATCGAAACATTCTGGGAACCAATAGCAGAACGTAGAATGAGTATCCCTCTGGTTGAGGATCCATTTACAGATGGTGAAAAATGCAGTTTGTATTTCATGCTGTCTCATTCAATTCTTCGAAATTCAAGAAAAATTGGTGAACAAAGGGCTGCTGCAGCTGACAATGAAACTATCAATGATAGGTGAGTTTCTTATTTTTGTTTAATTTATCGATTGCTATTTAACAAAAGTATTTTATGACCGTCGTTGAACAGCCGACTCGATTTTGGGTTTACAACTACTAGTGTATAATTCCGTAACTTTGTAATTTTGAATCCAATTCAGAAGACAAGGGAACTTCTGGATCAAGTATTGGGAGAATTGCGTTACATGGAAAAAGGAAAGCCACAAAAACCTACCATGGTTAGCCTGAAGTCAAGGGAACAATATTTTATAATCATACCACTGAAGATATTTTACGTCAGCACTGTAATCGGTGCAAGCCGGGTGCGTATGCGAATCTACTAGTTATCGCTGATATTCGAACCCGGGTCACCTCCATTAGGAGGCAAACACTCCATTCCCTGAGCCACCACGACTCAACTAAAGTATTTAAAAACATCTAGTGACTCAATTGATTAATAATTATATTTGAAAGAGTATTTTTAGCACGCACCTGTATGATTGTGCTTTTAGCAAGCTCACCCTTACAAAAATTAGAAAAATTAGTCACTATTATAGAAGTCACAAAAAGCATCATCTTATATCATTCTGGATTCATCTTTCCTGGATTCGGTATAAAAATAAATCCCTTAGTATTTGGTAGATGATTTTCAGTATAGGTAAGCTGTCCACTCAAGGGTCAAGATCAGTCGTTTTTACACAGTAAAAACTAATCCGTTGTTTTATTTTCGGAATTTTCTGGTATGTTTAACGGATGACAAAACGGTTTTACTCCGTTTTTAAACCTAATCACAAATGGATTAAAACGGTCTATTGATATTCTTGTTTTTGCCATGTAGCTTTGCGTTTCGTAATATAACTTCTCACCAATCATTTTCTATAATTGCTCTTACTCTTTATTTTATATTTTATAACCGGCGTTGAGCAGCCGACCCCCAATTCTGAGTTTATACGACTATCAATATTTAACTGCGTAGCCTTGTAATTTTCAATAAAAATCAGAAGACAAGGGAACTTTAGGATCAAGCATCGGGACAAACAAGCCTTGAGTAATTGAATTCTAACCCATAATCAGTCCATCACTAAGGATATTTCAAGCCAGCACTGTGGTCGGTGCTAGCCGGGAGCTGACTTAAGTTACTTAAACAGTCTTCGCTAGGATTCGAACCTGACTCGCCTCGTAACGCTCTAACCCCTAAGCTACCGCAACTCGTATGACTCAACTTCTTGAATTGCCTGGATGCAGATAGAGAAGTGAGTTCACTAAGTTATGAAAGTATATTGCAAACCTAGAATTCGGCTGCTCAAATCCGCCAAAACTTTTTAGGGGATGATTTCAGTGATTTACCAATTGCTTCAAAATATGCCCCCTATTTCCCCTGGGGGTCAAATCAGATTATTTTCAGACCTTGGTCAAGTTTTCCGTGATTTTAACCGCATGCGGACTCTCTTCATAATTTAATTTACGTAAAATCAGAGACGGAGAGACAGCAACATGTGATTTAGCACAAGGGCTAACAAATTCTTTGCCCACTTAGCTTACGGTTTGTGATAATGTGTGTGTAGATGTAGTTAATTTACGTCGCACTAGAGCTGCACAATGGGCTATTGGCGACGATCTGGGAAACATCCCTGAGGATGATCCGAAGACATGCCATCACAATTTTGATCCTCTGCAGAGGGGATGGCACCCCTGCTTCGGTAGCCCAACGACCTGCACGCGAAGTCGAGCACTTTACGGTAGAACAGTTTAACGAGGACCAATACCGCACACCCTCGGTCCCTACGCAGACTGATCCAAGTGGTCACCCACCCGCACACTGACCGCAGCCAGTGATGCTTGACTTCGGTGATCTGCTGGGAACCGTGTCTTAACGATCAGTCCACTGCGGGACCGGTTTGTGATAAACTACGCTATTAATTCACAGGCTAGTGCAAGGTTGCTGATATAGAAATTACATATTGTTATGTGAAAGTAAATTTTTCGTCAAGTTTTGCAACCAGAAGTTTAATATCTAAATTAAATAATCTTTTTTTTTTTTTTTTCGTTGTAACTAAATGTAATGTTTTTCATCAGTTTCAGTAAATACAAACTGAGGAGTGACTTTCAATACAATGATGAAGATTTGTATCCCATGGAGCAAGGTGTTGTAGCCATTCAAGGATCATTAGAAGCCGTTGATCTAGGAAGAGTTCTAACTGGTATTTATGTTGGATTGAATGAAGGAAGAAAAAGAGATATAACAGAATTTTCTCATGTTCCAAGAGATATAATTCCACAGGGAACAACTGTGGATCCTTTATACACTCTTACAATTGCAGGTACATATGTTAACTAATAGACATAAATCAAGTGACAAAAATAGACCTAAATCAAATCAGCACTACGTATGTTAACCAATAGACATAAGCCCGGTATTTGAACCCAGAACAAAGTCTGGTCTTGCATCAGAACCATTTCTGATGAAAGGCCAGATCCCTGACCCCTACACAGGTTGGTCGGCTCACTTTCAAACATAATTGGTAGAATATTCCCTTGAGCGAGAAAGAGTGCGCAATGACAATGTGACTCAATCAGATCAGATTGGTGAGATTCCGAGTTAGTAAACTAGACAGAAAAATAAGGGTAAAAACAAATTGCACATATGTACAAATTGCATTATATTTTCATTTTAACTTACACAGATCAAATAATAATTTCAAGCTTGATTTTATTTTTAAAGATGATCAAACTTTATAAGACGCTTAGCTGTGGTCTTTTAAATGTAAGTTTTGACTGAGAGAGGAGACTCGTTAATTAATTTTAAATAAGTCCGTATTATACTTTTTGTACCATAAAAACTTCAAAGTATGCCTTTATTTGTCATTCAAAATTCCGTTATTTTATATTGTGAAAACTATTTTATATTCTCAAAATCACTAGATTTCGGATCATTACCAAATTGAACAAAAAAGAATATTAATTTTTAAGCGGATTATTCCTTGGGTAATTAAGTATTATGATTTCATTGCAAATATTTTAGATTCAATCCATCAGTAGTAGATATCTGATAAACGCTAATCGAAAAAATAGCCTTTAGGGGCTCACACCACTTTTGACCACATTCCTGACTCCAACAGTTATTAAATTTTGTAGATTGCTCTTACTCCTAATATTTAAAAGATCAAACAACTTTTTTCTCTGAAGTGCGAACTAAAAATTTAAAGACACACAAATGATGATAGCTTTATTTTGAGATTATCACATATATTCTGCTGGTGTTATATTTTCAGATCAGGCAAAAAAGACGCTTTTTTATAATGAAATGGATTTTCCAATATTATTTTCAGAGGTTATTGCCATGGCTGGTTGGAGACCTGAAGCCTTGCAAAGACAGGATTTAGCTAAAAATGGAATATGGAAATCTGTCCCCATTGGCTCTGAGATTGAAACTAGCAACGTCTGTCCAATGATGTATAGGCTTCCTGATGGAACAAATGAGGCATTTTCCTATTCCTCCATGAGGGGAGCTGCAGATGGTAAGTAGCAGAATGATAAATATAAATAAATAAATAAAATAAATAAATAAATAAATAAAATAAATAAATAAAATAAATAAATAAAATAAATAAATAAAATAAATAAATAAAATAAATAAATAAAATAAATAAATTAAATAAATAAATTAAATAAATAATAAATAAATAAATTAAATAAATAAATAAATAAATAAATAAAATAAAATAAAAAATTAAGAAAGCTTTCAAGCTGTGTGCTGTCGCCAAATTTTGTGTATGCTTTTCTTGTGTTTTCAATCCAGCGAGCCTACCTTAAGGTTTAAAAATTTAGACTAAAATTTAAAAGACCCAATCAGCATTCGCCTACTAATTTTTACAGATTTTTTGAAACAATATTTATGATATATATTCACGTTTTGATTTTAAAATCAGCTTTCAAGCTAATTTGTCAAACTAAATTTAACTTCAGTAAGGGTCTATAAGCATTGATAATCGCTGGGAAATTTACGACTTACCTTGCAGAAGTAATCTCGGCTGAGCTTTTCAAACTAGGGGTGATCAGTAATTTAGACTGATAATTCAAGAAGCTAGCTCAAGAAGTCACCAAGAGCTAGACAAGTCATTGAAAGCGGCACAAAATTCAATTTTGGTAACTCCAAAATGAATCCTACTCTTGACGCATCAACTCATCTTGATGCCCTTGAGTCTGATTTCATTCATATCAAAATAAATTATCTTAGTTCTGCTCCACCCAAGCATTCTGAAATAAAATGTATTCTGTACTGATTTGTCTTCTTCCTCCAATGGCATCTCATCGATAACCGCGGTTTCTTTTTCAGTTTTCAGCAACAGTTTTTCTCTTTTATAATTTCGTTGCCAACTTCGCAAGTTCTAGTTTCCAATCGATTTCAAATTTCAAATCTTTCACCTTCTGCCCTGACAAGCAACATATTTTACATGTCAAAACATGTATGTGCAAATAAAACAAACCCACATGAATAAATTACAAAGGTACAAAAATAGACATACTATAGTGTCAGTTCTACAAACAAGGATTACCGAACCGGTATTCAATTTTACATCACAAAACACTGATGAAAGTATTTGTTTATGAAACCGGAACTATAGTAAGTTCATTTTCATACATTTTTTCTAGCTTTATCTTCATTGTTCTGCTTTATCCATGCGGCCTTATTTTCATTTGGACACGTATATATGTGTATATATTTTTATTTGGACATCTATATATGAGTAATAAATAATTCTTTTAGCCATAAAAATAGGTTTTAATTCTGTATAAATTAAATATTATTTAGGTCTCATCCTGGGAAAAGTAATGGCTGACATTAAAACAAAGAGACAGGACATTAAGCTGAGCCAAATCCTACGCCAGTATTACAGTAGAGGAGGTTTCGCTGGAAAAACTCCAGATCTTGGTTATATACACGCTTCTTTTTGCAACAGAGAATATCTCCTGTCAAGTTGGGAAGAGATGATAAAAGAACAAGTACACCTGTTCATATTACTTGCCAGTACTACTTTCAGCAAAATTGATGACAGCCTGTCCTTCTCATGGGGCAAATATAACGAAGCAAAGCAAAAAGGTGTTTTGAAAAACGTTGATAAATGTAAGTATGTTGCCAAAAATTTATTTATTGGTATTTTTGAGATTCTTAATTATCATTACATGATGCTCGGTGATCCAAAAAGTGACTGATGTTTTTGAAAATAAATTAATGCAATATAGAAGGAAATAGAAGTGTACTGTTTCTGCTTAGGCAACTAGAAGTTTTATTCGCTCCAAGTTTCAAAATTACTTACTAAGTTCCTCAATAGGTGACACTACTAGTTGAGAAGAATGGTAAAAGCGATAGATATTTTCTTCTCTTGGCGAGTTTTAGCTTACCTGCAGTTGAAATTTACCAGACAGTAGAAGAGAAACGAACAGTAATCGATAGTTTGTTCCAACCCATTTCATAATTATAATATAATAGGATAAAACAGTTCTGTAATAGTATAAGTAATAATATTATTAGACAACCAAAATCGGAAAACAAATCTCATCTAATTGCTAACATTATAACTGTTTTTCATGTTATATTGACATGTTAATTTTCCGACATAAGCTACCTAATAACAAAGTCGAAAATAAAAATCACCGCTTAATTTAGCGGCAATTTTAATTTATTCATTTATTTTTAATAAGTAGACCTTCACTCTGTGGTTTTTTATTTAATTTTTAGTGCACAAAAAATTTTGATGTGTTTTCATGTTTCAACTTTGATGTTGGTAAAGACAAAGTAATTTAAAACAATATAAATTAACATAAATTGTGTGATAATTAACATTATAAGCTAACCAAAATTTCATTGACTACTTTATAAGAGATAATTCATCATTATTGATTAAAGAGTATACTTTCTGTTCTTTCAGTGACTCTAGATTACTGTGGTGCAAGTTTATCGGAAAATAGTAAGTATTTTGATAACAGTTTTTCTGTTTTAAATATATTGCATGAAATAAAATAAAATATATGGCGAAAAATTTGAAGACAGATAATCATGAGTTAATACTGTTGTCTTGTTAAAATCTGAATTCTTTTTAAAGTAGTTTTTCTTTTTTAGTAAGATTTTTACTATGATTCTTTCTTTTTCTTAAAAAAAAAGCAACTTTGGTATTTTTATTTATGTACTTTTTATTTAATAATTTATTATCATTTAAATTTTATTAATATTAATTTATTATCATTAAAATTAGTATCATTAAATTAATTATCATTAAATTTATTATTATTAAAATGTCAAAAATATAGTGCTTGAAAATTAAGTGAAGTTTATGGTAAAATCTTTGAATAAACACACGATATATTTATAAAAATTAATAATTTCCTATCTCTAGGTTTAAAATTTTTTAAAGTTTTTTTCTGCGTTTTCTAAAGTTTATATTTATTATGATTAATTTTTACTTTATTTTAGACCGCAACTATAATATTTAAAGTCATATGTTTTTTCTATTCTTATTATTACTTATTATTTTTTAATTTCGAGATTATTGAATAAGGAATTAAATATTATGCTTGAAAATGACCCTAAAGTAGCTGGGGGGAAAAAATCTCAAAACGTTGTAAGCACGTTAATAAGTTAATAATAACCACTTATTAAATTTTAAGTTCCTTCTTTCTTAAGTTTTTCTTAATTTAAAATATTTATTAGCATTTTTTCTTAACTTTATAGAAACAAGAAGAAATTTTGATATTTCCGATCATATCTTATATGTTCTGATTATTTTTATGAACTTTCTAAATTTATTAAAATGCATATATGGTTTGTGACGAGTTATAAAAGAATGAAAAGAAATTTTTTCGAGAAAAACGTTTAATTGCTTTCAAAATTGTTGATACAATTATACAATGTAATACATTATATAAGCAATACTGTGTTGATAGAGCGTACAATTAATGCGTAATTATAATTTTTTTTTTTGTAGAATTAGAGGAATTTTCACCTGAAACTCCACTAGATGTCATTGCCGTTCTGGATACAGGTACTACTGACGAAGACTTTAAAAGACAACAATTGATTATTGGGTAAGAAATTAAACAAAATTTTTCAAAAAAAAAAAAAAAATAAATAAATAACTTGTTTAAGTTACGTAATTTCAATAGAATATTTCATGCGTCAAATATTTTAGTATAGCTCAAAAAGTCTAAAACAAAGCCTTCAATGCCAATAATCAATTCAATATTTAAGCATGCACTGGAAAAAAGAAAATTAACGTTAGACTTTTCTTTCAATAACTAAAAATAAAACTTATCAATAAGTGCCCTATATGGGCGAAAGAGACTTAGGTTTCACGATTTCGTTACCAATGACAGGATGGAATTGCGTACCGACCTCTTTTATTTCTCAGGCAAACTGGTATAAAGCCGGACCCATCGATATAAAGCCGGATGGGCTTTCATCTTTGGGAACCGAATCCATGTTCTTAACAATGACAGCTCAGTGTCTTAACCAGAGGACCATTGTTAGCGTGACGGTGTTTGAAAAATTATTCTTGCTTGTTTCTCCTCACTGTAAAAAATGAATACTCTAGTTTCAGGAAACATTCTTCGCTTTTGTAGAAATATTTTCTGGTACGTGCTCCGTGCGAACATTTCGTCACATTGACGAAATTCATTTCTTAAAGAAGTGACGAAATAACTATCGACACTTTTTCAAGAAAACGAATTTTGTCATAAGTAACGAAGTATTTCGTCACATTGACGAAATCCGTTTCTCAAAAAAGTGACGAAATGACTATTGGCACTTTTTCAAGAAAACGAATTTCGTCAATAGTAACAAAGTATTTCATCATTCTATTTTTTTTTAAATTTTTTTTCAAAATAAAATTTTTTTTATTTCCTAACGTATTTAACTCTTCTAATGGCCACTTTATTGTGGGCATCATAAAGCTGAGTCAATGTTACCTTAATAGTACAAGAAAGACGAATAGAACAGAGCAATAAATTACACCCATGCCCGAAGCGGGATTCGAAACCGGAATCTTTCTGACACGAGGACAACTCCTTGATCACTATACATTCTAGTCCAGTTTATTTCGTCACTTAATTTTCGATCGTCTAGTTTTCATCCTAGTTTCGTTCTTTTAGTGAACATTCTCCCACGATGCGCAGTGGTTTAGAGATGAGAAAACATTTTCGTCATGCATTTCAGTTTCCGTTTCGTCAATTAATTTCATGACAAAATAATTCAATAAAATTAACGAAATATAACTTAATAATTGCTAAGTCATGGAAAGTGATAGTTTTATTTCTGTAAGATCTTGGAACAAATTACAACAACAAACTAAAATCGGGGAAGCTTAATTTAAACATTTTTTTTCTTTCTACTCCTTAGGGGTTTGGCTAAAAGATTGAAACTTAGCCACGGTGGAAGCAAAATGACAATATTTACAGATCAGAAAATATCCCCATCAGTTTCAACACCAGGAACAATATATTTGAAGACAATAGCGGATCAGACTTATTCTCCAGCCTGTGCTGCTTGCGCAGTCACGCAAATTGCAAAAGGTAATCGAAAAAAGTTACACTGTTAGAATTTAACTGTTAGATTTTTCACTGTTAATTTTACACTGTTAGAATTTTCATTCTAAAATTACAGTAGAATAACTGGTAGAAATCTGTCCAGTAAATTAACAGTAAAGTTTAAAGTAAAGAAACATTTTGACCTTTAGGGTTTTGAAACCGTTTACAACTAGTTATGGTTAAAAAACACAAAACTACTCAGTTTTTAAACCATTTACAACTGGCATGGTTTCAAAACATTAAAAAAAAAATTTAAACTGGAAATAGTAATTAGGCTTTTAGTTAGATAATGGACATAGAATTTGGGCTGTGGTTGAGTTGTGCTTTTTTAAATGAACCGTGGAATGCTGTTTAACTAGTTTATCTAGTTATTTCACCTTTCGTTAGAGATAAGAAGTTTTAGACTTTGAATTTGCTAAGCAGTTTTTTGGTAATGCTACCTATGCTGGAATAAGAGTATCGTATTCCAGGGTCACAAATCGTGTAACACAGAACAGAGGAAACTCTTCATGCGTTGAGTGAAATAGATGAAATATTGTAGTGTAAACGCTGAGACTCGGTCACCACTCTCTGTAAGTCATGAGATCGACAGATTAATCCTCTCGGCTATAACATATACCCAGATGCAAGCAAATAAGTAGCTTTATTAGGTGAGCCTAGTTGGTGTTATAAAATTCTGGTTGTTTAATCGTGTTAGTTTAAAGCAGTCAATAAACGGTCTTTCTCACAATTTGAATACCATCTTATTTATGGTTATCTGACTGTTTTGTTTAAATATGGTAAAATAACAATTAAATAAATTGTTAGTTGACTATTTTTTTCTAGAAATTTCTAACAGTGTGCTTGAGATGGTTGATTGTGTTTTGAAATTGGCAAATGAGTAATGACAAGCCATAATTAATTTTAAAAAATATATTTAATTTAATTTAGCAAACAAAAAAAAAACAGATTTTATTTCAAGTGAAATAATTATTAAAGATATTACGGAGCAATAACCTTCCTTCAAATTATGGATAAAAAATTTTAGGACATCCATAATTATTTGAAAATAATTTTCATTGTCAAAGGATTCTAAAAATTGAGGACGAACTTTACGAACCATCCAGGATATAGAAATTGTTTCAAGGGTAGAAAGCAAAGGACTAATAGCTAAAAGATATCACTAGTCTATCCACATTTTGACTGATTCGTTTCAAATCTCTAATATATTTTCTGAATAAAGGGAATTTAAATAAAATTACTATTCAAAGAAAATTACTATTCAAAGAAAATTACTATTTAAATAAAATTACTATTCAAAGAAAATTACTATTCAAAGAAAATTACTATTCAAAGAAAATTACTATTCAAATGAAATTACTATTCAAAGAATATTACTATTCAAAGAAAATTACTTTTCAAAGAAAATTACTATTCAAAGAAAATTACTATTCAAAGAAAATTACTATTCAAAGAAAATTACTATTCAAAGAATGTATTATATGATATTTTGTGATAAAAACACAGACCAAAACAGAAAACAGAAAAATCAAAAACCCAAAACAGCAGACTATCCATTTACATCTATTTTTGGTCTGGAGGACCACTGAAAATTATTTTATCGTGGCCGGTGTAAAATTTTAGTGATATCGGACCAACAAACCAACATATTAATTTTGAGCTTTGTAAGTCTATCAAAAATCACTGGATATCAAATGATAACAATTACTAAGTTTTTCATTTTTGAGATAGTGGTCTATATATCTTAACCCTTCGACGCAGATGGAACATTGGTGTCCCTTTTATATATAAATATTCTAACGCCCTAATTATATACAAGTAAAAATATATTTCAACATTTTTCATTTATAAAAACATTAGTTATCTAATAGTTACTAAAAATATCTGTTAGATTTTCTGATCTATATTTGTACTAAAATAGAATATGAAAAAAAAGTAGTTTTAAAGATAATTTATTCATATTGAAAAGTTTATCAATGATCGATTTTGTAAATTATAGAAATTTCGGTGAGAAATAACTGTTTCTAGATCCAAATAATTTCTAAATGTTCTTAGATCTAAATAATTGCAAATTTAAAAAAATATTGTTTGGAATTGAGCCGTAAATATTACTTTGATTTTGGTAGATATTACTTTTAACGGAGAAAAAACTACAGCATTTCATGCTGTACTTCATAACTATAATAACTAAAATGCTAAATAAAATATTTTTTACTTATTTTGACCTAAATTACTACAAAATAATGAAAAAAGCATAAAACATATTTTAAATAAAAATTTTAAAGTAGCAGTGAAATGATAAAAATGATGAAAGTAGCAGTTAGAAAAATTATATTATATTATATTATATTATATTATATTATATTATATTATATTATATTATATTATATTATATTATATTATATTATATTATATTATATTATATTATATTATATTATATTATATTATATTATATTATATTATATTATATTTTTTTGCACTTTAGATCCAACTGCCAGCAGTGCTCCAGATGAAATGATCATTGCACTTAACCAGTATTTGACTGCTAAAAACGAGAACGAAACTCAAAAGAGCGGGGTAAATGGAAGGGTAAGAAAATGTATATTATATATATATATATATATATATATATATATATATATATATATATATATATATATAACGATATAAAACGATAAAAAATATAAAACGATAAAACTTGAAATTAACTTTTACCATTTACTTATTGATATTCATAGTTTACTAGAATTCTGTAGAAATTTATATGTAGCTCAAGTCTAAGTAGCAGTTGGGATGTCGGCGTCGAATATTTTTACTATCGACTTCACTGTTTTGATTTATTTATTATTTTTTATTTTTGTGCTTTTTTTAAAAAAAATTTCTGAAATGGTAAAAAATAACAACCTTACAATGTGAATTCATGTATTTTAGGTTGTAATTTTATTTGATTTTTCTGAAGACCTACCACCACCAGGACGACAGACTGCACAACATGCCAGACTTGATAAAGCCTTGACTGATTTTCATTTAGCACACCGAGGTATTATATTAATTTCCTGTCTTTTTTTTCTCCTGTAATCCTATACACAAGGGCGAGTATTCTTTCTTTCGTTTTTCCTTTTTCAAACTAAATTTTACATACCTGAGTAATTTTCTTTTCTATTACTTTTCTCAAACTAAATTTTTCATATGCGAGTATTTTCTTTTCTCTTTTCAAACTAAGATTTACATACGCGAGTACTTTTCTCTGTTTTCTTTTTTAAAACTAAATTTTGCATATGCGTGTAATTTTCTTTCTTTTCTCTGTTGGGGCTAAATTTTTCTCAAACTTCATTCTTTCCGTCATTGCTAACTGGATATTCATCTCCGATAAAACCCATTCAATCACCCAAAAAGTATGCATCTCAAAGGCAAGTAAGCTATAAGCGCATTGCAGCAAGGAGCTCCAAAATACCCATTAGTTATCATAAACATATTCAAACTAAATTTTTTATGTGCGAGTATTTTCTATTCTTTTTTAAAAGTAAATTTTACACACGCGAGTATTTCACTTCTCTTCTCAAATTAAATTTTACATACGTAAGTATTTTTTTTTCTTTTTTCAATCTAAATATTAAACACGCGAGTTTTCTTTCCCTTATTTTTCTTTTCCAAACTAAATTTTTCATATTTGAACATTTTCTTTCTTTCTTTTGCACAAACTAAATTTTACGTAGCACTATTCAAAACGTATAGAAATACGTCAATAGCAAATATTTATTATCCCATTTTTTTTTTTTTTTTTTTTTCTCATTTCACTATTCAGACAGTTGCTCATCACACAGCAAAACACAAAACTTTAGCATTTGCAATCATGTAAAGAACAGAAAGTGTTTAACTTTTTTTTAGATAAAAGGCACAAGCAGTAAAATGCATTTACAGTTAATTTATTGCTTGCATTTAAGTTAGTTTAAATTAATACTGTATTAATAGAGACTTTAGTTCAAATTAACCACATAAGACATTTCATTTTGCCTTTACAATTACCATTATTCTTAATACTCTTTCAAGATTTGACTACAATGATTTTAATAATGTAAAAAATATTAAAATGAATATTCTTAAAATTATTTACATTTTAAATTTTCCCAGCTGTTTCATTTAAAATATTAATTTAACTGTTTTACTGATTATGAAGGCTCTAGCAGAAACAACAAGACCAAATATTTTCTAAAATTTTATTGAATTAAAATCTTAATGTTTGATTTTGCCATTAGATGGCAGCAGAATATTACATGAAAATACATTTTTCGTAAAAAAAAAACTTACACAATTTAACTGAGCTTTATTTTTTAACGTCGTATTGTTAAATAAAATAGTCGTTGTTTTTGCTGCGTTATTTTTAATTTAATATATGCAGAATTTAAGTTGCAATATCATTTAGAAAGAAGCAGTATTTAAGTGAATTACTTAAAAGAGAGACTTCTCTCTCATAAAATTATTTTTAATTTTTTAAGTTCTTTCCAACATTTTCTTTATAGTTTTATAATATTAGGTTTATATTGTTTATATTACAATATACTTAGAAAAATAGTGTTTAGTTTTATAAAAATATTTGTATTCTAGGGGTCAGAAAAATACCCTGAATCCTGTTTGTAATCAAAATAATGAAAAAATTTTTCCATCTATTTTTCTTCAGGGCAAAAACTTATATGTTTTAATGATATATTCCAGAGATGTTACTACATTACTATATAGGTGTTAATACATAAACATTTTTATGTAATCAAAAGAATATAAAAAAAATTTCACCCACAGATGTAACTGTTTTTCCACTGGGCAAAAACTTTGATGTCTTAAAGAAGTACTCCAGAGGCGTTACTACATTTGTTATGAGTGCAGTTGATTTAATAGAGGACTTGGTAGCAAAACAATTATATTCCAAAGTTATTACAGGTAATGAAAAAAAATTTTGTTATCTACTTATATTAAATAAACTAATAATAAATGGAGTGTTTACCAACAGATGTTATTTATTTACTTTAAAATAACAATAATAATTTATTTACGGAATATCTTAAGCAATGAAGGTAGTGCAATTTAGAGAGTAAAATATGGCATATGTGCAAGAATAATTAGAGCTGCAATTCGCTCTATACCTTGCAAATTCGGCAAATCCTGTAATCTTCTTTTGCAATAACTACTTTTAAACTAAAAGATTATGATAATTTTAGAGTGAATATTGCTTTTGTTCGGAAACTAAGCATTTAACATAACTCTATTGTTTTTCCGTCTTGTATTTTGATAAAAAAAAATTTAATTTCTTCTTTCTCTTTTTTTTTTAATTCTTTGCGAATCGTAAATAAAAAAATTTATTTCAATTTCCTGGGTATATTTTTTACTCTTAATAGAATTTGATGATAAAATTTAATTTCAACCTAATTTACAAGATCCTTTTTTATTATAAAGTAAAGTAAACGGACATGTTCCGGTAATTGCGGTCCAGGTTCTCACATTAAATATTTTTCAAAGTACAAAGTATATCCAGCAGTAAAAGGATCCTGGGTTAAATTTCTCTCGTCGTCGAACTAGCAGGTGGGTGGTTTTTGTGGTTTACCACTCTTTGTGCCTCAAATATAATAGTTTCACTCGAAAAATCCTGCCAGGGTTTGCCGTAAATCACCTCCACAGCCATTTAGCAGTATCAATAATTGAAAATAAAATTACAAAAAATCTAATTCGCATCTTTGTAATAATATTTTTCTTAAATGACGTAAAATCATATGAAATTGTGTTGCTTTATTTGAAAAAATGAGACGTTTTAAAAATGCAGGGACATTATTCAAAATTTTAAAATTCTTTTAAATTATAAAATTTAACTTAAGTCCAAAATAAATTAAATTAATTAGTAAATATAATTAAGCAAATAATTTTATAAATTTATTATAAAATTTTTTCTTCGTCAGTTCCTGGAAGACTTCAATATACTGATTGTGAACAAGCTAGAAGTGAAAGAAGTGCAATTTATGAGGATTACATATCACCAAGCGGTATTCAACATTGGGCAATGCCTGCTAAGTATTTCTACAAAAGTTTCAACTTAAAATTTGTGGTATGAAAAAAAAATATTTTTTTTTTTTCGTTTCAGAATATAACAATGCATATCTTTCAGGGTGTTAAAAATCATGGTTTAATTGTTAAATTTTTTTAAATTTTTTTAAATAGCGAGAACTTAAATGTATGAAAAAGCATCATTTTTTTAAATAAAGAAAAATTTAAAAACATATTTTTTTAATTATTTTACTTCTTTAATTTTTCTAAAATGAGTTTTTTTTTTATTTTTAAACATATTTTAGCTCTAAAATTTATATTGCATATATTCAGGGTTTCCATAATAATGGTTTAATTTGTCAAACATTTTATTTTTGTAAATAAAAAAAACTTTAACGTATGAAAAAAGAGATTTTTTGAATAATTAAAACAAATATTTTCTGAAAAAATATTACTTTTTTAAAGTTAAAAAAAATTTTTTTTCCCTTTTTTAATTTTTTTAAAAATATTATTATTTTTATTAAAATTTTGCTTTCTATTTATCATTTTATTTATTTATTTATTTTTTACTAAGTAAAGTTTCTTAAAGATTTGTTTACTTTTACTAAGTACATAGTCTGTGAAAAATATTGATATTCAATGGATTATTTTATGAAACATAAATTATTCATATTTAAGTTAAAATGTATGTAATTATGTGATTTAAAACTATCACACTTGTAGCAGAAAAGATAAAATTTCTGAGCAGTTTCTTCCATTGTTCAGAATTATTTGAATTGAACACAAAAGTATTAAGAGAAATTCATTACCAAAACTTACTAAATTCATAGTATGCATAACATTTAAGTTCTAAAATTTGACATTCGTGACATGACAAAGCTAAAAATCAATACTTTTAACGCTGACAATGAAAATATCAATGACAGTATTTCCCAAGCAAAATCCTAAAGCTTGAATTTATCTTACAATTAATGGCTAGTTTCTGTAACTTAACTATTTAAAAATTCCTTTTTTTCAACAAAATCTTCAGATTACAGCAGTAAAATAAATTTTCGTATGGGTAGTGATAAAACTATTTGAAAGTTTTCATCATAACCTTTCAAAACATGCTAACTATTTTGACAAACAATAATTTTCATGTGTGGTGCATTGGTTTGATATCCTCCAATTAAGGAGCATCTTTCCCTCATCATCGCTAATGATATGCATTTTGCTCAAACATGAATACATGCTGTCACTGTTTCGAATACATGCGGTTTTCGAATTTGAATTTTATTTGCTTCGAAGTTTTTTTTCTACATATTCCAGCTAAATTTTGAGGTACCCCTTTTCACAGTGAATGCTGTTTATTAAAACTAATAAATTAGAGTTAACACTATTTTGTTTATGTGTTTCAAAAATCGTGACACAAAATCCAATTACCAAATTAACTTTTACATTTTAAAACTTTACATTTATATTACATACGGTTTTCGAATTTGCTTACATTACATTTTAAAACTTTAAACACTCGGTAAATGTCCATTATTTTGCATAAAATTCAATAGATACCAACGAAATCTCTCTCAAATGTATATCTACGATGAGTTTTTCAAAATTAAAATCTTTATTTTTATTTTTCAAAAAACTTCCGCCATTTTATTCGGAAGTTCCTTACGGCCTTTACTGTAAAAAAAATTACATATAAAGTACCGGCACTTTGGGTGTATCATCCATTTTGACTTTAAAATATTATGTTACTTTCCCCTTAAATATTCAATAGAGTGATTTAATTATTTTACGGTAGTTATTACTGTAAAAATAATGGTATATTAGATTTTTTGTTCCGTAACACGTTCCGTTAAAAATGGATTTTACAGTAAAAAGTACCGGTACCCTGAGTGCCGGTATTTTTTTTTTACAGTAATTTGATCAGGAATTTTTAATAGTTCAGGATGCGACACATAAACCCAGCATTAGATTGAGAAATGTCTCTTAGTAAAATTAGTTATATACTAAATTAGTTTCTATTCCTTCCAAAAATTAAAGAAAATTTATTATCAATAAAGATGTAATTAAGTAACTATTATTTTTCCAGCTAAATAACTTTTTAATTACAATTTTCGTTTCTATATAGTTTGAATCATTTAATGGACCTGCCAAGGTATGCTTCAGTAGAGATACTAAATACCCAGAGAGAGAGATAAAAACATGTCATGACTTAGCCAATGGAAGTAAGTACGAAATTCCGTATTAACACGTGAAACAGTTTTTATTTTTATTTTTATTATTGTTATTTATCTCAGTACTACACGATAAGGGGAATTCCAAAACTAAGAGAGAAGTGTGTTTAGTGGCCATAAGCTTTTAAAAATGAATTATTTCTTATTAAAACTTTTAAATACTTTTCTTCTTATGAAACTTGTAAATAAATATACTATAACTTTCAAATACTTTTACTTCTTAAATACTTTATTCCTAATATTCTTAAACTAAAACTAAACTAAACTCAGTGGCACGACAGCTCATAGAGGGCCAAGGCCTACTGTGCCCATCTCAGTTTTCTTGACCTTGGGCTCTGGGGTGCAGGAGCAGATGTTCCGGTCAGGTGGTCAGCCGAACGCTGGACCCCCATTGTTTAGTTCCAAATCATGCTTGGTACACATTTATCGACCCACTGAAGAGATGAAAGGCTGAGTCAACCTTGCCCGGCCCGAGGATCGAACCCTGGACCTGTGGCACGGGAGCGCGGAGCGTCCTAATATTCTTATTGAAACTTATTTAGACGTTAAAAAATTCGTTAAATATATATAATTTTGCTGATAATATTGTATTAAACAGAAGCATTTTTTAATAGGAAATAAATCTAGATTTTCATGAGTTAAAGTTTCTTTTTTAAATTTTCTTCTACTTTCATTTTATTTTTTTTAAATAGTCAATAGATTATACATGATTAGCTGAAAAAAGAAATATAAAAAAATATATAATAAAAAAAATAAATATATAAAAAATTATAATAAATATATAAATTATAAAAATAAATATAAAAAAAAAATATTAATAATGGAAAATTTAGTTACTTTGGTTGGTCAGAACTTGTGGAGAGGGTGAATTTCTTATATTTCCAATTTAAAAGACGCTGAAGTGTCATATAACATGCTATATTTAGTTGTGTTTTAAATTTTATTCTAATTAAGTGTACGCGTAAGCTCGAATACGCTTTCAGAAAATTGATTATTGGTTGAACCATAATATTGTTCAAATTTTCTGCAAACTTGATGAATTACGAAATGTGGGTTGAACAATAACCTGTGCAAAAAATCTGAACGTTTCTGTCTTTGAGATGCCACTAAGCAATTTATTTAACAAAAGGTATTTAATTCATATATCAAAACCAAAATGGTCCATCACAAACCATTTTTGCAGAAGAAAAGTTGCCAAGTTTTAATTGAGTATCTTGCTTACTATACTCCTTGTAAAAAGTAGAAAAAATCACAGAGGTGCGTAATTTCCTCACTCTCTACACTTTCCCACTCTCTGTCACCATGTTTCTCAGCAAATCTTGCTATTTCCCCACGATAGTATATTTCAATTACTTAATGAAATGTAAGGCTATTGGGAAAGAAGCAAGATTCCCCAAAACCATAGAAACAAATTGAGAAAAAGTGTGGGGAGTGTGGAAATATAATGCAAATAGAGCCTTCAATTTTTGCCAAGGTAGATATGCTTATATATCAGCAAAAATATCACCAAAAATTTGCTTCAGTTGCCAAGATCAACAAACTGGTAGTGAAGCTGTAGATGAAAGTGCATTTCGTTTGACAGTTTTGTGTGCTTTTAAAATATGAAATTTCTTAAAATTAAAATTTGGATTTTTGTGAAAATGATACCAGATTGATAATAAATAATTACAGATTCATTATTACCAACCGACAAATATGCAAGTAACATGTATTTTCAAATAAATCACATTTTTCAGTAATTCAGTGTAACCAAGTTTTAAAAGGGATTAATTTGCAACAGATTCGGGTGTAACTTGACACCGTTTTAAGGAGTTAGCAGGCTTGTAGCAAAACTTGCGAAGAAACAAAAAGGAAATTACATACTTTGAATGAAATGTTGTCAGACTATACTATATTTCTATCATATAAATTAAAGATTTTAAGAATCTTATTTAAATGTGTAAATATTTATATTAAAAAATATTCTTTTTTTCCAGGTCCATTACAATTTCCATACAAAGATCCCTGCAAAGGTATGTGTATTAACCATAATATTCATAACACATGAAAACAATTTATATTGCTTTTGTTTTCCATTTGGCAAAAATAATTTATAATGTTTTTGCAAATGGAACCATTATTAAATAAGAATGATTTTTTTAAAATTAATATAATGAAGAAGAACCTACGACGCTTTATGCTACTTTTGCTTAAAATAATAGCAAATATACTTAAAACAGCTGTTTTATTTTACAACAGGAAATTCATAAACGTTAATCTTTAATTTCTCTTGAACAAAACACTCTTAAGTTCTATTTGCACATACGATTGTATCAAAACCATACACTATTATTTCCTTTTGTTACATTTTCATAAAAAAGAATTTTATTTTTTAGAGACTTTATTCGATTTCTATTCAGTTCGTTACTTGTACTCCCAAAATATAAACTGAATAAACTAAATTCCAAGTTTATTTTGCCGACAAAGAAGTTTACAACCTATAAGAATTTGAGAAAATTATGATGCGTCTTTCAAGCGATAAAAAACAGTGACATTTTTATCGACAAACAAGACGCCGATTGCGCGCGTGACTGATAACACATTTTTGCACTTATATCTTCTTTTTGAACGATATAAAGAAGAATTTGTGTGCATCGAAGTCACCTCTACGAAGCAGTGGATACAAAAATATAGCTTCAATTAAAATCCTCATTCCTTGAATTTTTCAATACTTTTTATTCAGATAGATTGCTAGTATAAAATAATGGCTGTAAAATATTTGCATTCCAAAGAATTCATCAAGCTTCATTATTTTTCGTTCACTCAAATTCAATAAATATACGTCTTATAGAATCTTTCACATTAAAAGTTTCTAAAGTAGAAATATTTCTATTGTACAATATCTAGATTAGTGATATGGAAAAAGTGACGATACGTCCTTACGATATTATCAATACTTGGCATAGATATTTTTATCTATTGTGTCGGTTCGTACAATACTTCCTAAAAGAGAGTAGTCCTCAGCACAGGTTACCATAAACAAAATATTTAAACCTTTAATTCTCCAAACTTAATGACATATTTTCTATCTTTCACTACGCAACCTAGTAGTCCGAACGTAGTGACATCGTTCATTTTACTTTCTACTGCGTAGTTTATGTTCGTCACTTCGGAATACTTATTGATCCGCACTGAACCTTTCTATCTTCTGGGAGGTATTGATTGGTATCGATATTTCCATTTGGAAATAACCAGGACCTGATTATCGCTTAGGCCCAATAGGCATGGGCCTGGGGTCCCACAATTTCTGAGGGGTCTCAAAAATTGGTGAAAAGTCTAATGAAAGGTGGGATAGCTTCGTGTTGATTTAAGCACTAAATACAATAATTGATTTAAGCACTAAATGCAATAATTACAACTTACAATAAAAGAATAATTCAGCTAATCAGGGACTTTTAGCAAAAATCACTGATTTCAATTGTTTATGGTCACCAAACTATTTTTATTTTGATCTATCATTGTTTTATTGTTTTATATTTTGCCTTAATTTATAGATACGTAAACTTTATCCTAGAAAAATAATCCTCAATTGTCTTCTTTCAAAATTTCTTAGAATGTTTATCTTGAATCATGCAGTTCAATAGATTCTTTTCTAGGACTAATTACTCAAAATATTACGTAAACTTTAGTAATTTAATTTCAAAATATTTTGTAAGGGGCCCGGATAATTTGGTGGGCCTTGGGCCTGAATTTGTCTTGATCGGTCCGTGGAAATAACCTTTCCAGAAATATATATTATAATACATTCTTTGGTGATTTGATGATGTTATAGTTCCTGTAAAATCACTAGACTTAAAGACAACACGTTTTAGGAACGCAATTATCATCAAAATAGATAAGAAGCGTTAATAAAAAAACATATTTTTAGATTAAGAATAGCTAAATAAATTTTATCATTAAAAAAAAGAATGCAATCTTAAATTCACTTGTTGTATTGCAGTTATTGATCATTGTTTTTTTTTCAAAGAAGTTATTTATTAATACCAAGAATATATTACTAACAAGACATAAAGAATGTTTTTGTTAATCAATGAGTTTGGTATTAAAAATATGTAACAGATTGTAATTAGTTCTAGTAATTAACTTTTATTCCTTAAGATGTATGGAGTATTTGTTAAATAAAAATTTTAAAATCATGTTCAAAATTTTACTTCTATTCATCAATATTTTGATTAATAATATAGAGGAAATGTGTGAATAACTTGATATTTACAAGAACATATTTTAAGATATTAGAAAATAATGCCGCATCTCTATCTATAAGTTGACCATTTATTTGTCTTCACTGTATTGGAAAAAAAATCTTTACACTTCGTCCTCAAAATATGCTCAATAAAACTTTTGCATAGATACAAATATTTCTACTGTTGTGAGCTTCATTAATATTGATACAAATATCACTATTGATATTAACAAGCTCAATTAATATTGATACAAATAACACTATTGATATTGAGAAGCTTTATTAATGTTGATACAACAAACCTTATTGATGTAGAAATTTAAAGCATGAATTTTGATTTTTCAAAATGGAAAAAATTATCATTCAAAATTCTAAAATTGTTGAGACAAAATTTTTATGAGTGACAAAATTTTGAAGAAATACTGTTTCTTTAAAATAACGTAACAGGGTTTTGCTTCACTTTGGCGTCGTTTTATTCACATTGTTTTGTTCACCCACCCCTGTAATAACAATATGTAATAATAATTTGAGCAAAAAATAATAATGACTTTTCAAAAATAGTCTTCAAAAAATTTTTATATTTTTTAACATCAGGAATGTAAAACTAAAAAACGTATTTATATGTTCATTGAAAACATGGAAAAATTGAGTTTATGAGCAAAATAAATGTTTAGAACCTACGAACACAAAAGGAGAAAAAAAAATTACTGTTTTTACAACCTTCAGCTTTATGATAGTATAATGAAAATAAACACCTCCCATCACATCTCGATGGCGATACCACATCTTCCCAACTTAAAAAGACTATCAGTAAAATAATTTCTGCTTCAGCTATTTTGCGCAAATGAAAAAAAGCCAACAAATATTAGTATGCTAATTCTAAATGGTACCCATAGGCGCCAGTCTTCTGAAAAGAGCTTATCTCATTTCTTATGCTTATCCATTAAGCCATTCGTTCTAAGGTTTCAGGATCTAATGGCTTTAGTGAACTTCTTTTCTATTTTTCTAGTATCTTTTCCTGTTTTGTTCACTGATGGAAGTGATATGAACCGATACCTAATGGCTTACTGGCTTCTTTTATTTTCCGCATATTAGATATCAATATTATTTCGACTTTAAAAAAAAAGAACTTTCTTTACAATTGTAATGTGAAATTGAAAATATTTTCGATTTGTTTTTATGACTAAGGCACTTAATCATGAATTTATTTAGAGTGGGGTAATATATTATTTTGATTCTTAAATCATTTGAGAATCGGGCATTTAGTCGATTGATGCGTGATATTAAGAATCTCCCTTCAAATTCTTAATTACTCTATATTTTTGGACGCATGATGAATGATTTTGGACGCTTTTGAAGAGAAAAGTTGAAATCCAATCGAAAGATTTACTATAGAATAAACAAAATAAGTTTATCTTTTCTCTATTTTTCAAATAATTAGACTACATTTACATCTGTATACTTTAATTTTATGCGAGACATTTATTTACACTTTTTAATGTCATTTCTCTATATAGTTGTATCGCTTCTCTGTAGCAGCATTTATACGACTTGTCTAGCGGTTCGCATGGTGTTTTTTACTGCAAGTTTCAGTTAATAGCTCCAGAAATAATTATGGAATGTTATTGTTTTAATTTCATAGAACTTTCAGTTTTGAATATCTTCGTAGGTTTTAAATTTTTTGTGCAGTTAACAGAATGTAACGTGAAGTCGAACAGCGGCTCTTCCGAATTTTTAATTTAGAGATATACAAAATACTGTTTATATTCTACAATATTTTATATCATCTTAGGGGTTGTTTATTTTTCGGTATAGTCGTAACAATTGTCGATTCATATTTGTAGGCGCCGTGACAGTTTTAGTTTGCCTATATCGTACTAGCTCCCCTCTTTGTCCTTCTGAAAATCTTGAATCATAAATTCAACCATTTCTTAGGCGTGTGGTAGTTTGAAATCGAAGTTGGTGGACTTAACAGTTGATGAAATGGCAATAAACACAATAAGATACTGTAAAACATTGATTAGGTGAACTGGAGAAAAGGAATGATCAAAGGTTTAAGCCTTGTTTTAATCTACCAGTAGCAGTTTTAATAGAACATTCAACGTGCTGGAACTCGCTCTATAGTTTCGGCTTGGCATCCGGTAACTACCACTTGTTCACTGATTTGAAAGAATATTCACCCGTAAGGTTATTATGCTTTTTGAGTTGTGATAAACTGAAGAGCTGGTATGACATGGACGTAAAATAACAGTCATATCTAAAAAAATACAGTGATATATTTACTAATTATCAAGAAAAATAGACGAACATTTCTCTTTTAAAATTATGCAAATCTTGTCGAAAGCATACTGATATTCGTATTTCTAAATTTTAAAAAAAATGACAACTTTACTTTTCCGATTTCCCTTTAACTAACATAACCGGTATGAATAATTTTAAAAAATTAGGTAAAAATTAAGGTATTAATTAAGACCATAAGAGTATTATATCATCTAATTAATATTATAAGTATGAAATATTATTATAAGTAATAATATTATAAGTATGAATAAATGAACTATACATTACACTACATATTGAATATACTGCAGAACCGATAAGACAAAGGAAGCTACGTTTTCAAAAGTTGGATTTTAAATTTTAATTTATAAACAACTTAATCTTTATGAATTATTTTTAATTAGTAAATAAGTGTGTTTGATAATTTTTTTAAAATTCAATATCAAAAATTCCTATTATTTAGTTTTAAATCAGGCACTTTAATATTTTAGCTGTATCGCTTGTTTATGTCATGCGAAATGTCGCCCATTAACTTTCACTCGGAGAAACTAATTGCTTGTAAATTTTTATAGGTCTTACTGATATTAGCTGTGCACCATTTTATTTCTCAATCGTTGGCTTAAACGAAACACAAAGCCGAACAACAAGACAGTTCTGTGATGATAAAACTACAGGTAAAACTCATTAATATTTCATTCAACTGAATTATTTTATTTATATTATTATTTCAAGACTTTGAATGTGATATATTTTATTTATTTCATTCATTTACTTGTTTATTTGCAGACAACAAATGCCAGACTATGGATCAGATAAAATTCAAAATCAGCCACGAAGGTAAGTCGATATCACTAAAAATCGATATTGATATTATTATCGATATTAAAATTTTCTAAAATATATTTATGCCTGTTGAAATGTAAATATTCAATATAAGCTGACTTACAATCTGTTCTTCACTGTTTAAATTTCAACTGGGTGTTACATTTTTTAATCTGTTGTTTCTGTTTCATGCAAGATAAATCAGATAATCGAAACTCTACTAATAATACCTTCAATATCACTCATTGTTCTAGAATTGATGCAATAAGATTATGCAATAATACAATTCTAGGGTGGCAAGAAAAAACTTCGACGCACGCATTCCTAGCACAGATAGATTAAGGTCACTTATTGTAAAAATAAATTTATGCTCGTAAAGCTCTTGAAAATACTTGTCTGCAGTAAATTGCTTCTCTCGAAATATATAACTTTATACTGGTAAATTAACTTTATACTGGTAAAAGTAATCTTCAATTAAGGCCTTATCGTTGTTTAAGACTCAGGCATTTCGTTTGTCAAATTAATACGAAACATTGTAGTGGTGTCATCTGTTGATGAGTGAAAGAGTTATGTGTTTCTTGTCAGTAGTCATCAATGTAGAGGGAATGCAACAGAGGTGTTCTTCGTTTCGAAGCCATAGTGTTTGATGTTGTAACCACTATGGAAAAGGATGTACTACACCGACGAACTGAGTTAGGGGAGCTATATATAATAACTATTTAAATTAAGGATCAACTTCACTAGCTTTACAAAAGTTCGTTACAATTACGTGTGCCTGTCTTTTATGTCAAAGAAGGAAGATGTTTGTATAATTACCTGTTAATAACTGTTAGTTCGCAACTATTTACAAGCACTAACAATTTTTGTTAAAGAATGGAGTTGGTTGTATCAAATAACAGCCAACTCTCCAAATTTTATAGAAAGTACTCGGTATTCAATGCAGTGTCATAATACTTATTGAAATATCACAACCAAATTTTTCTATAAAAGTAAATATATGACCAGCTGTAATATATTTACAAATTGATTACCAGCTGTAATATATTTTATATTACCAGCTGCAATATATTTACTGCGGGATGAAACTCATTTAATGACATTTTTTCTCATATCTAGAGTAATGATTTTTTTAGAGATGCCATAGACTTATGAGGTTTAACAGAAGCTCATAAGTAAAACAGATCAGACAAAAAAAAAAAAAAAAAAAAAAAAAAAAAAAAAACATTATAGTCACTGCTGGTGCATAAATTGTTCATTCTACTTGCAGTAAGATAGTCAAGAAATGTGTTTTGCACCATTATTGAACATCTACAGCTCTGTGTGCTGGAGCAGTATCTTGTAGAAAATTCCATTTTTGATTCCTATCACGATATGATGAGATGAAGATATTTAATTATAAACTTTGTTCAAACCATTATTTTTCAAATGGTACATGAATGAATAATAATTTTCTATCTGGTCCTTATCATGCTATACCTTCTCTTAAATATGCACTTTCTTTAAAATATTGATTTTAAATTATTTAATTATATTTTTAATTTAATTACATTTTTAATGAAAAAAATTCGTCCCATTTTAATTTGTTTTCAATTTTTTTTAGGTATCAGATGCAGTGGATCTATGGGTTTACTAGCTACACCAACATTTCTCCTACTAGCATTCATCATTTCTTTTTTGCTTTCTAGGAATGTTTGAACTTTTCACTTCAATAAACAATTATTTTAAAATTGTAAAATATGTTTACATCCAACAGTTCTAAAAAATAGGCTTCAAGCAGTTTTTAAAAGATGAACATCTACGCTGAACTTTTATCTACACCCATAAGCCTTGCTAGGTGTGCCCATCCAAAAAGATTTCTGCAAATCCGTGACTTGTTACAGTATTATTTCATTTTTGCACGTGTGTTAACTTTAACAATTTTTTACTAGTTTTTTTTTCTTCATGTGTACATATTTCTTGTTTCTGTTTGCTTTGGAAAACTCCAATTTTGTGATTTTATGACTGCCTAAATATTAATCAAATATATTTTTCTTAAATTGTCATTAGTCATTTTGTATTGTGCAAATGTGTAATTTTGGTTTTTAATAAAATTTAAAAGTTTTATATAACAGTATTTCTTTCTTAAAAAATTTGCTCCATTCCCTTTTACCCTTTATACACAGTTAGAAATTTCCCAAAATAAGTTGTCAAATAACAATTTATGTAATTGTAATTTTTTCATATTAAAACAAAAAAATTAAATAACCATAAATAAGATGGTATTCAAACTGTTAACTGTGAGAAAAACGGTTTATTAACTGCTTTAATCTAATACGGTTTAAACAACTAGAGTTTTATCGCACCAACAATGCCAACCTAATTAGTTATTGTAGTTTGTATGGCTTATATGTCAATCCCATGACCGACAGAATGGGGGATTGCGTCTCAGCTTTGATAATACTATATTTCCTCCATTTTCTTCAACATATGAGTTTCCAGTACCTTGCACACATCCAATTAATGACCCTGGACTATTAGAATACTATACTCTCATTCGCACATAGATGGCGGCACCATAAAGTTGCTTAACATAAAAAGTCTACGATAGATAAAACAACCAGATAAACTAATTAAACCACATTCCATGATTCATTTGATAAACACAACTCAACCGCATTTCTGATTGATTAGTTGTAAACGGTTTCAAACTCATAAAGGTAAAAATTGTTCTTTACCGGAAACTTTATGGTAAATTGGATGACCCGACTATTGTCTATTATTTTACCATAAGGTAAGTTTACGGTTATGGTATATTTCCCACCAGCTTCATTATTTCCTGCATATTATTGGTGCGCCATCTACTGATAAACTTTATAAACTACAAAAAAAGGTCTTTCTTTACATAAATGTGGGTAACAGTAAAGATTTGCATGGGGTCAAGAAGGGAGGTCAAAACTGGAAAGCTATTTTTTCTTCTTATGTGAACCTTCTTATCGGTTCGCATCGAGTTTGTCTGTAGTTACCCTTACAAGAATATATGGTGTTTTGAGGTAGAGAGGTGTAGAAAAATACACCTGAGGTAGAAAATGAGATTACGTTTTGCACTAAAAATAACCTCAATTAAACTGATTTTCAATCTCATTCACACCTCATAAAATCAACCTTGTCTCATTATCTTCAGCAAATAATCTGTACTCTTCAGAAACAACCTCTCGAAGCTGATTGCTCTAAGGTAGATTCTGTAACAACCTCAAAACAACCTCAATGTGCATAAAACAACTGAACTTCGATAATGAACCTTAATATGTTTATTTTTGAGGTTGTTTTTGGAGTCAACTTCAAATGAACCTCAAATCAACCTTAGCACCTTAAAACAATCTCTAATAAACCAGATATAAACACGGAATTAACGAAATCGGTTATTGATAAGCACAGAAATTCAAGTTTATGCCAATTCTTTACAGTGGATAAAATTTTGGAAGTCCGTCCACTTTCTCGCCCAAAAAACATTGTCTTTTAAATCAAATTACTTTTAAGTAAACGTATGAAGCTAATTTAATTTCGTTTAATACATCAATTTCAATCCCGAAAATACTTTAACATAGCATTACTAGGGGAAAAAAAGCCCTGTAAAGCAGTATTTCTTAATTGTTTTGGATCTGGAACGCTAAATGATCGACATTCTTCCGACCGAATCTCGATTTTAAAATTAAAGTAATTGCGAACGTATTAACCAATAAAATTTATTTTGAAAATACTTAACCAAAAGAATGGTATTTTTTCATCGTCTTATCATTAATAATCCTTAATTAAGCTTTATATCTGACCGAGAGCCGATAAGCCAAATATGACCGATAAGCCGAATTATGGTTTTCGTTGCAATGAAAACTGAAAAAAAAACTGCTATAAGAATTTGAAAAAGGCTATTTGAAAAACATTTTTTTCTATAAAATATCTAGTTTATGGGGAGATTTCCGTATCCTGATCTGTGACAGAGTAATCGCCAAGTCTTGGAATCTTCCGGGCTGCGGTCCGCGAGAAACTAAAATAAAAAAACATCATAAAAACGGACCAACTCAAAAGGTATTACTCCTAACCACCCCGGGGCAAACATCTACATGTTTTTTTTAAAAAATTTTGCAAGTTTAAATTTCTATTTGGCAACTTGGCGATTATAGTTGGCGCAACAGATCACGATACGGAAATATCCCCTAATGGGTCTGAACAGCGCATTGGGAAGTTCCATTGCAATATTTTATAAATTCATGTCCTTTTCATAGTTTCCTTGTTAAATAGTTAATTAAAAAGAAAGAAAAATCTCCACAGAAATGGCACTATTCTTTTTCATTTCTATTTTACGTTAATATCGTAAAAATAATCAAAGTATTAAGTAGCAATGGATTATTTATTGGATCTAAATATAATAATAGGTTGAAAAAATTTTTTAAAAAAATTAACTTAAAAAAGTCTTAATTCTCGGAACCTGTTTAACTGCTCCATGAAACCCTTAGGCTCCGCAGAACACCATTTGAGAACCACAGCTAGTAAGGAGTTTACTATTGTAAATCCAAATAACATTTTAAAAACTTTGTAGCTTTTATCTACCCAATCTTCAAGAATAAACTACTATAACAAAATTAAAAATATTTTTGTGGGCCAAATCCTTAACAATTTTTGCTTGACATTGTCTTTAAAAGAATACTATGTATAGAATCATTATATGAAGGACACAGCTAAAGTTTGTTTAACATCTTTAAAACTTCACAAATTCTTGGCAAAGTCTTTAACTTTTCATTTAATATTTTGGGATATAAAAAGAACTCGCAATACTACGCTGGCATATTTTAAGATATTTCGGGAATATTTTTAGTTTTATCTTTTTTATAATAAAAGGAAGATTTTGTATATTTCTGTTTGTCTCTCTTACGACTCTAGAATGGTTTGTGCTATGGTTCAAAAATAAGAATGAAAGGAAATTTCAGTTCCGGTTCTAAAAATCAATCCGAAAACTTTCAATCATTTTGAAAAAGTATATTTTCTCAGAAGTTTAGTATTAGCTACTCTTATAAAATAAACTGTAAACGGATCTGGATTTTTTTTTCTCTTTCTAACTTGTTACTAATGATGATTGTTATCTTACAACTCTATTTAATAAAACAAAAGTATTTTTTCTCACGTTTCTTAATATTTAAATATTTTTATTCGTTATGTCAGGTAATATCAATTTAATAAATGTGGATGACACGTAATGTCACCATCATAGATAAAAAATCACATATTTTTTCATAGATAAAACTCTCACTTTTGGTTATTCAGCAATCCTTGGGCTATGTTTTAGTAATTTTGAGAATCATTTCGTCACGAAATCACGTGATTCGAGACGAAACGGGAACTGTAAAATGCATGTCGAATCATCACCGTGCATTGTGGGAGATTGCTAACTACAATGAAGACTAGACGATCGAAGCTGGAATGACAAAATAAACTGACTGGCTCGAATGGTGATCAAGGAGTTGACCTCATACCAGGAAGATCCCGGGTTCGAATCCCGCTTCGGGCATGGATGTAATTTCTATCGATTTCTCTATTTGACCTTCTAGTCTAGTTGGAGTGACGTTGATCCACCCGCATGGTGTCAATTTGAGACTATAATAAGGTTCCAGGAAAATTGTATCTTCGTCTTATAGTTCAAGGTTCTGACTTCATAGTTCAACGTTGAATTGATGTTTTTAGAGTGTAAAATTACAATCTGGCATTAAAATATTTGTTTAATATTATATAATTTAAAAATTTGTTTATACATTTATGAAAAAATATAATCGAACTTTCTTGCTTCCAGAAAATGATAATAAAAAAATCATTTAAAAAAATGTTTGAAAAGTAGTTGTTTAAAAAATTTTTTTATTCCCAAAAGCAAATTAAATTACCAAACTTTGACTTACCTATAAAAGCGAATATCGAACTGGATTGGGATACAATATGGCAATTGTATCCTAATCCTGTGCTGGAGCACTTGAAAATTGTATAGGAAATGAGAAAGGAATGGATTATTTTTACAAAACACCAATTTAAAGATTAATGAAAAAATAATAGTACTTTTTTTATTTACTCAAAAGCTGATTGCAGTTTTAAAAAAAGAACTGAAGTTGATTAAAAAGAATTCAAAAAATAAAATATAATTACAAAATTTCATTTTCTACATAGAGTCGAGTTAGAAATAAAACATGCCATATATTTTTTTCTATTTACTGTTAGAATGAAAAATAAAATCAATGTAAAGCGAGCGTAAAAGATTTAATAACATTCTTAGTTTCAAATCGGGGGAAATTTTGGGACACCAGAACTTTTTTACATGAAAACATTTTAGACGCAAATTTGTCTTAAACTCCTTTAGTAGGACAAGGATACTTTGGATTACATTGAATATTTCGAATAGAATTAAAATGTCGTGATACCATGATACTGTTGGTCTAGATTATGCTGTCGGTCTTGAAGTTGTGGAGTATAAGCCTCCATGACTTCTTTTGTCGGTATTTGGTTGTATAGTTTAACATTCTGGATGATCTGATTATCTGTTAGTTAACATCTTTATGATCAGTACACTGTTGATATCCGTACGTTTTTCGTGATAAAAACAACAGAAAATTGGTTCATCGGACTAGAAAATATGTAATTGGTCTTATTAACACTCATGCTCTTGATTCATTCCTAATGATCTGCAAAATTTCCCGACTTAAACCCGTCGAAAAACTGTGAGGCACTTTAGAACGCCCAATAAGCGCCAAAATCAGCATCTCCGCTATTTGAGGCTGTTTTTGAAGGCTCCGCGTAATATGAAATGATGCTTTTTTGCGAATAATATGCTATTTTTATAACTGCTGTTAGAAACTCTTACGCATGACAGTTAGGTCAAGTTTAGCCTATCTAAAGCCTATCTGTCTACGCTTTTTTTGAAGAAAATGTCGTGAAACTTCAATATGGAGATAAGCAACAGTTTTGTGAAAATGAAAAGCGTTTGTGACCTAATTTTTTAATACTTAAAAACTTACTCCAATGCTGCATTACCTGGGCTCATAAAAATTTGCAAAAACAGAGAATAAGGCAATGATTTTGATGATGTTGGTGGAAAAATCTCACCAAATTGGCGATTTTAAAAAAAGTTTAATAACTTTTAAAATATTTAAGTTATTTGACTATTCTAAAGCCCAGATAATTCTTTAAGGCAATATTATATATATATAGTTTAAAATCATCGCATTGTTTCAATCGTAAGGCACTTAAACTGAGGCTTTTTTATTTTCCTTGGCGACAGAGCTTCGAAAAGCAGTGTTAAGATTTGCGAGACAAAATCCTTAATGAGCGGCTTAAACTTGATGCGACAGGCTGGCAAAAACTAACCAAAACTAGATGACTATCAACACTGCACAAAACTAAACTCTACTGAGCTCCGTCTGACTGAGCTGAGCACTGCACTGAGTTGCACTTTACAAAATTAAGATTTTAATGCTGCTTTTCGAAAGCTCTGGCGTCACGTGAAACAACGCTTTTTAGCGAATTCTATTCTGTTTATATACGTGTTATGAGATTTATCAGTTGTTTATGACTGTTGTGGTCAAATTTTACTTATGTTTAGCCAGCGCCCTCTATGCAAATAATAAAAATGGTGCAAAACGTCAATGTGAAGAAAAGTCATAGTTTTGTGAAAATCACAAATGCTTGCGACCTAATATCTTAATATTTAAAAACGTTTCCCAACGTTGTGTTGACTGGACTCAAAAAGATTTGCAAAAGTTGAGAATTATGCATTGATTTTAATCATTTTCCTCTAAGTAGAAAAATCTCATCATATTCGCGATTTTTATTTACAATTTCTTTAAAAATTGTTTTAAAAGTATTTAAAATTTTTTGCAAATTTAAAAATTTAAGTTGTTTGTACACGCTAAAAAAAATTCTGGTATATTTTTCATACTGTGTGATAATGACGATTTTTTTTTTTTTTTTTTTTTTTTTTTTTTTTTTTTTTTTTTGTTTGATGATGTTAGATTATAAAAGTTTTGTTCTTTCTATTATATTCTTAATGCTTATTATTTTATTTATTTATTTTCAACAGAAATATGATAAAAAAAAGCAATTCAGACATTGTGAAAATCACTCTTAATTATGTTGCCACTAAGTTAAAACAAGCAAAAATGCTGTTATAAATTTGAAGAGAAGAAAAATTTTAACTCTCATCTTCTTCTGATGAAAAATAACATAAAAATAAAAACCATAACTATCGGAATGAAGTTTAAAATAATCTTAAGGCATCTGTTAGTATAATTAAAACTATCATTTTATTTCAGTATTTAAACACATTTCTTATTGCAATTCGAATGAATAAAATATGAATCAAAATATGAATAAAAATGAACTCATATGAATAAAAATGAACTAATTTACTTTTTGAAAGCTTATTTTTTTCCAAAAAAAATGAAGAAGTATTAAAAATAGCCAGAGACATTTATAACAGAAGCAAAGTTATATAATTATAGACCACTTATTGAAATTAATTTTATATTTAACGATTTAAAATAATTTTATATTGAAATTGCAATCAAACTTTAATTAAAATTATTTATAGATTAATCGCAATAAACTTTAATTATTCCTTATGCGTGGCTGTTAACAAATTATTTATTCCATCGTGCGCTTATCGACGATTAAAGGTAAATAAATACTTATCAAAGTTTCATTAGTTTTTGAATTATTGAATTATGATATGAAGGAAAATTAAAAGTAAATAATATAAAATCTTCCCATTTTCGTAATTTAAATATTAAAATTCGAAAACAATATATCAAGTTCAAACCAAATAAACTAGAATGAAATATTAGTCGTAAATGTCTATGCTCAAAGGCGTAAAATGGTAATAAATTTATTTTCATTAAAGTTGATAAAGTTTCAAACTTTATTCCTCACATAAAACGGATTGTTCGTTTTGATCGTCCTATTTTACTTTCTAGTTATACATTATTCTAAATTTAGTGGCTGAAAGAAGATAAATATAGTATTTTATTAAACTCTTCTAAGAGTCTTACCCACAAGTCTTTTTCAATATTTGCAAGAAAAATCTTTTCTTTAAACTAGAACACTTAATAATCATGTCATAATTAATAATGAAAGTTATTTTCTAGTTTTGTGATATTCTAAATAGGGCTGATATTTGAAATATCTTAAAAAGATAAATTTGGTATTACATTAAATTTTTCGAATAGTTTTATTCCGTATAACATTGAAAATATTTTCATTAGAGAACATTTCAAGTATTCTCTAAATAAAATAGTTTTATTGCTTAATTATAGTTTTAATTGTGTTTTCAATGCTAAACATTTATAGAAAACTTTACAATAATTTACATTAGTAATTAAAATATGCATCACTTTATCTTTCAATATTTTCAGCGTGTATAGTTTCGGAAAAATTTGAAAATGCATCGAATATGTTTATGTTTGCCCAAGACAACAGCTCTAAGAAATAAAGCCCGAATAATCAGTTTTTATACTTTAATGAATAAAACAACAGTTAATGGTGCTCCAAAACAATATTTCATAATCCAAATCTTATGAATTTAATTACAAATTGACACTAAAAGTATTATATTCTGACATAATAGTGGGGGCGAAATGTTTACGTCAATATTTTTCTCCACTGGGTTTTGTTTATTCTAATTTAATTTGAATGACTTTCTCTAAATAAAATAGTTTTATTATTTAATTATAGTTTCAGTTGTGTTTTTTAATGCTAGTTATCCATATATAAATTTGCAACAATTTACGTTACGAATAATTTACATTAGTAAGTATAAATTTATCACTTTCTCTTTCAATAATTCAGCCTATTTATCGAAAAAATTGGAAAATGAATCTAATATGTTTTAGTTTGCCTAGAACTGCTATAATTAAATAACAAGACTTTAGCTCTGAAAATTGAAGCAAAAATAATCCGTTTTTATACTTTAATGAGTAAAACAACTGTTAATGGCACTCCAGAGCAATTTATCACAATCCAAGCCTCATAAATTTAATTACACATTGACACAAAATATATCATATTCTGCGACCTAATAGTGGGGGCGAAATATTACGTCACTACTTTTTTTTTTCTCCACTTAGTTTTGTTTATTCTTCCTCCTCCGGAACTGAGAGAAATGAGAATCTTAAAAGAACGAGCAATTCTCTCTATTAGAGAGCGATAAAGTAGCCAACTGTGGAAAAAGAAGGAGAAACTGAGTGAAAAAAGAAAAAGAAAAAAAAGAATATTGTCGGCAAAACATCAACGCCGATCTTCATCTGTTCATTTAAAGTTAGAACCGCGCTGGCTCTCCTATCTAGGCGAGCGTTGACAGCGCTCCCGCCCGTATCCTTATATGGCGGCTGGAACTATTTTAGCAACAGTGCTCCATGGATGTAGCTTGCTTGAAATCATGACGACAACATCTCGCCTTTTCTTCATTAAATCTCTTTCTTCTTGCAACCTGAAATCTCTACCTGCGAGCTTATCTCTTAGTAAAGTTCGACAAGTGTGTCTCACGGAATTCTTTTTTCATCCCGTTTTATTGCTTGATTGATGGCAGCGTCTAAACCCTATTGATTGTGAAATGATGACTTCATAGTTATCGTTTTCTTTCATCTAAGAGTTTTTTTCTTTTCAAAGAATTTTATCGTCTGACTTTTGTTTAGAGAGAAAACAATTTAAAAGTTTTATTTTTGAAGCAAACGATTAATTAGTTTTTTTTTTTTTTTTAGAAGAAAACGATATTATTTTTAAAATTTTATCATAGATAAAATACTTAATTTTACTATGTAATTTGTTTAAATAATTAAATTAATTTAAAACGGTTCCCATAATTTGTTGACCTCTCGTTCTTTTAAAAACATCGTTGACTGGCAAGACAAAAATTCCTTTTTTGATATAAGATCCGATTATAGGTTTTGTATGATGAATTTTGATATAAACAAGTTATTTCTGGATAAAAAATTTGGATTTGACTTCAAGGATTACATCATAAAGTCATGTGAGTAAATACTTAAATTTTTTTTTAAAGAATATTATTGTTAAATATACTATCAAACTTCTTAAAAAGATATCATAATTTCAAAATTTACTCTATTGATGATTTAAATTTTTAATAACTTTTTAATAAATTATATTAAATATTAAATTCCAATTATTATTTTATAGACTCGATAAGATTTTGTAAAAGCTTATTATGAATATTCATCATATGATTTGAAAACTATTTTAAATAATTTAATTATTGTAACTTAGTGCAAAATCAAACCATTTACTTTAACAGTTGTGATACTTGCCATTACTCTTTTGTAATTTTTTTAAAAATAAATATTTTCAATTATTTAAATTTATTAAGTTAGAGTATTATTAAAATTAACTAAAACAAAAACATCTTGATTGTATAGCAAATAGAAAAACTTATTTACTTTTGATTTAAATAAAGTGATTGAAATTGTTGCTTAATTTAACTTTAAATTTAATCATAAACATACTTACGATCGGTCAGTGTTAGCATGCTCACTAATTATGTGAGCTGCCATTACGTAGTGACGTCAGTTACATTTTACCATAGTGCAGTCGTTGATTTAACTCGTAGTCAGACAGTACACGCTGTAGAACACGATCCATGCTGCCCTGATCCTACTAAGCTTTCTGCTGAAGAATGTAAAGCTGTTCATTATGGATTGTGCTCACCTCTTTTAAAACTCCCCTCTTTTTCAATACCACCAGCTTCAACCTCATCTCCGCCGTCCCCTGCGACTCCTAAAGGTAGTCTTTCATCCCCTTTGTCCTCAACTCCTAGCTCACCTGGAACACCAAAAGGAAACATTTCAACTGTAGGTGAGATTTTCAATATATCTACAGCACAAAATAAAACCCCTTCACCTTTGTTTACTCAAAAGACACCCATTTCAAATCCACAAAGTCCATCAGTTGGTGATATATCCAAAATGACTTCACCAACAGTCGTAACATCAAACTCGGCTAATGCCAACAAAGTTGACATAGAAGTTTTAGATCCTGTCAGCTTGCTAGCTGTTGATCTGGAAGGTCAGCTAGAAGCTCTGGTCAGCTCGTTCGTTGCTCAAGATAAAGTTCGTTTGGCTGCTCGTAAAAAAGCAGAGTCCACAGCAGGAAACTCAAAAACTTCTGCTGGCAAAACTATTTCTTCAATCAAAAAGTATGATAAGAAAGTGAAAGTAAAAGATGACAGATCATCAGATGATGATTCGATTTCTAGTGATGCTTCATTATCTGGAAAGTCAAATGGCTCCAGTAAAAAGGCTGTAACTCAAAGCAAAGTTAAACCTTTGTTGCCTGACACTACAGAACTTGCAGGAGACACATCGTTAGAAGGAGCTCTTGACCAGATGAGTAAGCATTTAAACACATTTGCCGCTTTATATGAAGAGAGCTTGCGCGAAAGGGCAACTTCTCCGCCTTTGAAGTCATCAGTTTTCCCAGCCTTAAAACCTTCTCCTGAATATCAACAAACTGGTGTAAAAGCACAGATTACAAAATTCACATCCAAAGAAAAAGATGTTTTGCAAAATTCTCCTTCGAATTCTCTTGAAAGAAGGCAAGTGCAAAAGCCTAGATCCATTGTTCAGGATGCTTACTTGCCATCTTTGGATCCACCAAGAAGTGGTCCACTTACTTTAGACGCATTGCAAGAACTCTTATTGAATTCATCAGCACCCGAGCCAACACCTCAACATATTCAAACTACTGTTTTCCAAAACTCTAGTCTTTCTTCTGTGCCTTATAGCGAACCGGCTTCCTCAAAAAATAGTTTACCAGCAGCAGCTAGCCATTTTAACGAAAATTTAGTCCCCTTTATTGGCAACGAGACCGGAAGAATAGTTGACCAAAGTAAGCCTTTGAAATTAAATCCTAATGATATTTATAGTCCTCAAATTGTTCCAAAACCTGGACAAGAGCATGTCCAGTCAGCTGTAGACTATGCCATAAATCGAATGCAAAATGTCCACCAAATAAATTCTAATAATGAAAATAAAGCAAAGCCTGTCAAAAATGGCCATCTAGTCAGCGAAGCTAAAACAATGTGGGAGAATATCTCCAACCAAAAATGGAATGAACACTTTGTCACAACAGATATTGACAATAATATGACTGACCCTTTGCGGGACTTATATCAGAAAGGTGGCCATAAAAGAACTCTCTCTATGGAGGGACTTTTGGATGTTCCTAGTCCATCAATACCTCATCCTAAATTGACCACTGCTCAGAAGCAACACATCAAAGAGAGATCTCTGTCACCAACAGACCGCCATTCACATACACCCATTCGTCCATTTTTAACCAAAGGTTCAGTTGCAGAAAGAGTGTTACTATTTGAATGTGCTCCTGACAGAGCTCTGGAAAGAACATCCAGTGGGAATAAAACGAAGTCTAATTTGATTAGCACATGGAGACCTGGGACTAGTGATGTACAGACAAAAACTCAGGTAAATATTTTTAATTATTAATTCAGTACTAATACTGTATTTTTGATATAATGCTTGAGTGTTTATCTAATGAAAACGTATAATTCATAACAACGTAGTTCATTGTTATACTCTCTAACTGCTTGTTGGGGCTTGAGATTATCTCATGACACGGTCGTTTGTTTTTATTATTTATTCAATAATTAATGGACATGAAATTGATTCAATCATTGAATTTTAAGAATATTCTTACTGCTCTTTAAATAAATTTCTCTATTAGTGGTGAATAATTTACAAGCTGAAGAACACAGGTTAGTTTGAAAATATCAATAATGATCACTTTTCTTACCACTCTTAATAGATTAATAATTATTCTTAATAAATAAACTGAATTTCCTACACATTTTGAATTCGATTTCGGCAATATAATAAACATTTTGTGCACTGTATTAAAATTGATTGAGATTTTATTCTAAATAAAGATTTTTCAAGAAAGAGTTTTTAAAGAATATCAATAAGTGTGAAAAGTCCTACATAAATACACGTATGCATAACTATATTCTATGATATTATGCATGAGACAGTTTTTAAAATGAAAATAGTTTTCGTGTTTATAAAATATTTTTCTATTCTTTAATTGAAGTGATTTTTTTTATAACAATAAAAATAAAAAACCAAACTATTCCTTACTAATAATGTAACTGGTATTTTATTACATACGAAAAAAGAGGAATATTTTTACCATATTTTCTTGCATCATATTTTTTTTCCTTTGTGGAATTTGAACCTAAAAAGCACCTCACAAATCGGAATTCCCTAAATCAAGTCAGTATCTTATCTTAGAAGCATATTTCGTCAAGCTTGTCAGCTTCTTTTCCCTCATAGTAACAAAGTGAAGCATATAAGCTCACATAGTAAAATGTTGCTAAAATTAAGTATCTTACTTCCAAATTTTTTTACTAGTATAAAAAAGTAGAGTGTTTGTCCCAAAAATACTCTGTGATCTTTATGAATTATTCATTTTACATTTTTAAAGTGTGTGTAAGTTTATCGTTAATACACATTTTAAAATGTATTTTATCTCAAAGCTTTTGAATGTGTTATATATAACAAAGTATATATTCAAAAGATGAAGTTATGTATGACATGCGAAAAATTATTACCGTCATAATTTACAGTTAAAAACACATGAATAATTCATTTAAAAAAAATGTAGTTTTTAAAGCTTCATTCCTGACACAGAAAAAAATTAATGGGTTTGAGTTTTTATTTTATTGTACATCATAAAATAAATTAAAGTTCTTAAGCTGCAGAATTAAATGCAATTTTCTCTGTAACTCTAAAGCCTCAGAAGCAACCTTGCATGGTGAGATTTGCCAAGGGATAGATTTTTTAAAGTTTTTTTTTAAATCACAAGAATATTTTTAAAAATTGAGAATTAAAAAAGACAGCACTGTAAAAAAAAAAATTTAATATTTTTTAAGTGTTAAACAATTTTTATTTCAATGATTTTTAATGCTCCTGCAATTCTGAAATATTTTTCATTAAATTAATTAAAAATTTAATTTTTACGAATACTGACTTTTCGATGTTTTGTCGTTTGTTTATTTTCTCTATAAAACTTCATTGATTTGAATACATATTATTATTTTTCTTAATCAGGAATTAATAATGGCTAATAAGTAATATATTTGGTTCAATTATTTCTTTAATAATGAGGTTCAACGTGAGACCTTATTTTATCATCACTCCGTACTTTCTGACAGTAATTGTACTTTGATGACCAGTAAGCACTGTATTGGTTAGTAATTTTTACAGAAGTATCAATTTTTCAAAACATAACTTTTTCAAAAAGCACGTTTTATCTTAGTTAATTATGTAGTATTAAAAAGGGTATTTACTTCAAATAATCCTATATTATTTGATTAAATATTGACGATGTCGAATAAAATATCGAAACAAAGTTTTCAATGATTTTATATTTTTCAAAATAAAGTAAATAAACAAATGTTTATTTAATCTCTTTCTTAAAGCGTGGAATAAAATGTTGTTTTATTATAACTTATTCTACATGAAGTTTATGTGTTTTTCTACATCACTTAGTTCTTTAAATAAAAAAAAAGATGTAAGCATATGAGTTTCTTGGAGAAACTAACTAACTTCACCAATTTTGTAATTCAAAAATTATTCCTTTGTTTTAAAAAATGTCAATTTTAAGTACAGTGACTATTTTTCTCATGGATAAACATTAGACATATAAATATATATTACTCTTCCTCATATTTTAATCTTAATACAGTAGTTTTTTTTTTATCTTAAACAATTTTAAAATTAATTTCAGCTTCACAAGAAAAAAAAACATATTTGATCATTATCAATCACGTATAACATAAATTAATATAACTTAAGCGTAACATTAAACATGACTTAAATTATCAATCATTTTAAACTTTCTTCTAAAGTATAATATGAAGTACAATATGAAGTACAATATACAATGTTGCCTCCAGTGATACGTTCTTTTGAAAATTGATTTCGATGTTGTTAATAGTTGTTATGCATTTTTATCACTATTTAATAATAAAAGATATGAAATTCTGATAATACAATTCAGATCTTTAATTGAAAAAAAAAAATTTTATTCATAAAAAAATATATTTAAAAATAATACTTTCCTAAAAATATGTATTTTAACCTCACACACTTATTAAATAATAATTTCTTACCTCATCAAAACTCTTAAAACATCTACAACATAAATTAAATATAACTTGAACGTAACTGAAATGACACTTAATAACTTAACTTAATAACATAACTTAAACAACTTCTATGATGAGAAGGTGACCTTAAGTGATACGTTCTTTTGCAATTGCTTTATATGTTGTTAATAGCTGTCATGCATTTTTATCACTATTCACAATTGTGAGGTTGCGGTGTAACTAACTACCACTACAAATAATAAATACGAATTCAATAGTATATAAGACATGTTAACTTGATTCTATTCTGAGGTACCTTTTGATAGATGAAGGCTGACATGGTCGATAAATAATTCCCCACATTGGTGACCCGGACGTGATTTGAACACGCAGTAACGCCCATTTCGCAGAAATCTCAACAGTAACGCCTACTTCGTTGGATGGTCCACATTAAAACAGTTGATTTGCTGTTAATATAAAAAAATGCTCAAAAAAGAAAGAAAAATATCCGGTGAAGTAATTAAAGTCTCCCGGTCAATAAACAATAATGAAGAAAAAATGAGCGAAATGCTACAAGAATAAATAATGAGCAAAGTGCTATAAAAAATGAAGCAAAAATATAATGAGCAAAAAAATTAACTAAATATATTAATAGCGTGAATCAACTAGTGGTAATCGTTCATCGAATTCTATCCCAGATAAAATTCTGGAAGGGGAGTAATGTGGTGTAACTAACTACCACTACAAATAATAAATACGAATTCAATAGTATATAAGACATGTTAACTTGATTCACCAGAGGTACCTTTTGATAGATGAAGGTTGACATAGTCTAAGATAAATAACTCCCACAAGGTATCGAATCATGATAATACAATTTTGATCATTAATTGAAACAAAACAAAAATTCTCATAAAAAAAATTACTTTAAAAATAATATTTTTATCAAAATATGTATTTTAACAATACAATCATTATATAATCGTTCCTTACATAACCAAAACCCTTAGAACACGTACAGCATAAATTAATTATAACTCAAACATAAATTAAATTTACAAATTCAATTTAAACTTTCTTCTCGAGGTGACCTTAAGTGATTCGTTCTTTTGCAATTGATTTTTATGCTGTTAATAGCTGTTATGCATTTTTATCACTATTCACTAATGAGAAGTATGTAAACCTGGTATATAAAAAAAAAGGTTTATGTACCTGTGGTTGATTATTAAGTTGGGATAGTGTTTGCTGATTATCATTCAGATTTGCATTCCCACGCGTTTCTTTTCATTTTCATGTTGTGGGGAAGTGGTGGGCGAACTGCACAGCTTGTGTGGTTATGTTTAAGGGCGGTGATTACATTATCAATGTTGGTAAACAGTACAGGGTCATACAAATGACTTCCTGGCAGTAGATACGGTTACAAAACTGAGAAGATTTTACAAACGATTTTAGTTTAATTAATAAATGAGGAATACTTGCTGTTTTTATTTGTAGATCATATTTCAGTTCGAAATCATATGCGTGTAAGAAAACCCTGAAGTATTTCTGTAATGAAATTCTGATCTTACTAAGGCAAAATAATTCTGATATCGTTTGGCGACAAATGGAAATGATTTACATCAAACTATAAGTTAATGTTATTATTTAGCTTAACTTTTAAACTATTCTTAACACATGTTTGTTAAGTTCTGAAATTAAAATTAGACAATAATATTGCGATAATTGTATTTTTTTTTTTTTTTATAATATTTCAATACAATATTTCAATTCAATGTCATAAATAGTAATGAATTTGAATGAATTGAGAAGTTGAAATTACTAACAATTTCTACTTAGCTTTTTACTTCAAAGATTTGAAGATATTGTGTTTGCTAAATCCGGAGAATGAAAGTTATCTTTTATTTTAATTTTTAATTAAAAAAAAACGTTAAAAAAGCAATAAAAAAAAAACAACGTAAGTACTTCGTGATATATTCGAGTTTGAAAGCTATTTCTTTCTATTTCTATTGCTATGAGCACTAAAATGGAATTTCAAAAAAGTGATAGAACAAAATTTATTTTTGATAAACGTAACAATATGTAGCTTATCATTCAAAGATTCCAAATTCACAAAACAACTCATTGAATATTTTGTTGCTTACGTTGGTTGTTCTATTGCAAGACAGCCTTTTATTCTAGAATGTTAAAATTATTATTATTAAAATTATGGATTATTGCATAGCAGCATTATTAAAATTTATTCATATTTGAATCAATAAAATATGCTTTATTTTCAAACAATAATTTAAATTATTTTATTATTTTAAAAATAAAAATTTATAGGATTGCTTAAAGTATGATTATAAATAAAAACTTTTCATTTTCAACATGTATAATTTTTGTTAGATAGTTAAAGTTCTTCCAAAAGAAAATTTAACATTTGTGATATGACACTAATAATACTTGCGAAATTGTGTGGCGTGGGATATAACTTTCTTAATGCTATCGATGTTTGAGAGCTAATATTGAATGGCTAACGTTTTATTAATTTAAGATCTTACTGACTGTAAAAATTTAGATATCTTTAACATTATAATTTTGAAAAATATGTTGAAGTCTGATGTACATAATTTACCTTAAGAATGTTTAGTTCAAATTTCAATTAATGGGGTTAATATTTTTTTATTTTAAATAGATATTTTTTTAAAATTCGCTTAGTTTATTTGTTCGTTTTTTCGTTACATGTTATTTAAAATTTCTTTATATTAAACTCTAGTTATATAATTTTAAAAGCATATCATATTTATTGAATGTGAAGAAGAAAGTATTTCAATGAATTTTGAACAATGAAATCCTGTTAAAAGCACTAGTTTACGATAAAAGAAAACAGTACAAAATTTAGATTCGGCATTAATCAAGTAAATAATTATTTCAATTACTTTTAAACAATGGGATCCTGAGTAAAGATTAGTTAACAATAAAAATATAATGTAAAAAGTAAATTAAGTTATAATTAAGTAAGTAATTATTTCAAATAACTTTAAATAATGGAATCCTATGATAAAAACTATAGGATAATATAAATTATATAATAGACATTAAGTAATTAAGTTTTTTAATTGTTGTGCATTATCTGATTTCTTATAGGATTCACATCTACTTATATTTTTTTTTAGAAATGCGTGTACAAGCCTATCAATATCATTTAATGACAATTTTCATAGAAATTTTGTTTTTTTCCTCAATTAATAAGTAATTTAACAAATAAAACATTTGTTATTTTCCAATTAATAGTAAATTCTCACGGCATAAATAACATGAATGCAAATATTACTTTGAGATAATTTTTATACTTAGTTTATGAAAATTGTTGAAAACTGTAGTACTATTCAATTCCTACGATTAGTTCACTCTCTCCTATATTTATATATCTTGTTCAAATTTTCAATCCTTAATAAAATACTTTTTATTCATCCACTCAAATTCAAATACATTTCTTTAAACTTGTAGTGGATGACACTTAATGTTAATAATTTTTTTTCCAATATTAATTCATTAATTAAACTTAATTAATTAGTTTTAATTTTATGTGGGAGAAAAAAATTTCTCTTATATTAGATATTTATCAACTAAAATTTTCTTTGCTGACCTAAATAGGAATTGACTTGAATTTTTTTTCATATTACTTGTTTACATTATAACTTAATATATTCAGTTTAATTATAAACATTTATTCAGAACTACATTTTTCGCATTCGGGGCTGATTTAAAAATTCTATATATTCTAAAACTTCTGAAATAATGCATGAAATTATCATTTTTTCTTATTTATTATACATTTTTTTCTTTTTAACTCGAGACTGATCTTTCTCAATGTGCTCAACTTTTTGTCTATGGACATCCGCTCACTAGTGCATTACAAAAAGACGGCAAAAAAACTAACCTAATTTTAGAGACATTAAACTTGATCTCGAAGCAAGAAGATAAAAGAGAGCACGCGTCTCACATTCAAATGAGCTGCGCCGTCTCATCGTCATTGACGCGTTAAATAAGTAGACTAAAACAACTAAACTCGTAACTCTTCCACATTGCAAACGATAGTATAACTGAGGCGATTAACATGGGAAGACAGAGCTGAGCTGGAAATTCGAGAACAACGTAACATGAACCTGAATTGTTTTGTAAAAAGAAAAAGTCCAAGCCGTAACAGTGCTAAGAAAAAGTAGCCTTGACGACAGCGTTTCGAGTTGTTCCTTGGTTTTTCTCTTAAATGGCATAGTACAATGTATACGCCCCATTAACAAATCGACTTATAAACTTATTACGTTTTAGTTTAAATTTAGCATAATCACAGGGAAGTCTTAGGTTTAACCTTACTAGATAAAACTGGAGAAAAAAAATTTATATACTTCTTAATATTTATTTATAAAATGTGCAGATTATTGTAAAATAAATACGAATAATTGTTAATAAAAAAATTCCATGATATGCAAAAATAAAAATATTTCTTGTCATTTTATTAATTATTCGCATATTTATCATGAATATATTAATACTTTTTAAGTGAACGATATTTTCTATTCAGATAAATTTATCTTTTGATACTTGTTTAAAAGAGCAAAAGATAATCGTTTGCCTTTTTGTACTTTTTAAAAAAAACATGTATGGAACGTTTTTTAGCATAACAGGTAATATAATATGACAAGGAAAAGCTATAAAACCAAAATCAAAAATTTTTTTTTCATGCATAGAGTAAATAAAGAAATAAAAATTAGCTGGACATATAACAATACAAAATGAAACGGAATTTTTCGTAGAAAAAATTCCTAAGTTGAAAGGGAGAGAAAAAAAAGACAAGATGGCGTTTAGAGTTGTTTCTCAGTTTCTCTTTTAAACGGTATAACAATGTGAACGCCCACTGGTATATCGTTCCATTGACTTACATTTAGGTTTTCTTTCAAAATAATAATAAAAAAAGGGCGTTCATAGAAAGGGCGCACGCGTGGGTGCTTTAGGTCGCTGTCCCTTGCGGACGCCTCTCACGATGGATCACGTGGTTTGGTTGTCCCCGAGTTGAGTAGCTTTTTTTCTATACTCATCGACTCTTTCATCTTCCCCTCATTCTTAAATTAGAAAATGTCATCTTCATTAATGAACGCACGTATCATCCTCTTTTAAGTGCATGATTCGTAAAAGTCAGACTCTTGCAAAGGGTTGTGTAGTATGTTCTACATCGTGTTTGATCTAAATGTTCTTTCATAACTGAGAGTGGTATTTATTTACAGTTATTCGTGTTCTTTTAATTTAATTTTTTTTATTTTTTATTTTATTTTAACTGGTTTCTTTTCTAAATATTTTATTTTCAAACAATTACTTAAAAAATTTTGTTAGTTAAAATATCGTTTTATGGTATCTTGAATTTTAAAATAAATTTTCGCCTCAAGTTTTGTTCGATTCAAGCGTTAAAAATTAAACGCTCTTATATATATATATATATGTTAATTAATAAATCTAAAAAATTTCGTATAGTTCAAATTCGCATCTTGTATATTTTTTATTTTTTAGAAAAAAGTTAGTGTAACCCATTTTTTTTTTCCGTAAACTTTTTCATTACGCTTTCTATTAAATTTTAAAAAAAAATATTAGCTGAAATTTATTTCCTTATTAATTATTCAAAATAATGGAACATCACTAATCAATGAAAGATACATTTTAATTTTTTTTCCTCCCAAATATACCAAATAATGTATGACAATAAGAAAATAATCTATTTATTTTTCCAAAAGTACAATTTTTGGTAAATTTTTTGTTCATTGTACTATACCTAATTCAATAATTCACTTGGGATTATTTTTTCAATTTTCTACATAATGTAGGTTAGTTAATTTTATCTGAATGACTCACTGACATTTGCAAGTTATAAAAGTAAATAAAAACTCACAAATACAATAAAAAAAAACACTTTATCTTAGAAAAATAACTATCTTCAAGTTCTTGTGTATTAAGAAAGTTTTTTATGCACTCTGATTACAACATGTTTAAATTACTAAAAATGAGCATCATTATATTTACTGGTAATTAGCTGATGCAAATACTTCTTTTTTGCCTTTTTTTATTGTTACACCATTAGTGTTATAATTATGAGCTAAGTTTGCTCTTTCCAAACAAGAGTTTTTTTTTAAATCAATTTTCTTGTAAGCACTAATTGATTATTATATTATATTTACACATTATATTAAGCAAACTCTCTAGAAAAGAAAATCTTATTAATTTATTGATTAAATATTATCGCTTAAAAGAAGTTTTAAATATAATTTTGTTTTCAACTTTAATAAACTTTAATAAAATCCTTTTGTGAACCTCAAGTTGGGATCCAATATTTTTAATTTGTTTTTATAAATTAGTTATTGATTAAAAAAAAAAACATATAGATGAGTGGAAATTTCATCGCGAACGTACACGAATTAAATCCTTTTCAAAATAAGAATATGTATTGCTTAAACATCAAAAATTTGAAATGCTCAGAATTTAGTTAATTTCAAACTCCCTTTTTTACAGAGAAAAAAATTGTGTTCAAATCTACCGGAATACTGTAAAATTTACACTGTTTCTGGCTCTACAAGAACACCAATAAAGTCAGGGTTTTTTACTGAAGCACTTAGGTAATGATTTCGATATAATCAACAAGAAAAGAATGGCTTTATAATACGACGTGATAAAGTTTGGTAAATAAGGTAACATTTGGAAGCTTTATCATGAAATCTTAGAGCTTGGCATAAAAACCATATGTTCGGTTATATTTACTTTTCAGTTTCGAATTTTTTACTAAATGTGTGGTTGCAAGAACAATAATTTTGATATTAATTTGAATAACAATTTAATTTGAATAATAATTTCTGGCAAACCATTACCACATGAACGGAAAAATGATCAAAGATTGGTTTAAATTCTGCATACTTCGGTTTTTATTACTTGAATTATGTTTTTTTTTTTTTTTTTCTTGTTTTTTTTACCAGAAATGTTATTACCATACAGTACAGTAATTTTACCAGAATTTTTCCCTACGTGCAAAAATACTAAAATATTTCTAGATTTTGTAACTATTATTAGTTTTTTGTTGTGTTTTTTAAGATGGACGTGTTTTATAACTTTCGTAAGTATAATTTTTTCCATGATTTCAGCTATCCATGTTAGATTAAAATCTATTCTAATGACAAGTGAAAACTCAGAGAAATTATTTGCACGGCACTCTATTTTTTATTTTTTATTTTTCAAATTTAGCCTACAACAGAGCATAATTTGGCTCCTAAGGGTGATGGATTACATTTAACATTTGGATTATATGCTATTAGAAATGCTGGTGTAGGTTGGGCCATAAAATATCGTTCAAATTTGTTTTAATATGTTGCTAAATTAAACTATGTTATCATCCTTCCTAAACTTGATGTTAGGTTCAACTTTCATGGATATGTGGACCAAATGTAGGGTTGGTTGACTTTTGTTATAGAACATTGGTTTATAGAAAAATCTTTGATTGTAATTTAAAATTTTGCGTTTCTTAATAATGCAATCAAATCATAATACATTATGAATATTTTATTTCTGGTGATTTTGGAGATTTGCTTATAATTTCTATCATTATTTTTGTCTATGATTAGAACTAATATTTTTCACTTTTTAGCTTTTCCTCTAAAGATCTTAAATTTTTGTTAAAATATTAAATGTAAATAAAAATTATTATAAATAATGTTATATATTTTTCGCTTACACAAGCAGACTGATAAAAACTAAAAAATACTTCACTCATCAAAAAAATTATGGTAAAATTAAAGCACTGTTATACGTTTCAGTAAAAAAAGAAAAAAAAAGCATATATCTGGTTAATAAAATCAATTATTTACGAAATTTAAACCATTTATGTATAGTAATATTTCCATTCACATGATAACGGTTTGCCGGAAATTCTGGTTTTAAAAATTATAGTTCTTATTACCACACATTTAGAAAAAATTTAAAACTAAAAAGCAAACTTAACCAAATAAATTATTTTTATGCCATGCTTGAGGGCATTAATATAAAATTACCAAATTTTGTCACAGATTACAAAATCATTTTTTTTTTTAATTTTGCCAAAATCATTGCCAAAGCGCTCTTGGGAAAGTTACCGAGCATTTTAGTGTTCTCTTAGAGCCAGAAACACGGTAAATTTTACCTTATTCTGGTAGTTTTGGCTGCCTTTTTTTTCAGTGTAGATGCGCACAATAAAATAAAATATTTGTAAATATTTTTAAAAGTAAAGTATTCTCTAAATATTAATTCATTTAGCTATCCACTTTCAAAGAGGTCACGCGATCCACAATTTTGCAAACTCTACCATAATAAAACAATTTCTACTCTTGTTTTCGTTTTAAAAGTATACATTAATGTGTCAAATTTTTAATCTTAAAATTTATTACCTTTTCTGTTATTTTTGAAATAAATTTTAGTTTAAAAATAATTATATTCTTGTAAATAATTATAAAAATCATAAAAATAATAATAAAATAATTATATTTTTGATCATAGTCGTTTTTCTGGATTTTTTCAGGTCATTGACTGTCCTGCTTGCATCTCATTCCTTCGTTAACAGCACAAATTATTTTCATAATTAAAAACCACCTCATTAAATATGCAAATCTTTTTAGCAAATCTTTTAAGGAGATTTTTCAAGCTCTGCAGGTTTTTCAGGGAAAAAACGAGGTATATGATTTTTTTATCAGGGTTTTCCTGGAAGTGAACCACAGACTATTCAACCTTTTCTAGTTATTCTCATTTAAACAAAAGAGAGCGACATCGCGTTGTGAAGTTTACGGGGCAATGGTTTTCAATCTTGCGCCATTCTAAAATGTATTTATAACGGTTTCTAAATAGAGAAGTCTTGTTCCACGACGTAAAGGATTACACAAGATTTTTTTAAACTTTCTTGATAGTTCGTCATTTTGAATGAGTTTTGTCACCTGAAAGCATAATAATGGATTACATGGCGCATATTTAAAGCTAATGGTAAATTTTAAATCTGAAGTAAGATTTTGATCTATATTTGTTCGGTGCGGGGTTTTTTATAACATACTGTGTCCGTTAAAATTATCTGTCTATATTTGATACATAATAGTATTTAAAACTGCGATGGGTAATATTTTATTTTCATTCTATAAAGCAATTTTCAAACCCAGTTTTTTCACTTGTTGCTTTCATTAGTTTCACTGTTGTTTTTATTTTCTCGTGTTACTTAATTATTTTTATTGTGTTTTATCATTTGTATGATATTTTTGTGGTCAGTTGTTGGCTTTCTTTCGCATGGTTAGGTTTTTTTCCTGCAGATCTTGAAACTTAAATATCTTATTTTTTATAATTGTGTGTCAAAGTTGGTTAGATAATTGCCATTCATCAATACCAATATCCGTATAGTTTTTATTTCACTATTTACGGTAATGAATTATAGATATTCCTTATATTCCTTATGAAATGCTATACTTGAAAAAATGATCAGCATTTTGCATTTTTTTTAAATATTTTTAATGCACATTTTAATACAAATAGGTCATTTTAAAATTAGCTTTAATGCATTTATTGTTTAATGAATTACGGATTTATATTTGCGGGAGAAAAATATCGTTTTTAGCAGGTCAATTTACTGGTGACGAATTTACATTTCGAACATAAAACTCTCTCTTTCTTTCTCTCTATCCTAATCTCTTCTCTTTTTTTTTTCTTTTAGTCTCCAGAATTTTTTTTACAACAATATTTCCCAAACAATTTTAAAGTTACAACTTTCAAGAATTTGTCTTTAAAATAGTTCATAATTAGTTAATTAATTGGTTGGCAAGAAAGTACTATTACTCTTGGATACAAAGCATAAAAATTATATTTTTCTTACATTCATATCATGAAAAAATAATGATATAGCTGGTAATTAACGATTATAGTGTTAAATATTTGTAATTCAAAAATCTGAAAATGCGCAATTAAGGAAATCCCAATCTTCTGCTTTCTAACTAATCCAAAGTTGAAAATAGGGAATACTCCAGTGGAATATTCTGTGTACTAATACATGAATACCAATTTCCATTTACTTTACTATCCTTATTTTTCTTTTTAACTTGATTCATTCAAAGATTAGAGAATAGTAAAATTTAACAATGAATTTTACAATTCACTTTCTTTTGGAGGTTGATTTATGTATATAATGTTACCTATTGCGCATTCAAGTGTATAAATAGTTCTCGAAAATATTTTGAACACGCTAAAGTCGAAGGAAATACGTGTATACGAAACTAATAAAATGAAATTATCTTTTGCGGTTTTCTTAGACATTTCAAATTCGGATAAGTTTCTTTTTTTATTTATTCTCTTTAAATATATTTTCAATGTAAAGACAAGTAACTTCAATTCAATTTAACGAGTCTAAAGACATATAAACTTTTATGATATAAAAATCTATTTGAATGCAAGTTAATGAACATTGAGTTTGAGTTTTATTACTCATAAACATAACTAATATGAAAAGATAATTATATTTTTATGGAAACTCTTAGATTATAAAAGTTTAAAATGTGCTGTGATTTTTCATGCACATCGTTAACGCATGTCGTTGCATTCGCCTAGGTATACATTTTTAATTATTTCGATACCAAAAGAGTTCATTTATAAAATAAATACGAGATCGTTTATAACCTTTGATTTTAATAACTAAATGTAATATTTTTATCAAATTGTAAACGCTTGAATTTTCTTTATAAACATGTTAAGAAAAAATAGTGCTGTCAAAACTACAAGAATATGGAAAAATTAACTGGGTTCCTGGCTTTATTCTGAGAGAAAAACCAATAGCTCGATAATTTGTAACGAAGTACTTTAGTAATACTGGTAAATTTAAAAATAAAGCATGTTTCTTTAATGTGAGATAAAATTAGACAAATAAGTTAAAATTTGGTAATTTTATCAAGATACCTTAGAACATTGCATAAAAACCATTTATTCGGTTACATGTACTTTTGAGTTTTTGTATTTATTACTAAATGTTTGATAATAAAAACTATGATTTTGAAAACCACTATGTCAGGTAAAGCGATACTAGGTAAAATTACCAAATGAATGCTTAAAACCCTGTACATTTTGGTTTTATTAACCAGAACTATTAACCAGAACCATATAGTTCTGTAATTTTACCACAATTTCCTTCTCTGTGCGTTGTTTGCTTACTTAAAAATTATGTTTTGATTAAGATTTTCTAAATGTAAAAGTTTCTTTCAATTTTATTTATAAAAGTAATATCTCTTTGCCTATTTTTTTACAAGTTCTCAAATTATTTATTTGTTTCTAGTTTGATGCAGTCAATTAATGTTTTGTCTGAGCTATGTGTGAAGCTATGTATGACTTGAAAAATAATATTTGCAGCAAATTTGTTTTTAATTTAATACACACTATTTAAATTATAGAAATAAGTTTTCATTGCAGTACCAAAACAGTCTGTATTTTGTTTGCAATTGTCTGTATTTTGTATCATTATTAAACTTATTTATTTAAATATTTAGTCATATTATCATGTAAAAGGATACCAAGTTGATTCATACGATAAACTTTGAACATTATTATATTTTGAACTATATATTATAAATTATTAAAAACTTTTGCTGCCTGTTGAACAATTAAATATAGTTAATGTTTGCAGAATATATCATCCACTGCATGTTAAACGTTTAAATATAGTTAATGTTTGTATAATTTATCATCCAGATTTGCTGAACATTTTATTAGATGTCTACATAAAGCTTACACTGTTAAAAATTTTAAAGCGCAAAAAAACCATAATTTCGTTCAAATTTTAATTCAAATATAAATTTTTCGCATTTTTACGCTTTGACGATAATTTCTTTTAAGTTAGAAGAAAATATCATTCAACTTAAAGCATTGTTTAATTTGCATAGAATTTGAATATAGTTTTAGCGAAACTCAAACATTGACTTTTTTAACAACTTTAAAAAACTTGCGGAATAAAGCGATATTTTGGTTAAATCTATTAATAAGTGATTCAACGAGAATTTATTTTAATACTGTAACTTTCTTGAAATCATCTTTCCTAAATAATATTGTAATTTTTTTTTTTAACAACTGATATAGTTGCTGTTTTTCAGTTCAACTTTCTGAACCTCAAATAAGTTACACCTCATAAAAGCTATTTTTTATAACGTTTCCGTTTGCGTGTCTTTTTCATGCTAACAAAATCATGCTGGAGCATTCTAGAATGTTTCTTAAATTCGAAAGCTGCAAAATAATAAAAGTCATTATTTGAATATTTATTTTTTTTTTGTTAAAAAAGAACGATCTTTGTTTATATTTATTGCTTAAGAAATATTCACGCTTTTAGTATATGAGGTGTTGAAATTTATCATTGCGAACAAACTGAGGGAATTTCTGCTTTGTTATTTTACTATCTTCCACGCCAACATTTTTTTTTTTTTATTATTATCATTATTAAGAAAACAAAAATATAGTTGCTGATGCATTTCCTTTTCATTCTTGGGAGTTATAGAATCTGTCAAAAATGCATCTTCCAAGAAAGTTGCTGACTCATTCCCGTTGCTTTCAGAATCCTCAAGTTTGAAATGGAAGAGAAAAAACTCGCTGTGTCACTTCAGTTAAAGTACAAGAGTTTTCTGGCTTCTTTCGAAAAAAGTTTTTTTTCTTTTCTTTTCTTTTTTATCTAAAAAGATTTAGGATATTCGACTCTTGTCTGTCTTAAAATATACCTTTCCCACTTCTTCGAAATTTTCGGGTTGAGGAAATCCGGGCATTTTTTTTTTCTTTCTTCCAGGGCATATTTACAGAATTCAGATAGAGAGTAAAGATTTCTATGTTCAGATAAGGTTACTATTGATTATTAAGTGTTCTCGAACAAAATCGTCAGCTGTCTGATATTGTGACACTTTGACACTTTTTTACTTTTCAATGTATGATGATAGTGTACTAGATTGTGTATGAGTGATAAGCTTGATAAGAAAGATAAAGTAAGCCTTTAACCTTTGGTAAAATTTTGTTACCTGATTTGTTTGTTTATTTCTATTTTGTTTTATCCATATTCTTTTTAATAAAGATTGGTATAGGTAACAAAAACCAGGAGAAAAATAAAAGCAACCATTGGTTCTGTGACTAAATATTCTATATCATGTAAAACAAATTTAAAAAGAAGTGAATACCTAGATAACTTTTGATCTAATGTTCGGGTTTTCACGTATTGAAACTAATTTCAATAGTTTGAAGGACTGACCTAAAATTTGTTAATCAATTAGTAATTGATATTTTAAATGATAAAGTGAAACGCAAATACATATTTTCTTTTAATAAGCATACCTTTTTTTCAGACGAATTCGGATATTTTTTCCTCAAAGCATGGGGGTTGTCGTAATCTGGAAAATATGGTTCCCTATAGTTCGATCAGGAATACGGTTGAAAGTCTGGGCTCCCTAATGTTAATTTTACTTTTTTCGTATTTCACTATAACTCACGAACATTTGAAGTGAATCGAAAAAAATTTTCTAACAATTATAAAATCATCCAAAGACATTTCCGCGCAAAAAGCCTTTCTAAATAATTATTTATTATTTCAGTTTTTAATAGTCAAAAATATTTTAAATTGCAAAGTATGCAAATTTGTACATAATTTTGACGGATATAATTTTAAATAAAAAATCAAAATGTGAAAGAAATCTATCTAAATGAATCGGTCTTAAGGAATTAAATTTTAAGTCCGCCATATTTTTCATTGCTGTTGGAATTGACATAAATTATTCTTTCTTTAAGTTAATATAGAACAGTTCAGATTATTTTATTCACTCTATGCGTATCAATGTAATTTAAGATAACTTAATTTCATGAACATTTAAATTAATTACCCCCCATTTTTATTCAGAATCTAATACGGGTTTCTGAAATCCAGGAATTAAATTCATTTCACAATATGCAACATCGGTTGCAAATTAACGGGCGCCGCTATTTAACTTTTCAAAGAATCTCCTGTTGCTCCAGCAAACTAATTGCAGTTAGCTTTTAAAACCCTTCCGAAACCATCGGAAACTGTTATTTAATTGCCCTGTACTGTAATTATGCACTTGCCACTGTCGAAAGCCCCTTTCACCATCCACCTTAATGATGCAGCCGTTCTAATTCCAACATCCCTATACCATACCTCCGAGGTATTCGACGTTGCCTAAATACCAATTCCAAAAGGCCATAAAACAATTTCGCATAATTGCCTCTTCCTGTGATTAAAAGTCCTCCATTTATTTCGAACTCATCTAAAGAGTGTCGTTCAAATCTTTACTTTCGTGGGTTTGTTTACCTGTCATCTTAAGAAATTGCGTGAGATCTTTTTGCTTAACCTGTTCGCGAAGGGCCTTGACGCCCTATTGGAGGTAGACGTCGAAGTCTTTCAAGGTTCAACCATGCAGTCAAATACTTATGACAATATGGAATGCGACAAGTTGGGCATTTTGCGTTAACCTTAATTGAGGATTGCATTTCATCGAGTGCTTGAGAATGTGCTAGAATTATTCATTAAAATAAGAGCATAATTCTAGAGTTTGTTTACTGTCAAAAGGTGAAAGATTCAACACCTACATCTAATTTTTTTTTCTTCAAATTCATTTATTTAGTTTATTTGTTTGGTTTAAAATATTTACATTGAATTAATTGTTAAAAAGATATCTGATGCTATTTTATATTTTTGCATTTTCATATAAAAGAAGGATATTGTTTTACGTAATTAAAATATGAGTCAATCGGTATTACAACAAAAGCAAGTATCTTAAAAAACTTAAGCATAAGTATAAAATTTATGTAATCCTAAATTAAATACAAGATTACAAACGAAATTATTGTATCTATTATTAATTTTGTTGCTTATTTTAATTGGTGAAAAATGAACTTTGATAGCTACGTTTGCGAAAGCCTGAGATAGATACTACCTGATTAAAATTTACATTCACTTCAAAAATATATAAATAGGAAATAACAGTTGAAATGTTTCAAAACAGACACCCATTTTCAAGACTTGCCAGGAGTGAATGAGAAAAAACTATAGTGATTTGATGTGTAAAACGAATAGTTGCCTGCGAAAAATGAAAAAAATAAAGAAACAAATCTAGAAAAACCACAGTGGCCGAGAGTAGATAGACAGTCTAAAACGTTGGTTTCGATCGTAGACATTTTCATATGGATAGAAATATGAAAATTTATTAATATAAGTAAATTATTGTATTTTGTATGCTTTCATAACTATTTCATGCAAAAAAAGTAATATGAATAATTTTCAAATTAGTCTATTTCCTTCTTTTTAATTTTGCTTTATTTATTATAAATTTTCTGCATTCTGTAAAATTAAATAAATTAGTAAATAAAATTTAGATAAAAATAACCTTTTTCCTTTTTCTTAAAAAGTAAATAATCAATAAAATATATTTTTATTTAATAACTTTTAAATATAAAGAGGACAACTAAAATTTATCATTTATAATCTAATGTTTATATTTTCTATTCAATTAAACTTAAATAAACATAACCTTTATTCAAGGTTAACATGAAAAAGGTATTTGCTAAAAAGAATTTTTATTTAATACTCATTGAAAACAAGAATATAAATTTAATAGTGATAATTTAAAAATATTACAGTTTCAACACTAATTATTCAATTAAACTTAGATAAAATTTTAAAAAAAAATTTCTGTTAACATGAAATAATTAAGCAATTCTATATTCTTATTTAACACTCTTTAAACATAGGAAAAACAATTAGAAGTTATCATTTATGAGTAATATTATATTAATATTATCTATGCTATTAAAATCAGATGAAAGTAAGCTAAAAATGAATATTAAAAAATAAACATGGATCAAATATTAAAAAAACGGGTTTTAATTTAATACTAATTAAAAATAAAAAGTTGCAGCTAAAAATTATCATTATGGAATATCATGACTCCAATATTATCTATGCAATTAAATCTATGCTATTAAATTTATTCAATTAAGCTTAGACAAAAGTAATATATTCCTTGGTTAGCATGAGATAATCAATTGATAATATGATCTTATTTAATATTCTATAAATATAAGAAAAGCTATTAAAAGTTATAATTTTTAAGAATTATTTAATTGATATTGACTATGCAATTAAACTTAGAAAAAAAATGTTACCTCTATTCTTGATTAATATAAATTAAATGTCAACTAAAAGTTTTCTTTGATAATACTAATAATAAAATATTTAGAGTTATCATTCAAAAGTGTATAATTTAACTGAAAAAAAGTATATAATTAAACTTAAATAATAATATATAATTAAACTTAAATAAAAATAACTTTTTTAATCTGTTAAAGTAAAATTAATTATTAAAATGTGTTTTTATGAAATAATCTTTAAATACTACAAAAGCAATTTAAAGTTGTTATTTAAAAATATTATGATGTAGAAATTTAATTAGTGCGATAAAAGCTATTTCATTCTTGATAAACATGAAATAGACATTTAAAAAAAGTTGTTCTTACTTTAATGCTAATTAAAAATAAGAAGATGAAATTAAAACCATCATTATAAAATATTAGAATTTTAATTTTAGGAACGTTATTAATCCAAGACAATTAAGCTTAAATATTAGTATATTTTTTCCTTAGTCAGCATGAACATTAAATAAATATTTAATAATAAGTATTCTTAATTCACACTTATTAAAAATTTAATGATAAAATTAAACTTCTTCATTTAAAAAAAATATTATAATATTGATAATATCTATGCAATTAAATTATTTTAATTAAAGTTAGAAGAAAGTAATCTTTTAAGGGTTAACATAATATTATTTAATAAAAAGTGCCCTTGTTTAAAACTAATTAGGAATAAGAAGACTATGTAAAAAATTATAATATTTTAATTTCAACATTGCCAATGCAGTTAAAATCAGAGTTAACATAAGTTAACCTGTACACTGTAAGAAATTTCGAATCAAATTACAGCCAAAAGTAGTAGCATCCGGGCTGACAATACTTTTTATCATAAAATCCATCTATACTGTAATATTTTACGCGACAAAAAATCTGAAATAACAATAAGTTAACATGTACACTGTAAAAAATTTCGAATTAAATTACGGACAAAAGTAGTAGCACCCAGGGTGACAATACTTTTTATCATAAAACCCTTCTTTACCGTAATATATTTACGTGACAAAAAATCTGAAAAAACAATTACTGTAAAAATTACTGTTAAAATAAAAAATTTATTTTACAGATGCTGCACTCAGTGTACACTCTCACTAACTTTTACTGTAATTTCTCACAGTGCAATGAATAATAAATAAACTGTGTTTTCTAATTTAATACTCTTTAAACATAAGAAGATGGAAATTAAAAAGAAAAAGTAATTTGTGACTACGCATTTTTTGTTGGCTTCTTTCCCAACTTATTAGGTAACCGACCGCTGCAGGCACCAACTTTGATGAGGAAGAAACTACGTTACATCAAAGCGTTTAGAATCGCTGGAAAGTTTCTTGGTTTTTATAGAACTCCCTTGGGGGAAGATAATGAAAGGTGCTCGCCTAATTAATTTGAGTTGGTTTTACGCATTTCGTATTGTGTTATTTGATAGGAAGCAGAGCAGAAAGTAAAATGATGGATTTCTTTCCTCAAGCGTCTAGATAGGATTCCATAACTTCATGATATTTATGATATTTCCTTAAATTCCTTGCAACAAGAAAAAAATGCAGCGAGCTTTAAATTCTTTTGGAATTTTTTTTTTTTTTTTTCAAATTATTATTTTTTTAAAATTTTCTAGGAATTTTAATCTGTTGTTAAGAAGGAGTGATGTTTTTTCCAGACTTACTGTGAATAATAGTTTTGACCTCAAATTATTTATTTATTTTTGCTGATATGTTTTGGTATTGAAATGTGTATTATCTATACACCAGAAGAAAAAAAAAATTAAACTGGAAAAATTGTTTAATTTGAATTTATTGTTGAAACTGATTAAGAAATTTGTTGTTAAATTTAGAAAAATTTACCACTTCTGTGAGAACATCAAAAAACTCGGTAATTTTAACCGAAACGCTGGGAGATAATAATTTTGGTAAAATTCAAAATAAAATGTGATTTTATAGTAACTTAGACTAAACTAAATTGGTATATTTATAGTAACTAGGATTAAATGACTTGGTAAATATGGTGAAATTTGATAATTTTATTTTAATACCTAAGAGCATGGCATAAAAACCATTATATATTTTTTACTAAATGCGTGTTAATACGAACTATAATTTCGAAACCCAGAATTTACGTTAAACTGTAACCATATGAACGGAAAAATTCTAGAATGACCGATTTAAATACCTTATAGTTTGGTTTTATTAACTGCAGAACTAGAATGATTGTTTTTTTTTTAACCAGAAATACATATCATTATCATTCAGTGGGGTAATTTTGCCAGAATATTTTTCTCCGCGAAGATGTAAACTTTGTGTTTTATTCTTAGGGAGTTTGCAAAATTTTTCCGTACACTCCGTACAATAAGATTAGAAGTTATTGCGCATGCTCACGTTTATAGGATCTTAACTATGTTTACGTTTCGTTTGCGTGGTCTTACAAAGCTGCAAGCATGCTGTTCATAATTGTTGAATGTTGTTTTCTGTTTAAGCCCACCTCCAAATTAACAACATGGGCATATTACTGATAGATTAAGAAGAACGCCAACACGAAATAAACAATGGATGATTCGGTATTACAAAATGGTAAAATAAATCGTCCGATTTTACAACACTTATAAATTAATAAAAAAAAAATTATAGGTTTTAGCTTAAAATTAAGGTTGTCTAATTGCACTAGATCCACAATGAACTAAATTTTTCCGTTTTTAGAATTACAGAATTTATTTACTTTTATAATTCCATTTAGTTGAACTTTCTTAATATCCACGTCTATTGTAATTGTTTTGTTTGATTTTGCGGTCTAAGTTAAGATGATATTCCGCTACGTTAGAGTTTTTTAAATTCTCGGGGTTTTGCAAATTTTCTTATTTTTCAACCCGTAAGTTTGGTATTTTTTCATATGGGCATGCGCGTTTAGCGCGAAATCTCCCTATTGTAACTACTAAAAATTCTATTTATTTATTTTTTATTTCTTTGTTAAGTTACCTGCTGAAGTTAACTTTTAAAACTTTGAACAATTCTCAATTACAAAAACTATTTTTTTTTAAAAAAAAAAAGGTAAATAAACAAACTAAGGAAAAATAAACAAACATCACTCTTAAAGTTATGTCTAAAATATATTCTAAGCAGTTTTTATGATAAATGTTAATTTGCTTAATGCTATAAATTTTTTTTTTTTAAATCTTTAAATTGTAGTTAGTTTTATAAGGAAATTCTTTAATCGAGAAAAAAACCGAAATTGAAAAGAGAAAAAAAGGGGAAACTAATTTCAACCATACAAAAGAAAACTAGCAAAATGTAATGAAGCAGTTATGAGGTAGCAAGTTATAAATTTTCGTTATTTGAATTACAATTTGAAAAAAAAATGAAATATACATGAATTGATAGTGAATTACATTGAATAAAAATGCACGTAATTGAATAAATATTTGAACAAAGATAGTAGCTTAACTACGGACATTTTTCACTTTTCACTAGATAACTGTAGAAGTTTATCTTGGAAAAAATCTTCAATTGCGTTATCTTTCAGTAGTATTGTCATAAAAGTTCTAAAAATATAAAACCAGTTTTTTTTCCTTTGCTGTGATCTCATGATAGTGGGTGTGGCTCAATGGAATTGAAAGCATTTACCAAATTGTATATTTATCTGTCTTTATGCGAGTGATATTTTTCAACTTATAGTTTATTATTTAAATTTTTGACACTTTGATTATTTACGAAATTCAGTATAAATTTATCATTATAGGCTATATTATTCGTCAGTTTTGAACTAAATATTAAGAAATTTTTGTCTTTCTTGAAATGTTAACAATATTTAAAGAAGAAGTGTAATCAAAACAACCAGAATATGGTAAAGTTTACCGTATTTCAAGTTCTATGGAAACACCAAATTGCTCGGTAATTTCTACCTAGCACTTTAGTTTTGACTTTGGTAAAATTTACACTAAAATATGGTTTTAAAATACATGATAAAATCTGGAAAAGGTGATAAAATCTGGTAATTTTGTAAGGATAGCTTAAAGCTTGGCATAAAAATATATTTATTTGGTTGAATTTATTCTTAAGTTTGTGTTTCTTACTAAATCTGTTGTAATAAGAACTATAATTTTGAAAACTAGAATTTCCGATAATCCATTATCATTTATTTTGGTTTTATTAACCAGAGTTAGTGTTTTTTTTTTTTTTTTTTTTTTTTTTTTTCCTTTTGCCACACAGTATGATAATTTTACGAGAATTTTTTTTCTCCCTGTACTAAGCGGTGTAAAAAGATATTTTTCAAATTTTAACTTCAGATTTAGGTAACTTTTAATTTAATTGTTTCTCTGTGATGAATAGTTTTTTTTTTTTTTTTTTTACTTTTCGTTCAATGGTTTTCAAATTAATTCAATGACAACTTTTTTTTTCTCTAACTTACCTTGACTTTTATCCAACTCAACCTAGATATACCCCATCAAGTGTTATCAAAATGCCCTTTTCAAATTTTAATTTCATATTATTCAGCACATCAATTTATTCTTTATGCAATAATTAATTAATATAGAGATATCGTTTTCCCAGCTCATACGGGGTATAAAACTCATCCAGCTCATCCTTTGATGCCTTACTTAAGGGATATCAAATGATAAGGAGTATTTTTTTAGTTAAATAACAAAACTTATAATTATTTTTTTAAAAAAATTTCTCTAAATCATTTTTTTAGAGAGTCAGGCTGTCTCAGCACTTGCTTCCCAATGAGATGTCCCATGGATGGTCAAAACGATGGATGGTCAATACAAATTCTGTTCCCAGTTTGCACCGACCACAGTGCTGACGATCATTATCAATGGTGGACGGATCATGGTTTAAAATCCCTTTGCCTTCAGGTCAACCGTCGCAGGTTTACGAGACTTTTCCTCTTTCGGTATCACAAATGCTGGTGACATGAATGCTAGTTTGTCCCATTACGTGATGTTAAAGTTCCTTCGTCTTGTCATTCATTGAACATTTCCAGTCATAATATAAAAATTAGGTTGACTGTTTAAAAGTTTTTTAGATATAGCGAAATAAGCAAATATTGAAATTAAAATTAAAAATCTCCTGATTAAGCTAGTGTCGTGGTGGTGGCCACTATATAAAGCTTCCTAACTCTCCCTGAACTAAGGCGGATAGAGTATCCTACTACGAACACGCAGGTTCTTGCTTCAAATACTGCAGGCAGCCAACAAACATTCTCTTTCACATATATCTCTCTTCGAATTTGAGACTATGCATTTCGTTCAAAAATGACAATATGTTATTTCAATTTTGAATACATGGAATTTTCAAATTCGAAAATTATTTGTTTCGGATCTATTTTGACACATTTTTGCTTAATTTTGATAATTTTGCCCTTTTTACAATGCACTTTTTTACTTTAGCAATAATTTTACATAATAACTGATTTATCTAAATATCAAGTTATTTTTTTACGAAATTTGTTTACGCAAAACAAATTTTACACAAAATTGAAGAAAAAATTATAAACTTCTGTCCACACTAGCATTAACAACTGTATTTCTACACAAATTGTAAAGATCAGAATTTTTCGTAACTGTCACAAAATAACTTAAGATCGAGAATTTTTCGAGAAAGCTCTTTAGAACCTTCGTCCAGTTCGAGAAAGAATCTTCGCTTGAGAAATTTTTCTTGTAGTACACCTAACACTCTTCGTTTTTAAAAAGGCTATCTTTCAAAAAAAAAAAATAATAATAATAATAACAATTGCAAAATAAAAGAAATTTTTCTCCAATTGTTATTCAGTAATAAGATGGGACCTCCTTCCTTATAAATTTTTTTTCATAAACGTTCTTTTTAAGCTTCAAAAGATGTATTTGGGTAATTATTTAAGACAGCAAAATAGCAAACCAACGACCTCATAATTCAGGATTTCGAAATACAGAACAGTCATTTAATTCCTTTATCGCTCTTCCTTTCACATGAGAATTTCGTAGTTTGCTGTTTTTATATTTATTCAATTTTTCATGGTAAAAAAAACGTCAAATTAGTCTAATTTGAGTGAGTTCGGATGAGAAAGGAATTAAAATATTTTAAGTTTATTTAGTTATGCACTTTTTATTCTGTATAATTGGGAAACACCATTTTAAACCTTCGAATGATCCACAGGCGGTCTTTTCGCTTGTTAACAAAAGTTATTTCATAAGACCTTCACTACCATATATAAAGAAAATAATATTAGAAGCTGAGGCCCTGAGCAGTTATGGGGGTCCCAACATGTTCATTAATTATGAAATCTATAATTCTTTAATTTTATTATAAATTTCCCAATTTAATACCCGTGTGCACAGAGCAATTTATGCTGTACGCATCGTGACGTGTCCTGAAGCTCAACCAATCAGTTTTTAAGTTTGTCTGGAAAGTCCCCAAAGATTGAGAATCTAATTGGTGCTTTGCGTCTATTCACGTGATGCAAGAATGGATTTAAAACTGCTTATGATTTTTGATTAAATAAAAATACGTTGCGGCTATTTTTTTCCAGACGTAAAAGTTAGCATTGACACATATGCATCTTGCAGCATTGATTTGATTGATATTTTTGAGTAAAAATTATACTATAGACTGCAAAGTTTAATGAATCAGCAAAGCGCAACCATAAATAAAGTGTAAAATTATAATCTTTTAAATTTTAATGAGTGGGGGCCCCTGAAATTTGCGGGACCTGGGAAAGTGGCCCTTCCCCTCTTGTGATAATCAGTACTTTGCTGTAGACTCGTAGATGAACCGCAGAGGGAACAAGCTGGAAATTAGAGGCATACGGGAGGTAAATTCCTATATGTGTGCATCAGCATGCACAGAAGGGATATGCGCGTACCAATGCAAACGGAAGGCTCTTTCAATATGAAGCCCGCCATACTGTATAACAACTCTTCTAGTTTTTTCTTTTATTACATGGAGACCTAATAAAAAATTTATAATATATCTCGCTTTAAATACTGAGTAAATTATTAAAACAATTTCCAATATATCGATTGAAATACTTTTAAAAATTTTAAAACAATGAATGGACGTTTTTCCTTTCGGTTTTAGCAAAACAAACCTTCAAACCTCGCAGAAGCCAATCATTTATAACATCAAAAAATCTAACTCAAAACTAATGGTTTGGATCTTTATATTTTTGTTATTGTGATAAACCTCTTCATTGTCTTAAGCCTTCATATTTTATTTATTATAAAAAGTCCTTTAAATTCTTCTTATATATTATGAGCTATTGTCGATTGTTGTATCTTTGTTATGTCTTTCGAACAATTAGAATGCTTTTAGTTTCAATGAAATACAGCCAAATAATTTAGTTTAAAAATATTTTTTCAGGCACTAATTGCTGACGAATTTCTTAATACATATTATTTCGATGCATAGTTTAATTTTATTAAGATTATTTTACTGCGGGACAGTACTTCGTTAAATGTTTAATCTAACTTATCGTCGGTTTTAATTGTTGCTTTTTATTTATGAATTGGTAATTTCGTTATATTCGACTCTTTACAAATTTCCCCATTAAATTTCAAATTTCACTCTTTTCTTGTTTTATCCGAGTTTCTCCAAAATGTAAATAAAATTGAGCTCAAATTTTAAAAAATGATTAGATTGTAGAATATGGTATCTCTTGAATTGGCGACAAATTTCAAATCTTGCGTTTTCTACCATGATATTCTTCTCATTGCTGTTTCATACTGGAATTCTATATTATGTAAAAAGTATTAAAACTTGATTAAAAATTTATTTACCAGAAGGTTTTAATAATTTTTTTAAGAGGCAATATTAATTTAATGGGGATTTATATTTATTTTTTGAACTGCAGATAAGAGTTTTTAATGTTTTCAATATTTATAGGCGATCTTAACTCGTGTATTGGGTATATTATTTTTTTAGAACCTTAAAAAAGTCAGGGAATATTTTTTTCAGAATTTAAGTAGGAATATTGCATCAAGATATAATACCAAGAGACAGAAAATATTATTTTAAGAATCTTTATTTAAGCGCTGGTGCACATAAAAAGAAACCTTAGTACAAATTACGGTTGTTAAACTTTTGTTCATTGTCCTCATACGTGTAAAAAAAACATTTGTGTAAAAATAAAGTCTTTTCACTTATTACAAAATTCAGTCAAGACAAACTTATCGTCATTCCACGAAACAAAGAAGAACTGTAAAGCGGCATTTTGATGTTATCTCTTATTTCTAAATTTAAGTGACAACTTACTCTTCGCGCTTAAACCACACCTACAATGAATTTGTTCTTGGTCCGCAATGATTGTGTTGCTGGCAGATCAAAATTGGCAACGAAGCCACCGCTGTCAAGAAAGCGCCGAAACAAATCTTTTCGCGGTCGGCAGTTTTTTGCTGACTCTGGCTTTAGAATATAAACAAATATCATGATACTATTTTGCGAAAGGAAAAAAAAAAAAAAAAAACAAGGATTTTCTTAAAAATTGTTGCTTCAAATGTTTATTTATTTATTTTATTATTTTAATTTTTTATTTATTTATTTATTAAATTATTTTTATTTATTTATTACTATTTTTTTATTTTTGTGCTCCGTAATTGCCACTTTTAATACTTATGTTCTAGAGTTCCTCTCAAAAAAGGAAGGAAAAAAAAGTGTACAGATTAGAGGTCAAAAAATACTTAAACGAAAATGACACAGCTTTGTCGAATCACAACTGAGGATTTCAATGCTTTTTTCTTTTCTTGTTTAAATTATAATTTGTGAACCCGGTAGCGTCTTTTTCCTACAATTTTTAATTTAATAAAATACCTTAAAAATAAAGTATTGCAATTGTCTTAAACCTTCTATTAAAAGCTGTATATTGATACTAATTTTTTTTTAAATAACTTCGTCTAAAATTGTTTCTTTTAACCTGTTTTCCTTTGCCACTAATATAATATTTTATGAATTTTAAGGTTCAATTTCATTAATTTACAATAATTCCAACAATTCATGTTTGGTCAAAACGTGCCAGGCACGAAATTTATTCCATAGAATGTTGTAAACCATTATACATACCAATAACATATTGAAAATTAAAGGAATTATCACGTCTTGTTTTAACGGTTCAGGTTAGCGAATATTTGTCTCATTTTCTAAATGTTTCATTACAAAATGCATGAACCTGTCATTTCTAAGAGTTGTATCTTATTCTACTAGTTCTCAAAACAGACTGTCTGATCATGTAAAAATAAAAAATACTGTTATTTTGCTAAGACAAAATTCTCACCCTTCAAAAGCAAACTAATTAAAAAATCGTTACAATTTATCTTTTAATAGTATCACTGAAATTAACTATAATATAGCTTTCAAAAACTGAAACGCTTTAATTTTATTAGCCATTTGTATTGATGTGACCAATACGAAACTGTTTGAAAGACAACTACTTTGCTTATAAACTATCTCCACTCATTATAATAAAATTTTATTCAAAATTAAGATTGAAATTCACCAAATCCCGCCTGAAATCATTTTCGTCTTGCAACCGCTGCATTCCCCAACTTGAGATAATTAATGCCAGTCAGAAACTTGTCATCCTTTTAATTTATAATCCCCGTAATAAACTTCCGTTACTTCGCACAATGGCCGGAACAATTAATTAACCTGGTGATGACAGTAACATTTGTGAATGCCGAGCGAATTTGGGTGAATTTATTTATGTTAAATTTTAACCCTTTAGTAACAATTTTCCGCATATAAAATGACTTAGATATTGAGAAAAAAAATTATATTAGTTTATTAATTAGAAATAATTCATTCATCACTGTGACGATTAATAAAGTTAAGCGGTTGTACTTGGCGCAAAGACGCCAAGTACAACCGCCTTGGAAGACGATACGGAAATATCTCCGTTGCAATCATTTGCTAGCAATAACTGAAATCATTTTAATACATAAAGGTTAGTATGAGCCACGATGGCTCGGGGGATAGAGCGTTCGGCTTCCATTGAGGCTGACTGGGTTCGAATCCCAGTCGATACCAATTCCGCATCCTGCTTGCACCGACCACAGTGCTGACGTGAAAGCCTCAGTGGTAGACGGATCATGGGTTAGAGTCTCCTTGCAGTCAGGCTAACTGTGGGAGGTTCTTGTGGTCTTCCTCTCCATGTAACGCAAATGCGGGTTAGCTCCACCAAAAAGTCTTCCACGAAGGCAAATTTCTCCCAATACTCGATCCAGGAGTTCCCTTGTCTTCTGGATTGGGTCCAAAATTGCAAGGCTACGGAGTTGAACATTAGTAGTCGTAAACCCATAAAAATTGTGTCGGCTGTTCAACGACAGTTACTGAAGGTTAGTATTACTTAGCTTACTTAGAGTTATATCGTGACTATTAAAAAATTGTCATTTTTTTCAAACTGACATAAAAATTTTATTATGTGAGCAATATTTTTTATGGAGCTAACAGTTTCAAAGTATATATTTTCGAAAAATATATTCTTATGCAAACACGATAATGCGTGTCATTGATAACAAGTGTTTTCTTTAAGAGCGATAAATTTCTGTAAACAATAGCAATACTCTGAAATGTGGGAAAGAAGAGGGGTAACAAGGCCGTTAATATTTTTCTTTTGTTAGTCTCTTATTATATTTCCGAGATAATTGATACAATAACATTAGTAATTCTTAATTCGCACTTAAACTTAATTTGTAGTGTCCATTTATAGACAAATTTTTTTTAAGTAATGAAATTTATTTTTGAAAATTATATATTCCGTTATTCCTACACAAAAACGAAATTTATTGACTTTCGATGATTTTAGTTTCATGTTAATGCAGTTCTAATCGATATGTGAAAAATAAGTATGTATTAAAACAATAATTTATAATAATTGCATTAACATTGCTGCTTAAAGGTTCGTATGACGTAAATGTAAAATTTCACAGTACGCAAATAGTTTCAAGCGTACTCTGCGTAACTTTTGCCGTAATAATTACCATGAACTCACTGAAATACTCGAATTAAATTAATATTACTGCCAAAATTACGGTATTAAATTTTACGGTAAAAATGAATTTTACAAATGATGCACCCAAAATGCAGGTACTTTGTTCAGTAATTGATCTTTCCTAATTGATTCAGCAATTAATCTTTTTCTTTCATAATTTTGAATTATATTAATGTTTCTATGTGACATAATTTGACTAAATAGAATGTAGGTGATAAATGTAGATCGTGTAATGCGCTTGCAAGTGCTGTCTATCTCTAATAATTCTCAATTTTATTTGTGTTGTATTGATAATTATTAAAACTGGTCCGAAAAATAGTGTAATGTGGAATATATACATAATAAATTAGATGTGCATAACTATATTTTTTACTAAAAAAATGCATAGATATAAAACCTTAAGGGTTTTTAATGTTAGCTCTGCTGTCTTGATTATTTTAAAGAAATTGTCCTTCAAATTACGGTGGTAACGATACCAATGTGAATGTTAAAAACTGTAAAAAATATAGCCTTTTTATCCTAATGAAAACAAACATTCGATGCAAGGTTCGTTATCTTTAAACTTATTACTTTTATTATATGTCTTTTCAGGTGTAGAACAGTTTCAGAGTTTATTTAAAAAGAAAATAAAAACGGATTTAAAAATTTTCAACGTAAATCAAAAATAGAATTTGAAAAATAAATGTTTTTTTTTTCTTGAAGGGAATATAAAGGATGCATAATGCAACTATGCATACTGCATTGTATGATTCAACTTAAACTGTTAAAAAGTGTCTTATATTAATTTAAAATCTAAAGCTTTCTCTGAAGTCAACTGTTTTTAAGATATCTTTAAAAAGATTACCCTGATAGTTGTTTGCATTGATATCACCAGTTGGGATGTCATTCAACTAAGCAACTTAGTATTATCTCGTACAATGTCTGAATTGACACAATACACCGATTACAGTTACATGAACAATTTAAGTAATCAGTATTACTAAAGTGATATTTTTAGAAGTTAATTTTTCTTTTATTGTAAACTTTGGACTCATTTAGTTGAACTGAGTTGAAAAACGTTAGACTTAAGAACATTTGATAATTTGGAATATTTGATGTGCAGCAAATTCTCAATTTAGTGAAAAAGTCGGAAAATGCTGCACTCCGGATTGGTGAAAATGCAAAAGATTTAAAGTATGCACAGTATGAAATTTTGTTTTATAACGATAATATAAAATGGACATTAATTTAAACATTAAAGAAGGAAGAGAATGAACATGACTTTAAATGATTATTAGATCTGGGTGAAAAAAATTCTGGTAAAATTGCCATACTCTATGTATGATAATGACGTTTCTGTTAAAAATAACCATCACTCTTATAAAAATCAAAATATACAGTGTTTGAACCATTTATTTGGTAATTTTTCTGTTCATATATTAACAGTTTTCCCGAAAATCTGGTTTTCAAAATTATAGTTTTTATTACCTCACTTTTAGTAAAAAATACATCACTTAAAAGTTAATTTAACTGAATAAATGATTTGCAATGTTTTGCAGCATCATAATAATATTATCTCATTTTACCACATTTACCAAATTTTATCACATATTATAAAACCATATTTTATTGTAAATTTTACCAAAGCGATTCGGTAAAAATTACCTAGCATTTTGGTGTTCCCATAGAGTCAGAATTTTACCATATTCTGGTAATTTCAACCATACTTCAGTTACAGAAAAAAAAAGTATGTAGGCTTAATATCGATTCGACGATATCATTCCAAAAGTTTAATAGTTCTAATCGTGAAGTTCATCCCTCTGTTTGCCTTTCTTTATTCTTCGTATAAACCGAGACAACCAAAGAAGTGACTCTCGCTTTACCAGAATAATCCAATTCCAGTGAAGCGAGATATTTCTGTATTTTTAAATATGAAATGTTAATATATATTTCAATTATGTATTAATTTGATTATTATTAATTCAATGTATTAATTTTAAAAAAGAAGTTAAGAATTTGAATTTTCAACTGTTTTATAATTTTTTTTACTGTGTATAAAGCAATTTTTTTTTTTTTTTTTTTTTTGACTTTAAAAAAATGTTTACTATTCAATGAAAATTCACAAAAGAGCAATGGCAACTCATTTCAGAACTTTTTTGGCCCAGGACTTTGCTTCAAAGGATGCTTCAAGTTGATTAAATATCAAAATTGGAACAATTTCTTTTATTTTGAATTATACTATTACAGTTATTTCCTATTTAACTATATATCAAGATTTAACCATAGTTATAATTAATTTTTTTTTAATTTTACAGATTAACGTACGCAATACTTTAGGTTTGTTATTGTAATGTGCATCACTAGTGTGTAATTAAAATTCCAGTGTGTTTGAATTAAGAAATTTGAAAATACAGCTAATAAATTTAGGTTTGCCTATGGCTACTGAAACCAACGTCCATTGTTTATTAGAATACCTTGCTTTAAGCACTTATGCTTGTTTTATGGCTACCCTGCCTTTTGTTAAATCAGCACAGACGAGTGTTACATGAATCAGCACACATAATGAATGTTTTGCTGCATGTGAATAGAATTAGTAGTCTGAATTTTATTCATGAAAACTAATGATTTTGTGTGTGTCAGTCGCTTTAACTGACTACTGCTTTGTTTTGCTTTTCTTTTGTAGTTTTGGGAAGTTGTGGCAGATTCCGACAAGAACTTTAACTTGGTCAGTACTTCTGCATCTTTCTTTTACTTTTCCCTCCTTTTGCCCTAACCTCTTTGCATGGATTTGATGTGTGCTTTCCTTTACCCTGCTTTTCACCTTAGTAACTAAGCATGAATTAATCTTTTTCAATTCGCAAAATTCTGCACATACTGACAACTATACATTGATAGAAATTTCCTTCTAAAATTACGGTAAAATAACAGGCAGCAGTCTGTCAATCCAAATAATCGTAAAGTTTACGGTAAAGAAAATTTTTTATTTTTACGGTCTCGAAACCGCTTACAACTAGTATGGTTAAAAAGCCATGAATACAAAACTGTATGGTTTTTAACCATTTACGGCCAGCATGGTTTCCCAACCGTAACAAAGGAATTTAACTGGATATTGGATCCAAAATTTTCGTAAGGTAATGGGCAATGGAGTTAGGTTGTGTTTTATCAAATGAGTCGTGGAATGTGATTTAATTAGTCGATCTGGGTGTTTCACCTATCGTAAGAGACAGGAAATGCTAGATATTTTGTGTTAAGTAACTTCATGGTGCTGAAATCTAGAAGTCATCGAGAAAAAGTGTATCGTATTCTAATAGTCCAGGGTTACAAGTTAGGAATTGCAGGACGCTGAAAACTCTTTATGTTCCGAAGTAAAAGGAAAAAATATTGTGGTATCAATGCTGGGACTCGAACCCACATTCTGTCAGTCATGAGATTGCAGATTAGCCCTCTAGGCTATAATATGTACCCAGCTGCAAGGAACTAAGTAGCTTCGTTAGGGGGGCCTAGTCTGTGCGAGGAAGTTCTGGTTGTTTAACCGTATTAGCTGAAAACAGTTAATAAACGGTTTTTCTCACAGATAACAGTTTGAGTACCATCTTATGTATGATTTTTTAACTGCTTTGTTTGACTACGGTAAAGTAATAATTGAATAAATTGTTATTCAGCCCTTTTTTCTAAGAAATTTCAGACAGTGTATGACACACTACTTTTGGATTTTTCTCACTCTCTCAGAAAAAAAATCCATTCAACACACTCAAAAATATTCATTCAGTGAACCATAACATTAGCTTCTTCAACTATAATTAATTGCAACCTTAAAATCAGAAATGTTACTTGGTTCTGCTCAAATTGAACAATAAAGTAATGCATTTAAGTTTAAGTATGATGAATCGGAACCATGAAAAGTTGCATCTAATTTTGTACAATAACATTGATTATTGTGCTTCAATATTTTTAACAATGCAGGTTGAATCGGTAAAGATCTATAATATTGCACGAATTCCATTCAGCCTTAATAAAATACTTAATTGAATAGTGCTTTCATGTAAGTTAATCCATAGTTTCAAATAATCAGCTATATGAAAAATTAACTTACTTGGTTCTCCTTGACGTCTGCCTAAGATTACTGCCAACTAGCAAAATGTTATGATTTGATTAACGCGAATATTTTTTAGCAATTTGTTGGGTTACGAGTTGAACCACGTGACCAAATAAGTTATTCCTACATAAAGAAAAAAAATTGGTAAAATTACTGTACTTTATGGTAAGGACATTTCTGGTAAAAAAAGAACCATATTTCTGGTAATAAAAACCAAAATAGCACGGTATTTAACCCTTCATTTGGTAATTTTTCCGTTCATATAGTAAAGGTTTGCCACAAATTTTGGTTTTTAAAATTATAGTTCTTGTTACCTCACATTTTGTTAAAAATACAAAACTTAAAAGTAAATTTAACCGAATTAATGTTTTTTATAACATGTTCTAAAGTATCACGATAAAATTACCAAATTTTATCATATTTGCCAAATTTTAAAACGTTTTAACAAATCATATTTTATTGCTAGTTTTACCAAAATCATTAACAAAGCTCTTTGATTAAAATTATCTAGTTATTTTTTTTTTATTTTTTTTTTTTTGTGTGTGTGTGTGTGTGTGTATGTGTCTTTCCATAAAAGTGTACTTTTTTGTCAGTGTACCTATAACTATTTAATTTTACGATTTTGTGGGTCAATTTGAAGCCCTGTCTTGTGTTTGGCACACCGACTTGATTTTTAAGTTGTTCAGGTCAGTACCTTATTAAGGTTAAAGAAAATTTGCATAATGTTAAAATTCGAAGTACAAAATGTCTAATCCAACAGTGAACCTATTATTTGAGAGTATTTTTGAGAATGTAAAGTATAAATAAAATTGGCATAAGACGCTCAAACTACGAATTCTTGTTGTCAGCTGTTTTGAATATATCATCAAGGTGCTTGATGATGGGAGGGAAATTATAGTTTTCTTCAAATATGATAGTAATTAGTCCTTTGCATGAATTTTTTCATGTTTATATCTTTCCTCACGCTATATTTCCAAGGATTTTTGTTCCGGCTTACTTAATCTGCATAACTGTAGAAGATGATCAAACGCTTCATAATTAAGCTGAAGTTCAAATCCATCAATAATAATTGATTTCGGATACTAATCACGGTCACAGTTTTCGTCACATATCATCTCCAGGCTGATTAGTGTCCTATTACCGGCGGGGGAATCGTGCTCAGATTTGTGAGAACATGAATTAATTTTACTAAAAAATTGTCGATTAATAAGACCTGCTTTGTCTCAATGATTAATTCATAATTTTTTTTTTTTATTTCCTGAAACAAGTTCTAGATCTCAAATTTCTCGTTGCCTGAATGGGGTTCAAAATTTCCCTTTTAATTATAAAAAAAAAAAATATTTATAAAATTACTGGACTTAATTTCACAAAATTCAAAATTTTTGCAATGAAAATTGCATTAGCCATAGATTCTGGCATAAATGATATCTTTTGGAGGACCAGATCATGGGAGATTTGTTTCCAGCTGATGAATACCTCTTAATTTTCTGCTTCTCAAGATGCAAAATATTTACAATGAAAACTGCATTAGCCATAGATTCTGACAAAAATTATATTTTTTGGAAGACCATTTTTCATGAGAGAGTAGCTTCCAGCTCATGAATGCCTCTCAATTTTCTGTTAGTCTGGATGACTGATTCACATGTTCGTTTGTTTCATGAAATGAGTTGCAATGTCAGAAATTTCCTCATTTGCTGGAGTGGGCTAAAATATTTCATAATTGCTACAATGAAAAGTGCCTTGGTCATAGATTCCGATATAAACTATCTCGTATGGTAGACGAATCATGCAGATCATAAGTTAGCAGCTTTGAACTCATGAAGGTTTCTTAATTTGACTCAGAATGGCTTTTACAAAAATTTGCTTGCCGCTATGCACTGTAAAAAATTCCTGATAAAATTCCAGTAAAAAGTACTAGCACCCTCAGCGTAGCATTCGTCAAATTTAACGAAAAAATTTTATAGCGTAATTTTTATTGTAATACTTATTTTATAACAGTGATTCAGTAAATATTACTGTAAAAATTACGGTATATCAGAATTTTTGTTTTGTGAAATTTTACGGTAAAAATAAATTTTATGGTAAAAAGTTCTGACACTTTTAGAGCCGGTACTTTTTATCGTAATTTCTTACTGTGTAGTTATTTCAGAAATTCAAAAATTCGTTTCAAATTCTCAGGGCTGTTACAATAAAAATTCCGTTTACCATAGAATCTAAAATAAATTCTCTCAAAGTGTTGTTAAAAGTAAGCCTCGATGCTTCTTGTTTTCTGAATTAGATTCAAAATAGCAGTAGTAGTCTTGTTTTTTAGATTAAAGAATTTAGAATTAGAATTTAGTTAAAAGTTACAGAAAGCATTTAGAGCTATACCGGTATCGATTTTTTTTTTCCTTCTTGAGTTAAGAAATAAAATGAAAATACATTGAAATTTGAATATAGTGTAAAATTTCGATATGCCTTTCAATACACTTCATACACTTCATAAAAAATAAATAAAGACTTTTATCATATTATAAAATACCAATAAATTATCAATTACTGCTGCTTTCAATCTTATAGCGTTTAACCTGTTTCCGGACATAAGTCACTCAAGATTCTATATCACATGACTCTGTAACATTCTAGAATAAACACATGTTCGTCTTGATTAGTCTAAGGCTCTGGTTATGGAACCCTAAATAATCATACCTTCTTTTGGCGGAACCCCAATTTCACGAATAAAGTTCATCAGCAATTGTGAACATTTTAACCAAAGAAAAATTTCTATTTTGAAAATTCAATGTGAAGGATGAAATTTTTTAATCCTTTTGCCAATAATATTCTTAAACAGTAACGGTGAAGATCGGCATCAATTTTAGTTCTGAATTTGTTTTTTGTAATATGCATAGGTTAAAAATAAATAAAATAACTATTCACGATGAAAGGAAAATAAAAAAGAACATTTAAAAAATTTCAACGTTTTTTATCATGTATCATTAATAATTATCAAGGGGACATATTTCTGCAAATTAGATGGCAAATACTAATTTTTTTATAAATGCTTATCCTTTACATAATTAATCCAAAATTGTTTTATTAAAAAGTAGCTATATTTTTCGGAAATTTGGCAATTTCTTACAGTCCTATTTTACTTAACTAATTTCGCAAAAATGTCCAAAATATTAAATTAATAATGGATATTTGATTGAATAATAATGTAATTATAGAATTTTTTGAGAAAAAAAAAATTCGAACCCTTGGAGTCCCTGTAGACTTTTCACGGAACCCTAGAGTGTTTCGGAACCACTGGTCTAAGATTCTGATGATTTTTATGTTTTATACAGACAGTTTTTTTTTTTTTTTTCAATTTATTTGTAGTTTGTGATGTGAAACATTTTACTTGGGATTATATGACTGGTCATTGAAGTTCGTGAAGTTGTTTAAAAAAGTTTGACTAAATTTCTGAAACAAAGGATTTTTTCAATGTCTTTATTAATGACATAAAAAGAGAAATCGCACATGGCAAACTCTTTATATTAATATCAATACCAATGTAACTTAATTGTTTAATTTGTAGCATTTAACCATGAAAAAAAAATCACATTTTTAGCAAATTACAAATAACGTATAGTTTTTAACGTATATGAAAACCATCACGTTAAGACGCTTTGAAAAGAAAACATTGTTTCATCTTTTAACCTGAAATATGTAAGAACTAAATTAAAAAAACAGAAGAAAAAAAAATCTTAGCATAAAGTCTTATCAAATTGGCAATGCATGCAAAGATTTTTTTTTTCTTTCGTTTGAAGACTGCTTATCTTTTCTAACAATCTAAGACTGAGTTATTAACAACGCTCATTTCATCTCTATCAATTTGTGTCATTTGCCTTGAATTTAAACACTTAAACCGTATTTGTGTGCGGGAAAGAGGGCAATTATCATTCATCATTTAATTGAAATACTATTAAACCGCATAATAAATTTTCGTGAGAAAAAATTACCACTATCAGCCTATATTTCCTTTTTTACGTTAGTTTCTCAATAAAATGTAAAATAAGAAATTGAAAAAAAAAATCTTCTGTACCTGCCACCTGTATTTGAACCATATTTAGATTTGAGATTTTGCGGTTGAGCTACTTTCGCTTATTACTTTTTTCCATACCATAACCATACCATTTTTCCAGCCATAAACTATCAACCACTTTTTGATTACGATTATTTTTTATTTGATACATCTGACTAGACTTGTATGACCTGTGATTAAGTTTTCCCAAAAATTATTTTTTCAATTATATAATCTCAAAAGCCAAGTTGAATGGTCAATAAAAAGCTTTACCGTTCAGAAAAAAAAAATTTAAAAAAAGATGACATGACACGTATTTTTCTTAACCCTATACTCAGTGTGACTTAGTTTTGTTAACCCATTTTCGGCCAAAAGTGCCTAATCACACCGTTTCAATAAATATTTTTTATTGATACGGTAATATATGTTTTTCATAAATTTTTATCGTGCTGCTAGATGTAAGGGCTCTAAAGGCATCTATAAAATATTAGTTATTCAATTACAGTATACTCTTTCGATAATTTTTTCTTACGCCAGTTTTTTAACTTGAAACGGTTATAGACAAAATTTCGACTTTTTAAAAATGAATAATAATTCCACTTGAGATTGACCATATTTTTTTATTATGGATTTCATTAATGCAAGTTCTCTTAATAAATATACCATTTTACCCACCTTTACCATAATACACCATTGCATTTTATTACCATTCATACATGAAGCTTATTTTGTATCCTAATGAATGTAGTTCAAGTATATTTCAATGAAAATAATACCGCGTTTTATAAAGTTTCTATGCTTAGCTTAAAAATGGTAAGATAAAAATTTGTTTCGTAATTCGTAATAATGTACAAAATATATTTCTTAATTGGATATTTTTTTTAATAAATATAGAAAATACCATTAATTTCACTTTTTTATTACTACCAATTATCTGAATATTTTGATTAATTACCATTTTTGCTAATATAATGTTACTGTTATCTGTAACATAAATTCCATTTTTTGTTTACTTTTACTCACAAAAAACGGAGCTTTATTAAAATCAAATTTTTCTTTTCAAAATCCGTTTTCCTCGTCATAATTTGGAGTCGAATATTTTTAAAGCTACAACACATTCCATAAGTACATCAAACATTAAAACTATCGTGAATTACGAATATGATATCATAAAGAAGGTAAATTACAAGATCTGTTATAGATAACTCTCTTATTTAAAACAAAACAAAAAAACACATAATGGCTTCTTTTTTCATAAAAATTCAAACAAGATTTGTCTCATGTGAAGAACTCAAATGTTTATTTCTCTCAAATAATTTAAACCAAACAAACTTTTCCTTTATTTATCCAAAACCTAAAAAGAACTAAACTATATCCTTCAAATTACATCCGCATAGCTGAGGTGATGGTTAAAGCAATTACTTCAATAAATATGCTTTTATCTGTTATAGCTATTAAAGTAAAGATAAATACCCGCGAGTCATAGAATTTATTTGATACTGAAAAGTAAACTTATCTAAAACGTAAATACAGCTGGATTCTTGTTTTTCTCAACACTTGGAAATCACGATTTTTTTATTTCATTTTCTTTTAACGTATTTTTCACCCATGCAAAAATATTTTTATTTATATTTTTCTCACGAATATTTCGCCTTTTTATGTTTTTAATCCGTCAGCAAGCTGAAGTTTTTTATTTTATTTTTTATTTTATTTTTTACTTTATTAATATTTCTTCTCATATATCTTTTCGGAACAATAATTTGTCGTAGTATGCCATAAGAATGAAATCTAAATTACTTCTACAATTCTACGATATTTTTCTTTCTTCTTCTTTTCAGAAATCGTGATTGTTAAGTTGCGTGTTTTTATAAGGAATTTGAATAATAGGGTGTATAAAAAATAACTTTTTGAAATTTAAAATTTTGTGAAAAGTTTCTTATGTTTTTTTACAATATGGAGAAGATTGGTTTAACACTTAATTTTGGTGCTGAATTAGGTAATTTTCTAGTTTTGTATACGTTTATGTGATTATTATCTTCCATACTAAACACGCCTGATGCAGCGGTTCCCAATTTTTTACGGCTATGGAACTCTAGACGACCTTTTTTTGATGGAACCCTGACTTTATAATTAAAGTTAATAAATACAATTGCGTGCGTATTAACCATTAAAAGACCACTTTATTTTGTCTTTTAGTCTTTTTTATATTTAATAAGATAAATGAAATTTTTTCATTGTTTTATCATTAATAATCTAAACAGTCATCTGGATGTGCCTACTGTAAATAATAAAAAAATTTGTAGTTTGCCCGTATAGCAACCTTCTTCTACCAAATAATGTCTAGTTGAAAATCAAACAGGTAAAAAATTTATTTAAGTCCTCAACGAAAAAAAATTCTGCTAAAATTACCGTACTGTGTGGTAATGGCATTTCTCGTATGAAAAAAAAAACCATAATTCTGGTTAATAAAACCAAAATATACGGTGTTTAAGATATTCATTTCGTAATTTTTCCGTTTATATGGTAATGGTTCACCAAAGTTATGATTCTTATTCCGACAAAGTTATGATTATATTTACTGGTTTACTAAGTTATGATTCTTATTACGACACATTTTGCAAAAAATACAAAACTGAAAAGTAAGTTTAACCGAATGAGTGCCACGTTCTAAAGTATCATGATTAAATAACCAAATTTTACCACAGTTACCAAATTTAATCATATACACCGAAGAGCCATTACATTATGACCACCCTCCGGTGGCGGGGGTAATATGGTGTGAGCAATATTTTCATGAGGCACATTAGGACCCATAATCCTCTTAGAACAATCCTTGACGTCTGTAAGCTACTTGAACATAGTTGCAGACCATGTTCACCCATTCATGGCAACAGTTCTTCCTGCGGGGAATGGTGTTCACCAACAGGATAATGCACCATGTCATAAGGGTCGAATCGTCATGGATTGGTTCGGGGAACATTTCAGTGACTTTCAAGTCATGTCTTGGCCCCCAAATCCACCTAACCTTAATCCAATAGAGCATTTGTGGTCCTACTTGGAAAACCAAATTCGTGCTGCCACGCTACCCCCTCGCAATGTGAGGGAATTGCAGGACCAGTTGGTGAACGCTTGGTACCAGATACCTCAGACTACCTATCAGCACCTTGTGGAATCAATGCCACGGTGGGTGCTAGCAGTTTTGTGGGCTAAAGGTGGTCCTACATGTTATTAGCAGGGTGGTCATAATGTAATGGCTCTTCAGTGTATAATAAAAACGTATTTCATTACTTGTTTTATCAAAATCATTACCAAAAATTATCGAGCTTTTTGGTGTTTCCATAGAGCCAGAAACAATGTAAAGTTTGGACCATACTTTTTTTTCGCAGTGTTAGTTTCATTTTATGAGGGATCAAAAACGTTAATTTAAAATTTTCTTCAAATCATAAACATAAATATATTTTAGATTTCAAGTTCAAAATTTTAAGTTTAGAAGAAAATAGCAGTAAAAAAAACTTATGCGTAAAATTTAAAATTTAGGTCAGGAATAAGCATGAAACCTTTATATTACCCAGAGTCTACGTAATAACCTAAACAAAAGCTTGGATTGATAGTGAAAAATATGCATACTTGTTCAGAAAAAATAATGTTTTCGTGCCGGGTTTATGAACGTTTATTTTAACCCAGAATCTAATAATACCCTAACTTAAATATTAGATTAAAAACTGAAAATGTTTGTATTTGTTAATGAAAAATAAGGAAATTAATTTTTTTATAGGTTTTATGAAGGCCTTAATCCAATAATTTCGTTACAGACCAAGTATTAGTCCAAAAATTGAAAATATGGTTATTTATCTATGAAAATTATGGTTTTGTTGACCTAACACAGTGTTTCCCAAACTTATGACTTTTGTCTACACTTTCTAAATTTTTCGTAACGCTGTGTACCACTAATACAGGGTGCGTGGCGTTTTTAAAAAGTGCTTAAAGGTGCTTATTTTCGATTTGCGTTTTTGATTTACTTTTTTTATTCGGGGTTTGTAAAAAGTGCTTAATTTTTTATCTTTTAAAAAGAAATTTTTTCTATGCCGTGTCGATTGTCCTTCAAATTTTCAAAAAATGCATGATTTTCACAATTTTTTTTGCAATATTTATCAGAAACTAGTTATTTTATGATGATTATGTAAAGGTTTTGAAAATATTTTTGATTTTTAATGATTTTATGTTTTTAAATTAAGAACTTTAAACGATAGAAAAAAGGGTATTTTATTACTGCACAGATCCTAATTATGTTTTGTTTTTTTTTCTGTTTTTTTTTTTTTTGGATTAAAAATGTTTTTTTTTTTTAGTGTTTAAGTACTTTACATTAAAGTACTTAAAAGATGGTTATTTTTTGTTGTAAAATCTGGCTACGCATCCTGTAATAAAAAAAAAAAATATGTATTTTTTACTATAAAAAAATTGCATAAAAGTTAAAAATCACAACTGGCTGTTGAAACCATTAATTATTAACTGTTAACTCTGCAAAAAATAGCCAATAGAAAAATACGTAATCGTAAAGTTTCAAAGCTAGCTTCGTTTTTAAAAAAAAAAAAAAAATTTAAATTTTCGTTTATCGCAAGATATTTCGCATAAGAACGTGTACCTCCGCTAAACTGTTCCCGTACCCCTAGGGGTACGCGTACCACACTTTGAGAAACAGTTTTTGTTTGTGGTTATGGTTTTGTTGTCTAACAAATTATCTACTAAGAAGTTATCTATTAAAAATTACTTATATTTTTCAATTACATTAAGACTTGTTAAATCGAACACTTAGTTGCATAAAATAAGAAGACCTTTAAGAATGAACTGTTCTTTTCGCTACATTATATTCGCACTAAGTATAATGCTTGTAAATATAATTAGAATATTAACTTAGGTTATTTTGATTTCATTAGAGTATTAGTCATAAATAAATTATGCATAATGAAGCAAAAACTCATTTTTCCAAAACGTTTTTACGCTTAAATAACAAAACTAGAAAATAAGTGCCTAAATAAGTAATTGAACTTGCTGAGAAGGAAGTCTCTGTGATCTGAACCAAAATATTTAAAATAAGTATAAGTTTCGGTTTTTATTTGAAAAATAATAATTTGACCAATTATATAAATAGATATCAATATTTTCCTACTTTTATAACATGACAGGCTTATTATTGTAAATTGCATTAAAAATGTTTCATTAAAAAAATGAGCTATATGTTCATAAATACTTTAGGAATTCAAATTTACGGATGTATATTTTGATAGTTATTATTATTTGAAATTTAATCAGTAGAATTTTAAAAAAAATTATAAATCCTATTTCTGATTAGATACTTTGACAATAGTTCATTATTTTCATACCATTTGTATTATTTAATTGCTTTTATATTTTATATTGCTTTTCATTTTTTATCTAAAAATTGATTTGTTTAGATTCACTTTAATAATAACAAAGCGTAATCAAATCCAACTGCTACAGCGGCTTTGAAATTCAGATTTTTTTTTGTTTTAGTTTCTGTTTTAGTTTCTCAAACTGTTTTTTCTCCATCTTTATAAATTTCTATCTCATAGATTTGTAGACTGAAATTAGTTGAAAGGGTAAAATTTCTTTTAGTTGAATAACCATTTCTGATTTCTTTAAAATTAAATATTTTTGTTGATTGAGAATTTTAATATTAGTTATTTCGGAATAATTATATTGTTGAAATATTATTATTGAAATAATTTCTCATTGGAGTTTTTGGAGTTGAACTTGGACTTAATTTATAGTTAGCTACAATTATTGGTAAGATCGTATTCCCTCGCCTTCATGGATTTTAGGTTATAATTTTGATTTTATTTTTTTATTTTTTATTGTCTTTTAATCTCTTATTTGATCTTAATAAACTGTTGATAATAGAACGACATTCCATAGAACGTACCTTTAAGAAAACTATATACTTTTAAGAAAAGAAAGGTATAGTTCCAATAATAATGGAATCGCTATTAGATTAGGAGTAATAATTCTTGATGACATTTAGAACTTCTATAGTTTTTTCGAAAATATAAAGCAATAGAATTACGTGACTTCTAGTTTTGAACAACTAATTTAAAACTACACATTTTAGATTTGCTAAAATTTAATTACGCTACAATTTACACAATTTGAATAATCCTAATAAACTTTTAACGTAAATTACGTAAAAACAAAAATATTTATCAAATGTATAAAAATAGACAAATGTATGCTGGTAAACTACCTTTTTAAAAAATGCTAAAAATTTATCTTTGTTATCATATGAAAATGTAAACCATCACTACACAGTTAGAAGTTTTGGAACATGTTAAACAATAGTATCGTTACAATAGTATTGATTGCAACATTATTGTACTGAGTTGTACTGTATTTTTATAATTCTAGAACTTGACGACACAATAGTTTAATACTCAACTTCACATTAAAAAATACAGATCAAATTATGGCAAAAATTACCAGCACTCAGGTTGACAGTACTTGTTACCGTAATATCTATTTTTGCCGGAAAAATGTTACGGAATAAAAAAAAAACAGACATACCATAATTTTTGCAGGGTTAATTAACGCTAAATCACAGAATCAATCTATTTAAATAAATATTACAGCAAAAATTCCAGTATAATATTTTACCAGAAAAAGAGATTTTACTGATTATGCACTCAAAGTGCCGGTGCTTTATACTGTAATTTGAGCCGGAATTTTTTATATTTGTCTCAGTTCTTAAACAAAAAACGAATATTGTTACGATAAGGTTACCTTTATTTCTATAGGATGGTACAATACACTGTGCAGCACCTTTAACTTCTTGTTTAATTTAATGCCAAATAATGTACACATATTGAATCACATGAATTTTACTTATCATTTAAATTCTGCATAGACAGATTTCTTCCCACTGGATTCCGATGAAAATTTTTCTCAGATAAGCGATAAGCATTTCTAGCCAAAATCTTAAACGGCCAATCGGTAGACTCTTGCCAATATCGGTAATTGCCATATCACAGATTATCTGCGATTGTCCATAAACCCAGACTCAATAGCTGTGTTAATTACTGCTACTGATAACATTTTATGACATTTTGTAATGGTTTTCCTAAAACGGGTATTAAATAATAATTTTTTATGATATTTTATACGATCTAAATTTACAATTTAAACTAATGATCCTTTTGTATCAAATTCAATCACCCATAATTTTGTATAAGTTCGTTCTTCGTATTTCGCTAATGTTTCTTCAATATCATAAGATTTATTGAAAATAAAAAGTTGTAATGTCAATGGTTTAAATTGTGAGTTGAAATCCCATACTTATTCAAATATAAAATGAGTTTATAATTAAAAATGTGCTTTTGGCGCATGTCATTTCTAAATAGCGATTCAAAAGTAATGGAATTGCTCTTCAAAAATGCATTTTTTTTTCGGTTTTGCTTTAAATCCTCCTGCATGGATACAAATACTTCAATAGCACTCTACTTGTACTTACCATTTGAATTTTCATTCTAAATCCAAAAATTTTTTTAAAAAACTTTGTAAAATGATACTTACTTGCCTGATACTAAAAACATTTTTTCTGAATCAACTCTAACCTAAAGTGTAAAATATATTTCAAGCAGCACGCGTTAAATGATTCTGGGGTGAAATAACACTTACTTAACACTAGATTTAATCTACCTCCTGAAATTGAATCGATTCCAACTGATTACAAACTTTACTTCACGTTAATTATTTCTTTTATTTCGTTAGAGTCATCATGGAGCTTCAACAAAAGACAAAGAGAATACTGCTCCAACTCCAAGGACAAGTTCCCTTCGAAAAGCAGTCAAGTCCGGTAAACAGGGCAGCACCCAGATTCCGAAATTCTATTTTCCGGATGGCAAGCCCCAAACTCCTCAAGACATCGAGATCCACCTCAAGAAGGTGGCAGCAGTCTTTGCCGGCCTCAATGAGGGCAAAGCATCTCGAGAAGAATTCAGCATCATCACAAAGGTTAACATTCTTTTTTTATTATTATTTTGTTTCTTTCTTTGTCGTCCCAACCTTATGCTGGATTTCGTCATTAAAGAGAAGAAAGAAAATGTTAACTAACAAAAAAAAAAATATCAGAAAAAGAAACTAACCAGGAACTAAGCCTACTTCAAATGAGGGCTTGTGTTCACTTGACTTACAAACTCCTCTGTCACAATTCACACCCTTCCAAATGTAAATTTGTTTTCGTTTTAAAATTGAAGCTTATTTTCTGACCAAGCCCTAAAAATTTTTAGTGATAAGTTGAGTGAAAAAGACGTCGCACTCCTGCATGGCTCGTAGAGGACATCAAAACAGACTTAAAATTGAAGTTCTGAGACTTGCAACCTTATCTGTCACAGTTTACAAACTTCAAGATATAGATCTGTTTTCCTTTTGAAATGCAGTCCTATTGTCTGACAAGACCATAAAAATTTTTTAGTTATACGGGGCATCATAAGGAACATATATTTTTTAAAAAATATTTTGTGTAGGGGAGAGGAGGGCACATGTGAACAAATTTTTTTATTTCTTCATGATTCAGAAAATATCATCAATTTCTCACAGTAAAGAACTCCATATGTTTAAGTAGTCTTTTCTTTGTCTTATGGAATTTTTTTAGATTTTTCAATAAAATATTTCTTTACTTTAGGACATTTTAGAAGAAAGACTTCAATTGTTCACATGTGCCCCTATGGTGGGGCACATGTGAACATGCCTGGGGCACATATGAACAAGATTAAAAACACAAAGCAATTATCATACTTAAAAGAAAAAAATCTTTAATATAACAGATATAGATACACATTATACTGAAGAGGTTGTAGCTTATTAGGTGAATTTATTGGGTTTATTTGTTTAGGTGAATTTATTGGGTTAATTTCGTGAATTGGGTTTTTCGCAACTTCATGTTCCTCAGGAGTTGTAATGGGCCTTTTTCTTTCTTCTCTGATACTCTTTCACGCTTTTTTTCGCATTTTCATTCAAAACTTAGAAGAGAAGGCAGCATAAAGGATATTTTATTAAATAAAGAATATTCTTACATATATTGCTTTTCCAAAATAGGTTTTCTACTAAGAATAATAATATATTTTAAAAATTATTTTAAACTCAACTTTTTAAGTATTAAAATATTATATCTTTTTATTTCTCGTAATCATTATACAATACAAAATTGTTGACCAACCATTTAATAAAAAAAATTTAAGAAAAAAGTAACAATTAATTAACTAATTATGGAAAATTAAATAATAATAATTTTAAATGCATACATATTTTTTAAACTTATATTATCATGAGGATAATAATCTTAATACTATGTAGGGGCACATGGGAACTGTTCACAACTGCCCCAGATGTTTTGTTCACAAGTGCCCCATCATCCTTCTTAAGCCTAACTTGAAAAATAAAGAATTTTCGATTGAGTAAAAAAAAATAATAATTGCCATAAACTTACCTGAATGTTCATATAATTGTCTGCAATAGTTAATTTTAGCTAATTAGTTGATTTATACTATGTTTTCACTTGAAGAAGAGAGTGATAAAAGTACATAGAACACCAGCTAATACAAAAAAGTTGTCAGAATAGAACAACAAAATGGCTCATTGTTCTGAAAATTTGGCAGAGAGGTAGGACTAATACTACCATCTATTGAAAATTTTTGAAGAATTTTTATTTCGAATCATATTGGTAAAGCATATCATGTACACATCTGCACCCTGTTCACATGTGCCCCCCTCTCCCCTAAGTACCGCCATTAATTCAATTTAAGGAATACTGGTGCAATGGCCCAATACAATGGCTGTTTATCTTTGCAAAAATAATATCAAAGTCGGGAATACCGAGTATTAAAAAAAAACATCAGTATAAGGAATACCGGGCAAGTGTGCAACAGCCAATGGCTTTTTTCTTTAAATAATAACAAACAACAATATAGGAAATACCAGGAAATTGTACACGGGAGAATAGCCTACACATTCCTTATCTGATTACTTTCCTTTTTACTCCAGTTATTTTTATTAATAACCGCGTATTTTGTTAAACGTGTAAAAAATGCATATTGATCACATTGCCCGGTATTCCTTACGTTGATGATTTTTTACGGTGTGATTGCCTGGCATCCTACACTGACATGTTTTCTAACCTATCCTAAGTGTGAAATTTAAAAGTTAGGAGCTGATTTCTGTATAATATAATATAATATAATATAATATAATATAATATAATATAATATAATATAATATAATATAATATAATATAATATAATATAATATAATACAATACAATACAATACAATACAATACAATACAATACAATACAATACAATACAATACAATACAATACAATACAATATAATATAATATATTATAATATAATATAATATAATATAATATAATATAATATAATATTCATTTAGACTTTGTTACTCTATAAAATAATCCATATTTTTTTTAATACCTTGTTGCTGGTTGGGGATCCTATAAGAAAACCGGTAAATTTGATAAATCTTTAGTACTTCATGACGTTTATTAAATTTAGTGCTGATTATAAATAATCACCAGCGAATATACAAAATCACTGGATTAATTGCAATTAACATAATATGTATTTTTTAATTTTACCATAATATGCATATTTACCACAATATGTACAGGATTTTACTCATCAAAATAATGTATGTGTGTTGTTGTTATTTTCAGGCATGCGGTCTACCTCTGTATTGGAAACTTCCTCTCTTCCTGGCTGCTAGAGGAGACAAGAAGTCAGCAGTCAGTTGCGATGCATTCCTCGAGTACTGGAGAAGGTGAGTGTGACTATTTTTGGATTGGGTGACCCCACCACACATTTTGAAGGTGTTGTGCCAAAAAATTAAGAGTGCGTGTAACTCTCTCTTCGTCTATGTTCGAAGGACCCTTCTTATAACAAAATGGCCTTCTAGAGAACGGAAGAAAAAAATATTGCTAATGTTAATATGTTGTGGGTCGCTAATTTATGATTTATTGCTTGTAACCCAAATAACGCCGTTCCTAAAATATCTTCCAGCTGTAGTTGTTCAAGCGTTTGTGGCAAATGTTTAACATTTATTTCAAAATTGTAAGCAAACTTTTTTCCGTTTTTCTAGTTGTGAGGGAATGATGCCAATAAAAATGATGTATGTAGGTAAAGTTATAATTTCCAGTTAAGTGTGATGTTCAAAAAGCTTGAAAATTTTAAATTTAGTTTTTGAAAACAGAAAAAAAAACTATTAAAAATTAATTAATAATTATTAAATGACATTAATTAAAATTATTAAATGAAATTAATTAAAAATATTTAAATGAATTGAAATGAATTATTATGAATTAAAAGAGATTAATTCCGGGTAAATTTATTATAAGTTATTTGGAATTTAAACTTATAATAAGCCACTGTTACACATTGAGAAATTTAGAAAAAAAAATTAATTATGTTTAAATATTTCCAAGCTTATTTTTAAAGTTTTAAAATAATTTAGAAAAATAAAAGCTGTAATTAAACTTCTCAAAAAATTTTATTTATAATTTTTTTTTTGTTGATGCTTTGAGAAAAGGAATAAATGTTATGAAAAATCACAAATTTATGATTAAAAGCCGTGTTTTTACAATAATGCAGAACCTTGCTTTTAGTTTTATAGATCCTGTAAAAATCAAAAATATTAACTGCATTTTTATATTTCGTTCGAAGAAACGCTTTGATGCTTTGAAAAAGAAAGCGATGCAAACTACAAAAGTTGCCTTTGTATTGTTACAACCGCCTTTGTATAGATATTACGAACTTATAAATATGTAACATTGAAAAACACAAATATAACAATAAATATATGTAACATTGAAAAAAACAGAATAGCATATGTCAATGAAATAATACATTTCAGATATAAATGAAATAATTTTCTAACAATACAATTTAAAATAATGAAATAATATAAAATGCCACAATTAGCCCCAATTTTAAAATTTAATCAACTTGAGCAAAGTCATGAATTAAACTAATTTTATGCGGCCCTTAATTTTACAAGCCCTCGTTGATTACCTCATTTAAATCGGATCAGTATAATATGAAAGCATGTGTAATATGCTACTAGATTTACTTGAAAGTTTAAGTCGCTTAATTTTCTAAAAAAAATTGATTTTGAAGAAATCTACAAATCTAATATATTCGGTTTTAGAAGGATCATGAGTTAGAATCCCCTTATCGTCGGGCTAACCGTAGTAGGTTTTCGTGATATCTCTTTACATGTAACGTAAATACGGCTTAGTTCCATCAAAAGTCCTCCACTAAGGCTAAGTTGTCCCAACACTTTATTCCGGAGTTCCTTTGTCTTCTGGGTAGGGTTCAAAATTACAAGGCTAGGGAGTTGAACATTGATAATCACAATTGAATTAGCAGTTCGACGCCGGTTATAAAATAAAATAAAATCCTGAAAACCTAATCACTGATAATTTTATTTATCTAGGGTTGTTAATACATGCCATGATGAAGCTTCTAAGTTACGTTGTCCCAACACTTTATTCCGGAGTTCCTTTGTCTTCTGGGTAGGGTTCAAAATTACAAGGCTAGGGAGTTGAACATTGATAATCACAATTGAATAAGCAGTTCGACGCCGGTTATAAAATAAAATAAAATCCTGAAAACCTAATCACTGATAATTTGATTTATCTAGGGTTGTGAATACATGCCATGATGAAGCTTCTAAGTTTGTTTACATTCTTTCAAAAGGTAAACGAAGCTACCTCCTCAATGATGATTTCTTTCCAATGATGCAAGTAAGTTCTTTCTTATGATGATGTTATTAATTACTTACTACTCCTTAATGGAAGATAAGAAAAATGGCTGAAATATTATTAAAAAATAGTTTATTAATTTAAATAAATAAATAAGTAGTTAAAAATTATAAACAAATTAAAAGCTAATATTTTTTTTACTCACACAATTTTATCCGAAAAAGATGCTTTCTTACCTTGTATCAATATCGCTAAGGGAATAATATTAGTACAATTGGATACCTGCAAGTGACGTCATCGGAGCTAAATGATAGTGTTTGTCGATTCAGAAGCCAATCAGATTCGATGCATACGAGTGACGTCACTTAGAGGTGTCCAATTAAATCTGATTTAAATCACTAGGTTATGCATAATAGACAGGGACAGTGATGACGTTTTTCATGACGTCAAACCCCGCCTCCTTTCAAACTCGTTCCAAACATTTTTTCGAACGAACCATTTATATGGCATTTCCTATGTGAATTTAAGACGGCAAGATTTTTAATTTATTATTGAAATAAATAAATTTATATAGCGCTTCTAAGGAACTTATTCCTAATTTAAGTAGTTTTCTTTATACGGGGTTTCAGTAGATTTTACGAGTTAAGTGCATTAAATGCTATTAGCGTCAATATTTGTTTTAAGCGTCAATATTTTTAACTCTTGTTTCATGTTTATAATAATGTCTTATTTTATTTAGAATTTGTTACTTATTCTTGACCTACATCTAATTTTTTTCTTTAGTTTTGGAAAGGCATGCATTGTTTTACAACGTTCTAAAATTAATTTTTGATCTATAATTAGATTGTATTTATCAATACTAATGTCTGTTTATTTAATTATGTCTGATGATTAAATTTGTAGTTATTGTAAACTTTGTTTGCTTAAGATTTTCTGATTATTGTTGTTAATTCTCATAAGCTTTAGTTTTTAACTACTAAATAGGAATAAATTATGTAACTAACTTATTTAATACGCATACATATGGTTAAATCTGCACAGAATTTTAGTTTAAACTCAGATTTATTTTGACTTGAGATTTTTTCTTGATTATATTTGTCAACATCATTAATTAGTTTTTAACAGTAGTTTTATGCATTAATTTTTTGAGAAAATTAAGATACCTTATTATTAGATAATTAATATTAGATTATTTCTTAACGTAACTAGTGTAGTGTTATGATACTGCAGTGTAGTGTTATGTTAAAAGGGTCAATACTATGTTTAGTTTCCAGAATTTTAATATATAGAATAGCTAAATTAAAGCAAATTTAAGAATTTATGAGAATTTATTTTATTTAATTAAGATTTTTAATTTAAGAAAAGCATTAAAAAGCTTTAAATTTCCTATATTTTTGTTTTAATTTCAAGTTCTATATTTTGTTTAGAAAACAAGATAGGGAGCCATCAATAAGGTCATTTATCATCAATTTATCTTAAAATCTCAGATTCCTATTTTATTCGATAATAAAGTGCAACATGAATTATTTTAGAATTCTTTAAAACATACTTATCCCATACATAAACTTTTATTTAACATTCATATTTATTAATCTATGTATTCAGATAGGTGTTTAAATTTTACATACTTAATAATATTAATTTCACATGCATTTCAAATAAATATAATTCAAATTTTTAAGAAATTTTTTTATTTAGAAACTTAACTCTTTTTTAATTAATGTATGTGTACATATTTAGTTATACAGCTTTTATACTTGGCAAATGTTACTGTTATCACTTTTTATGGAATAAAATTTGCATTTGACAGTCTAAATCAAAATTTTTTAAATTACCTTCATAGTAATATTTTATTTGTTACAGTGCTTATGTTAAACGTAACATTCAAGTCACTATTATCCAAATTTATTTTTAATTTCATAATACCTAGAGTTTAATTGGTTGTAAATATGTAATAAGACCTATCAACTCTCAAACTTTTGTTTAAGTTTTATATAATTTTTTTTACTTCCTATCATTTTAGTAAATTTACCAATAAACTTTTAACTACATGAGAAACGCCATAGTGTTTGCTCCGTTCAGAACAAAGTTTGGAACGAGGAGAGCTAGTGACGTCGTTGATGACGTAGGACTAACCCTGTCTATTATTTCAGTTATTTTGGAGTAGCAAGTGCTTAATTGTGAGAAGAGCACTGAAAAAATTAGAAATAATTTTTTTGATTAACATAATCTAATCAAATAAAAGCAATACAATAAATAAAATAAAACAAACAAAACATAAAAAAAGTGGTGAGAAAAATATAGCATGTTACGCGCTTATTTTAAACGAATAATCTGAAAATTTCCAGCTTTAAAATTATTAATTTAAGTACTGGTTTTATATACTACGCAGTTTCGTGCGCATAAAATTTCTTTTATAAATTCAATTTGTTTCACTATTAGTATCAATATTAGCATAATTTTCTTAATGCTCACGGAATTCATGGGAAGAAAAAATGATCACACTGGACGTTTTGAAAACATCAAAATCTAGAATAGTATGATAGTAGAATAGCCAAAAAAAAGCCTGGAATGAAATTCTAAATAGAACAAGTTAATAAATGTTTATAATAATCCCTGTTCGAAGTAAACCATAAATGCTTAAAAAAATGGAACAAATGTTTTGAAATTAACAAATTCAAATATATTACTTTAATATAACTGACCAAAGAAAAATTATTATTATTTAAAATGTCATCTACTATTTTTTTTTTTTTACTTCAAGAAAAGAGTAGCATGTAACAATAAATGAATCAATGTTATTTTTAGGATGTCATTGATTCGCATCCTGGGTTAACATTTTTAAAAGAAGCCACTGAATTCCATTCTAGATATATACACACGGTAAGTATGTTTAAAGCAGCAATCTTATTCATCCTCTAAATTAAAAATGTGTTTTTAAGAATGACTTTATTTCTAAAAAATTCCAAATCTGTTCTGTCCCAAAAAGGTAAATAATTGATTAGATAATTAAGCGTTTCATAATTCACTACTAGATGGCAGCACTACTCTTTAGTATTTCTAAATGAATGCATCTGTAAGTGAATCCTAAGAGAAAAAAGAGCGAATCGCGGACTCCTCTTCTTAGGCGCCATCTATTAAATTAAGTTTCAAACAAATTCTGATGTGAAAACTTCCCTGTAGTAATATTTCATTATTATTAGTCCTGTTTAATAAGTTTGATTTGTGATTTTTACGAACTAAATAATTAAATAAAATAGTTATAAAGCGATTTCTTTCTAAAAAATTTACAAAAAAATATTTATGAGAATTCAAATTAGAAGAGAATTCTCCTTCTACGTGTTAGAATAAATTTACAATAACGCTTGTATAATTAAACGCATTTAATTAAAAATATTCAAATACTTTCACCATCTAAAATCTGAGTTATCGATCGAAGGTTATTCAGATTGTTCCATCTTTATCCCTGGCGTTAAAACCACTGAATCCGACACTGAACAATGTCATTATAAACTGCATTAATCACAAAATTAATCAATAAATTACGGGTTTATATTTTCGTGAGGGAATCAGGGCATTCAATCAAATACCATTCAGAGTGTTAATTTCTCTGTTTAACTTTTTACTTTTCGCAAACAAATAACTATTAATACCACCAAAAAAAAATAAAAACATTGCAAATCGTAATTTCAATGTAAACATATTCTCGTGAAAAAAACATGTAATTTTGTCTTAATAATTGTGTCTCAATTTTTTTCATCTTCTATCTTTTTCTTTTACAGGTAATCGCAAGGATTTACTATTGCGTCAACAGATCTTGGAGTGGTAAGCTCACTGCTCCAGAATTACGAAGAAGCAACTTCTTGCAGGTGAGATCAGGGAGTGAGAAAAAAAGTGTATTTTTGGATATTTTTCCGTTTTCAGTGACTGTATATAACCTGTTATCTATATTAGTATATTAGGTTCCTATTAACACAGAGTCTTTGACTTATTATCGCCAATGTCAAGGTGTCAATAATCAGGGCTAAAGAGAATAGAAGGGCTAGTTCATTTCGCTCTTAAAGCTGAAGCTACGATTTCCCTCCTCATGACGTCACGCTGCTCACAGATCTTGGAGATCGCAAGCAAAGATATTATGAAAACTTTGTATCATTCTCTCTGTGAAAATAAGTTCAACTTTTCTTAATATTAGCTTTCAAACTTTATGCAATTAACATATTATTTCCTTTCAAAAACATAGTTTCAAAAAATTTTCTTGGCCAAAATATTAAATTAAATACCATTTTAAACTAATAAAAATATTTTACTAGTTGTCGTAAATGACGCTATAAATACTTTATTTTAAAATGTTCCGTTTTAACTTTTATCATTAAAAAAAAAAAAATTAATGCATATATCGACACTTTTTTAGCTACATATTGTTCGATAACAATAATTTGTAAAGTTAGGTTAAATTTAGAATCTTGATTTTAAAATCTGCTGTTAATGGTAATTTGTTTATACTTAATCATTAGGAAACAACAAACTTAAACGCTAATTATTCTAACAAAATAATAATTTAGGTTCATAAAAAAATATTAGCAATTTTACAATTGTTTATAGATATTTAAATTTAAAAGAATACAATTAGTATATTAAAAAAATTATATTACAATTAAAAACAAATATTTAGAATAACTACATAAAATACTACGTTACGAAACTAGGAGAATTTTAAGTTTTTATTTTCCTTAACTTATTCATTTTTTAATTTTTTCGTCTGCCTTTTTTTTTTTTTTTTTTTTCTTATAAAATTTCTGAAATGCAAAATAAGCGTATTGCTGTTTTATTCACTACCGGATATCGTCCTTCTAACTAAATCACTTATAAATTCTTTGATGACACTTTTTGATTTTCTGTCCCATGCACACTTTGAAAAATGTTCTCAAATCCCTGCACACTTCCGTACACACACACTTTCCATCCATTCTGCTGACAGAACAATTAGTCCTCCCTTAGATAAGAGAGCACTTCGAGGAGAGTTCGAGCAATTTCAAAATCATTCTAATCGACAATCTAAGCAAACGATTTCTCATATCATCTTCATAATCTTGTTTTAAGAAATGCTTACTGCATATTCGGTCATATTTAATATTAACTGGGTCATTTCGTTTGCAATGTTGAAGCTATTATTTACATAGTTGTTCATTTACTTTAGGGAACACGTGGAAAATTATATTTTCTCCTTTTGTGTTTCTATCAGAATTATTGTAAGTTGCAATCGCACAAACTAGAATTTCACAAATAATTTTAAATTTTTGTAATTCACTTCACAAAACTGAGAAAAATCATTATAGGAAACAAAGAATGTCTTGGAATATGTCACAAAAAGGAATGCTCCAATATTAGTTAAAGATAGTTAGAGTGAACGCTTCGTTCTTGAAGTAATAGCTCAAACTTCGCGCCAACGTGACGTCACAGGCAAAAATCGGAGGTTTGGCGCGGCGAGAGTTTCTTCAAAGGAGTGAACTAGCCCTTCTATTCTCTCTTTAGCCTTGGTCAATAATGGTTTGTTGATTTTGTACTGCGTGCGAACGGAATAGTACCAATTTTTGTTTTATCTTACGCTTCGAAGGAAACAAACTGGTTAAATTTCTAGACGTTGATAATAAATATAATATTTTTTAATAGTGAGTCATAGTGGTCACCTATGCGGGTGACCCGGGATCGAATCTTAGCAATGGCTGGTCGATACGAATTCCGCACCTGGCACGCACTTACCACAGTGCTGGCGTACCATGTCCTCAGTAGTAAACGGATCATGGGTTAGAGTTCCCTTGCCATCAAGCTAATCTTGGGATATTTTCATGGTTTTCTTCGCCACGTAAAGCAAATGCAGGTTAGTTCCTCCTAGAAGCCTTCAACAAAGGCAAATTTCTCCCAGTACTTGATCCAGGAGTTCCCTTGTCTTCTGAGTTGTATTAAAATTACAAGGCTACGGAGTTGAATATTGGTAATCGTAATCTCAACATTTGATATTAACGCGAAAGTTAGTAATTTTAATTTTGAGCCGAGATGGCTCTGAGCTCACCTGACAAGAATGAGACCCGGATTCGAATCTCAGTGATGGCTTTTTGTTTCAAATTCCGGCTGTTCGCAAAAGGTTGTAAAATTAAAAAAAAAAGTAAAATAATTTCAATTTGCAGAAACTATGAAAACTTCATACTATTTGGAATTATTCGCAGCTTTGTATGTGTATAGAAATTGAAAGAGAGGCAGATAAATCATAAAATTTTAACTATTCATGTTACTAATATATTTAATTTTTATTTTTTTAGCGTGTTAATCTATAAATAAATTATATGCCATGCATAAAGTACAGAATGCCGAAACTTCTAAAATAATAGATAAAAAACTTCTGAAATAATTCTGAAAAACACCTTTTTTTTTTTCTTTCTTTTTTTTCAGTTTACCTAGAGTGCACAGTGCCGTTTCCGTATTGTCGCAATTAACAACGTAATAGTTAAATTTTCAATTTATTAGTGTTCGCGATGTTTTTTTCTTTTTTTCTAATTTTTAATGAAAAAAACTGCGGTATACCTTTCAAACGAAGTAGAATGTTACAACTTTGCTCGGTTATATAAGCACTCAATAAGTTTTAATAAATTTAAGCAATAAAATTCCGCAGTCAGTTATTTTGTTTTGGTAATTTATTTCTCATTGATTATCTGTTTTTAAAATTTTCTATACTTTTACTTTTGTTCAAACTGTCAAAAACAGAATTGGAAAAAAAAAAAGTGAAGATTCTCTTTGTAGATTAGGCGAGAATAAAGAAACTTATGAACAAATCTCAAAGCAAGGAAATATACAATACAAAATAGTTTTTCTGAAAAAGGCTTATTTAAGAATTGTAATTGCCTAATATTTTTGTCGAAAAAGAAATACATAAAAACCGAGAAATTCTAGAATGACCGAACCTTAGTTCTCCAACTGCAATAGGTCGAAAAAGAAATCGTAAAAATTTAAATAATCATCATCAATTTATTCAGAAAAATTTAATGGAGAAAATTAAAAGCATACTTAATATTTTTCCTCTTCCATATTCAAACCTTCGACGACTGAATTCAGTCAAAAACATCTAAGTAAAGTTCCTTCTCTCTAAAATTATATAATCATGTACTTAAATTGCATCAATTTAGTTTTTCTTTTTTCTTTTTGATCAATTTTTCTAGAAACTATTAATTTAATACTATGAAACACATCGAAAAAACAAATTAAATTAACAAAATGCTTTCTTTATTCCTCTACGTTAAATCAATTCTCTGACTGTCTTAAAATTACATAAATATTTTAATTTAATTAACTAAGATGTATGTTTACAATAAAACCAGCAGATGATTACTGTTTTAATTAATCACAAAAAAAAAAAAAAAAAAAAAAAAACGTTTCGTTTACACTATAAGTATCATTTATAACTATGCATAAAGTAATCATGTAAAAATTAAATGAACCGTTTTCGCTGAAAGTGTCATTTATGATTAATTATATTATTTCACTCAAAAAATCCTTTAAATCTTGGGCTTTAAAAATAATAAATACTAATTCATATTTAAAATAAATGACGAAAAAGAAATCGTAAAAATTTAAATAATCATCATCAATTTATTCAGAAAAATTTAATGGAGAAAATTAAAAGCATACTTAATATTTTTCCTCTTCCATATTCAAACCTTCGACGACTGAATTAAGTCAAAATCATCTAAGTAAAGTTCCTTCTCTCTAAAATTATATAATCATGTACTTAAATTGCATCAATTTAGTTTTTCTTTTTTCTTTTTGATCAATTTTTCTAGAAACTATTAATTTAATATTATGAAACACATCGAAAAAACAAATTAAATTAACAAAATGCTTTCTTTATTCCTCTACGTTAAATCAATTCTCTGACTGTCTTAAAATTACATAAATATTTTAATTTAATTAATTAGCATTTAATTTTTTTTAATAATTTGATATAGATACTGGCCACACTCGAAGATGAAGAAGATATAAATCAAATAACAGATTATTTTTCATACGAACATTTTTATGTGATATACTGCAAGTTTTGGGAATTGGATAAAGATCACGATTTATTTATTGATCAAAATGATCTGAAAGTACACAGTGGTGGAGGTATATTGAATTTTTTACTCTCAAATTTATTTCTATTGATTATTAAACCTTGCAAACTTGGAAAAATTTTCTGCTTAAAACTTAAATTACACATCACTAAGAACTGTCAATATAGAATCGGTTTTGTTTATATTAGAATTTTTTTCAGGAATGTTCATACAGAATATGATAAATGGAGATAGTATCAATCACAAATTTTTAAATAATCGTTGCATACGCTAAACTTTATAAAGTGTAAACTGAAGTTGAATTTATGTCGCGTGGTAATTCGTATTTGCATTAGTTTCAAGTGTTTGAAATTTCTGTCTTTTAATTTTACCTCATTTCACCTAATTAAATTATTTAGGAAAAAATAAAGTTCTTATTAGCACAGTTAGTGAAGTACAGTGCGCAAAAAATAACAATAATAATAAATAAACGGATTACTCTACATAACTTTTGATCTAATGATAGGATTCTTCACGTTTTATTTTAAATACGATGATCTAGAGCTACAAATCAATTCAAAACGCCTTCAACAGAAAATATATTTAATAACAAATAATAATTAAATATATTTAATAATATAAAACATTTAATAACAAACAAAAAAAGTAGGATTCTGAAGATACAGAGCCAGGGAGGAATTTGAATAACAATTCACTTTAACATTGCTGTGAAGAGCGCTATCTATTGGATTTTAGAAATATTTTTATCTAAAGATAATCCCATGCGAAAATATAACTTTTAGAAAATATGTATTATTTTTCATTATTTTATTTAATAATAGTCGAAAAATTTTGAATTGTAAGGTATACAAATTTTTACATTATTTAAAAGAATGCAATTTTACATAGCTAAATACAAAATTAGTCAAATTGTCCCTAAGAAAGTAATGTAATTTAAATGTAATTTTTTTAATTTTTTTATTTATTTTCTTTTTTTTTTTTTTTTTTGTTCGTATAGTACATTTCTGTGTGATTTTATAATTTAAAATAGCGTCTGTGTTAATTAACATAATTAATTGAGGTGACCACTTGAATCATTAATGTTGAGTCTTAGAATGTGAATATCCCATCATTAGATCAAAAGTTATTCAGGGTGTTCCGTTTTTTATTTTGAGCACTGTGCATACAATGCCAAAAGCTATATAGGGAATTCATATGATACTTTATAATTTATTTATTAATTTTTACAATTTTATCCAAAATTAATAATTTTTTTTTAAATTTTATTTTTTTTTCATAATTTTAATTTTTCACACAAACGACCATAATATAACTGTTTTTTCAGGTAATTTCAATAAATAAATAAATAAATAGATACAAATAATAAAAAAATAATGCTTTTCTTTATATTACCTAAAATACTGCATTTTTTTTACCAAAGATCAATATATTAAAAAATCAAAATATTTTTCGAGTTTTAAAGCATTTTTACAGTGTAAATTACAATGAATAATTAGACTATTTTCTAAATTTAGTTATCAGTGAGTTTAGTATTTAAGATAAAAATCTGGCTATAAAAGTAATCCTAAAATTCTTGTGTTATTCTGAAATGGTGCCTAACATCACTATTTATATGTTTTCACTATTTTATTTGTATATTTTTTAATTATTTATGAAAAAGTTTTTACATTTACTTTTTACAGTAAAATATTTGGAAAAAGTTCAAACTATCCGTATTTTAGAAAAATTATTTATTTTAACCTATTGTAGTAACTTTTAACTTGAACTCTTTTAATAATTATGCTAGTGCTCCGAATTAAAACATTAGAAATTATGACATTATTTATGACCGAATGACATTGTTAGAAAGTGTTGTAAAAATTACATTTTTCAACAAAGTTTTTTAAAAAATAAGTTATATTTCCTTCGCATCTCGTATGTATTTTATTTTTCAAAACTAAATTTTAAAAACTTTGATAAAAAGTTGCTGCAATCTTTCAATGTTGTTCTTTGTAATATATTTCAGCTTTATCTACACGAATTATACAGAGGATATTTTCTGGGGCTGTAACAAGGTATGTTTCTAATTATTTTTTTTTCTTTGAGTTTTTTGAAACTTATTTTTTCTGTTCAAGTGAAGTCATTTGAAGTATTGAATTATTTTAAAGGGGGCCAAAACAAAAAGAAGGCAAGATGAGTTATACTGAATTCGTATGGTTTCTTATTTCAGAAGAAAATAAAAGGCATCCCAGAAGGTAACAACTTATAAAATTATTATTATTACTCAATTCCTATAACAACCCCCCCCCCCCCTCCGCCGCCTTAAACATGCAGAGTTGTGTCTACGGCTGAAATCATATTCTTGGCCATAGATGGCGCCACTGAAAAACAAGAAACGCATTCTTTGCCTTAAATTCGCTTGGTTTCACCAAGTGACATTCAAAACAACATAATTTCTCAGTTTAGTTTTACTACAAAAGTTACATTTGAATTGAAATTTTCTTTGAATGAATATGGCAATCATTCTTTAACATTGCATATTATAAGTGCTGCTACAATTTAAAATAAATCAATGATCTTCAAAATTGTTTGTAAGTTTTTTTAATAAGCACTTATAAATATTGCCCTTTGTGTAACTAATTATAATAGTCAATGATTATAAAACAATATGTCCCAAATAAAATGTATTTCAGAACGAGAAAAACATGGACGAAGGAAAAAAAGGAATGCTTCTTGAACACAAATTGCAAGTTCGTTATACAAGAATCAACATGATCATCGAAAACATGAATCAACATTTGTGGGAAAACATCTTTGATCTCTTCTTCAATTCCCGCCTTTAGTTCGGTGTCAGATGTCGAGCACTCTGCATACCCAAAAATTTTTAAGTTCGAACTTTGGGGAGGTCACAGACTCAGACATATGGACAGTGGCTCTATCCTGGTGAAACCATCAGAATCTATCTGAGAACAACACTCGCTTTACAGGGAGCCGTGAAGCAGGGAGTTTCTTGGAGAAGAACTAGCTGTCATCCGAAAAAGTCTCAGTGCAACATTAAGACATCAAGAGCTCGACTTTTCAAATAAAATTGCATTATAAACTGCTCTAAATTGCTTAACGCGGAAAAAAAAAATCTGGTGAAATTAACGCAATGCATGATAAATACATTTCTGGCGGGGGAAAAAACTATATAAGTTTGGTTAGAAAAAATTATACCAATCATTACTACGCATTTAGTAAAAAAATACGAAAACGAAAAGTAAGCTAAACCGAAACATTACCAAACCACATTTACCAAAGTTTATAACATATTATAAACCCATATTTTATTACCAATTTTAGCAAAATCATTACCAAAGCGTTTCGGTAAAAAAACTACCGAGCTTTTTAGTGTTCCCAAGCTAGAAAAACGGTCACTTTTACCATATTCTAGTAGTTGTGTCAAGCTTTTTTTTTTAATGGGTATAAATCTTTTTCGGAAAGTTAGTCTAGAATTTGGGTAGTTTTCAAATATATCCCCCTCCCTCCTTATAAATTAATGAAAAATATGCTTATTATGCATAGAATATATTATAATGTTCATGACGCAAAGACGGGTATGTTTATCTATAAAGACATCATTCTAATTTCGATTCTTATAGTATTTTGGAATAAAATCTTAATCATAAAACTTATTTTTTATTCTAATTTCTTTATAGCATTGAGTATTGGTTCCGATGCATGGATTTAGATGGAGATGGTTTGTTATCAATGTACGAATTAGAATATTTCTACGCTGAACAATTGCAAAGGCTTGAAGCTTTAGGAATCGAAACACTTCCCTTCAATGACTGTTTATGCCAGGTAAATTGAAGCGTTTTTTATTTGTTTTTAAATGTGAGAGTAATAACGTAAGAATCGTTAAATGTCAATAGTGATAAGTTTTATTTGTCTCATATTTAAAATAATATGCGACAAAAGTCAGATGAATCTATATATATATATTTCTCTTACACGGCAACAAAAAAAAGCCTCATTACAACTTCCCGAATGGCAACGTTAGAAAATCGACCAATGATTGCATCTAAAAATGTCACATGCCAAATCTAGCTGAGGTGGCTCAACATATAGCGCTTTTAAAAACGGAAACAATAACCAGAGTGAGCATTATCAGGTTGTTCAATTCAGCTGCGGCAAAAATAAAAATAAACAACTTGAAAAATAAAAATGCTGTTGCCAGCCATAGAATATTTTGAAAGTTAACTTAGCAACATAAATCAAAATTATGATACATGAGCGCTTGACGTAACAAATCCTTCAATTCTATAAGTGTTGTATCGCCAAATGCCCAAATTAACAATTGCAATTTCAAATTAATATTGAAATGTACAGGTTTGGAATTTTCTACAGTGAAAAGTTTTCGGAACTTCAGTATTCAAAAAAGTATACAAAAGCTAGACGTTAAGAACGTATCCAATGAGCGAGCAAAGCGAGCATTGGATTGCGAAGCAATCCGAAATGAACTGCGAAAGCAGTTCCGGGGGTTGGTGAACGCCAGCGAGCAGGGGGCGAAGCCTCCTAGTATAATATAAAATCAAGAGAATCAGTAATAATCTTTAATTAATCACGTTAAACTAAGTGTCGTTTGTGCTAAGTATGTATTGTGCATTAAAGAAAATAAATAACGATTCATACATAAAATAATTGATGAAAACAAAAGTGAAATTGATAACTAAGATGTATGTTTACAATAAAATCAGCAGATGATTACTGTTTTAATTAATCACAGAAAAAAAAAACGTTTCGTTTACACTGTAAGTATCATTTATAACTATGCATAAAGTAATCATGTAAAAATTTAATGAGCCGTTTTCGCTGAAAGTGTCATTTATGATTAATTATATTATTTCATTCAAAAAATCCTTTAAATCTTGGGCTTTACAAATAATAAATACTAATTCATATTTAAAATAAATGACAAAAAAAAGTATTGTAACTGATTAAACTCTAGAACTACACATTACAATTCATTTCTAATATATTAATATACATAAAGAAATTTTATATTCAGCAGTTAAAAAAAAAAAAAAAAAAAAAAAAAAAAAAACGAATATAATATTTATTTATTTTCATAACTTCTTTGAAAGCTTTCTAATTTCTGTTTCTCTTTATTTCAGATGCTGGATATTATAAAACCTAAAGTTCCGGGAAAAGTCTCCCTCGCCGATTTGAAAAAATGTAAAATGACTCCCATATTTTTTGACACTTTCTTCAATCTTGAGAAATACCTGGATCACGAACAAAGAGATCCATTTGCGTCACAAAGAGTAAGAATTATACATCACATTTCCCTACGTTTTTAGAAATTTGATGTATTGTTTATTGCATTAATTAACACTCAATTCAATTCAATCAGCAAAAATTCAACAATTTCAAAACAAATTCAACAAAAACAAAACAATTTCGGCAATAGTGTAAAAAAAAAAAAAAAAAATTTTACTCACTTTTTTTTTTTTATGATATTGAGTAAATTTTCAGAAATTAAAGGATAATTTTTTTTACTCATGTAATTTCTTTATTAACATGTGATAGAGGTTCCATTATTAAAATAACTGTGTTTTTTTTTTACATTTATAAATGTGATTTTTTATTTATTAAGAATTGAATTTATTGTTTAAAATTATTATAAAAAAACACATTTTGTCTTTTTGTTTATTTATTTATAATTTGATGTCCATGATGATAAAAATAAAAAAATAATATAAAGGAAAGGGAAATTATGAATTTTATAATCTTGAGTAAAACATTTGTTCCCCCTATCTTTAAGTTAAATCAAAAGAAAAAAATTTACTTTTATTGATATGTATGATAGAAATTGTAAAATTTTTATTTTAAAGCTATTTATTATCTCAATTAAATTCAGAACAAAAATTTATATTATATGAATAGTCTTCTATTACCATTTTTTGAAATATTGTTTGTGATATAAGTTTGTTAATTTTAAACTAATAGAAATTGCATAGGATAGTCGTTAAAGTTTATTTAGTTCAATAATATTTTCTATTATTATATTTTATTTTTTATTTATTTGTTAATAAATTAATATATTTATTTATTAAGTTAGTTATTTAATGTTTTATTTATCTATTTATTTATTGGTTTCTATAATTTGGTTTTTACTTAATTAAATCAATTTTCCTAGAATAAATACCTATACAATAATGGAAATTGTTTTTTTTAATTTATTTTAAATTGGAACATACTTTAAAAAAAGAAAGCTTCAAGGAAGTTGTTTTTTGTAAAATAATTGTCAAACATTAAAAATAATATTCCAACCGTATTTTATTTTAGGAGCATGATGGTGACGGACCAGAACTTAGTGATTGGGATAGATATGCAGCCGAAGAATATGAATTACTCGTTGCTGAAGAAGGTGCTGCTGATCAGCAGGATGAATTGTACGTTATCGACTTTGTCTAACTCATCGCATTAAGCACGATGTACGTTGGGTTCATTTTACTCCCTTCCAACGAACCCTCACCTTCCCTAATAGTTTTAAGTTTATAATAAAGATGGCAGCACCAATCCGATATTTACTTTTTTTTTTTTTTTTTTTTTTTCTTTTCATTTATGATTAGGAATAGAAATTATGCGGATATAAAATGAACATACGCAATAAAACTATATATTTTATTATTAAAGTGCTACTCTTAAGATTAAAGAAAATTATGATTCTCTGATGTTTTATATATTACTTAGCAAAACAAAATAGCATATACAAAATGATTGTTTTTTATAATTCGAATGGCTTTTAGAATTAATGAATTTAAATTTCTAAGTTTTTATTTATTCTTTCTTGAAATAAAATAAAATGAATAATTTAATTTTTTTTTTAAATGAATACAAAAAGGAAACTGACTTTTGTTTTAAATTCTACATACAAAATTAGGTACTTTAAACAAGAATAGAAATCTGTATTTATTTTAATATGTAATATTTTTTCAAAACATCTTTTCTTAAATAATTTTTTGTCAAATTGTAAAAAAAATAATTATAATGATTGCAAAGAAAAAAATTTTTTCTTTCTCAGAAATCAAAATGAAACATTAGAATTTTTTCATTAGAAACATTAGAAAAACATTAGAATTATACTTTGGCGCCATCTATAATTAAAAATATGAACAAGTTTATTTAAACTGTTCTTAAAATTTGTCTGTACTTTATTGTCTTTCTTTCTTGAACTGTAATAAAAATTAAAAAAAATGTGACTTTTTAAAAACTATCTGAAACTGTACTCTTAAAACAAAGACAAGAATCTAAATCTAAAATTTAGTTTATAGCTCCTTTTTTTTTACTTTTATTGTTTCTAATTTAAAAATTATTTTGCAACATTTAATTTTATTATTATTAAGTGCAAATGTGATAATATATTTTTTTCTCCAGAATGTACGATGATTATGATGAGGAAGTTGTTGCAAACATGGAGAAAATGGCTCGCGCTAAAAGAGCCGCAAAGCCTGTTGTAACAGAAGCAGAAGATGATGATTATGATTATGCAGATTCTGATGATTATCATTATTAAATCAAGAATACTTTTTTCTTAATTTCACAGTCATTAAATTATTGCTTTTTTTTCTTCATTAAGTAAAGTAATTCACATTGAATGAAATTTCATCTGATTTTTTTAAGCTGCTTGTCCTACTAACATTTCATCTAGAAAAAAAAAATTAAAAAAAAAAAAAAAAAAAGAAAGAAAGAAAGATTAAAAAAAAAAAAAAAAAAAAAAAAAAAAAAAAAAAAAGAATGATCAATTCATATTTTTTAGGTGTTTTTCATAATAAATATAATTATGATAAAAAATTCTCATAATATTTTATTATTCTCATAATATTTCATAATTATTTTTCTTTTTTTTTTCTCATCAAAATTTTACATTTTCAAAGAAATGATAAGTTTACTAAATTTACATTATTTGCAATAAAAAATATTAGAAACATAGATACATTTAAAAATCGACGTTCCTTTAATAACCTTACGACGTTCTTTTTTTCAAAATAAACAAACATTAAGATATTTTTTTTTTCATTGAAACTATGTTAAAAAATATCAAACACCTTATTCATTTCATAAATTAATTTAATTTAACATTACAATAAATTTATTTTTAGGATTTATGAGGATTTTTTATTAACTAAGTTTAAAACATTTTAGGTAAAAAAAAGTGCTAAGCTACTCAATAAACAAACAACATAAAAATATCCTATCGTAGTATGCAAATTTTATCTATAATTCTAATTAAGGTTGTATGTAAACTTTATCTATATTATAATTATAGCAAAAATTATTATCATGGAAGTTTGTATTTTAGATTTTAAAAAAGTGGAAAGCTATAAAAACTACACCATCAAAAACATGAACTTATTTATCTTTGTCATAATTTGTATTATTTTTAGTTTATTTATAATTATGGCTGTATGTAAACTTTATATTTGAAGTAAATAATGACATCCAGTCTAGTCAGAACAAATGTTTTTTTGTATATTTCCTTATTGTTTCTCACATTGTCATTATTTGCTTATCATGACATTTATCGCACTTTGTTTCATGACAATAAACCATAATGCCACAGAAATAAGATGTCAACAATAAAATTAAGGGGCTAAACGAGAAATTTTCAAGGTTTTTTTTTTTATTATTATTTCAAATATATTCATATATATGACGTAGAAAATGCAAGTATTTTTTTTTTTTTTGGTCATTATTTTATACTAATAATTTTGTTTTATATTTTGTCCTTTTAGCAATTTACAATTAAAAGGAAAAGAGTTAATAAAACTAACATATATTTATTTAAATATAAATACTAACTTAATGTTTTTGATGCATTTGAAAGCATTTTTCACTCAAATAGCCAAACGAAATTCTGGCAGAAAATTGAACTGCATTTTTGAAGATATTTTTAAATTTTTATACATACACATATTAATACACATATTTCCTTTATTTTTACTGAAAAATATGAAAATAATGTATCTACAATTTAAATGCGTTATCGATTTCTGGAGTCGTATGAAACTTAAGGTCACACATAAGGTCAAGGTCGCACATAAGGTCAAGGTCACACACCAATAACTTTTATAATCGGAATGTTATGCAATTACCACCCTTGAATTATATTTTTATAATGTTTGTTAATAATAAAGTTAAACAAAGTTCATAGATGAAAGTAACTCTTTAAACGCCTCTTACACATAAGGTGTTATGTAATCACCATCCATAAACTATATTTTTAGAATCTCTTTCAAGAATGAAATCAAGCAAAATTCGAGATCAAAAACGACTCTTAAAACACCCCTTAGTGGTCAGAATGGTACGTAACTACAGCTCTAGAAAAGAAAATAGTTGGACGCGTCAATAATGAAATCAAACAAAGCTCGAGATTACAAGCGACTCTTGGAACACCTCAAGTAGTCAGAATATATATATAAATATATATTTAATAACTTGGGACCACTAATCTGTACACATGTTAACAAAATTCTTGGTAAAGGATTTTAAAAAACCGTATTAAGGATGGTGAACCGAAAATAAGATTTCGATTTCTTCATTTAAAATACGGGTGACTAAGATTTATATCGAATTTAGAAGCAATAAATTATTAATGATAATAAAAATTTGATCATTAGACATAAAATTATTTTTAATTTCAAACTTTAAATAAAACATTCTTTTTTATGCAGCATTTGAATTCTATGATTCTCAAAGTTTTTACACAAAAAGAAAATTTCTTTTACCACCCCTCAATGTATTCTACTTAATTTTTTAATTTCGTATTGTTTTTTTTGTTTTTTTTTCTGTTGTATAGCTGTTTTGCATTTCGCTATTTCGCCATTTTCTTAACTTCTAGGAGCATTTTCTAGTGTTGCATTTCATCGAATGAAGTTTTTTGAAGCAAATGCTTTGAGCATTTTGTGGACAAATCTGAATGAAGTATTGCCGAATTGTGCGCATTTTTAGTGCATATCTTTTCTTAAAAAAAGTTCTTTAATCGCTGAGTTTTGTTGTGTGTTATTGTTATTTATATGGATCATAGAAAAATATAATTTGTTTTGAATGAAAAACCCCATTTTCATATTCTGTGCCTAGTTTGTGTTGATATCATTGTAAAATATTATGAAAAGAGACGTAACCTTTGTAAATATTGAAATTTATTAAATATATTAGTAAAATTAAGTGTTTTGTTTCATTAAACATAATTTACATGTTATTATTTTTTTCCTCAAACGCTGCTTTTATTTTCTCATTACTATTTTTCCTCTTTCTGGTGAATACGAATAAAAATTATATAAGAAACAGGAACAAAATGTAAACACATTATACGCATCTACGCAAAAAGAGAATAATACACACCACACACAAGAAGAGGAGAAAGTGTATATATTCTACACATTATATGTAAGAAAAACAGAATAGTCATTTAATACATACATCATACAGTAAAATTACGTGCTTTGTTTCATTAAACAGCATTCACGTGTAATTTTTTTCATTAATCACAATTTTCATTTTTTATTTCTTTTCTCCTCCTCTGTGGTACTCTGCACATTATACAAAAGAAGAGAACAATGAACACTTATCCTGCACATCATATACAAGAAAATAAGAATATGCATGCATATATTCCACATATTATATGTATGAGGATTAGAATATTCATCTAATTCCCTCCTCATACTTTAAAATTATGTATTTTGCTTCATTAAATATCATTTACAGATTTTTCTCATTAACCGCAATTTTAATTTGTTATTCTCATTCTCCACCTCTGTGGTACTCTACACATTATACGCAAAAAGAGGTGAATACATATTATTTGCAAGAAGATTAAAATATACACCTAACATCTGTTCTACACACCACATGCAAGAGGAGAATACACATCTATTCCACATATTATTTGTAAGAAAATGAGAATATATATACATTCTAGATCTTCATTTGGAAAAACTGTAGTTTACATCAATAACAAGGAAGAACATTTTTTCCCCCTATTAAATGAGATTTTGTACGGATCTAAGATATTTTTACGTTGCTAATTTCAAATATGCAGTTGATTTCTATCTCCAAACTACAATATTTTATGGCACTTTTAGTTTATATATTTTATTTTATAACCGTCGTTGAACAGCCGACCCAACTTAATGGGTTTACGGCTACTAATGTTCAACTCCGTAGCCTTGTAATTTTGAACCCAAATCCAGAAGACAAGGGAACTCCTGGATCGAGTATTGGGAGAAATTTGCCTTCGTGGTGGACTTTTTGATGGAGCTAACCCGCATTTGCGTTACATGGAGAGGAAGACCACGAGAACCTCCCACGATTAGCCTGACGGCAAGGGGACTCTAACCCATGATCCGTCTACCACTGAGGATATTTCACGTCAGCACTGTGGTCAGTGCAAGCCGGATGCGGAATTCGTATCGACTGGGATTCGAACCCGGTTCGCCTCATTGGAAGGCGAACGCTCTATCCCCTGAGCCATCGCGGCTCATTTAGTTTATATATTGTCAAAATTTATAAGTTTAAATACGTTATATATAACAGAGGTAGCATACATTTTGCGAAAACTTCTGAGGGAGAACAATTGTCTCGCGTGGAATGAAGAATTCTGCATAGAAACCCATGCCAGGCAATATCATCACACACAGCTAGGGACGTATCTTTATGAAGGACACTTTCTTCGTGTGTTTCTGAGTAGTTATAATAGAGAAACGCCCCTAGACGCGGATGACGATACTTCTGAACATGAGTTTCGATATAATTTTTATCCTGATTATATTATCTAGTTCCCCTAGGAGTTCGTCGCAACATTTATGCAATCCCTGTTTTATATAACGTTTTTAAAAATTGTACAATTCGACAAAAAATAGATTAAAAATATTATTAAAAAAATCTGTAGATTGGAAGCAAAACTAATATCAGATTTGGCAACCCTCTCGCAAATTATTTGTATAAAGGGAATAAAAAATTTTTTACCTGGCATAATTTATCCAGTTTATTCTCTAAATAATATGTATTTTGACGGCTAATGCCGTCTATTAAAGGCGATGATAAGAGAACATTCTGTATTTGTGAAGAAAAAAATATTAATAAAGAGTATATGAGAAGCAAATTAAAGAGATAAATGTTAAACAAATAGTCCCTAATTGCGTAGCAATAAGTCTCTAATTTAACCAATTCTTTTCATCTTGCATATTCTTCGAATGCACATCAAAATGTTGAAAAAAAATTATCACGGGAATTGTAAAGTGGCGTAAACAATTTTTTAAATTATTTTCCGTAATTCCGCTGTACTTTTATACCTGAAAGCTATTTCAGCATATAAATTTACGCACCCAAACGAATGACAACAATAGTGAATTCCAGGGAAACAAGCACCTTCGCCAAATTGGCGCTATATTTTTATTGTCCGTTGCTTACCTGTCTAAAAATTGATGGACGCAACAGAAAGTTTTTATGGGTTTTACCTTCGGTAGGTGGGGTGGAAACATGTTGATGTAATGGATGGGATACAGGAAAGGGAGAAGGTTTTGTAAATGATCCCCTAAATTTTAACCTCTTTGTAACTCTGGGTTGTTGTCTTTGACATTTTGTTGATGGGGGATAATTTCCAAACAACACATTTAAGCTAAGACATTGTTTCTTGGCATCCTGCGGTGATTGTTACACGGTTCTCGAGTTAACAAGGTATATAAAGAGAAAGTATCAACATTTGATTTTGGGTTTTGTGAGTTAGGTATTTTCTAGGTTTACTTTTAAAAAAACTCTAAATATCTCTCTCTAATTAATATATTTTAAATGATCTCCTATATTTTAACCTGTTTGTAATTCTGGATTATTCTCTGAAACATTTTGTTGATGGGGGATAATTTCCAAACAACACATTTAAGCTAAGACATTGTTTCTTGGCATCCTGCGGAGATTGTTACACGGTTCTCGAGTTAACAAGGTATATATAGAGAAAGTATCAACATTTGATTTTGGGTTTTGTGAGTTAGGTATTTTCTAGGTTTACTTTTAAAAAAACTCTAAATATCTCTCTCTAATTAATATACTTTAAATGATCTCCTATATTTTAACCTGTTTGTAATTCTGGATTATTCTCTGAAACATTTTGTTGAGGGTTGTTTTTGTAATTTCCAAACAACACATTTAAGCTCAGACATTGTTTCTTGGCATCCTGCGGAGATTGTTACATGGAACTTGAGTTAACAAGGTGTATATAGATAAAGTTTCAACATTTGATTTTGAGTTTTGAATTTTGTTTTGGGTTTCAGTTTTTTGAGTTATGTGCTTCCTTGTTTTACATTTAAGAGCTCTAAATATCACTCCCTAGTTAAAATATTACAAATGATCTCCCAAATTTTAACCTCTTTGTAATTCTGGGTTGTTGTCTGAGACATTTTGTTGAAGGGGAACGTTGGATAATTTCCGAACAACACATTTACATTGTTTCTTGGCATCCTACGGAGATTGTTACACGGTGCTCGAGTTAACAAGGTGTATATAGAAAAAGTTTCAACAGTTGATTTATATATATAGCGATTAATACAGGTAAATATCATTATTTAATACAGAAAATCATATATTTCGCATTCGATGCAAACTAACTGAATATAACTTTCCAAACTTTCTTTAATTCATTTTCAAATTAATCCCGCTTATTTTGCTTGCTTTCAATTAATAATTCAGTTTTAGATACATTGTCTTTGTTTACATAAAAAACAAAAAATTGCCACAGTATTATGAAAATGAAAAGCGTTTAAAGTCTGTTTTTTTTTTAAATTTTTAATATGTTATAATACAACGCTACATAACGTTACATAATCTAAACTAATAAAAAAGCGAAAATGGAGAATCAGTCATTGCTTGTGCAAATTTTCTTCTAGAGAAAACAATCTCGCCAAATCGGCAATTTTTAAAGAAAATTTCACAGCTTTTAAAATATTTCTGGTGCGTTTCAAAGTCCAGAAAATTCTTTACGACAAACAAATTATAGCTTTGCCTCAAATACAAAGCACTTAAACTGTTGGAATTTTTTTTTTTTTTTTTTTTATCTCCTTTGGCGAGAAATACTGTATACATCTTGATATATGACGGATATATGGAATTTATTCTAATTATAACATTATTACAAGTAAAAAATATGAATCATGTTTAGCAGCCAGCATGTCTTTAAACAATCATATCGCATGTTGATTAACAGTTATGTCAAGCAAAAAAATAATATCCAATGTCAGTTTAACTTAACCTCCAAAAGCTCATACGTATCGAGGTAACACGTAACAGCCTTACGAGATATATATCTAGGTAATGAATTTGCAAAACACAAACTTTTTGATCTATTTATCGTTATTTTATATCATATTCCTAGCATTTACGAACCGCAACTGCTAAAGGCTCCCCAAATGTAACCACTTTGACCCCTCTGACATGGGTCACTGAGAAAGGGACGAGCTGAAGGTAAGCAGCCATTTTTCTTTTAAGTTTCAGAAACTAAATAATAATAATAAAAATAAAAAAAATACTTAAAAATAAAAAGGATGGAAAAAAAAAGAGGTTTTGTAGCGCAGTAGATATATGTTTTGGGGGTAGGGGAAATGTTTGAAATTGCTGTGAGTGACAAGGAACTTTCTATCATGTCTCGAGATCTTGTTGACGCGTGCGGATACAAGGTATGCACTGTTCCTTTCTTATCCAGAGTAATCTGAGGTATATACAGTGTTCGAATCGTTTGGTTTTTGAGATTATTTGATTCCTTGCCAGGTGGTCGATGAATTTTGATAGGAATATTTTGTCAGAAAAATAGTAGAAGAAATCTTATTTTTTCTTTTCTTTTTTTTTTTTTTTTTTCTTCTTCGTTTGTGTACAAGGAGTTTTATAGTAAGAAAACCTTAATTATTGAATATTCGAATTATTCAAATAGTAATTCCTGAAAAATCTTTAGACCGGAGTTTCTCAAACTTAATATTCTGCGAAAAGAATCAGACATATTTAAAATTGAAATATGCAAATAAAAAAATATAATTAAAATCGTTTCTTTGGGAAAAATATTTTTATATAATGATTTTTCTTTTCTTTCTTTTTTATTTATTTATTTATTTATTTATTTGCGCTCTTAGTGCGTAAGGGGTGAAAATCAAACATAGCTTGATAACACATGTTCAAGGGAAACTTTAATTGCGTAAAACGAAAGGCAGCAGTTAAGGCGTCAGTTTTTCGTCAGGTTCAAGAATAAATCGATATTAGAAATTCTCGCTAAAAAGTAAAGCCAGACAACAGTATTCAAAAATCACCCAAACCTTATCCTATTTTACCGTTTATCTTATTGAATTCCTTCTCATTAAATTTGCGTTTAAGGGAAGCCATGTAAAAATATAAAAAAATTTAGAAACGTTATAGTGGGAAAATAGTATATTATGTATCAAAAATATTTGCTTTGAATTTATTTTTCATGCATGGCTTTGTAGTCGGCTATATATATATATATATATATATATATATATATATATATATATATATATATATATATATATATATATATATATATATATATATATATATATATATATATATATATATATATATATATACATATATATATATACATATATATATATATACATATATATATATATACATATATATATATATACATATATATATATATACATATATATAATAACGGAGTTGTTTTTACATCATTATTGCTAGTTAATTGCCGTTCAATTTACTAAATTAGGAATATAGTTGTGAGACAAAATATTAATGCTCCACTTGGAATCTTCTTTTTAAAGTCGCTCCGCGAACCTCTGCTTTAGATAATTCGAGAAAGAATGGGTGAATTTATTGAGTTGGTCAACGTCATTAGATTATTCGAAAACCTCAATGTAATAACAAACGGAATAAATACTTTTGGAAAAAAAAATTTTTTGTTTATTTAAAATTAAGCTCCGAAAAAGTAATTTCATAATCTCTATAAAAAAAAAAAAAAGAGAGAGAGAGAGGTAGGTAAGTATAGGTACTTTATTTATGGGCTATTGGCGACGGGTCTGGGAAACATCGCTGAGGATGAGCTGAAGACATGCCTTCGCAATTTTGATCCTCTGCAGAGGGGATGGCTCCCCTGCTTTGGTAACCTGACGAGACGACCAGCACGCGAAGTCGAGGTTTTAAATCTCGAAATACTTGAAATTCTACTTATTTAAAAAAGGCCAGTCGCCGGAGACGGCTAGTTTAAAATATATATATAATAATAACGCTGATCTTGCCATTAAATTCTTTGAAATTTTCATTGTCCCAGAGTAAAATACTTTTCCCTTTAATATCAGGTAGCAAAGTTGAAAATTATTTTTTAAAAATGTATTTACTATCAAAATGCATCAAATCTTATGCATTATTATAAATTTCGACTCGCGATGAACTTAGTATCGTTTAAATTTGTTGCAATCTTAATACGGGGCTCAGTTGAACACCCCCCCCCCTCATATTGTCGTACAAATTAATTCTTCTTGGACCTGATATATACATGATAGTAGGTTTCAACCTGAACAGAAACCAGTCTTTATTCAATACTTTATAATGATTGCGGCAGATTTCGTTATGCTACGGAAGTCACGATATTATGATTCAGTATAGTACAGTGCATAATTCAATGTTAGTAGACACTAAGGTGTTAAATGATATTTTAAGACAGAAAATTTTTGCCATAAAAATATAAATAAAAGATTTAAAAATTATTGTTAAGTTCAAGAGCAATTCAATCAGCAATGTGCTGTAGATTTATTTTCCCTTTTCTTTTAATTTTCTTTAAAATGCAGTACTTATAAAACTAGTTCAACGGGAAAAATACGAGAGTGTCCAATAATTTTTCGCGATTGCTCCAAAATATAGTACTATTAAGAATAATTCAACAAGCTAATTACTTGTTTGAAAATCATAATTTTTTTTTCTTCCCAATTATCTTAAACAATAATTCGGTCCAACCTAAATAATGTTTTAATTTAACACCTTAATAAAATATCGATTAATTTTTTTCAATAATATGATATCTTTAAAAGTAATTGTAGTTCAAACGAAATAGAGAACCTGATCATCTTAAAATATAGTACTACCTTCAAAAGTAATTCTACGAACAAAATACTACAGATTCTAATTCCCCCCCCCCCGATTATCTTAAAATATAGCACTACCTTCAAAAATAATTCTACGAACAAAATACTACTGAATCTAATTTTCCCCCCGATTATCTTAAAATATAGTACAACCTTAAAAAGTAATTCAATGAACAAAATACTACAGAATCTAATTTTTCCCCCGATTATCTTAAAATATAGTACTACCTTCAAAAGTAATTCAACGAACAAAATACTACAGAATCTAATTTTCCCCCCGATTATCTTAAAATATAGTACTACCTTCAAAAGTAATTCTACGAACAAAATACTACAGAATCTAATTTTCCCCCCGATGAAAAATATAGTACTACCTTCAAAAGTAATTCAACGAACAAAATACTACTGAATCTCATCCCCCCCCCTCTTCTTAAAATATAGTTCCTTCAAAAGTAATAAAACGTACAAAATACTACAGAATCTGTTTTTTTTCCCCCCCCGATCATTTTATGTAGCACCTTCAAAGGTAGTTGAACAAACAGCCTAGAGAATCTTCCTTTTTTTTCCCTATCATCCTAATATATAGTACTTTCAAAACAAATCCACTAACATTCTAATAAAGATTCTAATATATTTCTGATTATCCCAAACTATAGTACTTTCAAGAGCAATTCAACAAGCAAAATAATTGAGATTTTGAGCTTTTTTCGATTATCTTAAAATATAGTATATACTTCCAGGAATAGTTCAACGAACAAATGAGTAGAGAATCTGATTTATTGCCCCGATAAATACCTTCACCTTCAAGAGTAATTTAACAAAAAAAATTTTTTTTAGAGATTCTGATATTTTTCAAGATTATCTCTAAAATATACTAGCACCAAACAGAAGGTGTGACGACCACACACTATACCGATCACGCTGTGCCATTTTTATGTGGGGATAGTTTAGTGGTGAAACTCTTTTTGTCAGCCCCTCATTTTCACTGTTGTGAGCCGTCAAGGAAGATTATTCATTCCTACCTCTTCACGGCTTGCTGGACGCATTCCCGCAGATTTTAGATTATATTTATATTGACGGTGCCGCTATCTCTTCTGTTGGTACAGAAGATCCATCCCTAAATTCCGTCTGCCATTTTCCTTTATGTTTAGGATGGATTGCCAGTGATGCTTCTTATATACTGGAAATGAACTGAACTGCTTCTGTTTTGATTTTTTTTTTTTTTTTTAGATGTTTGAGCTGCTATTGCTTTTATTAAAATAGCACAAGGTGATTAAAAAAAATGATATATTCCTTCAGAAAAATAATGGATTTTAGGTTATTTGATTTCAGTTTTATTTACTCAGTTATTTCTGTTCTAATGATCGAGGGCTTCTTTCCTCTTGACGGCTTTCTACTGTCGAAGGCTTGGCGAACAAAGAGCTCAGAGTATCCTTTGGCCAAGGTCGAAGGGAATATATTTCATTTTCTAATCGGCGTTGAACAACCGACCCAATTCTGAGTTTGCGACTACCAATGTTCGACTGTTTAGCCTTGTACTTGTATCCTTTGGCCAAGGCCTTGTAATTTTGAACCCAGCCCAGAAGACTAGGGAACTCCTGGGACAACCTAGCCTCCCTGGAGGACTTTTTGACGGAACTAACTCGCATTTGCGTTATACGAAGAGCAACACCACGAAAACGTGGGATTCAAATCTGGATAACATCTTGGAGGCGAGTGCTGTATCTCCTGAACCACGACGGCGGGACAAAGAGGTACAGACAGAGACGGGAATTAAAATATCCTCTCAGTCAACTTTATTTAATTTTTAAAAATAAACTGATATTGGATTTTTAATCTACTCGGCAGCACCTTTCCAAACACATTGAATACAAGATCGTCACGTAGCTGGAATAAAATTTTAAAAAAACTAAAGTGGATGATACTTTAGAAATTTAATGTTTTTTTATATTGTTATTCCAGGAATATACAATACAACTCTGCAATATGCATTTCCTCTTAGAGTTTGCTTTACGGTAAAGCAATTCTAACCCATGAACCCTCTAAAACTCTGGGATATTTTGCATCAGATTTGTGGTAGGTACATCTAGAGGCCTGTATATTCCCTAAATGCTATACCTCTGATTTCAGAGGTAAAAATGAAACTTTTTTGCCTCAGAATTTAAAAGGTACACTGCCTCTAAAATTTAAAGATACAACGTGACACTCATTCTACTCTTTTACACTGCTTATTGAAACACAAATTTCAAAGGAACATTGTAAATGTCCCTCTTATTTTTCATTTAGGTAGCTATTAATGTGGCATGCATTTACGCTATACTCTGTATTCATGTTTCTGGCATCTTTACAAGCTGATATCTTGAGCCATTTTCATAATCAGCAAAGTATATTGACTAGCGGTACACAAAATTCAACTTAACAGTTATTAATAAGTGCTTATTCACAACAGATAACATATTATTCTTCAAAAAACATTGTTCGATATGATAAACGATCCTATATAAAATAACGATGAACTACAAGTAACATAAACTTGATACCAGCAATAAAGTGCATTATGGACGTAAACACATAGAATGATTTCACAACTACTCGAACTTCTCTTGCAATTTTTCGCAAATAATCCATGTTCGCGAGCAATCGCAAAATATATATTGCGCGAATTAGTGTCTAGAACCATCTTGCCATGATAAGTGCAAGTTTGACAAAGTGACACTAACAACGGGAGTTGGAAGTTGATACCGAAAATGAAGTGCGTGAAAATGATGTTCAAGTACTGAAAACTTTTTGCGCATGCGTACTTCAGTTTTAACTCATGTGCAAAAGCGCGGCAAATTGATTTTGTGCCTTTTAATGAATAAAGATCTTCTTTGTTCCTTGATGTAACTTTTGTATCTTTCCATGATATGAAGAAAATAAATGGCACACCGTGTTTGTACTTTTATATTAAATGGTACAGTTTCTGAAAGGACACGAATCGTTCGCCGAGAATCGAAGTTATACCTCCGCATTCAATGGTGAAAACTATAATTCTGGATGACCTCAGCATACTATAATTTATAGATTCTTCTGATACCTTTTCTTCCAAATTTAATAATACAATCAATTTCAGATTGATAATTTAAGCTGTATGCTTGACTGTTTTTAAAATATGTTAATGTTCGTTTTTTTAAACATTAAAATTTTTTAATAAATGAATCTTAATTCACAACTTCATAAATAAAAAAAATTTTTTACTGCTTCCACTCATAGTTTTTATACTTCAAGGTTGTTTCAACTTAAAGTTATTTTTTCAGTATAAAGAAACAAAACGAAAGACAAATGTTTCCCATATTGTTATAGATTTCTTTGATAACAGTTTTGCAAAACTCATTTTTTTTTTACATATATGCGCACTCATTTTAAATAAAGCGAAAACAAACTACTAGGACGGCATTTCATATGCAAAACAGCTTGCAACCCAAATGGAGTAAATTTTCATCACTCTTTGTTCAAAATAAGGCTATAACAAAAGACTCGTTTAATGGGAGGTCAATCTACTGAAGCCCAGAGAGGTCATTGGAGTAAGCCCCTTTGCCACGTGCAATTGACAAATCACTTGGAATCCAGCCCCTTCCATCAAATAGTGCCGAAGTGTTGAATAGTGGGTAATTAGTGGTTGGAAAATCGTGCTTATTCCAACCTCCTTTGCGTACAGGAGGTCTCTTCCTAACTGACTTTCTCGAAAATAACTCCAGTGAATTGAGTATGGGCCTAGTTTCTCACGTTAATTTGTGGACGAGGATAATTTCTTATAGTGGCAGATTAATTGATATTTGAAAAATACTAACTTTTCCAAGTTTAAAAGCATATTATGGTTAGTATAAAACATGAATTCATTCTGTCGAATATTTGAAGAAAACGTTTCTCATTAGAGGAAAATGGTTTTATAAATAGTTTCTGGCGATCAAATTGACCGTTTTAATTTGTGAGTTCAGTGAATAATTTCTTAATGGCAGAGCATGTGAAATGATATTTCGTGAGTCCTGGATTCTTCATAATTGAAATCACGTCATGGTTAGCTGTAAATTATTATTAATTCTGTAGAGAGCTTACTTGTGATATTACTTACTGGTGATACCCAGTGATGCTTGCTTGTGATGCCCAGACAAGTGATATTTGAAAATTCCTATGATATTAAGTGATATTAAATTTAATGGTGGAATATTTCTAATGGTGGATTTTTTAATGGTGGAACATCAGAAATGATATTTTGTGAGTCCTGGATTCCGCCAACTTAAAATCATATTATGATTAGCTGTAAATTATTATTAATTCTATAGAGTGCTTACTTGTGATATTCCTTACTTGTGATACTTATTATTAATTCTGTAGAATGCTTACTTATAATAATTATTATTAATTCTGCAGAGTGCTTACTTGTGATATTTCTTACTAATCCTGCAGAGTGATTACTTGTGATGCCCAGTGATGCTTTCTTGTGATGCCTAGACAAGTGATATCAAGGGATATTTGAAAAACCCTATGATATTAAGTGATATTAATTGATAATTTCTTAATGGCAGAACATGTGAAGTGATATTTTGTGAGTCCAGGATTCTGCATAATTAAAATCACGTCATGGTTAGCTGTAAATTATTGGGTGATTCTCACGAAATATGACAATCCACTGTCCCTTGCTCCAAGATCTAATACTATAATACTAAAAGAACATTTTTTTTTAAAAAAAATAATAAATAGCATTGCTGTTAGCATTTTAAAATAACTTTGTACTAGCATTGACTGTTTTGTATAGTTAAAAAATTTAATTGAACTTCAAAATGTCATTTTCCTGGCATATCCCAAACAATGTTTCCAATAATAACTAGCTTCGAAACTTCCTATAAATTTTTCACTATCTAAATTTTTTTATCTCAACCGGTGTAAGCATTTCTAGAATATACGCAGAGGGTATTATTTAAAAAAACTTCGTTTAAATTAATTTTTTCTGTCAATAATTTGTTTGTCCCAAGAAAATCTGTCATATTCCTGGCTACTTTTATTTAATGGTTTATAACCAAAATAGATAGAGCCAGCAATCAATATCTTATGTTAATAGAGTGATTAGATACCCTCCTATATGAACATGTCTTGTTGCATGAATAAAGAACCAATTTTCTGGTTCAAAATCTATTTCAAAAAATTTTTCAAGGTGAGTAGGTTTTTGTGTTGTCATTTTCCTGGCTTCTTGAAACCACTAATAACATAAACTACATAGATTTATCTGAGTTATTTTAAGAAATCCTGTTGTTTTCTACAGAATATAAACGTCTTAGGCCAAAATATTTTATTAAAGTAAAGTTATATACTATAAAATGGCGAATTTGTCATTATCCTGGTTGTCATTTTCCTGGCTTATGAATGCCAGGACATTGAAGTGTTATCAGAAATTTTTCTTAACTGCTAAGGAGGGAAAGCAAATATTAACCCAATACCAAGTTTATGTATGATTGTAATATGCTTGGATGTAATCAAAGTTATTTATTTATTTAATGATTGATTATTATCCACAGTTTTATTTTGTACATATCAGCAACAAAAATTTTTTTGATTCTTTCTACAGTGGATAAAAAGAATTAATTTAAGCAATTTAAGGTCCACCTAACATAAAGGCTTAAGTTGCGTTACTTACTATTATCTTAAAATGACTGTTTTTTAAGCTAATAAGTCATATTGAAATCACTTTTTCACTTACTCAAATCATCTTTAGAAATGGCATTTGGACTGGCAAACGTCTTTTAAAAGGTCCACTAACGATTCTTTTGAGTTAACTCGTTAGAATAAATCAAGAATTACTGAGTTAATTCTTTCAAAAAGTTAACTGACCATAACTAGTAAGTAAGAGTTAACTAACCATATTGGAGTTAACTAATCTGACCTATAATTAGTATAGAAATACCCAATGTAAGAAAATACCAGAATCTATCACAAAACAAATTGTCTTTTGGTTTTTCCACTTGTCATGAAGTCTATGAATTTTTCTTCCTCATCAATTGAGAGTCCTTCGGGAGTCTTATGAAATAGATCCCTAATCCACTCTTAACTTGCTATCAGTTTGTCGACAGAAAGAAAATACTTTTCTTAATTATTTGCCAGCATGGCTAAATGATTTTCAATGGTTACAAAAACAAATTATAGTTGTTCTTCTTTAGCCTTGCAAGTTTTAGTACAATCATCCACATTTTCAAACATTGATAGGTTTTTTTTTGCTTTAAATTTCTGCTCAATTTGAATTTTCTACAAAAAGCATTAACTTTATCTCTCGTATCTAACATATGTGTATTTACTTCTTGAAGTAGAAGATTCAAGTTATTTAATTTCTCGAATATATCTGCCAAGTAGCTCAATTTCATTACAAATAAACCATCGTGAAAATTCTAGGCTTCCGATCTGTTTTCTTCTTCTAGGAAAATGGCGATTTCTTCCCTTAATTCATAACAGGGAGTAATATAGGGGATCTGCCTCTATATCTATGATTTATAAACACGTTGCAAAAATTTCCCACGTGATAACCATCTTGCCTCGCAATAAAATAGTAACTCTGAATGTACTGAGCCCATGTCTTAACAAAGTGCGGAAAAGATTCTCAATTTCAGGGGTCTCATTTTTATATAATTTACTACGGTTACAACCGTAGTTAACACAATTTTCCGACCAGGACTCCTTTCTTTCGAAGCCAAAGCTTCAGTGTGGATCATGCACTAGGCGCACTGAGGCGATTTTTGTTTTGCAAGTGCTTGCATACTTTGGAATCTTCCTGACATTGAACGAGCACCATCGATGCATATTCCGACGCAATTATTCCATTCTATGTTTGCCTCGTTCATAAAATCATTTAAAATAGCAAATAATGCGAGCGCTGCTGTTTTGAGTTCTATTGGTTCGCAGAAAAGTAGTTCTTCTACTACTGACATATTATCACAAAATCGAACATAGGCAATTAAATAAGCATCTTTATTACTATCTGTTACTTCATTGAACTGTATTGAAAGTAATTTGTCACGCAACTTAGAGAAATGCTGATACTGTGCATCTTCAGTTATATCACCAATTCGACGAGCAACAGTATCATTTGAAAGAGGTATGGACTTAAATTTTTTTGAAAAATTATCTCCAAACATAGTTTCTCTACTAGTTCAATTGCTGCTGGTAAAAAAAGCTCTTCGCCAATAGAGTGAAATTTTTTACAACTGGCTGTTTTATATGAAACTTTGTAAGATACAATTAAAGCTTTTTTATTTACGTACAAAGTTTCTGCAAAAAAGATTTTTTTATTTTTTTTATATGATTTTAATTTAAATTCGAGGAATTCTCTTGGTTTGTTGACGTATTCACTATGAAGCTTTTCGATATGTTGTTTAAGTTTATTAGGTACTGGCGAAGCTAAAATTTAAGTATTCTTGAGAATATTTCCTTGATTTTATTTTCGGAACCACGAACGTCTGTGTACTTGTTGATGCTATCGTCTAATGCTCGCTTACTTCCGCTTAAAAATTTATCCATGAGTCTGAATAAATCTGCTGCCGTGAATATTTAACACGGTGAATTGCAATTAACACGAAAATATATATAACATACACATTCACGAGAGATTCTATAGCGATAGAAGAATAGACTCGAATGAGACTGGCTGGAATTTAAACTTGCGTTAGCAAACATTTATCTTCTTCCTATGAGAAAACATTTGCTCTGCGTATGCTCGAGACGCCATCGGTGGTGTGGATTCCTTATCACAAACATGACTTTTTTTTTCTCTATTGTTTAGACATACTACTGTTTTATTTTTTTTTTTATTATTCGAAAAATGTATTCCGTGTTTCTAAATTTAGCTCACCCCGTCTAGGTTAACTTTCATTGACGAATTTATCTACTTTCATATTCGTTTAACGTTATCTCCCTGTTTGGATTTCATTTCAAATATAATATTTAAATTTTCCTCGTTTTCATTGGCTTCATCTGCTCACCACCCACTTAGCAAAATGCAAGATGTGATTTCCTTCCGTTGGCTCGCTTTTACTTTTGTTTTGGCAGATAGTTAAAAATAATTTAAAAGCAGAATTCAAAATACTCAATATGCATTATTTTATTTTATTTTATAACCGTCGTATAATAGCCGACTCAATTTTATGGGTTTACGACTACTAATGCTCAACTCCATAGCCTTGTAATTTTGAACCCAATTCAGAAGAACTCCTGGATCGAGAATTAGGAGAAATTTGCCTTCGTGGAGAACTTTCTGATGGAACTCACCCGCATCTGCGTTACATGGAGAGAAAGACCACAAGAAGCTCCCACGGTAGAGCCTCAGCTACATCAGTCTGAGGGCAAGGGGACTCTAACCCATGATTCGTCTACCACTGAGGATATTTCACGTCAGCACTGTGGTCGGTGCAAGCCGGATGCGGATTTTGTATCGACTGGGATTCGAACCCGCTCTATCCCATGAGTCATTGCGGCTCCAATATGCATTATTGTAGTATACATTTTTTTTTCTAAGAGGGGGGCGCGATGAAAAGTATGATTGAAAATTGGGCCGCGATTTCTGAAAGGTTGAGAAACGCTGGCTTAGTGGATAATTTCTTAATGGTGGAATGCATTTAGTAACACTTGGGATATAATTACTTAATTTTCTAAGTTATAAAGCAAATTAAGGTCAGCTGCAAGCATACAAAATAAATCTGTTTAGCCAAGATTTTAAATGAGGTGCTATTCATTGAAAATATAGACTTTATATACAGGTTCTTACGTTTCTATTTATTTTAATAGTTTTTACTCTTGTGTCATATTTGACGAAACCTCAAGGCACACAAGATTGACTAAAAAACATTTTTCTAAAACTCCCTTTTTTTAAAAAAAAATGCACTAAGGTGTAAGAAAATATACTTTATAAGACGAATTTAAGTGAATTTTTTTTCCTGAAAAATAAGAAATTAAATTCAATTAGAACTATGAAAGCTTAGAAATTTTTTCAAAGTTTACAAACATACCCCGTCAATAATATTAATGTATTACTCAATTAACGTAAGTTTTTGTGATTATTTTGTAATTAAAACTATTGTCAACCCGTACTTAATACATCGTTTAAAAAAAATTTTTTTTTATTTATTTTATCTAGCACTTTGTACACAATATATCAAATCGTGCATAAATTGCAAAATTATGCTTAAACTTCTCCGTTACTCTCAATCTTTTCAGAAAAGTGTAAGTATAAAGCTACTTAAGTAATTAAAAAAATTATACATTTAGCTTAAACTTATACTTACATTTAAAGTTATACAGAACAATTCATCTTGTTAATACTTTTTTAGAAATTTATATAAACATCAAAACTGGAAGGGCCTTATGATTTTGTCATTATAGTGTATAATCAAAAGTAAAATACTATTAAGTGTAAACATTTTTATAAGGAAAAAAAATTGACAATGTAAAAGTTTTAATTCTTTGATAAATTGTCAGAGTGTCGTTTGGTAGGGATTCTAGAATTCCGTTTATGAAAAACAATTTTTCAACAAATGATTGGGGACCAACTTGGCCCTGGATCTTTGTTATATCTGAAATCTGGACACTGAATTATTGCTATAGCGTGAAACAGCCTTTTAACCGCTATGTATACTTGGGTCGAGACCCCCTGGAAAGTGGATGATCATAGCAGTTTTTGAATTTTAGTCTTCCTAGACTGCAGCCCAGCGCCGGTTGACCCGCCTTCTTTTGTCACAGGTCCAACCGCCCATCAAGAGGTCATTTTCTAGACTTACCTAACCCATGACCACCAAGAATGGTAAAAGTATAGGCAGGGGTTACTAAAAATGAGAAATAAATCGCCAAATTTGTTTGCCAATAATTTTTTTTTAACATCGCAGAATTAAATGTAGTTGGTATATATTAGTATACAAGTTTTGGAACATGAAATACATTATTTCAAGAAATAGTTTCAGTTGTGGGAATTGCTAACGATAATACGCCTTCGTAGAAAAAAAAAAGTATTCTTATAAATTTTAATAAGATCGTTTTATTGATTATGTATTATTAGAAAAATAGCTTTTAAGTTTCGCTACAACGCCGATATATTCGTCGATTTTTTTCCCCGATAAAATGATTTCATAAACAAAAACAATCAATAATTTCTCAAACGGCGATTTTTTTTTTTTTCTTTTCAATATTTGAATTAAAAAGTATACGGAGAAATAAATTCTAGTGAAATTACCGCATTGAATGGTAATGAAATTTCTGGTAAAAAAAAAAAAAAAAAAAAATATCATAATTCAGGCTAATAAAACCAAAATATACGGTATTTAAACGATTCATTACCGAATAATATCATAGATTATAAAACCATATATTATTGTTAATTTTACCAAATTCACTACCTATTCGCTTTGATAAGAAAATACAGACATTTTTGGTATTCCTATAGATCGAGAAACACGATAAATTTTACCATATTCAGGAAGTTTTGTCCATATTTTTTTTCTCAGTGCAGTCTCAAATTTTGGACAGAAGCTAAAATTGTCCGAGAATTTAGACTCTAAACTAAAAACTTTATTTCAAACTATATGTAAACTATAGTTTTTCGTTTCAATGAACACACGTAAACACAACTTTCGATGTACTAACATTGCAGAATTTGAATTATATAATTAGATCTTTTACTTGCAGAATCCGATACTTCCCCACTCGCGATTTCATTCTAGAAGAACACCGAATTCACATTTTAAGACATTCTGAATCAGTGACATTTAATATTTTAAGTAACTCAAAACAATAATTCGAAATAATTCGTGATTAGATCTTTTACTTGCAGAATCCGATACTTCCCCACTCGCGATTTCATTCTAGAAGAACACCGAATTCACATTTTAAGACATTCTAAATCAGCGACATTTAACATTTTAAATAACTCGAAACAATAATTCGAAAAGCTTTACGTTTGTATAAACATTTTCACTAACTTTAATTCAGAACGTGTGGATAAAGTATTATAAAAAGGAACACATAATTAGTTCCTTTATTTGCAGAATTCAAAATTCCTCTGCTGTTAGTTTCAACTCTAGAGGAACTTTTTAATTTATTGTTCACGGCATATTGTCATATGCTATAAAAATAAATTCAAAAATAATTTAGTGTATTTGGGTATTTGTAACTCGAGGAGAAATGAGGTGGTTATGCCTAACCATGAGATTTAAATCAGATTTAAGTAAGCGACGTCATGCTTGTAAGTCGATTCTGATTTGCTTTTGAATCGACATGTGCCACGATTTACCTACGATGACGTCACTCGCAGGCATCTAATTCTAGAGAGTCAAGGATGATGTAACTGTGCTTCAACAATAACAATCTATAGTGTCTCAAACAGAAAATTAAACTTACATAATCTGATTTAAAATGTGCCTTCAAATTGTGGATAGTAGCAAAGCATTTCTGTGAATTTTTCACTATTCTGTAACTTTACATCACAATACATGTTAAACATGGTAGAATCACTGCTAAAGATATATGTTAAAATGTTTAAAATATAATTATAATGAGAATAGCAATAGAATGAAATTGCGCTATGGCGAACAATTTTGTTTTTAGATTATTAATTAACAATAAAAAATAAAAAAGAATATAAATTTAATACGTATAAATTTAATACACATATACGCGTATTAATTTAATACACATATCCTTTTATAATGAATTTGGTGATTTCTCTAAAAGTTTAATACAATTTTCTATAATTAATTATGTAAAATGTATGAGCAGCAATTTTTTTTAAAATTAAATTCCATTTAAGATTATATATATATTGAGTTGAACAAAAAAACTATATAATAACTATAGATTTAAATTGTAACAGTATACTATTATGGTATACTCTTTCTGTTTTATCATCAATTTATGAAGAAAAAAAAACATAAAAAAATTAATTCAATATTTAAATAATGCATTGACATGCTCAAATTGTACCGCATTTGTTCATCAATATGTCAACTTTCAATCACGTTATTCAGAAAGAAAAATTTATAGATTGTCTTCAGATCTTTTGGATAAAAGTATTGGCGGCTGCCAAACGAGAAGAAATGAGCCAAAACAGATCAGAGCTTATCATCGATGGCGGTCGAAGGACATCTGTTGATAAGTGGACATCTAATAAGAGGAGCATCAGGTATTTCGGACAGTAGGGCGGCAGAAAACTTGCCAGCTGGGCTCCTCAGGGGGCCATCATCGGCACGAGGCACAGTGTCCACTCAAATTCGATTTGTTGTGGAAGTAAGTGGCTTGATGCCTTTTCTTCTGTTGCCGCCTTTATTATATCTTTGGTAAATTATAAGGCCAACCAAAGAGTTAGGCACAATATGTCGTCTTTGTTGGGCAGCTATTTATTTTCCATTTGCCTATTGCAAGCAAAATAGGCATCTGCTGTTAAGTTAACATCATTTTAAATATTTTTCAACAACTTTTATATATATTTTACAATACTACATTTATGTAATTTGCACAAAAATTAATAATTGTAAAAACGATTTATAAAATTAGACACCAATTTAAAAAACTTTATGTTCAAATGTTGTGTAGAATTAACATCAATAATTATAATAATAAGAAGAATGGTAATGATGAAAAGAAATTTTAAATTGGGGATACAAAAATCTTTATTGGAAAACAGTAGGTACCTTTATGACTTTAACGAGTGCCTGATTTATCATATAAGCTCGTGTCCCCTTAATTGTTATAAATAATATTTTTCTGTTTGTGTTTTTCCTTAAGAATTGCCTTTTAAATTATGACTTAACAAAAATTAAAGTAATGACAGACTTAAATTAAAGAACTCGTCGGTTGTGGTGAGGGTACGACTAGTGGGGTGATATAAAATTACGACTAATTTTGATCTAATAGCCCCCGGAATCAGGTCCTGCTTGCTCATTCAGCAATAGTTTTATTTTGATTTTAATGCACATTAGCAAAAAGTTTGCACTCATATCAGAATATAATTGAAAAATTAGAGGGCTTTAGAGTTAGAAAGACTAGAGTAGTTAGTATTTGCTCGTTAGTTTTTTTTTTTTTTTTTTCTTTTTCTAAAAAATGGCTCAGTTTATTAGTCCTGATTTGACTCTGACCTTGCTTTGTTTTTCAAGTGAACTCTGTTAAAAGGAAACAAAATATCAAATATATCGTAATATAGCTTTTTTCTTGTTGCGTTTTATATATTTTCCTTTAATAATATATTGTGCTTGAGATCCTTAATAAAAACAAAACGCTTCCAGCTACTTAAATAATATATATATATATACACACACACACACACATATATATATATATATATATAGCACAAAAGAAAACAAAGAGAAAAAATGAGAAAAACGAAGAAAATTAATAAGTTATATAAACTGCGCATAAGCTGCAAGTATATAGAACTCATAAAATAAACTAAAAAATTTAGAAAAAATGGAGGAAAAAAAATCTTAAAAATCCGGAAAACAAAATAAGGAAAGGATATAATCTCTTCATCAGCTCACACGATTATATCCGCAAAAAGGAGTGCTTTCTAATATTGTATCAATATAGCCAAAGCGAAATATATTAATACAATAGTGTGAGGAGCACTCAAAAAAATTAAAACGAAATTAGAACACACACACACACGCACACACACACATATATATATATATATATATATATATATATATATATATATATATATATATATATATATATATTAATATAACTTATTAAACAGTTCAAGAGCAGGGATAGTAGATAGTAGCAAAGTATTGTTGTAAACATTTTATTACTCTCAAAGTAAATTCAAGTATTTGTGTACTTAAAGAAATTGTGCTTATTTTATTAATGTGCGTTTATTTTTAGGAAAATTTTAATTTTCACTCAGTTCATCAATTTTTTATCTCTTGTAAATTTTGAGAGGCAACAGAAAATTATTCTGAGTATACAAGGGAAAAAAAAATGGATTGAGGGAAAAAAACGAAGCATTTTTATTGGACAAAGGATATAGATTGCTTTTAAATTGGGTAGACAGATAAATAAATTATTATTTACATACTGTTAAAAATTCCGGATCAGATTACGGTATAAAGTATACTAGCACTTTGTGGGCATGATCCGTGAAATCCATTTCACCGTAAAATTCATTTTACCTTAAAATATTATACCGTAAATTATGCAGTAATATTTATTTAATTCAAGGGAATTCGGGGATTTTACAACGATTATTACTGGGAAAATTGCATCATATCAGTTTTTTTGTTCCTGTACATGTTTCGGTAAAACAGGATTTTACGGTGAAAAGTACTATTTAAACAGTAAAAGTGACTTTACAATAATTTGAACTGGAAATTTTTTACAGTGTCTATAATTGCATTTCATTTCCTGACATTTTCTGGTACTATATTTTTATTGGTAAAAAATATAGTTCATTAATATGCTCCTTAAAAATCATAAAATGTTAGCACTAAAAAATTAAGGCAATTATCAACGAAACAAATTTCTTTATAACATTTAACAAGGAATAAGTGGCCAAATAAATCCGAATAAGACAATTAATTATCGACGAAAGAGATTTATATGCAAATTTCCTTATGACTTATAACGAGAAATAAGTGGCCAAATATGGAATCGGGCTGTCTGTAAACGGTAAGTAAAAGGAATGCAGTCCAGCGGACCGGTTCGATGTTTGCACTCATGGAACAAGTACTCTTCAAAAGTTACGGACATTTCGACGAAAGTCCGATAAATCACACTGACATTCCGCCCGGCCACGCCCACTAATATCTCGCTTTTGTTCTCCACTTTCCCCCATCTTGTAACATTCGATTGGATTTTTCCTGCCCCTCAGTACTTAATAAATCGAAAAGCACATATTTCGCGTTCTTTAAATTTTTTTTTATTATTATTTTTTTTTTTATGCAGAAGTAAATGAGAGAAGACATCTGCATGATTTATGTATGCGGTTGAAGCAAAAAAATATCAAATTGAACTGAGGTTGCTTCTTTGGATCATCAAGAAATGTCTAAAATATTTTATGATATGAAATATCTGATTTTAATCAATCGTTAATCATAATTTTTCTATGATTTTTTTTTTTATTTTTTTTTTTTTTTTTTTTATGGAAATGGTGTGCTAGAACAGAGCTATATAAACAATGGTCCACAACCTGAATCAATGCCACGTAGCCTACTAACTTTCATTATGACTTTCTGAAATTTTCTACATCAAATTAGCTATTATTGCTCATTTTGATCATCAAGGAATCACTAAGGATTAATATTATATCGAACTACACTTTTCGTATCAAATCAATTATTATTATTCCTTTTGATCATCAAGGAATGACTTAAATATTTTATGATATAAAATATCTGGTTTTAATTAATCTTTATATTCTGTCATATCTTGTGGAAAGGTGCTAGAACATAGCTATTTAAATAATGGATCACGACCTGAAAAAAGCCGTGCAGCCTGCTACCTTTTATTATAAACTACTGCACATTTCAGTATTAAAGTAACTATTACTCCCTATGAACACCAAGTCTTTAAAATTTATGATATGAAATATCTGTTTTAAATTGGGTAAAGACCTGAAACAAAGAAAGGTAGCTTGCTACCTTGTATTATAAAATATTGCACATTTCTGTATCAAAGGAACTACTGTTGCTCCTTTTAAACATCAAGGAATGTTTTTAATATTTTATGATATGAAATGTCTGTTTTTAAATAATCATTAATCATAATATTCTACGATATCTTACGGAAAGGATATGCTGGAACAGAGCTATTTAAACTATGGGTTAAGACCTGGAACAAAGAAACGTAACCTGCTACCTTGTATTATAACCTATTACACATTTCTATAGTCAACTAACAATTACTCCTTTTGACCATGTAGGAATGTCTTAAATATTTTATAATATGGAATATCTTTTTTTTTAAATAATCATTTATAATTAATATTCTATAATTACTCTTGCATATAATGCGATAAAACGAAACGTAACTATGGGTCGCGACCTAAAATAAAACTGAGCATTATAACCAACTACACTTTCCTGTGTAAGATTAGCAATTTCTTCGTTTGATCATCAAGGAATGTCTTATATATTTTATGATCTGAAGTATCTAATTAATTAGTCACAAATATTTCATGATTACACATGAAAGGGTGTTCTGAAACTGAGCTATTTAAATTATAGTCGCGACCTGAAACGAAACAGCACAGCCTGTTATCTTGAATTTTTACCTTCTACACTTTTATCTGTAAAATTAATTATGGTAGCGCCTTTAGATCATTAAACCGCGCAGTCTGTATTATAATTATATATATTGTATTATAATTGTATTATATATATTGTATTATATATTGTATTATAATCTACTATACCTTTCTGTGCAAAATTAAATATTGAAGCTCCTTTTGATCATTAGAAGTATGAAACAAAACAGCGCAGCATATTATTTCGCATTACAACTTACTATACTTTTCTATTTAAAATTAACTATGGTAGCACCTTTTGATCATCAAGGAATGTCTTAAATATTATATGATATGAAATATCTGTTTTTAAATAATCAATATTCTATGATTACTCATTGATATGATGTGCTAAATAATAGTAATCATGATTAGAATTTTTGAATTTTAGTATATTTTTCATACTATGTAGTATAAGTAAAAAAAGAAATGAACGAGAGCTGCATAAATTTCGTGCCATTATTTTTCAAAAGGAATAAGAAAGAAATAAGAAGAAAAAAAACTCATCTTTTGAAAAGAGTTTCGAAGTATCTTAAAATTACCCCAAAATGATTCAAGATTATAATTTTACATTGTATTATATTAGTTACTGTACTATTACAACTACAATTTTAATTGGCAAGTTGGAATATTCTTTTAACTTTCAGTCATTACAGTAAAAAGTTTTTTTATTTTTTATTTTTTTTAGTCACAAAATTATCTTTTATTTAAATAAATGAATGAAAATGCATAGCATAGCAACTATGAAATTCCAAACAAAGAAAAAAAAATAGGACAAACAGTAATTTACTAAAAATATATCAACCATTATTTTAGTTGTTGTTGTATGCAACTGCTATTTTTATTATTTAATTATTTTTAAAAATAATTCTAAATGCGCTCTAACGGAAACTAATGGCTTTCGTTCTTTTCTGGTAACAAATTATCACTCTAGATGGCGCCGCCTTTGCAAATTTTCTCTGAGGAATGAAAATCAAGTTTTTTCTTCACTCAATTCATTTGATCTCTTCATCCTAAAATCGTTTAATATCGATACGAAGTATAAAAACTTGGCGGTTAAATTAATAAGTAGTCGTTTGTTCGATAAATTGTTTTAATGTGTTCTCTCTTTAAGTTCTTTTAGTTATTTTTAGTTTAATAAGTATTATATATTTTTTTTTTTAGAAACTATTGTCACTACTTCCAGTTATTTAATTTACTTTTACTAATCCTAATTTTTTTTTTTAACCTTGGAGCATAATTGAATTATGAAAAATTGAGTTTTATTACCATTAATTTTTTTTTCGCAAAATTCAAATTGTTTGAAAACACATAAAACGACATAAAACATCAATAACAAAACCATGTAAACTAGGAATTCATAATTTTATTTAATTTCATAAAGTACATAGAAGATTTAGATGATGCTTATGAAAATATGAATTTATACTCCTTATCATTCGGTATTAGACATGGTAATTTGGTAATAATATGGTGTATACCTTTTTTGTGTTACGCGTAAAATTAAAATTGTATTATCCGTATCAAGAAATGAATAGACAAAAATATATCTTTGCAAAAATAGAAACAACGATGCAAATGTGATAGACAGTAAATTATAAATTCACGCTATCATACTTTAATTTTATGATGATTTATATCCTATTTTCATGCAGATATAAAATAAATAATCATTAAATAAGCACTAAACAACCCTTCGAAATCATGCACAATACTAAAAGACCAATATAATTAATAAGGATAAAATAATTCCAATTTTATTTATAAGACATTTCGTTATTACTAGGGTGGCATAACGTTATTAGATTAAGCAAAACACGTTTTTAGTTGTTTATTATACATACTTCAAACCGTAAAGAAAGTGTCGTACAATATGGCAAATAAATATTCAACCATTTAAGTTTTCTTGTAAACTCTCGCACAGCGATATATTTATTTATTTATTTTACTTTTTTACGCTCATGTTTTCACGAGAAATCATGTGATGTAAAGATATAGTAATATAAGAAATTTCCTTACAATGTTACTTACTAATATATATGAACTTTCTTATTAGCTTTATGTTAAAACATACCAATTTAAAAAAAAAAAAAAATTTTTTTAACTTTTCACAGTTAAAAAGTTAATATCAAAGTTACAGTTATAGTTGTACCCATGATATTGTTTAGATAAAATTTGTAAACTGACGTAGGAATAACCTATGTCAAAATTCTAAAATATTTGGTCGATGAAAGTAATTTCTTCCTCCATAGTTTGATTATGTTCACACTGCTAAAAGGTTTAATCATTTTTAGCTTAATACACAGCTTTTGCTCAAAACATTAACATTGATGATGCAATCAACCCCGCTTAAAGGAATGCCATCAGTTCCAGCCAACACTATTCAATTGAGCCGATTATTCGATTAAAAGTGAAGTGCATTATTCAATTTTAAATGCTTAATTTTTACGAAATTTCACTTTTTAATTGTATCTAATGCTAATGAAAAAAAAAATGATACAGGTACTGTAATATTATTTTGTTCGGAAAAAAAAAAAAATTGGTACTTGAAGACTGTTTTTATACCCGTTTAATTCGTCAATTTATCAAAATTTGATTTTTCTCTTTCATTTTTAATAAAGACTTTAATTAATGACTTGCATATTCCTTTCGAATACTTTCAGAATTTTTTTTTTTTTTTTTTTTTTTTTTTTTTTAATTTGAGAAATTCCAATTTAATGTACTATTTCAGTTTGGGATTTTTAAAATTTATTTCTTCCAAAAAAAATTTTTTTTTTTTTCCCGATTACTTCAAATCATTCCTTTTCATGCTCATCTTGCATTTACTGGAGTAAGCAATAATTATTCTACTTTAGGGAAATACATACTGTACACTAGTGTGTTAGGTCTTTGAAATTTTTTCTTATCAAAGCTAATAGCACACCAAGGGGGGGGGGACCATAAGTCTTTACTGCAAAACAAATCATTCTGTACCTTTTTACATTCTAAATGATGTGTGAGTAAAAGAAGGGCTAATACCCTTTCATTCCCTTCAATGTATAACTGCCAGCAAGATTTGATTAATTCTTAAACTATACTCCTAACACCTGTTCAGAGCAATAAATGAACAGGAAGTCCTTATTGAAGTGACCATCTATTGAACTCTGAAAATTTTATTTTAGCCGGTGAAACATTTCTTAAAAATTTTCCTTTCAAATTTTCAAAAGGAAAACAAATTTTTCCTTTCAGTACCTCTTTTTTATGTAATTAAGCGAGGGTTGGGAATAACAAATATCCATTTAAAGAGGAAATGTTTTCATATAAATTTGGTTCTTCTAAATTTTATACGTATAAGCGGGTTATTCGATTATCCGATAAAGTGGAGATGACTGTTCTTGAAAAAAGTTTTTTCTTCTTCAATAAATCAACTTTTTCTACTATGAAAACAATAGCTGTGCAGATTTTTCATGCTTTTTAATTGTTTCTGAACCTGAACAGAAGAATAGAATTATTTCGGAAGAAAGAAAGGAATAAGGAAGAAAGGGCGCGAATGAAATATCTCTTAATTCCTAGAATTTCTTTCATGTGGGCGTCTGTCGTAGGTTCGTGGCATCTGCAAAGTAACAAACAATTTAAGCTAACACTCCATATATTGTATCAGCCTTGTCTAAATAGTGCTAACTTTTGCTACGACTGAAACCTCTTTAGTTTTTCCTCACCCTCATCCACAAATCAACTCTTTTTTTATTTATTTTCTTCTTTTTTTTCTCTGGCAATTTTTTTGCACTTGGATCATCTCGGTATTTCTTTTTGTCTTCAATTGTATCAATGATACCCAATTTTGTAAGCAATATGCATCCACGTGGTTGCGCAAAAAGAAAAAAAGTAAGTTACGGGGGTTTGTTTTGGTTTTTAATGCAGTTGTGATTTAGAATGGAGAGGGTGTGAATTCTTTTTTCTTCTTTTTTCCTTCGTTTTGTTTGTGTCTGGGGTGGAGTTTTCATCACTTATAAGAGTCTGCCTTGTTTTCCTTACGTATTTTTCTTTGGAAAAAAATAATCAGAATAGAGTACACTCTCGATTAACCGGGACTGTATTATGAGGATGTTGGACGAGAAATAGTGCCGTATACAGTAAATATCCACTATGAGTTTATTTCGTTTATTTCTGATAGTTAAATAAAAAGTATATTTAGATATTTAGAATTTTCCTTCTCCGTCTCCTCCCTTTCATTCCTCACAATAGTACCTCACAATATTGTATTAATATACTTTGCTTTGGCTATATTAATACAAGATTAAAAAGCACTTCTTTTTGCGGATATAATAGAGTGAGCTTATGACGAGATTATATCTTTTCATTATTTTGTTTTCCGACTTTTTAATATTTTATTTTTAAATAAAAAAATTTTTTAAATAGTTTTTAAATATTCTATTTTAATACATGTTCTCCTTCTCTTATCATTAATCTTTATTATATTATTTTCCGTGTTTTCTCTGTATTTTTAACTTATTTTTTTTTTTATGAGCTCTATATATTTGCAGCTTATGCACAGTAAAATTAACCTATTATTTTTCTTTAATTTTCTTCTTTTTTCTCTTATTTTCTTTTATCCTTTTTGTCTTTATTGTGTATGTAGTATATATATATATATATATATATATATATATATATATATATATATATATACTACAACCACATATGTATATATATATTTAGATAAATTAAGTTGTTAAAGTCTATACATTGCTTTTCTTTATGAGTGATAGCCAACATAAAAAAACATTAAATTTAAATAATATTTTAACGAAAATAATATTTTAAAAAAAGTGGTCCTGAACCTAAAATGTTTTCCAAAGAATTATTTTCCAGAAAAAAATTATGCCATAGTTTACATTTGGTTACTTGCAACTTGAGAAGAAGTGAAGTGATTAAGCCTAACCATGTAATTTGGATCATTTAAATCAGATTTAATTGAATACTTGTAAGCGACGTCACGCGTGTGTATCGAACCCGATTGGAACCTTCTGAGGCGACAAATGCTACCATTTACCTACGATGACGTCACTTGCAGGTATCCAATTGTTTTACACACTCTAAATATCCTTCTAACAAGATTATGAAAGCAACTAATTGTTTCGGTTGACGTATTCTTCCGGATATTCTTCCACAAATGCTTGGTCCAGATATGTTCTTTTATGTTAAAATATTTGGTACTCAGATATTTTCTTACACCAACTATTTGATTCAGAAAAGAAAATTTGAAATTTACCTTATTCATTAAATGTGTTATTTGAAAATATAAAAGTTGGAGATTGGTAGGATATTCGACAACAAATATTTAGGTTCAGGGATGATTGTCTATGACAAATATTTGCGCTGAAGATTATCTTCTACTTCAAATATCTGAACCAGCTTTGTCGTCAAATATTTGGTTTGAAAGTATAAAATCTCAAGATTGATCATTGTCTTCTACAACAAATATTTTTTTCCGAAGTATTTTTGGAAATATACAGCAATATATTATATACAAAAAAGTCAAGCGGTTTATTCCATAAACGTGATATCAGCACTCATTTTGCGATGCTGATGCAGATTTTAATACCGAGGAAAATTGAAGTACGTAACTCTGTTTGGTCTATCGGTAATTTTACAGACTAGCCATTAACACATCAGTTTTATAATTGATAAATGAAATCTTCTCTATATAATGCAAATACTAATTAGTTTCTTCCGATAGTCCTCAATCCAATAGTTCTCTCGTTTTCTAGGTAAGGTTCATAACTACAATATGGTTACATTGTTTGGCAGGGACCATTCAAATATTACATAAGCAGTAAGCGGGAAGTGGTTTTGTGCTTACTTGTTTTTGCTAGCAAAGAGGAGGAGTGTTATGATGAATGCTTACGTAATAAAAGTGCTCATATTTGCAAAATTTTCTTTAAAATAAAAATTAAATATATAACTAAAAAAATTACACAAAGAAAAAATTCAAATTTTGAATAAAATTTAAATTTGAGGAAAGGAAAAATGTAAAAAAAATATTTACTTTGAAAAGTTTTGGAATTCAACAGTTTTGGACACAAAAGGAATACGCAAAAGATTCCTAAAGAATATCTTACTCAAAATTCTATGAAATGGATTTAAAGGTAAATTTTGTTACATGCTAATTTCTATACAAAGGCCATCTTTGTATAGCGACGTCCTCTATTTACGATCAATTAAGGAGGCACGGAATTTTTTTCCATAGACTTCGTATTGCAGAAAATCTTTAGGAGAGACCGTCCAAACCTCTTCCAGCGACCGGGAAATTCTCCCAAATAAGAAAAGGATCTATCAAGGAAACACGGAAAAATCTGAAAAAATATTAACAAAACAAATAAGTAGATTTAAATGTGTTCAAAATATTTGCTAGTGGCTCTTTTTGGCGATCTCTACAAGGGAACGAAAATCTCATGTTGCAGTCAGCGTGCACTAAAGATAATACTAACAATGATTTATTTTTACAGTTGAAATTTAAATGAGATAAAAAAAAAGGTTATTTTTGAAAAAAACTAAGCATCTCAAACCTCTTCTTATTTTTTAAAAGCAAACTAATTTTTATGATATAAAATTGAATGCAAATTTAAACATAATTGTTCATTCATTTAAAATAGTTCTATGATTCATAATTGGTAAATTTGTTTTTACACACAATATTATCAGTTGGGGTCCTTTTTATTGACGATAAATTTTATTCATTCATGTACTTTTGAAAATATTTCATGTACCTTTGGAAGCATTTTGAAGTCAATGAAGGTAACCCCTGAGAACGACCAACCTTCTGTAAAGAACATTTTAAAGGGAAACAGAGAGTGGTTGTTCCTGAGAAGTTTCATGGTGATATTAGATTACTACAACAAAAGTCAAAGTTAGTCAAAACCAGAGAGGAGTGCGGCAACTCTTTTTTAAGTAAGCATGAGAGGTAGTTTGTGATTTGCTTATTTTTGCTGATAAGCGAAGGGAATTCCAAAACTGCCAGAAGTATTTACATAAAAATTGAACTGCCGTGATAACTTTGTGTTGTAATTTTTTAATGATCGATCGAGGAGGGCTATTACAGACCTAATTTTATGTAAAAGTGCTAGCGAATAAAATGTTAAAGACACACCAAAATGGGCTTCGAGAAATGGAGAGAATGTGTAAAGACAATAAGTACTTGAAAAGGTAATTAATGTCCTCCTCAATGAAAGAAATCTAATCAAATACTAGATACACTTATATGTCTTTAACTGCTCGCCTGCTAAGACAAAAGCAATTTATAGCCTTCATTTGTCCATCAAAAAACAATTTCATTTTTCCAACCAATAAAAAAACTTTATGCGCTATGATTTCTCTTCCCTCCCCCCCATCCTTTAGGTAGATTGCCTTCCCCCACACCCCATGCCCTGGGAGTGTATGAGAAAGAGAAAGGAAAACAGAATTATAAAAGAGAAAGAAAGAAAGAAGAAAGAAAAAAAAAAGTTCTTTGGATCCGGGTTATGCTTGTAAATCGCTGTAGAACGTGGATTGTGCGATTATCAGGAACTACCTGTCACAGCCTATTGCGCATTGTGACGGAATTCCTGTCTTCAGACACGTGGCCCTGACCCCGCCCCTCAATCGCCAATGTTACCTGAGGGCAGTGTGAACATCTTCAATCTTGGCGATATCTAATTGGCGAATTTTTTTTTAAAGAAATGAAATGTCTTATACCCTTACAACAGATGGATTGGCAATTTAGGAGCCACCATACTTAACGTTATGTTGGGACAAATTTCAAACACTTTAACAGCTTGATTATTAGTGGTGTTAAGATATTGGAATTTTTAATATATATTTTTAAAATGTGTATTATTCTTGAAACTTTTTAAAAAGTTAAAATTCTGATAAAATCATGCTAAGAATAGTCTAAAAAAGTTTTCACGTAGTAAAAATTATACTGAATTTTCAGTGACTCTTCTGTTTGTTTTTAATTTGAACTAACTGGAACTACTTGTTGCGAAATAGTAATTTACTGGAACTTTACCAGTTTGGTGTAATACAAAGACTAAGAGGCCGGGATAGCCTGGCCGGTAGGGCGCTGGGCCCATGTCGAAGAGGTCGTGGGTTCGATCCTCGCCGGCTGAAGACTCCCCGTGTAGTAAATGGTGACTGATGCACGTTAAATCTGTCGAGTCTCAAAGTCCTCCATGTTCCCATATCAAATCAATACCTCTGGGGGTACTGATCCAGGAGTTTCCTTGTCTTCTGGATTGGTTCAAAATTACAAGGCTACGGAGTTGAACATTAGTAGTCGTAAACTCATGAAATTGGGTCGGCTGTTCAACGACGGTTATAAAATAAAATAAAATACAAAGACTAAAAATTTTTTCAATCAAATTAAAAATATTTATTTTACATTTCACATTTTAACTGCGGGGAGCTCGACTACCAAAAGTTTTTGTTTTTTTCTTTATTCTCTTAATTAAAACACATAATTCCTTAAACGTCTATAATTTTTTTTTCTCGAATGTTCTTTTAACAAAAAACACTGCACATGCTTATGGTAAATCCTATTTTGTCATTATAACAAATGCTTATTGCAGTTCCTTACTAAAAACAAAATTCAAATGGAAAATTTTTCAGCAGCTCACAGAACAACAACATGGACAGGTTTATTATTGCCAATATTGTATATTTTCTTCGAAATAAATTACTGGACAGTTCCAATTTTTTTCGAATATCCTATTTAAGATTCATTTATTATTTCTTGAAAAATTATCCTGCAAGCTAACAGCGACATATGTACATTTTAATAGAATCTAACGAACATAAGGTATTATTACTAATCCGAATATTTCCTACAGTTAAAAATAAGTTAGGACAAGGGAGGTTATTCTGACTTAAAATATATGTCTCAAAAAATACTACCAATAGACTATCAATACAATCAATAACATTACAATGGTCATCACAAATTTTACCACTTCTTCTGATGATCATGGAAAATAAAATGTCTCACGGATTTGTAAAATTTAATTCGTTAGGTTAACTGACTCGCAAACAATTTTGTCTCAAATTCGGATCATGTCCTAAGCATGTAATTTTGAATGTAGAATATTAGCAACATGTTGTAGAATATATCACACGTTGCTCGCATCACATGTTCGCGTCGTCGGAACCACATGTTTTTTTTCCTGCCCTGCAGCAAGGGGAAATAAATAGTAATAACATTTTCATCAGGATTATTCTTTTTTTTTTTGTGCAAGTTTTTCTTTTTTGTGCCATTTTTGTTAAAAGAAAAAGTTGAATTATTTATTTACTAGGATCAAAGTACTGAAAGCTAATGCTATCGTTTACTTTTGAGTACTTTGTACAAATGTTTTTTTTCTCTCTTTGATTTTCTTCAAAATGGGGGCTTGGATCCACGGTATCAAATTTACAAGCAAACCTCACAAGCAGGAAACCGAAAAGAAGTACGTACTGCATGACGAAGGAAAAAAAAAAGAAGAAAAAAAAAAACCTCACAAAATTTTAAAAAGATCTTTAAAAAAAAAAAACTCTTTAAATAGTCCAGTTTACTGATTCGAAGTGAATTCATTTTCAATTTCCCTTTTTAGGTTCGCTGCTTTTCATCAATCATGAAATAGTAGATATTTCTTTGAATATTATTTTTACCTGTATCATTTTTTTAGACATTTAATTATCGTTACATAGATTTTAACAACTCTTTATATTATCATAGGCTCCACACTCAAAAAGAAAAATTCTACCCTGTTTATTCATTCTTTAAAATCATTAATAAAAAGAAAATTGGTAGCTATATTTAGATTTAAAAAAAAAAAAAAGATAAGCGGAGGCAGATGACTAACATTTAAAGCTATCAATGTATATAATACCAAATTTAAAAAAATATTTATCGGCATAATGTTTCAAATATTTATCTACATATTTTGCTTAAAAGTAGCAATTTTTTTAATGAAATAAGCACTTAAAATGGGAATTATTATAATAACTGAATAAAATACTGTAGTAAATTAATTTACAAATAATATTACACTCTAAATAAAGCATTTCTTTTTACACTTTCTTTTTTTATATATTTATTATACAGGGTATGGATGGTAGCTTTGATAAAAGGGCTATACATTTTTCATGACGATAATTTTTAACAGTTTTTTGATTTATAAATATTAATAAATCTAGCCTAATGTTAATCAGCCTAATGTAAAGTTAAGATTCTAACAATTCAAAGTCAATAAATAAAGTATATTGGTAATAAATTAGATGATAACTAAGATGTAATATATTTTTCTCCTTGTGACATTACTATCTCAAATTTACAGCACAATCTATTCTTTCATATTATGTCAAGTTTTAACAAAATTGATGTAATATTATTCACATAGACGATTACAATATATTCTCATCAATAAACAGGAAAACAAATAAATCAATACAAATGCTACAATTTCCCTACGCTATTAATAATTTTAAGTCACATTCAAACAAAATATCTTCTAAATTTGTTGATATCTTAATATTGTGCTAAGTTAATCCATAATATCGTGCAAATTAATCCTTCTTAGATTTTATTACAAAGGTACATTTATGAAAACATAGTAAAATTGAACACTTTATTGTGGTTGCAGCCAATTTGCAAGTTGTTTTAGTTCGAATATTATTATTCACAACAATTTCTGTGAGAGTAAAATATAAGTCATCATCAACCTTTATTTTTCGAATTTCAAAAACCATTAAATAGTACAAAATTATAAAAGATATCATTACTTTTTATGTTATATTTCTTATGAAATAATGCAAAAATTTTAAAAAGTCAAAATTATTATGTAAGTTAAAACGATAATATTTTAGATCATTGATTACAATTAATAAGATTAATATAAAAAATGACTCACGCATGAAGAAAAAAAAGTTAAAAACTAAATGAAAATATTATGGATCCAAAATCTTGAGGAATTATTAATAAACTGTCTCATATGAAGAATTGTTTTATATCAACAATTTAAATATCATTCTCATAAAAATTGATAAAAATCATCATTGATAAAAATATTACACTTGTTTGAAACAGTTTGTGAAAGAAAGACAAAGAAGAGGTTGATTGCACATTTGCTTCAAGAAAATATGAAATAGATTGTCCACTTAATAAAAATTAATTAATTAATTAAAATAAATAAATTATCTAATTAATTAAAATGAATTAATATGAGTGAATGAATTCATTAATTAACTACTTAAAATAAATGAATTAATTAATTAAGATGGATTAATTAATTAATTACTTCAAATAAATTAATTAATTAAAATAAATAAAAAAATCCCCATTAAAAATTTACTTTAAAAAATACATTTAAGAATGAAGTTAAATAACATCTGCTATAATTTCTTAATAAAGAATAGTTAGATTAAGATATATTTTCTGAAAAGTTATTTTTGGTGCATTAATTTATTTAGGTAACACTTCACTTAGGTAACAGGACGAATCAATACTTTTGACCATACACAATTTTATAGTTTTATCTTAAATCTGTTGTAGTTAGTAGATCATCCATTTTTCTCAATTTTACTTGAATAGTCTTCGTTTACAAATTTTTCTTTCTTATTTTTATCAGTATAAAATTAAAACCCATAAGTTTTTAATTAATAAGTTTTTAGTTCATAATTAAGGTGCAAAAATCAAAGTGTTTATAAGGTGATATCCAAAAGTTTATAAGGTGTTGAAATCTATTGTTTTTCATTTGAATGTCCAACATATCTTCCAATCAAATAGTGAAAATTTCCAGTGTGATTCCTTTCTGATTGATGTACCTAGTAAAAGAGAAGAAAAAAGGAATGAATTCTATAAGCTACTATATCATTTAAATAATTTTTAAATTTATGTAATAAAGTGAATGGGTATCTACAAATCCTCTACATTGCTAATTAACTAAATTTTTGAAATATAAAAAATTGTATTTTCTCATATTATGAGAAAATGCTCTAAAAATTGGATTGAACACTTTTTCATATATTTTATATTTTTTTTTTAGAAAAAAAATTTTCTTCAAAATTTTAAAGCGTAAGAAAAAAGAACGTATATTTGCTTACAAAATAAAGGGTTTGTAATTAAAATAAATAAATTATATGCATTTTCTCTCAAGTACAAAGTTAAAAATTTTAGCATATTAATTCATAATATAGTGCAAATTTGTTGCAACATTAAGAAGGTGTCAAATTGAATCATATCACAGTGCAAATTAATACTTCTTATAGCTAACTGCGCAACGCTCTTTTTCAACTTAAACTAAATTAAACTTAAATTTAACAAATTAAAGTAAACTAACACCTTGTGATTTCAATTTCCACCATAGTAAAGTTTAATGTAATACCAATTTGAGAATGTTTTATAGTTATTACTTTCCAATTTAAGAATTTAAAAACGTTGCAAATTATTGAGAGGGGGGGGGGTGGACGATGGCGTGAATGCATTATGTGTTGCAAGGATTAGTTTTGCAAACTGTGCTTCAATTCAGGGCAACTGTTCAATTTCACAAAATATTACGGTTTTTAAATGAAACCATGTTACTTTAATTCGAAACCTATTAGGATTTATCATTACACCGGTTTCTCTGATCGTGTTAATTTAATTTATTTTTGTTATTAATTTAGGTATTCAAAAACATTTAGAAAATATATATATGTATGAATACATAACATATTTTTTAAAAAAAGTTATGGTATTAATAGTTTAATAGAGAACTGTGGTTTAAATTCCAACCATATTAAGTTTCACCATTGAAATAATATATCTAAGTGTTGTACATTATTAAATATAAAGAGTAATTTAGGAATGCATAAATATTTAAATAACATTCAGAACAAAAAGCGATGTGAATGTATAATGAAAACGAAATGAGCGTAAAAAAATATGGTTTTGTAGGGGGAAAAAAATGGTTAAATTTAATAAATGGATCTAATATATCTTAGTACACCTTTAAGTTTATTTCTTTTCATTAATTTAAAAATTCAAAAACATTTTAGAAACATTGAGAAGAAAAAAAAAACATAATGTAATGCAAAAAAAGTTAAGAAAGCTGCTGTTCAATAAATAATATCGTTCAATTGTAAAAACTATCAACAAACAATTGTACATTATCTGGAAGTGTACGCTTTAGAATTTATTTTTGATTAATTGCTCAGTTAAAAACCCAGAACCGTTTAAATTATTATTATTATTTTTTTTTTTTTTTTTTAAGTGCAAAAAAAAATGGCCAGAAAAAAAAAGGTACGAAAACAAATTTAAGTACATCAAAAATTACATCCATATGAAAGTTAATTTTTTTCATCTCATGATTCGAAAATATTTTTAAAAGAGTCAAAATGCATGAAGTACTTCAAGTTTAAGCGGAAACAATTTTGAAATTCTTCCAATTCATTTCCAGTCATAAAAATTTGGCGCTCTACAGAACGAATTGATTGGCGTCCCTTGCTAAAAACTGGAGTAACCCGTAAAACTTTTTCTTATTTTTATTTCTCCTCTCGTCCGGTTCATTAAGATTTTTTCGAGCGATGCACATTCCATTTGTCGACACCACGCAGTCTGGCCCTCACACTTTTCCCCCCCTCGGTTCGAAAATAATTTTTTTCCTTTTTCATTATTATTTTTTTTTTCCTCTTCTGCATCACCGTTCTGCTCTTTGTAAATGCATCTTATTTCTTTCTTCTTTAATTTTTTTTTTTTTTTTTTTTTTTTTTTTTTTTTTTTGTATTTTATTTTCTTACTTTTTTTCTTCCTCTTTTTACCTGACGTCTTTAGGTCGTTACGAGGGGGGTTGTTCTGAAAGTGATAAATTAATATTTTTATTAGTGTCTCTCCAGATGGTCCGAAGTCGATGTTTCGAATTGTTCTGTTTTCATTCATTACCATTTATTTCTATTTTCTGATTAATGTAAGCCGTAATTTGTCATTTTAATGACTATTCTCTAAATGTATTCTGCTTGGAGGGAAAAATTAGTATTGTTCTATTCTAACTTCAACTGTTTAATATGCTATCAGAACATCTTTCATTTTATAATTTATTTTTCGTAGCCTGTTCTTATATTCTTGACCATCAATCGAGAACCAAGAAAGTTAATTACATTTTCAGCACTTATGAAATATTTTTAAATTCATTCCGTCATGAAAAATAGAAATATTTTATGCAGTATATTCAAGATGTGATAAATAAAATAACAACTTACTCATTGGTTTTATTAATATATTAACTTAATTCAAATAATTGTTTTTTTAAGAATTGTTTATATATATATATATATATATATATATATATATATATATATATATATATATATATATATATATATATATATATATAAATATATATATATATATATATATATATATATATATGTATATATATATATATATATATATATATATATATATATATATATATATATATATATATATATATATATATATATATATATATATATATATATATATATATATATATATATATATATATATATAAAGAGATAACCGATAACACCCCTCGAACAAGCATTAAAACTACACCAATGGTCATGAATCATTAAATTATTATATTATTTTATATATTTTTTACTATAGGTAATTAAATATTTAATATATTAATCTTAATACCAGTTATACTAACTTTCGAACCACGCTTTTTTGAAAAAATCTATAACTTTTTTATGTTCACTTTTTGTATCAAATGTATTCTGCTCCGAGGAAAAATTAGTATTGTTCTAATTTCAACTGTTTAAATATGCTATCAGAACATGTTTCATTTTATACTTTATTTTTTTTTCGCAGCCTGTTCTTATATTCTTAACCATCAATCGAGAACCAAGAAAGTTAATTACATTTCCAGCACTTATGAAATATTTTTAAATCGATCCCGTTATGAAAAAGGAAAATATTTAATGCAGTTTTTCAAGATGTGATGAACTTAATAAAAACACACACTCATTGGTTTTATTAATATTTAATTATACTAAACTTAATTCAAATCATTGTTTTTTTTAAGAACTTAGTCATGAATCACTAAATTATTATATTATTTTATTATAGGTAATTAAATTATTTATTTATTAATTGTCATTTTATCTTAATACCATTTATATAAATTTTCTAACCGCGCTCTTTAGAAAAATCTATAACTTTTATATCTTCACCTTTTCTTATCAAATGTATTCTGCTGCGAGGAAAAATTAGTATCGTTCCTTCCTAACATCAACTGTTTAATATGCTATCAGATCATGTTATCTTTGTACCAGTTACATCAACTTTCTTACCACGCCTTTTAGAAAAATCTATAACTTTTCTATCTTCACTTTTTTAAAAAAAAAAAATTATACTCATTTGATTTTTATCAAGCTTACATTTTTACTTTTTTTTGTTTTTTAAGTCCTGAGTTTTTTCTTAAAAAATGTTTATGTTTTTGTTGTTATTCTTCTTCTTCTTCAGCACGACAGCCCCATACAGGCCTTGGCTGCCTCAACCACACGTAGCCTCCAACGCTTCCTATCCATGGCGACTTTTTTCCAGTTGTTAATCTTTAACACTTTTAGATCTTTAGCAGTGTCATCCAGCCATCTAGTTGGAGGTCTTCCTCTAGCCCGAGATCCCGAAGGGTTTTTGAAGGTGGCGATTCGGACTGCATTATTTTCTGGACCTCTCCAGATATGGCCAAGCCATCTTAATCTATTGCTTCGGATGACCTGTACTATCTGTGACTGTCCATAGAGTCTATATAATTCAAAGTTGTATCTGATTCGCCAACAGCCTCTTTCCTGTACTGGACCAAAAATATTTCCAAGGATTTTCCTTTCAAAAACACCGAAAGTACGCTGAGTGTCTGCGTTTAGTGTCCATGTTTCACTTGCATAGAGCAGTACAGGTAGAATAAGAGTCTTATAAATTTTAATTTTAGTTTTTCGGCTGATTAGGCTTGATCTTAATTGCTTTCTTAGTCCAAAGAAACACTTGTTTGCCATTTTAATTCTGTTGTTCACTTCTGTTTTTATGCTGTTTTGGTCAGTGATCATTGTTCCAAGGTATTTGAATTCATTAACCTTTTCAAAGGTGTAACCATTTTTTTTTTTGTTATTATTATTAGTAATAGTAGCATTAGTAAAAAGTATAATACATTTTAAAAGAAAAAAGCCTTACAAGTTAACCTCAAACAGACAGTAGAATTAGCATTAATTTCATGAAATCAAATCTTTTTTTAAAATGACTTTATGAAATGCATCAAAATAAGATAGATCTGAAGTTTATATTTTTCCTTTAAGTAAAAACAAAAATGCTTTTGAAGATGAAAACTATCTTTAAACAGTTAACAATTTCAGTTTTTGCGAAAAAATTTCCATAAATGAGATTTTTTTCCTGAAAAATGCATGAAAATTAGAGAACATGAATGAAAATGGTCTTTGTTGATTTTACTGCATAAAATGTTGATGACAAAGTAATTTGTTTTTAATCTGTGATTAAATACCAATTTGTTATTTTATTGAAATACAACCCCGAAATCCATTTCCTTTAAAAATTATAGAGCAAAAAGTTCTTTTTATTAATTTTATTGATGATTGCACTTAGTTGATTTCTTACAAAACTTGGATGATGTAGGGATGATGTAGCTGTTAATTATAAAGTATATCTTTTACAATATGTATCAAGTTGTTATTTTGTCAAGATACAACCACTTTAAGTATATTAGGGGAATTTTCTATTGGGGGAATTATACAGGGTGTTTCATATTGAATGGGACAAAAAGAAAACATGATTGTAAACGTTATAATTAATATATTTAGAAAATTCAAATTTACCTCAAAACTACATTTATTCAAGTTTCTACAGGTGTTCAATATGTGCCCCTCTGGTGACACGACAAATGTCTACACGGTAATCAAGCTCCTGCCACACTGTTGAACTCCATCCCCTTTGATGGAGTTCAACACTGCAGTTATCCGCTGCTTCAATTCCTCTAAGTCCTGAGGAAGTGGAGGCACAAACACCTTGTCTTTAACGAAACCCCAGAGAGAAAAAAATCACAGGGCGTTAGATCTGGTGATCTCTTCGGCCAATGAAGACATGTCGAATCCTGTGGCCCAGCACGGCCAATCCAGCGATGGGGTAGACGTTCGTTCAGGAACTCACGTACGTTGTCATTCCAATGCGGGGGAGCACCATCTTGCTGCAAAATTAAATCAGGAACAGCTGGGGGAGCAAACACTCAAAGAGCATGTCTTGGGAAAACGCAGTACGCTTTCTCCTGCATGGTCGGCATTTTGTTTAACAGCGCCTCTAGCGGCGAGTTCGTCATTCGATGATTTTTCCCTGTTGCCGAATAAAACTTGCATAATTGTAGTTGCAGAATAAATTTGTTTCGGCTGATTAAATCCATTACGGCAGTTACACTGCGCTATTCTTTTTGTCCCATTCAAATTGAAACACCCTGCATTATAAGGGAATTTCTCTTTTTATTAATTTATTTTCATTGAATTCACAATCATTATTCATATTCGAATTTTTAGATAATTTGTCGATGTTATTTTATAATCTGCACCAATTGCTATTTTATTGTGATAAAACCCTTTTTCCACTTCCTTCAAATATATTAGGGCAAAATAGCTTTTATTTATTTATTTATTTTATTGATTTTGTGATCATATCTGATTTAGATTATTTGTTGATGACATTAGGTTCGTTGATGACAAAGTATATATTTTATAATACGTGCCATTTGGCTATTTTATCTAGATGCAAACACTTTACCCACTTCCATTAAATATATATTGCTTCCATTATACATATTTCCATTAAATATATAAGTCAAATAGCTCTTTTTATTTATTTACTTCATTGATTTTACGATCATTGTACATATTTTATTTCCTCGATAATCTGTTGATGACAAAATACATAAAATATGTATCAATTGCTATTTTATTGTCATATAACCTTTGTCCATTTCCTTTAAATATATTGGGGACAAATATCTATTTTTTATTTATTTATTTCATCAATTTTATGATCATTGTACATATTTTATTTCTTATGTAATTTGTTGTTGACATTGTATCTATTGATGACAATATATGCAATTCATAATATGTGTCAACTGCTATTTTATTGCGACACAACCCCTTTGTTTACTTCCTCTAAATATATTTGGGCAAAGAGCTCTTTTTATTTATTTATTTGATTGATTTTTATGATCATTGCATGTACATATTTGATTTTCTAGATTTGAATTTATGATTGTTGATGACAAAGTATACATTTTGTAATATGTACCAATTGCTATTTTATTGTGATACAACCCCTTTGTCTACTTCCTTTAAAAATATTAGGGCAAATAGCTATGAGGTGTGAGAAAAATATTAAAATAAAATAAAATCTTCTTGATACGCAATTTCATTCACTAAGTGTTCGTGAAGTGGTGTGAAGCCAAGCTGAAACAATTCGTTCTTCGAGTTCCGCTTAACCTGTTGTTAGAGTTTTTCTAGTTCCTTTTATTAATCCAATTTTTTTATTTTTTTTTATCCTGTTTACACATTATTTTTTCCCCTCGGCTATTATACGAACTATATGAATGGATATGACAAAAGATTACTATCAAGTACATTTAGTTACACTCTTGTAAATTATGCCAAAGAAACAATTAGATGACAAAATGATTTCACTGTGTTGCCATTCTGTGTTATATAAATAGTGATGATGGGTGAACAATAACGAAAAAGGGCGGCAACCCGTGTTTAGGGCTATTTGTGGGTATTTGTAGTGGTCTAGTGAACATTTTCACTGAGTTTTTTATGTTTTGAAAGAAAAAAAGTAGTTGCAAATCAATCTTTTATTGTCTTATTTTGTATGTCAGTTCTCAAGGAAAGATAATATCGTAGTCAGTATGTATGGAAGTAAAGTTAGGTAATCCGGAAAGCTCATACCAATTTCGACAGAAAATAGAACCACAGAAAACTTTTTTTTTTATTTATTTAATAAAGTGATCTACTTGAGTTTTCATCTTTCAAACATCATGAAAATTGTATCATCTCTCTCTCTCTCTCAAAAAAAATAAAAAAATAAATAAATAAAAAAATTAATAAATAAATAAAAAAAAAATAAATGAATAAAAAAATAAATAAATAAATAAATAAATAAATAAATAAAAAAATAAATAAATAAATAAAATAATAAATAAATAAATAAAAAAATAAATAAATAAAAAAATAAATAAATAAATAAATAAAACATAAATAAATAAATAAATAAAAAATAAATAAATAAATAAATAAAAATTCTCATGTGCGAAAAACTTTTTTTGGCGAGTTATGGCCTCGACCAAAAAGTTTAGTTGTTTTATCATTAAAGCGACCTTCTAATGATCAGAGTAGCTAATCTAAAGGTAAGAAATCCTGTGAAAAAGATTGATGGGGTAGAACATCCCAATTGTACAAGTTGTCAACAATTTTGTACAAGTAACAATTTTATACAAGTTGTCAAAGATACGTCAGGTGCTAACATTCGTCCGATTCACTATTTCTGGACGTCTTTGCTGAATTTCTCTCGATTAGTCTTCTGATTGGAAACAATACTTTTCAAATTCAATCTTAACGCCAAGACGTAAATATATCATTAACTATAAACCATTCTGACACATGGAGACCTGTACATACTGTACCTACCAAAAATCAGCACGACCTTTCTTGACTTCCATATAAAGACTTTGGTCTTTGGATATTTCGGTAATAATTTATTTCTGACAAAATAAATTAATAAAATGCTAACATTTAAATTTTCCGCGAAGTAAAAGTCAACTGGCCGTGACGGAGATCAGCAATCTCTATTGCAAGCGTGTTCTCAAATCACTACCTTTAATGGAACTTAAATTTTTGCCTCCATTAAGCAAAGGTTTGCATTACGTTATTTATTTCTGATTATCTTTTCCGAATGTTTCATTTATGTGTCATTGATGTAAGTGCTGCAAGTTTATAAATATACGCCACCAGAAATTAAAAGGAATTTTCCTCTAGAACTATCTACTTTCCCCGAGGAAAACCATAAATTAAGTAGATTTTTTTTTTAATTAAGGAAGAAAAGTGTGATGGTTTGAATATATTAGTCAACTATTATTATTCTAATTAATATTCTACTCAAACAATATTTCTTGCTCACGTACCACACCGATTTATTTCGATTAATCATTAATTCTTAGTAAATCAAAAATTTAAATTACGTATGCATTAATTCAATGATTGAATATCAGCAATTTATTATGCACATTTTATTTGTATTTTTTTTTTTTTTTTTTTATAAGTTATAGTTCAGTAGAGCATTTAAATTACTTTTTAGAGTCATGTTAACCTTGAACGTCTGTTAAAAAAAGGAAATTAAAAAGGAAAAATTTACATACTATTAAACTAATCCATCATCAACTTTTATTCAAAGGAAATTCTTTATCGGTTTTTTTTTTTTTTTTTTTTATCAAGTCAACCTTTTATTATTATTATTAGTTTAAGTTAGATCAACTAGTGAAAGTGCTTCGTCAGGAGAATTAACTAGCAATCAAAGTTGGTGTTACGATTATTATTATTACTTTTTAAATCATAAAACTAAGGTCTAAGAGAAATAAAAAAAACGAATCCCAAGTTTAAGTGCTTCAAGTTCAAAGCTAGGCTTTAAGTTGTTAAACTAAAAAAAAAAATAATAATAATAATAAATAAATAAAAATTTAAAAAAAAAAGACTACTTTTTTTATTGCGAGTAACAGTGTTTATTGAAGCGCGTTCGCCAAGGAAATTAAAAAGCCACAATTTCCAAAGCTTCGCATTTAAAGCAAATCTATAATTTTAAACTATATATACCATTTTGCTGTGAAGAATTTATCTGGTCTTTATAATGGACAAATAACTGAAATATTTTAAAAGTTGTTAAGCTTTTTAAATCGCCAATTTGGCGAGAATGTTCTACCTAGAGAAAAATTATCAAAATCAATGAATGGATATAAATTTCTGCAAAGTTTTATGAGTGCGGGTGATGCTACGTTGGAGTAACTTTTTAAATATTAAGAAATTATACCATAAACGTTTTTCATCATCACAAAACTGTGACTTTTCTTCATGTTGACGTTTGACCCCATTTTCAGAGTTAGCATAGACAGTGCCGACTAAAATTAGGCTAAATTTGAACCAAGCAATCATGAATAACTGTTGCTAACTCAGAAGAGTTCTGAAAATAGTATAAAACAACTACTAAACTCAGTGGCGCGACAGCCCATAGAGGGCAAAGGCCTACTGTACCCATCCCAGTTTTTTTTACCCTTGGGCTCTGAGGTGCAAGAGCAGATATTCCGGTCGGGTGGTCAGCCCAACACGGAATCCCCAGTGTTTAGCTTCCAAGCCTGCTTGCTAGTCATTTTATCGATCAACTGAAGGGATGAAAGGCTGAGTAAACCTTGCCCAGTCCAAGGATCGAACCAGGGACCTGTGGCACGACAGTGCGAAGCGCTACGCTCAGCCACCACACGTCATGAAAATAGCATACTTTTTTTTAAAAAAAAAAATATGTTAATTTATATGAGAGAAAGCCTTCTAATAGTAGCTTTTATAAATTATTAAAAAGCAAGATAACAAATGCTTTTCACTAATAAAAAGCTGTTACTTTTCTTCTTACATTGGCATTTTTGTACCATTTTCAGTCGTAGCATAGAGGCCATTGGCTAAAAATGAACACAACCTAACCTAACAGTCATAAATAACTGTTACAAATTCATAACAAAGAAATGGCATATTATTCGCTATTTTTAGCCAGCGCTCACTAAGCTAATTCTAAAAACGGTACAAAACATCAATAAGAAGAAAAGTTTCAGTTTTGTGAAAATATGACTGATAATTTTGTGTAAATGTAGCTGAAAATGAACTTTTTTTTTTTTTTTTTTTTTTTAACATTTAAAAAAGAACCCCGGTGGCTCAGGGGATAGGGAGTTCGCCTCCCAATTAGGTAACCCAGGCTCGAATCCCAGCAGCGGCTGGTTGATACGAACTCTTCTGGTTGATATTAATTCTGCTCAGACCTCAGTGCATACGTGAAATATCCTCAGTGGCAGACGGATTACGGGTTAGAATCCTCTTGCCGTCAGGCTAACCATGCGTGGTTTTCCTCTCCATATAACACAATTGCTAGTTTGTTCCATCAAAAAGAACTCCCGAAGGCCAGTTTGTACCGATGCTGGATCTATGATTTCCCTTGTTTTCTAGGATGGGTTGGATTCAAAATTATAATGTTACGGTGTTGAACAAGTTGTAAATTCAGAATATATATATATATATATATATATATATATATAAATATAAATATAAAGCCTTTTTTCAGATGACGACAGGGACTCCCAGCAACAACCTTAATCTATTGTCCACTTCATTCACAAAATATTTTTATATTCATACAATATCGTAAGAGTTATTAAAGTCATTAATCATTAAAAAAATTTCGTTTTGTGATGAATTAAAAATATTAAAATTTTGGTATGTATCAGCTACTGCATCAAGCTCATTTAGTCTCCTAAGGGGAGACGGGAGAGCCGAAATCGAAAAGGGATTCATATTTTATTCTGCCTCCATGATGGAGTCCCCGTATTTCCCATCAAACGGTCACGTGTCTGTTTTATACTGACATTTATGGGGTGTTGTTAAGCCTACTTAGTACTGAGGGGCATATGCATTAAATAAACGTACAGTCATTTCTTTCTATTCATACAATGGTGCGTTTATCCATGGGAGTATGTGTTATGCAACTTTCGGCTTGTAGGCAAGCAAAGTTGTGATTGATGGAATTTATTAAGTTCTTGTGGTAACCGAATTACTCATGTACCTCTTATGGGAATAAAGGGAACATTTTATTTTAAAAATCTTATTAAAATATGTGGTGTGCTGATTTGCAGTGATTAAAATTTTGATCTTTGATGCGTAAACGGTATTAATAAAGCTGCTTTGAAAAATTTTAATATAAGGCTCAAAGTTCTACATTTTGATTCATTGATTTAATTTTGGTAAAAATGATTCATCAATGACATTTTTAGCAAGATTTACAAAGTTGAATTAAATTTGGTAAATATAATAATTTACATCTTTATTTATTGCGTTGAATTTCATATATTACACAGAATATCGTTTAAATTTAGCCGCAATCCTGATATGGTGCCAAGTTGAACCTTATTATTGGACAAATTTGTCCTACTTGTTTGCATGATATTAAGGATTAACTTAAACGTAATCATGGTTCAACTTTGAACAGACTTTTCACAGTGATTGTTTTTTATATATGAGATGTTATTAACAATTATAAAAGTCTAATACGGAATAAGAATTAAGTATTCATGAATATCTTCGGCAAAAATATTTCATGACTGCTGTAGAAAAATATTGCAGCAAAATTTTTTTAAGTAAGTTTGAATTGGTAAATATATATTTATTTATCTGTTATTAAACGCTTAAGGATGTTCAATCATAATAATGCTTAATTTAGTCAGAATCTTAAGATGGTGTCTAATCTAATAGCATTACAGTCATGTAACGTTCGCAAATTCAATCTAACCAGATTACGAGGTCCTTGGATCAACTTGGACGGAAACATGGTACAATTGTAAAACGACCTTAACAAGAGATTATTAAAAAGAAGAAAAACATTTTATTAAGTTATAAATGTTTTATATAAGATATAGTTTAGGTTGAACATGATAATTTATTAATTTCGTTTCAGTAAAAATGATTTTTCAGTATCTAAGTAAAAATTTATGTAGCAAGATTCTCCAACTGAAACTTCAACTTAGTTGGCTCAGTAGTAAAAGTTTATTTCCCTTTTTAAAATACTCTGATTTATTATAATAGATAAAGAGCACAGTGGACCATTAACATTTCTTTTATTTTAATGCATAAAGTGTTGATAAGCTTTAAAGAAGTTAAATGTTAGGGATTAATAATAATTTAATGAGATAATTCATTAATCATTAATTTTATTGCAGTACAAATAATTCCTCAGTGTTCAAGATTAAATTTACTGCAAATTAACTTCAATTTATTGAAAGTAAGAAGTGAGATTTGAGATTTTAAACTCTATTTCAAGTAAGTCATAAAAGGACGTTTCACTTTATAATAATTAATATTCTAAATTATAGTAATTTGTATGCAGAAACGCAACAGGAACAGCAAATTTTTGGACTAAGAGAAATGAATGGTAATTAATTAAATTTTAAAGGAGTTTTATGGTTTATGTTTTGATATTTTTTGTTTTTATGTATTTATGTTTTAATATTTTAATATTTTATTTTTATATTTTATGTTTTTATGTTACTATTTTTTTATGTTTTGTGTTTTTATGTTTCATGTATTTGTTTTTAATGTTTCATGCATAGGTTTTAGAGGAGTCTCATAGCAAAATGCATTATTACTGTTAAAATAATTTTCAAAACTGAACAGAAGCATTTGTGGCTTTCCATTATTTCACAATGCGTCATTGATGGGGCAATTGTATAATCAATTCGTGCTAATTCGACTCTAAAGGGACCAATGAAATCTTTTGACAAGTCTAAAATTCAATATTCTGTTTTTCCTTTTTTGATTTTTTTGTTTATAATATATTTTTTTGAAGTTAAATTAATATATAATTAACTAAATTAATATTTTATACTATCTTTCTTTTCAGCTAACTAGAAAAAACAACTAAAAAATAATTTAACTATAAATACTATATAAAAACTATTATAAGAAACAAACAAAAAATACTTATGTTTAAAATTTATATTTTTGAGTACTTTCATGAACTAAATTTTCCACGCTTTATTTATACATTGTAGTCTTTTAATAAATTATGACTAAAATATTTTCTTTTTAACAACGAAAAGAAGGGAGACTGAAATAAGGGCACGTGGAGATGACATGTTTAATAGAGCTCCCTCAAACGAACGATAGATAAACACGTGTGCAAGATGCCACCTTTTTCCATCCTAGGACAAAAGATTTGAAGCAGTGGCCATGATGCAACTGGTTGGACGGATTGAATCGCTCCTATATCCCCCAAAACCAATCATTATTTTCTGCGAGGGTGGGCGTACTCCACCCACCCTATCCCGGAAATTCAAAAGCGTGGGAAGAATTCAGATCCCGGACAATTCATCTTTTTTGAGCCAGAAAGGATTTTTTCTGTGGTACAACAAAGCCTTCCTCGGAAACCGTCCTTCTCGTCTGCTTTTGTCGAGAGCTCGAATGTTCGATATGTTTTCGGGGTAGACAAAAGTGCTCGGAACGAAGATGCTCTCTGAACTGAATAAAAAGGATAATATTCTTTTTCATTGTGCTCTGCCACCCACGTTGAATATGAGAAATGTCTTATGGAAGGTAACAGTGCTTTCAGTTGTGTTTTTTTCTGGGACACAAATAAACAAACTTGCCCGAAAATATTTTAAATGCATTCACTGTTCATTGTTAAAAATTTCATGAAGTGAAAGCAACATAAACTTCCAAATAAAACAATTGAGGGCCTTAATACAAAAAACAGGTAAGTCCAAACTATCCCACATATTTTGTGATCTGGTTTGTGACTTGGTTTGGTTTGGTGGCTGTCTGCTTGGTGACTGGTTGGATGTCTTGTTTATTTTGGGGAAAAACCGAATAAAATTAAATAACACACAGTCTTATCCACTGATGTTACATTTATGCTCTGTACTTGCAGTCATCGAAACAAGAACTGTCTTCATACAAGCATTCACTGCTCATTGTAAAAAAATTTATAAAATGAAAGCAACGTTCACTGCCAAATAAAACAATCGAGGGCTTTGATTCAAGAAAAAGGTGAATCTAAACAAACCCATAAATTTTGGTGGTCTAGTTTGCGGTTTGATTTGGTGGTGGTCTGGTTGATGGTTGGTCTGCGGCTGGTTGCAGGACTAGTTTGTTGTTTAGGTGAAAAGCCAATTGAAATTAAGTAAGACAAATAGTTGAAGTAGTTTTATTCACTGATGTTATATTTGGTGCTCTGTCCTTACACAAATCAAAACAGGTTCAGTCTACAGAAAAACTTTTTGTTAAAAACATAAAGCAAAGCAAGCAAAGTTTGATGTAAGAAATAATTATGTTTAGACAGACTTACAAATTCTGGTGGTTTTATTTGGTGGTGGTCTGGTTATAGTTAATTGTTAGTCTACTTTGTTGTCGTAGTGAAAAGTCAAATGGAACAACACAAGTTATCTTATCCATTGATGTTATATTTATGCTCTGTTCTTGCACTCATCGAAACAGGTATAATCCGCAGAAAAAATATTCATCAAGTAAAGCAAATGAAGCTTAATTCAAGAAACACCCAAGTCCAGACAGACTTACAAATTATGGTTATCTGCCCTGTGATTCGGTTTTATGGTGGTCTGGTTGGCGGCTGGTTGCTAATCAAGTTTGGTAGGAAGCCAAATTAAATTAAATAAGGCACCAGATTGATGTAGTTTTACCCAATGATCTGCATCCTGATTTTACATGAATCAAAATAGCTAAATTTTCCCGAATTAAAAATGCATTAAAAATGAAAAACTCGGATTTACTTGATTCTTATATTACGACCTTTAATTTAAACATGGAGAAGTTCTTAAATAGAATTGATTACTTCAAAACTTTCAGCGAAAGTCATTTGAGGCTACTAGTTTTTAAATAATTCCCTTTTCACACTTAATTAATTTACGCAAGTAATCTAATAGCCAACTTTTTCAAACCTGCTAATATATTTTTAACGAATCGGAAAAACTTATTTACGGGTATATAACTATAATACACAGTATTGGAGAAGTATTATTGCATACTTCTGTAATACTACAACACATACTGAAGGACTGGGGTAGACTCGGACAATTGTCCTATTGGCCGGTTGAAATTCCTCACAAGAAGTGAAACGCTTTTTAATTTTTTTGATCTGCAGATGGTTTTATGTACGCTTGCCATGTTCTTCAAATTAATAGAAAGAATTCTTCACATTTAGTACAAATTAATAAAAATTTAGACTCGTAAACATTTAGTTATTAGTTAAAATAAACATACATAATATTGAAATTAATATTTAAGAATATTTGTAAAAATCGATATTTCAAAAAGCAAACGTTAACCTTTAGTTTTAAAAACTCTTCTGAAAACGCTTAAAAAAATATGAACGTGAGACTATTTGTGTTTTGAGGAAGGCATATGCAACGTCAGACCTAGTTTAATGACAGTCCTTTGTCCTGGAGCCCAGAAACTCCGTGTCCAGCCTTGCACAAGCTCTGGTGTATATCTCAGAGACACTAAGTAATCAATATTTTCTTGTGTGTAATCAAATTATACGTTGCTATTTTTCTTCTTACAAAAACTTAATTATTCCACGAACAGCCAATTCCTCATGGCCATGGAGGTTAAGGTTCCACCGCTTCAAGACTACTGACTGCATTAAGCACCAATTCTTACTCTTCACAAAACCACTAATTTGAAGAGAATTGCAAGAAAATTGCAGTTTTGTGAAAAGAAATATAATTTCTAAATTATCTAAATTAATATTAAATAGAATAATCAGTTTTTAAGAGTAATCACAGGCACAAATTAAAGTGTTTCATTTTTTTATTAGTGTTTTGAACAATGCTTGAAAGCTTTGTATTTTCACCAGCAAATTTATTATTCAAATGCAACTCTTCGTTTAGCCGGGCGAACTCCATAGGTCACCAATAAATGTACAACTCAGGCAACTTTTTTTTAAAATTTAATTTATTTTCTAAATTATAAAAATTATCAATATTATAAAAATTAAATAAAACAAAAAAATAATAAAAAATTTAAAAGAAAAATAGTTTAATTTTCTTGCGTCCCGATAACTGAAAAGTACTATTCAAATTTCATGATGTTTACATTTTGGAAAAGTGAAATATTATTATATTTATTTGAATCGTGTGTGATTTAAAAAAAAATATTTAATTTCTCATTTTTTGTAATTTGCTTTGCTCATATTTTATTAGATTTATCATTTAAAAAAAATCTCATGATAATTTTTCTATAAACACATTTGTCAAAGCGCCAAATAAATTTATTAATTATTAATTATTTAAAAAAAAAGAAAAAGATATGGTTAAAATATATTGTATTGTTTTATCTTGTTATATTGCTTTATATTGTTTTCGACAAAACAAAAATAGCAATAGGCAAATTTTTTTATTAAACTGTCCAAAAATTTCAATTTTAAAAATGTGACTTTCTAATGATAAATAGTTTTTACTGGCTTCTGATTTGATTTTACGAATGACAAAGTGAAAAATATTAATTACAGTTTTATTCATTTTTCTTTTATACTACCATCATACTTCTTCTAAATCTGAAAAGGGAAAAGAAAAAGAAGACCATTTTTTAAACTCTTTTAAAGTCCGAACTTTAATAGTGCAATCACAAACACATGGTCAAAAAACATTCATCTAGCTGACCCCAGCAGATCCAAGAAATACTGGCAACAATATCTTTAAAAATCGGGTTTTTTTGAATTTCATTTATTCGTCTCTGATTTTCAAAACTTTTTGAATAAACTTTTTCGCTCCTGACCGAAAAAAATAAAAAGTGAAAAGCGACCCTCTTTTTTACCAACACTTGAATTTATATGTCCGTCCGTCCGTGAAACCTCTTGGCGTAATATTTATTCTAGAGAGGAGGTCCTGATCTTTTATGTTATTCACAGAAGCAGGACCTTTTCAGCAGAATCTGTTTTTGTTAGCCGGTGCAGAGCTTATCCTTCTTTCTATGAGCAATTCAAAGAAATCGCCCCCGCTTTTATGGCCCAAACTTTCAGCAAGGCTTGGCGAACCGAAGTAATGCGATTACTTGGTTAAGTTCATTGAGGTATGGCATTAATGAAAAATGATGTATGATGGGATATTGTAGATAATGTTCATGGTAAGAAGAGTTGAATTTCAGAATTCGCGAAAGAGGGGGGAATTTCTTTTAGATTTTATTTAGAGCATTTAATGTTTAGAGAATTTGAAATGGAAAGAAAAATTGATGTAGTTGCGTTTCCTTTTATTATATCAATCATGCCGTTGGTCAGGAAATTGTGTAGCCTTAACCTCCATGACCCACCTGTACCACAGCGGGCTGTAGTGGTAATGCTTTATACTTTTATTCTTAATAAAGTAATTTTGCCTTTAGTTATTTTTTCTTGGGTATATATCATTTTAAAAAAAAAGTTTAAGCATATAACTTAATTGAAAGCAGAAATTAAATACAGTGGAAGGCTTAAATATTATTAGCAAATGCATTCGTCTTTTCTTTAATAATTGCTAATAGATTCTAAACTTAATAAGAGCGGATATGGTTAGTTATTGTTCATAGTTCCGTAAAAAATTGGCACTGAAAATTTTATCTTAAAAAGAACCATCGGACCATCATAGTAGAATAACATAAGTAAATTCTAATCGTACTCTGGGTACAAGTAAATCAGAGAAATTTTTGCATTTTCTCTACTGTACTTGTAATTAGAATACGAGAAGTATTCACTTATATTAACTCTACTATGATGGTCCGACAGTTTCTCTAAGATAAAATTAAATAAATTAATTAAAATTAAAATTGAATAGATATTAAAATTAAATAGATAGATTTTCCATTATCATTCTTAAAAGAATTTAAATATCTAATTTATTTGAAAGGAGAAATTAAATACAATGGTCGGCCTAAATATTATTAGTAAATGCATTCGTCTTTATTTAATAATTGCTAATAGTTATTAAACTTAATGACAGTGAATAGGGTCAGCTCTTTTTTATAGTTCATTGGAAAGCTGGTATGGAAAATTTTATCTAAAAAAGAAGCTGTCGGACCATCATGGTAGAATTATATAAATGAATCATACTTGTGCCTGATTACTAGTACGTTAGAGAAATTTTGCACTTTCACGTTCGTATGCTCCGCGCAAGCTTAGTAGACAAGTAAGAAGTTATGAATCTTCAGTAACAGAGGAAAAGAACATTATTACTACAGAATAGAATCAAACTACATGAAAACTTCATTGATTAACTCAGGATTTCACTACAGTCTAGTATAGAGTTTAGTTCTTGAGTAGGGGAGAGTGGGGTCAATTGTAACATTTTTTACTTAACTATTTTTAACTAACAAAAAAATTCCAATCTATTATTAGTATAAATTGACAGACGAGTAAAGTAGACTATCCTCTACTAGAAAAAAAAATACCTTATTTTAAATGTTATTATATTAGTTATTAACAATTTTTGACAGTCGTGCACTTGTTACAATTGTCCCCACTTACTGGGTCAATTGTAACAGCTCATAAATTCTACTAAAACATAGTTAATTATACATATTATCATAGTTGCGATATATTTTTTATTGATCAAAATAGTAGTGATATTTTAGGAGTAAAAATAATAACGAGCAAAGACCTAAAGGGTTAAACTTTTAACTTTAAGGGGTTAAAAATTTTAATTTATGCTGTGAAAGGTGACAAATAAAATAATGCACATGCAACATAATATAAATGGCATTGGAAACTGTTTGTGGTTCTTAAAGAGTTAAGTAATGGTTTGTAAACATAAGATTATTTATTTTCAGCTGTTACATTCGTCCCTTTACTTATTGTTACAATCGTCCCCAAGACGCCATTTCAGCTTCATTTGTTAAAAACAATGCTAATTAATTAACAAAACTAATCTTTTTTTTTTGAAATGTTAATTAAGGTGTCCACTTGCATATTCGGTTAATAATTTTTATTTGTTTAAACAAAATTACTTTGTTACAATATAATATAATAATACCAAAAAAAGTACTTACGTAGCGTGAAAATATCTTTTGTGATGTAACTCTTTCAAAAGTACATAAAAATGGTTGCCAGCAGGGGTGTACATGTAGATTTATTAAATACACCTTGTGGGCCACCTAGAAACCAAATCTAGAACCTCGAAATTTTTGCTCTGTTACAATCGTACCCTGTTACAATTGACCCCCCTCTCCCCTATACTTGATTAACCCTGCATGTACTAATATTTTTGTCCTAAATGGTGCGCAAGAAAAAGAATCAAAACTGCCATTCATTTTAAATCTCAATTTTTTAGAATATTTGGTAAATACTTTGAATGAAAGATCAAAACTTCTCAGAAACCTTTCTATCAAAATATCACGAATCTCTACAAAACGACTGTCAATTTAAAGGGCATCAAGTGATGAAAACCTCAATAGCAAGTCTCAACGGTCGCACTTACAAGTAATAAGACTATATACCAAACCAATTTAAGACTATTGTTCAGATCTTAAAATGGTGGGGGTGAATGCTTTTTGAATCGGAGAAATGCGGACATTTCTAATTCCAAAGAATGAAAACCGCTGAGGTAGTAGTAGCAGTAAATCGGTAGAGTAGTATTTTCCCTCAAAAGGAAAAAAAAAAATAGAGGGTGGTATTAAAAAAAAATTGAGGGGGGAAACAGTTGCAATTGATGGAGGGTAGGGCGCTTACAATGGAACTTGGAGCAGGCGTACAACACTCGACCGTTGTTGGGACTTAGCATTCGTTATTCTATACTGAGATAAACAGCCCAAAAGTGGAGAAAGACCAAAAGAATAGTCGGGGGATGGGGTAGAGACAGGCCTCCTCAATCTTGTGTTTGAAAAAAAAAATTCAGGGGCTTTAGAAGGGCTTGGGATAACATAGAGGTCTTGACTTGCAATGAAAGTGCGTGGATTCCCTGCTGATAGATTACTCACTCCTGCTTTAGTATCAAAAGCGTTTTAGAACCCCTATAATCCCTTGTCAACATTTGGACTTAGCGCCGGAATGCTGATACCTGCCCGACAATCAATAAAACTTTTCCTGATAAATTGTCCGTGAGAAGGGGATATTACTGCGTCCCCCTCCTCCACAAATTTTCAACGCTTGTTGAAAATTGTTAAAAATGGCAATATTTGTGTAATCAGAATACTACTATTTAGTCGACAGGAGTTTCTGAGGACATTTTGTTAAATGTTACTTCTACCTATTCGTTTAGCATTCTGTAAGCAAGTAATTTTGATTTGTATTATGTTCGTTTAACTAGGCTCGGCACTGAAGTTTCTGAGCAACAACAGTAGACGAATCTGTGAACCTTTCTTTGGAATGCCGAAACAATGCCACTACTACTTCACACATTGCCGAAATGTAAATGCAACATGAAGGCACAAATAAATACAATTATAAATACGAGAGCCGTAATGGCTCAGTGGATAGCGCGTTCGCCTTCTAATGAGGTGAACCGGGATCGAATTCCAGTGATGGCTGGTTGATACAAATTCCGCATTCGGCTTGCACCGACTACAGTGCTGACGCTAAATATCCTCAGTGGTAGACGGATCATGGGTTAGAGTCCCCTTGCCGTCAGGCTAACTGTGGAAGGTTTTTATGGTTTCCTCCTTCGTGTAACGCAAATGCGGGTTAGTTCCATCAAAAAGTCCTCTACGAAGGCAAAATTTCACCCAATACTTGATCCAGGAGATCCCTTGTCTTCGCGATTGGGTTCAAAATTACAAGGCTATGGAGTTGAACATTAGTAGTCGTAAACCCAAAATGGGATCGGCTGCTCAACGACGGTTATAAAATAAAAATTATAAATGCGAGTGCATATACTGTAAATAGAAAAAAATATAAGAACGCCCGTAAAATTTAAGGTTTTAAACCGTCACCCTAATTACAAATCGATTAAAATTGACAGTTGAAATCCCAGTTTTTTGTATGTAGTTTTGCATTCCGTAATATAACATTACCTCTTCTCCAATCATTTTAAAATTATTTTCCATTCTTGCTCTTACTTTGTAGCAATTGCTTTACTGTTTTAAACAGCGTATAAATAAAACTACGATTCGACTATATTGTCAGATTGACATAATATTGAAGCGAAATTCTCAGTATCACAATTTTTTCATAATAAAATACTTGAGCCGCAGTGGCTCAGGGGACAGATCACGAGCTTCTCAATGAAGTGACCCGAGTTAGAATCTCCGCGATGAATGGTCGATACAAATTCTGCAGATATAAAATATTCAGAACTAGTGCAATAAATGATTTAATTCGAAACTTTCACAACGAAAACTTGTTTCTATATGGTAAAAATCTGTTGAGACAACTGATTTATTTTTATTGCTAAAAGTTATTTCGTTCCGGTTATAAACCAGTCTGATTACGGATTTTCTTTGTAATTTTTACGGAAAATACTCGTTTTTGTGCTGTAAAAAACTTTCAGGCTACGGTTTCACTTGGTAAATTTTACGTGATGTACAGTATATGATTCAACTTGAATATATGAACTGCTCAATTTGCAACAAATTTACATCGTATTATGATTCAATATACCGGTATTAAAGCTCTACTTTTCTGGCGGAGCTCAAAAGTCAAGTTAATATTTTCTTTTATTTCGTTTGCAAACAAAATTGACTCAATTTCAGAAACTAAGAAATTTATGAGAAACCTATCCCAAGTAGATTGTTTATATGTATGCATTGCCTCTTAATCAAGAACCTGCAAAAATACTATTTTCGCTCCAGAAGCAAATAACCTCAAATTTTTTTTCAGTGAGACAGTACCAAAGATTTGGTTATTATTCTAACAATCAAATAAATAGTACCAAAGATTTGGTTAATATTCGAATAATCCAATAGATAACCAAAGATTGGGTTATTATTTTAACAATCAAATAAATAGTACCAAAGATTTGGTTAATATTCTACCAATCAAAAAAATAGTACCACCAAAGATTTGGTTATTATTCCAACAATTAAATAAATAGTACCAAAGATGTGGTAAATATTCTAATTATCCAACAAATAATCAAAGATTTGATTATTATTCTAATAATCCAATAAATAACCAAAGATTTGGTTTTTATTCAAACAATTAAATAATTAGTACCAAAGATTTGGTTAACATTCGAATAATCCAATAGATAACCAAAGATTTGGTTTTTATTCTAACAATCAATTAAATAGTACCAAAGATTTGGTCATTATTCTAAAAATTAAATCAGTACCAAAGATTTGACTATTATTCTAACAATCGAATAAGTATTAGGGAAGATTTGGTTATTATTCTAACAATTAAATAAATTGAACCAAAGATTTGTTTTAACAATCAAATAAAACTTGTTGTTATCACACATATTTCTAAAGGGGAAGAAATAGTAGGATTTCTGAATCCCCTTCCTTCATCCTATTTTTAAGAGCACAAGAATCGTTTCAAATGCAATGGAGTGTGGAGCGTTCCACATTTTACGAGGTCGAGGGTCCCAACATCGCCCCTCTTCAACTGTAGGCCCCGAGTATTGAATTTTAAATCTCTTCCCCCACAAACATTACTCTCAGACTCTCACCCTACCTTTTTCTATGGAAGCTAAGGTACACATTATTCTTTCTATGAAGTGCTCTCTGGAATGTTTTGCAGCGGCAGAATAGTAGGTCTGTTAGTCAAGCTCCATTGCTGCAAATCGGATGTGAAGAGAAAAAAAAGAACGATGAAGGATTGACGAGTGGGAATAGCTGTCGATACACACCTACTGCGGATTTTATGTACTTTTTTTTCCTACTGATACTTTAGTATTATTTTGTGCACCTTCTGATTGTGCTTACAACGAAAATGATCTATTAAATGAATTTTAGGTTTTATATATCCTACCAAAACAGTTGACCAAATAATATATGTATCATATAATTGGTATTCAGCAGAATTTACGAAATTGTCTTGATGAAATAGTAGGTCTGTCAGTCACACTTCATTCCTGCAAATCCGATGCAAAGAAGAAAAAAGGATGCTGAAGGATTGGCGAGAGGAAAGGGCTTTCGAGTCACGGTTACTGTGGAACTATGTATATTCCCTCTGATACATTAGTACTATTTTGTATTACAGATTACTCTTATATCATAGAGTATCGATCGAATAAATTCTAATGATTATAATTTTTTTTTTAAAGAAAAGTCGGTCTAATAAGACATGTATGATATAAATTGTATTCATGAAAACATACTAACTTGCAGCGGCAAAATAGCAGGTCTGCAAATCGGAATCTGAAGAGAAAAAGAATGACGAAGGAAGGTAAAAGAGTGGAGAAATTTTGGTACATACTAGCTGTAGATTTTATTTAATTTTCTTTTTTACCGATGGTTGTGTGTGATTGGTTGTCGTGATATGGGCATGGAAAATAAATCAATAAGATACTATATAGGACTGAAGTTCCTATACACTGTATCAAGGCAAAATGTCCGAATAAACATCTTGTGGATAGTCACTAATCTGTCGTAAGATAACCGAAATAGCCGGACAGGAGGAAAGATGTTCAAGTGACAGTTCTGATTTTTTACTGATATTTTGACATTATTTCCCATGTTTTCAGATTGCGTTTATACGGACTATTCTTAGTCTTTCGGTCATTTAATAGTGTAATATGTTAATTTCTTGCGTAAGATGTCTTACATTTTCGAATCTTTCATTTTGTAAAGTCTTTGCTTAGGCTACCCTACACTTCCAACTCCTTGATGTTTTAATTTGCAAATTCCTTGCTTAGGATACCTCACATTTTCGACTGTTTAATATTGTAATTTGCAAATTCCCTGCTTACGATGTCTTACATTTTCGATTCTTTAATATCATAATTTATAAACTCCTTGCTTACGATATCTTACATTTTTGACTCCTTAATATTGTAATTTGTAAATTACCAACTTACGTTACCTTACATTTTCGCCTTTTTGATATTGCAATTTGAAATTCCTGTCTTGGGATATCTTACGTTTTTAACTGTTTAATATTGTAATTTGTAAATTCCCTGCTTAATTCTTTAATATCATACTTTATAAACTGCTTGCTTACGATATCTTGCATTATTGACTCTCTAATATTGTAACTCGTAAATTCCTTGCTTACGTTGCCTTAAATTTTCGCCTCTTTAATATCGTAATTTGTAAATTCCTTGCTTACGTTTTCTTACATTTTCGACTTTTTTGTATTGTAATTTGCAAATTCATTGCTCAGGATGTCTTACATTTTCGACTCTTTAATATCGTAATTAGTAAATTTCTTGCTTTGGTTGCTTACACTTTTTACACTTTAATATTGTAATTTGTAAATTCCTTGCTTACGTTGTGTTACATTTTCGACTCTTTAATACTGTAATTCGTAAATTCCTTGCTTACGTTGCCTTACATTTTCGTCTTTTTAATATCGTAATTTGTAAATCCTTTGCATAGGATGTCTTACATTTTCCATTCTTTAATATATTAATTTCAAATTCCATCCTTAGGTTGTCTTACATTTTCGACTTTTTAGTATTGTAATTTGTAAATTCCTTGCTTAGGTTGTCTTACATTTTCGTCTTTTTAATATTGTAATTTGTAAATTTCTTGCTTTGGTTGCTTACATTTTTTACACTTTAATATTGTAATTTGTAAATTCCTTGCTTACGTTGTCTTACATTTTCGACTTTTTTATATTGTAATATGAAAATTCCTTGCTTACGATATCTTACATTTTTGACTCTTTAATATCGTAATTTGTAAATTCTTTGCATAGGATATCTTACATTTTCAACTGTTTAATATTGTAATCTTAAATTCCTTGCTTAGGATGTTTTACATTTTCAACTTTTTAATATTCCAGCAAGTAAATTCCTTATTTACGATATTCTTCCCTTTAAACCAAAATTCACACAGTTTTAATATCAAAATATCTTCTAGTGAGCCATCAGGAGTGCGTACAAAGTTACTCTTGAAGTTATGGTCTGTCCTATTATCCAACAACGTAGTCACCCAGGCAAAACAAGATAAATTTCAGTTGACTCAGAGACTTCTAACATGGAGGTCAAATGTGGAGGCAACGCCTGTTTTTACGACAGGAAAAAAATAAAGTAAAACATAGGGCCCTAGCGAAACAGAGAATGGGCGTCAGGCACACGTCTTTCTTAGTTTCAGCGGAAAACAAAAGACAGTGTTTCCCAAAACAGCTGCATTAAAGAGCAAATCTTTCTTTCAAGCAAACTGTCGTAAATTCTGAAAATGAATTAATAATAAAAAAAAGAGGTCGTGGGATTACCCCATTTAAAAGACGACACACTTTTCCACGCTGTAAACAAATGTGTAAATTGAATAAGATAATGAGAAGCAATTGCACTATTGCAACATTTACCATTAATTATGGAAATGCAGGCAGTAAAAAATACAGTGACGAAAATTTGTACAACTAAGGATGTTTTTTTTCATAGCGAATGCAAAATTAAATTTCATAATTAAGTAATAAAAAGCGGGAGATTATGTTTTTAAGTAATTTTGTTGTCTCTTTCAAGAATGCCGAAAAACTCATAAATTTTTACAAAAGCGCTTTGGTTTAATGATTTTACTAAAATTAACATTAAAATATGGCGTGATAAAATTTGATAAGTGCGGTAAAATTTGGTAATTTTATCATAATACTTTCGAGCATGGTCTAAAAATCATTTATTCGGTTAAATTTACTTTTCAGTTTTGTATTAGCTACTAAAAGTGGCGATAAGAAGCATAATTTTGAAAACGGAAATTTCCAGTAAACCGTTATCATTAACAAATGAAAGGTATAAATACCTGATATTTTGGTTTTATTGACTAGATTTTTTTTTTTTAGCCATGCAGAAAATAATTATTATTGAAAATTATGTTTTTTTTATTACCATACAGAACGATAATTTTATCAAAATTTTTTTTTCTTTATGTAAAATTCAACTTCAAAATTCCATTAAGTTCTACGAACTTTAATGCAAGCTATATACTTTTTCTATGAATTTTATTTCACACTAAGTAAAAAATTTCAAAGATTACCTTCATTTTCAAAAAATAAAATAAATAAATAAAAAGTAAAAAAATTTAAAAAAATTATAAACTGTAGCATTGTTGTAGAGATGTAAATAGGCGACTAAAAATTTTAAAAAGTGGAAGATACTCAATTCATTTTTGCTTATTTATAATCTCTTTAACTATTCAATCGTAACTACCACTAGAACTTACCTTTCAACTTGTTCATATTTAAAACAAAAACATTCTTTGCCTTCCTTTTAATAGTAAACTGAAAAGAATAGGTTTTAATTTTTAATAAAATTTTGAATTTTATTAGTCATCACATTTTGCATTTTTAGTCACAAACGGCAACCGTGTATAAGCATTTGAAAAGACACAGACTGAATTCCTTTTATTCTGATAACAAAACAGTCGCGAAATAATAAATTTAATATTTTTCGAAAAAGGTAAAACTGTAGGCAAAATTATTACTGCAATATATAAATGCTGAAGCATTTTTTTTTGTCTCTCTAAAATATATGAAAAGTGTAATATATGGGAGTAGGGGCTAAATGTACGCGGGCTTCCAGAAACTGTGCATGACAAAGGCGCACTGTCACAACTTTGTTTTTAAAAATAACAACAAACAGATCATTCAAATCATGAAAAATGCTTTCTGCATCAGCTATAGAAGGGAGGGAGAAAAAATGACTCAAACCCTTCGATCTTATCTTACTTTGAAGTATAGTTTCCAGGTAAAAATAAAAATAAAAGGCTAGGAAACATTTTTTTTTTTTTTTTTTTTTCAAAAATAATTTGAAAACGGTCGCTACGAATGCGTCTACAAATCTCCCTCCGAACCTCAACCTGACAAATAACTCAGACTCAATCATTTCGGAACGAGACGTTCCTCGTTCCCTTTTGACCTTTTTGGAATCCTTCGAAATCCAGAAAAGTCCCATAGATCACCATACTGGGGGACTTGGACGAAGGGAAGAGAAACCCAATTTTCTCGAAATTTTCGATCAGAAAACACAATAATACCTTGATTGCGGTGGATGGTAAAAAAAGAAGAATGTTCTCCTGTTCCATCTCCCTTGTACCCTCCAGTTATAGGGGGGTCTATAACGACAGTTTTATGAAAGGACAGACGTGGCAGGACGATTGTGTGCATCCCCAGGTGTTCCATTCGGGCAATTGGAAGGCTGATATTTACACTTTTTATTCTGCTAGATGCCATGCTGAGGTGTGGGCTAGTGCGCTTTGGTGGTGAGCGTATAATTTGAGCTAAGTGGTAAGTGGCATTTGTACAACAGGGTGCTGTTATCAAAATTGTCAAGTTGTAATAAATATGAGAGCTCTTGAAAAGTCATTTTGACTTACTACAAATACAAAATTCATTAAAAAATTTTAGTTCTAGAAAAATGATATAAAATAAAGACGGATAGAACCAAAAGAATTGTAAATTTATTACATATTTTCTCTTGACATAAAAAAAAAAAAAAATTGTTAAGTAAAAGTGTTAATGTTTACTGAGTTTTCAAAATCATAATTTAGAGACTAAGATACATATTATTTGACGAGTAGACAGCAGAAAATTAATTTTTTTTATCTGAATTATGTGCCACTATTTTTGAAGGTGGAATAAGGCCATTTGGAAAGTGTTAAAAGTCTGAAGCCTTTAAGGATTAGTGTTTGAATGAATTTAAAAATATTAGCAAAAGTTAATCAATTTGGGTGGTGTTTTTAACACTGTAATTAGATGAAACATCGAAATGCAACATCATTGAAATCGTAAAAAAAATTAGAGAATAAATAACGACTGTTTAGCTCCTGATGGACCTATTTCATTTTCGTAAATAACGACCAATGCTTTAATCAATAAATTAGTTGCTCATTGCGGGTAAAATACGGGTTATTTTCACGTGAAAGCTGGTTGGTCTCGGTGGTAAACACCAGTTCCTTTATCCTCTGAACTAAAAATTGCAAAAAGTTGAAAACTACAAGAAAATGGAGTTGAATGTTTAATAACTCTAGCTTTGATCTTCTGGAAATTGCGTCCAATAATTCAAATCTATTACAAACGACCGTTCGCAAAGCATAACAATTGACCATAAACACAGTCAGAAATTTTAGAATTAATTGAATCATAATATCTTTACAATTTGCTGCAACCTTAATAGGGTGCTAATTATAACCTTAATATGGTGTTAAAACCATATTATTGTACTACTTGCATTTGATTATATGAATGATAATTCAGGTACAATTTAACACCTAGCAATTTTGCACCTTATTATGGTAATTTTTCTGTTCAACGTTCGTTTTCGGTTTAATTCATAATCATAATCTCATAAGTCAGTTTTAACATATTAGTTTTACACATTTATGTTTAACACATTAATATTCTCATTATGTTTAATGTTATTAACCTTTCTCATAATGTTTGACACATTAGTAACAAGCAACAAAACTGCTTTTATCGCTAGTTTAATAAAGGAAGCAAGTTTTTATATCTAATTCATCGCATATAATTAATGTAAGTCCGTCAGCGGATGCAATGAAAATATCCACGATTGACTTTACTTCTTTAAATAAAATTAACTGCTTTATAAATATTTTAAAATCTTCCAGCATTTCTTAAATTATTAAGAAAGACACAAAGAGTTAAAGTTGAAAGAAAAAATCATTCAAATTGAGTTCAGAATAATGAATTTGCTCATATAAACATGTATAAATATTTCTTATAAATTCCTCAAAGGTAAATAAGCCAATTAACTATTCTAAACCATTTTTAACAAATTGCTTCTTTCACTTATTTTTTTATATTTATTTTTTTATTTATTTATTTTATTATTATTTATTTATTATTATTTTTTTTTTTTGAATGAAAGTAAAAATTGAATCCTTCAGTCGTATGAAGGCAGATGAGTAGTGAACACATTTCAAAAGCTTGTGATTACTTCACTTATAACGAAATAGTCATTGCTAACTAATTTTGTAATGGAGTAGTAGTGGTTGTAGTTAACTACATTTCAAAAGCTTGTGATTACTTCACTTATAACGAAATAGTCGTTGCTAACTAATTTTGTAATGGAGTAGTAGTGGTTGTAGTTAACTACATTTCAAAAGCTTGTGATTACTTCACTTATAACGAAATAGTCGTTGCTAACTAATTTTGTAATGGAGTAGTAGTGGTTGTAGCTAAGTATTAGTTAACTACATTTCAAAAGCTTGTGATTACTTCACTTATAACGAAATAGTCGTTGCTAACTAATTTTCTAATGGAGTAGCAGTGGTTGTAGTTAACTACATTTCAAAAGCTTGTGATTACTTCACTTATAACGAAATAGTCGTTGCTAACTAATTTTGTAATGGAGTAATAGTGGATGTAGTTAACTACATTTCAAAAGCTTGTGATTACTTCACTTATAACGAAATAGTCCTTGCTAACTAATTCTGTAATGGAGTAGTAGTGGTTGTAGTTAACTACATTTCAAAAGCTTGTGATTACTTCACTTATAACGAAATAGTCGTTGCTAACTAATTTTGTAATGAAGTAGTAGTGGTTGTAATTAACTACATTTGTAATGAAGAAGTAGTGGTTAGGGCCTGTTCTAGAAAAGAGGGGACCCTAGGCACAGAACTGTCAGAGACCCTCTGGTAACAACTTTAAAAACTTTAAAAAAAAAATGTACTTGTTGCTTATTTATGAAGTTATAATGTTTACAATGTGATTTAAATTATTTATAACGTGATTAAATTACAATACTGTTAGTAAATTTGAGCTTACACTTATTACAATTTTTCTTAACTCATAGCTCGAATAGACAATGCTTAAGGAAAAGTCAAAAGACATTTGCAACAATAAGGCCTCTCAGGCCGGGGCCTTATGATAAACCAGGCACTGGTGGTGGCTATAGATAGCTACAAAATAAACAAAAAAATTTAGTTTTTCCGGCTGCTGGTCGAACTGATTTTTGTGGTAATTTAACCGAACAACTGAGTAGATTCCTTCCAAAAACACGCTTGAAAAAATTTAAAAATAAAATAATTACACTATCATAAAAGAAACGTTCAAATATTTAATACTACGTTAAAACCTCTTGGGAGTGATCACTTTCTTGGTTAATGAAGGTTAATCGTTCCTAGGGGTATCCTTTATTGACTTCAAAATGTTATGGAAGGCACAGGATTTTTCACAAATGATTTTAATTTTAGCCAGTATCATTTCCTTGGTGCGGAAATGCCACTTGTGTTGGCGTCATAAATACCGGATCGATTAATAAAATTTAGCGTCAATAAAAAAAAATCCCTACTAATATAATTACGAATAAAATCAAAGTTACTTATTATGAATGATGGAACTATTTTAACTAAATGTTTTTGTTTAAGTTTGCATTTAATTTTATATCATAAAAATTAGCTTTAAAAAACGAGACGAGGTATGTTTGTTTAAGATGCTTTGTTTTTTCTACAATAATTTTCGTTTCTAATTTAACTTTCAACTGTAAAAATAAATCATTGATTGCATAGTCTTTAGTGTCCTCTGACTGCAACATGAGGTTGTAAATCTCTTTAAGAGATAGTTAAAAAGAGCTCTCTAAATAAAAGCCCCACACAAATATTTTGAACGCATTTTCATCTACTTGTTTTGTTAATATTTTTTTGTTTTGATATTTTTTCGTGCTTCCTTATTTGACCTTTTCTGCATTTGGTGTAGATATTCGGCTGGGAGCATGGGTGCCATTCTAAAAAAATTTCAATACTGAACTTATTTTTTGACCAATCAACACAGTCTGTTATTAAACAGAATATTTCAGAAAATTATAGATCACTTACCATGAGAATGGTCCATTTAATATATCAATGACTTGATAATTGTTTTCTAATAAATTTTTCACTTTATTTTATTAGTTTATTTTTTACAGCGAACAAAATCAAAAATAACAGCTAAACCTTGTGAATCTCGACACCAATTGCTAAATTATGACTTTTTCATGGAGCCACTCATACTTCTATTTTTCACTGCAACATTAATGTTTTCTCCAACATCACTTTTTGAAAAAATTATATTAGTTTAATTTTTCCCCATCATACCAAAATATCGAGGGAAAAAAAAAAATTTAAACTCGAGTAGATTCTGATTTAACAATGCAAATTTTATTTGCACAAATTGAGTCAATAACACTCCATATAAAAATAAATGTTTTTTTTTTTTTTTTTTTTTTTTTTGTTTTTTTTTTTTTTTTTTTTTTTTTTTTGTTTAAAGAAGGTAATTATTTTATTATATTTATTTAACTGAACTTTTTTTAAATTTACATCAGGAAAAAAAAATTTTTTCTGAAAACTTTACCTAAAAATTAAATGAGAAATATATATTGAATGGAGGACTGAATTCAATCATCTAGATCCCTTCTTAAGACTGATTTCAGTCCTCAGAACTGAAGAATGATACCAATGACTAGGAGAGATATTGATGATCAAGGAAAGAGATGTTGAAAGTCTATGGAATAAATTCCATGCTTCCCAAAAGTAATCGTAAATATTAGAGGAGCCACCTACATAGATGTGGTCTTTTCTGGAGGTTTCACTGTATTAATCTTGAAAGAAAAAAACCTTAAAAACTAAAGAAGTTTGAAAATCGTAGCTCTGCTAACTTTACTGTATATGCTGCCTGACGCGTTGCAACTCACACGATGAAAATCGTAATCTAATCGCGAATTGTCATCACCCTCGTAAAACTGATATCGAGTTCTTTTTCCTTATCGGTAAAACCTGTGTTTTGACTAAGAACAGAATTCAACTTCACACTTAGTGTAAACTGTTTTTTCGTCACTCGCGTAAAAAAAAAAAAAAAAAAAAAAAGAAAGAAAAAAAGATAAACATAAACAGAGAAAAGGTAAGCCATTCACGGTTAAGGAAAAGAAAGTGACACGGGAACTCAAAACGTTCTTACGATACATTAGGGATATCATGCCTTTTATTGCATTTATGTCTGAATTTTTACTGCATATTTTATTCTTAATCTGGCTTATAAAAATCAATAGATGAATAATTTTAAACTCTATTCATTTATTAAAAAAAAAGTTTGAGAAAAGGAAGAATGAAATTTTGTTTCATAACAATAAACAATGTAATTACTATATTAACAAAAAGAGACGGAGCATTGGTGATTAAACATTGACAAATACCAAGATTTAGAAAAACTATTTTCTCTCCCTTTTTACGACACTTTCTACTCACAATAAGTCTAGAATAATTAATCAATGAATAAATAGCTCATAAACTTGATTCATTTATTAAAATAAATAAAAACAGCAAAAAACGTGAAGAAAGAAAATACGAAATGTTGTTTCAAAAACCATATATAGTAAATGCTACGTGGGCCAAGATTGAAAGTACATTGATTATTTGACAGTTGAACAAAAAAAAAAAAAAATTTCATTCTTTTTACTGCACATTCCATTTATTATCAAGTTCATAAAAATTCATAGATGGATTGCTCATAAACTCGATTAATTTATAGACAAAAATTAAAAAAAAAAAAATTAAAAAAAAATTTAAAAAAACATTTTTAAAATAAAATTAAAAATTAATAAAATAAAATGGGGAATAAAAAACGTAATTTTTTGTTTTAGAAGATGGCGAAAGTACTTGCTGCGTAATTAACAAAAATACGAAACAATATTAAATTTCATAAATAGATGATACACTACGAGTTTTTAGATGAATCGCTCATAAACTCAATTTATTTATTAACAAAAATTCAAAAAAATTAATAGAAGAATGTGTTGAAAGGAAGAACGTAATTTTATTTTAAAAAATGAAGGAATAGAGTTGCTGCTTAATCAAAAAATAAGAAATAAAACTTAATTGTATTAATCGATGGCACACTAATAATAAATTTTATAACAATTTTTACTACATAATACTCCATATTCTAATTATAATCGAGTTTATAAAAATCAGTGAACGGATCGTTCATAAACACGGTTTATTTTTTTAAAAAACTATATAAATAAAAGAACACTTGGCGGGGAAGAACGAAATTTCGTATAAGAACATGAAGAAAATAATTCTGCTTTATTTAAAAAAAGCGACACAGCATTTCTAATTACTTTAAACATTGACACAAAATGAATCTCTTCCCATTTTTTTATTTATAATGAAACACATAAAAATTTTTAGATAAATAGTTCGTAAATTTTATTTATTTCTTAAAAAAATGACCAAAAAAAAATATAAAGTAATGAAAGAAAAAAGGAAACTCCAACAGAAAGTGTAGAAAGTAATTAATGCACGATAAAGAAAAAAAGGACATTGTTAAGCGCATTAAACAATGACACAACAAATCTACTAACGCTTTTTTACTGCATATTCTATTTCTAATCGAGTTTATTAATATTAATTGACGGATAGTTCATAAACTCGATTTATTCATAAACCATGGTGATTTAATTGAGAAATAAAACTTTCATTTAATGTTCTCCCCAACCTATCAATATTCGTAGAGAATAATTCCTTGTTCGTCCTCCCGGATTATTACATTTTCCTCAAAGCCCGAGCTAACTCAATTAGGGGTTGTTTTGTCTCGCATACTCAACACATGAAAATCACATTCCCCCCCATCTTGATTTATGGCACAGAAATGAAGCAATGGAGACTCGTTACGAAAATTGATTATTATCTGTCCTACCAGAATGATTTTACGACCAATTTATTTTTCTTTCTAATTTATGCTTCTGTATAGAAATAGAAATATTTTCTTGATACTAATGAAATTTCTTTCTTTATTATTCTCTCTCATTTAGTGTCTCTGAAAATGAAGGAAAATGAAACTGAAATGCAATAATCAGGACAAGGATGAATTAAATTAAACTAATATTATGAATTATTTATTTTAAAATTGTAACTTCAATTAAAAATATTTTTCTTAAATTTATTACTTAACAAAATTAGAATACTTAAAAGAAAAACATTAGCCAGGACATTAAATTTCAAAAATTGAGTTCATAATAATATTGTTATTTTAAACATAAAAGCAGCCATGATAAAATTGAACCGCTAGTATCTTGTAATATGCTAATTTTCTATAAATACCTAAAAGTTTCCATATGAAAATAAACCATATTATCATAACAAATACTTTAATATATCAAATATTTATGTTTTATACTCTATAATATGTGGAAAAGAAACAAAAAAATTTTCACCCACACTATCTAAGGATAGATTACTGAAAAAAAAACAACTTATTATTCCACTTAAAAGAGATGTTGCTCAAAAAATATACACATGAGTACTTGGAGACATCTTTTTAAGCGCTCGAAAACGACACTCATCGCCAAGACGACAACGCGTGACAGATGACACGTTATTTTATTCACTTATTATCGTCCGAACGATGAAAATAGTGTTTAAAGGCTCCAAAAAAAATTTTTTTTCACTTCAACTGTTAAACAAAAAGATTAATAATACATCAATTGGCAACCTTTACTCTGCACTAAATTGGAATAGATATTAAAATCTTCTATTTGAAATCAAATTATTCTATTTATTAAAAAAAATTAAATTCGAAATAATATTATTTAAAATAAAAATCTACCATAATAAAAATGAAACAATTGTTATCTTGTAGTAAGTCAATTTTCTATAATTCATTAAATGGTTCCATGCTGTGATAAATATGTTATAAAACCATACAGAAATCATTTTATGCAGAATTTTTTATGCCAACCAAATATATTGTTTAATCAGCGAGAATATAATATTCTTTTCGTTAATTCCTGTCGCTACAGACAGGAAATTGATTATTCAATTGCTTATTCAACTGAAACCTGTCATTTGGAAGAGGCAAAGCGTAAAGTTTCTGACGATAGATCATCAGAGTGTATATTATTCCACTAAAAAAAAAACAGTGCTCTGAAAGTATACACTCATGTACTTGAAAAATATTTCAAATGCGTTGAAACAAGTCAAACATGAGGATAGATCGTCAAAAAATATATTATTCCACTGGAAAGAGACAGTGCTCTGAAAGTATAAACTTATGTACTTGGAATTAGAAACATCCGTCAAACGCGTTGAAACATGTTTCAAACATGAGGATAGATCGTCAAAAAATATATTATTCCACTAGAAAGAGACAGTGTACTGAAAGTATACACTTATGTACTTGGAATTAGAAACATGCGCCAAACGCGTTGAAACATGTTTCAAACATGAGGATAGATCGTCAAAAAATATATTCCACTAGAAAGAGACAGTGCTCTGAAGATAATCACTTATGTACTTGGAAACATGTTTCAAGCGATCGAACTTGACACTCATCGTCAAGACGAAAACACGTGATTTAATCTTTCTCTTGTTGTCATAAGGACGATAAGAGTACTTGAAAATGACGACCATTTTTTATTTATTTCAACTATGAAACAAATCGTGATTTTTATTTTATTTTAATTTATTCTCAAGGTCTTCTCATTAAAATTAAACTAAATTTTGGTATGAGCACTCCACAAAAAAAAAAAAAAAGAAAATACCGTTTGGGAACGAAAAAAATCTCAACTAAAGTAATTGTTTTTGAAAGATTTCATTTTAAAAATATTTCCCCTCAAATTTAATAATCTATAGTGAGTCAAAATATAAATTAAAATCTCGTCAAACCATTCTACTAAAAAAAAAAAAAAAAAAAAAAAAATAAATAAATAATAATAATAAAGTTCAAAATAATATTACTTTTAAAAATATATAGCATGATAAAAATGAAACAATTAGTATCTCGTAGTGTGACAATTTTCTTTAAATCATTAAATGTTTCCATGCTGTGAAGTATGCGATATAATGATATTCATAAAGCATTTTATTACAACAAATACTCTAATAATAGCAATTATTTATCACTGTTTTATACAGAATTATATGCCTAAGTAATATATTGTTTTATCAGCGGGAATATAAGATTCTTTTTATTAAGTACCCTCCCTACAGACAGGAAGTTGATTATTCAATATTTACTCTTCCACTGAAACCTCTCATTTGGGTGAGATGCAAGGCGAAAAGTTTCTCCACTGCCAAACGATCCCTGGATAGATCGTCAAAAAACATATTATTCCACTGGAATGTTCCTTGGAAGAGAATGGGGCCACAGGGGGTCCCATTCTTTTCAAAGTCCTGGGCTGTCAGGTCCTGTAGATGGATCGCCGGGAAACTGCGCCCCTAATTTCATTTGCACCCTCGTTTGGAGGTGGGGGACGATTGTGGGAGTGCGGGTAAGGTCCAATTGATTAATAATTCCCCCGGCGACAAAAAACACAAGCCACAAGAGAATGAAAAAAAAAAAAAAAAGCAAAAAAATGGAATGACACTTCTTTTAAAACGATGATCTATTGAGGTTTAGAGTTGATAGAATTAATGTATCTGCAGGGTGGATCCTTATTCAGTTCTCTTAAGCTTGGTTTCGGATTATTACTCATCTGAAAAAATTTTTCCTTAAATAATTGTTATTCAATTAAAAAAAAAAAATTACATTACAATTTCAATCAGTGATTTTTCAAAGCTTTTTCGCCCAGGAATAATTAAGGAGTCAGAGTTAAAAGGTTTTTTTACACTGGAAACCGAGCTAAAATTTAAAATTAGGTATACCATCTTGCTGTACAGGGTAATCAGAGCACTCGTAACTTAAATATTTTAAAGGTTATTAAAATTTTTAAAAAATTGCCAGTTTGGCGAGAATTATCGACCTGCATAAAAAAAAAAAAAAACCGAAATCAATTTATAGTTCGCAGTTTTTGAGTATTTTAATGAGTTCAGATAAGTTTTTTAAATGTTTTATTTTATAAACGGCGTTGAATGACCGTACCAAATTTGAGTATACTACTATCAATGTAAATTTGAACTCGACCCAGAAGACGAGGGGACTACTGGATCAATCATTTTATTTTATAACCGTCGTTGAACAGCCGACCCAACTTAATGGGTTTACGGCTACTAATGTTCAACTCCGTAGCCTTGTAATTTTGAACCCAATCCAGAAGACAAGGGAACTCCTGGATCGAGTATTGGGAGAAATTTGCCTTCGTGGAGGACTTTTTGATGGAGCTAACCCGCATTTGCGTTACATGAAGAGGAAGACCACTAGAACCTCCCACGGTTAGCCTGACGGCAAGGGGACTCTAACCCATGATCCGTCTACCACTGAGGATATTTCACGTCAGCACTGTGGTCAGTGCAAGCCGGATGCGGAATTCGTATCGACTGGGATTCGAACCCGGTTCGCCTCATTGGAAGGCGAACGCTCTATCCCCTGAGCCATCGCGGCTCTGGATCAATCATTTTATTTTATTTTATAACCGTCGTTGAACAGCCGACCCAATTTCATGGGTTTACGACTACTAATGTTCAACTCCGTAGCCTTGTAATTTTGAACCAATCCAGAAGACAAGGAAACTCCTGGATCAGTACCCCCAGAGGTATTGATTTGTTATGGGAACATGGAGGACTTTGAGACTCGACAGATTTAACGTGCATCAGTCACCATTTACTACACGGGGAGTCTTCGGCCGGCGAGGATCGAACCCACGACCTCTGGGACTTGGACCCAGCGCCCTACCGACCAGGCTATCCCGGCCCTCTGGATCAATCATTGGAACTAACTAACCTTTGCGATGTGCATATTGATGAAACTAACTCACAGTTGCGTTAGATGGAGATGAAAACCTCGAAAAACCTCGCACAGTTAAGTCGACGGTAAGGGGAATCTAACTGGTAAGGGGAATCCCCCACCACTGAAGATATTTTACATCAGCACTGTACTCGGGAGCAGAATGTATATCAACCAGCCACCGTTGAGACTCGAACCTGAGTCACCTCATTGGGAAGGGAGTGCTCTATCCCCTGAGCAGACGCGGCTCGTTTTTTAAATTAAAAAAAAAAAAAAAAATAGTCACAATTCAAGTGATTATCAATCAAATTATGCACAAATTTTAATCTAGCATTATGGTATAAAATTTCAATTCAAACGATGCAAAAATTTCAACACATTATGAAAATGTGACTTGTCAATATATTGCTCCAAGAATTTCAATTTTTATGCGTAAATAAAACTTTTCTTCTATTTTTTTCAAGTACAGTTACACAGTCTGCGTTCTTCAATGCAACCTCCCTTTGCAATGACCGATCTACTAAAACGGCTGATAAGTTCTATTTTATATTCTATAGACACATCGTTGCTTTTAGCGCCCATAAGAATGCCCACATTGAACTGTTTATTCCAATATACTGACCGAAATTTAAATTAAATTTTTTTTTATTCCCGTAAGTATAAATTTAAAAATAAGTGCGAAACAAATTTTCTTTTCTTTTTTTTCGCTTTCAAAGCAAATTGTATTTTATTGCCTAAATAGATATTGTTTAAAATCAAAAACGCCCTCCTGAAAAATTTAAAAAAAATATGGCTTTTCAATATACTGCCTCAAGCCCTTAAAATCTTTTCTAAACATATCTTAGACATAAACATCGGCAAATAAAAGTTCAAACAACAAAAGTAGATTTTATTTCAACATTTATTCCGAAGTTTCGTATTTAAATAAGTTAATGTACAGGCTTGTATAGGATTACATGCATGTACAGGATATTTGACAATCACTGCAATTAATATAGATTTTAAGAATCCTATAGTCAAAAATAAAGTGAAATATATGACGCATCACTATAGGGATCAATCACGGGGAAGACGAGATTAAAAGCATCAGAGCAATTTTGATTGCCGGCTGTAATCGAAAGGTTTTGAAAGAAGATGTGTTTACGTTATCTTTATAATATTTTTATAATAAATCTTAAAATATCCAATGCAAATTACCATTTTCCATAATTCGAGTTTTCGAAAGTTCGAGGCCCCATCCACCTGGAATTCTAGAGAATCTAATATAGTTGTCATCATATTTGGTGCTGAGATAAAATAAATACATTTTTAATTTCAGAACTGTAATTTCCGCGCAAACAATTATATAATATTGACAAAGCAACAATTGTTTGAAAGGATAAGTGCGAATATATTACTAAAAATGTGCTTGATTTTAAACTAAATATTTTAGCAATTAAAGCCATCAAATTGATTCTAGTGAACATAAAAATATGTGTTGTCAGTAAGTAAATAAAATATACAAATATTTTATTTGTTTATATTTTATTTGGTCATTCGTGTCATTAAACAAATAAAATGATGGTAACTGTACACCAACATTTTCTTAGTGCAGTCAACAACATGTTCTATATAACCAATAAGTACTTTTTTTAAAAAAAAATTATAGTCTTAAAATGGTTATTAAATTAATAATATTTATTGTATAATAACTATTTTATTAACAAATCCTATCTGTAAATTTTCATCTTCCAAATTTGAAAAAAGGGGGAAAAAAATCGTTTTTCAATTTGCATTTTTAACCAGGTGAGATTCACTAATTTGAAACCACTGCAAGGAAATGTTTAAAATATTTTTCTCCTTTTTTCCTCAAAATTAGCTTTTTATTAGCTTTTAGTCTAGAGTTACCTTTTCTTCCAACTTTGGCATCTAAATCATCTGACACAAAGAAGTATCCCAATTGGCGGTTGTTGCGGCAGGAGGCGTGGCTTCTCTCCTCTACTTACAATAACCATCCTCCTAAAGTAAGGTCTTTATGAGCTCATCAGCATCAACTATGCAGCATATGGTTTCTTTTTCAACCCTCCCCTCCCCTTCGTTTCTTACCCCCGCTTCTCTACAACACAAAATTCGTCCTCCATGTTTCCCCCCTCTTTAATTCCATCTCGTAGCAATGACCCCCTACTAAGTTCGTTGTATTTGCTGGACTTATTATTTAATCTTTTCTAACACTTGGGTTTTGTTTGGGTTAACTTAATAAGATTTGGTTAACCAATGAATGATTATAAATGCAATTTTAATTTAGTTTGATTATAGTTTCTTGGAATAATTATTTATTTGTGAATGTTGTTTAGATTTTTAGAAATAAATGCATTTAAAAAAAAATAAAAAATTATTTCCTACAAGAGATTATTATAACTGTAATAATTATTAGATTTATTTTTGGTAGTTATTTATAATTGCTGTAGTTTTGATAATATTCACTTTGAAATGCATAATTAAATCCTATTGTAAATTCATTGAAGGAAATAGAATTAAAAATATTCATTTTGCATATTATTTTTCTTTTTAACATTAAAATAAATATTGCAACATTTGTGATTACTCGCAAGAAAAAAAATGTGTATGTCTCCTTTAATTATAAAAAACTGCACAAAAAAAAAAAAAAAAAAAAATTATTGTAAAACGGATACTTTTTTCGCAAATACGTACACTTGTACTATAAAAAAGATACTTTTTATTCTAAAAAGGTATTTTTACAGTAAAACAGTTACTTTCCATTCCGAAATAGATACTTTTTTCGATAAAACCTATATTTTTATATAATATTCAAATATACATAAGAAACGAAAACTTTCCGAAAAAAAGAACAGATGATTTTTACTATTAAACAAATTTTTCATTATTATTATTATTATAAAATTGTTTTTTTCTTTTTTTCCCCCAGCTAATAAAACGAATTCTTTTCACTTAAAAATGGATAATTCTCGTCATAAAACAGAGTACTTTCCTTGTTACAAGAATGCTCCCACAACATCAGTTTTTATTACTATAAATTTTCAATAAATTTTTTTTTTTTTTTTTTTTTTAAATTTTTTTTATTTTTATAATAATATTTTTAGCGTATTAATAAAAGCGTGTTTATCCACTTACAAATATTGTTTCTGTATTTTATAATCACGTTTTATTTATTGGCTTATGTAAGTGTGATTGTGGAATATTCCGCCTGAAATTTCGACTACTTCCCTATTAACTAGAGTGATCAAACTTTAACTATATTCTAGATGTACATATATTGTCGATATTATTAATCTCACTCTTTTTCTCTAAAAAGTAAAATAAAAAATAGGCCCTCGAGTTTTAGTCTTTGCCAGTAACTTTACTTTGAGTATAAATCAAAAGAATTAAGCTGAAAATGACTAAGAAGTACTAACTATAGTTCTCTAATATAGTTATGCGTAACTGTATTTAATTTTATTTTATCACCGGCATTGAACAGCAGGAGAACAATTCTGAATTTACGACTATCAATACTCAACTCTCCTAGCCTTGTAATTTTGAACGAAAGCCAGAATGCAAGGAAAATCCCAGAACGAGCATTGGGACAAACTAGCCTTCGTGGAGAACTTTTTGATGGAACCAATATGCATTTGCGTTAGATGGTGAAAAAAAACACGAAAATGTCCCTCGGTTAGCCTGACGGTGAGGTGATTTTTATCCATGTTCCATCGAACACTGAGGATATTTTACGCCTGCACTGTCTGTGGTCAGTGCGAGCCACGAGAAGAATTCCTATCAACCAGCTGCTGGGATTTGAACCAGAGCACCCACCTCGCTAGTAGACGAACACTCTAACCCTATCTGAGCCACCACGGTGCTGATAACTAGATTTTATACTTCATTTAATAAACGTTGTTGAACAGTCGACTCAAAATTTGAGTTTACAACAACTGATGTTCAACTCCGTAATCTTGTTATTTTGAACCCAATACAGAAGACAAGGGAACTCCCGGATCAAGTGTTGGGAGAAATTTGCCTTCGTGGAGACCTTTTTGTTGAAACTAACCCGCATTTGCATTACATGGAGAGGAAAACCACGAAAACATCCCACGTTTATTCTGACGGCAAGTATAAAAAAAATCAGAAGTTTTGTATGCTCCGTGCTTGACGGGCAATATGATTCTCGATTCTTGTTATTTAATTTTTATAATTAAAACAATGTTGTATATTTTACACTAACATTGCTTAAATCTTAATTTTAAAAAAATCATAATTATGCACGTAAGAGATTAAATTGGGAGTTATTATTGTGAGAGTAGCGAAAAAGTGATGCGATGCAAAGGATAATCTCTTTCAAACACAGTTACCAAAGATGTATAACGGTTGTACAAACTTATGACGCTATTGGCTCTTTTATCGAGGGGATAGGGCGCTTAATTGGAAACAGCTGGGATTGTCAGATGATACAATAGTTTCCTCTCCGCATTGTTGGAAATAATAAAAAAAAAATAACAAAAAAAAATATATTCCAGTTTCCTTTGATTTTGGCATTTATTGAATAGTAAATATGAAAGAAAGTTGTGTTGTTTAGCAATAAACAGTCATAAAAATGAATTAATAACACATCTTAAGCTTATGCATTGTAACAGGCATGATCGTTTTGACTTAGTTTAAAAAAAAAAAAAAAAGAAAACTACATTTTACATGAAAATGAAAATCACATTACGGAAAGAATTCTTACTAAAACTAGAAACTTCAAATATAGCAGAATAATATTTTTAGCTCATAACGGGATAATATTAGTTTTTTAACTTAATATAACTTCATATTTAACGGAATAATTTTTTTTAAACTTTTTAATTTATTATGACTTTTTAATTAACGAAATGTTTTTTAACTTAATGTAACTTTTTAATTAACGAAATGTTTTTTAACTTAATGTAACTTTTTAATTAACGAAATGTTTTTTAACTTAATGTTACTTTTTAATCAACAGAAATTTTTTTTAAAAAATTTCTTAACTAAATATAAAGAGACTAAGTTCAAGATCGAATGAAAATAAATTTACGGACGGCATGTTTATAGAACTAGTAATTACTATAGCAGAATGATATTTTTCACTTTTAACATCTTAATAAATGGAATAAATTTTTTTTAACCTTTAACTTTGTCTCAAGAAACTACGTAAATTGAATAAAAACTGATACTATTGGTCCCGCTTAATAGAATATCAACGGTTCCAACATAGAATATTCGATTAAGAGGCCTTTTTTCTCCAAACGATCTCATCAATCGAAGGGGAGAAGACGGAAGAGAAAATTCTAAACATGGTTTTAATCATTTTTATTTAATTTTCACAAATATACAGATGTTGGATGTTTACTCTATTTGGTAGTATCACTCGACACATGTAAAATATAAGGCCGTAATCCTATTAGAATTTGACGCATGCCGTATTTTAGATTTTCTATTAATTTTTTCTCACAAATTTAAACCAATACAATTCTGCTATCAAAAAGTTTACGAATGATATTTAAATAGTAAATGGCCATTAATTTTTAGATTTTTAATAAGAATCTTTATTTTTGTGCAATTAACGTTAAAAGAAAATTTTAGTTTCATCCAAATCGTTTTTTATCAGTTTAAACTGCGATAAGATTAGATTTTAAAAAGCTGAGAAACGTGTAGTTTTAAAATTACTTACTCAAAGCACATGAATCGCTTTATTTTATTGCTTTAAAATTTTGAAGAAAAAGTCATAAAAGTTCTGTTTAGTGGCGCCATTATGTTTTATGTTTTATAAGTTTTTTTTTATTTATTTATTTTATTTTTTAAAGATACTGGACAGTCTAATAGTACTATATCAAGAAAAGATTTTTAAGTTCACAAATATCAAGAAAATACATGTTTAAAAAAATCTATCAAGAATCCAAGATGGAACGGGTAGAAATTTTGCGCTCATTATCACATTGATAAAGCATGTCTCAAAACAAAATAAATAATTAATAGCAGTTTAAAATAAACTAATGATGTCGGCATTAAATACTTTTTTTAAATAAAGTAATCTGAACCCAAAATGAAATAATGAATAAATAGAGCATATTTTAGATAGTACTTGTATTGAAAATTATAAAAATCTTTTCACATTATTTTAGATTTTGATGTAAAATGTCGTAATAGTTGATTGTTTGTTCATTATGTTTTATAAACATTTTTCAATCTCCTTTTCCAAATTCTATGTCTTCGCCTCGATTCTGTTGTTATTGTTGTTGTTTCTTTTGCTACAACCAACAAGTTTGTTTGGCGAAATCGAGCGAATTTATGGCAGAGGGTGCGTTTCTTGTTTTTCAGTGGCGCCATCTATGGCCAAGAATACGACTTAAGTCACAGCTCGTTTTATAGGGCGGACCCATTCATAGATCCCTTTTTTCATCCACAAATCGTAATTTTGACCTGAACCAGAAAACGATCAATCTCCAATTCAGTATCCCCAGAGGTTAGTTTTTGTTATGGGAACATGGAGGACTTTGTGTCCCGACACATTAAACGTGTACCAACCACCATTTACTACACAGAGAGTCTTCTAACGGCCGGGATAGAACTCAGGACCTCTTGGACATGGGTCCCACGCCCTACAAACCAGGCTATACCCGGCCACCCTCGATTCTCGAAATACCTTCTTATAACAGTTAATGAGTTTTGTCTCATAATAATAATTTTAATTTGTAACTTTTCAATTAATGGACTAATTTTTTTAACATTTCAACTAAGTGTTAAGAGACTACGTTCAAGAATGAATGAAAACAAACTTAGAGACAGTATACTCATTACAAAGTAACTTCTAATATAACTTACTAATAATTACAGAATGATGATAACAGACAATGAACTTATTAACTACTGGAGTTTTTACTTAATATAAAAATTAAATTAAAATAAATTTTTGGATCATTAGACGCCTCTTTAAAAACAGGGTAATTTCATTAACTTAAACCCACATGATTGGTGCTGTTGTTTTTAATTAAAAAAAAAAGTATTTTATATACAGAAAGGAAGCAAATGAATGGTGAGACAGAATTATCAATTTTTACTATTAAATATTTTGATTTGGAATAATAAAGGGATTTCAACTATTTTTTGTCATTCTTAAAAAGTTACGATGCATACATGATAGTATCCTAATAATATTAATACAATTTATTATGTTTTGGTAATGCTTGAATTTTGATTTAAAAAAAAAAATAAATAAAAAAAATAAATAAACAGTTTTCATTTAAAAAAAATTTTATTTTTAATTTTTTTTTACAAATTTTTATTTATTTATTTATTTATTTTTAAATTTAATATGTTACTTTTATTTATTTATTTTTTCAATCATAGAAAAAATTACCTGTTAAATCCGTGTTTAGAAATTCCCAATTATATGAACTGTATATATTCATTTCTCTCTCTCTCTTTATGCTATGGTATAATGTTTAGATGAAATTATTTATGAAAATATTTTAGCTTAACTAGTAATATTCATTAGAAAAATTATTTTTTTACTTTAAAAGTCTCTAAAAAAACACTTAAAGAGACGTAAAAAACTTTTCATTTTTCTTTAAGATAAACTTTTTTTTGTTGGAACTTTTTTGTTTTGAACTACATAACATTATGAACTGCATTAGCAACATAATCTACACTGCAAAAAATTTTGGAGCGTAGCTACCACAATTTTTAGAGTTCAGATAAACTTATTTCATTTTTAAGCACAAAATTGTAAGTTATCATACAAAAAATTACATGCAATTGTAAAAATAGCAATTGTTTGTAAGAATTAGGAGAAATATATTGTTACAAATGATGCTTGTTTTTTGAACGAAATGCTTTTTGAAATGTAGCCGTTAAATTGATTCCAATGGAATCAATTAACGTTCGTGGATCGTTCCAACGAAAATATAACCTGTCAATAAAAAGACAGACAAAAATGAATGAATAAATAAATAAAACTATAACACTGGAAACGTTAATAAAAAATCTGATTAAGTACACTGTAAAAATCTTTAGTTACCTCCACACCAAAAATTGGGGCAGCTATACAACAAATTTTTAGAAGATAAAAAAAACCACTTCCAGCAGTGGAAATAATTTCATGTAAATTTCATTTCTTTATTCTTTTTATTTTTCAAAAAAAAATTGTAAATGATAAAAAGAAAAAAATATTTAAAAAAAGGTAGCTAATAGGCAATAAGCGAATAAGCAATTATTATATATTATATGTTTAATTTCTCGCTGGAAACGTAAAATAAGAACTTATGACTTTAATTATATTTAATTATCATTATAAATCAACATCTTAGTTTTTAATTTTACCCATTACCGATATGCTATTTAAATTTTTATAATCACTTATTTGAAGTTCGACTTCTACGAACCTAAATTCGTTAATCTAAATTCTGTGGACCTAAATTCTACAGTTTAATTTTAAAAAAAATAATAATAATAATACATTGTTGCAGAATAAATTACAACGTATATATTTATAACTTAAAAAATAAACGTATATATTTATAACTTAAAATTAATGTGGATACATAAATTGTCTTAAAATATTTCTAAAAACGTCTTTATATTAATAATTAGGAAAAACTTTTATACTAAATGCGTAAGTAATAAATATATATATCCCATTTTATCAAATACATTTTATTGATTGACGTCAAGTTGTGAGAAATTTTAAAATGCTGAAATCCGAAACAGAAATTTTTGATTGCTTTACAAAAAAAAATATATCCCATAAAAATGTGAAGAAGAAAAAGAAAAATGTCTAACTTAATTTAGAGATATTGCACTAAATGAATTTTTAAAAAAAAATCAAACTAATAAAAAATTAACTCAACGAGTTACAAAAGATATAAACTTTAATGCTGTATCTAGCTCAATAAAAAATGACAATGCGAACGATAAAGTTACAAAAAGCATTCCTCGATATATAAAAGCGATCTTGACAAAAGAAACAAAAAAAAAAGCATGATTTATGTAACAGAAAACGGTAGTAACAATTTTTTTCTTCCCTTTTTCATTTTCTGTTACAATGTGAGATCTCCGTTGGCCAAAAGACAAAGACTGCATTTAGTTAAACCACTAAAAATCTGACAGAGTGGTTAGAAAAAATATATGAAGGCCGTAAATCAGTGAAAGTGTCTGGGATTTATACAGATTCATTTGACATGGGTCATAGTATAAGATTGTCAACTGAGGTGGGGAATTTTGTCAAGTATTTTCCACCTTCCAGTTTTATTTTCTTTCTTTATCTTTCTTTCTTTATCTCTTTTTTTTTTTTTTTTTTTTACCCCTTTCTTTTTTTGAAACAGATTCAAGCCGACCGTTTTTTATTTGCTTCTTTATTTCTGTGTGCGCCAGTAACTTACAATTGTTTTGTAATTTAAGCTTGTGAAGTTATGGGTTCAATAATTGTTATATATTGCTAAAATGGTTTAATTTAAAGGTTGTTATACAGGTTTAGATTATCTTCTCTTATTTCTTTTACATTTTTTTTTTATTTGCACATCAGTCAGTATTTAAAATTATAATAAGTAATTTTAAAACACAGATTCATTTTAAATTGTTAATAAATTGATTAATAATAATTGTTATCTTATATATAATAATTGTTATGCTCAATAATTGTTTGATATTGCAAGACTGGTTTAATTTGAAGGTTGTTATAAACGTTTAGATCATCTTTTTTTTTTTTTTTTTTCGCTTTTTTAAAATGATTTAAAACTTTAATAATAAAATACTGATTCATTTTAATAATAATTAGTAATGATAATTAGCTGAAAGACTCATTAAACTTCGATCATTAGACTGTATGATGCGAATTGTGAAATAATCACGATGCTGAACTGGAAAGTTCTGGCGACAAGAAGAACTGCGAGGAGAAATTTCCTAGAGAAGGCCAAGGCCTAACCTGGGCTGTCATACCAATGGTGATGATAAAAATGTACTAAATACTTAAATAAATTTACAAACAGATCTATTTTTTTTTTTTTTTATTTAAACCTAAAAACAGCCTAAAGATTTATTTATTCTTTATATACATTTTTAAAAATTAATTTCTTTTTTTTATTTTGTTATTTTGCAGCTAATATGATTGTCAATTTATTTACGTTGAATACTTATATGTCTCTGTTCAATACATTTATGTATAAATACTGCTATGTCTATGCTTTTTTTATGATACACAAAAACTTTCGTAAAATTCTTAAAATATTTGTCACAATTCTATAGAAACTTCTTAGCAAAACATCATCAACAAAAGGTTTGACTACAGAATAGTAGACTTTGGATCTAATTTTTAATTTTTGGTAAATTTATACTTTAAAATCTTCTATCCAGTACTGGATGCAGCTACATGACTATTTTCTCTTAAATCCGATATTAGTTATTTATTTATTTTAATTTCAATACCCAGTATGCATTGCAGAAAGAAGTTATAACAGAAAAATCTGTATCAACGCAAGTGTCAGCGGTTTTCAGTAAACTGCATTTAGTATTGACTTTCCTAAGTTAATAGAAAATTTATTTTTTATTTATTATCAGTTCAAGAAAAGTTTTTCTAAAAAATTTAAACTAACGTTAAGCAGGAGAAATGTACAGAACCAGAAAAATTGAATAGATGTACTTAAATTTGAAAATTACAAATTCAATTGAGATAAATTAATGAAGACAAGTTCTAGCTAAAATTATGTTTCAAAATGATTACAGAAATTTTTTTGAACTCAGTTGAAATAAATATTAGGAGCAATTTTTAAAAGATAATTCATGTAGTTATCTTTTAAAAATTCCATTTTCAAAAATAACTGTTCCCTATTATCAAAGGACAATTCTTCAATTTGTTAGTTTTTTAATATAATAACTAATTATATATAATAAGTAATTATATATAATCAGTTTTCTAATATAATAACTACAAGATGACTAGAAAATCACTATTTTTATTTCATTTATCTGATATATTCAATGGATTCTTGATTTATTTCAAAGCAACTAAAAACATTAATCTTTCGGTTTAATTTTTTTTTTTTTTAAATTATTACAGTACTGTTTACTTTGAAGTTAATTTCGTATTTTGCTAAATTTTTGCGTGCTTTCAAAACAGTACAAATTTTTAAGCATTTGCTAAATTTTATTAAGCGTTTTCTGAAACACAAATTTTATTTTAAAGCGCTTTTAAACTTAATGCACTGGTTTTAAGCTAAAAATTCTCATCAAAGAGCCGTTTCCTTGAAATTAATCATCTAAGCTAATTGTGTTTGCTTGTAATTTACGTAATGACCTTGCTGTACAGAGTTGAACCATGATTTCAAAAATCATTAATGATGCATCCATTAATATTAATTGAATAAATAATTATTGGTCAAATTTCAATTTTATTATTGCAAATTTTTACTTATGAAAAACATCAGGTAGAAAAAAATATGCTTTACTTTACGCATTTTCTGTGCTTCATTTCCTTCAGCGTTAAACACTCTCTCAAATAAAAATTGCATCTAATATAATAGCAGTCAGATTTAAAAGCACGGTGACTGAGAATATAATTAAATCCATTATTTTCTAACATCTCTTTTTTAAGAAGGAAAAAAATTATTGAATATTATAACATATTTTCACTGAGCATTAAAGCTTAAAGAGAGAAGAAAAAAAACCACTAAAAAAGTAATATTTCACGCTCCATGGTTTTTTCATTCGATCTGTCATCATAAGAATTGTGCATGCTCATCTAAAAGCTCACTGTCCAAGGAAGGGCTTCATGCTGTGTTAATTTTCAATCAAGACCGGCCGGATCTTTTTTTGTGATCCTTTTCAGCGCGCTTCTTAAACAGGCATTGTTCGCCAAGTTGAAAATGGTTTATGATTTCTGCAGAATCATTTTCTTGAAGCCTCCTCTCTTTTTTGGTTGGTCAAGGTCGAATTTTAAACAATTACTTAAACTAGTTGTTGAGCTTTTTGTCTTTCTTTATATTCGGCCCAGCAAACATTGTGTAATTGAAGCGCGTGAATACGGGATAATGTCATTGCAATTACACAATTTCATTCAATCGTTTTGATGAATTAGACTCTTATGCTTTGTGATGGGAGAATTATGCAGTTACCATCAGTGGAAAGGCAGTGCATTTATGAGGCAGCTTCGTGTCCTGAAATTCATTTATCTCCTGGATTGTGAATGTATGTACGATAATAGAACAAAAGCAATTATAAATCCATCAGATTAAGACTTTTAAGTCAGAGATTCAAGAACTTTGTGCCCGATCTCAATTATATAAAAAATAAATGAATCGTTGTTGAAAAGGATTAACAAATAATTCTGAGTGACGGTGATTAACAAATTATTCCATGACGGTTATAAACAAGAAATTCTATAAAAGTGATTAATAAATAATTCCACGATAGTGATCCTTAAGGCCCGGATTTTGATGACATTTGCATTTTTTTGCATTTTTGGACATTTTTTGTCCTTAAGAGAATTTTTTTAGATTTATAGGGCATTTTTTTTAAATTTGGGGGTGTATTTTGCATTTTTTAAGTTTTTTGTTAATTTTTCCAATTTTTATTATTTTTTGGGGCATTTTTATTACATGAAATACAAGATTTGTCTTATAATTTGTTTTGATTCAGAAGATGCTGCATCAATTAAGATAGCGCAAAACGTGTTGGCCTCTGATAAAATCGAAGGAAACTTATCATTTATCAAGTCTAACTTTGCTATTGTGTCCTCGACAATTACAAGCTTGGAGAAACAAGAATTAGAACTTTGCGATGAAATAAATTATAATGACGTAGTGAGTCAAGTGTTGCAAAAAGCAAGGGGAAAGATAGCACAAAGTGTAGCAGCTAAATTGAACAAATTTTGGAGAAGAACACTGGTTTACAAACAATGAAAAAATCTTTAAGATATTAACATGTGAAGTAACATCTTTTCAAATTGAAGAAGAATTGTCAGTAAGTGAGACAGTCTTTTTCAAGTACGCACCAATAACATCAGTAAACGTTGAAAGAAGCTTCTTCTGGTATAAAAATTTACTTTCAGACAAGAGACGCTCTTTTACATTTCAAAATATCAAAAATCATTTAATAATCCAATGTAATTCTGATATTTAGTAATATTAGGAGATGGAAGTTGTTATATTCATTAAGGTTTTTATACAAAATGAAAATGTTTTTACAATCAATAAATTTTCCTTTTTTTTGTTGTTGTTATTTTAGGATATAAAAACATATTTTTCAAACTTTAATGAACGAAGAACAAGTATTGCATTGCTTTATATTTTTGTGAAATGACTCATAATAATTTTAAAGAGTAAAATTTTGTTTTAGTTCAATATTTTAACTTTATTTAAGTCATGTGATAAAGCATTTTTAGCGCAATTTTCGCATTTTAGAGCATTTTTAAGGGCATTTTTTGCATTTTTTAAGGGCATTAGTTAAGATTTTTTAGGTCATCAAAATCCGGGCTCTAGTGATCAGCTAACAATTCCATAACGGTGTTCAGAAAATAATTTTAGGGACGTACTCTTCGCGATTGAAGAGATTTCTTCTCTCGCCATCTTGGATATAAGGTTAAATTTTCGATTTTTGTTTTACTGATTTTCTTTTTTTTTTTTTTTTTTTTGCATTTTACATACTTTTGATGATATAATTTTATTAGACAGCATACTGACTTATTTTTTAATGAAAAAAAATAAAATAAAAGTTTAGCTTTTAAATTAAATTTATGACTTTCATTTTTTTTTTTTTTTTTTTTTTTTCCTTGACACACAAGTGCATTTTTCATTAAATACATTTATTTTATGATTGATAATCTAGTGTTATTAGATAGCACAATACCTTTTAAAAATGGTGGAAAATAAAAGGGTTACTTTATTAAAGTTAGGAGATAGAGCGCTTGATTGTTTTCAGAACTTTTATGGTTTTTTCTCACAATTTTAAATTGATAAAATTATGCGATTTGTAGTTTTGAGTAAGTCGTTTAAAACTATATGCTTGTTGCTTTTTAGATGTTTTAAATTTAATTTTATTACAGCTTAAACTGGGGAAAACCAATTTGGATTATACTAAAAATTTTTTTAAAAAAACTATCTTAATATAAATTGCACAAAAATAAAGATATTTCTCAAAAACCTAATAACTGACGATTGAATTCTATTTACCTACCTTTCAAAAAAAAAAAAGAGAGAGATGTGAAAAAAATAAGCAAATGAAAAAATAAATAATAATAATTTTTTCTTACTGGCTCAACATTTTTGAAATAGGAATGCTAAGAAATGAAAGAACGCAGAAAAGGAAAGAAAATTCTCTTCAGCTATTTAGACGAAATGATGAAAAAGAGAAATAAAATAAATACATAAATACATAACCAAATGTAAAATAATATATATATATATATATATATATATATATATATATTATATATATATACAGCAAAATAAATAGATACAAAAAAAACAGAAAAAAAATTAAGAAAAACAATAAGTATCATTAAGCACTCTTTTTCGGATATAATCGTGTAAACTGATGAAAAGATTATATCTTTTATTAAAAAAATTTTATCCTATTTTTTTTTTAATTAATTCTTTTTCTTTCCCCAGTTGTTTGTTATTTTTATTTCCCCCCCCCCTTTTTTTTTTTTCTTCATTTGTCTGTAATTTACCTTTTGTTTTCTTCATTTTGAACTTATATATATATATATTCGTTTTTGCATCTTTTTTGAAATAGAAACGCTAACTCTCCTCGAGAAACGAAGGAAGGCAGAAAGGGAAAGAAAAGTGATATATGAAAGAAAATGACCAAATGAAAACATTAACAATTTCTTCTGATTTTTTGCACCTTTTTTGAGATAGAAATGCTAACTCCTCAGACAAAAATAAAGAAAAATCACCAAATTAAAAAAAAAAATTTTCTCTCGTACTTTAAAAACGATGCGCGAATGGAAGCATTATAATGATTTAAAAAATTTTGTAATCATTTTTTTTTTTTAATTTTTTGCAGTATAGTAATTAGTGTAAAAAAAATTATTGCTTACTCAAATAACTTCGTTTCATCCGACTTGCTTCTACTACACCACAGAACTATGCATTTGACTTAGTAAGCAAAGGAAATGCGTCAGAAAAAATTCCATTCTGAATATGAATAGCAGGTCCAGTGCACATTGTCCACTCTATTGACTCTCATACCGCTTTCTTACTTAATGGACAATCTCGTTGTCCACTTCTATTCTTCTACACCCTTTTCTTTATCACTTTCTTGAAGTAGACTAATCTGCTGACCACTGCATGCATCCTTTCTTTTATTCATCTTGAATCTGTCTAGAAAGACCACCCAAAGCCTATAACATGAAAAATTGTATTGAGCCTACTTACAAAAGCGTGTCAAAACATGAAAGAGTGCAATAAAATTTAGAGTGATAAATATTTTATTAAGATTGATAAAGCGTCACAGCGAATGATTATCTTTCGGCCACACGCATACAAAAATACGAATGGTCATCATATATTGCATGCTACACCTGAAATCAGCTTTTAAAAGATACATTGTGATATATGACGCGGTAAAACTTCTATTATCCGCCGCCGGAATATACGGTACTCACAATAATCCCAACTAAACAGAATGGAGGAGCTGCTTTCGACCATTTTTCCCTTTAACGTTAATTTAATTATTATTTCATATCGTGATTCTTATAATCTGCAATAATATTGATTGAATCTGATTCAAAAATTGAGACTAAAAATTATTAAAAGAAAACCCTAAATTATGTTCCCCTGTCATCCACGATTTAATGAGAGGGTATCGCTTTGCTTTCTCTAGCTATTAGAAATATTTTTACACGAATTTCATTGTTTGAAGAATAACGAACGCATCCAATTGTATGACGATTTTATTTCATTATAAAAAGTCGTTGAACAGCCTGCCTAGTTTTGGGTTTACGACTACCAATGATCAACTCCGTAGCCATGTTATTTTGATCCCCAAACCAGAAGACAGTTTAACTCCTGGATCAAGCATTGAGAGAAATTAGCCCTCGTGGGGAGACTTTTTGATGGAACTAACCCGCATTTGATTACGTTGAGAAGAAAACCTTCCATGGTAAGCCTGACAGCAAGGAGACTCTAACTCATGATTACGGAACTACTACCACTGAGTAAATTTTAAGTCAGCACCGTGGTCGGTGCGAGCCAGGTGCGGAATTCGTATCGACCAGCAATCGCTGGGATTCGAATCCAGTTTACCTCTTTGGAAGGCGAATGCTCTATCCCCTTAGCTACCATGGCTGATTGTGTGAAGATTAAGATCACCAGACATTATTTAATTGAAATACAAATTCATTTAGCGGAGCTATTTTATTTTATTTTATAACCGTCGTTGAACAGCCGACCCAATTTCATGGGTTTACGACTACTAATGTTCAACTCCGTAGCCTTGTAATTTTGAACCAATCCAGAAGACAAGGAAACTCCTGGATCAGTACCCCCGGAGGTATTGATTTGTTATGGGAACATGGAGGACTTTGAGACTCGACGGATTTAACGTGCATCAGTCACCATTTTCTACACGGGGAGTCTTCGGCCGGCGAGGATCGAACCCACGACCTCTTGGATATGGGCCCAGCGCCCTACCGACCAGGCTATCCCGGCCTTAGCGGAGCTATTGATAAAATTCATAATCGCGCGTTTGATAAAACCCATAAAAAAAAAAAAAAAAAAAACATATCAAGAAGTCTTCTTCTGAACAAACTCAGCTTTAAACGCGCTTTAAATTTTTAGAAATAAACTGATGATAGATATTTACTCGATTCAGAACTATTTTTCAAAACATTTAAAAGAATCATCCAATTAATGGCATCATCCAATCACAATTTGAGATGTAAGGCTCGCGTGTGGTAGTTTTGGTTCTTTATTCATTTTTCCCCAGATAAAATTATAACCAATTTTGCAATTAACATTTTTTTGGAATATTAACTCTTTGACGCCGAAATTTTATTCAAAACATTTTTCTTACTTTTTCTCATTATTTTGTATTAATTTATGTCATAATAAGTGAAAAACATTGTATTTAGCGTTACTAGTTTATGGTTATGAAATACAGGATGAAACACTGACGTCTCTTTTTTTAAATTTTTTTTTATTTTTATTATTATTTTTATTGAGTTAAAGGCTAAGTCTTCCAAACACTGCTCACTTACAAACAAAAATTTTTCAGATTTGCAGTTATTTAGATCAAAAAGAAACAGTTATTCGTCAGAGAAATTTCTTTAATTTTACTAAATCTATTATTGATAATTTTTTGAATCTAAATAGAAGAAAAAAAATTTAATTACTTTTTTTTTAGATTTTATACTTTAATACAAATATAATTACGATAATCTAACAGATTCTTTAAGTAGCTATTAGATGGATTTACTAACAGAAAAATACTAAAATACATTTTTGCTCTTAATTAGTGTTAGTGTTAATTAGTGTGCTTAATTAAAAAAGAACCCAGGGTATCACATCTGCGTCAAGGGGTTAAAAGTTTGTTTGTTTTCAGTTTTCATAAATATTTTCGTTTTTGCGCAAATTAAGTTAAAATAATTTTTTAAGCATCATTCAAATCAATTGAATGCACTTTGGCCTCAGACCAGTTACCAAGTTTTAACACAATACATTTAATAGATGTCTAGTAATTTTTGTTTAAAAAAAAAATTATTTAAAAAAATTTTTATTGTATAAATGTGTCCTGAAAAGAAACTGCATTGTATAAATAACTTTAAACAAAGTACTTGAGTCTGCAGCTTAGAAAATGAGTAGGTATTTTTCGTTTTCGGTGATAGGGTTTCAGTATTTCAGCAGTAACTTTGGAAGTTTTTTGAGTGCTATTTTATACTTGCTGTTTCTCTCAGAATAAAACATGTTATTTTACCTTTAAAAAAAAAATCCAAAATTTTGTTTTAAAAGCCCTTTATACCCCAATATTTAATATAATCTGAATAATTTTTAGATCACCAGTCTAAAAAATCTATATCGCCCCCTGCACTCTTTAAACATGTGCTGATTCAACAACGCAACATACATTTCATTCCTAATCCCAACTCCCCCACACCCTAAAAAAAATTCAATAAAAGAGATAAATTTAGTGCTTACGTATCACTAACAATGAACCCGTGAAAATATGCTTTTATTATTATTCCTTTACTACACTGTTTTTCGATAGCTTTAACAGCTGTGAAATTGTTGTGCTGTTATTCTTGTCTGGTGGGACGTCCCCTACAAAGGATGATTCTTAAATTTAAAGGGCCGCACCTTTGTATGCTGTGTTCAGTCCATTGTATTCTCTTAAATTTGAGCAAAAAAATCCTTGATCTTCATGTTGGTGCAAAGCAAACATTTTTTCCATGCAAGAAGGAAAAAAAAGTGGGGGATTTTTTTTTAAGAAGGGTGGCATTCCATAACCCACCCCCGACAAAACGGATGTTCGTAATGCATTTACGCACCTGTGCAACCGTGTTATTTGAAATAAGAAATTGATTTGTAGGGTTACCATCCCAAATATAATTCTTATACGAAACTCTACTAAAAACATTCCATATTACTCCATTTGGCGAGAAATTTCGATTTTCTTAACACGTTCATATCTGATATCTGATTTCAAAATATATGTTTATATCTGATTAGCTGTTCTTTCCAAAGCTTTTTCGTTAAAAATAAAAAAATTAAAATAAATAAAACTTAAAAAAAGTGAAAAAGGAAATGAAAATGAAATACGTTCCACTAACCTTATCTGGGCTTTAGTACGAACAAATAACTAAAATATTTGAAATGGCATGAAACTTTACAAAATTTGAGTGTTAAATATTGTCATAATTTTCTTTTTTAATTTTAAAAAGTAGCTTACTTGGTAATTTGAGAAGAAATAATTAATAAATAATCTACAATCATTCCTTCCTTATAAAAATGTGACTAGATTCATTAGTCATATTTTGAGCACAAATAAGGGGATTGCCTCTAAACATTTTACGACATGAGGATACGTGCATTTATGAAAAATATTAATTTATATGAGCAACAAATTTTTTTAAAAATCTAAATTGATAATTTATCTGAGATGCAGATCAATGTTCATCAACCATGAATTGTGAACCATTTCATTACTAAGTAGTTCTTAAATATCATATAACATTCTGTTAAATTAGAATTTGTTTATTTTTTGTTGAAATCAAATAAAGAAGAGTATTCCGCTTTCATCTATTAGCGGAACTTAACAAAACAAAAAATTAAAAATTTTTTTTTTTTTTTTTGATATTTCACTGCAAGTAAAAAAAAATTATGTTTTTGGTGAAATCCGAGAACATTTGAGGACACATGTTAATATTTGAGACAATTTTCTGTCTTTAAAGAGTTTGAAAGTTTTTGGGAACAATCAATGAAATTCGAGCACTGTCATCAAAATTTATTTTTAACAGCACTTTATATGAAAGTTCATGAACCCAGCCATCCAGATTTGTCATAAGAAAATTTGACTCTAAATTGACTTAAAAATTTGACAATATCCTATTTTTCTTCTTCTTCTTTTTTTTAATATTAATTATGACTTTTATTTTAAATATTTTAGCATTTAGTTTAGTTTTTCCTAAAAAAAAATGATAATTTCTTTTTTTTTAACAAACTGATAAATTGATTTTATCTTTTATCATATTCTATTTATTCAGAGTTTAGCTACGTATGTTTTTGATACTTCAAAGTAAAGGCCATAATAGATTGCAATATAATTGGGAAATCTACACTACGAAATTGCCTGTACCAAAATTATAACAACACGTTCTTTGACTAGGCAATAAAAACTTTAATAACAAACACATAACATAAATGGCAAAAATGACATACCAATTTCAAGCGTCATTTGAATGCGTCACAACAACAATGAATGATGAAATCAGAAAAGTTTAAAAATTAGAGAAGGCTAAGTTGAAATGAAAAGCATGGGAAAGATTATTTACAATTAGTAATTAAATTTTTAGGAATAAGGAACTATATGAATATTAACAGATATTTATGAAGTTCAATTCTAAAAAAATTTTCATAGGAAATATAAATAACAAAATTCCCCAAAGGATGCAATTCCCATTTTCTATTTATATATGTTTACTATTACAGTACGCAAAAAATTATATCTTAATTTATTCTTCTTAAACAGCACTGCAGCCTAGTGTAGACCAAAATTTTCTCGATTTGTTTCCTAGAAATAGAGTGATTTTACGCACAATTTCGTTATTTCTCAACTCAAAGATTGTTGATTAAATATTTTATTTATTTCAAAATTTTATTATAGTAAAGTAGACAGTAAATTTAATAAATACCAAGTGATTTATTTTAATAAAACAGGTTGGGATCAATTTTATACCCCAATTCGTCATTCTAAGCTTCTAAGTACGAGGGCTAATTAAACTGCTTAGAGATTAGAGACTATGTAATTTTCTGACAACCCGCACATCTAATTGTTCAATTTTTAAATAATTTAACAAAACTAAATATTAAATTTTGAAAATAATTATAAATTTTTAAAGGCTTCAGATTTTAAAGAAGAGAAGAAAAAGAAAGTAAAATATAGCAAAAAAGTTCATTTACTGCGGATCATCCCTTTTTAAAAAAACTCGTTAAAATCTATATTTAACAAAAAAAAAAAAAAAAAAAAAAAAAAAAAAAAAAAAAAAAAAAACACTAAAAATGAAAATGCGAAACTAAATGGAGTAGATAGAAATTAAAGTTATCCTGCCAAGTCAAACATCAGTTATATATATTACTTATACGCAATTAACTTACTTCCGTTCGAGCCCGGATAGCTCAGTCGGTAGAGCGTTAGGCTTTTAACCTAACGGTCCAGGGTTCGAGTCCCTGTTCGGGCGGAAATTTATTTTAGTTCATTTTAAGCGTTCGGGGTATGGTAAGTGAAAATTGACTAAAACATCAGTTGGTTGAGAGATTTCGTATTATAAATATAGCAAAAAATTTATTTTTTTCAAAAATAATTTTTATGAAATTATTTAAAGCAAAAAAAAATATTTATACTTATTTTTAAAATACTTTTTTTCAAAAATATGTAATTCACAAAACTTTAGTTTTAGAAAAAAAAATGAATAAGAAAAGAACGAAAACACTTGGTTATAAATTTAGAAATTTTACGATAACTAACAATTTTTTTAAAAAAATATTTATAAAATATATAATTTTTATTTTAAAGTTTATTTAAATTAATATTTTTTTGATTTGATTAAAAAACACTTTTTTATGAATAATCCAAGAATGAAAATTTTATTTCATAAAAATATCTGTAGTTAATAATAATAATAATAATAGACTTAACGAACAAGATGTAAACATAAAACATAACACTTTTTGGTATTTCATGCGAAAGACTTACACTTTTTATGGAACACCATCATTTGTAATATTCTAAATTATCAATTTAAATTGTATTTTATAAGACCAGAAAATAATCATACATTAATTTCTTTAAAAAAGCGGCACAAAAAGGCTAAAAATATGTTCTTGCGTCCTGATAGTTTTAAATTTATGATCAAAAACTACTGTGCTGATTAAAATGTTCATGTACATTTGCAACTTAAACTTTTTAAACTAGTATTTACGAACGGCAGCTTGTTATGAATTGTTCAGAAATGTTTGTTGTTCATAACTAATCATACCTATATGAAAACATTGTATATTAATCTGAAGCATACAACTGCACAAATTTCAAAATTTCATGTTTTATCAGTAAGTTATCATCGATATTTTGTCACTGTCCAAATTATACGTAAACACCTAAAAGAAAGAAAAAGTGTTTTTTCTTTCTTTTAGGTGTTTACGGTGTTTACCTAAAAGAAAGAAAGTTCTTTTAGGTGTTTACCTAAAAGAAAGAAAAAGTGTTTTTTCTTTCTTTTAGGTTCCCTCTTATACGGAGGAGGAGATTATAATCAATGCTTATATGTAAGACAATAAAATCCAACGATTTCCAATTTTTTTAAATGCAAAAAAAAAAAAAAAAAAAAAAAAAAAGATTTTGTGGAAAATTACAGGTTTTAAGAACATCAAATTTAAAATAAAAGTTAAATTTGGAGAAAGAAAGAGTTGGAAATTTTTTTCTTCAATTAATTTCAGTGATCACGAGTTTTTTCTACTGAAAAATGAAAAGAAAAAAAAGATTCTTACAAAAATGTATTACTCAAAATTTCATAAAATGAATATTAAAATATTAAAAATGAATAATTATTTTTAACATTTCTTTTATATAAAAAAGAAACGGAGAATCTAAAAATCCAGAACATAAAAAAAAATTGTTTTTAGAAATTATTTTACCAAAAAGAATTTTATTTTTACAAACCAGACAAAAGACTGCGCCTGACTAAAATAAAATTTCCAAAAAATTTTTATTTGAAAAATATTGCATATATTTTTTGTTTTATTGATTTATTACTAGCACAATTATTTTATTTCATAACCGCTGTTGAACAGTCGTTCCAATTCTGAATTCACTTTCTATGTTCAACTCCGTAGCATTTTAATTTTGAACTCCAACTGGAAGATAAGAGAGCGTCCGGATCAAGTATTGGTACAAACTAGCTTTTGTGGAGGACTTGTTGAATGAACTAGCCAGCATTTGCGTTATACGGAGATTAAAATCACAAAACCTGCCGTGGTTAGCCTGACAACAAAGAGATTCTAACCCATGATCCGTCAACCATTGAGGATATTATACATTAGCACTGAGATCGTTGCAAGTCCAGATCAGAATACGTACATCAACCATAGGTGGGATTCAAACCTGGGTTATTTCATTGGGAGGGGAGCGAAGAACTCTATAACCTCCGTTGAACAGCAGACCCAGTTGTGAGTTTACTACTATCAATGTTCAACTCCGTAGCCTTGTAATTTTATCAATCAATATCAATTTTGAAAGTATGAATAATACGCAAAATAAGTAAAATACGACGAAGACTTCTAAAAAGAATTTTTTATAGTTAAAAATATAATTTCTTTACTTTATCAATTAATTCCTGATACAAGTAATTGCAAAATAATTTTTATTTTATAAAACCTAGTTGGCAATATCATCCCTTTCCGATTCATGATAAAATCTGAAATATTTATCAAACCATATCGTTCCCCTTCCCTTCGCAATCGAAGAGTATCGAATCTTTTTCCTGACACATAGTCAATAAGCAACAATCAATTTCCTTTTCATTTAAAAGTGATCCCAAAACGATAACATTAACTGCTATAAAACCTCTCAACTTTTCCCCATATAGGATAAAGATCCGTTTAGAACCACACACATATGGGTGCCCGACACCATCACCTACTAATCCTGTCAAGTGATAATAATCTGACTCATGTCCCTGAATCGTACTATGTATATTCAGTTTAGTAGGGGTGGCTTAGTAAAAGTGTACATGGATTGTATGTGCATAGGGGGTTGGGGATGATACTGTGGCATGGCACTCAGATAACCCCTCGATTTAAGAGCCATGCAAACATATAGGTGCTCGAGGTGCTGAAAGTTTGGGTTTGCTCTGATTCAATAATGCTACTGTGCAATTTTTTTTTTTTTAATGTTGTTTTACCATTCGTGGCTTTTGTGCCTCCAACTAGTAACGACATTTTTGGCATGGAATGCTTAAAAAGAAATAGGAGTGTTCGAATGTTTGGCTACTTTCTTTTTTGGAGTTATGGAATCTATTTTCCTGAATTGGTGTAAATATGATACATAAATATGTTGTTGGATTTGTGAAATTAAAACTGTGCTGGTAGGGTAATACCAAAGAATATAGAGTGATATTCTTTGGTATTACTCTATATTCTTTGGTATTACTCTATATTCTTTGGGTAATACTACTAATGTTAAAAGTCAGCTTATAAAAATCTGTCAAAGATGCATTGTCAGATTTTTATAAGCTGACTTTAAAACCCGAAAAACATTAAAATATATATATACATATTGATTAATTTTTAAGAAAACTATTTTGCAACTAAATTACTTTATTAATTTCAATATTTTTTAAAATTTAATTTGATAATATGCTAAAAATATATGAAATATTATTTTACAATAATATTTTCCGTATTATTAAAGAGGTGTATAAACCTAATTGAGTGATTTTTGAAAGTTATTAAGTTATTTCAATACTAAATTCCTTTGAATATTTTTTTAAGAACTAACTTGATAATATATTAAGAACATTTTGTATTTATTAAGAAAATATTTAACGCAATAATGAGGATAACGGTACATTTTCGGCTATGAATAAAAGACAAAAAAAAATAAATAAATAAAAAAAAAAAAAAAAAAAATAGTGCTGTTAGACTGGATAAAAAAGCGACGGAACAAAAAGAATTTAAGTTTCAAATGCTCTGCTTAGTTATACGTTTTTCTTTTTAGTGTTTTCAAAATTTCAGTTTCAGTTTTCAGTTCCTAAAGAGAATAATACTTTTACAGTGTTTCTAAAATTACAAAATGAAAAGCCTTACAATTATATTTTGTTTGCCAAGTATAACGCCCAGCGCCATCCTGTAAAATGACATCCTACCCGAAAATTGTTTAGGCTAACTTGCAAGACCATCTACTAAAAAAGAAACAATCTTCTTTTAAAGTGAATTTTGATTAAAAAATTGAATTATCCTTATTCTATTATTAAAGTGTAGTTTAATCTGAAAGTCGTAATAATTACGAACATTGAAACGTTATAATTACTTAAAAGGCCGTTACCCATGTTTCTCTTTTCTATTTTAGGTAAATTTTTGATTTTCGTTTTCTTGTTATTTATTTATTTATTTTTTTATACTTAAAACACTTTTAAAGATATATAGTATTATTCGATAGCACAATACCATTAAAAAAAAGTCAAAAATAAAGAGGTCACTTTATTAGATTAAAAGATATATCACGTGGTCATTTTTAGAACTTAAATGGTTTTTTCCTCAAAATTTTAAATCGAACGAATTATGCGATTTGTGGCTTTAGGTTTAAAATTACACATTTGTCAGTTTTTAGATATATTAAAAGTTTATTTTTTTTTTTTAGTTTCGAGTGAGGAAAACCGTTTTGGGTGATGTTAAAAAATTCTTTTCTCGAAGATTTCACAAAAAGAAAAAGATGTTTATCGAAAATCTAATAACCCTTTGACGCAGATTGGACAATGGTGTCCTTTTTATATATTTTTTCTGACCCTCTAATTACAAGCAAAATATTTTAGCATTTTTTTAATTAAAATTTTTTTTTTTAATAATTTCTAAAAAAATATGTTTGATTATTATTGGAATTATATTTGCACTAAAATATAAAATTCAAAATAAGCAGTTCGTAAAAAAAAAAATTTTTTTTTTCATTCTTATTAAAAAGATGTATCAATAATTGATTTTATAAATTTTTAAAAAAAATTAAGGATGAATAACTGTTTCTCTAAATGTAAATGACTGCAAATAAGTGTACATTTAAAATATTATTGTTTGGAAGTGAGCCATGTTGAGAAGATTTAACCTTTGACACAGAAAAAGACACCGATGTTTCATGCTGTATTGCATAACCTTAAATTATTAAAATGCTAAATATAATATGTTTCACTGATTTTAACCTAAATTAATACAAAATCATTAAAAAAATATGAAAAATAGGCTTAATAAAAATTCTGCGTCAAAGGGATAATAGAAAGTTCGAAAAAGGAAAAAAAACTGCTTACTCTATAAAAAGAAAAAAAGCGCATAATTATGGGACTTGAAAAATATGCAGATATGAGAAATGTTAAAATTACAAATCATCAGATAGATATATTCTTGCCTTTTTTCAATGTTAACTTTATTGTTCTAGTGCTTCAAGTCCCTTAAATTAGTTTAATAATAATAAAAACCAGATATATAAAAAAAAACCTCCTAAAAGTCATCAACATTATTTTCTATTCATATCTAAAATAAGCATGAAATAATCTTTAGATGCTTTTTTATGTATTTTATTCCCTATTGCATTGGCCCTCTGTTTCAATACAAACGACTCCTTTCCACCCCCTTATTAAAAGCACGCCCTAATGTCTGTCATCTGTCCCTGATGGCTTCAGGGTTCCCTGATTACCCCGATTTTGGGAAAGGGGGGACATAAGCAGCATATGAGGAGAAAAAGTTATGAAGAGTTTGAGGGGAAAAGACGCGAACTAGATCCCTTAATTGAGCATTTATTGATTTCATAACTCAATATGAGCACAATGCGTGGGTGTAGCTCATGATGAGTGGTTAATCATGATTATGGAGAGAGGGTAGCCCCCGTTCAAAACACGAATTCTCTTTGACTTGAATAAAATGGAAAGTGGTTTTTATCTAGTAACGTTAATTAAGACGAATAAGAAGAATTAGTTCAACTAGGAACACAGGAAGAAAATTTCGGTTTTAAAGCATCATTTGATTGAAATTGATATTTTATAAGTATAAAAGAAAAACATTTTTTTATTAAATAAACTATTAATTACACTGGGAATCAAATTTTTTATTGCATTTATGCAAATACCCAATCTTGCCTAATTCGGGGTGAGGATTTGAAATCTGTAAAAAGTTTTTCTAATTAAGTTACAAACTTTCTTTTAAAATACATCCTTAGTCATTTTTTGTTGTTGTTGTTGAATTGTGCAAGTTTAAAAGCGTCATACATGACAAGGCATCACGGAATGTTGCGAAAAACATCTAGGGGAGTTAGGGTACACAATCAGGATTAAAATTGCATATGAACTCATGCCCGGAATTGTCGTCACACGCAGCTAGCTGTGCTTCCTCGTTATGAACTGCTCAGATGCACAGGTAGAAAAAATTCATAATAGGGGAAGTGCCCCAAGCGGCGTATGAGGACGTTTTAGGGCTTGAGTTTCTGGCAATTTCAATCCTGATGATGTGTCCCAACTCCACCTAGAAGTTTGTCGCAATATTTACACGACTCCCTATTATACATAACGTTTCAAACTTGTACATTTTGGCAAAAAATGTACTTAAAATCTCTTTAAAAAAAATGAAGTTAAATAAAAAACTGTTGATTAGAGAGAAAAACCGATTATTATAGATTTGAAATCAGCGATACGAAATTATCTAATATCTTAAAAAATCTCATGCTGAAGGAAACAAAAAAGAATCAGTTCCCGTGTCTTTATGAAAAAATGGATCGTTAGTAAATAATAATCCTTCCTTCATCTCAAATTTAATTTCTTACTTTTATAGGTAAAAAAAAAACTATTTCTCTCCACTTCTAATTATGTGGAATTTTACTGTCTTAATTATGATTAATAAATAATTCTCCTTCATCTTTCTATAACAAATATGATAAATTCTAGTTTCTTACTTATGGTTAATTAATAATATATTCTGATGGTATTTATGTAAAAGTCTAGTTTCACACTTATTGTTCATAAGTAATTTGTCCTCATCTCATAATTACATTTGTCTAGAAAACGAAGTTCTTACTTATGATTAAAGAATAGTTATGTTTCACTTTAATAAATTTCATCTGCTACTCTACTCTTTTAAATAAAAAATTATTCTCAATATTACGATATAATTTATTCTGAATTGTCTAGCATACAGTTCAACAGTATTATTTATTTTAATTTAATTAATAATATTTTACGAGAAAAAAGTTCATTTTACTTACCAAATAATTAAAAAATTTCTATAACTGAGTTCATAAGTAATTTGTCCTCATCTCACAATTACATTTGTCTAGAAAACGAAGTTCTTACTTATGATTAAAGAATAGTTATGTTTCACTTTAATAAATTTCATCTGCTACTCTACTCTTTTAAATAAAAAATTATTCTCAATATTACGATATAATTTATTCTCAATTGTCTAGCATACAGTTCAACATTATTATTTATTTTAATTTAATTAATAAATTTTACGAGAAGAAAGCTCATTTTACTTACCAAATAATTAAAAAAATTCTATAACTGAGTTTAGTTAACTTTTGTTTCGTGCTTTTTTCGGGAAAAATTAATTTGTAGTTCAAAGCAATTAATTACTTATATGATAAATAAAAAGTAGTACAGCATGAACAGGTACTCGAACGCAGTTGAACTGTTTAGTTAAAAGCCTAACGCTGTACTGACTCCGGATTGTTAGCTATTGATTATTTTTTAGAAAAAAAAAAACACATGAAATGATTTTTTCAAATTCATAAAAAATATATAAATAAATAAATAATAAATTCGCAAAATTACAGAAACTCTACTTATAAATATAAGAAGTTCTGATTTTTTTTTAAATGTAGCAATATTATTTTTTTTAACTCGGTAGATAAAAATTTTCAAGAAAGCGTCTCATTTTATTTATCAAATATCTTAGAAAAATATCTATATCAGAGTTTCACAAATTTTTGTTTCGTATTTTTCTCGAACTGAATTAAAATGAAGGTCTAAGCAATCATCTACATTCTAAAGAAATAAAAAGCATTCCGCCCGAACAGGGACTCGAACCCTGGACCGTTAGGTTAAAAGCCTAACGCTCTACCGACTGAGCTATCCGGGCTCGGTTACTGCTGGTATTTTTACAAAATAAACAATGTTCTACAGTTTAAAATTGTGTGATTTGTTTTGAACTTTCTGATTTAAACTGTCGATGAGAATCTGACAGCTGACTGAAAACAAGACATTCACAAACAAGAACAAAAATAGATTTTAATATTTTACTTCTCATTTTATCGCAAAAATGTCGCAATCAGATGCGTCTTAGTAACTTTTGTTCTGCCAGAAATTAAACTTAAAAATTTGAATTCATTCTTTTTTTTCCAGCCACGTGACTTAAATTGTTATTGTACTGTTAAAAGTTAAAAAGGCTGAAACGCTTTGCATTCGTGATTGATCTTAAAAAAGTTAAAAATAATAACCTTTGAAAGTAAGAAAGGAACGTGGGGAGATTTTAAATAGGAAAGTTTTAACTCATAAGGTTAGAATACATGCCAGTATAATTCGAGAAGGTATTATCGCTGACCTATTGAAGTTTCGATGAAAATATAAAATTATCAGATAGAATGATTAAATGTTATCCTTTTGAGACCCAACTTACAATATATTGGTCAAAATTTAGTTAATTTTTATCACTAAAAAAATAATAATTGAAGAACTTTTTCCATTTGTATGCCTTTACAAAACTATTGTCTTCGTAAAAATATAATTGGATTTATCCGCGTTGGAAGAGGTTTTTAATTCATTATTGGCGGGAAAGAGCGGGGTGGGCCCTGGCCTTCTCAAGGATTATCTTCCCTCCTGATCTGTTCTCAGCAACAATTTTCCAGTTTTTACAGTTCCTGTACGAGGATGTACAAATATACAGAATAGGACCATCTCAGTTTGGGTCTTCTCTTTGATCGATTCAAACATGACTTAGTCATAAAAATCTCTTTAGATATGCAGTGTGTAAAATAAAAATAAAAAATAAATAAAATTTAAAAATACATTAACAGGTCCAAACTTTGAATAGCTCTTCCAACCAAACTCCGGGGACCATATTTCCCCGATTGCGGCCTCCTATATTTTGAAGGTCAGAAATTCGAATCCGTTGAAAAAAAGGTAAGTTTATTCAGTGAAAGTATGTTTTTTGTGTCTGATTTTGTAAGTTAAAAAAATATCGTCTGCACCAATTAATTAGCATATTTGCGAACACCCCTGGAACCAATAAGAATGAGTCTCATAGAACGTGAAGATTTGTTCATTAGATCAAAAGTTATTCAGAGTAATCATTTTTTTTTGGGGGGGGGGAGCACTGTACATTTATTTAATGACCGCATTAGATGGCCAGCTTATTTAATCCCTTTATTTTTGATATATTTAGTAATCTCCTGTTCCTTATAGAGACAGTAAAGTCCATGGTTGTTCTCCATATTTCCTTAATTTGGATACCACCGAAAATACTTCGGAGAATTTTTTTTTCGAATGCACTAATTACACATTCGTCTTTTGAAGTCATAGTCCACGATTGCTAGGCATATGTAAATACAGATCTTATAAGTACTTGATATGGTAATGACTCGGTAGCAAATCTAAGGACACTAGACTAGAGACAATAAAAAATCGAAAGAAAGGTAAGAAATACGACTCAAGTTACATTTTAGACAGTTTTATGGTATATAAATATTGCATATTTTGAGTCAAGTAGACTTTGTTTCATATAGCCGAAATACATGAGTCTAATAGATTTTGTTTCATTCTTATATAGACAGATAGTGCAAGAAATCTTAATTGGTACTAATATAGCTGTTTTTAGATATTAAAACATAACGACAAAATAGGTGTGAAAATATGCATAAAAATGAAAAATAATCATTATCATTCACGTAGTGTAGAGAAAATTTATTTCGGATTTACTTTATTTTCTTGTTGTGTTCTGCACAGACACCCCTGGCTTTGACTTATCAACAGTTAGAGACTGTAAAGGGTTTAATAATAAATCATGGGTTTACTGGGTCTAATAGTGATTGGGTTTAATAAAAAACGGGATTCTTGACCAAATGCGTGAATTTCACACGTTTTCTTAACAAAATAAATGTATTTCTCAAAAAAAAAAAAAAAAAAAAAAAAAAAAGGAAAGAAATTATAACTTAAGCATTTTAAAAAAGTTTTTTAAAATGATTAAAAAAAGTTTAAAAAAGTTAAAAGTCTAAACAGTTTTACCAAATTTTCTTTTTAGTCACCATAGGAGGATGTATTTTTTATATTGCTAAAAAATAAGTTAAAAAATTTCCTGAGTAATAATAAAATTGATTTTGAAATTTTTAATATTTATATTATTCGTTATTCTTTGCGTGATATCGAACAAGTCAAATGAGCCCGGTTATCGCCGTTCGTCGAGAGTTGTGCCTCTTAACCTAATGGTTCAAGTACCTGTTCGGGCAGAATATATATATATAGCGGAATCTTAAAATTAGCTTTAGGATTTTTAATATTTAAATCAGCTTTTTTTCGTAACATACCCAGCTCTTAATCGAGCCCGGATAGCTCAGTCGGTAGAGCGTTAGGCTTTTAACTTAACGGTCCAGGGCTCGAGTCCCAGTTCAGGCGGATTGATTTTTTATTATTCTTATCTTAAAATGAGAGTTTATGGCATTCATTGGTAAAGATTTTTTCCGGGCTGAATAGCTGACAAAAATTAGCTGAACATATAGAAATGATTGTTTGCTAATAAATATAACGATTAAATAAGCTATAAATTAAAATAAATAAATATAGCAATAAAATAAGGAATTGTTTTCTTGCAAATATCATTTACAATATAAAGGGAATATAATGGCAGTGTTAACAAATGTTGTCGTAAATTTTATAAGCAACAATTTTATAATTTTCAATAATTTTATATAGATATTTCGAATTTTTTTTATTTTTTAAATTATCTAACCATAACAGAAATCTTCACCTCAATTAGACTGATAAAAAAAAAAAAATTATTTTTGATTTACCAATTTCATAAAATATGCTTAAAAATAAAAAAAATTAAAAAATCAATCATCATTTTCCTTGACGAGACATTGCTAAAAATGTTTCATTAACTTTCAGAAAAAATATAAGAAATTGTAATAAGCTGAACTATCAAAGTTTATTTATACTGTTGTAAACTAAAATCATAATCATTATTGGGTGCTGGTTTTATGAATATTTATTTCAATTGACTACACTTTATGAATAGAAAGCTATTACATAGAAATTGTAATAAGCTGAACTATCAAAGTTTATTTATACTGTTGTAAACTAAAATCATAATCATTATTGGGTGCTGGTTTTATGTATATTTATTTCAATTGACTACACTTTATGAATAGAAAGCTATTACATAGAAATTGTAATAAGCTGAACTATCAAAGTTTATTTATACTGTTGTAAACTAAAATCATAATCATTATTGGGTGCTGGTTTTATGTATATTTATTTCAATTGACTACACTTTATGGTAATTGCGTGACCAAGCGGTTGACCAATTTTTTTAAATGCAAAAAAGAAGATAACAAAGAATTTGTAAAAAAAAAAAATCCACATAGAAAATTTTAAATTCTAAATAAAAATTACATTTGGGGAAAGAAAAATCTTTTTCATGGTGTTTAAAATTTTTACTAACTGAATCAAAACGTAAAGTTTGTTCTATGTAAACTTACGTCATTTATTTGATTTTCAAAATTTTTTAAAACTTGATTACTATAGTAAAAATGATGGGCGACGCTGCTCCACCACCGTGGCTTCGCCACAGGTGCCCACTGGGTAACGAAAAGAGAGTTAGCAGTTCTGGCACTTTCTGTGGGACAATAGTTATAATGGACAATAGTTCCAAGTGCCCACCATTAAAAAAAATAAATAATAATAATAAAAATAAATAAAAAATAGTAAAAATAACAATAGAGGGAGAGGGGGTTCCTTACATCAGCATTGAAGGGAGTTTGCAATTTGCTTATTTTTTCCCAAGAGGAAGGTAATAATTGAAACCCCCTCTCCCAGATTAAAAATGCACACGCAATTCGAATAACCTATTTGAATTTATTTCGACAAATTTCTGAAATACTACTCGTTCACCTCTACACAGGAAACTGCTTAACTCACAAAAAAATGAATTTATTTAAAAGACAGATGAGGAAAATAAAAGAGTGATATAAATTTACCCATATTTCAAAATAAAAGAGCCATTACTTTCCCATAACTCAATGGCTGAGATTGAAAAATAGAGTCTCGTCCCGAAAGATATCACGCATTGTTTCGACACAACCATTCTTCAATAACTCATTTTCTTGAAAAAGATATTTATTATAGAAGCCATTATGAGCTTTTGATAAAAGATGCTGTCTTGGCCGATTTTTCCTTTTATTTTTCCACGATATTGTTCATCTATTTTATCTATAATGATGTAAAGAAGAGTTTGCGCGCGTGTCTGCGTACCTCTCTTATTGCTTAAAAATACAAACTTGAAGGTGAGCTTCTTAATAATTTAATAGTCTCCATCAATACTAATATATTTATTTTTCTCTTCCATAAATCTTAGCAAAATACACTACAGGATATATAAGCACAAAATTTTACAAATATTAATACATTACGTCGTACATATTACATATTACGTCGCACAAGTGCAGAGGAAGCTTACAAGAATAGTAGTTGCTGCAATGTTTCTGTGAGCACTTTTTTATAATATTTCAATCGCGATGTTGCAAAAACATGTTTGCTATCACTTTCTAAATTTTGTTACGTTTTTTCCTAACTGTTATGTATTTGTTGCATTCCTGCAACTTTGTGTGCTGTACGGGTTATAACTCCAGAACCATTTGGGGTAGAGTCCCGCAATTCGGACAACAGCAACGAGAGATAATTTAGTAGCCAGAGAAGTCACGAGTTGCATATGCACATAGAAAGCTTACAAGAACAGTAGTTGCAGAAATGTTTCTGTGAGCACTTTGCTATAATATTTCAATCGCGATGTTGCAAAAACATGTTTGCTATCACTTTCTAAATTTTGTTACGTTTTTTCCTAACTGTTATGTATTTGTTACATTCCTACAACTTTGTGTGCTGTACGGGTTATAACTCCAGAACCATTTGGGGTAGAGTCCCGAAATTCGGACAACAGCAGCAAGAGATAATTTTAACCCCAGCTCCTAAATATCGTTCAAAAATTTAAATTAATGTATTCTAAGTGACATTTGAGCATAAGTTTTTCTCTTTGATTTGTCATTAGATTCATCATTGTTATAAAATAAACTAAAGATGTTCTAACTATATATATATATATATATATATATATATATATATATATATATATATATATATATATATATATATATATATGTATATATATATAATATATATATATATATATATATATATACATATATATATATATATATATATATATATATATATATATATATATATATATATATATATATATATATATATATATATATATATATATATATATATATATATATATATATATATATATATATATATATATATATATATATATATAATATCCATTTCATAACCGTAAATTAATAAAATTCGAAACATACCAGTTTTCGCTTAGATTGATCTAAATTAATACGCAATAATTAAAAAAGTATGAAAATGTGTTAAATGAAAATTCTGCGTCATACGGTTAAAAAATAAAATATTTACAGTTTTGTCGAAAATATAATCATGATCATGAAGATCAAATATAACTTTATTAATTGTAGGTTTTAGTTCAAAAAATCGAACACATAAAAAATACATTTCTTTTTTCCCTGAAGTTGCCAGATTCTCAAGCTTGCTGTGACGTGTGTGGGACTAAAGTCGTATTCTCAGCCATAGGTGGCGCTCCTGAAAAACAAGAAACGTACCCTCTGTTTTAAATTCACTTCGTGCTGATATTGGCAAGTCGCATTAGAAACAACAACAACAGAAAAGGCTAATCGATCTAGACTTCTTGCAGATCTCTACGATTTCTCACATTTTTATACTTTTTTTTTACAGAGAAGATGCTTATCTATCTATAATTCAAAATTTAAACTTGTTGCAAGAAATTTTATAAAACTGATTCATAATCTAAGCAAATGATAAACTATACTATTTAAAAAATTTTGCTTAACATCGAATCAGATCTTTAAACGAGCTTCAGTGTCACAATTGATTAATGCATTTCGTTGTTTACCGAAAGGGTGGTGGTTCGAGCCTACCCCTGGCCGGCAACAGTTTTATTGTAAATGTTAAACGCTTAATTTTTTATTGATATTTATAACACCAACGACGTAAAAAATTGAACAATGACTTGGCATTTTTTTTTTCTTTTTTTGAATAATGCTCCAAAAACATTAGTTTAAAATTTTTCTTTTTTTTTTAAATAGTTACTTTTAATTAAAAAAAAAAGCCAGATAAATTTTTCAAATAATACATCCTTAATAACACACATTTCAAATAACACAACTTGCACTATACGTCCTTAAATTGAAAAAGCAAATCGCATTCCTTTACGATAAAATTTTTCGGGAACTTTTAACGTACGGTAATAGTTTTAAGTTTTGACAAATAAAAATTTAAAATAATTAATTTAGTAACAAGCAAAACAATATTGATTAATAAGTAAAGAGTTTGGCCTGTTTATTATCGTTGTACTAGAATTACACTAATAAACTATTGGCAGTGGTCTGAGGAACAAGAACCACCATTTACGTCGCAAGGCCGATGGTGGTTTGAATCATCCTGTTAGTACGGTGACCAATGATAGCTCAGTCTGTAGAGTTTTAGGCCTGTCACTCAACAGTCCAAGGTTCGAACTCAAGTTCGAGGTGTTAATTATTTTTTTGTTTTTCTTTTTGTCGTGTGCCTGTTTTTAGGCAGAGGGATGTGATTGTTCCTGTTTTTCAGTGGCGCCATCTATAGCCAGGAATTCGACTTCTGCCACACCATTCACTCAACCACAAACCCGTTTATAGGGCGGGTCACATTCACACACACAAAGGAGAAAGGACATCGAACACACAGAGAGAAAGAAACATCCATGCCTTGCCAGGGATTCGAACCCAGAACCTTTCTGATGCAAGGACAGTTCCCTGGCCGGTCGGCGAAGTGTTATTTACTTCGGTAAAAATAAATCTCATACCTCAAATCTGTCTTTTGTATTGGAGTTCTTAAAAATTTTATGACGTTTCCTTTCTTTCTCCCTTCCTTTCATTTTTTTTAAATTTTTTTTTTATTTATTTTTTTTTTTTTTTGTAAGAAATAATTTTGTGATAATTTTAACGAAATACTCATGATTTAATTTAACGAGAGTTATGAATCACAATTAAAAAATAAAAAGTTAGGTGAAAGTGACACAACAAAAGAAGGAATTTTGTTGAGATGCATACTTTTCGAAACTTCAAAACTTTTAAAAGATAAACTGGCTGCAGATGAGCCCGGATAGCTCAGTCGGTAGAGCGTTAGGCTTTTAACCTAACGGTCCAGGGTTCGAGACCCTGTTCGGGCGGTATTTGTTTTTGCTGTAGTTTATTTTGTCAAGTGTAATTCCATGTCTCTAATCAATTTTTATTATTACTTATGCAGTTCTATAAACATTCAATGCATTTCTTTCTTTTTATATATATATATATTTCTTTCAAATTAGTGAGTAAGGAATTTAAATTTAATTGTGTTAAAGGAACCTTGACACACTAATTGCTCGTATTAGCTTATTCGCCAAATATGATAGATATAATATGAAAGTAATATGAAAACTAAGTTACGGTAAATTTTATTTTATTCACTTGATTGATTGATTTTATATATCTATATATATATATATACTTTTTTTCTCTTGAGTTTTTAATTATAATTATTTGAGTTTTCGTTTGAACAAAATTAAACTAAGACTTATATTTCATGAAGCCTTTAAAAACCTGTTCAAAATTTAATAGTTAAATTAATTTGAAATATTTGCCTTTTCAAACAAAGTAAAAAAAAAAAAGAAGGAAAGAAGCTCGCGGCCATTATTATTAAGGCTTCAAAATTTCATTTTACACTGATTAAGATATAAATTTTTCTATATTTTATACTTTATATTTAAAAAAATACTATAATAGATAAATGTATTTTGAAATTTAGGGAAAGTATATTTCAAGGCTCATATAACATCTTTTAAAAATGTTGCATGTCTTAAAATAGCGTGAAAAACAAAGGCTAGCATAAAATTTTGAAATTTAAAATTTTATGCTAGTTTTGTCAAAAACATACAAGTTGTTGGACCGCACTGCACTCTAAATGGATCGATGTAATATTACAGAATAGGTGTATTTTTTTTGCAATTTTCGGCCCGACTTTCAGACAGCAGAAGAAAAAAATCTAATTATTTTCTTATCATTACTAACAGCCACATTTGTTTTCAGACTTTATTTTTCATTGTTTTATTTTTTAAGGCAACGCTCCATAATTCAAATGTGGTGAAATATAGATTTTTTATTTGTTGTGATTCATATTTTTAAAAAATAAAATAAAATAATAAAATAATTGCGACGTTGTTTGGATCTTAATAAAATCTTGTACACCATAGATAATTTGTCTATGGTAAATATATAATATAAATATATATATATATATATATATATATATATATAATATATATATATATATAATATATATATAGTGATAAGAGAGAGTAACATATATATAGATATTGAAAGATTATATTTAATATCAAATAGGTAAACTTCAAGTACGTATAGATTGATACATTTTATTCTTGTATTAATGAAACTTTTTATTAAAATTTTGCAAAAAAGCTAATACAACATTCATCCAGGGAATTGTTGAATATTTCATGAATTCACGGTTTAAAATTAAATAACTGTACTTAACTAGATAAAGACATTCAAGTCTATATGAAGCAGAAAATCATTGTAAATCAGTTATGTTTGTTGATAATGAATAATACTACTACACCTACTTTTGAACAATAAACTACCATATTATTTTTTTAATTCTTTTTTTTAATTTCAAATTTTCTAAATAAATACTGTTTTTCACCTTTATTGAATAATTTTCTCTGTGTGCCCTGTCCTTTTCACTGTTGTTAGCAATATATATATTTTTTTCTAACTATAAAATAAATAAAAGCTGATAACTCTTTGAATATAACAATTTTGAAATTTTGTTTTTTAGTAATCAAAACTTTTCCAAATCATTCGGGCAAATGATTGCTTATTAATGCTTTCATTTGTTCCACTTTTCTTTTATTAAAACAAAAGGATATTTTTGTACCAGAGTATAATAAAGTATAGGAAATATCACTAAAAAGCGTAAAATATATAGTGTTTTGGTCCTAAAACACCATTATCATTATCAAAAAACACATTTCTGTATTTCTTATATTCTTGTGGCTTGGCGATGTGTGTTCTTGTGGCTTGGCGATGAAAACCGAAAGCAGTTTTTACGGACTCTAGGTCAAGACACATCCCGGGCCCCTTATTTAAAAACAAAATTTTGTATCCAAAGGAGGATAATGTAGGCTTTGTTAAACAACTGTCCTTTGTTAAACCACTTAGTATGCGTTTATCTCTTTATTTTAATAGTGTAATTTGGTGCCCTGGGGAAGGTTCTTGTTTAGAGAACCGAAATTATAGTATGTCCATTTCTATAATTTATTTGTGCTTCATTCACGTTGTTTTATGTTCGGCAGACAAATTTTGTAATTTTCATATTTTGCAAACTATTTGAAAAAGCATCTCTTAAAAAGGTGCTTTACTTTTTGATTTTAAAAATATACAGTCAAACCCCGCTATAGTGAACACTGCTTATAGTGAACACTGCTTATAGTGAACTCTCGGTTATAGTGAACGAAATGTTCGATCCCGTCCCTCGCTATACACGTATAATGTTATTTTTTGTGGATTTAGTGAACTAAAAAAAGTGAGGAAATTGGATATTATGAACTTTTTTTTGTCTTCGACAGATTTTTTTTCATCTTTTTTTTTTAAATTAATAATTTTGAAATGTCAACTACAAAATAAATACTTTACTGATTTTTTAAACCATCTATAGAGTGGAATATAACGAGAAGCATTTTTTCTTGTCTGCTTCTTCTATCATATTTTTCCATCTCTAAACAAAGGCCTACCTAGGCAGATGCATGGACAAATTTTTCCCAGCATCAGCTAAAGATTACTACTTTTTTTGTAATAAAAAATAAAAGCAAATTAACGAAATTTTTGTTACTACGTTTTATTTTTCAGTCATTTTTACATTTCATTTTATTGGTCATTTTTTTTATTTAAATAATGTATAATAAAAAAGAAGGAGTTCAGAACCATGAGTTAAAATTGTTTGCTGAACGGATATAGTGAACTCCTGGTTATAGTGAACCGAAATTTCGGTCCCTTGAAGGTTCACTATAGCGGGGTTTGACTGCATATTCTATAAAGATACTAAAGTATTTAATTTTTTTTAATCAATGCACATCTTTTCTGGAAACTAAATACTTATTGCCGAATAATTTCATTTGTTTGAAATGTGCCGAACATATACGAGAAAAAAAAAATGTGAACGATTTCAAATGTATATAATAAAAATACCAATGAAATTTTTTTATACATGAAACATTAAATTAAAAACATTGCACTTTTAAATAAAGAATTAATTTCCAATTTGAATAAAGAATCCGGCTCTCAGCAGTCCTAGGTTCCGTTTCAAATATCCTTGTCATTCTGTCACCCTTAAATATGGCTCTGATTGTAGTACCAAAACTGCTGTCGTTTTTTCAAAGAATAGCTTCTTATCACATGATCTGTGCTTTATATGTTGTTTGCTACTATATTATACTATATCTGTGTCAAAATTGTAAAGATATGTTATAAAAATTTTATAGTTTGTTTATATATATATATATATATATATATATATATATATATATTCTTTTTAAAAATAATTAAATAAAAAAAATAATTAATAATAAAAAAAATAATTAATAAATTTTTCAAAATCTTAAAATCTTATTATTTCTTATACCAGAGCATGAAAACGCAATAAAAAAAAGAAATTATATTATCAAAGGAAATAATAATTATTACACAATTTTGAGAACAAAAATTTAAAATGGACTTCGGAATAAAAGATGCAAAGAAACAGTAAAACCCCTTTAAACTTTAAAAAAAAAAAAAGAGAGAGAGAGAAGGAATGGGGAATTTACTTACCTCAAGAACCTAAACGCGGAGTAAAGCAAGCCCCGGCAACGGACCTAGCGAAGACGCAAAACCCGACTAAATCCTCACACAATCCCACCTTCCGCTGACCAGAACGTTCGATCGGCTGCCTCCTCCGCAAAATCGTCTGCCGGTTCCGCGGCCAGGCGAGGCTCGCTTTTCGGAGACCCCCTGCCGGGGCTCTTAGGGGGGCCCCTGCCCGGACGACATCCAACAGGGCGGGACATAAAGCCCTTTTCCATGCATCATGCTATTGTATCCAGAGGATTTCCATGTTGGTTTTATTTTTGAAAGAATAAGAATATTTTTAGACACAGGAGAACCTTTGTTTTTTTTTACTTCTTCGATTTTATTTATAGCATCCATTTTTATTTTCTAGACAGAAGCTTACAAGACTTTTTGTGAGATTCAAAATAGAAGTTTCTTTCTATTAATTATAAATACATTTAGATAACCTAAGATCCAGAGTCCATTGTATTGAACAGCATATAGTACAATTTTATCACTTAAAAAAATTACATTTTTAATTTGTTTTTCTGTCTGTATGCCTTAAGAAGCCCTTCCTCTTCAAATCGAACTCAGCTGCCCAAAGGGTGGAGACGGGATGGGAAATTTTAAGTATGCTTATGACGTTTTATCCTTTCATTTAAATTCATGACGTTTAATCCTTTTCATTTAAATATCACAAATATACTGATGATTATTATTTCCTCTATTTGACAGTATCTTTCCATACATGTGAATTATAAGTTCGCTAACCAATCACAATTTGAGATATAAAGCTTGCGGTATTTTAGATTCTCTTAAATTTTTCTCACAAAATTATGCAAATACAATTCTTTAATCAACAGTTTTTGAAAGATTTTTAAATAGTAAATGGTTATTAGTTTTTGGTAAGTATCCGTTTTTATGCAATTAACGGTAAGAGAACTCTTTAGCGTCATCCAAATCGGCTTTCACTAGTTTAAACTATAAAATTAAAATTTAAAAAATCTAGAAACTAAGCGACGCATAGTTTTAAATCATTTAGTCAAAACAACAAATCACATCAATTTATTACTTTTAAGTTTTCAGGAAAAATTCCCAGAAGTTTTAAAAATTATCAAGTGTCATTTCTCTAAATCTAATAATGAGCCCTTATATTTTCTACTTTTTTTAATACATATATATATATATATATATATATATATATATGTATATATATATATATATATATATATATATATATATATATATATATATATATATATATATATATATATAGAGTGGTCCTAAAATATGTGTCAAAAATGTAAAGGTAGGTAAAGGGGACATAAATAAGCATATTTCGGATAGGAATGTGTGTGCGGTAATGGCACATTAAAGCACAAGCTAGTAAAGCAGTATGAATCAAAAGAAACTGAAAAGACAAGTAAAGACAAAAAAAGAATATAAACTGTTTACAAGAGGTGCTCGAACGAGCAGCCACCAACAGTGATACAAGATTCACAGCAGCGGCTCATGGATCGGCGTACATTAGAAAAGACGTCAGACGCGTCGAGCTCATGTAAAGCAGCAACAGACAAGCGGGCAACAAGATCTTCTTCAGATGGGACGGGACTCTCGTACACCAGGCTTTTAATATGACCCAAAAAGAAAAAAATCCAAGCAGGTTAAATCAGGAGAACGCTGTGGCCAGGTAACTGGACCTACCCGTCCTATCCAATGCTGGCCGTAGACAGCGTCCAGGTGATTCCTGACGTTCCGACCCGACTGAAGTGTGCTGGGGCTCCATCGTGCTGGAACCACATTCGTCTGCAAACAGCTGGAGGAATGTCTACCAGAAGTTCGGGTAAAACCTCCTGTAGGAAGATGTATGTATGGCCAGTTAAACGACTAGGTAGAATGTACGATCCTACTAAGTTATTGTGCACAATGCAGCTAATCCGTTTCCTTGTGCAGCCCCATGCATGAAATGCATGTCGGCAAGCTCCACATTGGTGAAACGATGCATGCTGTTTGAGATCCGTGCGGGAAATGATGAATCCAGCTAGCAAGCACTTTTATATGACGCAGTCATCACAGCGCTCCCTACCGGCTCAAGGCGGCATTACCGCACACACAATCCTATACGAAATATGCTTAGTTAGGTCCCCTCTACCTACCTTTACATTTTTGACATATATTTTAGGACCGCCCAGATATATATATATATATATATATATATATATATATATATATATATATATATATATATATATATATATATATATATATATATATATATATATATATATATATATATATATATATATATATATATATATATATATATATATATATTACTCATTTTCCAAAAATATCTTATAGCATTTATGAATTTATTTTTTTTTTTCCAAATAAAAATTTCTTCCAAGTTAAAGTTCTAAATGAAAATTGCTTTTTCTGTCCATTATTTAAAGCTCGAGTCTCAAGAAAGTATAAGATTGTATGGGAACGTATTTTTAATAGATAGGACAGATATTTTTTGATGCTATTTTTTTTTATAATTTTTTTAAATAGAAACGAAGCTGATAAATTAACGATAAGTATTTCGTAGGGTGTTCTGTAATCACCATCCTTTATGTGTATTTTTAGAGTTCTCATAAGAAATGAAGACACAAAAGTACACAGTGGAAAAGACTTTTAAAAATTTGCATATTTTGTGATTCTTTTGTCGCTATTTTATTTTGCATATAAAAGTTGCTATAAGTGAACTAAACTACTGAACAAAATTACTCTCGACAAGTCAAGATTTTTTGTTTAAAAATAAATTTTAGTTTAAAAACTTTGTTTGAGTAAAGAATTATGTATAGACAAGAAAGAGATAAGAAGACGCTTGAAACTTTAATAATGTGAAATTCATGACGTTTAAAAACTGATTGGAAAGAGCAGAGCATTGTTTTATCATAAGGGCTGAGTGACCCAGGCCTAGGGTCTCCCTAATATTTCAAGAGGTTTCTCTTTGGATCTTTCCTTTAGAATTGTCCAATAGAATAATGAATTAACGAAAATTGTAATAAGTGTAAGCTCAAATTTACTAGTATATCGTAGTTTACTCATGTTAAAAATAATTGAAAAGCACTCCACCAATAAACGACAAGAAAATTTGGCTTAAAGTTTAAACCAAGGGTTCCTGACTGTTCTGGGCCCTCACATTTCTTTATTATCCCCTGAGCAGAATTACAATTTTTCGCATGAAAAGCATGCCAAAAGAGTTAAGAAGAGGCTGAAAGAACACCAGGATCTTGAAGACCTATTCTTTTCTTATAAAATAATAAGAGTAGAATATCATTTTTTAATACGAAAAAAAAAAATCATTTAAGTTCTGAACAATTAATGAAAATTCCTTTCAGCTATGGAAACACTTTACCCTGACGGCATTTTGTCTTACTTTCTTTCTTGCACAAGTCTTCACACTTCAAGACAAACTATAAAATGGCTGAGCGATAATGAAATAAATATTTCAAAGCGGCCTGCTTCATTCCCTGATCTCAGTTTTAAGAAAATTCGTGGTGAATAATGAAAAATAAACTTGAAAAAGTAGGGAATAAATACTTAAAGATTTGGTAAAAATATAAGACGAAATAACTTTCGACACTTTTATGTCTCTTGTTGAATATGCGCCAAGACGACTTCAATTGGTTAAAAAAGTTAAAAGAGAAAGAACTTCTATTGACTTATCACTATAATGTTGCATTAAGAAAGTGCTTTTTAACAAATGCACTTAAAAAAAAATTATTTTTATTTACTCAAATAAAGCATTTTTTTTGAAAGACTCAATTTTTTTGCTCCATATAGAGCGTATAAAGGGTGGCCAATTAATATTTAGGTGCGAAGAAAATAATAGAAAAAGCAAAAGAAATCTAACGAATTATTTGTGAAACATCAAAACCTGTTTGATTGCCGGAGGAAATAGAGGTTGAATAGTGCTTAGTAGAAGCACTCCACGTTTCAAAAGACTATCTAACTGGGTTTGATATTTTTACTCTCGCCATCTTCACTGGTGATTTGTCAGATTTTGATTTTACTCATTTATTTATTATTATTATTTTTTTTTTCTTTTTGCTTAATAGTTTTGAATTACAAGAATTGTTTGAGGGATTTTTAGAGAAAAATTTCACTATTTATTTTATTTATTTTATTTTTGCTCTTTGTTCAATCTAATTTTCATTACTTAAAATCTTTGAACGAGTTTGAAAAAACTCTTTCTTTCAAACTTCGGAAACTTACAAAATGAAAACTGCTGTTAATTAATAAGAAATTAGAAAATTACGGTAAATTAGAATTCTGACTTCATGGCGTAAAAATCAGAAGCTGTTATGCTACTTTAAACTCAGAGTAAAAAAAAAAAAAAAAAAATAGTTGTAGATTTATAATAGTTAATATAGTTAGTTTCTCGAAAAATTTAATAAATTTTAACCTAATTAAAAATTTCAAGTTCATAGTTTCTCATTGTAAGAAAAATATCTTTGACCCGGTATGTATCGGGCAAAATTAAATATTGAATAGGTTATTTTTTTATCTATATATCTGTTTAGCAAAAGTTAAAAGAGGACAAAATTTTCACCCATTTTTGAGCGGGCTTAAGCAAAAAACATGTAGATATAAGAAACTTCGCTAATAGAAACTATAAAAATCTCCGATATAAGTATAAATTTTTCACTTTATAGATGATCTCTTTTCCTTGATGAAGCGCAAACTTCTTCACTTTGTTAGCACATCGGCGCAATGTAAGTTGCGCAAACCCACGCAAATAAGAAGAAAACTTAAAGAGAATAACCGCCAAGGGATGGGCGGTAACCCAAAGAAATAAGAAAGCCACGAGAACAATTAGTGGCGAACATCTAATTAATCAGGGCTGGCTCTGCCACTGAGAGTTGCCATTGTTTCTGGGCGGGCATTAGAACACCCGGTGAGAGCTTGCCTTTCCATGAGCCCCCCCCCCAACCCCTACCTTTCCGTGGGGGGAAGGGAAGATGGGGTGCGCCCTAATGTTGGCTCAAAACAGCGATTTTTTGGCGAGTTGTTTCTCACTCTTTGAAAAGGAATCTTAACATGGCACCTATTGTGATCCAATATGCTTCACAGTGGCGGATACAGTGGGAAGCTATCACAACCCCACGGTGTCTGCCATTTTTGAAATGAAAAACGTCGTCTTAATGTTTTAATATTTACTATAATCGTGATGATGTATAGATTTCTATTGATTTTACAGCTGCCTTTTTTATTCTTTGGAAGTTATATAAATAAACGTGTTATAATGTGTTAAATGTGTGACCATAGATTAGGAGTGTTAACCATAGGGAAGATACGGGGGTCCATGAACTCTCACCCTGTTACGAAACGTAGAAAATTTTAATGAAATACAATTTGTGCGAGTGTTCATTGTTTATTTTCTTGCATGTTTGCATACTTTAATATATGGTGCTTAAATGTGTGGTTGATTTTTTTATTTATTTATTTAGATTTTGTGTTACAGGTATAAGTAAATTTATTCTCAAGTTTGAGAGCTCTTTAAAATCAGGAAGAATTTAGCAAATTTTTTATTTCATGTAAAAAAAAAATTATCTACTACCAATTATTAAAGAAAAATTGAATAACAAAATTCTAAAACCGTAATTATAATTCTTTGAGAATTCAAATTTATTTTATTTGAATTGGTTATTGAATTAAAACTTAATTTTAAATAAATGAAAAATTTGTGACTTCAATGTTTACTGATGCGAAATTAATTCTAAATTTGCTTGATATAATTAACAACTAATTGTTTTAATTATGACTATAATACAATTAGTTAATCAAGACTAATTAATAAAAAATTATTAAAATTAAATGTTTATTAGTTTTAAAACTAGGAGTAGTAAGATTGAGGAATCGTTAAATAACAAATGGTTCCATATTGCCCACATTTTCTGACATTTAAGTACTTTATAATTACTTTTGTGACACTTTTTAAAAAAATTCTCAATGAAATCTTACGTGTTACTCATGCGCCTTATATGTTTTTTTGTTGTTGTTTTTTTTACTTTAATCCTTTTGATATCGTTTCTTTTCTTTTTTTATGATTTAATATACTAGGGTGTTCTGTCTCCTGCTCACTTCACTTGTCAACCCCCTCGAGTTTATCGCCCTCGTTATAGTTTCCTTAAACATCCCAATTACTAATTTTTTAATTAAAAGATCATAATTTTTTTTTTCGTCGTATTAATACAGTGTCGCTTTCACTGATTAAATTTTCGGTTCAATTAAGAACAAATTTAAATTTTTAAAATTTTGTTGCGCTGTCCACATTTTCATACATTACTTGACTTTAAAATTCCTATCTAATTTTTGTTAACTATGAGATCTCATTTGCTGTTTGTTTCATGATGAGATTATATAGAAATAGCGTAAAAAAGTTGCAAACACAGCTTTACATAAAAATTACACAATTTTGCATAAAGTTCACAAAATTTTACACTAAATTTATTTTGAAAGTAGATATAAATTATCCACTGTTTAATAACTGTAAATATTTAAATTATAAATTGTAGCATAGCATAGTAATATTACGTGATTACTAATAAATAATTAGCACTTTTGCTTTTCCATTTTATTATAAGAGGAATTGGATATTTAAACACAACCTATGTTGAAATGCCCCTTTCCGCAAAAAATAACGGAAATATTTTTAAAAAACTTTTTTTGATTTGTTAATCTTGCTTTGATAGGGATAAATAATTTTGAAAACAATAAATGAATAAATAAAAGAATGATATAGGAACAGGAACCATAACATAAAAACAAGGCAGAAAGAAAAACAAACTGCTTCTGGAAATCTACTTATCCTATCTGGGAAAAGTGCACAAAAATTGGCCATTTCAACATGGACTGGTATAAAACACTTTTCATACCCCTAAAAATTAAAGGTTCAGAAGGAATTTTAAGAAAAGAAGAATTAAATATATTTATCCATTCATAATATTTTTTTACTCGTGGTAATAATTATTTTAACTAAGGTAATTAAAAGCAATTTCTTTAAAAAATTTTCTTTATTTTTGATTTAAATGACCAATAGTTAAATAATAAATACTATCCTCTAGTTTTTCTATATTTTTTACGTAAAATTTTAAAACGTGAATCATTAAAAACGTCTTTTTAATTAAAAAAGTATTGCAATCTCATTCTATTATAAACTTTTATAATAAATTAAATCAAAATTTCTTGGAACAAAATATGTTTCTCAATAAATAAATAAAAAAAATTTGCTTTCTGAAATTGATCATCATGGAAAATTCTTATAATTAATATCATAATATTAAATCGATAATATTAATTTGCTAAACATAGACATTAATATTTCTGCATAATAAAATCTGAAAGTGTTAATCATTAAACATTCTTTCTTAATTAAATACATAGTTTATTTTTGTTGCATTTTTCGTCCTTTTTTGTTTAAATTAAAATTTCTAGATAGAAAAATATATTTCTCAATAAATAAAATTTTCATCATTACCGTTAATTCTTTTAGCAATGACAGTTCTTCTTTGTTCCCTTGATTATGAATACATTATGCAACAGCATGATCATTTATCATTAGATAAATAATGATGATAATTTTATTATGCAGTGATTTTCCAAACGCCTGTAATTTTTTTTCCCGTTTGTTCATTTTTTCTATGGTAATTAACTTTCCAGTTTTTTTTCAAAATCTCTTTTTAATTAATTTTGTTTATATATTAAAGAGATTAAACAACTTTTCTATTTAAAGAGATTTAAAATACTGTTATATCTCTTTGACAATACTTTCAGCTAGATATTCATTTTCTGATGCAAATGGATGAAAAATTGATATTTTTAGTAATTTATTTAAATATTTTACAAGGCAACACCTTAATTTAATGGAATATTCCTCACAAAACTGCGCTTGTGCAATCTTAAATTTGGTTGAAGTAGGTGGAGTTTGTTGAAGGGTTTATTGAAAGAGTTTGTTGAACCATAATGTTATTAAGACTTTATACAACATTACTAACCAAGTTAAACCATATTTTTGAGCAAATTAATCTTTCTTCTAATTGGATTTCACGATACTAAAGTGCAACTCAGACGGAAACGCGATTCAAGTTAGCACTTAATTAAGTTGCAGCAAATTTACATATTAATATTTTTATGGAGTAATTTTACATCGAACTGTGGTTCAATCATACTGAATTAAGGTTGAATAAAGGCACCGATTCTATGGTTCAAACTTAAACCGGTTTTTCTAAGAATGTACGTAATCTGGCTTATACAAAATCTTGCTTCAGTGTAATTTCGAGTAAACGCTATACTTTTTGTTGATGAAAAGACTTTTAAATTTATAAAGTTTTTATTTTTGCTATGGAAGTGCGCAACATAAATAAATAAATGAAATTTAAAAAAAACTGACCAGCCTAAATAACTTTTGATCTAATTATCAGACTTCGCGCTCTTCGACTCAATCTTAATGGTTTAAGTGGATTAAGTTACGAAATCGGGCACAAAAAACACACATTTAATGAATAAGCATACCTGCTTTTCTACGATTTCAGATTTTTGTGTTTAAAAATATAGGGGGTAGTCGCAATCTGGGAAATATGGTCCCAATAATTTGGTCCGGAGTGTGGCCCAAAGTTTGGATCCCTTAATGTTAATTTTACTTGCACCATATCTCGAGAATTGTTTATGTGAATTGAAAATTTTTCGCATACAATTGTAAAATTCATTTACCCTAAGATAAGGTCACGCAAAAAAAAAACAACTTTTAGTAAATATTTATTATTTTAATTAATAATTGTCAAAAATATTTGAATTGTAAGTTTTTTACATCATTTTAAAGAATATAACTTTACATCACAAAAAAAAAAAAAAAAAAAAAAAAAAAAAAAAAAAAAAAATTTGAATGAAATCGGTCAAATAGTTCCTGAAAAATCGAGTTTTAAAAAAATTCGTATTTTTGAAATTAATTTCTCGATAAATAAATTCGCAACTAATTTCTTAATTTCTTAGAAACAATTCAGCCTATTTCAAATTTTTCAATTCGTTTCAAAATCTCTTGAGATACGGTGAAAACCGCGATTGAACCAAACTATGGGCCTATAATTCCCAGATTGCGACTGACCCTTACATTTTGGGGTCAAAAATCGAAATCTGTAAAAAAAAAAAAAAATTATTCAGAGAAAGTATGAGATCACCCCTTCAAACCATTCAATTTGAGTTTTGGAACGTGAAGATCCGATCATTAGAACAAAAGTTATTCAGGATGGTCCGTTTTTTTATTTTGTACACTGTACAAAAAATGTACCAAAATAACCCACATATAATCGGCAATAATCAGTATAAAATTAATAAAAGTTATGATGATATTTACTCGTAAATTATTTATCCCTTCCTAATATTATTCTCTGCTATTGCACCTTCTTTGTTTTCGATTATAATTTTTTAAAAAATTAATAAATAAATAAATATAGGTTTAAAGTTAAAATAGTTGTTCCTTCATATTATAAAGTAATCGTATTATATAACCCTATTTTACAAAACGTTATGAAAAATACATTTTGTCACCGTTTTACAATTATTACGCGATAAATAATAAACTTTGTATAAAACTGCCTTTAACCAACATATGCCATTAATTACAACAAAATTCATCTTAGTTACTTTATTATACAAATAAAGTAACTATTTAAAATTTTGTAATAATATTAAGAATTAATTCTTCGCACTGATACTATATAATTTCTTTTGCTAAAAATGTTTAACGCGTTTTTATAGTAACCAAACATTTAATAAAAATTTATTAAAAATTTAAAAAAGAAGTATGCAAATAAAGTTGCAAAGGAAAATTATTGTGTTTAAATTTTAATCCAATAAAATTCATTTTTTAAAACTAAACTTGTTTTGTTAAAATGAAAATATTTTTTATCTTTTACTTTAATAAATTTTAATTTTGAAGTAACTATATGTTTATAGTCAAGAAACAAAAATAGTTACATAGCAAACATGGGGACTGTTAAGCACAGCGAGCAAATGGCCAAGATCTCTAGTTTCATAACAAAAAGCATTTGCCATCTAATTTTTAAAAATGTATTCTTTCATTTCAATGATTAAATTTAGAAAAATATTACAAAATTGAGAGAAAATTTTATATGCTTTTATACGTTTCATATGGGTGAAAAAAAATTGATACAAAATTTCATAATTTTTTTAATGTTTATTGTTAAATATTAATTACTTTAGCCCATTTAGTTTTTATCATCTAGCTAGTATGAGATTTCCAACTACTTTAAGGTATTCAAATTCTGGCATTTATATTTCGCCTTTGTAGACCCTAATGGAGCTGAAAATTCTTTGGCGCTGAATCTTTCGCCAAATCATTTATAAATGGCATTTTTAACCCTTTTTCTCAGCGAGTGGTAACACCAAGTGAGAACTGTAATTAACTTGAAATATCAAATTAAAATCGAAGAGAAAACTTTCTTAATTTTCTTAAACTTCATCCTAAGTACATTTCACTAATCGTTTTCAACACCAACTTATGATAGATAACTTTCAATTGTAACGCTTTTACTAACATCTGGTGATAAATTGATAATTATATATGACTTAAACCATTTAGTAATTATACATTTCAAAACTATTTTAGAATTTTTTTTTTTTCATTATAAATGTAATTTTAGTTACTAACAGATTAATTCTAAAATTTTAAATTTAATTTTTAATTTAAAGTATCCTACTTGTTTGAAACATTTTAAAATTATTTTTTCCAAAAATTAAATATCACTATGATTGCAAAAGATTGATTTAATCCAAAAGTGCATATTAATGAGATTGAGATTTTATATTTTTCGGAACATTCATTATATATATATTTCAAACTTTTTTTTATTTTCAAGAAATTTTTTTGTACATAAAAACCATTTAAAATAATAAAATTAACGTAAAAAAAAGGGGGGGGGGAAACTCACATTAATACATCATTTGACGTTGTTTTTTATTTTTTTATTTATTGCAACATATTAGAGATTTACTGTTTTTATCACATTAATAACAAAAACATAATTAAATTTTTTTTGTTTCGTTTTTAGCTCCTCATTATTAATTTTCTTTAGATTATGAGATTTGAAAAATACTGAAATATGAAACAATTTTACTTTTCTTTGAGAGTATTAAGATTTTATAGTGAGAGTCTTTTGTTATTATTCCGTATTGAATGTGTTCTATACGCGTACGACCATATATATTCAACGTAGCGAGTGAATAAATTGTGTTATAAGTGAATAGACTAGTCAGGGAAAATGAAACAAAGCAAGAAATAAAACAACGAGATTTAGTTATTTACATAATCGGCTTGTTAAAAACTAATAAATAGAAAAATATTTTAAAGATAAAATTTATTGTGGGGCTGACGATAACCATATTTTTTCGCACAGAAAGATATACAATTTATTAGACATATTTATGCATATACAATTTATTATGCATATAATATAATAGTTGTAAAAAGGAAAAGCGATGGAAAGGCATCAAAAATGTTCACGCCCGAACAGGGACTCGAACCCTGGACCGTTAGGTTAAAAGCCTAACGCTCTACCGACTGAGCTATCCGGGCTCGGTTTTAAGACAAAAACTAAAACTAAAACAAATGGTAAAAGTTTTTATTTTTTTTATTTTTCTAAAGGTTTGAATTTATTTGATAACAAATCATTTCGTTCACTATTTTAAACTATCAACTTTTCAATAAATCTTAGAAATTAAACAAAATAATACTTTTCTCTTGTGTCATTCGACATCACTATACTTTTCAGAAAAAATTGAAGATTATGAGGACGCTATATTAGGTTAGAACAAATAGTACTTGATAATTACTTTTTACTTCTACTTCTTACTTCTGTTGAACTGGTATAAATATAACTGATTACAACAATATATATATATATATATATATATATATATATATATATATATAATATATATATATATATATATATATATATATATATATATATATATATATATATATATATATATATATATATATATATATATATATATATATATATATATATATATATATATATATATATATATATATATATATATATATATATATATATATATATATATATATATATATATATATATATATATATATATAATATGTAATAAAAGGGCTAATTGCAGAATCGGAAAAGGAATTCTATCTGAAAAAATTTATTAGAAAACCTACTATACTCCACGCTTTTTTTCTTATTCTAATATTTTAAATTATTAGAATGAGTGAAAGCAGAACTCAATTCTTTCTACTTTCCGTTATGTCAGAGAGAGCAGAGTGGCGCAGTGGAAGCGTGCTGGGCCCATAACCCAGAGGTCCGTGGATCGAAACCACGCTCTGCTAGAAATAATTTTTTTGCGACAATAGAGGATATTATTTGTTTTCTTTTATTCCCTTCAAACTACAGACGGATAATTGATTTATTTACTGTTTATTTTATTCATTTACTTTTTATTTTATGCATTTACTTTTTATTTTATGCATTTACTTCAATTAGGTTTTTGAACTAAAAGTTTATATGGCTCGTTTATTTCCTTCAAATTGGGAATATCATAAGTAAAATATTCTTATATATTTAGTTTTTTTATTTGTAGCATAAAATATTCAGTTAAAGTTTCTATTAAAAAATTCATAAAAAATATATTTCCGTAATAAACTACAAAATATGGATTAATTAAATTCTTTTTATTTCATAATGTAAATAACTTCCAGATTCATATAGTTCTAATTTTTAATTTTTTAATATGCATCTAAAAATTGAAGCTAAATAAAGTAAAATAAAATGCAAATACAAATTAAAACTAAATACAAATTAAATGCAAAATAAAACTAAATACAAATTAAAATACAAATTAAAACATTTTATTGTGAGAGTCCTTTGTTATTATTCAGTATCGAATATGTTCTATAAGCGTTATACGACAATATATTTTCTAACCATAAAGAGTGAATAAATTGTGAAATAAGTGAATAGACGAATCAGGTAAAATGAAACAAAACAAGAAATAGAGCAACGAGATTTAGTCATTTGCGTAATTAGCTTGTAAGGTAAAATTTGTTGTGGGACCGACGATAACCACATTTCTTCGCACAAAAATATATATAATTATTTATAAGACATATTTATGCATATACAATTTATTATGCACATAATATATTAATTGTAAAAAGGAAAAGCATCAAAAATATATACGCCCGAACAGGGACTCGAACCCTGGACCGTTAGGTTAAAAGCCTAACGCTCTACCGACTGAGCTATCCGGGCTCGAACAGTTTTCGAAATCATAAAAAAAGTATGGAGAAGAACTGACTGTTAAATATGACGATATGATTTCAGATTTCAGGGTTTAAATCAAAACAAACGCCTTTTAACATAATATATTTAATAACAAACACGGATGATGGTAATGATACAGTGACATGGAGGAAATTGATTACAATTAATGACTTTACATTACTGCAAAGAGCGCCATCTATTAAGTTTTAGAAATTATTATTAATATAGAGAAATATTATGAGTTTTAGAAATTATTATTAATATAGAGAAATATTATTAACACTGGCAATACGTTTTATTTTATAAAAATGTGATCATTTTAACTACGCATTAAAAAAAGAAAAGGAAAATTTATGAACTGTGTTATTATCAAAATTAGATTTAAATGCAAAAATGTATCAATAATTCATTAATTGAAACATTAATTTAAATTTATTTCATAAAGTTTATTTTAAGAAAATTTATCATTATTATTATTTTTTATGCTTGATAAATCAACTATTAAAATAGATTCATAACAAAAATTTTATATATCTTATACAATACGAACTGTTTATGATTATATTATAAAATTTTGTGTTTTTATTTATCTCACCTTATCTTTTAATATAACATGAATTTTCCGTTTTTTTTCTTTTTCTTTTTTTGGAAGAATACATCTAAAACGCTATTTAATTGTATTTTACTTTTACAATTTATAATTATCTCATTATAGTATTTTTAAAAGTTTCGTTTTTGCCTTGAAATTCAAATTTACAAGAATATCTGTAATATGAATAGTCGCCCGAAATCTTGTAAAATTCAGTTTCACAATAAATTAATCAATGTAAATTTAAAAAAAAATATTAAAATATAAATAGTCTAAAAAGTTTAAATTTTTTATTTTTTTGATTTATTTTTTAATTTTTCATTTTTAGCATATTTGCATATTTTTTTTTAAATGATGTGATTTTTAAAATACTTTTATGATACACATCAAATGAAAAATGTGTTACTATATGTATTTCATAAAAGTGTTTTCAAAATGTAAAATAAAAATATATATGTAAAATAAAAATATTTAAAATAAAATAAAAATAAATAAAAAATTTGAAAGTTTTCTGATTATTTTATGAAACAATAAATTCAACTGGCAATATTCTATAATATTTAATAGTATAAGAGCTTATTATTGAAACTCTTATATCACACGTCATCTAATTATGATGCAGTTATTTTATGATGTAATCTAAACGATGTAGTTAGACATCCCTTGAAATTGTATTCTGTCAGTTATTTAAAATGATTATGATGATCCAGATTCAAAGTGGAAAAAGATTTTTTTTTTTAAAAAATGAACATGATATTTTATATCATTATTTTCATTTAGCAAAATTTTTTCTAAGTACTTTTATGAAGCACATAAAATGTAAAAGGTGCTACTGTATGTATTTTTCATAAAAAATGTTTTCAAAATCCTATTATTTGAACAAAAATATGTAAAATAAAAATATAAAAAAAAAGCGAATTAAATAAAAAAAATTAACTTTGCTGATTGTTTTATGAAACATTAACTTTAACTAGCAATATTCTATAATATTTAATAATAAATTAGTATCTTATTGAAAGGCTTCTACTATCACACGCCATCTAACTATGATGTGGTTCATTTATGATTCTAATCTGGACGATGCAGTTAGAAATCCCTTTGAAATTATATTCTGTCACTTATTAAAAATAATTATATTATTTCATCCAGATTCAAAGTGAAGAAAAAATCGTAAATGATATTTTTGTTTCCCATAATTTTTTGAACTATATGTTTTTTAAAATACTTGCACGAAACACATAAAATGAAAAAGGTGCTATATGTATTTCTTAAAGATGTTTTCAAAATCATATTATTTAAAAATAAAAAAAAATACATGCTAAATAAATATATTAAAAATAAAATTAATAAAAAATTTAAACTTTACTTATTGCTTCATGAAACATTAGCTTTAACTAGCAATATTCGATAATATTTAATAGTAAAAGATTTTGTTATTAAAAGTCTTCTAAGATCGCACGCCTTTTAATTATGATGCAAATATTTTAGGATGTCAGTTAGACTAAACGATGTCAGTTAGATATCACTTGAAAATTATATTCCGTCAGTTATTAAAAATGATTATATTATTTCATCTAGACTCAAAGCAAAAAAGAAAAAAAATTAAAAATGATATTTTATATCTTTATTTTTATTTTGCATAATTTTTTGAACGTTAAGACTTATATAATAGTACTTTTATGAAACACATAAAATGAAAAAAGAGCTACTATATGTATTTCATGAAGATGTAGAAAAGAAAGAAAATTTATATTGCTTTAAAAGAAAGAAAAAAAGAAAAGAAAAATTAAAAATGATATTTTATATCTTTATTTTTATTTTGCATAATTTTTTGAACGTTAAGACTTATATAATAGTACTTTTATGAAACACATAAAATGAAAAAAGAGCTACTATATGTATTTCATGAAGATGTAGAAAAGAAAGAAAACTTATATTGCTTTAAAAGAAAGAAAAAAAGAAAAGAAAAATTAAAAATGATATTTTATATCTTTATTTTTATTTTGCATAATTTTTTGAACGTTAAGACTTATATAATAGTACTTTTATGAAACACATAAAATGAAAAAAGAGCTACTATATGTATTTCATGAAGATGTAGAAAAGAAAGAAAATTTATATTGCTTTAAAAGAAAGAAAAAAAGAAAAGAAAAATTAAAAATGATATTTTATATCTTTATTTTTATTTTGCATAATTTTTTGAACGTTAAGACTTATATAATAGTACTTTTATGAAACACATAAAATGAAAAAAGAGCTACTATATGTATTTCATGAAGATGTAGAAAAGAAAGAAAACTTATATTGCTTTAAAAGAAAGAAAAAAAGAAAAGAAAAATTAAAAATGATATTTTATATCTTTATTTTTATTTTGCATAATTTTTTGAACGTTAAGACTTAAATAATAGTACTTTTATGAAACACATAAAATGAAAAAAGAGCTACTATATGTATTTCATGAAGATGTAGAAAAGAAAGAAAATTTATATTGCTTTAAAAGAAAAAAAAAAAAAAAAAAAAAAAAAATTAAAAATGATATTTTATATCTTTATTTTTATTTTGCATAATTTTTTGAACGTTAAGACTCATATATAGTACTTTTATGAAACACATAAAATGAAAAAAGAGCTACTATATGTATTTCATGAAGATGTAGAAAAGAAAGAAAATTTATATTGCTTTAAAAGAAAAAAGAAAGAAAAGAAAAATTAAAAATGATATTTTATATCTTTATTTTTATTTTGCATAATTTTTTGAACGTTAAGACTTACATAATAGTACTTTTATGAAACACATAAAATGAAAATAGAGCTACTATATGTATTTCATGAAGATGTAGAAAAGAAAGAAAATTTATATTGCTTTAAAAGAAAAAAAAAAAGAAAAGAAAAATTAAAAATGATATTTTATATCTTTATTTTTATTTTGCATAATTTTTTGAACGTTAAGACTTTTAAAATAGTAGGTACTTTCATGAAACACATAAAATGAAAAAACAGCTACTATATGTATTTCATGAAGATGTTTTCAAAATCATATTATTTTTTAAAAAAAATTCGAAATAAAAATATTCAAAATAAAAATTATTAAATAAAACAGATTGAAACTTTACTATTTGTTTTTTGAAACATTAATTTTAACTATCAATATTCTATAATATTTAATAGTAAAAGACTCTAATATTGAAAAGCCTCTACAATCACACGTTATCTAATAATGATTCAGTTATTTTACGATGTAGTTAGTTATCCATGGAAATTTATATTCCGTCAGTTATTAAAAATGATTATTTTATTTCATCCGGATTCAAAGTTGAAAAGAAAATCAAAAATAATTTCAAAATCCGATTGATAGTGATGAAAATAATCAAATTCTTTAATAACGTAAGGGTGTGTAGGTAAAAGAATAAAAAAAATGGCAAATTAAATGAACTTCAGATACTTCAAATAAAAACTTATTATACGTAGGTGGAGTTACATATGTCTCTGGCTCAACCCTCTAAAATTTTGAAAGAGTCATAGTTGGCAAAGGACAATGATAGATTAGGCTCAATAGTCTGTGCAATCTGTCTGTAAATAAGGTGGGGCCCAGAGCAATTGCAGAAAACCTGTATCATTTATAATACAGTATGTTATTGTATTTTACCACTCAGAGTTTGATAATTTCTGGGTGCGCTGCTTTCCTCATTAATAGATGGAAAATTGGTTCAATTTATTCTTTACTAGTGAAGCTATACATTGAGGAAATGCATATGATAACAATACATGCTTGAAATTTGTTTGTAGTTTTGCTACACAGGGAAACATACACGCATTTAATCAGGGCATGATTTCATTTTTCAAAATCAGTAACAGAGTTTGCTAGTGCTAAAAAATACTATTGGCCAAATCAGGGTTCATACAAGCATTTTTTAAAGCGGTATCGCAATACTTATATGATTATCTATATATATATTTCTCTTACACGGCTCCAAATAAAAAAGCCTCATTACAACTTCCCGAATGGCAACGTTAGAAAATCGACCAATGACTGCATCTAAAAATGTCACATGCCAAATCTAGCTGAGGTGGGGCTCAACATATAGCGCTTTTAAAAACGGAAACTATAACCAGAGTGAGCATTATCAGGTTGTTCAATTCAGCTGCGGCAAAAATAAAAATAAACAACTTAACAAATAAAAATGTTGTTGCCAGCCATAGAATTTTTCTAAAGTTAACTTAGCAACATAAATAAAAATTATGATACCTGAGCGCTTGACGTAACAAATCCTTCAATTCTATAAGTGTTGTATCGCCAAATGCTCAAATTAACAATTACAATTTCAAATTAAGAATTTTCTACAGTGAAAAGTTTTTGGAACTTCAGTATTCAAAAAAGTATACAAAAGCTAGGCGTTAAGAACGTATCCAATCAGCGAGCAAAGCGAGCATTGGATTGCGAAGCAATCCGAAATGAACTGCGAAAGCAGTTCCGGGGATTGGTGAGCGCCAGCGAGCAGGGGGTGAAGCCTCCTAGTATGATAATATTATGATATGATTTAGACTTATATGATATGATTTAGAGTATTCAGCATATGATTTAGAGAATTCAGCATGTGATTTAGACTTATATGATAATATGATTTAGAGAATTCAACAGAATCATTTATGTGCGACTTATCACAATGAAACTATTACTTGATGGTAAATATTAAATATTTACACGCGCATGAAAGTTTAAATACTCAAATACTTGAATCCAAATACGATTACGAGTAATAATTTCGTATTTAAAATACCGCATTTACAATATCGAGATTTTAATAACTATTAGGAAGTTGCTGGACTGGAAGAAAGTTAACAATAACAACTGCTAAGAAAACCGTTAGAAAAGGACGTGGATTTGCGATGACTTAGTCGCGAATTGAGCACGTCAAAAAGTGATTAATCAAATTCAAAATTCATGTGCCGTAATAAGTATTAAAAATATCATGATTTCAAAATCCATGTAAAAAAGAAAAGACTAAAAAACGAAAAATAAATTCCAAGAAAAGTTCCGAAAAATAATGTGGATTAACGATAGAATAGTCGCGAATAGAGCTCGACAAAAAATGATTATTCAGTTTCCAAAAATTGGTGTCACAATACCATCATATTGAAAATACCGAAGTTTGAAAAACATGTGGAGATCACCGAAAAAATGACTAATAATTATCAAAACAGAATGATCGGAAGAAGATATGGATTTACGATGGAATCGTTGTTAATCGTGAGCGACAAGAGGTGATAACTCTAATTCGAAATTCGCGTGTCGAATTAGAATTAAATTAAGAATACCTTAATTTAAAAAAACTTACAAGAAGAAAAAGAAAAACGGAAAAACAATCAACTACAATGATTATGATTGCATCTATTCTTTATTACAAATAATTTATTACTTATTTGTGTTACTAATTTTTATTACATTTTATTTTTTACTATTACTTTAATCAATTGAGGTCTCGTGAAAGTTTTTTTTTTCTCTTCAATGATATTTTTTATTACAATATTTCATTTATTTTGCACATTTTGATACAACTATCTCCGTTTAAGTAGTATTCGATTATTTTTCTTAACTGTGCTACGTATAATTAATGACATATTGTACTTGAATTCTGTCAAATTTTGCAGAGCTTCCAATACCTTATGTATTCAGAAATTTAAAGAAATTTTAAATACCCATTTATTTAAATATCAGTGTTTTTGAAATTCAGTTGTATTACTTAAAACGAACTTGAAATAAATGTTAAAATATTTGAAATAAATTTAAAAGATGACAATATAGGATTTTAAGATAATGCATGCAAGAGTTCTAGGATTCCTTTACTGTAAAATGACAACGCCCTCTGGGGAGCTCGAACCACCAGCCTATTGGTAAAAATAAGAAAGTGATAGCCGATTGTGCCATGGAAGCCGTTTTCGAAAATAAGCTATTCGAGTAAGCGTTACTATGTAAATGTACATATTTAGAAACTTTGCAACTATAAAAATAATTTAAAAGATGACAAGTTGGGTTTTTAAAAAAAAATTCATACAGGAATCTTAGGTTTGGCTTGTTGCGAAAAAAAATAGCTCTCGGGTGCCTTCGAACCACCAAACATTCAAATAGCAGACAACCTCGTTAGCCGATTGCGCCTCCGAGGCTCATTGTAAGATATAGCGCTTCGAATTAATGTTCTAAAGATATTATAGGTTTTTAGAAGTTATGCAATTAAAATATTATTCAAAAGATGACAGTTAAAGTTTTTTTTTTTTTTTTTTTTTTTTTTTTTTTTTAAATCATAAAAAAATTCTAAATTAAATTTTTTTTTTAATAACCGTCGTTACACAGCCGACCCAACTTTGCTACTTATGTCTTTGAGTTTACGACGACCGATGTTCAACTACGTAGCCTTGCAATTTTGAATCCAACTCAGAAGACGAGGGAACTCCTGGATTAAGTATTATGAGAATATTTTTTTTTCGAGAAGAACATTTTGATGGAAGTAACCCTCATTCGCATCACATGAAGAGGAAATCCATGGAGGTAACGATATGAAAAATAATGAGATGATTTAACGTTGTATGAAAATTGAACGTTTTAAAAAAATATGCAAAAAAAGGAAAAATTAAAAAAAAGAAAATTTAGGTATTTAAAAAAATACATACATGAGTTTTAGGATTCTCTTATATTTTATTTTATAACCGTCGTTGAACAGCCGATACAATTTATGGGTTTACGACTACTGATGTTCTACTCCGTCGCTTTGTAACTTTAAACCCAATCCAGAGGACACAGCAACTCCTGGTTCAATTATTGGTAGCAAATTTGATTTCGTGGAGCAATTTTTGATGGAATTAACCCGCATTTGCGCTGCATGAAGAGGAAAATCTCGAAAATCTCCCATGGTTAGCTTGACGGAAAGGGCACTCTAACCCATGATCCGTCAACCACTGAGGATATTTTATGTCTGCACTGTAGTCAGTACGAGGCAGATGAGGGAAATCGTATCAACCAGCCCACGCTGGGATTCGAACTCGCATGAGCTAATTGAAAGGCGAACTCTCTATCCCCTGAGTTATCCATGCTCATGTTTCACTTATTTTTATTTTATATCCGTAGTTGAACAGCCGACTTAATTTTGAGTTTGCGAGTACTAACGTAGTCTTGTAATTTTTGAACTAACCCAGAAGATAAGGAAACTCCTGGATCAGTACCTCCAGAGGTATTGATTTGTTATGGAACCATGGAGGACTTTGCGATCCCCCCGGACTGGATCAATCCACCAATCGTTCGGTCAACAGCCGAAGATTTTAGCCGATGGCGCAACAGAAGCAGTGCATTTGAAAATTCACATTGTGAATTAACGTTGTAAGATAGTTTTCAGAAACTATGCGATTAAGAGAATAATTTTTAAAAAAGGACAATTTGCTTTTTTTTTTAAAAAGAAACCTACAAAAATTTTAGGTTTTCACTTATAGCAAAATGGTATCTATGGTATCGAACGCGCTAGCAGATTGCTCCTTAGAGCCATGGTTTGAAAAATAGTGATATGAATTAAATTTGATTCATATCACTATTGCAATTTATATTTTTAAAAATATTTCTACAAGAGTTCTAGGTTTCGCTTATAGTAAAAAGGCACATTTCCGCATGGGCTCTAAACACCAACCTTTCGGTTAGCATCCGAACGCGCTTGCCGATTGAGCCACGGAGGCCGGCTTTCGAAAATTAACGTTTTGAATCAACGTTGTAACGGAATTGAGCGATTTTAGAAAATATGCAGTTAAAAATAACTTAAAAGGTGTTAATTTAGATTTAAAAAAATACCTATAAAAGTTCTAGGTTTCACTTATTTCTTAACCGTCGTTGAACAGCCGACCTCATTTTTCGGGTTTACAACTACTAATGTTCAACTCCGTAGCCTTGTAATTTTGAACCCAATCCAGAAGACAAGGGAACTCCTGCATCACATATTGGGAGAAATTTGCCTTCGTGGAGATCTTTTTGATGTAATTAACCCGCATATGCGTTACATGGAGTGGAAGACCGCGGGTGAAACCTGCCACGGTTTGACTGACGGCAAGGGGACTCCAACCCATGATCCGTCTACCACTGAGGATATTTCACGCCACGCCTGTGCAAAGAATATATAAGTGAGAAGAAGACCAGCTCTCATAGGCCCCCATGTAAACCTGTTCCGGAGGCAACGGTTACCTCCATCGAGGTGTGGAAGTATTGCTAGGAAAACAACCTGCCCCCTAACAGAGGGTCCTCCGTCCTTACCCCGTAAGCAACCCCATTCCCCTCCGCTCCCAACAAACAACTTGCGTCCCACTCATGCAAACAGCTAATGAAAAGTAACTCAATAGCCGTCTGCTTTTGTTCTTTACAGACTATATGGCTTTGAAAAAGGTTTACTTATTAAACAAGGAAAATATTTACTTGTGATGAAATCATTAAAAAATAAATATAATTCATTATTTTAACATAGGTACATAATTTAAATAGATATCGGTCACTTAAAGATGTCACTTTAAAGATGGCGAAAAATTTGTTGTCAAACAAGTTTAGAGACGCTATGATGGATGAAAAATGTGCGCATGCGTCGGCTCAAAAACCTTTGGCGCTTTTCTTGTCATACAGAGGGACCTTGCTGGCCCCCTGTTACGTATCGGAGAAGCTAGACTTCTTCTCACATTATATATTCTTTGGCCTGTGGTCGGCGCGAGCCGGATGCGGAATTCGTATTGACCAGCCATCACTGGGATTCGAACCCTGTTTAACTCAGTGGAAAGCGAACGCTCTATCCCCTGAGCCATCGCGGCTCAGGTTTCACTTATTGCAAAAAGACATCGCTTCCGGTTGGTCTTAAACAACCTATCAGCCAACAGCCGAGCTCGCTAGGTTTTTGCGCCATGGTGGCTTGCTTTCCATGCTGATCAAGAGTATTTTTTATGAAACTCTATATGCTCCCTTTACTAAATTTCAGGTTTGTATGATATGAATTATTACAAGTTGGAATGTAATATTTAAAATTTAAAAGGAAAAGAAACACACGCACCAAACATTTCCTTACATACCATTGTGGGGGTGGTAAGAAAAACGATACAAAATCTCTCCCCTCTTTTAACTTCTCAGGAGGGAGTCTGCATAAATTCCATCCATCACAAAACAAACTCGAGACATTGACAAATATCATACCACCCACTTTTTCAGTTTTTCTGCTCATCTCTCCTATATACTCAAATATGAAGGTCAGATTCGGTTCCGGGTATGGGGTTCATCTTTTTCATTTTATCATTTTTCGCCAACACCGGTACGAATGATATAAATGCATAACTAATTTACCAAATAGGAAACCTTTCGGACTGATTAATTAAGAAAAGATGCGGTGGATAGATATGAAACTTTCTTTGGCAATTACTTATGCAAATATCTGTGATGAAATTTCAGTTTTTATTAGAAATAGTAGTTGTGTTAATTTGAAAACTTGAGCGACATTTTGAATTAAAGAGCTCAAATAATGTAATAATAAACCACATTTTAAAAAAGAAATAATTAAGATTATGTCTCTTAGAATGGTATGTAATAATAAACAATTTCCATGTCGTTAGTAAGATGTTTTATGTACTGTGGTGTTATCTGGAGTAAAAGAAGAGCTTGTTGTAAATTTGTTATTTTTCTTATAAAATGTGGTTTATCAGTGTAATGCATCAAGCTCGTCGATGTAATGCTCTAATGAAAACTTTTACAACACAAGAATCGCTGCTTTCGTTTTTACTTTATAATGATGTATTTAATCGTTTACACTGTGGTGTTACTACCACTATAAATATTAAATACCAATTCACTAGTATATAAAACATGTTAACTTGATTCTGCCAAGAGGTACCTTTTGATAGATGAAGGTATGGCATCGTCGATTATTAAATCCCTTCAATGGTGACCTGCGGACGTGATAAGAACTCGCCAACATCGATGGATAGTCCACATTAAACAGTTGATTTGCTTTAAATATAGCACTAAAAAAAAAACAAAAAAAAAAAACGGAAAATTATAAAAAGTCTCCCGGTTAATAAAAAAAAATATGAAGAAAAAAATAATAATGATCGAAATGATATAAATAAAAACAAAAATGAAGAAAAAATATAATGAGAAAAATAAGTATATAAATTTTAAAAAAAATAAATAAATAAAAAACAGCATAAAAAAACTAGTGGTATTTGTTCATCGAATTCTATTCCAGATCTATCACATATCTATCTGGAAGGGGAGTAATGCGGTGTTATAATATTAAATATCAAATAAATATACCACTATAAATATTAAATACCAATTTTCTAGTATATAAGACATGTTGACTTGATTCTATCAAGAGGTGTCTTTTTATAGATGAAGGTTGGCACCGTTGATAATTAAACCCCTACAACATTATCGTGTTTTCTAGTTTAGAATAAATTATTTTTCAAAAATTTTTTTTTTTTGTAATTATAATGATTATAAAGCATATATCTTTCCAAAAAAATTCAAAAAATTGAGTCGTCATTCCTTTACAATTATGTAAAATTATTTAAAGGAACAAAATGTTCGCAACTAGTTCTTGAATAAGAATATCGTTATTGTATTCCTATACAATATATTCCTCTATAATATATTCCAATGCTGATTATTTTTGATAAAACGTGACGTTTTAAAAATAAATTAATTAATAATAATAAAATAAATAAATTTTCATTAAAAATAAATAAAATAATGTTCAATAATATAGTGCATTACAATATTATGACTGAATAAGAGTTTAAAGTTCAGTAATGAGGTCGTAATATGATTTTATTTTGAACCAGGAAAAAAACTTTAAACTACTCAAGTATTTTTTTAATCATTATTTTTTTTATTGTTTCTCAAAATTTTTGAGCGGATTTTGAATATTTATATTTTGCTGATTGCAAATCTGCAATCGGTATCTGCAAATCTGCAATCGGTATCTCTCTCCAAGCTACGTTTTTTCTTTTTTTTTCAATTACATTTTTAGTCTATTTTTTGTCGAAATGTTGAAGTTTAAAAACGTTGTATACAGCAGGAGGTTGCATAAATCTTGCGACAAATTTCCAGGGGAGCTAGGGCACATAATCAGGATTAAAATTGCATCGAAACCCCTGTCGAGAAAGGTCATCATACGCCACTAGGGGCATTTCACTATTATGAATTGTTTATCCGCGTGCTTCTGAACAGGTCATAATAAGGAAGCTTCTCGAGCCGCGTGCGATGACGTTTACGAGCATAGGTTCCTGCAATTTTAATTCTGGTGATGTGCTCTAACTCCTGTATGAGTTTATCCATATCATTTACGCGACTCCTTGTTATATACTATAACGATTTTAAATTTGTACTTTTCGACCAAAAAAAAAAAACAAAAAAATAACTAAAATTGTCCTTTTTGTAAAAAAAATTGTAGCTTAAGTAGCAAAACTAACTCCAGAATTGGAATCCCTAAACACAAATCGGGAAAGATCAAGTATTTATATAATTGCAACAAAATATTTGTTCTCCAGTATTGTCGTCCAAAGCAGATGGCGATGAGCACTCTTAACTACTAGCAAGAAACTCTACCAAATGGAGGAATTCTATGATTTCTAGTTCATCTTAACTTTTCATGTTTAGGTTTAGGAGCAATTTCTTTTTTCTATCTTTCGAATTGAATAAAATGATAGTATTCAAAATGTTTATACTTCGAAAAAAAACTTGCTCAACGAAGTGAAAAATTTATTTTAGGCTCATAATCTTTATATAATATTGAAACATAATCGAGAGAACAATTAACAAAATAGAGCTGAAAGAATATTAAATAAAAAAAATATGGTTTCAGTTTTGGCTCAAACAATCTATAAATATTTTTTAAAGGAGATAATAATTTGTTTGCAGTTGATAATTTATATTTTCCTACTTAAGGAGTTGTTAATTAAGTTTTGAAATAAAATTATTTGAAACCGCACGTTACATTTCTGTTAACTGTAACACTACGGAATTCATTTTTATTTATTTTAATAAGTTCCCTGTGTAGCTTTCATTATTCTAGTAATAACATATTTAAGAAAGGCAGAATAAATAAATTCTACGAACTTGAAATTGATAGAATAATTTAATTTATTTAAAACGCATTTTATTCTTAAGAGTTTGAATTTAAACTTGAATTCATTTTAAACTTAACTAGTAGTTACTTATCTTTGAAAATCGACTTGATTGAATTGACTTATTTATGTTAAAAAGTAACAGATTTAGCTTATTTCATTTATTAGTGTACACATCTATACATACAAAAATGTTTTTGCAATACCTTACGTTCAGAAGCCAATATTTTTATTTATTTAATTTTTATTTCTATCTAAATATTAAGTCGAATTGTAACCGAAATTATTTTTACTTTTAATTTTTAGATAAGAGTTTATAAATTTAGAAGAAAGTACAATTTCGTCGATCACTTTATGCAACCAAAAAATAATGTATAAAATAAATTTTTTACAATGAGTTATTAATGTATAAGTAAGTATGTATCAGTAATGTAAAAGTTAATTTTTTGAAATATCTAATTCTAAACTGAGTTATTACAGGGTAAAAAAAAAAAATTTTTATATTAAAGTACAAAGCGAATTTTCATACAGATTTTTACTCTCTGTAGCTTCAAAAAAATTACTGTATTAAATAAAAATATGGCGAATAACAGCTTTGTTCAACTAGCCAAATATAGGAAAATGAATTAATAAAATGTTCAAGTTGTAATATTTATAAATATAGATAGCTTTTTTTCTGAATTATTTTTTCCTTTCTAAAGCTTGAATTAACAACTGTATATAAATACGTATATAAAGGAAAAAGTTTCAGTATGATACAATGAACTTTTATATCTGAAAGAAAAAATTCGCCCCCGGGTGGGCTCGAACCACCAACCTTTCGGTTAACAGCCGAACGCGCTAGCCAATTGCGCCACGGAGGCCTGTCTGACCTTCACGATTATTGTTTAAAAAGAAAACGTCAATTGTACGTCAAAATGTTCATTATCAGGAAACTATTTGAGATAAACAAATGTTTTGGGTTCTCCGTCATTTAAATAACGATTACTAAATGTTGATAAAATTGTTATCAATATTTCTTAGATATTTAATGACCTATCATCTAGAAACAAATAAATTTCCCACATTAAAATTCAAAGTATACAAGTATTTTGTAATAGTATTATCCTACAATTATTATCAAATCTAATTTTTATTTTAAAAGAAATGCCGTTTTCTAATTAATTAATTAATCTAGTTAGTTGATCTTGTGTTATTAAACCATTTAGGTAGTATAAAGAATAAACCACCGTTAAAACTAATGTTTTATTATTATTGTTTTATTATAGTGCTAAGTAATTACAATAAGTTAATGAGCAGAAAACAAGCTATACAAGTATTCAAATTACTTTTCTAGTGTAATATATTAAAAAATATAATGCAAAATACTTTAACACATTTTTATTTTATTCATAGCGTTCCTATAATTAGGAATTTTAGACAAATAAAAAAAAATATAAAAAAAATAAAATCATTAAACAAAGGAAAGCCATGAGCAAGGAAATTCAAATAATAATTATGATAGCAATAAAAGAATTTGAAACAAATTTTGGTTAAAATAACGCTTGCATTTTAAATTTCATTTCTTAAAATACAGATTTTCTCATTATACAGATTTTGAGGGCAATTACGCTAGTATTAATTTGTCTTTATTTTTTTATTAACTGATTAAAAACGAAGAACTTTTTCAATAATATTTTAATTTGTTTTAAATGTTAAAAAAACAATGAAAATGTGAATTTCAATTGATTTTGCAGTAATGTTTTCATTCACAATGAGCTGTACTTAATCATATTGTAGAAACTGCAAGTATATATAAGCATTGTTTAATTGTTAGAATAAAATTAAGAAGTAATTGCGAAGATGTCGAGGGAAAAAAGCTTAGAAATCAGGGCATCATTTTTAAGACTAAAAAATATTCGAAGTGTAAAACTAATCTATGCATGTAATTGTAAGCATTACATCAATATATGTTATTCAAGGTATATGTTACGATTTCAATAAAAAAAAAATATCATTCATATCTATCATGAAAATTATATTAAAATTAGTTTTCAAATTTTGCGTAAGATAGACTCTTTGATATTATTGAGTTGTAAATTCTGTTTCTTCTCATTACAACATACATTGGGGGAAAAAAATCAAAAAATGATGTTTAGGCAAACTACTAAAATAAAGATATCAACAAAACCATCATCTACCAGTTCTATTGAAAAAAGTTTTGAAAATTCTGAAAAAAATGTACAAAATGATTATTGCTCACCTTCATGACTTATCATTGTTTACTTCACATAACTCCCATGAAAGAAATGCGTAATATAATGTCATTTATTTCATTCAAAAATGTTTGAAATTTAAGAAAAAAAATGTACTTTAAAATCGTCTGCTATAAATAAAGTTTAAAGATCATCAGGCAGTAACAAATGAAACAAAGTTGACCGCGAAATGCTTTAATTATCGTCTGCATTTTTAATTTTTTCGGACGTCTATATGCTTAGTGCTTTCATACAAGAACATTTTACTTAGTGTATTTATTAAAAGTCACATATCCTTCTTTCTTTGAATAAACAGAAGAAAAAAATATATTTTAATAATCTATTTACTAATACGAAATTTAAAAATCTTTTGTCACAGTTAAAATTTTAAAACCATCAGAACGATAAATAAACAGTGTATTTCTATGAAAGTTAAAATACGTTAGGAAAAATTTTCAATATCGTCTGCTTTTTGAAAAGATTTAGTTTCTTACCAGCTCAGTTTTGTTGGCGTTCAGCGTTTTGTGGCAGTTATACATTCTAATTATAAATTGAAAGAAATCTTGAGAAGATGCCTTTTAACTATTATTGTTAAAGATTTTATCAAGACAAGACCACAAAATCAGCTATCAGGTTTATATATATATTTTTTCTTTTGCAAAACCTTTCTTTTTTTAGATCTTTTAATAATTTTCCACATGTCGTTAAATATTCCTTCAATGATTTTCCATATTAAAATAATGCTCTTCTTCTTAAATCCATTTCATTAAAAATTTCAGTTACACATTACGTGTTTAGTCTGTCAAGCTATATTATACCTTAAAAAAATTAATTAATTATTTATTCACTTTTGATATGAAGAATTTGATAATATTTATGACTGTTTAATGACTTATAAATTTGATGACCGATTAATGAACATGGTATGACCTTATGATCAAAATACGAGCATTTTTAGATCAGAAAAGAGAACAAGTCATAAAATTGATTATTAAAACTATGGTTGATATTAAGAAAAGTAAATAATAATCAAAATGGAATTGATTTCAACCTAAAAATATCCTCTGAAATAAATAATCTTAATTTTTTTATTTTAATTAATGTTAAGGTTCAATAAACATTAATTAATAATTAACAAGCGAACTTAAATATTAATTTTAAAAATACAATAAAAGAAATAAAATTTCCCAGGCAATTATTATTTTAAATTATTTTTATTAAAAAGTGTTAATACATTAGTTTTTTTTATAAATTTTCCTCTGTACAAGCATTCATTGAAATGAAAGTATTTATGAAAGAATGCAATTACAAGGAAATTTCATGCTTAAATAAAACTAATCAGATATTAATTTATACCCTAAGAAGTGATTTCTGGGGCTTTTTTTAAGATATTATTTTTCCTAGTGCTTTTTTGGTGCTCTTCTTTCTGCCTACCAAAAAAATCTTCATATTTGTTGACTTTATATAAAAAGTTTATTCATGCAGAATAACTCTGGTTGAAGAAAGTCATATTTACTGGAAAGAAATTTATTATTTTTAGGAAAGGAAATTTTATGAATTTCGAAATACAGAATAAAAAATTTGCTTTTGTTGAATGATTTCGGAAATTTTTCGATTATTTATGAAGAATGAAATTTAATGCGTTTTTTATAATGAAGTTTAGACGTTAAATATTCCTTGGAAAAATATCTGACATCCGAGAGTTTAACCTTTTTTTCTCATTTTCTATATTTTTTTAATACTTTTTATTCCTACTATAATTTTATTTGTTTAATTTTTCTTTTTTTTATTTCTTATATGATTCATGGTTGAACCCATATATCTAATTTCGCATTCTTGAAAATCAGCGGAAAACTCTATGTTAAAAAAAAAATATATAATTTCATTGCTTTACATAAATTATAGTTCTAAATATAGTAGTAAATAATAAAAAAATACACATTTAGCAAAAATTCAAATAACTTTATTACATTTGTACAAAATCATTCTTACATTATTTTACATACATATCTACCATACGATAGCAGCAAAAATTGCTCGTCAGAAGTATTTACAATGGATGACACTAGTGATCAGCTGAGACAATTAACAGCACCTCATCTTTGGTTTTTTTTTCTCAAAGTCATTCAAACAACTCTAGCAATGAATACAAATTAACTGTGACTGTCTACGTATATCATTGGTAAAAACCTTCTTATTTAAGTCTAAATATATTCAGCAGATATGATTGCATTATGTTCTTATAGCCTCCACATGACGCGGAAGATTTTTACTTAAATGTATGCATTACTTCTTGATTCATGATTTAATAAATTACATTTTATATTTATTTTTAATATTAAACGTCGTTGTAAAAATATCGGAAAATTATTTTAAAAAATCTGTACAAACGTTTGTTTTCGAGAGATAGCTCGGTTACCCCTAGCAACTATACAATACCTAGCACTTTGAGTGTTAAAATTTTAAGTGTCAATGTTTAATAAATTAATGATAAATATTGATTTAATAGTTTATTGTTTAGTTTTCTTTTCTTTTTTTTCTTTTAAATGAACGCAGCTATGAAATGTTTAAAATAAATAAACTCAATGTCTCATTTTCAGACTACTAAATAATAGTAGTCTGAATATGAGACAATTATTTTGTTTTAAAACATAGCTGCGTCCATAATTAATAAAATAAAATAAATAAGAACCATTGGAAGAAGCTCCCAATTCTTGGATTAAACTTTTATTTTAAAGTTCAATTAAAAGCTCATATTTCTATGCCACCGTGAAAAAATGCTCTTTAAAAGCATAAAATCGACAGGTTTTGCTAGAATTTTTGGGAAACATCCAATTAGCAGGTTTGGTTTTGAACATTTGACGGACAATTAGATTTGCAATATATTCGTTTAGTAATAAATACTTGTGTGGTTTACGCTCATAATTGGCGTGAAATTCCATGAAAGACCTTCGAATATTCCCCAGATCGTGGGAAGGGACACCGAATACACCATGCTTAAGATAAGGATGACCACAAAAAGGGGACAAATTGCTTGTAAACTCCAGATCCTCCCCCGAAACAAATGTGTGCTCCGACCACCCATGAAGGTGAAGAGAGCACCCCCAAAGCTACAAATTAGTCGTCAAGCTCAGATGGGGAATAAATTGCACATTTTTCTAGTGAAAAGACGAAAGCAATAAAATATCCCTTTTTAATGGTGAGAAAGAAAAAAAATACATCAATTCCAAGCAATTTGTAAGGTTTTATCTGAAGAAAGGTCAGCCTTTTTAGCACCAATATAATGGTCAGTTTTCCCACGGGAATTTTAATAAAAAGTCGAGGTAACAGGCAAAATTGGAAGAAAAAAAAAAGGCACCAAAGATTTGGAAACTATAATTATTTTTTATTCATCTTTTCTTTACTTTAAATTTTAGAAATTTCAAAACTGATTTTAATAACAACACTGGGGAAGAGATTCAGAGATAATTATCGGAATCTAAAATTAGATTTGTATTTTGCTTCTTAAAGATTGAAAAGGCAGTTATCGAACACTAGAAGAATGTCTTTCCCGAGGACAATAATACTTTGTTTTATCCCGTTGTTTTTTAAAAAACGCTTTTTTATATATTAATAATTTAATAAATTAAATACTTTTTTTAAAAATAAGCTTTTTGCGCAGAGAATTTGAAGAAAATGTCTATTGGACTTCATAGGCTCAGAAGTTGCATAAAATTGCGACAGTTAACTAGATGCCGAATCTCCTGATTTTTCCCGCAACATTTTATTTTTATTTTTAAGGTGATAAAAAATATTTAAACGCTAATATTTCTATCTCCCTTTATTTTTATGCCTTCAGAAACTGATGGGATTTTTAGGTTTTTTTTAGGTCGACAGGATTCACTAATATTATTTTCATATTTCATCGAAACGGAACCAACTATCCGAGCGGAACTAGCCATGATTCCTGAATTCTCAGCTTGCAAGAAAATTCTTCTTTGCAATTAAGTATTTCATCTTTTTTTCTATTGATTCATTAATATTTCCAACTAGATATAAAACAAAGTATTAATTATTTAACTCCAATTAAATTTTTATAATGTGGTGCAAGGTCATAAATGAAACATTAAATTGATTCATTTATAAAAAATTAAAAAAATAATAATGAATACATGAAAAAATTGTTGAAATAATAAATTCCAATAGATAATATATATTATTTAATTCGACGAAAAAGTTTCACAGAACTTTGTTAATTTTTTAATAATTTGGTAAATGAAGGGTTTTGGTTTATAATGATTTTGTCCACACATGAAATTTTTTTATAATATCCTTTAAAAATATTAAATGTTTGCATCGTTAAAATAATTCCTACTTTAAACTAATTACTATAGTAGAGAGGATCTCTGGCAAGCTTCGGATCAGGACTATGGAGAAAAAATGATATTTGATACACGAATGTTAACTTATTATCATTTGTAATGATGTGAAGAATTTTAAATTTAAAAAAATAAAAGATAAATGCGGTTCAGTGTTACATTTTCCCCACCCATACTAGATAGGCAATTCTATTTTTTTTAATAAACCACCATCACACAGTTTTGTATTTTTAAAAATATTCTTATTAATAAAAATAATAGACGCGATTAATTGCGTCTTTGCTTCAAAATTCAGCTATAAAATAATATTAAAAAAAAAAAAAAAAAAAATAAGAAAAAAAAAAACGTTCCTGAAATTAGAGTAATTATTGGCATCTAATGGGTTAACTGAACTAATAATTCAAATCGGTAGGTATTAACATTTTACACTTTAAAAAGGGTATTAAAACAATTTCTATAAAAAATTCGCTTAAAAAAAAGTAAATCAATAAAAATAAAAAAAAAGTGTCAACATTTCTTGTCAGTCTTGACAGCATTTTAATAGATTTAAGCTCTTACTGCATATAACTACGTCATTATAACTATCTTACCGTTAGTTTATAATTACAGATGGGAAAAAACATTGGCGTACATGTGTTCGAGCTTATTGATAGCTAAAAATTTGTATGCTCTTAATCAAAATTATTTTGGCGTGCATGTGTTCGAGCTTATTGATAGCTAAAAATTTTTATGTTCTTAATCAAAATTATTTTGGCGTACATGTGTTCGAGCTTATTGATAGCTAAAAATTTGTATGCTCTTAATCAAAATTATTTTGGCGTGCATGTGTTCGAGCTTATTGATAGCTAAAAATTTTTATGTTCTTAATCAAAATTATTTTGGCGTGCATGTGTTCGAGCTTATTGATAGCTAAAAATTTGTATGCTCTTAATCAAAATTATTTTGGCGTACATGTGTTCGAGCTTATTGATAGCTGAAAATTTGCATGCGCTTAATCAAAATTATTTTGGATTTTTTTTTTTAAATAAATGGGGTCTTATTATCAGTATGGTGAGTAATCTTAGATTTCCACTTCTACCCTTCAACACGCAATGGATCAGATGTTGAAAGCATAAATACAATTTATTACAGTGGGTTATGTAAAATATTTTGCAACTGAATTATAAAGAAAAAAGTTTAAATTTTGAAACGTATAGGATTTTCAATACGAAATTTGAATGATACTGAATTTTGTATGCAAGATAAAATTCTCCTGATTTACCACATTCCTTAGAATGAATTACAGTAATAAGTTTCTAATATAATTGAGGCAAACGTGTAATTTTTATAATCTATATCTATTTTTTTTTTCTCCTTTTAAGGAATATTTAATATTTAACACTTTGTTGAACAAAACACATTTGTAAATTAAATGAAATAATTTGTTGAAAGTGGTCAATACAATTTTTACAATTAAAGCGATATTAAAATCTTATATAATTTTAAATAAGATTTATATAATTTTCTAAATTTATATAATTTTATACATTCAAAATTATGAGCAACCCGAATATAATAGAAAACCTAAGCTTGATTTATTCATGTTTCTGAATACAAATCTATTATTAAAAATGTTACCCCCCCCCCCTTTTTTTTTTATAGAAAACGTATTGAAATGAACTTTGTCAAAATATACCTGTATCAAGGAATAAAATATTTGTTTGGACTTTTTATTTTCTGTACGGGGAACAAGTCTATTCACATCGAAATAACGATAGGTGACAGGAAATTGATAATGTGCAATGTTTCCGGTCAACAAAGTGTTAAATGAAACCAGCTAAATTAATGTGTAACATTACGTTTGTGTCATATAATATGTGTTCAATTCTACTGGCAGTACAACTAAAGAAAATTTAGTTATTTAACTCTGCTTTATATATTTACTTATTATTGACATGATTGCATTTAAATTGGCATAACACTCTGCAATGGCATTTTCTCCAAGCTACGCCACGGTCACTTCATTTCCACCTGAAGAACACAAGAACTCGATATGACCAGCTTTAATACTTAAGACTGCCTGCGTCTTAATATGCAAACTGCTTTTTGCATATGATGGAATTTTCGACCATAAGAATACGCTTGCTCACCACTGTGTGGTGTTAAGACCCCGTCAGAAGACACTATGAAGAGGTAAATGACTGGTAGTGTTCAACACAGGATTCGGAACTGGAGCAACTGGAGAATGTTCATTGCTTGGAGGAGTTGGCATGGTGGATTGGCATACATACCACTCACTGAGGTTTGTCGTTGTAGTGCCACTGTCACTGTCATATCCAGATCCTGATGTGCTTCCATTTGGCGTCACTGGTGGTGGACTTTTCCCACTGCCACCATGGACTTTCATGTGTTTACGTAATGATGATGGATGCGTATAACTTTTATCACAACCTCGGATTTTGCAGTTGTAAGGCTTGTCACTCGTGTGTACATGAGAGTGCTTTTTCCTGTCGGAACTGTTGGCGAATTTGCGATCACAGCCAGCATATTCACATTTAAATGGTTTTTCACCTGCAACAGAAAAGGATGGATTTGTAACAAAGTCAATAAAAACATAAGCAGACAAATAATTTAGAAACTATAATATAATTATTGCTTTATTTTTCTGTTTCTAAATTCGATACATTGTGTACCAGAGTTGTAGTATATATTGCAAGACGGATGCCTTCAATTCGATATCGATATAAAATAACTCATGTATGTAGTAATTGTGCAAATATAGAATGTGCCAAACATATATTCTTTATACCCTACTACACCAAACCCGAATCATGATTATTTTATAAATTATTTTTTGAAAAGGTTTAAATATGTACTTAGACATATTTAAATATTAAAAGAAAGGTATTGGTTGCCTTTATGCGCGATGTTTACTGATAACAGTTTTTACTGAATTCTAGAAATTTTATTTTCGGTACAATTATTATACTTAACAAAAAGCAGCGAAGCACTGCTATATCTAGGCGTACATATATTTGTACTCAAATATTGGTATACCATGACTACAACAGTTTAGCAAAATTACAGAGGCAAAGGAAATCGTGCAGAATAATTTTAAAATAGACAATATATTATTTACAAGTGAATGTAAGAGTTCCAAAGATTTACAATACAATTTAGAAGAAACTTAGAATTAGCATAATTGCAGACATATCACGAAATATCTTAAATATGATGAAGTTCGTCTAAAGGTGTAACGCAACAATCGATGACACTTTTTTTAAGTCTTTTCAATTCCATCCAATAAAACTGAGGGAATTGATCATTGTCATGCCCCATACAAAGAATAGCCCACTTTAAGACAAGGTTCCCACCCACTCCATTGTCCGCTGGACCACGAACCCTTGTTCACCAAATCGAACACTTTGACACTTGGGTAGCTCTGAATAGAAACCTTCTTTTATATCTTAAATTTACAGTTCTCTAAAAGCACCGTTTATCAAAAAATAGATGGGTGCTGAGTCTCCCAATTTGAAACCCTTACCATGAGCAGATCTCCCTACACCTGCATTCCTCAATCACCCACCATCTAATTGAAGGTGATTCTTACAGTCAAGAGTTACCCATCATTTCCAGTCATACCCATAGCGAATTCCTGCAAAGAATGGAATGTGTTGTTTTGTGTTTACCTTCTATACAGGTGCAAAGGAGGAGGGATCAAAACAGAGAAGTCCCTCTTTTTTTTTTTTTTTTTCTTCTGTCTAAGGTTCAAGATATTTATTAGGGCTATAACTGCTTGAAATATTACCTGGGAAGAATTTATCGTAAGATCTCGCACAGTTAGAATTTCCACGATGTCTTAATACATTTTTAAAATGTCAATTAAAAGTTTTAGCTCAGAATATTTCCATAATGCTACTTTCATCTCGTATTTTAGAATCTTTAAACATTAAGTGCTTTCGAAATATTGCTTTCTTATCATGTATTAGAATTATTATTAAAATGCATCGATCATACCATGATCTATGCAATAGCTTGTAAGAAGCCTTTTTTTTTTTTTTTTTTTTTTTAAAAAAGGAAGAAAAAAAAGGTTCAGACCTAGAATGTTTCTGGAATAATGTTTTCATTTCGTCTTTTAAAATCATTGTTAAAATGCAGTGATTATAACAAAATCTATGCAATAAATTGAGTGAAAAATTTACAGTGGGATCTCAGTTAGTTGGAATCATCACAACGTCTTGTCTTAATACATTTAAAAAAATTAATAAATAAAAGTTTAAAAATCCAGAAAATTGCTTTTATCTTAGTTTTTCATTTCCGCAAAAACTCATCGATTATAACCTATTCAATAAATTGTCGATCTATTAAACTTTTCTTGGTTTATTTTTAAATAATTACAATTTCAAGAAACTTTTTTTTTTCGAAATTTTTTTTTTTTTTTTTTTAAATAACAGCTTTAAAGTTTTAACTGAATATTCAGCATCAGAATTTATAAGATGTATACTAGGTATTATCCAATACTTCAGAGTAGTTTTTAGAGTTACGTAGAAAAACTTAGTAGTTTTTAAAAGTAAAGAGGCATAGTTTAAATTATTTAAACTGGAAGTTTATGTAAAGAAAAGGAGAGTTTTTTCAAGATATTGAACTGCACTAAAAATTTACATAAATGCTATTTACCTAAAAAAAAAAAATATTTAGATGTACGACTCCCGTTTATAACCAGACATAAAACATGGCAAAGATTATTTTTAAGATTTTATATCAGTTGATTTTTTTCAACGTCCGCAGCAGTTCCTACCCATCAGCTTCAAAGAAACTCAGCGTGATTGACGTCTTCAAAAAAAATTATCTCTTTCTTCGAAGAAACTCTATTCATTGTCAAAAGGTGGAAGAGTTTCATTTTTCCTGCATCTCTAAGATTGAACACATTAAAAAAAAAAAAAAAAGTATTGAGGCATAATCCTTCAGACATAATGCAGCTGACTTCGGGGAGTAACATTTGGTTCGACATTTTTCGCAGAACGGCAATCCCGTGAACGAGTTTCCTTGAATATCATATATATAAATTTATATTTTTACACTAGAATGACGTAGAGCAACGGTTCTTAATTTTTTTTTTTTTCAGCCACGGAACCGTAAACGATCAAACTTAATTTGGTAGATCCCTGAATTTTAAATGATAACGAGAGAAAAAAGGAAAAGAAAAAAATAATAATAATAAATAAATAAATAAATTCCGAAATATTTAATGTGAATGAAATTTTTTTATTGCTTCATCAATAAGTCTTAACATTAGGTTTTGAATTAGACAGATGAATTCGCAAGTCTGCAGAGGCTTCATTTTTTGCTGTATAAGTTACGTCAAGTTGTTTTTGCCGTTTAAATTGAAACTTAATAAAATAGGCTGGATTATAATTTTTGAAAAAGAACTGTTTTTTCTTGAATTTGGTTAATTTATTTTGCATTTCAAAGTTCGATGAAAAATACTGATTGCAATAATTTGTAAATGCATATCGTTTAGCAATTTATTCTATATATTGTTATTGGGAAAAGAAATGTTTTTTTAAAATTTCCTATTTCAATTTAATTGCAATTCTACATAAATAAATTCATACATATAACTTTATTAGTAAATAAGTAATGGATTATTGGTTGAAATCAAACCTATTATAGTTTTCAAAAACTGGTTTTTAAAAAAATCCTAACTTATGGAACCCCTGTGATCTTTCCATAAAAGGAAGGTTCCGCGGAACACCACTTGGGAACCGCTAGAGTAGAGCCTCAACTTGGCATATGAAGAGCAAAATTTACATTTTAAGAGAGACATAACTAGTAGCACTTAAATTTAAATATTTTCTTATTTCTTATCTAAAAATGCTTAATATCAGTCGTTCAACTCCATTTTAGCGGAACTCCAACTTGTAATTATTGAATATGTTTGCTAAAGAAAGCCAATTTCACAAACAATTGTCGTACTTCAACATGATTCATGAATCTACAACAGTGATTCCTAAAAGGTGTTGCGAGGAACCCTGGGGTTCTGTGAAAAGGTCGCAGGGTGAGTCAGGACTTTTTTTTTTTATCAGTAATGATTTTTGAAACCTGTAATAAGTTTGAATCTAGACAAGAATTGCTTATTTATTTAATATTTAGGTTATTTCATGAAATTACTTAATAAAATACAAATAGAAAAGAAAAAGCAAATTTTAAAAAATAGAATTTTTCCTTTGACAATCCATCCTCCATGACAGTTCTTTTTTAAAAAAATCATCATTCATATTTTATTTTATTAAATTTTATTAATGCCTACGCCTGCAAGACAGTCCCTTCGAAACAGAGCTTTTTGGCCAATCCTCTAACATAACTGGAAAGATGCTCCTGTTTAGTTTCAATTATGGGTTTTTACATACCTGTATTTTGCATATTGCAAACATGTCCTGAATCTCGTTCCTTTCACAGAACATTCCGAGGGACACTTTTTGGAAACAGCTGCTTTATATAATTGCTTATAATGGATTAGTATGACTGAATGAATAAATTAAAATTAATTGATTATGATAAATATTATTGATATTCGAATTAAATGTCTGCCAACACATGTCCCACATATAAATGAAAATTGAGAAAATATGAAAATTGATAAGAGATAAATAAAAAGGATTAAAAGCATATTAGAATTTTCCCACCCGTTCGACAGCTGAGTTCGATCGGGAGATAGAAAGGCCTCTTACGCATTAATTATTCCAAATTCACTCTAACTAATAGAACTATCAATATCACAAATTATGTTCCAAAAACAATCCTAAAAAACCCAAAACAACATCAGTCTTATCAATATTGATTCACATAAGTAACTTAAAACATAAACACGTGTATTAACGTAAACAATGATTTAATCCCGGAAGATAAATCTCGTTCCTTTTGCATAAATAAACAAAGCCAGAGCATCGTCTCTAGGTTCAGGACACTTAACCTTTTACTCATGGGAGCCCTTCAAAATGTCAACCGGTGTGTCACCAATTTTGTTGTTCTTTCATATTCTTCAGTTGAACAGAAAATGGCCAAAAAGGAGACATGCCAAAACAGATATCCGAGTTTCGCCGGTTGCCTGCGCCCACAATTTCACCGTGGCTGTCAAAATAAATGTAGAAATGAAGATGGAGTTGTGAGAAGGATTAGTCTAGTATTTCCTTCCCAGTGCAAAGTGACTTCCGCGACTTAAGCCTTGTTCTCACTTCTCGTTATTTGCGCGAAGCGCCATAAAGGATGTCTTTATTGAGTTCATCAACATTAAGAAACCTTAAGAAAAAAAAAAAATCAACTCCATCAGGTTGTGCCGAGTATTGAAATAAAGAGGAGAATATAAAACTTTTTTTATGATTTTAATGAGTATTTTTGGGAGTTGTGCCACACCAAACCATGAAAAGCTTTATGATTTTGAAGTGAACAACTGTAAGTATGTGTGATAATCTGCATATCCTTCAACAATTCAGAAAGTTACTCTTATTATAGATTCAAGTTTACAACATCAAGTTATTTACACATTTATTGACCCAATGTGTCACTAGTTTAGCCAAAATTCAATTAAACTTTTTAAGTCCGTTTAATTCAGCTATAATTATTTTTATTTTTACTGATAGCTATTTTCATTTCCCCCCGTCTTCTTTAAGATTTTAAAGTTAGATTATTTCGAGTTTTAATAATTTTTAGGAACCCTGCACCAGTTTTAAAATTATTAGTTATAGTAGAATGAACAAAAAAGTGCTATGTTATAAAATATATTTACCGGTGAGCACAAATTTAGATCAATACTCTTTTATAACTTTTAGTTTTATACTCTTTTTAAATTATTTAAAAATAAAGTTACCAAGATTTTAAAGTTTTTTTTATCATCAGTTTTAACGGAGAGTAGCAATCCTGTTCTAGTTTCAAATAGTTTAAAGCAGACGTTTTCTAACTTTTAGAATCTATCCCCCCCCCCTCTAAACACTGATGTGAACTTAATAAGCCCTCTTAATTTTCTTACCATAAAAAGAACTCACTGCTTTTTTAGAATTTTAACTGAATTTCTTGAACTTCTGAGCCCTCCTGGTTAAAATAATTTTAAATTATACTTAAAACCATATAAAATACGTCACTTTTTCATTCATTTACAATTCCAAGAAATTACCTATTACTTTTACTAATTCGTGTTTCGATTATAAAGGTTTCATTCATGTGTGAAAAGTTTATTTCCGAGTGTTCCCGGCAGCAATTTTTATAAACTGTTTACTATTATTGGTATTTCGGGGAAATCAAGGTCAATAATGAGACAAGTTGGTTCATCAAAAACTTGCCGATCGCGAGAACTTGTCAAAACACGTTTTTTTTTTTTTTTTTTTTTTTTTCCAATACAAGTAACAGACGCGCTAGTAAGTCTTTTTGATCGACGGCTTCTAACAAAGCTCTTCACTGTGGCATGGCTTTAATTAGACAACAGAGAAATGTGAAATGACACTCCTTGTTTGTAGAGTGTTTAATTATCGGTGTTGTATTCTACTTGAATTCTATTCTTCTAGAACAGAGATTGGATTTTAGGGCGGTGGGAAATGCAGTGATTACCTGTCAATTGGATGATTCTCTATTCGATTACCGCTTTTAATCAAAGAACTAAAAGGATTTTTTAATTAATCTGGATCAAGTGAGCATAAGCACAAACAATGATTCTAAGAATAACGGTGCCATTTGGCTACAGGCATGAAAATGTTCAAATGACAAGCAACAAAGCAATTTGTTATCGCGTTGACGCAGTTTAAAGAATTGGTTTTGCCAGTTAACTTATAAAAGCCTGGCCTCAAGCTAGTTTCTCAGTCTTTATTCTATTAATAGAACTCTTTAATTGAAATAGAAATGGACTTTAATAATGTTTTGCGTTTACTACAAAATAAGTAATATTTCAGACCAAGCATGATATTTGTGAAAAAAACGAAAAAATTCAATAACAGGCATGCAAGTGTCAGGTAAATAACAATTCATTAATTTAATAAATAATTGATGTTGTTCATCAACATGTAAAAGCCTTTGTTCTATTAATAGAACTCTTTATTTGAAATAGAAATGGACTTTTTTTCACAGTTTTGATTTTATAACAAATATGGAATATTTCAGACGAAGCATGAAATTTCTGACATAAATGGAAAAAATTGTAATTTAAGCATAGCAAGGGTCAGGTAAACAGCAATATAGTTAATTTAGTCTTTAGTGAAGGTAAAAAAATATATTTTTAAAAAAATGTTAGTTTGCAAATTTTATTTCGTCAACTTAGTGGAAATATAATTTCAAGCAATGTAATATCCAAGGATGTGATACTCAATTATTTCCAACTGTACGAATTGCAATTTTTAAATTATTAAATAAAGTAACAAATATTATATTTGTTGGTAATTGGTAATTCGTTGATTGACTCCAGTACATGAACTCAAATATATTGAATGACTCTTCTCCTAGGCTAATTGATAAATAGCCTAATTTTTCTAGACATTTTAAAAAGGCATCTGTGTAATCACATAAACATTCAATCTATGTAAGAAATGATAAATAAACTTTACTCACAGAATGGACAAAAGAAAGGCTAAATGTTTTAGACGTATATTGATGAGAAAATAGCTTTGAAAATTCTTTGTATTTGACTATTCCCGTATACAATAAAAGTCTTAATTTCTGATGCCACAAGCAAAAAACTTTGAGAAACTTGTCAAATTCAATCATCCCGGAAGGGAGACTGGCAAAGGTAAGGAAAAAAAATTGTCTATTGTCTTCTACTTTAACACCTGCCCGACGCGTCAATCGCTGTGTCATATTAAAAGACTGATGAGCGTCTATTTTTGCTATCTCACTATAAATTTGTTATTATCACGATGACGGGCTGAAAGTATTGGAGTTGTGTTGTTCGATGCTTCTTCTCCAATATGCCGATTTATTTTTTGACCTGGATTTTAAGTGATGCGTTGAAGTCGAACATGCGTCGATCGAGATTTAGGTAGTCTTCAAATGGTCGCTCAACTGAGCAAATTGTTAGGTTAAAAAGGTCTTTTAATTTTCTTAAAAGCTGGTTTAAAAATAGATTTCGATCTATGATTTATGCTTTTAATCAAAATAAGATTTGACTGTTGTGGCGTGTGGGTTGTTGTATTTCATTCGCACCCATTCATGAAGAGTGATTAAAAATGATTGCTCAGTTTAAACTCGTGATTATAAACCACATAAAAAAAAGTATTCTTTTTGACACGCATTAAGTCAGATTATAAACGAGTTCTCTAACTTTGGAATGAAATAAATTTTGATTCTAAACAGATTATAGTTTTTGTAGATTCTTTGTTAGTTTTATATATTTTTAAATAAAAGCTTTTTTCTGATTAAATCATCCTATATTTTGATTAAGAATTTTTTTAAAAATACGCATTCTGTATTTCACACAATATAATGAATGATGAAACCGTTTTGTTGATTTTTATTGTATTATTTTCTTTATAATATTAGAAAAATTCAAATACACTTTGCTTTCAAAAATGAAATTAAACAATTTAATATTTAAATTTTTTGCTACTTGGTCACAAATTTTTTATTCCATTTTTGAAAATAACCACCTCTAAGATTTCAAGCTAGACTTTGCCTTCAGTGTAGGGAAAAAAACAAAGTTATTTTTAAGAATTAACGATTTTAGTAAAAAAAAGAAGAAAAAAAAATTACAGGAAATATTAAAAGTTTTTTTCAGTTGGGAATTAAGTTCAACTAATACGTTTGGCATTTCTATAAACAAAAAGTTATCGCTTATAGTTTTATGTTTGACCATCAAAATGATTATTTACAATTTTTTCATTAAAATAATTGATCACGATTAATTGTATTTTATTAAAATGATTCCTTTCAAAAACAGAGCACGTTTTTTATTCTTTGAAATATTAAATCCTAAGTTCTTCGAAATATTAAATCCTAAGTTCTTTGAAATATTATTCCCCAAAATATTGAAAAAATATATTTTTATATATATGTAACATAAAAAGCTTCAATTAGTCTTTTTATGTTATCCTAATTAATTCAAATCGAAATACTTTCTCACACTTTTAAAAGCCACATCCTGTTCTTAAATCTATTTTTTGGCTCAGGCATTGCATTTGATTAAAAGCAGGACATTTTTCTCTTTTACTCTCCGTGGGAATCGCGAGACCTATTGGATAAACCAATTACAATTTCTAAGATTTCCCTATTTCCCTAAATTGAAACATTTTACGGATTTTACTTTGCAAGATTTTCCCTAACATATAACCAAGGAGCGCAACTTTTCATACACACTCTCATGACTGCTCTGATTTATAATTAATAAATAAATTTTGTACCCTCCTTCTCAGCCTAAGACCTGTTTTAATCCTTCCACTCGGCAACGACGTTATATATATATATATATATATATATTTTTTTTTTTTTCTGTAATTTTACTTAACCCATTTATGTTTTGAAACAAAAATGTAATTCCGTGAAAATCAAAAAAATACATTCTAATATGAAGCTTATATCTAAAAGCTAGAAAGAAAAAAAAACATTAATAATATAATTTTAGTGGAACCGTTTTATCAAAAAAAAATTTTTTTTTCACCTTAAAATGTTGTTGTTGTTGTTTTTCCTTCTTCCCCTCCAAAATTAAAAACTATGAATTACAAGCTAATTTATAATGTTTTTCTTTTTAAGAATTTTCACATTAAAAAAACACACGCCTTAAAATTAGTTGCTCTAAAGATTGTTATAAACATCCCTTATTTTATATTAAACAACAAACTTACCAAGCATTTAAAAGGGGCAAAAATAGCACAAGTAATTAAAATGGAATAAATAAATGAACTAACATCCAAAAGCCTGTAAACTAAACGCTCTTTAAGAATATTGGCAGGAAATAAGAACTTAAACAAACAAAAATGTTAAAGGGTCTTTGTGTAGCAATTTCGTCTTCTGTAATTATCCCATCAAGTAGGTTAAGGATGTGCAAGCAAACATTCAGCTTCTCGGTGTAGTTCAGTAATTCGGCTAATTTTTCGAACTTCTTCTTTTCCGTGTAAAATGCTGGAACTAAATGGCAGTAATTTTTTTTTTTCTTTTTTTTTAAAGAATATTTTCAGTTTTCTTATTATTTCGGTTCAGAACTTGAACGCGGAGTTAAGAGGTTAAGAAAAAGCATGCTGAAGTCCTGTTTGTGATAAGAAAATTGATGGCGAAGAAAAGGATTCGGATTTAAATTCTGAGGCGGAAGTTGAAGAAAACGTTTCCTTATTTTTTTTTTTTTTTTTTTTTGAGAAAATGTAAATTTGTTTCGTTTAAATAAACTCAAAAACGACAATTAAATTTTTTTTTTAAAAAGAAATTTTAAATTTGCGACATATTGAACTCGTATCAGTTTTACCAATTTTAATTCGATTATTCAAATACTTGTAAAAACCTCTTGACTAAGAAGTTTAACTAAGTATTTATCTTAAAAATTTTAAAATTAACGAATATATATATTATTTTTTAAAGACCGAGATTTTGCATACTCGAATTTTCTTGTCACGAACTGAGAATGAACTTAATGTGAGTTTGAACGAGTGCATTCCGAATTGACAGCAAATGCCCGGGAAACAGATCTCTCAAACTGCGGCTATTCAGTTACTTCGTAGCATACACCCCTGAAAGTACGGGATGGTAAATGTAAGTGCTGAATCTCTACATTAAAGCCACATTAATTCTAATTTCCAATGACAAAATTTTATGAAGTGTTAAGGTTTTTGCCTTTACGATAATTTTAATTTGAAAAATCAGAGTTATAAGTAATTAGGGCAGCAGCATTATAATTTGATCAAAAAAAAAAAAAAAAAAATCGATCTGAATTTATCAAGTACGAAGCGTTTAAATAACTTTTTTCTGTTTTCATCGAAAATAAGCAGTTAGCGAGTCCCACAACTTTTGCTCTAAAGTAATATTTGGACAGATGGTCTCTTTTTAAAACTAGTAACTACTCTTGAATTTTTAACAGGAAAACTATTGAACATAGTAAACTAAAACACAACGATTAAAATTCATATTTTATCGAAATGCTAAAAAAATTTTTTTTATTAATCTTTACAACATGATTTTTCAGTTTTAAAGGGCAAATAAGGTACTTTTAGGGACAATCAAACCATCTGTTTTTTTTTTCTTTCGCTGTTGATTGAAAAACTATGTTAAAAAGAGTAGACACCAACAACGAGTTTAGCTATGTATTATGCTTACATACTCTTAAATAAACTACTTACATAAGTATAAATTCAGTACTGATTGCCACTAATATGTGCATCATCGATTTCAAGAACATTAAACATCGAATATTTGTTTTGTTCCAATTCAAATAACATTATAAACAGAATATCTTGTTTTTAAAGTATTAAATATTATAATATTTAATACTTTAATAATTTTATTATTGAAGAAGTTTATTAATAATTTGAAGAAGTTTGAAAATGCTCTCTGAGGTTATACAAACTTTACCATTCACATATAAATGCTGTGAATACTACATTTCGCCTCAAAAAACCATTCCATTAACTTCTCAATCTGCCCACCCAAAAATCTGAATCCAAAATGATTGCAAACAAAGCCTTTAATACTCTATTTCCCCCCCTTTTTTTTTAAGATTTCCTTGGACAGCTCGTGACGTTCTTCGTCGCAACCAACATTTATTCTAAGGGTATCAACAGGATTTGAAAGATTTATGCGACGTCATAAATAGGCGACAAAAGCAAGTGATGCATTTTTGCATTAAATATATTTTATTAGATAACCACATTATTTATTACTTGGCTTACCCTGTTGATCAGAAAACAGTATTAAAAAAAAGCAGACACCAACAGCGAGTTTAATCATGTACTGTATATTTATATATTTTTCACCTAACTACATACACAAAAACCTACTTTCAGTACTTATCGTCTCTAATATACAACACTATCTCTTGTTCTGGTAAAACAGTAAATTGTTTGAAGACGTAACTTGAGATTGAAAAAGCGGATATGTAAACTTTACCATTCACCCGTAAATGTAAATGTCGTGAATATTAAATGTCGCTCAAAGACCCATTTCATAAACCTCTCATCTCCCCACCCAAAACATGAATCCAAAACGTTTGCAAACACTGCCTTCAATATCCTATTTTCCCCTTTTTTCAGACTACTTTGGGCAGATCGAATGTTATAGAGGCCGTGACGTATCCAGTCTCAGCCAGCAGTTATTCTAAGGCCATTTAACAGGGCCGGAGAGATTTATGCGACCTTATAATGGGCGACAAGAGCTTAGTAGGGTGGAGGGTAAAAACTATATAATATAAAATGCCCCCCAGCCCCCTTTAGCTTATAATAATACAAACCAATGCGGCCTTTGGTACAGAGGTTGGAAAAAGCTATGGATTTTTATTTTTATTTTTTTTATTTTCTTCCATTCTTTACCCGATGAAGGGACCACGCTATTTTCCACGCGTACCAGACTGTCATAACAATGCGAAGAGATTTGCTCGTGTTCGGGTTATAGAGTAGGGGAGGCACAGGTAAAAAAAAAAAGTAATAAAAACGCCTATAATAATAAAAATGAAACAGAAAGATTTAAAATCCAGACAGACTGCCAAGGGTTGCCACATTTGAAAATTGTTCGCTGAGTAGGTATATTACCTGCCACATTTGATGATTATTTGAGAGGGTGGCGTAAAAATTGTTTCAATGGACAGCGTTGGGGAAGCATACATTAGAATCAAATGTAATGAAATCAATTTGTTACAGTGAGTTTCTCTGATGTTTTACTGAAAGTTTGCGGATGTTGGAGACATGCTGTCCTTGCCATCGACTATGTTTAGATAGTTTTTTATTCAAGCGTCTTCTTCGCATGTATTATAAATAAAAAAAAAATTTCAACACTTACATTTTTTATTATAAAAATTAAATAAGAAAGTATGTATTTTTATAAGAAACTCCTTTATTAAAAAGAAACTCTCTATAAGAAAAGTAAAGGGGGAAAGCGTTTATTGTAAACAAATGGCACCTCGTGAAGAACTAAGATGATTTTGCCAAACCATGTGTTTTAATTTAGATTGGATTGGATACCTATAAGCGACGTCACGCGTGTGTGTCGAGCCTGATTGGCTTCTGAATTAATAAAAAGATTTACCTACGATGACACTACATGCGGATCTCTATTTTAAAAATAGTTAACTTTCAGAAAGTTTTCAATAATTAGAGTACAGGAAGACTGATATATAGTCACAAATAACCATAAAAACGACAAATTAGTTACTTTTTTTTTTTACTTTTTAAAAAAAATATTAGATATTACAGAATTTACACTAAGTTATTCTATAGAATTCTCCAAATGTAAAGCATTATTTAACCAATTCATACTTTTCTTTTTATGTATCCTGGTGGTTTGATAGTCAAATTAAACATATTTATAACTCAGTAACATACTTAAACACGTAAATAAAACGTCAAATGATGTTATTATTTAGAATTATTTGCTACTGTTTATTTTTATTACGCATGAAGGGCTTTGGGGGAAATAAGTACCGCATTATTAAGGGCAAAACAATATCATTATCATTGGGACAATATAATTATGAGTATAGTTATTTTACATCAGTAATGTTCATCGTTTCTATACGGCTCAATATCCCCAAAAAATATCATTTCTTAAGCGGAAAATATGTTCTTTATCACCAACAACGCTCTTATGAACCATTCATAACTGTGGAATACTTCTCCAACCCTCTTATACAACAAAGAAACAACAAGAATTTACAAAACGTTACAATCATTATGTAGAAAGGTATTTTCAACGTTTTTGACCAAAAATCCAATAAAGATTTCTAAGTGCATTTTTTTAAAATAAAAAAAAGTTTTCTTTAAATTTCAAAATAAATAAATAAAAAATATTGCAGCATGTTTTTAGAACATTTTGTTTAAATGTAGAACAATTGAACAAAAAAGAAAAACTTTAAAAAAACTACTTTAAACTTTTTTCTAAATCACAAATTATGTATCCTACATTCGTTTAAAATTCAGTCGACGGGAGGATCGACGGGACATGGATTCACCAACACATCATTTTGTTATTAAATTGCCTTTTCGACAGATCTAATCCAGAACTCGAAATCATTTAAACGAACTAATCATTCTGTAAATCAAATACACTTGTTAGACAAACTCATCTTCAAATCAACTTCCTACGCGTCGCATTTTTTACATTCATCGATACATAAACAAAGTTATCGCCAAGGGGAGAATTACAACAAAATGTTTCACTTCTGCAGGCGAGAGCACTGCTTGTGCATTCATAGCCATAACCGCGTCTGTGTTCAATTCTTCTTCGGTTTGTCCCTCCACCTCTCTCCGCTCAACTGAAGTGAGCGACAGCTAACTTCTTAGGAGGGAGCAACCGACCGATTAAAGCCTTGAACCTTTTCAAGTTGGACTTATAATCGTCTAAGAAATGTTTCGGACGTAAGTTCATAAATTAAGAACATCAATGAAAAATATCAGTATTTTATGAATTAAAATCATTAAAAAATTATTTTAATTTTACCATAATCCTTTTTTATTAAACATAATTTCCCTAATTTGATCATTATTTTGTATTAATTTAGGTCAAAATAAGTGAAAAATATTATATTTAGCATTCTAATTTAAGGTTATGATATACAGTCTGAATCGTTTTAGGTAAAATTTTCCAAACACCACTCACTTCCAAACAATATTTTTTCAAATATGCAGTTTTTTAAATCTGAGAGAAACAGTTATTCTTCATTGAAATTTCTATAATTTTCAAATTTGATAGATTTTTCGAATATAAATGGAAAAAAAAAAATTTTTTTTTCTTAGGATTTTATATTTAAGTACAAATCGAAATTTTGTTTCGAACAAGAAATATCGAGATTCACAAATTAAAAATTTAATCTAAAATCCAGGATGGCAAAGGTAAAGGCTTCTTAATATGTCACATTATACTGCTATCATTTTATTTGTTTTAATGTTCATACCTGTTATATCCCTTAAGATTTAACTATTATATCAAACTTCACATTCTTGAATAATCAGCCGCAAACACTATGTAAAAAATATAATTTCAGTACATTGCATAAATTAGCGTACTAAAAGCCAAACTTATTCTAATCTAACGGAACCTAGAATCCAAGATCGCGCTCTTAAATGATTACACCTTTAAAGCAATCGTATTTTTTTAATTTAAACCTTGAAATTATGTTAATGGTCTCTTAAAGAGGGGCTCTTCATGGTTGATTAAGACTCTAATATATTGAGAATATATCGAATATATTAAGACTCTAATATTTGCGATAATTTTAAAACACATTCGCCTAACATGATGTTTTGATAAATAAAATAAAAAAAATATTTTTACTCATTTTTTTATTATTCTCACGCTAAATTAAAGGATGTGAATTGAAATAAAATCATGCTTCAAAAGTAATGAGCATGCCCCGAAGGGTGTAATTAGGATTGGCAGAGTTTAAACCTTCCTTTATGTAAAAATAAATTCTTTGGCATTGATACATGACATCGTTTTCTGCTTGAAAAAGCTTTAAAAGGTAAATTGAAAACATAAGAAAAAAAAGTTGCACGTTTTGTTAATAAAAATAGCATTTGAACAAAATGAAAAAGGCATCTCGAATATTTCTGTCAGAATGCTTTGTAGCGAATACAAAAAGCAATTTTGTGATGATTTAAAGTAATTGCCTTTCGTTTCAAAATGTATCCAATAAGGTAATGAATACTTTATTATACTTTACTTGCAACCTAAATTTATGAAGTTTATAAATTTTTAATACCTTTCAGTAATTTATTTTCAGTTTTAGTCATAAATTTAAGTAGCATAGTTCAAAACAGTTTTTATTTCCGAATTCATTTGAATTTAGTTAATTTAAAAACTTTTCAATCATTTTTAATTTTGGTCATAAATTCAAGTAGCATCATAGTCATGGACTATCCAACTTTATGATTCAGAAATAGTGTAACAATAAATTTTTTTAAGAGTTAAAAGAACATTTTACTGTCTACGATAGAACTTAGTAGGTATATCTGAGCGAGAAATTAATAATTTGATGTGCAATAAAAATTTTATTTTTTTAAATCTAAACCCCATAGTTTAGTAATAATGAAAATTAAATTCCCAACTTCGGGAAATGTTACAAGAATAAACTTGCAAATACATATATCTTCAAATTTAGATATAATTAAAAATCGAAACACAATTTTTAATTGCGACATGTTTTAAGCAAGATTACATTTCATAGAAGAATAAAAATATAAAGCATCAAATTAAGTCGAAGTTCTGCATCTTTGATAATGGAGACTGTGTTCACGAGTACGCATTTAGACGCACTGAGTACTATATGGTAAAATTTAAAGCGTTTCTGGCTCCAGGGGAACTCCGAAAATTCGGTAATTTTTACCGTCCCGCTTTCGTAATGGTTTTGTTAAATCAATCAATAAAATACGATTTCATAATGCTTGATAAAATTTATTAAATGCGGTAGCTGCTGTTCCCAAATGGTGTTCCGCGGAAACCTAGCTTTCAGTTCTGAAGCCTCTGATTTCTTTATGCAACCTATAATTCATAATTTATTTCACTTTTCGGTTGCCTTTATGAAATTATTTCATTTAAAACGCCAATGAAATGGAAATATCAATTTTATTTTTAAAAAAATATAACATTTCTAATAACAATAAATTTAAGAAATTATGAAAAGGGAAAGTATTTATAAAATATGGCAAAAGTATTTCCCTGTAAATAATATAAAAAATATTTAAAAAGTTATTATTATAATTTTAAATAATATAAAAAAATATTAATTTTAAACAAATTTCTTTATACATTCGTTATTCTTTCACAATGCAGTCATAATGACTGCTTTTGGGCAATATACTAAATTTCTGTCTTTCTAGTGTTAATAAAGAAACATATTTCCCTAGTAACTATTTTCTACAGCAGTTTTTATCTCGAATCTCATCTCTCGAATCAAAGTCATTACTAGACTCAATCCAAGGACTGCAAATTCGACTTACGGAAATAAAACCTAATTTAAAATTAATAAAGATAAAACGATGAAAAATCTTAATTTCTCTACTTAAATATTTAAAAAATAGTTTTTTTTATAGGGTATAACATTCGCAATTATCTAAAAACTGTATTTATAAAGTCGGGGTCACACTAAGAGAAGGTTGATTATTTGGGGTTCTTCAGCCGCAAGAAATTATGATCATGGCATAAAAACAATTTTCGGCTAAATTTCTATTGGTTCGGTTAAATTTGCATTTCAGTTTTGTATTTTTTACTGAATATGTAAAAAATAGAATGAATATGTATGCACTAGTCTAATGAAGCTGTCCCTAGTGTAATAAGCACTATAATTTTGAAAACCAAAATTTCTGGTAAACCGTTACCATGCGACCGGAAAAAATACTAAATAAATGATATCTAAATAAATACCGTATATTTTAGTTTTTACTACCAGAATTATGTTTTTTTTTCCTTCTTTTTAACAGAAATGTAATTACCATACAGTAAGGTATATTTACTAGAATTATTTTCTCCGTGTTGTAAATATGATTCAATTATATAATATGATGAAAGATGACTATTTCTAAAATCGCTAGTTTACAGTCTTCACATAAAGTGCCATCACGATGTTTGTAAATTTACAGAAACGATAAAAGCAAGGAAAAAAATTTCAGTATAATAATTATTCAGTATAAATATTGATGCAAATTAATAAGTATTTTTTATTCGAAGCACTAGTCTAATGAAGCTGTCCCTAGTGTAAAAAAATGAAAATAACGTGAATATATTTTTTGGTCAAACAAAAATTTTTGTTTACTTTACGTAGTTAATATGTAAATTATTATATAATCATAGTAATTTACGAACATTTATCTGTTTTTCACACCTCAATCTCAAACTAAAAAAAATTATTTGATAAGTGAAACTACCCTCTATTTTTTTTTTTTATTATTTTTTTTTATGATAACACTGGGAGGAGGAGTTAAATTAAGATTATGTAACTGCACAAAACACATTTTTTATATTTAATATCACTTTCGAATGACAGAACCCTTTTTTTTTATCTACTTATCTCAATTCTAATAACGAAAAATCCCTCTCCATAACTTAATACAACATCTGTTGAAGAGCTAATAGCCCGCAGAATGCTGTCAGGCCTGTCATACTTGAGAACTCAGTGCAATAAGGATAAGGCTCGGGGAGATTTGAAGAGTTCCGGTTTTTAGACACCCCCCTGACCCTGTAACGGTCTTCATAAAGTGCGTTTTTTAGTTCCCCTCATCCAATGTATGTACATTTAGTGTAAATAAATAATAAATCACAGTTAATATTTGTTTTAGCATCCCACGAAACAATAGTTTAATCTAGAGTTGTTTAATTATTTAAAAGATCATTTAAAAGTTAACGCTTTCAAAGCAAAAAAATTTAAATATTTATGATGTTAGTGCTAATTACGAGTTACTTGCTTAAAAACTTTATTTGCTAAAAAAATACATGAATAGGAATTAATAGTAGACATGTTTCAAGCGGACAAAAACGGGTGCCCATTTTCAAGACTTGCCAGACGGGAATGAAATGAAACAAAATTGATTTGAAATATAAAACGTGAAGTTAACTATGAAAGTGGGAAAATAAAGGTGAAAACTAGAAAAACCATTGTAGCCAAGATTTAAAAAAAAAAAAAAAAAAAAAAAAAAAAAAAAAAAAAAAAAAACGAAATTAACGCATTTTTTTATATGTTTTCAATAAAATTCTTTCATTTTTTTTTTCTGTGTAAAACGAAAAACATTTTTTTTTTCTTCTATTTTTTGTGCTCAACAGAAAATTGCTCTGTTTGAATTTAACCAAATAAAATTAAACCGAGTTTCATTATTTTAAAAATGAATCTTAAATTGTTTGGATAAAAATATTGAGAAAAATTTTTAAATGCAGTATTTGAATCCTTTTTCAAAAGAAAACAGAAGATATTTTATCTTGGAAACGAAAGAAACCTTCACTACTTTTTCCAAAAAAATTCTGTAAAAATTGCGGTATATCCTAATTTTTGTTCTGTAACATGTCGTGTTCCGGTAAAAAAAAAAGATTTTACGGTGAAAAGTATCGACACCCAAATTGCCAGTACTTTTTACCGTAATTTTTTACACTGTATGTGAATGAGTTATTTAGGAAAAGACAGCCCACCATTTTAATAAATACACCAAGAGTGTTACTTCAGATAAGATCTTCATTAAATTATTATTATTTTTTAAGAAGATATAAGGGGGCCGGATGCTAGTGATCATGTCACAAGTAATAACACACATCGCAAATCACTAGTCAAAACACAATATCATTAACCAGGATGTGTTTCTATTACCCTCAACATCTGCTACTACTTAAACCGATTAGTCACGTTTTTGATAGTTTTTAATCGCTGGCCATCACAGGAAGTATCTCTATTCCGTCAAGCACTCCTGTATTGGAATTTTGACAACCGTAATCTCTTCATAAGCTTAAGCTTATGAATAGTTTATGCTCAGCTTTGAATTTTTCACTCAAGTCTTTCTTGCATGGATTTAATTTAATTTAAAAATGAGAAGACTAATCAAGTGTACGAGATAATCGTATATTGGGCCGGTGAACTGCAATTAAAATTAGTTTTCATACATTAATGCAATTTGGTAAATCTGGTAAAATTTGTTAATTTTGTCATGATACTTTAGAGCATGGCATAAAACCATGTATTTGGTTAAATTTACTTATAAATTTTCCATTTTTTACTAAATTTGTGGTAAAGAACTATATTGTTGGTAACCAAAAGTTCGAACCTCATGAACGGAAAAATTACTAAACGAATGATTTAAATATCGTATATTTTGGCTTTATCAACCAGAATTACGTTTGTTTGTTTGTTTTACCAGGAATGTCATTACCATACGGTACGGTTAATTTACTAGATTTTTTCTCCCTGTACGAACTGCTAGAAATGAGGCAGTTCAAGTATTATGTAAGCATATTTCTGGCACATTGGGAGCAGAAATTACAAACAAGGTCCTAAGCTTACATACGAAAGTCGCAATCTTTCCATTGTTTCAGTTTTAACTTTAACTGTAGTGCTCTAATTTTATAAATTTTAGAAATAAATTTAAGTAAAAGATATAACTTGCGTAAACCAAAATTTATGTATAAGTTTATTATTTAAAATTTTGAAACTCCTCGAAGAAAAAATTTTCTACCTTTCCTTTTCCCCAAATGTAAATTTCATTATTTCAAATTTATTATTTTTTTCCAATTTACTTTTCACATCTTTTATGTTGTATTTTTAATAGAAAGAAGTAAAGTGTATCCTACGGCCCATTGCTCTTACCCGATGTCAGAATAAATAATCAAATCAAACATCACCTTTCCCTTTAGGTTGCTGACGTAATATTTAAACAACCCAAAAGTAGAGTTAAGAACTAAACTCACGTTTAAATGGAGAGAAAAAATTATTAATATTCGAAAATCACACGTACTTTCGATTAAAAGACATTCATAAAACAAACAAAAACTATATGGATTAGTTTTGATTTTTATTACTGGACTTTCGTCCAGTCCCTAAAAGCCGTGTTTTGGACTAGAAATCACTAAAAAAAATTCTATAATAAATACTTTTTTTATGAAGTATTTTACTAGATTCAACGTAACGATTGCATATATATAGTACATACAAAGAATAAATATAAAAAGGACAACAAAAAAAATGAGAAAAACGAAGAAAATTAAGAAAATCAATAAGCTATATTGATACAATATTAGAAAGCACCCCTTTTTGCTGATATAATCATGTGAGCTGATGAAAAGATTATATTCTTTTCTTTGGATATTTATAATTTTTTTTCTTAAATAATTTAATAATTTTCTTTTTCTATATATTATGTATTACAATTCAATAATAAAAAATTAATTATATATTATTATTCTCATACTTATTTTTTTTAAAACTAAAATTTGTGTTATTCTTGTGAAAAAGTAAAAGATATAATTTTACAATTTTGAAATAGCGTTTCCCTTCAATGTAAACCACTGGAACCAATAAATAGTAACTTATATTAGCAAGATGCCAATGTATCGTACATAATTAATATGCATGCATAATTAGTGTACGCATCAAACATCTGTATTCTCCCCCCCCCCCCCAAAAAAAAAGTAATCCACCGAAAACACGCGTCGCAATTTAATATCAAAATCCAGCTTTATTTGCTGTTATAAAACAGTAGGGTACACGTGATAAAATAACATACATGTTAAAATATTGATTTCCGGCCATCCAACACCGCAGGATGCACATCCAAAAACATCTAGGAACTTTACCTAAAACACATATCTTTGACATCTATTGGCAAAATAAGCGATTCAAACAACAGGCAATAAAGTGCCCATTAATTCTCAGTTTAATCCCATGCAAAGGACCAACTCAAGCGGCTTGTTACGCGAGAGCGCAAAGATACGAATTCTACATCGAGTTGTCCACCCAAGGACAACTGGTTACAACCTAGTGATAATAAAAAATAAAATTACTTTCTTAACGACTCGAATAAAAACACTCGTTTTATATACTTCGTTACGAGCTAAGGAATAAAAAAAGAGACTTTAAAGGTGTGGCAAAACTATTCTATGGGAAGAGAATTTCTGATCCGTCAGTAACATTGAAACACCTGCTTTTACGTGAGGACATCTTCTAAAGTTTGACATTTCTCCTTTATGTTTTAGTACAGTAAATTACTTAGTGATTTTTAGTCTTTAAAAATTTTGGATCAGTGTTTTGAAATATTCGGAATATTTTGTCCATAATGCTTCCTCTTTACATTAAAGAAATAGAAATAATTAAAAAAAAACGTGAATTAATACCCTACTTTTTTTATGTATACAATACAAGATCTACTTCGAACACGGTTTGTGCAAAAAATAAATTGTCAATTTCAAAATATTGTAAGACCTTCCCGTATTTCGAAGTATTTTGTATTTTTTCCCGTATTTCTTCTTAATACCAGAAAAAGGAAGAAAAAAAAAAGTTAAAAAAAAAAAAAAAACGAAGAAAAAACAAGAAAGGAAAAAAAAACTCTGCTTTAGGTATAGAATACAGAATCTTTTTCGAATGCAGTTTTTAGAGTACAAAAATAAAAAGTATGTGAGAGAAACTTAAATAATTGAGTTGAGATAGCCGTCTGCATTTTAATAACCAAAACCCAAAAAACAATATTTTTAAATAACTCTTTTAATGAAGGGATCTAGCACCAAATCTTTAAAATACAGTAATTACACGATTTATACAGAAACTCTCTTATTTTGAAAAATACAGCTTAAATTATTTTAAAAGCTGTTTTAGAAGTAAGTAAATATTTATTTCCTACTGTGTGTTTTCTTTTTGGGACTCATTATTTATAGCTCCAAAATAATATTATTAATAGAAATAATGTTGTGGAGGTAAAAGATAATGCTATACTTGGCGATGGGAATAGTATTGAAACTGCTTTTTTGAAAAATTATCACTTAAGAAATAAATGATACACCTTATTTCTTAGAATTATAATTTTAGAACATAATTTCAAACTTCCCCATTGCAATCAATGACGTCAATAACCCCTTCCTAGGACGTCATGACCTACAGGGATCTTCTTATCCAACATCCATTGAAGCTAGCCTTGCTTTTGTATTTTTGACACTATCCTAATCAATATTACCTGCTATCATATTCGCCTGTTATCATATTGTCATATAAATTTCTTCACACAAAACTAAAAAGAAATCCCATAGATTCTTTCACAAACACAATATTCTTGAATAGTATGCTGATTATAAGTGCAAAACAAAACGAAGACTGCCATGATTAAAGAGGAAGTGGTATACTGTCGTAAGAAATGAAGAGAACCATAAGAACAGAAGAGAACCGTTAACTTTGTCTTCAGATAGAATCAATGAGTGGAATTGATAGATACGATTGATTTATTGAATTTTGTTGACATGATTGAATCCATCTCTAATATCAAGTATGCTTTCAATTAATTCTATTTACATGAATTAAATTACTTCACTAATTATGTCAAAACTTCAGAAAAGAATAACTAAATAATTTAAAATCACTTTCGATTTTCTTAGTTTTTCATGCTAAAACTGCTAAAGCGTTTCGACATTTACACATTGATTGTAAGACTTAGACTAATCGATTCACAATAAAAAGTAAGCAACTTCAAGAAAAGGTTTGGTCCCTCTATCGCAACTAATGCATTTCGATTAATAAGAGATATCAAATATAATAGTGACTGAAATGTATTATTATAATAGCATAACTATAATAGCAGTAATAATAGTAACTGAAAGCTTCTTTTTCTACGACCATCAATTTACACAAAAAATTAAAAAATGTTTTTGAATTTTTTTTATTGTCGTAAACTTCTAAATAGAAAGAAAAACTAAACTGTAATATTAACTATTTTCCTGACAAGAAAATCAACATATACTACATGACACTATTTGAAATATTATGTAGTAATTATTTAATATAGTAATTATTTAATTTTTGAGATTACATAAAATTTTTAGATAGAATCAATGACTGGAATCAATAGGCATAATTAAACCAGATTCAAGTATTAAATTACATTTGTGTGATTGAACTTTAATTTTACATAAATGCAAATATTGAACCAACCATGTTCCCAGAACTGAAGAAAAAATTATCAATTATTTAAAATCTCAACCTATAAAATCAATTTTTTTAACGATTCTCACTCTAATGCATTCCGGCAATCATTGTGTTGGATTTTCAATTTAAAAATATTATTGTAATTAGAATAAAAACACCAACAAAGGAAAAGGTATTACTTTGTACTATGCAGGCAAAAGTAGAATACTAAGTGCAAAAATACGAAAATTAACATACTATAGTTCAGTTCTATAAACAAGAACCTTTCTCTGTGGCTAAAGGTTCAAAAAAACTTTTTCGATGTTTAGACACTGAGGAAGGTTTTATTTATAGAATTGAAACAATAGTATGTCAATTTATGTACTTTCATGTGTATTTTATTCGCATTGTTTTTTGCTTTAGTCTACAATAAAAACTACTATATTCTTAAAAACTTTGATGAAAAGGAATGTCTACATTCTGGATTAGGTATCCACTAAACAATGATCTCAAAAAGTGGCTACAACTACCCTGCCTACAAGCTAAGCAGCCGGAAGCACTTTGCCCTCTTGGATTGACACTTTCAACCCCTTCTTAGAAAAGAGGGATAAATTGTTGAAATACCTCCTACTTCCATAAGCACCTGGGAGGTCACGCCTCGGACAATGTTTCTCCCCTGGAGAGGTCACTTCGTTTTGTTAAAGTGGGTGGGCCCGAGGGGTTGAAAGAAAAGTGAAATTACCCCTCCTTAAACTCCCCTGTCCCACTGATAGACAAGTGATCTCCAGGCTATCGCAGACCGATCATTGGGGAGTATTGGGGAGTAACAGAGGTAATTTTAAGAGATTAAAAGTTGATTTATTGAGTTCAGTTGTGGGACGACCCCCACCGGTTTCAAATAGACGGTCATCAACAGATGTTGTGGCTTCAACCATACTCTTGAAACATCATCAGATGATTAACGTGATTATTCGGTGATGATCGATTTTAAAAGATTCTTGATGAAACTGTAGAATTGGAGTGGTGAGGAAATCGATATTCGTTACCATGGCAAGCTTTAACCTAATTACTGAATTCTTTTTAGTGTTAATGTAAACAAAGTTGTAATAATGATTTTTCGAACGATAAATCACAAAATGACTCTTTTGTAAAAGAATCAGAAGTTAGAGATTATTGCTTTTTAGTGAGTTCTATTTATATTTCTAAAGTAAAAATTTTTACTCCTTCCTCCTCGGACGATAAGTGCTCTTAATACTTCTTTCTTTTCGAATATTTCCAAAATACGTAAAAACTGAGAATTGATCAAACTTGGATTTAATAGAAGCTGGTGTAATTTAGACACTTATGTTTTCAAAAAAAAATTTTATTTGCATTTAATATTTTAGATCTGGATTTCTTAAACTATGGGTCGACATAAATGTTTGCAATTTTGATATTTCATTTTCTCATTGCAATAAATTTACAATTATTAAGTATCTTTATGCAATGTATGTGAAAATATATAAAGATAAGACAATACCTTATAGAATTTTCCCAAGTAATTGAATTTATTCCTTTTTATTGTATTATAATTTTAAATTTGTTACTTAACATTTTAGCATTGTTTCATGACATGAAATTAAAGTAAATGGCCTGAAACTGACTCACGTGCATGTAGGATTTGCGCAATGCTTATGGGGTCCCGCAAAATTTTCGTAAATATTATAGGGTTCTCACACCAATCGTAACCGGATTATCGTAACAGGATAGATATTTGACAAAAAAATTTCTTCAAAGGATTCTGTATTCAATGAAATATCTTACTATATATAAATATCTAATGATGGTGTCGCAATTTCGTTAATTTTTTTTGGCCGCGAAATCACGTGATAGGATCCAGTTTTTCCTCATTCATTTAAATATTGTTTTGGTTAACATCAGCATAAAATTAATAATAGTCGTAAAGGTATTGTTTTTCTTTAAATATTTTTGTATCCCTAATTTAAACTTATTTTCCAGTACTGCTATTATTAGCGAGAATATTAAATTATGGTTGTGAACTCATCAAATTTGTTTGAACAATATAATGTTATAAGAATATAAATGTTATTTTAAAAAATGATTACTTCGAAAAATCACTTCCGTTCATCAAGAGATCCAAATGTTTATAATACCAATAAAAAGTAATATTTGGACTTGGGAAGTAGAGGCACAAGAGTAAGCAAACAGAATTCCTTTTAGTACATATATGTTAAGTGAATAATTTTAACTTAGGTAGAAAAACTGTTTTCTGCCAAGAAAAGACAATTATTGCGAAGCAATCATCGGGGTTGGTGAGCGGCAGCGAACAGGGGGTTTAGCCCCCTAGTAAAATATAAATCAGCAATTAGAATTCTATTTATAACTATTTTACTCGGACTTATTTTACATTGAGATAAACAAGTAGTTTGAGTAGTCAAGTTTTTCCAGTTCAAGACGCTTACAAAACTAATAATAAATTAAAAGAATAAATTTATATCAACAACACCCAGTTTTAAAAGTAATTTAGAATTAAGCATTTAAAAGAGAAACGGTAAATGATTGTTATTACAAAACCTTTGAAAAAATATGAATTATAAGCCTCAACTGCAAATTCTATTTATATTTATTTTACTTTGACTTCTTTTCCATTGCAATTCGAAGCTAGTTTCACTACTTAAATTGTAATACACGTTTATAAAACTAATATTATTATTAATCAATTTAAATAAACAGCACCAAGTTTTAAAAGCGATTAAAAATACTTAAAAGAAAAACTTGCAAATGATATTTATATTGTGTAAATGATTATTAAATAAGTAAATATTTATTAAATTTTCTATGCAATATGAACATTGTTATGAAAGTATTATTTTAGAAATAACAAAGTCATTAATTCCCTCTTACTTGAGCATAGTTTATAAATTAACCAATCCTCGGCAGGATGTAGACACACCCATAAGCCCTAATTAGCTATCAAATAAACTGCTGCCATGACTTTATTTAAAGGCAGCGTAGTAAGTACGAGTTTAGCTTTTAAAGTAAGGGACCTAAAATATCATTGGAGCAACAATCGATTTCTATCATGTTGCGTGAAAACTAAATGAGCAAGAAAAGATAGTTGCGTAGTAAGAACGAAATGTATTGAGAAAGGTATGAATGAAACTATTTTAATCACTTGAAGTACATGTTTATTTTTAAATTAGCAACGAAGCAACAATCGTGTTACCGCGATTGTGATACTAAAGCGATATTCTGAATCTCTGGGTTAATCTCTCTTTATAGATATTGTGTGTTCATTACAAATACACCAAAAATTATGTTTCAAAATTCAAAAGTTGGAAAAAAATGCCAACACGTTTGGTCTCAGAAACCCACTCTCTGCTGCTTAATCAAACCCATTTGGCATCGTATTTTTAAAATGCTAACGAAGTGTAGGTATAGCACGTTAACCCTTTGACGCAGATGGAACACTGGTGTGACATATATATACATTCTAACGCTCCAATTACAAGTAAAAATATATTTTGGTATTTTTTTATTATAAAAAAAAACAGTCCAATAGTTACTATAAAAATATGTTAGATAATCGGAATTATACTTGTAATAAAGAAATTTTTTTTTCATTTATAGTCAAAAATGTATCAATAATTTACTATGTAAATTAAAGATATTCCAATGATGAAAAAGCGTTTATCTAAATAACTGCAAATAGGCGCAAAATTTAAAAATTATTGTTTGGAAGTGAGCTGTGTTTAAAAGATTATAACTTTAACGCAAAAAAAGGCACCGTGATTCATGCTGTATTTCATAACAATATATTAAAATACTAAATATAATATTTTTCACTTATTTTGACCTAAATTAATACGTAATAATGAAAATCGCATAAAAAATATGTATAATAAAAATTCAGCGTCTAAGGGTTAACATGACTGCAATACAAACACAATTTTTCGCTCTGAAGAAGATTATTTAACCTCTCTTTTTCACACTGTAATTTTTTAAACTACACCAATAATTTTATTCCTTAAAGTAAGCACTTACAAAAGTATAAATTCATTTCACATCAGAAAATTCCTTCTCATCCTATATATTATTAAAATAGGGATAAGTTTATCATAAGAGTCGGCGACAAAACTTTTCTTGAACATTTATGGATCAATGGATTAAAAGAAACATACAGCATAAAGATCAAATTGTGACATTGCCATAAACAAAATTGTTAACTGAATCGATTCGAGTGAAAAATCAATGTGATTAAAGCACAAATCAAGTACAGACATGTTATAGATTCAGTTCCTTAAACAAAAGAACCATCCTCAGAGTCTAAACACCAAATGAAAACTATTAACGTTTATCTTAAAATCCCCAAATATTCCTCCAAATAATACCCCGGTCCTTCATTATTTGATTACTTTAAAGATTATCCCCTATTAATGGTACTCTCTTTTCTATTGCTGAATTCTTGTGAATAAGGAACGAACGTCTTTAAAAAAGATAAATACCCTTTACTTTTAAGGAGTTGAACTGCCTATTATAGTCCCATATTTCTTCGATCCTGTGGAACGAATGATGACGGGGTGGTATTCTTTAAAAAAAACATTACCTAACTAGACAATGGATTTAGACTAGTAACGATAGGTTGCGTATTGAAAGGAGTGTCCAACTCTTTATTCACGGACAATCTTAAACATCCCTGATAAATTACCATGCATTGTAACCCTCAAACTTTAATCCTTACACCTGTTGGGTAAGAGGTGTGTGGCGTAACACAAGTAACAAAGTTGATTTTGTTCCAAATGTATCATTGTCCAACCCCTTTCATTTAACACAGAAGACCTTAGTTCAGCTCATCCTATTCTTCTTCTGAGTTAAAAAAAAAAAATTTTTTTTTTTCGGGAAAAGAAAATAAGGACTATCGATCAAGTACCTCAACGGATTTTTCGTCAACTATTCCCTGAAAATAAGATGATACAGATCTCACAAGAAAAGTATTCCCCACCCCCTCGTTACAAAATACACGTGTCCAAATTGATTTCGTTCCAAATGTTTTTTGTCCAATACCTTTTACTTTAACACGGAACTCATTAGTTCTGAACATTCTATTCCTTTTGAGTTAAAACGATTTTTTTCCCGGGAGTGGAAAAAAAGAAAAAAAAAGTCTATTGATTTAGTATCTTTAGGGACTTTTAGTTCTATTATAGATCATAAAAATTATAGATCATAAAAAAAAAACGATAAGAGCTTAACTTTGTCCATCGTAACGGAGTACACGCGACCCATTAGATTGAAATTAATTTTATTTCGAACGTATTACTATCCAACCTCTTTTTTTATAACATAGAACTTTGATCTGATTCTCCTATTCTTTTCCTGATTCGAAATGCACGAATGAATTTTTTTTCCGGGAAAGAAAGAAAATAACGTCTATCAATCAAGTTCAAGAGGATTTCTCGCCAATTATTGCTCGTGAATAAAATGATAAAGATCTCACTAGAAGCGCATCTTTTCCTATCGAAATAAAGTACAGGAGTCTCGTGAGAACGAGAAAATGAAATATAAATTTTCATTACCTAAAATTAAATGGGATTTTTTTTAAAATTTAATGCATTAAGTTTAATATGTACTAAATAACCGGAAAATTTTCTGATTTTTCTATCTTGAAAGTATAGTTCCATTAATAATACTATCAGCTATGAGTAAGACCTCAAAAACTTTCAAGTTAAAGTATTAATCTATTTAAAATTAAAAAAAAAAAATTTAAATCAATAAAACACTTCTTTATAAAAAGAACAAAGACAAAAAAATTATAAAATAAAATAGATCATGTGAGAAATTATAAATGTTACCGGCAAGTACTCACCATTCTATAAGAATTGTATATAATATACTAGAACTAAGAAAATTTAAATTGCAGTAAAAGTATACCTAGGCATTCTATAAAATGATCAATGCTATTTAGGCAAAAGTATGAAAATTGATTCTGATAAGGCTATTATAAAAATGACAAAAGGCCTGAAAACTGAGAGAAAAGTGCTCATATTAATCTGCATAGTAAAGTTTTTACTGTAACTGAGACAGTTTAGAGCGTTTAACATTACTCAAATTATTTAAATCGATTATAGTAATTATTTTTAAATTAGTGACGAAATGATTCATAATTAGTATAGAAAATAATCTAAATTTACTACAGCTTGTTATTTTATTAGATGATTTTACATAAGCTCGCGTTTATGTTGAACATCTTCGTTAATGTTAAAATGTAATCGTAAATAATAATTATGAAACAAAATATTAACTTTGCACTTTTCACAAATGTTAACGGAGCACTTTTTTTCAAAGAAATATTTTATGATTTCAAATTGAAAACAATTGATAGCTCAATTAGATAAGCGAAAATGAGAGCTTAAAAATTATAATGAAAAAAAAAAAAAATTAGGGCAATTAACGACTAACATAACCGTTTATACACTTTAACGAAAAACCATATAAGTGACGAATATAAAATAAATAAAAAGCATTGGTATGCAATTTTGAATTATTATCTGCTTAAATAAGGACATAAGTGGGCAAAATATATTATTAATGATTGATTACTGTAATAAGCTATAATTACTCGTAATCAAAATTAAGTGAAATACTATTTTAGTTTAATTACAAAAAAACATTACATTGATTACTGCAATAAGCTATAATTACTCGCAATCGACATAAAGTGAAATTCTATTTTAGTTTAATTACAAAGAAAAAAAAAAACACATTACTCCTTATTATATATTTTTCAGAAGTAAGTGACAATCACGATGAAAACGTGATCGTCAATAATGATTCTTAAAAGTTATGATTATTACTAAAGGAAGGCAAATGGCCGAGTTACTAAGCGCCAAACATTTTTATATAAATAGTTATGATTACAAGTAATTAATTATATAAAAGAGCTACTACTATTACTAATAGAAGTTATTACCACTGAAAATATATAGTTCAATATTAATTCCGATTAAAACTGTACTCGTTAACAACGATTGCTTATAATTATGATTACAAGTAATTTATTATAAAAAAAAAATATATATCACTTCAAATAGAATTAATAATGATAATCTGAATAAAGCACAAATCATGTGTAGATTCCCAATACCATATATTTACGTTGTTTTTCATTATTTACGTGGTACAAAGCGTACCCAATTTTTAAGTTCAATATTAGTTTAAAGTGGTAATCACTAACAACGATTGCTTATAATTATGATTACAGATAATATATTACCGTTAATCGATTACATTTTTCCCAAATTGAATAACCTCAGTTTTCATCAGACTTAGGAAATAACCTTTTCTTCAGTCCGTACCGCGTGCTTCCTTACATACTACAGGTTTATTATTAGATTATCAGAGAATTAACAGTGCAAAATAAAAAAAAATTCTATCAAATTATCTAAACAATAAGCTCCGATTGATATAAAACTTTCCGGTTAATTTTCCTGATGTTTGACGAAAAAAAAAATTTTTTTTTTAATAATGTTTATAATGGTCTTAAAACCTAGAACATTCGTGTCTATTGCGATTGCAATAGTTTAATACCCGATAAAACTTAACTTAACTAATAAAACTTAAAAAACCCGAACTGGTCCAAGAAAAAAGTTGATGACTCTAAGATTCTTCCCATCAATCGCGTGCGTAATTGTGAAAAAAAAAAAAATCTTGAGGATTGAATAAATTCAGGATACTCAACTGTTAATTATAAATGAAAACAAAACGTAGATTTCGCTTGAAAAAAAAAAAAGAAGTCTGAAATGATTTATCTGAATTTTGTTTAAATTGGCAACATTTGAACAAAAATTTTATTCTATTTTCGCCAATAAGTCAATGTAACAGCATTCCCTCTAATTCTCTACCGATCAGCGTGTGTCATGGGGGATAACGAACCCGTCTATTAATCCATAAGCATATATTTTTATAATTGATATTAAAAGAAAAAATCTTAGGCAAATATTTTTTTCTATTAAATTCATATATTTACTTCAAGCGGTTAATTTTAGAAAATGAGCTCTTTATCTCCTTCTTTTTAACAAATGGTAGGCAAACGTTTTGCAGCTATTTCTTCAGCAACATTAACTTTTTTGCTTTTCCTATGCCGGCTACCTACGTCCAACCTAAAGTGCATATGTTTTGAATTCTCCAAACCACTATACCACGTCCGCAAAATTATTTGCGATGTAGTAATGTATATAAATGTGTTCGAAACATTTTCGAATAATAATAAGTAAGCAGTTCTTCTTTTTGATTTGTTCCATAGTAAAAATAAAAATTACTTAAAAGTAAAAGGACTAAGATTTGCCTATAGGTTTTAATTTTAAACATCTAACCTTAATCATAATCAGACAAATAAAATTTGTCATCATATACAAACGTATTATACAAATAATCATAATTATTATAAATTATATTGTAATTAAAACGCTATCACTAAATTACATTTTATAAGCGGATTGTAAAATAAAGCGAGTAACACCGCAAAACCATAAAGGATCTCTCTTTTAAAAAAAAAAAAACAACAAAAAAACGCACTTATTTCTCGTTATTATAAATTGTGGTTGATATAATTGGCAAAGGTGATGATAAAACACCTAGTATATGTTATTTTTGATTACTTTTTTTTATTTTATTTTTCTGTCAACGTAACAATATTTAATCGATTATTATTGCTGAAACAGCAAGGTCCTCAAGGCTTATGCAGAGCAATAATTGCTAGTGTATATTTATATAATGATTGGATAAGTTTGAAAACACATATGTTATCAATGTTAGAAAATTTTTAAGAAACGTTAATGCGAATTTCTCTATCTGAATATGGAATTTCAAAATCGATACCCATTAAATAAGCCTGCATAATATTTTTAAGAAAACTACTTCGTACATTTAAAACCAACACTTCGAACGAAATTTCTGTGACGGTTATTACAGATCTTACTATTTTAAAAGAACTTTCATGGAGAGAAAGCATACAAAAGAGCTGGTGTAAGACAAAAATCGTTTTGTTATCCATAGTATTCTCAAATGAAATATAAAAAAAGAACCAAAATTTTAATCACCAGGTGTTGCAGTCGACAGTAGAGGTTAAATCATCAATATCAGTTTCCCTGAGAAACCTGTTAGAGTGCTTGAGAGATGACCACCCATACTGAACAAAGAATATGGATTTCTTTCATGAATGCACTCATACATGTTAAATTATCTTTTCTAACACTGGAAATGCTAAAGATGTCCTTCTATTCATTGAAAGGGCTTATCCTATTGTCTACCTTATAAAAAGGAATGTCAGTGCAATCACGCCCCTTCAGACTGACTCAATTCATTCAACAATCATAATGTGCAAATTATCTACACTATAACAAAGCAAATGGAATATATTTCAGAAATACCCTATTATTATTGATAAGGATTTGTGAATCATTAGTGACTAGCTTTCTTCAAATTTTTCTCCAAGGGTTATGAAACCAGAATTCACCTTAATAGACATCTCTTAATTAAGCGTGTTCACGTATAATATAAAATGAAAGTAATATAATATCACTTACAAATAGAAAGTAAAATATCACTGAGATCTAAAAATTAGTTCACAGTAACGAAATTCGACGGTATTCCAGTTTTCGACACCTTAGTCGACAGAAGTCGAATATAAAATAATCATATAATTGCAAAGAAATAATTCTATCGTGGGGTTCAATAATATGAAGAATTGTGCCCGAAATATTAAATTTGAACTAATTTTTCTTATTTAATGTTTACTACAAATTTTTATCTTTTGCATGTCGATTACCACTATAGGAACTACTACATACTATTTCGACTATTAACTATACTACAATTATTATAACACTAATCTTTGTACTTTTTGAATTACACAGCCTAACAAGTAACATTAATGATCTACATTAACAAACATATAAAATTTTAAATAAATTAAAATTATTGATAGCTGTATCTAAGAAAATTTCTAAAAGTTATTAGTATACACTACACATCTTAATAATAGTAATTAGATATATCTATTAATAATTTCAAAATTTTCATCTCAGAAAAATTATTAGCATGTGTTCAGGCAAGAAATTATAAAAAAATCTGTTTTGCGTGGTTCAGAACTACTAAAACTCTTGTCATATCCCATTATAATAAAGCATTTCATTGAAGAATGAGTATTTACTTATTTATCTACATCATGAGCTAAACTTTGATATATTTTTTCGATTATACCCATGAAAAAAATGTTTCAAATTCGACCAGAGAAGCTATTGTATAACGAATGACAACAATAATAAAACTAAGTAAGGGAACAATAATTAATTCACATGCTGTGCTCCCTGACATAAAAAATAAATAAAAATTTGTCACATAAAATTTTTCTACAAAATTAAATTCGAACAATTTATATAGAAGCAATTACACAAAAATTATAAAACAATATTACTACAAGGATCTTCCAGTCTAATTTTTAAGCGTTTAAAAATAAGAACCACTTTTGTAAAAACAGTTTGAACTAAATGAATTTTTAGATCTCAGATTAATTTTCATTACATACAAACGGAGAAATAATTCTTTTTATAAATAATTAATCAATATATTATACGTATTGTTAACGAACCTACAAAATTATATACAAATAAATAAGACAGTAAAATTGAAAAGAGTGCAACTTACCTGTATGGGTTCTTTTGTGAATTTTGAGGTTTTCGCTTCGAGCAAATACTTTCCCACAACCAGGAAAAGGACAGGGAAAAGGTTTCTCTCCTGTATGAACCCGTATGTGATTGACAAGTTTGTATTTTGCCTTAAACGGCCTCCCATTCCTGGGACACTCCTGCCAACAGCAGGTATGATTCGTGCACTCAGGTCCACCTACGTGCTCCACAGCTATGTGTGAAACAATCTCGTGCATTGTCTGGAAAATTTTATTACACGGTTTCTTAGGTGGCATCTGATCTGGATCAATCCATAAACATGCCATTTCATGTTTTATACCCGGATTTTTCATGTACCGAAAAAAGGCACCACTTGGAGGTTGAAGATGATGCGTGGGATAGTGATGGTGGTGATGATGATACGAAGCCGAATATGGATCAGTCCTGGTCATCTGATGATGGTGGTGGTGAGAAGGGTTAAAACCATCAGTCCTGCCGTACACATCAGCGCCCCCCGGTAATGGCACTCTCATGTGACTGTGATAATTGTGAGGGTCGGACATCATACCTGTGAAAAGCATGTGAGAGGGGTCTGCGTGAAGGGCCCCAGTGGGGGACCCGTAGGCGTCCGAAAAGGATTGCATGGGATCCCGACGCAGCATCGATCCATAACCCGCGGAGGGCATGTGACCATATCCATTTTGTGGAAATTGTTGATGATGAAAAGTATGGTTAGCTTGGTGACCTGGACTCAGTTTGATATTTGCGATGGACACACCAGGGTCCACGGAGAAGTGGTTCAACATATCGACTTGAGAATCGGTGGTAGTCGCGCGCTGAGAAAACGGGAAGCCCGTCATCCCGCTGTCTATCTGAGGATCTATCCAACTGCGCAGCACTGCTTGGTTTGGCCTCAAGCCGCTGGCCATAATGATACTCCAACCATTCAAAATGCACCTGTGAAGCAGTCAAACGTCCCACCCACCAGCTTCTCGCTTGGAGTCGTATTGGCCGTGGGGAACTTGCTTAAGTAGGCGTTACTGGATTCCACCCAATGGAGAAGTGCTATTCTCGGTAGGAGTGGAACGTCATGCCAATCAAGCACTGTGGGTGGGACATTGATACTGCGTTTTGTTTTGAAAAGAATTCTTCTCGAACCTGTTAGAATAGATCAGATTCTTCAATAGACGGTAGGTCAACACAAAAATTCCATGCGGATTATAATTATGCTTCAATTTTTTTTTTTGATTCAACAATAAAAAATAGAGTTTTTTTTTTATTAATCTGAATTTTAAACACGGAATTTTATAGTTCAAATCAACGATAATGTTTTATACTTAGATATTTTAAAATTGATGTTTGTTTATAGAATTCTAAATTTAAAAATGCGAGTAATGTTTTATTTAAGAGATTTAAATATTATCAGATTAGTAAAAAAATCACCTCTCCATGTTCCATTCCAGTTTCAGAGTTCCAAGTATCTAATAAAAGAAACCAAGGACACAAAATTTCGCAAAAATAAATGCAATTACTGTACTTTACAACACCATATTCAAATAATTCTTAAGCTCGTTAAAAATATTTATTACGCTTTGATTTAGAGTAACGAGTTTAGTTTACAACAACGTATTCAAATAATTCTTACGCTCGTTAAAAATATTTATTACGCTTTGATTTAGAGTAACGAGTAGCCATTTTAATGCTAGATTTTAAAATAAAGACATTTTTAAAATTACGAACTGAACTCTTAAAATTTTAAAAACTTTTCCACGAGGACCAATTATTCTTTTACTAGTAGTATGTAACTTTTATAGTCATTATTTTTTTAATTTTCAGCTGATGTATTAGAATTCGTCTTTCTAAATGGACAAAAAAATATTCTATTTTATTTATTTCATTCAATACGTTGTTAAAATTTTTTAGAGCGTATTAAAACATGGCATTGTTCAAAATTGCATTATTTGTTGTGGAGTCAATTTTAACAATATTACCTTAGAAACTAATCTTCCTCCCCTTTTATACTTGAATGCAAAAAACTATCATTTATTTTGAACTGAAATATAGTGCAATGCAACACTTTATTGACGTTGCCATATCTTATTGAAGTAAATTTAAACTATATTATAGATAATTGAACAATAAATTGGTACCTACATTGTGGTTCAACGCCAAACCGATTGTTCTAACTGTATTAACAAGGTTAATAACAATTAATGAGTACACTTTTACATGATTTAAAACTTTATTTTAAATTCTATATGTGCATGACAGATACACTGTTAAAATTTTTAGGACGCACTGAACCTTAATATCGTTCAAAATAATTCTTTTTCGCTAGATATGATTCAAACCGATGATTCCATTAATACCAAAACATGGTTCTACTGATAGGTTTAAAATCTCAGTTTTTAACACACTGCCATGTCAGATAAAAAGAGGTTAATAATTGTTAATGATTACACTTTTACATATACGTCACTTTATTTTAAAATGATAGATACGCTGACAAAAATTTTGTAGATGTTGAACCGTTCACATTTTCTGAATCTTTCATATTGTACCATCAGAAATATATCTTCAGGAATACATTATTAGAATTAGAATACATAAATATGGTTCATTTTAACGCTCAGTTGCCTTATTGTGGTTCAAAGACAGTAAGTGCAATTTTATTATTTTATTTTCATTTGCGCTTTATGAACATTTTACGACAATTTCAGTCAAATTAAAGTGAAATAATTTTTTAAAAATCAGTCATTTGCTATTTATTTCATCGTTGTTTTTTTTTTTTTATATATTTTCTTTTTATTTAAGTATATATTTATTTATTTATTTTTAATTCGGAAAAAAGACTATCCTACCTGAATTGCTTATGATAAATTAACTTTATAAAACAAAGCACACTAAAAGTTGTAAAAAAAATTTTTTTCTTCGTTTTTATAAATAAAAAATTCGAAATTTAAAAATAAATGAATTTAAAATTAATCGACAGGTCTTTACTTCTGTCATTTGTATTGTCTCTCGGTCATTTTTTTCTCCTTCTTTTTATTAATGATACTTAGATTTATTTACTTTTTGATATCTATTAAAATTTGTGCACACATATATTGTTTAAAAAATATAATTGTCACCATTTTTGGTGTTAAGGTAAACTAAATATAACTTTTTACGTACAGAACTGTAGTTATTGTGCGAAATTATATAAAATTGACAAAATAGCAATTGCGTGAAGGAATTAATGCGAATTCATTGCAAAAAATATACTTTTTTCTTTTTTAAACGAAATGATTTTGTAATGGAATCATAATATTCTAAATCGTGTGAAAATATGTGTTGTCAATAAATAAACCAACAAAAAATTAATAAATAAAAACATAAAACTGTAACAAAGAAAAGGTAAATCGAAAATGTCTATTGCTATAAAAAAATTTCGATGACCTTAACGCATAAAATGGTGGCAACTATGCGCCAAAAAATTTTACAGTGTCAACCAAAGGTTCAACCAGGTCTGGAACAGGTCTTCTCAAATACAATTTGTTTTTGCTTTTTCTCCGTGAAATTAAACTTAAATAAGTTTTTAGAAATCAATTTCATTATTTCTTCTTCTTTCTTTAACAGATGAATTTATCTCTCTCAAATTCATAAATTCGGTTGTACTTTTTATAGCATTAAATAAAATTCGAAAATCACGTTTTAATGGAGTGTATAAATAAATAATCTAAATTCTGTTTCTTTGGCTGATAAATTCTGCAGGTATTAAATCGAATATATTAAATAAGTTATTTATTTCTATTAAACAAATTTTTATTTATTTATATAGTTATTTGAAGAAAGTAGGTTGACTTTATTGTGAATGTCCAGAGCTGATAAAAGAAGGGGTTGAAACACTTTTTTAATATTAAAGTAAAAATTTCATATTATCTTAAAGAAATATATTTTAAAGGATGTTTTTTTTTTCTTCCTTCGTTATCGATAAAATATTAGGTTGACAGCTAAACATTCATTGAATTTAGTAAGTAGAAGTTTTTTTCAACTATTAAAGAAATGAATTTACTCAAATTTGAATCTATTTAATTATAAAACCAATAATTAAATAGATAAATAAAAATAACAAAAATAGATATTGATATAGATAACAAAAAAATTGTCAAAGATATCATACCATAATTTATTATAATATTACTTTAAGAACAGTTAGAATATAAATACTTTTGTTCAAAATTATTTCGGAAAATTGTTTAAAGCTAAAGGTGTTTAGTATTGTAAATTGCACTATTTTTGATATATCCATTGAACTAAATTTTATTTCTTACAGTCGACAGAACAACAGTTGAACAGTCGACACAATATGGGTTTCCGACTACTAACGTTCAATTCCGTAGCCATGCAATTTTGAACCCAATCCAGAGGGAAAAGGAACTTGTGGATCATGTATAGGAAGAAATTTGCCTTTGTGGAGGATTTTTTGATGAAACTATAAACCTGCATTTGCGTTGCAAAGTGAGGAAAACCACGAAAACCTTTAACGGTTAGCCTGACAGTAAGGGGACTCTAAATTATGATCCATCTACCACTGAGGATATTTAACGTTAGCACAGTGTTCGGTGCGAGCCGGGTGTGGAATTCGAACCTATCAGCTATCGCTGGGAATCGAACTCGGGTCACCTCATTGAATGCTCTATCCCCTGAGCCGCCACGGCTCTGTTGCACTAAAGTATGACATATCTGTTGAACTAAAAATAACGAGAAATGCTTTTTAAATCACATTTTAATGTGGTTAAAGAAAATGGTTTACATACTGGCCCACCCACTGTTAGAAATTTTGGATCGTGTTGAACCATAATATTTCGGCTGTTTAAATATTACGTAAGTACGTTTTTGGCACTTTTGGACTTGCCCCATACAAAATTAAGCAAACTATAAAATCTATCTTACGCTTATGTAACTAAGTAATATCACTCCCTCTTTTTTTAAATTTAAGGATTCAATTCAAATAAAAAATATAACTCTGTATCTAAAAAACAAAACGAAACAAAAAAACAAATGTAACTACATAAAAAAAAGCACGTTTTTGGCACTTATGGACTTGCCCCATGCAAAAATAAGCAAACTATAAAATCCATCTTGCGCTTATGTAACTAAGTAATATCACTCCCTCTTTTTTAAAAGTTAGGGATTTAATTCAAATAAAAACTATAACTCTGTATTTAAAAAAAAAAAAAAAAAAAAATTTAACTACATAAAAAAACACGTTTTTGGCACTTTTGGACTTGCCCCATGCAAAAATAAGCAAACTATGAAATCCATCTTACGCTTATGTAACTAAGTAATATCACTCCCTCTTTTTTTAAAAAAATTTAAGGATTCAATTCAAATAAATACTATAACTCTGTATTTAAAAAAACAAAAACAAAACAAATGTAACTACATAAAAAATTTATCTTATAGAAAGTTTAAACTTCCTAAATAATTTTTTTTTGCAAATTTTTATTCTTCCAAATTTGAAAAATTTTCTTTAACTTTTTTGAATGCATTTTTTTTAAAAAATTAATAATATAGGAATATGTGTGTTACGTAAGATTTTAGCTCATACACTTGGGTAAGCAAATCACAAACCTCCTCTCTCCATTTGATGCTTAACTAATTTTTCAAATTTGCTGCAGCCATAATATCACGCAAATATTCTTCTTAAACTTAATTAAATAAGCATGGCTCTATTGAACACCTTATAACCTATTTATGGTTAAATCTATACCGATATTGAGGCTGTACGGAGAAACAATTTTTCAGAGACTATGGCATACAATATTGTTCCTACTAATATTCACAGAAATTAAGTGATTTGACTCTACGTGTTTGCTTTTACATCAACATGTTAAAGGTTGCTAATTTTAATTTACTTTTATTCATCTTTATTTTAATACAGCTAATATTAAACATTAATTTTAGTATTGTTATTATTTACTTTATTCATACATACTTTATTCATACAAACATAAGTTTTGAATTGTACAAAATCTATGGTTGTGGTATAGTCAAATTAATAAAGAAAATTGCATTAAAAATATATATATATATAATTGTATTTACAATTATTAAATAATGATATTAGAAATTATTGAATGCATAATTATTGAATCTTACTGCACAGGTTTTTATTTAAAATTTTTGAAAAAATCTCAACAGCTTTGTATTTCAATTCGTAGTAGTTTTTTTCAGACTCTCAGGGGCCTCCAAAATATTATGTCACACTTTATTTTCCTAATATTTGTAACTTTTTTTTTTCACCTACCTTTCTCTAAATGACAAAATATCCATTACTGCACTATATCATTTTCCATGACCCACTATATAAATAATTTTGAAAAAGTAGTAGATTAAAATAAATTTATAAAAGAATGTATTATGTAAGCTACATATCGAATTGGCTTTAATGAGAGAAAAAATATATTGTAATTTTTAATGAAATTGAATGTTATGAATAATTTTAAAACTTTCTATAGATATATTGTCCATCATGAGTTTATTTTATTGCAATTCTTTTACTTTTTTTTATACTTTATAATATGATACATAATATATTATAGTTTTTATTATGATATTGCAGTTTCCAAATTTATCAGCGAATCTATTTAGAAAGGATATCGTGAATGCTACTAAGCTTTTCAATTAAATAAAAAAATGAGAATATATAAAAATACACATATAAAAGTGCATATATATATATATATATTTATATATATAAATATAGATAGATGAAAGAATCAGTGAATAAATTTTTAAGCACTGTAACTTTTAATTAAATGTAAATAATGTAAAAAAAAAAGTTTATTATCGATCATATTATTTTTTTTATCAAGTTCAATTTAACCTTCATGAAAGAACCAGCGAATAAATTTTCAAGCACCGTAATTTTTAATTTAATGAAATAATGTGAACAATATAAAATAAATTATATTCATTTTTCATAAATAATATTCATTTTTTTTTCAAGTTTAATTGAATTTACATAAGGGAAACAGTGAATAAATTTTTTTAGTTTAACTTTCAAATAAATAGAATGATGTGAATTATGCTTAAAAAAATTATATTGTGAATCACGAAATTTATTTTTCCAATTGAACTCACATAAGGGAATGAGGGAATAAATTTTTGAGTTCTAGCATTTTTAATTAAACAAAATGGTTTAAACAATGTTTAAAAAAATTATGCATTGTTCATCACTTCAATTGAACTTTTATGAGGGAATCAGTGAATAAATTTTTAAGCACTGTAAATTTTAATTTAATAAAATGATGTGAACTATGTTAAAATAAATTATATTCTTTTTCATAAATAATATTCATTTTTTTCAAGTTTAATTGAACATTCATAAGGGAATCAGCGAATACATTTTTTTAGTTTAACTTTCAATTAAATAAAATGATGTGAATTATATTGAAAGAAATTATATTGTCAATCACGAAATTTATTTTTCCAATCGAACTCTCATGAGGGAATGAGCGAATAAATTTTTCAGTGCTACCATTTTTAATTAAACAAAATGATTTAAACAATGTTAAAAAAAATTATACATTGTTTATCACTTCAATTGAACTTTCATGAGAGAATCAGTGAATAAATTTTTAAGCACTGTAAATTTTAATTTAATAAAATGATGTGAACAATGTTAGAATAAATTATATTCTTTTTCATAAATAATATCCATTTTTTTTCAAGTTTAATTGAACTTTCATAAGGGAATCAGCGAATACATCTTTTATTTTAATTTTCAATTAAATAAAATGATGTGAATTATGTTTAAAAAAATCATATTTTCAATAACAAATTTATTTTTCCAATTTAACTCTCATAAGCGAATGAGTGAATAAATTTTTGAGTGCTACCATTTTTAATTAAACAATGTTAAAAATATATTTATATATTCTTTATCTCTTATATCTATCACTTCAATTGAACTTTCATGAGGGAATCAGCGATTGAATTTAAGAAAGAAATAATTGTAAATCTTGAGTAATGAATAATTTTTTAAAAAAACCCAAAATATTTTTTTAAAAAATTTTAATAAAAATAAATTAGAGTTGGCTTTAACACCAATTTAGAGAAAATTTACCAAAAAATGGGTGGTCTGTTTAATGGCTTCGTACCCACTTGGTGGTCTTGTAAAATATTGTTGTATTGACATACAGCTGACAAGGGAAATTCCTGACTTTGAAAGACTTTCTATAATTTTCGACAAACGTCATACCATTCTTGGAAACTAAATAGACGTTGACGTCAGCAGTGCAATGTGGTTGGGGAAAACTAGTATCGTTAAGGGACACGTGTATATTTAGTACTAACTCTGTAACTACTTGTTTGAACTACTTTTAAGTTTCAATCTGAAAATTTAAGTCAGTTTTGAAATCCTTTATAGTTCGAAAAAAAAAATGTCATAGATAATTAAATTGAAATTCGCTTTTAATCATATATATTTTTAAAAAAATCGTAAGCACTGCTGCGGTAATGGGTGTTTTCAACTTAGCGTTTACGAGTAGCGTTTCAACATTTTGTTTAGCAGCGCAAAAAACAGTAAGACTTAGAAACTTGAAATTACATAATTGCGTAGAAAAATGTACAATCGAATAAATAAAAAAATTAACTTTTGATAACTAGTTAGATAATTAATAATTGTTAAACTTGTAGAAAAAATGGCCATGCGTACCGCTCTGAAGGCCCAGGCTACTAAAGATTTGAAATGTTACGTACAGAAAAGAAAATTTTTGTTTACAAATTTAACACGAGCTATGTTTTTTTTTTTTTTTTTTTTTTTTTTTTTTAAATTTCTCTTTTGTTGGTTTTTTTACTTTATTGTATTACATTTTCTTTTGCAGTGCAGAAACTATACGGCTTAGATGTTAATAAGATATAAATAAGACTTAGATATAAGTTGCGAAAGTGTGCGGAAACATGTACTAGGAATACGATGATATAAAAAGATTTACTATTCAATTCGGTCAAGAACTATCAATTGTTATACTTTTTGTACAAAAATACTAACTAAGTTAATCTGATGCTCGTTGAAAAGCTACTACAGAGTTGAAATGGAGCGAATGAAAGGTTTACTATTCAATTCGGTCAAGAATTATAAATAGTTAAACTTTTTGTACAAAAATATTAACTAAGTTAATCTGATGCTCGTTGAAAAGCTAACCACAGAGTTGAAATGAGACGGATGGAAGATTTACTATTCAATTCGGTCAAGAACTATCAATTGTTATACTTTTTGTACAAAAATACTAACTAAGTTAATCTGATGCTCGTTGAAAAGCTACTACAGAGTTGAAATGGAGCGAATGAAAGGTTTACTATTCAATTCGGTCAAGAATTATAAATTGTTAAACTTTTTGTACAAAAATATTAACTAAGTTAATCTGATGCTCGTTGAAAAGCTAACCACAGAGTTGAAATGGGACGGATGGAAGATTTACTATTCAATTCGGTCAAGAACTATCAATTGTTATACTTTTTGTACAAAAATACTAACTAAGTTAATCTGATGCTCTTTGAAAAGCTACTACAGAGTTGAAATGGAGCGAATGAAAGGTTTACTATTCAATTCGGCCAAGAATTATAAATTGTTAAACTTTTTGTAAAAAAATATTAACTAAGTTAATCTGATGCTCGTTGAAAAGCTAACCACAGAGTTGAAATGGGACGGATGAAAGATTTACTATTCAATTCGGTCAAGACCTATCAATTGTTATACTTTTTGTACAAAAATACTAACTAAGTTAATCTGATGCTCGTTGAAAAGCTACAACAGAGTTGAAATGGAGCGAATGAAAGGTTTACTATTAAATTCGGCCAAGAATTATAAATTGTTAAACTTTTTGTACAAAAATATTAACTAAGTTAATCTGATGCTGGTTGAAAAGCTAACCACAGAGTTGAAATGAGACGGATGGAAGATTTACTATTCAATTCGGTCAAGAACTATCAATTGTTATACTTTTTGTACAAAAATACTAAGTTAATCTGATGCTCGTTGAAAAGCTACTACAGAGTTGAAATGGAGCGAATGAAAGGTTTACTATTCAATTCGGCCAAGAATTATAAATTGTTAAACTTTTTGTACAAAAATATTAACTAACTTAATCTGATGCTCGTTGAAAAGCTAACCACAGAGTTGAAATGGGACGGATGGAAGGTTTACTATTCAATTCGGTCAAGAACTATCAATTGTTATACTTTTTGTACAAATATACTAACTAAGTTAATCTGATGCTCGTTGAAAAGCTACTACAGAGTTGAAATGGAGCGAATGAAAGGTTTACTATTCAATTCGGCCAAGAATTATAAATTGTTAAACTTTTTGTACAAAAATATTAACTAAGTTAATCTGATGCTCGTTGAAAAGCTAACCACAGAGTTGAAATGGGACGGATGGAAGATTTACTATTCAATTCGGCCAAGAGCTATTAATTGTTATACTTTTTGTACAAAAATACTAATTAAGTTAGTCTGATGCTCGTTGAAAAGCTAACTACAGAGTTGAATTGGGAAAAAGCCACTTTAAATTATAAACCTAACGCAATATTTTTTTTTTTTTTTTTTTCAGTCTGTTTAAAAGTTATTGCATTTTTAAGTGCTCTTTACGAATATTTTGCTTTAAATAATAATTACTTAGCCATTAATGTGGAAAACTATCTCTCTTATTTCACTCGAAATTTTGATTTTATTAGCTCGTGCTAGACTTGATGTCAAAAATAATAATAATATAAAAATGAATAAAAAAAAAAAATAAGAGATGAGTTCCTGCCAAATATAAATCTTAACATTTATATCGAAATTTTAAAAAAATGTAATAGTCTCAAGACAGATAAATATCGTTTCCAATTAACAACTATTATACCATATAAGGTTACCGTTATGTTTTGTTTGTAAGTAAAATTACTCATTAGTAATTACTTAATCTGAGTAATTACTAATTACTTAAGTTAATCTGATGCTGGTTGAAAAGCTAACCACAGAGTTGAAATGAGACGGATGGAAGATTTACTATTCAATTCGGTCAAGAACTATCAATTGTTATACTTTTTGTACAAAAATACTAAGTTAATCTGATGCTCGTTGAAAAGCTACTACAGAGTTGAAATGGAGCGAATGAAAGGTTTACTATTCAATTCGGCCAAGAATTATAAATTGTTAAACTTTTTGTACAAAAATATTAACTAACTTAATCTGATGCTCGTTGAAAAGCTAACCACAGAGTTGAAATGGGACGGATGGAAGGTTTACTATTCAATTCGGTCAAGAACTATCAATTGTTATACTTTTTGTACAAATATACTAACTAAGTTAATCTGATGCTCGTTGAAAAGCTACTACAGAGTTGAAATGGAGCGAATGAAAGGTTTACTATTCAATTCGGCCAAGAATTATAAATTGTTAAACTTTTTGTACAAAAATATTAACTAAGTTAATCTGATGCTCGTTGAAAAGCTAACCACAGAGTTGAAATGGGGCGGATGGAAGATTTACTATTCAATTCGGTCAAGAACTATCAATTGTTATACTTTTTGTACAAAAATACTAACTAAGTTAATCTGATGCTCGTTGAAAAGCTACTACAGAGTTGAAATGGAGCGAATGAAAGGTTTACTATTCAATTCGGCCAAGAATTATAAATTGTTAAACTTTTTGTACAAAAATATTAACTAAGTTAATCTGATGCTCGTTGAAAAGCTAACCACAGAGCTGAAATGGGACGGATGGAAGATTTACTATTCAATTCGGTCAAGAACTATCAATTGTTATACTTTTTGTACAAAAATACTAACTAAGTTAATCTGATGCTCGTTGAAAAGCTACTACAGAGTTGAAATGGAGCGAATGAAAGGTTTACTATTCAATTCGGCCAAGAATTATAAATTGTTAAACTTTTTGTACAAAAATATTAACTAAGTTAATCTGATGCTCGTTGAAAAGCTAACCACAGAGTCGAAATGGGACGGATGGAAGATTTACTATTCAATTCGGTCAAGAACTATCAATTGTTATACTTTTTGTACAAAAATATTAACTAAGTTAATCTGATGCTCGTTGAAAAGCTACTACAGAGTTGAAGTGGAGCGAATGAAAGGTTTACTATTCAATTCGGCCAAGAGCTATTAATTGTTATACTTTTTGTACAAAAATACTAATTAAGTTAGTCTGATGCTCGTTGAAAAGCTAACTACAGAGTTGAATTGGGAAAAAGCCACTTTAAATTATAAACCTAACGCAATATTTTTTTTTTTTTTTTTTTCAGTCTGTTTAAAAGTTATTGCATTTTTAAGTGCTCTTTACGAATATTTTGCTTTAAATAATAATTACTTAGCCATTAATGTGGAAAACTATCTCTCTTATTTCACTCGAAATTTTGATTTTATTAGCTCGTGCTAGACTTGATGTCAAAAATAATAATAATATAAAAATGAATAAAAAAAAAAATAAGAGATGAGTTCCTGCCAAATATAAATCTTAACATTTATATCGAAATTTTAAAAAAATGTAATAGTCTCAAGACAGATAAATATCGTTTCCAATTAACAACTATTATACCATATAAGGTTACCGTTATGTTTTGTTTGTAAGTAAAATTACTCATTAGTAATTACTTCTTATCCTGTCACGTGTTCTGTCTTCCTAAGTATAAATCTTTTTTCTTTCTCACGCACAGTTGACTATTTTACAAATTCAAATAATCGTTCAGTTTATGACGATTAACATATTAACAAAATATTACATAAAATTATAATAATTATGTATTTTATAAAGAAAAAAAAAATTTTTTTTCTTGAAAAAATAGCAACTTTTTTGGGATGAAATTAAAACAAGGATGACTGCGAGGCTACCACAGGGGTTGGTGAACGGAGCGAGAAGGGCAGAGCTTCCTAGTAATGACAAAAAAAAAAAAAAAAAAAAAAAAAAAAATTAAATTAAATCGTCTTCACTTCTCAAACAAGATGGTATCATTGATCTGAAGATAAATTGGGTTCCGGATATTAGTTCCTATGCAATTTTATTCCGATGATGAGCTCTAACTTCTCTAGAACTTGTCGCATCATTTACGCGACTTCCTGTAATATTTATATAACGTTTTATACGTAAAATAACGTTCGACGAAAAAATAGACAAAAAGTGCCATTTAAAAAATAATAAAAATAAAAATAATTTGTAAATAAATAAATAAGAAAAGAAAAACACTCTAGACCAGAGAGAGAAACTGATCGCCGATTTAAAATCAGAGATACGAAGATATCTCAGATCTATTATTATAAATGTAATGCAAGAGAGAAAAAAAAATTCCCCATTGTAATCATATATAGAACAAGGCTAGTTACTCAACAATAGTTTGAACATAGTTACTTTTTATACAAACAATATTAAATCATAAGACCATACTGTTAGAATTTTCATTCTAAAATTACCGGAAGCTGTCTGTCCATCCAATTAACCGTTAAGTTTACGGTAAGGAGATTTTTACCTTTACGGTTTTGTAACCATTCACAGCTAATATGATTAAAAAACCATTCATACAAAACTAAACAGTTTTTCACCATTTACAACTAGCATGGTTTCAAAACAATTAAAAAAAAAAGAAATTTAATTGAACATTGGAGCTAGGTTTTATGTTAGAGCTTGTCAAAACATGGACATGGGAGTTTTATCGAAGAAATCGTGGAATTATTTTATTTTATATGGCTGTTTCACCTATCGTAAGAGTTGGTGCTGCCATTCATGAGTGAATGAGATTATCATATTCTTATAGTTCAGGGTTACCAACTGGGGAGTCTAGGACATTGAAAACTCTTAAGTGGTGAAGGGGGAAAGGTGGAAATATTCTGTTGTTAACGTTGTGACTCGACCTCTCGACCCGTTGGTCATGAGATTGACAGATTAGCCCTCTGGGTTATAATATGTACATAAAGAACTAAGAACACAAGAAATTAAGTGGCTTAATTAGATGGGCCTATTTGATGCTATACATTTCTGGTTGTTTTTCTCCCAGTTAACAAATTGAATATTTGCCTATTTATAGTTATTTAACTGTTTTGTCTGAATATGGAAAAATAACAATTAAAAAAATTGTTATATAACCATTTTTTCCGAAAACTTTCTGTCAGTGCAAACCGAAATAAAATTTTACTCAGATAGCACGCCAACAATGAAAATAGTCACAAATAAAGAAATGAACTGTCGAAAATTCTAGTTACTATCAAAAATGATAAATCATGTAGGCAAAAAGGGAAAACTTGAAAAAAACAAAAAACAAACACTTATATGCAAAGTTTACCACAGAAAGAAATATGAAGTAGTTTGAAACATGCGAAGCAAATCTACATCGCCAAATATGAAAGGGTTAATATTGCTATTAGAATTTTGAATCATTAGTTTTTATTTTATCAATCATTTATGAATTTTGAATCAATTTTCCAGGGATGAAAAAATTTGCGTTTACCTTAGAACATAGTTCACGTCAAACGAGTTCACATTCTAAGTACTTAAAAAACATTAAATCAGTATGCAATTTGACAGAGAATTGCAAATTATTTTATGCTAAAAGAAATTCGATTAAAGAAAAATTCTATCAAATGATAAGTGTTTCAGATCGGCCCGTGCTTTGGTAACCACATAAATGCTCTTGAAATGGGCGAAAAATTTACTCACTACAAGATATTAAACGGAACATTTGGTCGTATAGCTCAAAATAACCCCATGCCATGATACTATTAATTATAATTAATAATATTTTTAAAAGAAGCATTTAAAAAAACTTAAGCAATCTTATTATTCACTTAATAGCATTATGTTAAGTCTTGGTCTCTTTTTTAGTTCTCAATTAATCTTTTTGTAAATAGGTGGCAGCACTAGACCCGGCTCCAACTTCAAGAGAAAACATGCCTAAAAACAGAAGTCCACCCTGGCTGAGGGCAAAAAGTTTCCTTTAAATTTACTTCGTCTATTTTTTTATAATTTATTAATTTTTTTTATCTTATTTACTTAGTTATTATTTTTTTTTTTTTTTTGCCGATGCTCTCTATTATATCTCTAAGCTTATAGTATTGCGTAATATACATACTGTCTATTTCTATACGAAATAATCACACAAAATACGAATTATTTCCTTAAGAATAAAAAAAATGAATTAAGAGTTTCATTCAAAATTTAATATTTTTTTATTTATTTATTTTTTTTCAAAGTGGTCTATTTCCAGACTATATGTGGTACAAAACCAGCATTTTAAAATAAGTAACTTTTGAAGAGATTTAGATTTTCAAAAATATTTTTATTTTACGAAATTATATTTGGTAGAATCATATCCTTTGCAATAATTTTTCTGTCTTTTAAATAGATGGCAGCACATGGATCTGCAATGATTTAAAGAGGTAATGCCTCACAACAGAAGTCAACCCTTGGATTGCACAGTTTATTGCGTTTCACTCATGTTCGTTTAATTTACACTCGCAACCCATACGCTATTTCATTATAACTGATCTTGACTATATTTTTCAAAAGAAATACATAAAATATAAATTTTTAATCTAAAAGGACTATTATTCAATTAGCATTTGTAAATTCAACTTTCGATTTATAAATCTTTTAGTTTTTGGATGTTTAACTGTTTTAAATTAATGAATAAGCAATAAATATTGAAATACTGTGTGCAATTTTTCTATATTAATAAAGTAAGAATATACATATATATATATATATATATATATATATATATATATGTAAACCTAAAGTAGGAGAAAACACGTATAATGTTTTATTACGGTGTATTTAAATACAATGATGAATAGATTTAATAATTATTTATAAAAGGAAATAAATTAAAGAAAAACGAAGTTTTTTTTGCAATGTAATGCAATGCTAAATGCAACACCAATGGTTACCAGAGCATTACTGCTCGAAATGTCAATTTTAAAACTATTTTAATTTGGCAAACAATGCGAAATAAATAAGTATTGAACAAAACTGACATTAACTCTAAAAATAAATTTAATTCTTGAGGGTAAAATCTCAAAATTAGGGGGAAAAACACAGAAAATTAAAGTTATTAAATATATGTATGTACCTTAATACACATAAAAAGGCTACTAAATAGGTATAAATTTGAATTCTCCTAATACTAAGAGATTTTACGTGAGTACTATGCTGTCATAAATTTCGACATGCGTACCATGGTAAGCATACGTTGTACATCTTCATGTTTTTGAGTATATTATTTTTAAATATTAGGTAAATATAAATTTGAAAGCTTAACGGATCACAAAACTATTAAGTAAAAGAAAGAAATTATTTTCAGAATAAATAAATTACATAATATTTAAAATTAGTTTCATTTTTAAGCACATGGATTTAGCGTTATTTTTCCAAAATCATTTCTGTTTGTGTGGAATTCTACCCAAGTAACTTATATTTTTTGCACCTATTGCAAAATCCCCAGAAAGTTCTAATATCCAATAATATTTCAATGAAGGTAAAACTATAAATTTTCTTAAAGCGTTTTTGAAGACAGAGGTAGTATATAAATATCGAGAAATCAAGTTTAAGAAGTTTCATAATATCGTTCAACTTTATAACGTATTGAAATTGCGAAATTTCATAATATTATAATTCCATGCCTTGCAAAATTTTTAACAATTTTCCAAAATTCATCAGTTCTATCGAATCCTTTTACATGAAGATCTCTTAGCAAGTTGGAGGAAATGGACACTTTTCTATGTATACAATCAAAGGAATAGGATTATTTAAAGGATTTAGAAGTTCCCCTTTTTCTAGCTAAACGAACCACTTTGTTCAAGTCTTTAAAACCCGTGAGAAGATCTTTCCGAAATGTGGGAGGTCTTAAAACTAGATTTAAGATGATACGGAAATGTTAAAAATAATAATTAAAAACTTTTTACCATGCTGTTTTCTGCTGCTTTGAAGTTCCTGAAATAGATGCGGAAATGTCTCAACTTGTTTTAAATATCTCAACGAGTTGCGGGAATAAAAAAAAAATAAATTATTTTTTTATTTTATTTTTTTAATTTTTTTATTATTTTTATTTTTTTTCATTCTCTCTTTAAATTTATCTCATTGACTTAAATACTTTAATATGCAATTTAACTATTTCGTATTTGCAAATTAAAAAAAAAAAAAAAAAAAATTCTGAAAAAAAAAAAAAAAAAAAAAAAAAAACTTAACTTTAATAATAAAATATGATTTTGCGAGCTAAACAATTTTTTTAATAAAAATGAAACTATACATTACAAATTGAAAGTTGAAATTTTGATCAACTTAACCAAACGGAAAAAAAAAAGGAATCAAAATTGAATATAGTATAAATGTGATTTTTTTTACCTGTGTCTTACCTATATCGACTCATTTTTTGCGATGTTACCTATGTTTGGTTCTTTTATCTCTCTCTATCTCTCTCTTTCTATATAATATACTATATATATGTATATATATGGGTGATTCTCACGAAATATGACAATTCACTGTCCCTTGCTCCAAGATCTAATACAATAATACTAAAAGAACTTTTTATTTTTAAACAAAATTAATAAATAGCATTGCTCTTAGCATTTTAAAATAACTTTGCACTAGCATTGACTGTTTTGTATAGTTAAAAAATGTATTTGAACTTCAAAATGTCATTTTCCTGCCATGTCCCAAACAATGTTTACAATAATAACTAGCTTCAAAACTTCCTATAAATTTTTCAATATCTTATTTTTTTTTATCTCAACCGTTGTAAGCATTTCTAGAATATACGCATATATTATATTCAAAAACTTCGTTTAAATTAATTTTTTCTGTCAATAATTTGTTTGTCCCAAGAAAATCTGTCATTTTCCTGGCTACTTTTATTTAGTGGTTTATAACCAAAATAGATAGAACCAGCAATCAATATCTTATGTTAATAGATTGATTAGATACCCTCCTATGTGAACATGTCTTGTGGCATGAATAAAGAACCAATTTTCTGGTTCAAAACCTATTTCAAAAATTTTTTCATGGTGAGTAGGTTTTTGTGTTGTCATTTTCCTGACTTGTTGAAACTATTAATAACATAAACTACATAGATTTATCTGAGTTATTTTAAGAAATCCGGTTGTTTTCTACCGAATATAAACGTCTTAGGCCAAAATATTTATTTAAAGTAAAGATATATGCTATAAAATGGCGAATTTGTCATTTTCCTGGTTTATGAATGCCAAACTGCTAATACTGTAAGGAATGAAAGCAAATATTAACCTAATACCAAGCTTATGTATGGTTGTAATATGCTTGGATGTAATCAAAGTTATTTATTTATTTAATGATTGATTATTATCCACAATTTTATTCTGTACATATCAGCAACAAAAATTTTTTGATACCTTCTACAGTGGATAAAAAGAATTAATTTAAGCAATTTATGGTCCATCTAACATAAAGCCTTCAGTTGAGTTACTTACTATTAACTTAAAATGACTGTTTTTTAAACTTCTAAGCTAATATGTCATTTTCCTGGCATTCAAGATTTGGTTAATTTCTATTTCTTTTTTTTTTTTTCCTGAGTAAATGTCAATAAACTAGACTGCAGTCTGTAAGATATTAATAAGTGTAACTAAAGAAGTATACAAAAAATATATTAGATTATTTTGACGACTTTAAATTTGAAGAAATTTTTTGGTCCGAATTGTCATATTTCGTGATAATCACCCATATATATATATATATATATATATATATATATATATATATATATATATATATATATATATATATATATATATATATATATATATATATATATATATATATATATATATATATATATATATATATATATATATATATATATATATATATATATATAATACCTAAATACATCAGACACTAAAGATTACAATCCCGAGATTTGAAAAGGATTTCAGGTGTTATACCTCCACTATTTTTAAAGGAGTTTTTAATTTGAGAGTAGAGTCAGAATAGAGGGATGGAAAAAAAAAAAAAAAAAAAAGCTATTCAGAAAGTTTTTGAAAGGACAGGATTACGAACCACACACACCGAGAACTTCGTTAAAGGCAATAAAAAGCCAAGGAATTCAACAATCAGTTAGATCTCCACTAAACATCTCCAACTTTTCAACAAATAATGTTTCAAAAGATTGGGATTTTAATCTTCTTTGGAAGAAGAGGTTGGTTCTTTTGAGATCTTCTTAGAAGCTATGTTTTGTGTTAGTAAATAATCCCAAATCAATCATTCTGGAATGAATCAGTTAGACTTTTTGAGTGACAGAAACTTTTCAACACAATCACTTACCGGTATCTACTTCTTATTCAAATCAAAGACATAATTAAGCCTCTAAATCTCATTTTTAAAATAAAAAAAATAAGAATTATGTTAAAATTATTTTTCATTTTTTTGCAATAGATAGAAGCTATATAAGTGCACAATAAATTGTTAATCAAAACCTACTTTGGTATAATACCATGCATTCTATATTTCTTCTATGAATTTGAACCAGAATGCTATAGAGAAACTTTGGTGAGAACGCTGCAAAAAGTTTTGTGACTCTCAACTTCAAAAATCGTGGTATCTAATTTACACTAAAGTGGTGTAGGGAAACGCATTGAATAACGTTTGGTCTAGTGTTAATGCTCGTTTCACTGCAACCACATCATTTTGAATGGCAAACAAATTATTTTCGCCAACAAATCACTCCAACCTTGGTGTTTACCGGAGAGTAAATAAATCTGTTTTTGTAAATAAACGAGAATGTTTGGTGTAAGCCAATTCAATTTTAATCGTTTAGATTTGAAACACTACCTTTAAATCGTATATAAATGCTCGTCTTGGTGTTAACCTGGAATAAAGTATTGCCTCACCCATTTTTTCGGATTATTCAACATCATATTCGGAGAGATATAATACCACAGTTTTTACATTGTAGATTTTAAGAGTAATTGTACATTGTAAGAGGAAAAAAGACATTTTCTATAAGAAATAAAATAAAATTAGTTTTAATTTTGTTTAATTAAAAAGCTGTATTGGTTTATAACAGTTTATGAAGGAAATTCTTATGAATTTAGGTACATCTCCGTTTCGAAGTTAGTAAAAATATCATCCAACTATTATTGACGAAAATGATGCTTTAGTAGTTGAGTTAATAGGCAACACTGATATCGTGGTAATAGGTACTATAAGTAATAGGTATTTAAAAAACAAATATACGATACATAATATATGCACTGTGATAATAAGTTACTTGGTTCTATTCAATGCTTCAAACCTTTGAAACATCAGCTAGAGTCGGAATGAAAATTTGAGGCCATTTCAAAAGTTAAGTTGCAATATAAAAATTGATCTTAGCTGCTACTGGGCGAAATTTTTCGAAGCAATAATGAGAGTGCACTCTCAAAAATGCATGTCATTAGGGTTTGAAAACATTACACGCTAAAAATTATGTCTAAATAGACTACGATTAGTGTGCCAATTGAAGCCGGCTAGATGAATGAAATTACTTTGCAGATAATCGACGAAACGAAATAGTTTTGTTCAATCAGTTAAGAAGATTGAAACTTACTTGGTATTAGAGAAGCTGGGGTCTGTGTATCAATTTACAGATATGCCATCTTGTTCTGGGCAACGGATAAATATTTTTGAGTGGTAGTCTTTTAATGTATGATTCTTTGTTTAGCGAATTCGATTTGTATTCGTTTTTCTGGTGCCACTCACCATTGCCTCTAAATAATTTAAAAGCTTTTGTGATGCACCTCTTTGTTACAGTTAAGTCATGCTGAGCCTTTTAAAAAGTTGACAAAATTAACCGAAAATCTGCAATTTTTAGTTTCTAGTTTTCTATTGTCGAAACCGACGCAGTTGACGTCTCTGAATTCAATCATACAAGTTCGTGTACACATAGAATTCCGACAAAACTGAAAAACTGGCACTAAAATTTCTTAAGATATATTGATAAACTAAACTCACTACGCTACCTGTTCAATTAATGTTATGAGAAAAGAGATATCTAGAAAAAATTATCTAACAGATATTTTTTTTTTTTTTTAAATTATTGGACGAGTAAAATTGTGAGTTTTTGAATGTTTTTTTAGTAGCTACTACACCAAAAACTATCTTTAATATTCAATTTATATCACGAATGATCTCTGGTGTTTCATTGTACCACTTTTTGTGGTGAAAAGTAGCAGTTAATATTTTTAGCACTCAGATAAACTAGCGTTTTTGAAGATGAATTGCATTTTGAAAGCGTGTGGTTATTTTCTTTTACACAAAGTTTAAACGTATTTTGTTATTAAATAAACAATTCCAAAAAAGTGAAGCAGTAAGATATAATTTGATTAAAAACTTCACTCGTTTCAAAAATACATAAATTGAAAATAACAGTCGACTTTTTTCCAGCGCGCAAAAACTGACACCCACTTTCAAGATTTGCCAATCGTGAATGAGATGAAACAAAAGTGATTTGAAATATAAAACGTAAAAGTTGCCAAAAAAAAAAAAATTAGAAAAACTACCGTACCCGAGAGAGGTAAATCAGGGTAAAAGGCATTTCCACGCTCTCCGTGCGTCTCCAGTCAAAATGTATCTCCAGCGCAGAATTGCATTTTACCCTGATTTGCCCTCTTGGCCACTGAGTTTTTTCTAATTCTGTTTCTCATCTTTTTATTCTCTCTGTTATTGTGTTTTTTCCAGTTTTGTTTCTCGTCACATTTCTCCATTTTCCGTTGGCAACATTACGTTTTATGTTCCAAATCACTTTTGTTTCTTCTCATTCCGGCCTGGCAAATCTTGAAAATGGGCGCCTGTTTTTGAGACCTTGAAACATGCCAACTGCTATTTCCATTTTGTGTACTTTTGAAGCGAATGAAGTTTTTAAACAAGTAATTAATCAATTGATTGTTTACGAAAAATATAAGAAATGTGCAATTTTAGCTAAACTCTCTGATTCTCCAAATCTCTATTGGGGATAATAAAGTTATCAATTTACCAAAAACTTTTGATCGCACTAGAAGGGGGTAGGGATGATAAACTGTGTTCCAGGCAAAAAGTTATCCATCCCAAAATCTAAAGTGACGTTTTCGCATTTTAAAGAAGAGAAGGGAAAATCTTTTAGGTGGATACAGAAAAAAAATTCATAAGTAGAGTCGTCGAAATGAACATCAGAGAGTTCAGGTCTGATATAAAAGGATTAAAATAACAATAAGCTCGACGCGAAATGAAAAATTTCCAGCTACCCCTGCTGATCATGAACCACGACTTCCCGTGGTGTTGTTCTCCCCGCTCCGGGGATAATTTAGTCAGTACCGCACGGGAAAAGTAATTATGTACGTCAAAAGACAGCATAAAGGAATCCAGCAGTGCACAGATAGATGACAACATTACTCGCTCATTACCGCACCATACACACTGCTAATAACAACAAAAAAAAGAGAGAGAATAAATTTAAAAAAAAGGAGAATGATTCTCTTTCTTTTTATTTACTTCCGCTGGTGTTTAATTTATTTTTCTGTAGGAGGAGGGTTGTTTGTGGTGAAAGAAATTGGTTCTCGATGAGAACTAATTAGATGCGAAGTTTCAGTCTAGTTTCACGCTGTTTTTAGCTCATGTACAAAATAATTTTTTTTTTTTATTATGATTATTATTTGGTCTCTCCAGCAAGTCCAGCATTTATTTCAATCTGCCTCCCTTTGTTCGTTTCTTGTTTAATTCGATGTAATTAAAAGGAAAAGAAATGTGGTAGCTCAGGTTTCAGATATTATTCAGTGCACGAGGAAATAAATAAGCAGATACGAGGAAAATATTGATTCTTCTTGTCCGAATTACTATAGCCGAATTCTCCATTTATCAGAATTTTTTTTGCTCTTACGAGTTGAGCATTTACTTCAATCTGCCGTTCTTTGTTCGTTTCCTGTTTAATTCAATGCAATTGAATGGAAAAGAATTGTTGCAGCTCAGGTTTCAGATATTTATTCAGCGCACGAGACAATAAATAAACAAATACTGTGAAAATAATGATCTTTTTTTTTTTGTCAGAATTATTTCCTTTGTCAAAATTCCTTGTTTAATTTAATATAAAAAATAAGAAAAGACATGTAGTACGACTGGCGTTTACTTTTTATATATCTTTTATGGGTGTTGAACATGAATTCACGTTTTGCTATCATAACCTTTTCCTGGAAATATGTTGTTCTTTTTTTCTGGAAAAATCATTTTTTGGTTATGGATACAAAACTTCGGATTGCCTATTTGAAAACTAGAGGTAATTTCCTACAAATTTGATAATGTATCTGCCAATTAATAATCAAACAAGTATGAGTTTGGGAATAATAACTATAGCATTGAAATGACGGGTCCCTTAGTATTTCAACCCAGGGAAAAATGCATGAGAATAACACTTCTGTTTAAGTTTTTTATTTTATTTTTTAAACAGATCTTAGTCGAAATGTATAAGTTTAAAAACGTTATATATGACACGGGGTCACGTAAATATTGCAACAAACTTCTAGAAGAGTTAGGTCACATCAGCTGCATTAAAGTTGTATAGTAAACCTCTACTCGGAAATGTCGTTGATTGGGGCGCTTCCCTATTATTCTCCATGTGCTTCTGAACAGGTTGTAATAGGGCAGCGTTCCTAGCTGCGTACTACGATATTTCTGGGTATGGATGCCTATGCAATTTTAATCCTGATGACGTGCTTGGTTGGTTGGTTCTAATGCCACTTGCCACACGGGCTAGCCTGCTTGGTGAAACCGAGCAAATTTAAGGCAGAGTGTGTGATTCTTGTTTTTCAGTGGCGCCATCTATGACCAAGAATTCGACTTTTGCCACATCATACGTCACACCTGTTTATAAGGCGGACCCATTCATACATCCATTCATTCATCCAGAGATCGTAATTTTGACCTGAATCAGAGAACGATCAGTCTCCAATCCAGTACCCCCAGAGGTATTGATTTGTTATGGGAACATGGAGGACTTTGCAACTCGACAGAATGTGAACGTGCATCAGTCACCAACTACACGGGGAATTTTCGGCCGGCGGGGTCCGAACCCACGAACTCTCGGACATGAGCCCAGCGATCTACCGACCAGGTTATCCCGGCCTGATGACGTGCTTTAACTCCCATAGAACTTTCTCGATACATTTCCTCGACACCATTTCCCCCCACCCCCCGATTTATATATAAAGTTTTTAAATTTGTACATTTCGGCAAAAAATAGACTGTAAATGTAATTTTAAACAAATCTGTAGCTTTAGAAGCAAAAGGACTTAAACCCCCAGTGTTATACGAAAAAAAAAACTGAGTTTTTGACGGAGCAAAAACATATTTTGGTCACAAAAGGCAGGAGTCATGTTTAGCTCCCTCCTGCTATATATAAATGTACAAAAATTAAAGACTCTCAACAATTTTTTCAGGAAAAATCCTTTTTTGCCTGGACAAATGCCAAGGATGAAAAGAAATGACAATTGTTTATTTATTTCTAGAAATACTGAATAAATGCATAAAACTTGAAGTATCAAAGTTTTTCTTCTTTTAATTACAGCAAATTTTCAGTCGAAGTAGAGAGTCGCTTTTCAACGCGAGCATAAAGTTTCCAAATAAGTTTCATTTTACCCACTTTACATACTTACATAATTTTTATTTTTACTTTGATCTAGCATCCTTGTCATTTTTTTTTTAATGCGATGTAATTAGAGAGAAAATAAATAGTGTAGATCAGATTTTATATATTTATTCAGTGTGCGAGGAAATAAATAAAGAACGTAGGTGAAAATATTGATTTCCTTGGTCAGAATTGTCCTTTTGTTAGGGTTCACCCCTGTAATGATTCTAGCATTTAATATTTCATTCAGCAGTCTTTTGTTGGTTGCTTGTTTAATTCAACATAATAAAAAGAAAAATAAACGTAGTAAGGCAGGATTTGTTGTGTATTTATTCAATGTGCGAAAAAATCAACGAATTAGGTGAAAATAGTGATCCATTTTATCAAATTAATTTTATTTTCAAGAATATTTTGGACAGATTTGTCTTTTGGTCCGAATTATTTAGCCTCTCTAGCACTTACTTCAATCTGCCTTTCTCTGTTCGTAACTTATTTAATTTTGTGTTAAAGTAAAAATAAATGTGGTGTGTCAGGTTTTATACATTTCTTCTATGTATATATATATATATATTTGTAAGTGAATAATACTTTTGGGAAGTTCTCTTTCATAATTAATGAAGTTGAATTTTTTTTTAAAAAAAGAGAGAGAAAAAGAAGGGGGGGGGGAAACAGTGAATTATGCTTAAAATTTCTGAAAATGTATAAATGTGGTATAAAATATTTCTAGTTTGCTTTTATTTTTCTAATTTATTGATATTATGTAACAAATATATATGAAAAAAACTATGATTTTGATGTGACTTGTCATTTTGTAAAGAACATGTGTCTCCATCTTATACCAACTGAGGGGACTATTCTTCCAGTTATTTGACATTAAAGGAAAGAAGAAGAGGAAAAAAAAAAAAAAAAACTGCGTCATATTCCATAAATAATGGTTTGATATCAGAGACCTAAAAAAAGCAAATGGGAGAAAAAATAGTTCTTTTCTATCTTGTGTACTTATCTTCTTGTGTACTTTTTCTATCTTGTGTCTTAATAAACAGCTTTAAAATGCTCCGCTTCGAGCCTGCCAGGATTCGAACCTGGAATCTCCTGATCCGTAGTCAAGCGCGTTATCCGTTGCGCCACAGGCCCACGAAAGTGTTGCAAAATTTGATATTGGTATACCAACATTTGCAGATTATACGAAATCAATATATGTATTTTTGTAAAAATTTGTGTGGTACACAGGCAGGAAATACAAGGGCCAATGTTTTGCATTTATGTTATAAACCAAAAATAAGCTAACTTTTCTCATTGATGGAAGAAAAATGTCTACTGATTTACTATAAAGGAAAGGAAATATAAGAACCACTTTCGGTCGAATTAGGAATTTCAATGGCAAAATGGAAATTTTCTCCCTCCTAAAAGTTCAAGGCGCCCCTAAATTACCAAATTAAATTAATTTTTTTAGACTGTATGAAACTTTTTTTTTTTTTTTTTTTATATACAATAATATACAATAATATTATAACTTCTTTATGATTTGAAAATTTTAAAAAATATAATTAAAACAACTGTTTTTAACAAAAGTGTTTGAAAAAATATTTTATTCTTTTTTTTTTTTTTTTTAAACTTAGTTTTAAAAAAATTTTTAAAGCTATTAAAATGCGTATCTTTTCTCTCTCTCTCTTTTTTTTTTTTTTTGAGTAAGAAAAAAAAGAAAATTTCTTTTCCTGATTGGATTTTCTAACGCATTATAAAATAAATGAGTAAATATCAAAAATAAAAAAAAAATAAAAATATATATTGTTATCAAAAAAAGAAAAAAAAGAAAAGAAAGAAAAAAAAAAAAAACATTAAAACATTTGTAATTAAGAGAATAGGTTTATCCTCTAGCAAAGATCTTTAATTAATATTATTTATAATTTTGTCGTTTTTAATAATTTGATTTTGTTTAAAATAATTTTTGTTTCAAATCACTAAATTTTTTTTTATAGTGAGAGTCAAACAATCCAAAAAATAACACCATATTGATTAATTTATTTAATCTTCGTCTCTATGAACATAATGACCAAACTGTCAAATCATTCCATGATAATTATGTTACTTATGGTCACTTACTGATGTTACTTACGATACATAAACAAAATTAAATCTAATTGACATTTCAGACATTTCCTTATTTAAAATTTTGAATATTTAGTTTTAATTTGTATTTACACATTACGTATTATTTAATTTTATTTAGCCTCCATTTTTAAATGTATATTAAAAAATTAAATATAGAAAGCTAGTTATTTACATTATGAAATAAAAAGAACTTAATTCATTTATATTTTGTGATTTATTCAGGAATTATAGTTCTTATGTATTTTTTGATGGAAACTTTAACTGCTTATTTTATGTTACGAATAAAACATTTAAAAACTAAATATACAAGAATATTTAACTTATCATATTCCTAATGTGAAGGAAATAAACGATCCATATAAATTTTAGTAAAAAAACTTAATGAAGTGAATAAAATAAACAGAAAATAACTCGATTATTCTTCTGTAGTTTGAGAGGTATTAAAAAAAAACAAATAATATCCACAGATTGGTCAGATTGACACAAAAATGCAATTTCTAGCAGAGCGTGGTTTCGATCCACGGACCTCTGGGTTATGGGCCCAGCACGCTTCCACTGCGCCACTCTGCTCGGGCGGCCTGGAAGTAAAATGAATTGAGTTCTGCTTTCAATCAATCTAATAATTTAAAATATTTAGAGTAAGAAAAAAGGCATGGAGTATAGTTTGTTTTCTAATAAAATTGTTATAGTTTTCCCCATATTTATTGTTCAGATTTTCATTTTACTGCGCAGCCATCAACTCTTAAGAAGATAAAAAAAGTTACAAAATTAAACTTTTTCTCCTTTTTTATAATGATATGTAATTTATTGTTGTAATTTGTTACATTTATACCAGTTCAACAGAAGTAATAAGTAATTATCAAGCACTATTTGTTCTAACCTAATAAAGCGACCTCTTTATCTTCAATATTTTGTGAAAAGTATAGTGGTGTCGAATGACAATAGAGAAAAACATTATTTTGTTTAATATCTAAGATTTATTGTAAAGTAGATGGTTTAAAATAGTGAATGAAATGATTTGTTACCAAATAAATTCAAACGATTAGAAAGATAAAAACACTAAAAACTTATTCCATTTGACTTTGATTATAGTTTTCTTTCTTCTTCCGAGCCCGGATAGCTCAGTCGGTAGAGCGTTAGGCTTTTAACCTAACGGTCCAGGGTTCGAGTCCCTGTTCGGGCGGTTATATTTTTTTCTCCTTTTTGAAATTTTTTCACCTTCATATAAACTGGTACAAATACTTGTATGTTTAATTTTTTTTTTCTTCTTTTCTTTAGCATAAATATATTCACAATAGTTTTAGGTTGCGTTTTATGACACATTTCGAAAGCTATATGTATATAATTTTAATGCAGGAATACTTAATAAATAGAAACTGTATATGCTCTGAAAGTAGCTTGTTTCGGACAAAACAAACCTTTTTTAAAACTTTTATTTTTTTATTTATCTTGGTATATATTTGTATTTTCTTTTAAATTGGCGCTCAATTTTTGATATAAAACAAGTTTAAAAAGATTTTTTCATTAAAAAAAATATTAAAAAATTTTCAACCTGTCCGCTCTCTGATATCAATATACTATATGGTCTGAAAGTAACTTGTTTCGGATAAAATGAATCTTTTTTAAATTTTTTTTATTTATTTATTTTGGCATATATTTGTATTTTCTTTTTAATTGACGCTCACATTAACAAGTTTCAGAAGATTTACTCAGTGCAAAAAAATTATAAAAAATTCGCACACTGTCAGCCTCTATGTTATCGATATACGATGTATTTTTCAGAAAGTAAAAAAAAATTTAACAAGTTTTTTCTTCTTTACCAAACATCAAATGAAATTTTGCACCAATATAAAATATATTATGACTCTTGAATTTCAAAAACTACGTTTTAAACTATTAAAAAAATCGCTTCATCACATAAAACATCATAGGATCTAGAATTTTTTTTTTAAGTAATAAAATTTTATATTTAAATTTAAGCCTAATTTCATATTAATAAAAAACGTACTTATTTATTATCTCAAAGGTCTTCCTATCTTTTCTGCGAAATATTTTACAATTGAAAAAAAATAATTAAAAAATGTGTACCCCCATTTAAAAAAATGCAATCAACTATTAGTTTAATTACAAATAATTATTTTGAAACAACGAACAACGAACAATTTTTAGTAAGATGTACAAGTATAAATTTTTATTCCATTTTGATAGATTTTATATATTTATGATGTAAGCATTAATAAATTTTGAGTTTGTATATTTTTTAAATCTTTTATTTTTTATTTTATGAAAATTATTTTTAGTAATTATAATTCTTTCAGTAATTGTAATTATAATTTAGTAATTATAATTATAAAAGTAATTATAATTTAGTAATTAATAAATTTAATTAATATACGTCTTTTCATAGTTTGTTATTATTATTATCATAAAAAACTTATTAGATGCATATTTTTACTTATAATTAAATTTGTATTTATAAATATGTTTCTTTTTCCAATTGTTCTCTGTTTTTAAAAAGTTTAATATTTATTTTAAAATAAACTTGCACTAATTAGATTATGATCCAATATATTTTTTTCTTCTCTGCCTTTTTCTTTCCTACGTAATATACTATATATATGTAATGAGTGTTTTATTATATAAAAAATATTAGACAAAAATAAAAATATTTTTATTTGGATTATATAAATTCATAAAATAATTTCTAGCAGAGCGTGGTTTCGATCCACGGACCTCTGGGTTATGGGCCCAGCACGCTTCCACTGCGCCACTCTGCTGATAGAAGTCGTATCATCAAGAAAATAAATAAATAAACTTTGATGTTAATAACATTGGTATCGATTTTGAAGATTAACATGGATTTTTCTTTTATGCTGACCTGCATTGACGTGGCGCCGTGGCTTAGTTGGTTAAAGCGCCTGTCTAGTAAACAGGAGATCGTGAGTTCGAATCTCGCCGGTGCCTTCGCGTTCCTTTTTAAATCTAAGTTACTAGTTGTTGATGTTTCTATGTCCTTTAAGAAGATGTGTAAATTTCCTTTTTCGTATTTTCCGAATTTTTTTTTTTTTTAAGTAAATTGAATGGTTTCGAGATATATGTTTTTTGTAATCTACGTATAAATTAAAAAAGCTACTCTTTAAAAATGTTTTTTAAATTTTCATTTTCGCATTTCAGGAATTTTTTTTCCTTGTAAGTAGGAAAATTTTTGGAAGTTTTTTTTTTTGAATGAATTGTTTGGAACAGGAAAGTTCTTCTGTAAAAACGAGTTGCAAGTCTTCATTTTTGTATTCCTCCCCACTTTTTTTTTTTTTCTTCTTTTTTTTTAGGTAAGTCGAAAAATTTTATTATGTTTATGTTATGAAATTTTTAGAATAGAAAGGTTATTCTTTAAAAATGGCCTAACAATTTTCGTTTTCGAATTAATTTTGGACTTGACATTTATTATTGAGGTATTAATGCATAATAATTTAGATAAACATACGAAAATAAAGCTTACTCAGTAAACAACAGGCCTCCGTGGCGCAATTGGCTAGCGCGTTCGGCTGTTAACCGAAAGGTTGGTGGTTCGAGCCCACCCGGGGGCGGGTTATTATTTTTTTTTTAAATTTTATTTTATTGCGCTTATTTTATTATTATTAGACCAAATCTCGCCAGTGCCTCAACGATTCTTTTTTAATGTACAAAGTTAAGTTACTAGATGTTTAGGTTTGCGCAGTGGACGAAAAAAAAAAAAAAAAGATAAAAAGATATCACACTTAATTACTTTCGTACTAATGATCGGAATTTCACATACTAAGTGTTAAACTCAATGGTTCTTGGGGTGACCATAAATATGCTAATTAATAAGTGCTAACTATTAATTAAGTTTAAGTTACGAAATCAGACACAAAAACACACTTTCTCTAAATAAACATATATATATTTACATATTCAGATTATCAACCTTTAAAATATAGGGGATAGCCACAATCTGGGAAATATGATCCCCATAGTTAGGTCAGGAAAGCGATCTCTTTATGTTATGATAATTATGCTGATTTCCCTTTTTGCGTATTTTGTCATATTTTTAAAACTAGTTAAGCAATTCAGAAAAAAATTGCCCCACTCATAAAACTCATTGAGCCAAAGATAATTTCATGCAAAAAAAAAAATAATAATTTCTAACAATTATTTGTTATTTTTTATTATTTAATTTAATTGAAGATGAAAAATTTTTGAATTATGAGTAGGAATTTTTTTTATTTCTTATTAATCTACATGTATTTCTATTGAAAAATCTGAAGTTTCAACTGTTTTTATTTAGTAGAAGCCGAGAAAAATTAAAATGAATTGTTTTTTAAAAAAATATTTTGGCGACAATGAAGAAATATTTATATGGGTTGATTAATATTGAAATATGATTTACTTACAAGAGGAACTTGACTTACGCCCGCGTAGCGCAAAATTTCATTCATAATTTTTCACTAATGACCGATTGCTAATCTTTTTTTAAATTTATTTTCAATCATAAAATACAATGCTTCTTTTTTAGTCATCTAAAACTTATTCGTCATGGAAAGAAGTTTTCTTTAAAAAAAAAGAAAAATTTTTATTGAATAAAAAATATTTTATTCAACAATTGTTGAATTTTATAAAAGCATTTTTCTGATAGAATGTGATTATACATCAGATTGTGATTATATTTTATTTTTTAGTTTGTTTTTCTATAATTGATATAATTTCAATAATATACATGCGTATGCATAGATTTTGAATAGTATATTTATCAATTTCTTTAATATATATTTTATAATTATTATTACTAATACGTAGTAAACATTTTTAAGTATCTTAAAATTTCTCAACATCGTATACATTGTCTTAATCTTGAAATAATTTTGTTAATTACCTGTCTTCGCGTATTTCGCAATGCTATTTTACCAACTATTTAATTAAATTTTAGCATTTTAAAAATCTTATTCTTTACGTTACCACGTATATTATTTTTTCAATAATATACTAATAAATTTTTTTAGTACTTTAATTTAGATTTTCCTTTAAAGTGAAATTCTTTTTTTAATTGCAGTTTTTTAAATAGTTTTTGTTTGAAGAAAACTTAGAATTATTGCCTGCTAGCCGAGAATAAAATCTTGTTAAGAAATTAAAAACATTCTACTGTTTAAAATTATTTGATGCAAAACAGCTTACTATTTACTAAGCATACTATTTTTCAAAAAATGAAGATAAATTATTGATTGACTTTTTTTATTGCTTCTTGTGACTTTAAAATAGATTGTCTAAAATAGTGTTGATGTTTTATAAGTCATCAGAAGGAGCATAAAGATACCAAACATTAAGAGCTGTCGAATACGAAGACAAAAATTTTAAGCTTCCTAAAATATTTCAGTATCTTGAATGTCGCCCTAACGTCTTAATTGTAAAATTAAATTTTTAATTACCGGGCAACAGGGTGATTCTCCGAACTATTTAACTAATTATTTCATTATATTTTTCACTCTTTCTTTATGCTACCACGTAGACTTTTTTTCCGATAATATACTAAATTATTTGTTTAATTTTTATTGATACTCAAAGTTTTTCTTTAAATTAACTCTCGTAGTAAGTAATTGTTAAGTCTTTTTTTCAAGTATCAGAATTATAGCCAGTTAGCTGATAAGATTTTATGAAGCTGATAAGATTTTATAGGTTAGAATTACTCAGCGGAAAGTGTCTGACTCATCATATAGTAAATATGTGCACCCTTTTCTCTAAGATTGAACAAACAAATAATTCATTTATTTAATTATTGTTTCTTATTTGTTTGGTTTGTGAAAAGGAAATACATATAAGAGCAACTATAAAAACCACAACTGTTTTCTTTGTTTTTTAATTGAACAAATTCGAACCACAATTTTATTTTGACGTTTGAACTTATATATTACACCATTAATTTTAAGAAAGCTTCTCTTTTGAAAATAAATATTAAAAAAATTTAATTTTGTAAAAATTTTTTTTCAATTTTAGCACAACTCCCAATATATTATTATAGCATAATTTTATATTAGGAAAATGCCTTATGTTGTTAAACAGCAAATACTAAAAATTGAAATTTGCAAATATGATGATTCTAAATTGTGCCAATTTTAGAATCAGCATCTGATTTGAAAAATGTAATTAAAAATACACAATTTTTCGAACTTATTTTGATTAAGAAAAAAGTACACAGCGAGAAGGTTAACATACTTTTTACAGAAATTGTGAATACCAATTTTTTCTATATTTCGTCACGGAAAATAAGAATGATAATGCTCCCAAAAACCTATTTAATAATTTCACTATTTCCGGAACTGAAATCTGTTCGGATGAAACTTATTGTTCCTTGAAAGCTAAAATGAGAACAAATTAAACTATTATTATATATCTAAGCTTATTCGATTGATTTAATAATAACGGTATCTAGGTTAGGTTTAGAATATGCGATGGAAGCCCCGTTTACTATTATACTATAAATGCATTAAATCATATAGCTTGTGCTTGAATAATTTATTTTAAGCAAGTTATTTAAGAATTTTAAGCAAATAACGGTGTAAAAATAAACTCAATCGAAGTACGCCTTAAGTATACCCTAAAATATATGTAGAATAAACTTTGGAATCGGTAAGTAAAAAATACATTTTCAAATAACTTCGAGTAGAACGAACACGCTAACTTGTTTGAAATAGCTGTCCTTGATATATATGTAATACAAAAGTTATAAAATTACTTTTGTATTAATAAAAGCATTGAAACATATTCATTTTCATAAAATGTCTTAGTTAAAAATTAGAGTACAGATATTCTATTTTGGGAATTCAAGGCTGTAAACATGCCAATAAATTATAATTAGATTAATGTTTCGAAAGAAGAGTTATTTTAAGATCTTTCACTTCCATATAAGGAAGGATTAAACGATTTTCGATGAGTATTAAATTATTTGTGGTGAGGCGTAGTAATACAAGGTATGCAATATGACTGACTTCTTACCCATGTATAAAACCAGGAGCGCTGATTTTTGCGTGGCTTTTTGTGTTTAATGATTACCTACTGAACTTCGTCAGTTTTGATGAGATCTGTGTCTCTCCCCCTCCCGCTGGAGCGGGGCTGAGAGTTCACCGTAGATTAGTAAATAAAAGATTGTGCAGAATCTGGACTGATATTTCCTGATATGTTGACAATTATTCCCATATTAATAACAGGGTTTTGCTCTATTTTTAATTTTGACACAAAGTCATTTTTTTTGTTAGGAAATTCTAATATTTTCATTTCTATTTTTAACGTATTTTTAAGTTTATTTGGTTACCGTTACTTTTCAATTTGTGTTTGATCATTTTCCCATCTTTATGTTGGGATTCACTCTCAGCAATAAGAAACTTTCTTTGTTAATGGAAATTACTGAGCTCGAACTGAATTATGAACTATTTACCAACGTTGGACTCAAGCATTAATATCTAGTCACTTTTCAATTTAAATTCTAAAAACAAGTATTAATTTCATTTTTCAAAACTATTTGTATTAGTTTAAAAATTTCTAGGATTAATTTATAATTTCTACCACACCGCAATTGCATTCAAAATAAAAATAATTTAATGGCATTTTTATTTTAACCCTAAACACCAGTAAAACAAAATTATAAATTCCTATTAAAAATTTTGAAAACTTAAATGTTACCCTAACGAAAGAACAATTAACACTTAACATAATTTGTGAGTTTCACCTTATTATGATAGGCGAAATTGTTAACTCAGCTAAGTTTTATGCTTGATACTGATTTACTATATGCTTTAGTAGGGTCGCAAACTTGCAGAGTTTTTTGTTTGTTTATGATTTGTGTCTGGCCAGTTGTCACTCGATTTGGTATGAGATTGATCACCTCTGCTAAATCTAACAATGACAACTTATCTTTGCACATTAGACAGCAAAATTCTCAAAATGTTAAGGTTAAAAATTGTGAAAAAAATAAAGGTTTGATGTTTCAGTAAAAATAAACACTGAAAAAAATAACGTAAAGGGTAACAAAAATAAAAGGAAAAATAGGAAAAAGAAAGAATGACCAAGAAGCTAATTAAAATAAATAAATAAATAAATAAATAATAATAAAAATAATAATTTGAGTAAACAAAAGTTTGAAATAGTACATGTATAAAAACTTAGGAAATATCACAGCCCACAAATGTTAAAATTAAATCATGAGTAGTGTCCAGTTCGTTTTGTATATTTTTGTGTGCAAAATTTTTTTGAAAATTTTAGTAAAATAGATATAAATGTTTTATTTTTCTTTCTGTTTAGTTGCCTAAACAGATAACTTGCATTATCATGTTTTTATTGTTGTTACTGTAAATAATATTTTTTCACATAATTGAAAAAATGTTGTTTATAGTAGGGAAGAGGACAGTCATACCAACATAACTTTTATAAATTCATATGATTCTAAATTTAAATTTTTTTTGGCTAACCAAAAATTTGTTTTTTGAGGGGGATGTAATACAAAAGTTATAAAATTACTTTTGTATTAATAAAAGCATTGAAACATATTCATTTTCATAAAATGTCTTAGTTAAAAATTAGAGTACAGATATTCTATTTTGGGAATTCAAGGCTGTAAACATGCCAATAAATTATAATTAGATTAATGTTTCGAAAGAAGAGTTATTTTAAGATCTTTCACTTCCATATAAGGAAGGATTAAACGATTTTCGATGAGTATTAAATTATTTGTGGTGAGGCGTAGGAATACAAGGTATGCAATATGACTGACTTCTTACCCATGTATAAAACCAGGAGCGCTGATTTTTGCGTGGCTTTTTGTGTTTAATGATTACCTACTGAACTTCGTCAGTTTTGATGAGATCTGTGTCTCTCCCCCTCCCGCTGGAGCGGGGCTGAGAGTTCACCGTAGATTAGTAAATAAAAGATTGTGCAGAATCTGGACTGATATTTCCTGATATGTTGACTATTATTCCCACAGAAATAACGGGGTTTTGCTCTGTTATTTGATATATATATATATATATATATATATATATATATATATATATATATATATATATATATATATATATATATATATATATATATATATATATATATATATATATATATATATATATATATATATATATATATATATATATATATATATATATTTAATGTGCGCTAGAATTACTATATAATCTACATTTTATTCAGGAAATTTTTTTTTGTTTCTTTAAACTTTCTTGCCTAGTTGACTCGATCAAAATCCCTAAAATTTTGTATATAGTCATAGTATATTACGTAAATTTGATTTTAGTATGAGATCCTCGTATAAATGAACAACAACATAAAAAGTCCAATAAAATCTAAAAACAACATAAAAAATCCAAATAATGCCAAATAAAAGGTCTGTGTATTCAAATTCTAAAAGCTTAGAAAATGTTAACTAATTTATAAATAGATTGAAATTTTCTTTACATAGCAGATTAAAAAGAAGAAAGGAAAAAAAAAAATCATAGCTGTTTGGTCAAAAATCAGCTGAAAAATTGTCTATTGCCCAGAAGCTTCGAGATATTTTCTATTAACTCTTAATAAATGAACCTCTCCTAGCAATCACAAAGAACATTAATCATTAGCAATCACAAAGAACATTTTCCACTTTTTTTATAGTTTAAACTTGGTTGCTTTCGACCAAATAAAATTTAGGATTCCTCTCTTGAATTAGTCTATGGGTTATCTTAAAATATTTATTTGCGGAGGCGACATATGTAAAAAAAATGTTTATTCAGAGAAAGTGCGTTTTTGTCTCTGATTTCGAAACTTAATCAATAGTTAACACGAATTAATTAGCACATTTGAAATCACCCCCAAATTAAGATGAAGTTACCCCCAAACCGTGAAAATCCGATCATTAGAACGAAAGTTAGTCAGTGTAATATCGTTTTTTTTTTTTTTTAGCCCACTGTACATCATTTAAAGACGATTTGTGAATTTTCATTTTTCTGTTTCAGGATTTTTTTTATTAATTTTTTCTTTTTTTCATATATAAATAGAAAAGTTTCGAGATGCATTTGTTTGTATTTTCCATTTAGAATAGAAAAGTTACTCTTTAAAAACAATTCGCTCGCGCAGTATTAAGGTTTCTAAATGTTTATGTTAGGAAATGCTCAGAAGAGAAAATTTTTCATAAACGTTTTGTGAATTGTCATTTTCGTAACGGCTAATAAATTTTCACTTTCGTATTCATTTCAAACTTGAGATTAATTATGGAGTAGACTTTCATGCATGATAATTTAGAAGCGTTTGCAAGTAAACTCTATACATTAACTGTGGGCCTCCGTGGCGCAATTGGCTAGCGCGTTCGGCTGTTAACCGAAAGGTTGGTGGTTCGAGCCCACCCGGGGGCGAGTTTATTTTTGCTATTTATAATGAATTGTATACATTATTAATGGTATACATTGTATACATTAATTTGTTATTTTTAAATTAATTTGTCATACACATTGATTTACTGATTTCTACTTTCCAGCGTTTTTAATTTTGAGTTAAAAGAAGAATATATTTGATATGTAGAATATGTGGACGTATTTTTCATTACCCAAACGAAAATTGCGCATATAATTGTATGACTTTTATTACAGAAAAGCTGGGCCATTACGTCTTTTAACTAAAAATGATTTTTTTTATTAGAATTTTGTATTATTATTATTGATATATTTAAGTATTAAATTTAAGCACAAATTCAGGTTTATTACGAGAATAGTGATTAAATATTCAAATTTCTTATTTAAATGTAATAAATTGGATTTAAAAAAAAAAAAATGAAATAAAAATTTCTTTTATTAAAAAAAAAAGATTTAAGAGGACACTATACCATGGGAAAACCTACGATAACTTAGACGATAACTGGGGAAGTTCTCTTCCAATAATTTGTTTGCATTTTCATATTTTGGATTTTTTTTTTTTTCTTCCAGAGACTGAAATTATGGTTAAATTAGTAATGGAGGTGACAGAGAATTAGCGTCGAAAAGTTTCTCCCCGTGTTATGGCGTCCTCCTAAAGAAGTCCATGCAGATTAAAAATAATTTATCAATAATACAGACATGAATTTAATCATTCACGTGATTTAGGACCTCTTGAAATAGTGGGCCAACCCAAGACTTTGCATGGTGCAAATAAATATAAATATACCATAATATATACAGTGGGTAATATATATTATAAGGCCCACTAAAATATATATTATAGTGGGCCTTCAGAACACTTAGAAGTACACGAAAACTGTAACCCATAATATTTTAAAGTAGTACTTCTAATCAGAACCATATAGAATTCTGAGTTCTTAACAAATGAAAATTGATATCACCAATAATAATTTGATACCTTTCAAGATATTTGAGAGTAAATATATTTCTTACACTTTAAAAAAGTAGGAAAACAAGTTTTATGAAATTTAAAACTTTTAGACTCATGATTTCTGAAAAACTATTTCATGTATTACCATAAACATTGCAGAAATTTGTGTATACATTTTCAGCAACTCATGTAGATAAATGTTTAATTAATACTTGCTATAAATATATTTGATTCAAATTTATTTCATTATTTTAAATTGAATTTTTTTAGTTTTATATACATTGAAAAATAATTTTTTAAAATAAAGCTATAAAATGAAGACTAACTTATAGTTGTAACATTTTATTATTTATAATTTAGGACTTATATTAATCAAATTATATAAACTTATCTAGTTATCATACACGCCACGTTCACTCATTTTTGAAATTTAAAAAATTTTCCTGTATATTTTCAAACTAAGGAAAATATATATACCCTTAATTTGATAACTTCCAAGATTTGAAAGTAATGCTTGTAATATCTATTTTTCTTAGCTCAAAACTCAGAATTCCATATTCTTTTACTTAGTAGTAGTAGTAATTTGATAGGAAATTATCAATAAAATATTGAAATAAATTATATAACAAAACATTGGTCATTTGAAATAATTGCGGATAAACTATTTCGGATAATCTAAATATTCGGGTTATAGAAATAATACCGTTTTTCAGTCCTTTTCAATCTCTATCATTTAAAATTCGGGAAAAAATTTTTTTTAATGAATTTTAGTAGTCTATACTATTTAAATGTAACTTTAATAGGGTCATTAAAATGACATCTGTTTCGTTAGATATAATATATAATATATATAGATTATATATAATATATATAATTACCCAACCATATTATATGTTGAGAAGGTCTAGGTTAGATACCCATAGTTTTTCCAAATCTAATTAAAAGCACCAAAAATAGAATAGATTCAAGAGCTGTTTATGCATATTTTGAATTCTTGTGCATGTACTCAACGTATTTTGTAGAAAAAATAAGGAAACATTTAGAATGAAATGAAAAATTTTTTTTTTTTGAAATTAACTTTGAAGCGACCATCTTTTTTTATGGTTGAGGAGATTTGGTAATCTAATTCAGTAAAAGAAAAGTGAAGTTAAAATAAGAAAAATAGCATAGTTCACACTTTTAACAATGTTTGACTTACGTTTTTGGACGAATGATTGAATTTTATCATGAGTTTTAGATTAAATTTTATCATGAATGAATATTATTATGAATGAATTTTATAATATATAAATTGAGTAAATAGACAAAATTAACAGAAACTAATGAACAGATTTATTCATCACTTTCTAAAAATTTAACATATACTTGGGAAATGTTTTCCAAGTTTGTACATGTTTTATGGAGTCATTCCATGCTTCTTGCACGTCTCATACAGTCATCATTTTTAGTTGTGGTATTGTATATGCAAATTATTTACACAACATTTTATTATATGCAAATTATATACAAATTATTTACATATTATGCAAATTATTTACACCGCAAAAATTGTGTTCTCTTCCGATTCTGAGTTGGACAGTCTAAAAAACTGTGTTATGGAACAATACATTTCAAGTTGACAACAATTTAAACGGTCTCACACACTTTAAGAAGAGTCGTTAATGTATAAACACCAAAAATGAAGAAATCGTAAATCATTCACACCTTTCGCGCGTTTCTTCCAAAAACGCTAATTTTGGCATACTTTTTATATCGCCAATAGCTTTTTCACTAGTGTCATGAATTTGTTATCTTCTACGCTGTATTACGTCTACAGAAAAGTTCGCCGTTTCAAAATGTTTTTAGTTAATGTTTCTAGTTGAAAAATGAGGATAATTATATTTTAATTTTTAATTATCTCTCAATTGAATTTATTGTAATACTCTCTCGGTCCTGTGTGTATGTTCGATTAACAAACTCATTTTAAGAATCAGTGTACATATGCATCCTAAACAAATTATTCTTATTTTATATTTTGTCGTAAAAATAACACTGACTCTCATGTATATCGTATCTTAATGTTATAACAGGTTGTGTAAAAGAAACATTCTTGGTTTTTTACTCTTTTTGGAACAACCTTTGATTTTTGACGTAGAGGAACATTTAGTAGAGCACTACTATTAAAGCAGTTACCTCCATTTTTAGTTTTAGGACTCTCTAAAAAATTTTATAGAGTAGAAAAAATGTGAAAAATTTTTTAAAATTCATTTATGTTAAAAAAAATAATAATAAGCAGTTTGATGTAAAAATGTCACTTTTGTAAAAAAATGTGTCTTATCACTATTTTGCCCTAATCCCTTTTATAAATATTATTGTACTTATTATTTGTTATTAGTTTTAGCTTATACTGCTAAGCAAGCCTATTTAAAATTTTATAAAAGTATTTCCTTTTACCCCTTTTAACTAAAGATTTTAACCTTTTAATTGAAAGGAATACCAGTATGGTTAAGAGGAGCAGAGTTGTCCTGCTTTGTGGTGTAATTTAGATAATGAAGGCTTAATTTCCTATCTTTTTTAAAGGTATTGTGTGGACGAAGGACACCCCACTGTATTTCTTCTGTTGAGAAAACCATCTCGACTTATCAAGTACTGCATCTCTTCTAAAGATACTCGACTACTGCTTATACAACATCTTGCCCAAAAAGTACTGCATCTCTTTTCAAGATACTCTACTACTGTAGATACAGCATCTATAACTCAAGAAGTACTGCATCTCTGCTCAAGATATTTTACTGCATTTCTAATACTGAAGATACTACATCTGTACTAAGGATACTGCCTCTCAACCACTTTATAGTACATTTCTACTGAAGTTACAACATATTTACCCAAGATGCTACATTTCTATTCAGAAGGAAATACATTGAAAAAAAAAATTAAATAAATAAAGATTTTACCAAAAATCTAAGATAGCGAAAAAAATTGTTCTGTCATTCTCTGTTCTACTCTTAATAACCATTTAAAAAAGAAAATCTAGCGTTGCGTATTAAACTTGGCCTTCCCTTTTTTTATATTAGTCACCATTTCATTTTACTCTTTAAAAAATGTATTAAAAACATACTACATTTCTACTAGTACCCAATCTCTACTCACTATATTTACCTTCATTACTACTAATGAAATTACGTCTCCACTGAAGATATTTTATCTCAATTTAAAACAAAAGGCGTTGAAAAAACAAAAATATAACAAAAAAAAACAAAAAAAAAAGTATGGTGAGAGAAGAGGGCTCTATCAATCTCTGAATCCATTAATAACCATTAAAAAATTATAAATAAAACGCATAACTCTGTCTAAATAAAAGAAAGTCCACGAAAAAAAAAATTTCTAAGACCTTTCAACATTCTCACAAAAAGCAAATATTTTCTTTTATGAAACATCTTCATTTGAAGAGCCTCAATATAAATTCCTTCCCATTTAGTGAATTCTTTAAGTATAATAATGCATGGTCCACCACGTTCCCTTTATCTTTTATCCAACCTTGTGTATTAAACTTGGCCCTCCATTTATGCATTGAATGGTCTTGAATAGATTGGTGACCACTTCATTTTACTCTTCAAGAAGTGTATTAAAAGCAGCACACCCTCCCGTGCAATGTTTTCTTTTTCCTTTCGGCGAACAAGCATTCCTCTGTACCCACAACAAAAAGGAATTCATATTTTTCTCCTCTAAATTTGCCAGCTGTCACAAAAGAAACACTCCACGGTGTATCCTCAATTTTTTTTTACTTTATTTTCCCGCTCTTATGTGTACAATTTTTTTTTTCAAAGTTCGTCACAAACGTGTGGTACAGCTAGGCGGGTGGCTGGTATCTACATTATTTCCGTCACAAAACGACTTTTTGGTCCGAATTCTGGACTCCCGACTGAGTCGCAGCCATCTCCATAACCGATCTTGGTCCACCCCCTTGGAGATGGAAAGGGGAAGGAATTTTATTTGTCCCCCCAATTTCCATCTAGTGAGCCGGCTTCATACTCATAACAATAACTCTACATGGAACAATACTCTGCCTCCGAGACATGATATAAGTTTTTGAGAGAATTCATGCTGGGTCTTTTCCCACCAATCTTCCGCTGGTAACAGTTCCTGAGCCTACGCTCATGCTGTAACAGTTCGCATCAATCCCGAAAAGTGACACCAAATATTGAGCTGAATTTTTTAGAGTGAAAACACGAGTCTGCATGAGTTCGCGATGATGGATCGTGAAAATCTACCTCTTGAACCTATCTTTTCAGTAAACAGGAAAATCAACGAGAAAACAATGTAAACGGATGAGTATCAGTTGTTTATCAATTGCGTATCAATAATGTTTAGGTTCGAACACGTGTATTACATTACTTTTCCTTCAAAAAATATACTCATTTCTATAAAAACGTTTACAAAAAAAAAAAGAAGAAAAAAAAAGAATAATAAAAAAATAAACATTCTTATTTTTTATAAGAGGCAATAATAGTGCAATTAAAAAAAAAGCAGACTACTAGATAAGTTAGACTTTTCGTAATATAAGACAAGACAACTTATTATTATTATTATTTGCTATTATTATTATTATTATTTTGTTGATTGATTTATTAGACTGAAGAACAAATTTTTTGTTGTATTTATACAAATACTTAATCGTGCCTAATTCGGTTGTGGTGGTTTAAAGTCTGAAATTAGTTTTTCTCCTAAGGCTACAGATTTTTTTTTTTTAAAAATGACATTATTAGGCTACTCTTTGTCAAAATGTACAAGTTTAAAAATGCTATCTATTACAGAATGTGGCATAAATATTGCTACAAACTTTTAGATGAGTTAGGGTAGATCATCAGGATTAAAAGTATATAGATACTCATGCCGGTAACGTCGTCATACGCGGCTAGGGATGCTTAACCTATATGGCCTGTTCAGAAGCACACTAAAAAACTCAGTTCATTATTCGGAATCAACCCTAGCGGCATATGATGACATTTCCGGGCACGTGTTCCTATGAACTTTCAATATTGATCATGTGTCGTAACTCTCCTATAAGTTTGATGCGATTCCCTATTTTAAATAGCGTTTTTAGACTAGTACATTTCGAAAAAAAATGGTACACTTAAAAAAAAATCTGTAGCCTAGAGAGAGAGAGAGAGAGAGAGAGAGATTGCAGACTTGAAATTAGCGATATGAAACTGTCTAAGATCTGTTAAAAATCTCATACAACAGGAAGAAAAAAAAAATTCTCCAAGTAAAAAAATATTCCCACACAAAAATTGTTCCCCGGTATTATTATTAATTTCGCATACATTTTAGTAGTTTAGAATACCACATTTAACAATATTTCCAGCTCTTATTATCTACCAAGTCTTTTCCATTCATTCCTATAAAAGAGAAAAATAACTCTTCACTTATTTGTAAAAATAAATAAATAAGATATCATTGTTTAGCGTTGTGATACAATTGACTGTTTCTTACTTTCACTGATAAAGGCTATCAAAATCAGATTTTTAAACATGAAACTAATGCGATATCTTAAACATAAAAATACGTGCAATAATTTTTCAAGCTATTAAAATCCCCAGTTCATTATTTTTTTTAAATTTTTATTTTTATATTTATGACATTGGCGTTAAATTATAGATTTATTTTTATCAATTAGTGCTAGATTATTCTATGATATACTGCTTAGTGACAAAGCTTATACTAATAGCGAACTTAGCACTTTTGTTTTGTATTTATTAAGGAAATTAAAGTATAGTCGTTTCTTATAATATATAGAAATATTGATATCATCCATCATGGATGATATGCACCATCATATTCATTATCAATGAAAATTTTACAGAAGAAATGAGATAACTGCTAATTTTAATAATTTAAATTTTTTAAATTCGAAATCCTATTCTTTTGTGCTACGATTTTTCTTCTTCTGTTGCTTGTAACTTCTATGTTAAACAGAGTCCATGAATGAAATCGATCCGTTAGAGAAAGATCCATGATATAAAAATTATGAAATTTAACCCAAGTTCATTATCGAAAAAATTGCCAGTTATTTCGTGTTTTCTAAAGACTACAAATGCAAACGTATACTCTGGGTTTTATATAAATATCTAAATGTTTTATATTCAACATTCAATATTAATGTCGTTTGCAGGGAATCTTTTTAAAAAATATTTTTGTTAAGGACTCTTTAAAACTCGATCAATAATGCTATCTGAACTTTACGTAAATTTATAACAGTACATATTGTATTATGGCGAGTTTTTTTTTCCTTCTTTCTATAAGAACCTCTTCTTTCGCTCCACTTGTTTTGAGGCTTTCAATCGCTTTAAAATTTATGGGGATATTCGAGCACTTTTTAAAAAAAAAATAAAATCTCTTGATGCTGATGGGGGAGATAAATCTGTTAAAAACTTGAACTTTGATTGTAAAGATATACAATAACGGGTTTTTATAAAGATGAGTGGCGAGATCTGTTGAATTGTGATCTCTTTGATTTCTGAACTTTATATTCTTAGCAATTTTTAAAGAAGCTATGAAAATACTAAGCCTATAACTAAGCCAAAATATTATAAACGTCAAAAAAATATTCTCAGTTTTTTTAGTTGGCATTAAAGTTAGCTTTCGCGGAAGTGGAATAAAAAAAAACTTAAGAGACTGAATGAAACTAAAAAACTAAATGAAAAAGGTAAGCTATGATAACAGCACTATGAGATTCTTTCGAAAGAGTACCAAGTAGACTTAGCAAGCTGAGATAATCACACTCCAAGCTAAATATATTTCTTGTTATTGGTAAAAATGCGCTTTTTTATTCAACGAAATTCTTCATTTTTTCCCAAATGTAAGTATTAGACCTTTCTGTATAACTTTAAACTTCTGATAAAAAAATTATCAGTATAAGCCTACAAATATTATTTCTGTCTTTCCAGCATTTTCTTGTCCCGCTGTGGACTGATCGTTAAGGAACGGATCCCAGTAGATCACCGAAGTCAAGCATTACTGACAGCAACCTGTGTGCAGGTAGGTGACTATTTTGATCAACCTGCAAAAAGACCAAGAGTATGCGGCAACGGTCCCTATTAACATATTTCGCTTTTGAAATATATTTTATGAAAAATGATATTGTTATTTTTAAACAAATTAAGTCAAGAAGTTTCAGAGACTAAAGATAAATATCACGTATAAAATAAAAAAAGTTCATTACATGAAGAAAAAAAAAAATGTATATATTTTGTTGAAATTAATTAATTTTTAGCCATAGAGTAATTTTCGCATAAAACTGTATATAGATTTCACAAATATATTTACTTTAATCTTTTCATAAATACATTTCCTTTATATATTTTAATTAAATAGAATAATTTAAAAAAAATTTTTTTTTTTTTTCTAGTGCATTCAGCGTTTTGTCTCGAGAAATCTATACAACTCTGCAAGTCATTGCTCAGCTTAACTAAATAAGTATATGCAAATTAAACATTAATAATAAATTTTCTTTGCAACTGTTAAAAGCATATATCCCATTTTTATCCTTTCTCATTAAATAAAAAGCACGGCGAATGCTTTTAAAAAATACGAAAAAGCAATTAAATTATTTAGAAAAGTAATGTCGTGAATACTTTGTTTTCAAATGTAAATGGTAAATATCTGTTAAAAAATGCATGTTTCTTTCTTATTTAATTATACAAACAAGACGGAAGTAAGTGTAGAGTAAAATAGCATGTATTTGTTCATAAATTTATGCAGCTGCGTGATATGCTATTCATTTAAACACTAAGAATTTAAATATACGAGAAACCTAGGTCACAGCTAATTGCTTTGTTATACTTATTTCCGGTTGTAAAAAAAAAACTCCTAAAGTATGAAACAGCGTGTATTTCCGTTCTTGTGGATGACATATATTCTATAATTGTATAAAATCATATTATTTCTAACCACTGTTAAAAACTAGGAAACAAGTACTAAGTACTAATTAAAAATAATAATAATAATAATAAACATTATTTGTTAGTATGTGCTTTCGAGCACATATGTCTTGATTATAATATTATCTCCTATCTATATACTATATATTTCTCTTACACGGCACCAAAAAAAAAGCCTCATTACAACTTCCCGAATGGCAACGTTAGAAAATCGACCAATGATTGCATCTAAAAATGTCACATGCCAAATCTAGCTGAGGTGGCTCAACATATAGCGCTTTTAAAAACGGAAATAATAACCAGAGTGAGCATTATCAGGTTGTTCAATTCAGCTGCGGGAAAAATAAAAATAAACAACTTAATAAAAATGCTGTTGCCAGCCATAGAATTTTTTGAAAGTTAACTTAGCAACATAAATAAAAAAAACAACTTAAAAAATAAAAGTGCTGTTGCCAGCCATAGAATTTTTTGAAAGTTAACTTTGCAACATAAATAAAAATTATGATACCTGAGCGCTTGACGTAACAAATCCTTCAATTCTATAAGAGTTGCCCAAATTAACAATAGCAATTTCAAATTAATATTGAAATGTACAGGTTTAGAATTTTCTACAGTGAAAAGTTTTCGGAACTTCAGTATTCAAAAAAGTATACAAAAGCTAGACGTTAAGAACGTATCCAATCAGCGAGCAAAGCGAGCATTGGATTGCGAAGCAATCCGAAATGAACTGTGAAAGCAGTTCCGGGGATTGGTGAGCGCAAGCGAGCAGGGGGCGAAGCCTCCTAGTTATTAAGTAAAAATTCATAAATTTTTCAAAATTTCGGTGTGCAATTTTTGATGTTGGGGCTTACTTAATACATTTTTAAGTGTAGAACTGTTGTGCTATTGTGCAAAAAGTTACATAAATTTGACAAAATTACAATTGTTTTAAAAAAAATCAATGGGATTATCTTACTAAAAATGTGCTCGTTTTCATATTCCTAAATGTAAATTACCCGACATAACATTCTTTTGATATTCTACAATAGTTAAAAATCAATATTTATTAAATGCTTTAATTAATCATCAAAATTGCAACCAAATGCATTTTAAAATACATTTAAATGTAACATATATTGCAATTAAATGCATTTTTAAAACAAGAAAAAGAAAAAGAAAAAAAGAAAAAAAAGATGGAAAGAAAATAAAAGAAAAGAAATTGAGAAAAAAAAGTGGAAAATGAAAAAAAAAAAAAAAAAACTTCTATTTATTTAAAGATGCTTTAATAAATATTAAATATTTACTTAATTACCAGAATCAATTACATTTTCACAAAAAAAAGGAGAAAAAAAAGGGTTTGAAAAAAAATTAAAAAAATAAAGAGATACCTAAAATACTTATAATAACATAATGCATATAAAATTTTTAATTAATAAGAAAAACCAATTGCATTTTCCGAAAAAAGGAAAAAAGAATAAAGGAAAAAAAAAAAGAAGAAGAAAAAGAGAGAAAGAAAGAAAACAGGAAAAGGCAGAAGAAAGTAAATTTACGTTAAGCAATAAAAAACGCGTTTCCAAGAAGAAGAAACATTTTTGTCATGAGTTGAAGAAGTTAAAATAGATATTTGGCGATTAAAAAGGAAGTAGTATATTAAAATGAAGCCAACCCTCCAACCGCAGGTACCATTCTAATGGGCGGATCTAAAAGAAAGGATATAAATATTTTTTCATGACCAATAAGGCGGAGTTTGGTTACAGGGAATGCTTGAAATAAGAGGGAGGTTATATGGGGGATAATATGCCTCGATGAACACACCTTTCCACTTATTACCCCTGTTCACAGGGTAATGTCACGTGATCCGCATAATATCTTAATGTCACGTGATCAGTATTTTATTTTAACCCTTTGCAGCCCTATGACAAAAACAACCCGATATTATAAAATTGTGGTTGTGGTACTTCGTCGAGCTGTGTCTGAGATGGGACCACATTATTAATTTGCTTCGTAAAATTATTTTTTTCGTGATTTATTTTCGTTTTAGTGTACCATTTCAGTTTAAAGAATAATTAGTGTACCATTTTAGTTTAAAGAACAATTAAATCAGGAGAGCAAATAATTTTCTAAAAAAATGGACTTCAAAAGGTTAAATCTGTTTTTAACGTAATCTGTTCTGTGCACGGTTTCTATTAGATCACCGAAGTCAAGTATCACTGGCTGACGTTAGTTTTTTGGTGGGTGACCACTTTGATCAGCCAGCGAAGAAACCGAGAGTGCGAGGTATTGGTCCTCTTTAAACTGTTCGATCTAAAAGTGCTCGACTTCACCTGCAGATCGATGGCCTACCAAAGCAGAAGGAACCATCCTCTCTGCAGAAGATCAAAATTGCGATGGCATGTACGAATGTTTTCCCAGACCGTCGCCAATAGCCCATTGTGCATCTCTAGAGTTTTTAAAAGAGTCTTTTTCTTAACTAAACGATGTTTTTTTTTAAAAAATAAACAAGTTTAGATTACTTTATTCGTCTGATTCCACCTGTGAATAAAAAGGCCCATGGAGTATGCTTAGAGGGTGATAAATACTATACAAAATTTTTGGCAGCCAAAAAATCAGTTTCATTCATGAATTCCTTCAAGATGATTACATTTTAAATATTGGAACAATTTTTATTACATTATGTATTTTAAATTTATGTAAAATTACAATTTAATTTAATAATATGAAATAATTTTTTCTGTATTTATGTTACCGCCAAATCTCTAAAACCGTTACTCTGCACATCTAGTTGATCTGCACTTTAACAAGGTTAATCAGCTAAAGTGTGGAATCAAACCTTTTCCCCATTTTCCTAGATTATGTGCGTATCAATGGTTTCAGTGTTGTCAAAGTTTTAAAATTCGTTTCCCTAATTATCAAACAATTTATTGACTTTATTCTTTATATATTGTATACTTGCCGATTCTTCTGTTTTTTATTATTTTTATTTTTAATGCGGTGGCAAAATTGATAGAATCACATTTCATTCCACATAAGTATGGTTTAAAGTGATTTTTAATACCATTACATTTGAATAACTTAAACATATATATCATAGGCTTGCTAGCTCTTTGACAGTATTTTTAATTGTTGACTAAATTTTTACGAAACACTAACATAAAATCTCAATTTCGTTGGCTTTATCCTACCACTAGGAAAACACCTCTTTGAAAAGTGTAAAAGTCAGCAAATGTTGAAAAATAGATAAATAAATGACATTTTGTTAATTTTCTTAACTGTAATAATATTTTAAATCATTTTCATTCTTTCTATTACAGTTTCTGAAATAATATCAAATTATACTTTTCAGTACTTATGTTACCGCTAAACTTCTAAGCAGCTACTATGCACATCTAGCTAATCTGTAGATTAACCAGATTAACCCGCTAAAGTGCGAAATCAGGACTTTCTTATCATTCAGCTGAGTAATGTGTGCAAGGTTTTTCGTGAGATTGAAGTTTAAAAGCTTGTTTCTCTCATTTGATTGCATTTTTGTTTCTTAATACATTGAAAAAAAAAAAAAAAAAAAAAAAAAAAAAAAAAAAAAAACATATAGATAAGTGACATTTAGTTAATTTCCTTAATTATAATAATATTTTAAACCGTTTCCTTCTTTGTATTATAGTTTTTAAGGTGATTGATGATTGATCTTATCAACAAATATGATGTTAATTGTTTGATTGCAGAAACTTGATTTTTTTTTTTTTTTAGATAGCAAAAAATAAATGAATAACTTGTTAATTTAAGCGTATCAGAAACGTTGCTGATGTACCAGAAAAGATCTTATTTTTACTTTAATGTGTGCCTAGTAGGTTGTTGGCAGATTATCGAAGTAGTTTGAGAAATGAAACACTTTAGTAGGTAATGTGCAGGTTAGCTAGGTAGTTTGTAGAGTTCCTAGGTTATATGAGAAATGAAACAATTTTTTAGCGCTTTAAAGGATCATCCTAATTAATCTGCACCCAAGAGCTACATAATCTGTATAATAATTTATTTACACTTTAATAGCAACATTTAAATTTTTATACGTCATACTTGAAATTTTAATTAACCCCTTTCTCTTTTAATGAAACAATTTATTAGGTAATGTGTTAGGTAATGCAGGTTATCTAGGTAGTTTGCAGAGTACTTAGGTAATTTGAGAAACGAAACAATTTACTACGTAATGTGTAGGTTATCTAGGTAGTTAGCGGATTATTAAAGTAATTTTAAAAAGGAAACAATTTTTTAGCGCTTTAAAGGAGCATTCTAATTAATCTGAATCCAAGAGCTACATAATCTGTATAATAATTTATTTACACTTTAATAGCAACATTTAAATTTTTAATACGTCATACTTGAAATTTTAATTAACCCCTTTCTCTTTTAAGAAATTTGAAAATGCAATGACTATATTTTACTGCAAAACTTTTCCTCACCATTTCTCTTTCCCCTTCATAATAAATTTAAATTTTAAAGCATAGGAACAATGAGTTCAGGTAAGCCCAGATCAAGCTGTGGAATTTCAAATACTGAAAAGAAATCTTCAAAGTATCAGAATGAAAATAAATTATTTTAGGATATTTTATGAGAAGATTACACAATGGTGGAAATTCTCTTTCAATAATTCAGTTGCATTTCGCTGTTTTCAAAAATTTTTTTCTAGCAATTGAAATTTCATGGCCTACCCTAGGTTTACCAGAAATCACTTTTTTTTTATACTTTAAATTTTAAATTGATTGTGGAAATGAAACAGAATTTGCGATGAATCTCACGGTAAAACGTCCTCTTCAGACCCAAGTATTTTATTTTAATTTTATTTTATAACCGTCGTTGAACAGCCGAGCCAATTTTGCGTTTGCGCCTGCCAATGTTCAACGTCGTAGCCTTTTAATTTTGAAACCAATCCAAAAGACAAGGGATGTCCAGCAACAAGTATTGGGAGAAATTTTGCCTTAATGGTAGACTTTTTAATGGAACTAACCCGCATTTGAGTTACATACAGAGGAAAACCACGAAAATCTCTCACGGTTAGTCTAACGGCAAGGAGATTCTAACCCATGATCCGTCTACCACTAAGGATGTTTTACACCAGCACTGTTGTTAGTGCGAGCCAGGTTATTGACCAGTCATGGCTGGGATTCGAACCCCTGTTCACCTCATCGGGAGGTGAACGCTCTATCCCCTGCGCCACCACGGCTCAAGACCCTTGTATTTTATTATTATTTTTTTATAACTGTCGTTGAACAGCTGACCGAATTTTCAGTTTAAGATTATCAATGTTCAACTCGGTTTCTTTGCCATTTTGAACCCAATCCAGAAGACAAGGGAACTACTGGATCGAGTATTGGGAGAAATTTGCTTTCGTGGAGGACTTTTTGATGGAACTAACCTACATTTGCGTTACATGGGGAGAAAACCTCGAAAACCTCCCACTGTTAGCCTGACGGCAAGGGGAATCAAACCCATGATCCGCCAACCACTGAGAATATTTCACGTCAGCGTTGTAGTCGGTGCGAGCTGGGTGCGGAATTCAAATCAGCCAGCCACTGCCATTAATATTTTATTTTATTTCATAACTGACGTTGAACAGCAGACCCAATTCTGAGTTAATGATAATCGATATTCCATTCCTTAAACTTGTAGTTTTTAACCACAACCCGAAAGACAAGGGAACTCCTGGATCAAGTATTCGGGAAAACTAGTCTTCGTTGAGGTGTTTTTGATGGAATTAACCCGTATTTGCGGTACATGTAAAGAAAAATCACGAAAACCTCCATTGGTTAGTCCAACGGCAAAATGATTCTAACTCCTTATCCATTTAACAATGAGGATATTTTTACGTCAGCACAGGGGACGGTGTGAGCCGGGAGCAGAACTCGTACCAACCAGCCACCACTGAAATTAAAACCTGGGGCATTTCATTGGGAGGCGAACTCTCTATCCCTTAATTCACCTTGACTCACAGTTTGATATTAACAATTTCAACAGCAATTCAGCCATTGCCGGTAGAACTAACTTTTAGACTATGAAAATTTTTTTTGAAGAAGAATTTTTTTTTTAATTTTTTTACTACCGCCTATATGAAGCTCTATTCAGCAAATCAAATTTGTTAGGAGGCTCACAAGCTTCAGTGCACAAACACATTTTAGAAAACGCACTGATTTCTTAGTACTAGTACTCACATATTTCCTAACTTTTCTAAATTTTCTTAAATAATTCTACAAACATAAAATATAGTAAAAAGTGTATAGAGTGTCGTAAAAAGTTCTCTTCTGTCTCAAGAATGTTAATATTTAAGAATACGAGGAATAATAATTTAAGTAAGCAATTAATTTTGCGCAGAGAGTCATTTTTACATGAAACTTGTATTACTTATAGTTACAGAGTAATTTATTTATCTACTAAGTACTATTTGTACATATGGTTACGAAATCATACTTACATGGAACATGTGATACTGATAGTTATGGAGTAATTGCGTTATCTACTAAGAACTATTTGTAATATATTTGTAAGATGTTTGTCAAAAGTCAGTGGTTGGAAAAACTACATTATTTTTGTAATTAATTACAACTACAACTTCTACTACGTTTTTCAAATGTTGTGACTACAAACAACTTTCGATATGTAGTCACTACTTCACTTCTTTTTGGAAAACTTAATTTATATCAAAATACTTTTGAGTAAAAAATTGGCTCATTTTTACATGAGCCAGCTTGTTTTTCTTAGTTATTTTTTACGAATTTGTTCTTTTAAGTTTCAATTTTTAAGCCCTCCTGACATCAAGTATTTTATCGAAGAAATGTTAAGAAACTATAAAATATTGGCAATTCTGTTAAATGCTTAATGCTCTTTATTATCTCTAAGAAATAAAGTATATCGAAAATAACAGGGAAAATATGTTCCATTCCATTGAAGGAATATCAATGTATTATGAGCATACAGTGCGCCAAAATATCGGAGGTAGCTTGGGAAATATGATCTCAATAATTCGATCAGGAGAGCGGCTCAAAATTTGAACTTCTTATTGTTAAATTTACTTTTTGCTTATTTCGCCATATCTTGAGAACTTTTTAAGCGAATTGAAAAAAATTTGCACACAATTATGAAATTCGTTTATCCAAAGATAATTCCAGGCAAAGAAAAAAAAATTTAATATTTATAATTTTTAATTATTTTATTAAATAACAGTCGAAAAGAATTTTGAGTACGCAATTATTTCGCATCATTTTAATATATGTAATTTTACATGATAAAATAAAAAATTAAGAAAAAAAAGTGATGAATTAGCTATTGTTCCTAATGACTAGTTTAAGTATAAGTAATATGCAATTTTTATGCATGTTCGGACACAGAAGCATTATCATTGCGTCCATTGATAGAACTGCAAAGATTTGTACAAATCAGATCCGAAAAATCAGTTTCGTTTGAACCCTGTCGCTACCAAATATTGTTCTTTTTTTATTTTTTTATTGCACTTCTCTCTAGACTACTGTAAAAAAAAAAATTGCGACTTCAGTAGTTTCGCTACTTGTATCGTGCTACTTCGAACCACTGGGTTAACTGAAAGTACATAGAATTCTTAATGACATAATTAAAATTATTGTTCAATCCAATCAGTAGAAAATAAAATAATTGGAAAGGTCATCTTTTGCAATAAAAAACATAATATATATATATATTTTTTTTCCATCTGATGCTCATATTACAGTTTCTTCTTCATATCTTTTATGCATGATGCTCAATTTATGAGCGACATTTGGCTATAAAATTCGGGGGCGGGATCTTCTAAATTTTTCAAAACTTTTCTTTAGTGTTTGAATTTGGAAAAAAAATTGGACATGTTTTAAAGAATCTACCGAACACTTACAAAAAATAATGACTTAGACGAAAAATAAATTATTTCAATTCTTAAGCTCATAATATAAAAGAAATTTTTACGGTATTTGTCAGTTTTTTCATGGAAAATAAATTGAGTGCTTTAAATAATACGGAGTTGAGTTTGCCTTAATGTTGCTTCAATAACTGACATGAGAAAAACATAGTTAATTCGTAATTTAATTAGTTCTAAGTTTGAATCAATAATCAGTTAAATTGGTTAAAATAATGGAATGGTTCTTAGAAAATAATTAATTAATCTACTTTTAATTGAGTGATTAGAATTTAGAAAACTTGAAAAGAATTTTTCATCAAATTTGAAAAGATAGATAAAATATTAAAAAAAAAATCTAAAAACTAAAAATACGACTGTGCTTAATCACTTATAATCACTTATTTATACTATATAATTTTTCTGTTTTGTTGTTTACACAAACTTTGAAGTGTGATATCGTTTGTAATATAATATAATAATATTACATCGTAGTTCAAATATTCAGTTAAGAAAAAAAAAAAAAAAAAAAAAAAGAAGAAAAAAAAGAAAGAAAAAAAAACGCGTAATAAAATTTTTTTTTATTTAAATCACATATGATATTTTGATTCATAAGAGATAAATTTCAAAAGCTTTTTCAATTTCAATTTTATAAGAAAAATAAAGAAATCATTCTTAAAAACCATTTTATCGAATATATTTCTTCAATCAGCTAAAATAGTTCCTTCAGGGCTGGCGTGATTCGAATTCACGATCTCCTTTTTACAATAAATCTATTAGATTCACTATAAATTTTAGATTAAAATAATTTTAAAAAAATATTTCTTTACTTTTTTTAAATCTCTGACTTAGCTGTTGCAGCTTCTCAATGAAATAAAAATAATACTCCTGAGGCACCGGCGAGATTCGAACTCACGATCTCCTGTTTACTAGACAGGCGCTTTAACCATCTAAGCCACGGCGCCGTGACTTCGAAAAATAATACTATTTACTAACCTATCATATGGACGGAAACTTTGCTTATAGTGTATTCGAAGATTGATACAGTTTTTTTTCTTTTCCTTTTTACCATATTTTAAAACGTTGGCTGTAGAATGTTTGCGATATTTCAATCCGCACGCAAAATTTCATTTCGCATCTTTGGCAATTCACTCATGTTAAAACATATGCATGCAATATATCTAAGCACTAAACAATCAAAATTATTTTATTTAGAATCAAAAGAGTTTTTTTCTTCAATGCACTTTCAATCATTATAATCCACTAGGGGGCTAAGCCCCCTGTTCGCTGCCGCTCACCAATCCCGATGATTGCTTCGCAATAATTGTCTTTTCTTGGCAGAAAACAGTTTTTCTCCATAAGTTAAAATTATTCACTTAACATATATGTACTAAAAGGAATTCTGTTTGCTTACTCTTGTGCCTCTACTTCCCACGTCCAAATATTACTATTTATTAGTATTATAAACATTTGGATCTCTTGGTGAACGGAAGTGATTTTTCGAAGTAATAATTTTTTAAAATAACATTTATATTCTTATAACATTATATTGTTCAAATAATTCTGATGAGTTCACAACCATAATTTAATATTCTCGTTAATGATAGCGGTACTGGAAAATAAGTTTCAATTAGGGATACAAAAATATTTAAAGAAAAACAACGACTATTGTTAATTTTATGCTGATGAGAACCAAAACAATATGGAAATGAATGAGGGAAAACTGGATCCTACCACGTGATTTTCCGGCCAATAAAAGTGCGCCGACAACAATGGAAAACGGTATCAGACCATTATGATTTTATATTATATAGAGATATATTTATTATTAAAAAATTTTCAGAGAATATAGGAAAAAAATAATAAAATCAGAATTTTAGAAGATATTATTGAAAGAAAATATTATTCCATCAAACGAATAGAATTTTGCAAACAAATACATATTTTAACGATCAATTAATCCCTTCGATTTATTGAAACGAAAGCTGAATATACTTTACGCCGATCGTAGACAAGCAGAGTGGCGCAGTGGAAGCGTGCTGGGCCCATAACCCAGAGGTCCGTGGATCGAAACCACGCTCTGCTAGATTTCTTTTTTCGCACTAATTTAATGTTTCAAATGAGCGGAGAATTAATTTGAATGCTGTAATTCTTTTTAAATTTTGTACCTTCAATTCATTTGTTTTATTTGACAGTTTATTTTGTTATATTATTGAAAAAGGTATGCATAGATAATTATATTAAAGTATACATGTATTTGATTATTTAGAAATGTTTATGTTTTTTTATTTACTTATTTTATTAATTCATTTTGTACTAAAAAAAATTAACCTAAATTTTAATTATTTTTTAATTTTATCTATGATATATTAATGTATGTTCATTTTTCCTTTTTATTTATTTGTTTTCTTTTATTTCTTCTAGTTTTTATTTTTTGTAGCAAAATGAATTGATAAAAGACGTAAATTTTCAATAATAAAATGATGGAATGAATTTTTTTTTTTTTTTTTTAAATTAGTGTAAAGCAGAGTTCAGCACTCTTCTCGGTATTTTTATTTATTTATTTATTTTTGTGCATTAATTAAAATTTTTTTGTATTTCTTATTCTTTTCATTATCGTTATATAAGTTTTATTTACTAAGCATAAGCTGCTAGTATAAAGAGCTCATAAAATAAGTTAAAAATATAGAGGAAATATTAAATATCGATGATTTTTTCCTTTTTATTTACTTATTTTTGACATTTTTAATATTTTTTTTCAATGTAGATAAAAAAAAAAGGTAATAATAAAATAGGTAAAGGAACTTTTTGAAATTTATACTTATTAAACTTTTTTTTTCTCTTCCTATTATATGTTTTACATTCAGTTTAAAATAAAATACTAATTCGTTAATATATTTTAAATTCGGTTACCTTTATTGTTGTTCCTATTTTATCTTAAAATTGTATTTAAATTTTATTTTTATTATTTAAAAAAAAAAAAAAAACATACACTTAATATATATTTTCTTTAAACGAATAAATTTCTTTTCTTAGAATTTGAGCATCAGACCCAATCATCTGACATCTGTGTCAAAAGAATGGACCAACTACCTCTAAAACAAATTCAGAGATAAAATCGTTTTCTTTTTTTTTTTTCCTTCTACCAATTCATAAAAATTGCTGATCATAAAAATATTTCATAAAGAGTAATAATACAAATATTTCATAAAAATAATTTTTAATAATTATTTATTACTTTTTATTTCTAATTTAATAGTAATAAAAATTTTTTTTTATCTGTAACTAAAGAAGTTTTGCATCGTCCGAACGATTTCAAATAACATAAGGCAATTTTTCAATGAAATCAGTTAAACGGTTTTTGGAAAAATGCTTAGAATAACGATTTTTTTTAAAAAAATATATATATATTTAAAACTTTTTCTAAATCATCTGATTAGTTCTAGAGTTGTAGCGATAAATGCAAAATTAATATTAATATTGAGGTATTAAATTTTTGACCACTCAACTACCTAAATACCATTATTGAAACCTTATTTTTTTAAATTGCAGCATAGTGGCTTACAGCTTATTTTAATCTCCATATTTTAAAGGTTATAAATCAAAATTTGAATTCAACGAGGAGAAATACTCTTCTATTCTTAAGATTGCTATTCCAAAATTCTGATCTTGTCATTTTTTAGTGTACTTTTGGTAATTTAAAAATTTTCTGTGATTTAGCAGTATAATATTATTAATAGCAGTGTTTAGCAGTATAATATTTTTTTCTTATTCAAATCGACAAAAAAATTTTTATTTTTTATTTTTCTCCCAAAATCTAAATAACATTTGCGAAATTATGCTTAAAAGTTCAATTTAAATTAGAATTAGATGTTTTTATAACGTTTCTGTCTATTAGTTAAAACTGTTTGCTATACGTAAAATATTAATCGTTTTCAAGCATTTGAACCTGTCACCTTGTTATAAATGTTTCGTATTTTGCGAGGTGAAATTAATTTTAACTGAAAAATAAACGTTATAAGAAAAAAAAATATTTTTGAACAAGTGTGAGGTTATTGACAATGATGATCAATTATTTATTTTACTTATTCTACTTGACAAACAACATAAAAGAGTTATTGGAAAAATATAAAATTAATAGTAAAAAAAAAATCTACAATCGAAAAATTGCACATTACATTGCATTGCATTGATTACTTAATTTAAGTTCATGTGCTTCTGTTTAAAGTATGTTTTTCTCCTTTTTTGACTAATAAAAAAAGTTATTAAATGCCATAAACAGAGCACAAAAAAGGAAAACACATACGAAACCTTAGCATTCAATTTTAAGAGGAGTCTTACATTAAAAGATAATTTGAAAAATAGATAGATAATAAAGTAAAAAATCAATCAGCCAACCAGTGAAGTAAATAAAAATTTATTAGCTTTTCATTATTATTAAAACTAATAAATACAATGGAAATATATTTATTGAACATTGTATTAAATTAAAATAAGTTATACGCTAAAAAAAAAATGCAATTTTGAAAGTATCCAAATTTACATTTTAAATCATAAAACTTTTTCCTTTATCGTAAGCACTCTAATATAAAAATGATAAGCATTTCGATTTATTAAATAATTTATTTAATGTATTAAAGACTTTTGAGAAAATAAGTATATTTCTCATTAATAAAAAATAAAACTTAAAATTAAATATAAACTTTATTAAAAAACAAAATTCTTGATCCTATGCTTTTTTACGAGATGAAGCGATTTTTTTTTTTAACTGTTTAAAACATAGTTTTTAAAATGCAGTAAGTCATAATATATTTTATGATGGCGCAAAATTTCATTTGTTGTTTGATCACGAAGAAAAGCCTTGTTAAGAAATAGTAACTTTCTGAAAACAAATAATGCTATTTCTAACAGAAGAATTAAATATTTAGCTTTCGAAATGAATCATAAACCCAATCTCAAAATATTATGAATATATTTATGCTAAAGAGTGAAATAAAGAAAAGAAATATACACCTATTTTTATAAGAGGTCAAAAAGTTGAAAAAAAAACTCCGCCCGAACAGGGACTCGAACCCTGGACCGTTAGGTTAAAAGCCTAACGCTCTACCGACTGAGCTATCCGGGCTCAGTCGCCGATTCCAGATTAGCCTACACACTTTTTTCCCTATTAGCTTAGAGATTTTTTTTCTTTTTTGTATAGCTATGTATATGGTCTTGTATATAAGTACTAAATGTTTCGTCTCATTATACATGCTATGTACACACTAAAATTAATTAAGAGAAGAAAATTTCTTGAGCATTTTTTATCGTGATTCTTCATATAAACAAGCATACAGCATAGATCAAGATCTGGTCAGCAATACAGCATGGATACAGTATCTGGTCAGCTTATGCATAAAGTAATGGCGGGAAAGATAACTTTATGCATAAGCCAAAATTAACCAGTGTCTCAAATAAATAAATAAATAAATAAATATTGAGAACGGAATATTTTTATGACATAATATATGAATATTTTGAGAGCAGATATATTTTTTTTAAAAATAATAAAAGGAAAGGTAAAGCGCTGAAATTTCAAATCTTTGTAATAAGCTTGCCATAAATTTTCGTGGGACGTTGGTCATTTCGCACAAAACCTCCAATTTAAACTATATAACAGTTACTCCAAATTAAAATACTTATTTCGAATTTGTGATTCGTACTTTTTTACTCAGACTGTTATCTTATTTTTATTTAAGAATATAATGTATATATTGTTTTGTAGGATACATAATAATTAAATTGAAGTTTAAATTAAATAATAATGAAAAGAAAATGAAATTTATAATATGTTTTATAAAAAGTAATAAAATACTTAAACATTCTTCCTTATTATAACTTAAACAAAAATAAATGAATCAGAGAAGCTAAATAAAAAGGAAAATTTCAAAAAATCCAAACCTATAAAAAGAATTAAAGATGGACCTGTGCACGAGGGCCTGTAGCGCAATGGATAACGAGCCTGCCTACGGAGCAGGAGATTCCAGGTTCGAGTCCTGGCAGGCTCGTAGAGAATTCATTTTTTTTTATATCATGACTTATGTGTATCGCGGACATTTTTATACAAATTAAAAATGATTTGTTTTTATTTAGTTGATAACTGAATTTTATTTTATTGCATAAGTAGATTTTAAATGACTGTAGAGGCGGATTGGGTGCGTAAAAAATAATGACCCAGTAAACAGAGGATGAACAAACATTAGAAAATTACGTAATCAATATTTATGAATTGTTGAACAAAATTTGTTACAAATTTTGTATTGAGTTTTAGCCATTTCCAGATGTCAATTTTCTGCAAAATTTAAGATAAAATTTCATCTACGACATTAATATATTAATTATGCATTTAAAAAAAAAAAATTTTTTAATGTGATAAGTTTTTTTTTTTTTTTTTTTTTTTTTTTTTTTTTTAAAATATATATTGAGATTATAACATATCGGCTAAGCAGCAAACACTCCTCTTTAAAAATAATGCAAGAAGAATTCGAAACACAAAATTCAAAAAAGAGAACAATTAAAGCTTGTCGAGAAAAAAAATAATATTGATATTCTTTTTTTAAAAAAATTAAATTTTTTAAGGAGAAATTTTGAAAGAAATAGAAAATTTCGTGTCAATTGTTGTAGCTTTCCCGAGAACTAAGCTTTTGTCCAATCCAAAAGGCTTATTTTACAGAGAAAAATGTATGGTCGGTCAAAACAACCAGAATGATGTAAAATTTATAGTGTTTCTGGCTTTTGTGGGAACACTGAAAAGCACAGTAAATTTTACAGAAGCGCTTTGGTTATGACTTTTGGTAAAATTAATAATGAAATATGGCTAATTATCCTGCAATTTGGTTGTAAATGGGATGAAATTTGGTGATTTCATAATGATACTTAGAGCATCACATAAAAACCATTTATTTGGATAAATTTACTTTTCAGTTTTGTATTTTTACCAAAGGTGTGGTAATAAGAACAATATTTTTATAAACCAGAATTTCCTTAAGCCGTTACCATACAAAAGGAAAAATTTCCAAATGAATGGTTTAAGTATCGAATATTTTGGTTTAATTAACGGAATTTTTTTATTTTTTTTTTTAATTTTTTTATTTTATTAGAAACGTAATTATTATACAATTACGTTAATTTTATCCGAGTTTTTTTTTTCTTTTTTTTTTCCCTTGTTACCAGAAAGACATATTGCAAAAATAAAACTCAATTAATAGAATAAACAACTTGCCAACTGAATAAAGGGAATAAATAAAATACATAAAATAAATCTAATAAATAAGTGAATAATTAAAAATAAAAAAATGTTCATTTTATGAAAAGTTTAGATCTTTCAAATTAATAACTTACCATTGCTAAAAATTTAGGGAAATTGGAGTAATTTTCAGCGCCCATGAAATAAAATTTCTTTTTTAAAGAAATAAAATTTTTTTAAAATAAAAAAATTACATTTTAAATATTTTATATAATTTTTCACTGCATGTTCCTTTTTGGTTGTGGAAATTTTTAAAGCGAATAATCGAAACACTGAGAATTTTAACTGTAACACTTCAATAGCGTAAGACAAAAAAAATTTACAAATAAAGTTAAGAAAATCTCTTAGAGTTTACAACACAGCTATAAATATTTATTAAATTAAAAAATAATATTATATAATTATATAATTAAAAAATAATATTATTTAAGTTAAATCAGTCAAAAAAATTACATGATAATTATAGTTCCATTTATTTTGTTAATAAAAGCTTAATACAAATTCTCGTATTAGAACTATTCAATAATATTAACAGAATATATAATATTTAAATATTATATATATATAATATTTAAAATCCCTATATTTTAAATATGATTTTTATATAACCTTTCAACTAACAGTATATGAAATAGAAGGATCATAAATAATTAATAGTTTTATTTTAAATCTTTAATATCTATATTTTCCGTTGCTATATTGGAAATTATATAGATGTTGAATTTTTAATTGCTTAGTAACATCATTATTATATACAATGAAGCTATATATATCTTATGTATTTGATGGTGATTTTATTTAAAACATAAATAATGAAATTCTCATTATGCTATTTAATCGTTTTGAAACATGCTATTTCTGATGATGATAATTAGCTGTTGAGGACTTCTTCATATCCTAACCAGAAGAAAACTATAGATAATTAATTCTATGTGTAATTCTATAGGTAATACGTAAAGCTACATTTTGTTACTGTCACAGACTTTGTTTTAGATTTTAAAATAACGGACCTAATTTAAAATCGTCGAAAATTTTAGAATGATTATTTTTCAGAAAATTTTAAACGAAAGCAGGTCACGAAATATTGCGATGACAAAACATTGTACCAATCTTCTTTTCCGTGTTAGCATGATATTTAAATTATATAATACGCAATTCATTTTAAATATTTATTTTTCAACGCAAAACCAGCTAGGTGCGATTTGATTAATTTTAAAATAATACTTTATAACAATATCAAAGTAGGGTAGTGGCGTTGAGTCCAGTGTTAGTTTTAAAATGTAACAAATTAAATCAATTTCATTCAATCACTATTTTGCATTCAGCAACTAAAAAAAAATTTAAAAAGATTAAATAAAATTTTAAAAAATTAAATTAAATTTTGTGAAAAAATTGCTTCATTGTGAACTCAGTCTTTAAATATATAAATTTAAGTTCGTCGAAATGAGGTTCAATTTGAATTAAGTAATCAAATAGAATGAAAGGTACCCAACCTTGCTAGTAAAAAAAAAAAAAATAAATAAATAAAAAAACATCTTAAATCTTCCTCTGTTTACGTAAATGTTCTTATGTAATTTTTTCATTATTTCATAGAAATCTTAATACTTTAACAGTTTTTCTTTGGGTAACAAAAAATTACGTAAACTTTGCCTTCTATCTTCCGTTGAAAAGGGATTCCAATGCCATTCCTATCTTCCATGCAGCAAAAAATAAATAAATCATAAAAGTTTTCCCCTCTTAGTTGTTTATGTAATAAACTGAATGGCCCCACATAATTTAATAATTTAAGTTTAAAAAAGACGAAATTCAAAAAGTCTTTTCATATTTTTAAATAAATTTCCACAAAAAATTATAATCAAAACTACCAGAGCATAGTAAAATTTGACGGGCTTATGGCTTTATAGGGACACCAAAATCACGAAAATTTTATCGAAGCGCTTTGGTAATGGTTTAGGTAACATTAACAATAAAACGTAATTTTATAATGGGTAATAAAATTTTGTAAATGTGGTAAAATTTGATAATTTTAGCATGATATCTTAAAGTATGGTAAAAAAAAAAAAAACCATTTATTTGGTTAAGTTTATCATTCAGTTTTGTATTTTTTTTTTTTACTAAATTTATGGTAATAAGAATTATAATTTTGAAAACCAGAATTTCAGGTAAATCGGTACTATATGAGCTGAATATTTACCCAAATGAATGGTTTAAATAAATTATATTTTTGTTTTATAAACTTGATTTATAATTATTTTTTACCATAATTGTCTTTACCATACATTACGGCAATTTTGCCAAAGTTTTTCCTTCGTGCGGGATACGATGTAAATTAAACTTACATTTCTAAAGCAGTTCTTCAATATGGCATTAAATGGTGTTTTCAATGTGGTGTAATATAAATAAATAAATAAAGGATTGATGCCCAAAACTTCATTTTTGTTTAACTATTTATTTTGAGTACATTTAGATAGAATTTATTACATAAATAAATACATATTGCGCTAACTTTTACTAATTTCCTGTCAATAATATTTGTATCATTTTCATAATAGGGCTTGTCACGTGATTCTTTCTTCTAAAAATATCTATGCGTGATAATTTCATCAGATTTTTATATCATAGAAGGATACAATTAAAAACTTTTTTTCTAAGAGGTTAATTCCTATTTTAACTGATAGTTTAAATCTTTTATATCTGATAAACGATTAACTATTTTTTTTAAGGACATCGAGATGATAGTAACTACAATAGTTTTTAGGAGCATATATAAAAAGTGAATGAAATCATAAATATGGAAATTATGTAAATTAAATTAATGAAGGACGTATGCAATAAAAACAAATTTAGTAAGAGTGAGCATGCTTCAAAACAAAAAAAGCTGAGAGAATCATTGTATTAAATAAAAATATGCATATTAAGTAAACATTACAAACAAAATATAAATTATAATATTGATTGTGCTTAAGAATTATTTTTTCAAAGTCAATTATTTTTAAAATTTATTATATTAATATTAAAAAAATGTTAAATTTCACTTTAATGAAATAAGGGGAGCATTAAATTGAGATCTTACTTACCGTGCTTTATTTTCAACCGAAGCAATATTTTTTTTTTTTTTTCTAATCCTCTTAAATCAACAATATCTTTTTAAGTTATACATCACTACAATTCCCCCACTTGTCATATACAGTTATAATAACAAATTTGTAGTCGGAAAAATCCCGTCAAAGGGGAAATAGTTTGCGACTATATTCCACCCTTATCAAACATATGTTGCCTATAGTTGCACCCCCCATACAAAATTACTACCCCCATGGATAAAAACAGGTGTTCTTTGGTTATAACAGGGAAGAAAAAAAATCTAAATATATTACACAAAAAATATATATTCTTCTCTTATAAAAACGAATATACATATATATACTAGGACTATATTTCAACGCAAATAGTACACAGTGAAATCCCGCTGAGAATGAGAAAAACGCATACAGTTAATAAATGCACTGCTAACTATGAAGGTAGTGTTCGACCGAGATGACCCCCACTGCGAATAACACCACTGAGAAAACCACTACTTCGTGTATATTCCATCAGATAGCTCTTTCAGTTCTAAATCTATCAATGCCTGGGCGAGATTTTAGCATCCCCCCTTTCAATCCATTTTCCCACGTGACCATGCGGACGGACCCCCCATGGGCTGACCACTAAAAACGAGGGCTCTTGCTGCTTGTAGTGCGCCCTCCCACCGGCAATGCATTTCCTCTATTGCATCTGGTGGTTCAGGGAGCCCCCCCGAGGTGAAACCGATTCAGATAGATTTTGGTATAAATTTTATTTAAAAATTAAGAGAATGGGATTTGTTTTCCGGCGAGAATTCATTAGTGGTTCGGGTGATTCGTCGGGTTTAATAAGATTCGTCTTTCATTCGTTATAATGTTAGTTTTCAAATGAAATTATTTTTTATTTCGTTAATTGCGGTATAATTGCGTGTAGGAGGGTAATAAAATTCTTACTAGGATAGACATTTATACCCAGCGGAATATCTTTCATGCTGAGATTAAGAGGTTGCAATGAATTAAGGTTTTTTTTTTTTTTTTTTTTTTTTTTAAATTCCTTGCTAATGATTCGTTAAAGTTAAGTAGATAATTGTAAAAATAAATAAAATAATAAGTAAAAATAAGTAAACTGGAAGCTTTATCTCTTGGCATCTGATATCAACAAGCAAATTTCCTTAAGAATGGTTCGAAAGAAGGAAAAAAAAACTATTAAATCAATATAATAAAGCAAAAACTTTAAGGAACGAGTATATCTTACGAGAAGATCATCGCTCTCTTGACAAGTTTCCAAGTCACTCAGGTTCGAATCTCAGCAATTTCTGGAATATAAATTCTCCATCCGGCTCGTACCGATCAAGGCGTTGACGTGAAATATCCCCAATAGTAGATGGATCGTGGGTTAGAATCTCCTTGCTGTCGGGCTAACCATGGGAGGTTTTTGTAGTTTTCCTCTGCAGTAACTCAATGCGAATTAGTTCCATCAAGAAGGCCTCCATGATGGCAAATTTCTCCCAATATTTGATCAAAGAGTTCTCTTGTCTTCTGGATTTAAAAGTAAACGGCTAATGAGTTGAAAATTGGTAGTCATAAACTTAGAATTTGATTGGCTGTTCAATTCCGAATATAAAGTTTTCATGTCATCGTCGAAGCACTTATACAGTAGACGCTCCATATAACGACCCCTGTGTTACGAACGAAAATAGACGTTATAACGGGAGATCAAGGTCACTATATCGTGAGTATAGATTAACTACAACAATTATTTACTCTTAAATAATAAATATTGGATTATTTGTTTTAAAACATTACTCTTCTATCCAATTCCTTCAAAATTTTTACTTTCTGTTCTAAGTATATGGCCAACACCTCCTAGAAGAAGGAAGGCCTCAGCGCGGATCAATTTAGTAGTCCGATGTGACGAAGTTAACTGCGCAGTAGATGAAAAATAAGAAAGATGTCATTACGTTCGGAGTACTAAGCTGCGCAGTGGTTGAAAATACGAAATAAGTCATTACGTTTGGACTGCTAAAGGATATTTATGGTAACCCGTGCTGAGGCCTACTCTTCTAGGAGGTGATATGGCGCACCGTGTTATGAGAAGCGATTTCCGTTAAAAACAACGCATGAACAGAGAGCTAAACAATGGAAAAAATTAAAAATATTAAGAAGGCGAATACCACGTTGTGGATGTGAGCCGGGTGCGGGATTCATATCGACTAGCTTTATTCAGCTTCTCATTGACCTGATGGCCAGCAAAACAATCGGCTTGCATACGCAATGTGCATGCCGCATGTTAAGTCGTAGTAGAACGTTCTCTTGTTGGTTGCTGTATCGGAGTTTGGAGAGAGGGGTATCAGCTCAGATGCTATCTACGTCGCCTGAATGGAGTCAATATTATATGGCATTTCTACCAGGACCGTTAAAAAATAGAGTCCATAAATAGGGCTGGTAGGGAATTTGTAGTCTATGTTGTAATGTTCAAAGAGCAGCGTGGAAAAGGGACACATACTTTATTTAGTTGATTCATTATAATTATATGTTTTAAGGCATTGTATTTCTTCACGTATCTTAAATCTAATCTTTAGAGTGATTTACGACCGTTTGAATACGGCATTTATAAAGTATTAAATGGTACGATTCACATTTCTTTGACTCTTACAGCACACGAATGGCTACCTTATTCACCAAACTTCAGTTCAAAGATTTCTCCGTTCTTTCCATATTGGAAACAAACATTTGTAATAAATCTCTATAAACTTTGGTGTCCCTAATAGAAGTGCTTGCATAAGGAATGGAATAAAATAGTGAGATTTTGTGAAGCGTTTCTGTTCTTTCTAACTCAAGCGCTAATGCTTTTTATGCTTAAAGAGGATACGCGAAATTTTTCTTAAAAATCACAGCGCCTCTGTGGGATAGAAAATAAGGTTAGGGGTACAGTTAACGTAAGACAAACTCTATGCAAAATCTCTCTAATATCTGTGGATGAGTTGCGGCCCACAGCAAATTTTTTAAAACGTGTTTTAGCTCAGCCAAAGATGGTCACTTTGAAAGTTTGTAAAGTTGATTGTAATTTTTTCATGTGGTTTTAAAGTTTGGATGAAAGAGGCATTACATTAATATTGCATTATTTCTTGTCACGTAGTTAGTCACGTCACCATGTAAAAGATATAAACATTGTAAGTTCAATACGGAAATAAGATAATTAAATCATACTTGAGCACTTTTTATACTTAAAGTTTAACACAAAACTACAGTTATTGAATTAAACTTGAAAGTATTTAATTGGGTACTTGCAACTATAGAACTGAAGTGATTATGCCTAACCATGTGATTTAAGTTAGATTTTATTGGATGCTTGTCAGCGACGTCACGCGTGTGTGTCAAACCTAATTAGTTTCAAAATCGACAAATACTACGATTCACCGACGATGACGTCACTTACAGGTTTCCAATTGTTTATTACTACATTTTTTTAAAAATAATTACAAATTTTGAATTCGTTTGTTTTTTAATAGTAAAATTAAGTTCAGTTATTTATTTTTTTAACTGATAACTAGTCAAATTAATTTGGAGTTTATCATTCCATTTTAAAATAATAAAACATTTAAGTAAATTAGTGTTAGATAACTTATGGATTGGATTTATTTAATTGTAAAAGTACAAAATGATCATTCTTCTACAATTAATACCACTTATTGCTTTTCCAAAAGTTTCACATTTCAGTGAACTCATCAAAAATGTTTGTCAGTGCATTTAAACTATCTATTAAAAGCATTTCTATTCGCCGCTGCGTCTATTTGTAGATACTTTTCAACAAAAGAACAGTCTGGGAAAAATACAGTTGAAATAAACTCTTTCAAATATCCTCAAGATTATTCTTCGCTTCCGTGGCAGCGGTAAACCATTGTGCAACTCAACACAACTCTACAGACAATATAATTGATTCAACCATGCATTTATAAAAGCGATGTTCTCATTTCTAAAACTTCGGTTCGTTTTTGAAAAGAGCTTTCTTTATTTGGCAATTCATTTTCGATATTAAAAACGTTAAAGGATGAACTAGGATACATTTCGAATAAATATGAAGAGTAAAAAAGCAATGAAGACCTTTGAAATTAACAGAGCGAAAAGCCATTATCCGCCATCTTGCTTTAGCAAACGATAGGTGAACTGCAATTCCAATTTTTCATCTCCCTCGTTTTAGTTCAATTATTCTGCTCGATTACTCGATTCTCCAAAACGGCTGTTATTATGAAATTGTGCATTTTATAATCTAGTTTTGAATTTTTAGATTTAAAAAATGTATACAGTATATTAGAAAGCAAATATTTTTTTTAAAAAAAATCTCCTTTTTCGAATTATCATAATTTTTGGATATATTTGTATCAATTTAGAAAATTTAGTACTAACCAACTTAATCTCATAGTTTATTTAAATATAAAATTAATTTAAAAATTGTTATTCAGAAATTAAACATAAGCATTACAGAGATCTTGCTAACGTTAACCGTAATCTAAACCTCACAATTAGTAAATAAATAAATTATATCAAATATATGGATATGTATCAAATATATTACGCTTTTTTAAACTGGCAGATGGGTTAGTTGTGTAAAATCGTCAAATTCACGAAGCAAATCCGTAGCCTTGACGGTTTTTTTAACATACAAGAACAAGTTTTTTCCGTAAATATTACGAAGAAAGCCCATGTTTTGACTGATTTTTTTTATCATAACAAAACAAGTTTAGACAACAAAAATCTGATGTCTCAACAGACTTTCACCATAAAGTTTTCTCTGCAAAAGTTATGACGTAAATCTGTACTCGCATCAGATGTGAATATTTTATGTCGGCATAATCTGTATCGAAAAGTCATTTCTCGAATTCGAACCTGAATTGGGAGATGGATCAATGGAATTGTCCCTTGAACGACTGCAGCTTTCTCATTTTATTATGAAGAAATTATGATAGTGAGAATTTCGCTTTAATATTGTATCTATTTGACAAGTGAATCGCAGTTTTATATATACGACGTTCAAAACCATAAAGTAATTTCTAAAAAAGTACGAGCAATTACAGAAAATAATCATAAATTGATTGGAGAAAAAGGTAAAGTTTATTATGAAACGCAAAACTGATTTAGAATTTCAACTTATGGATTTAATCCGTTAACGATTAGTATAAAAAGCGGTGGTAAAACTGTTTTGAGTCTATAAATTTACGGAGAAATTCCGAAAAAACAACAGGTATTTTTTTACAGTTTTGGGAAATTTTTTCGTATGCGCCGTGAAGCTCAATTAGCAATACAAGCAATAATTAAAGCCGTCAAAATATCTTTAATAAATTTCGTAACTATACGTACTGCACTCTAAATCGTCATAATTTTAAATTTTATTAAGTTCTATCATGAAGAGAGATAACAGTTGCTCCTTCATCGGCCCTCTACATTATTTTGTAGTAATTTACAGCATGTGCTATCAATTAACTGTTTAATATACTCCATTATGTTTGAAATCTTGATTGTGAGATCATTCAAAATTCGAAGAAAGTACTTTTCAAAAAGGTACTAATTTTGTACTTCTAATTTTTTAATCATGTATATCAGTAAGATGATAATACTGATAGTACAGTTCAAGCTGGTTCCAATTATAGTTTCTTTAGTTGATTCTAAAAACAGTTTTTAACAGTTAGTCGATACTAATAATAGTCTAGGTTGATTCTAATATATATATATATAAAAAAAGGCCATTTAATAAAAACATATAAATAATTTACTCAAAAATAGATAATGATCCAATTTATTCTTTTTAGATCGATGTATGAAAATCTCGAAGCATCGGAAATTGACAGAAAAAAAATGGCGTATCTATATGTTCAAAATGTTTTTAAACAATTTGCTGGTTTGATTAATAATGCTCTATCGAAAAGTAAAATAGCTACTGCCTCATGTATAGAGACTTCCTGTCTTAAAAAAAGCGATTCGTTTTTTTTTCACTAGGTCAATCGTACTTTTTTATTTTTCGAGTATTTATTTAGCATTTCATAGATGCGTTTCTTTATTAAATTGTAAGTAGTAAGAAATTTTTAAAGCCTTGTTTATCATATGTAATGAAAAAAATATGAAGGCACTCTTAAGCATTAACATTAAAAAAATAACTGCCTAAACTAATTATTTTGCAAGGTTTATAAAGTAATTAATTTTTACTAAACTAGGAAACTCCGCCCCAGCTCGCTTCACTCCCTAACCCCAATGTTCGCAGTTATATCTATTTCTCGCAGTGTAGCAGGATTTATAATGATTAAAATATATGTTCCCTTTTATGAAAGTTATTCTAATATTATTTGCGAGAAGAGATTTGTGTAACAGCAATTATCCGAAGCGTTTTTTTTTTCTTTCTACTAATTGAGTAAAATGAATTGTAAAACGGATTTTGAGCTAAGTATCGAAGATATTATGGCAACCTATTCCGTTTTTTTCTTCATCTTTTTTCTGTTTAAATTTTCAAGTAAAAAGAAAATCGAACTTATAAAGTATTTATCTTGAAAGATGAATGCATTTTTCTGCAACAAAGGATGCAAGTTCATGTTTCAAAGAAAGAAGAGTGACAAATTCGCTGAAAAAAAGTACTTAAAACAGGAACAACTTTCGAAAAAAAAGAAAGGAAAAAAAAAAGGAAAATTTCCAAAAACTCTCTTTGTCATATATATTTACCAACAAAATTAGACGCCTCTTCAGTGCTTAACATTTAAGCAATATAAAGGTACTTTTTTGCAAAGTTGCCCGTATAGTTTTTTTTATTACTAGTTTAATTGTTAATAACTCTAGAGCTAAGTACCGAATATTAAATTTTTTTTTATTCCATCGTATTCCCTGGAACGTTTTCTATATACCTCATATTTTCACATTTCTAGGTGTCATAGTTTCTTCATAGCAAAACAAAATGTAAAAAAAAGTTGACCTGGAAAAAAATGGAATGGCTTTTTTGAGATTATAATATAGTATCGAGAAAATAAATGAAGATTAACAATTCGCGATCGCAACACTCGATACGCCATCTAGCGGGAGACTGTAAATATCGTGCATTAGTTCCCACATAACCATTGACAATGACGGACGCCATTTTCTTAGCATAAAAAAAGAAGCAAAATTTCCCTAAAGAAAAGGTAAAACTTCTTGAAAAAACTAATCAGAACATGCCAAACATTGAAGCAGAACACGCCAAGCATTTGAAGAACAACTTCTCAATATTTTTTACCTTTCTATTACCAACAACATAACATGATTTCATGATCACTTGCTGTTACAGATGTGTGTATTGCGGTAAAATAATTTTTCTGTCTTCAATTCATTACAAATTAAAATGAAATCAACATTGCTTTCGTCATTCCAATGAATAAATGTGTTCCAATGAATTCCATACAGAACTGTAATAGTTATAGAATATTCTTCTTCTTCATAGAATAGTATATATTTCTGTATCTACATAATTCAGAAAACAACAATAAAGAATAATCCGAATTACTTGAAAAAGTATCTTTTGTGCTGATTATAAATAAATTTTTTATCGTTTTCTTGGTAAGTGTTTTTTAGTTTTGAAAGAATTTCAACTAGATTTCAGCTATTCTGTTTTTAAGCGACATATTAAAATTCATATCGAGATCTTACAATTATAAAATTTTGATGTGTGGTATGTTACCTAAAAGTAATGAAGGGATAAACTATGTATATATTATTTGAGAATAAAGTTTTCAAACAAAGAACATATCATTTTGGAATTCTCCGGACTTATAAATCAGGTAAGTATTATGATTTTTATAATAAAAAATTTGCTTGTAAATAATTTTTTTTCTTACTTGATGATCATTCTCTACAAAATGGTTTTTTTACGTCTGATTAAATACTATAAGAATTAAAAAAAAGAAACAAAACGAAAGTTTTTATTGAAAAATGAGGAATTTTTAAAATCGTTTTTATCCTAAGAATTCTTTATTTCACGTTTTTTAGTTTATCATTTTTTGATAAAATTGTTGTCAAAATACTTTTTTTGAAAAATTAAATGGTATTAAATTATGTGTTTATGTATACTTCTTGCATATTCTAATATTTGAAGTAATATGATTCAGAAAAGTATGGAAGAAAAATTCGGTACTTACGTATTAACCACAGCTACAGATTTGGCAGATTTTTAAGTGCCGCCAATCTACACTTAAAATTTTTGGAAAAAATCTTAAAATGAAACACTTTGTTTAAAATCAAAGTAGTCAATCGGATTTCGGTGGAAAATGGGCCGATATAGAGTTTAGCATAGATTCAAAACTAACTTTTCTCTCACCTGATTCTATAGCCATTATGAACTCTAATAAATAAGATTCAAAATGAAATAACATTTCCAAAACGGACTTTTACTAAGATAAAGTTTCATGTTATGGGTATTGGTACATTTTCGTTATATTTCACTCCATAAAATATTTCGCTCTTAAAAAAATAAAATTGCATCTTGTTTTGTTTTTGGCAAGTCCCAAAGACGCATTTTCGTAACACTAAAAATGGCGACAAAAAAAGAATAGTTCTTTTTTTGTTTCGTAAGCATTCTTTATTTTACGTTAAAATTTAAATGGGCCTTTCATGTTATACCATTAAACTTAGTAAAACTATTTCTCAGGCATTAGGTTTGAACTTTTATAAGAATATACTTATAAGATTTTTTTTCTTTATTTACAAATATTTTTCCGATGTGTTCTGAATGTTCCTTCTCTAAAAAAAAAGGAGATACCATTTTGTTTTCGTTTGCATAAGAAAGAAAACAAGCATTTTTCTTTTTTAAATTTAATCAGCCACAATAAAGATGGAACGTTACAATGCTACATGCTGCATTAAAGACGTCTCCAGTGTAACTGAATGACTGTTCATGTGGAAATCGCAGGGATTCGGCACATACAACAACGCCCCCTATAGTTCGTTGCGATCGCGAATTAGATTTACTGTTGTCGTCGTTCTAATTAATTATCATTAATCAAATTGTCTTCAAAATTAATCAATATTTTTTTAAAAACTTTACAGCATAATCAAATTATAATAATAAATGTTTATCTACGTTAGAAACACCCTTCATAAATTTAAACAAGTGTGAGCAATGTGTGAGGAAATTTTAAATCAGTTCTCGCAATTATTTTTCTCCCTCATTTGTGTCATTCCATATTTGGTTCTTTTGAAGACGCAGTCGAAAAACTTTTTCAATGAATCAACATCGTTACAATTCTGTAAGAAAGAAATATTTACAATTTAATTGGAAATTACTCGGTTAATTAACATACTCAAAACCTGGGAAAACATCCCTCCGCATATTCATGAATATATATTTCCCTAATAAATATCAGAAACCAACAAGAGGCCTGTCTAATTCCTGTCGAACCTCCTTCCGAATGCAGCGGCACCCCACGGTGACCTATGAGACTGAGGGTGATTTGAGAAGTTGGAGGTCTTATAGCTGATTAATTCCTCAAAAAATAGTTGAGAACAAGTTCGGCAAATTGCTTCTCTCCTAGAAAACATAAATAAGACAGAAACTTCACATATCTCAGATGTTCTTCAAAGCAAAGAAGAAATGGAATAACTACCCTAACTCACGATCAGAACTGCAAAAAGATTCTTTATAGAAAAAGATTTGTACTAAGTTAAGCCTAATTTAAACCGGAACATTGAAGGTAATTGACCTTACGCGTGAGTATCAATAATTCTTCAAAATCTTTCCTTCTGATAGGCTGAGACATACATATTGATGATTCAAGGCTTATTTATTGTGCAGTCGTGGCGTGCAATCTGTAATAAATACCGCCTTCTAATTGGCACGTGCTTGTGAAGTTACCCAATCGATTCTTTTCGAGTATCGCTGAAGAGTAATGAAAATGGTAATTGTATATTTTGTGTTATTGACGTAAGCGCATTAAGAAGTATTTATTTCCTTCGAATGTGAATTTCGAGCACACGTGAAATTTCAGACATATCTGCATTAAATACTATTTTCTAAATGCTAAGTCAGCCAATCAATTATTTCCGAATAGTTGCTTGATAATCTTTGCATTTAGAAGACGGTATTTAATGCAGAATCGATCGAATATAAATTGATCAATAAATTATTTCAAAATGCTGGTAATGAGTAATTAAAGTGATAACTATATATTTTACTATATTGATGTCAAAACATTATAAAGCTTTCATATTGCACGCATTTTAGTTTGCATGAAATTCCATGCATATTTGCCAAATTTTGCAAAAATACCACTTTCTAATTCACAGATGTTTTGTGAATTTATCAGAAAGAATTTTTTCGAATATTGCTAATGAATAATGGAAGTTGATAATCGTTAGATTCAATTCGAAAGAATTTCAGCTTGCATGAAATTTAGTACAAGTCTGCAATAAATACCTACTTCTAATGATTACAACCTGTTAAATAAAGTAACCTAATAAATTATTTTTATTCATCGCAGATGAGTAATGAAAATACGAGTTCAAACGCACAGGAAATTGAGCACTAATCTGCAATAAATGCAATCTTTTAATTGGTTTGCGTTTGAGAAGTTATGCTTAATGAATCCTTTTAAAGTATTGCTGGTCAGTGACAAAAATAATAAAAGTATATTTTATATTATTGGTTTTTTATTTATATATTTTTTAATTCCGTGCGAACTATAATTTAAAGGAAATTTAGTACGAATTTGCAATAAATAAAAATTTTATAAAAGTTATAATTTTCATTTCAAAGTTATAGTTGCAAATAGTTTCAAGTATTCAAAATTTCTAAAAACAGTTGTTGTTGTTGTTACTTATGCCACTTGCCTATCAGCAAGCCTACTTGAAATCAAATTATTTTTTAAGACAGAGGGTGCGTTTCTTGGTTTTCCAGTGGCGCCATCTATGACCAGAGTACGACTTCAGCCACACACGTCATAGCCCGTTTTTCAGGGAAGAATTAGTCATACTTCATCCATTCATCCACTAATAGTAATTTTGACCTCAACCAGAGAACAGTCAATCTCCAATTCAATATCACCAGAGTTAATGATTTCTTATGGGAACTTGGAGGATTTTATGGCTCCGACAGATTTAATGTGCACCAGTCACCATTTAATACTCTGGGATTTGGCTGACGGGTCTAAAAACAGATCAATATCATGTTGGAAATTCATATAGCAAAGTTATAATTGTTTTTATAGAAAATACTTTAAGAGTCCATTACCTGTATTCATATATTTGCGACAATTTTTCTTAATTTTTAAATGTTAATAACCTCTCTCTGAAATAAACAAAGTATAGAAAAATTGAATAAATAAGAAAATATTTGAATTATTCTACAACAAATTCTTGCAGTTTTTCCAGCGGAATAACGAAAAAACTTGCCGTTGAAAAATTATGTAACATCTTCATATTTGTTGCCATTTCGTATTCTTAAACTTAAATTATTCCTGATGATCTCTGTTACCTGTATTGAAAAATTTGATAGTAAAATTTATTTCTGAAATAGTTTTTTTTAAACTTCTAAAAATCTTTTTAAAATCAAATATAAGATTATTTGTAATCAAGTTTAAGATTATTCCTTCAAGTTTAAGATAATCAAGTTATTATTATTTTTTTAAAATTTCAAATAAAAAATATTTCATAACGGAAAAAAAAAAAAAAAACTCTTTGGTTTGGTTAGTATTTTCATAAATTTGTGAAGATGCAAACTATTATCCTTAACTAGTAATTCTTGATTAAAAGTGTAGCAGGATCTGTAATGTACACCCACTTGCTCAAAGTTATGTAGGACTATGCGTAAATTGGAACAGGATATTTTAACTAAGAATTCTTTCTTAAATTATTGATTCCGTAAGTTTAACTAATCTGTTTCGATCTCTTACTTTATCAAAGTAATGGATGGAGGATGCCTAAACTATGGAAGAGTAAATTTTGATTGGGTATTCTTTTTTCAGATGAAGATTATGAATTCGATTCAGAAACTGACAGAAAATTATAGCACTTTATTTGTAGGCAATTCATTAAAAAAAAAATCAGTTGCCAAGCTGTCATTTGTTTAATATGTTACCAATAAATTTACAAAAACATTTTTAGTTCTGTTCAATTAATGTGAAACAACATTGAAATTTTCGCACTCTTTTTATTCTTGCACCAAATTTAAAGTCTGAGTGTTATTAAAAGAATAAAATGCGTTAATAGCAACAATTTCAAATTAATAAATTTAAATAGCTAAATGAATAGTTTTATTTACATAGATCATATTTCGCCTATATGGAGCCCTTAAAATATTACGTAAGCATATGGCCAGGATAACCTATTTGGTAGGACGTTGCACTTGTGTTCGTAAGAACGGGATTACGAATCCTGCTGGCCGAACTATCCCCCAAATACCCGTGTATTAAATGGTGACTGATGCACCTTAAATCTGTCGGGGTCAGAAAGTCCTCCAAGTTCCCACAACAAATCAATACCTCTTGGGGTACTGAATTGGAGATTGATTGTTCTCTGGTTGAGGTCAAAATTACGATCTGTGGATAAATGAATGGAGTCTGGATGGGTTCTCCCAGTAAAACGGGCTTTGACTAGTGTGTGGCTGAAATCTTATTCTTGGCCATAAATGGCGCCATTGAAAAAACAAGAAACGCACCCTCTCCCTCAAAAGTTTGCTTGGTTTATGACAGGCTTCCTATTCCTGATTGGCAATTGGTATAAGTAGCAACATCAATGTTAGCATGACTTTTGTAATTTTGGACTCCCCTCCCTCATGTCAATAAAAATAAACAAATAATCTAATTTTAGGATTAAATTTAAATAAAAGAAGTCTGAAACAAAATGAAACTTTGTATGAAAATTTTTTTTTCTTAATTCATTTTATGAAATATTGAGTAGAATGTTCTTTAGGAATCTTGTATGTTTTCTTTCTGCGGTCAAAATTCTTGACTCAGACAACCTACGACAAAATATTTTTATAAAAGTTCTCTTTCTCCTCAATTTTAATTCTAAAATTGAAAATGTACTTATTTATATATTGCTTGTAAAAAAAAAAAAAAAAAAAAAAAAAAAAAAAAAAAAAATTGGAAATAGGAACGTTTTAATGTCATATGTAAACATTGCTTATACCTTTCTTCCCGCTCGTCAACAAAAGTAAGCAAATCACAAACCCCTCTTTCAGTTAAGTGCTTACGTAGCTTTTGAACGACCATTATGTTTTTAGGCTAATTGGGAAATGTGCTAATAATTAGTTAATAAGACTTAATTGGATTAAACTAATAGCCATTAAGCATTAATAAGGCTACAATAAATTTCGTTTTGCATGAGAATATTTCAAACTGCCTGAAATAAATCGGACTAATTGAGCAATGAATGGGATATTTCTTATTTGTCTAAAGGTATAAACAAATCTAAAATAAGTCTTACTAGTCTGATTAGAGAACATAGGAGATTTCCACAACTAGACTATTACAATGACGGCGGAGACTTTTTGGTAAGTGCCGGAACATTGGATTATTAGTATATGGACCCTTATAATAGGACTATCACTTAAAAGCTTAGCAATAGTTGTATAACCAATTTATTTACGGAAATATATATACCAAATTATTCAATAGTTTACGGCATATCTACAAAATGCCATAGGATAGAGCATCTAACTGGATGTTTTAAATAATTGTCTGTTTAAACAACTGTACTAAATTGAATTTTTATTCACAGACTGTCAAGGCAATTGACTTTAATGGTATAACAAGGTTCACCCTATATCAGGAGCATCTCTTCACAACCTATAGTTGTGCAACAAATTAGTTTACAGCAATAAACACTGAATTGTTCTTAGTTTACGACATATCTACAAAATGCCATAGGACAGAGCATGTACCTGGATGTTTTAAGAACTTGTCTATTTAAACAATTCTGTAAAATAAAATTTTTATCCACAGACTGTCAAAGAAACTGTCTTTGAAGGTACAAGATTCACTCTATAACAGGGTCATAGCTTTGTTGTGTAACCTAATAGTTTTATAACAATATACGCCGGATTGTTAATTTAGTTCACGGTGTATCGACAAAATGCCATAGGATAGAACATCTACCTGGATGTCTTAGGAACTTGTCTGTTTAAACAATTCTGTAAAATCAAATTTTTATCCACAGACTGTCAAAGAAACTGTCTTTGAAGGTACAAGATTCACTCTATAACAGGATCATCGCTTAGTTGTGTAACCTAATAGTTTTATAACAATATACGCCGGATTTTTAATTTAGTTTAGGACATATCAAAAAATGCCATAGGATAGAACATCTGTGTTTTAAAAAACTTGTATATTTAAGCTCTAAAGAAACGAGTTTTGATTCACAGACTTTACGAAAGCAACTGTCTTTGAAGGTATAATAAGATTCACCCTATAACAGGACCATCACTCCAGCAATAGTTGTGTAACCAAGCAGAAGCCATCAGATCTGCGGTGGGACCTTATTGAGTGCTTGTGGAGCGGAATAATTTAGCGGGGTGGGAGAGAGGGTCACCCAACCGATTAATACCCATCACCCTCATCGAAAAATGATTTATTTAAAAGGGGTGGGGGAATCGAATCACCCACAATTGGCGTTTTTAAAAGACCCTCCTCTGTCGATTTAAGAGATTTCGCGGGTTCCTGGATCCATTTAGAAACCCCACTTTCGAATAGCATCGTATATTTTTTTTTCCTCATTTGTTCCCTGATAATGTGTGGATTGGTTCGAGGGTATGGTTTTGAATATTGCAGTCTCTGACGTCAGTTAATAAGTCATTTTAATGAATTACTTAAGGCTGAATGAGTCTCAGCAGCTGGCAAAACATATCAATCAGAACTTACCTCAAGTTCAGAATAATGACTTTGTTTTCATTGATTCTGCGTAAATTAATTATTGCATAGGTGCTTCGGTGAAATAATTTACATTGAGTTTTATGAAATTACGAACAAAATTTTTGAAATAAAATTCCAGTTGTATTATTTGAGTGGTAGACGTTTGACTTTGATTATACTGATTAGATCCTGATTGATATATTTATTTTTATACTATAAAAATAAACATCAGGATTTACCACAAGTACAGAATGATGAATTCGTTTTCATTAATTATTTGCAATTAATTATGTATAGGTGCTTCAGTGGAATAATTTACATTGAATTTTGTGAAGTTATGAATAAAATTATTGAAACAAAACTCTTTATAAACTAAAATTGTGTGTTATAACAGACATTAGTTGACTGTAGGGCAAAATTAGAAAATTTCGCCACTGGTGAGTGGCTTGTCGTATTTTTAACATTGGCCATTTTCTAAAACATCTGGCCACTTTGTCAAAAATTGTACATTTTAAACCATTAAAAAAAATTTTTATTAATAATGTTAGGCATTTCTGAAATGATTAATGATTGGTTTATTTCTAAAAATGAAGAAGAATTTTAACATACAAGCGTAAAATAAAATAATTTTCAGAATTTCATAAAATATTCATTAATAATTCCAAATTTATTAATTATTACATTTTCGATGTAAGAACTGGTGATCGGGTGGTGACTGATAGGCAATTTTCGAATCCCCATTCTTCTATTTAGTTCTTTCTCTGACTGATGACGATGATTAATTTTGTCCTATATGGTTAACTAATGTTTATTATAACAACTAGTTTTAGTTTTGCACATTTTAGTACAGACTGAGTCTCACAAAAATGTCCAATGTACTTTTTTTGTAATTTTGAAGGATAGTCACTAAGTCGTTTGGTTATTGATCTACCCATTGTGATTTGAGCGTTAAACAACACTAACATAAGTTATTTTAATAAGAGGTAGTAAATATTCTATAATCTACTATATAAATAGTCTATTATCCACTATTCCTCCGACCGGGCCACCAAAGTCTGCAAAAGAAAAGAAAATTGGAACAAAAATAAAATTAAAATAAAAATAAAGATAAAATTAAAATAAAGATAAAATAAAATAAAATAAAGATAAAATAAAATAAAATAAAGATAAAATAAAATAAAAACAAAATAAAAATAAAAACAAAATAAAATAAAATAAAATAATAATAACAACAGTAAATTTAAAATCCTATAGAATTGCAATCCATGATGACTCATAGACCCATTTTTAATTGTATGAATGTGTTATGAATTAGCAAAAATAATAATTGAATAAGTTTCTTAGCGGATGCTGTTTTTAACTTATTTTAATCCTAATAATAGAAGTACTATTATTTTTAAAACACTAACACTATACAAAAATTGCATAAGGACAAAATGTATGTATGTTGGTTGTAAATCGCCAAGAGTGTTAAAATATGGTTCAGAAGATCTCGAGTTCGACCTTTGATCTTTAGCTAATAGCTGTCACTCTGGTCGTTTGGAAAGAAAGAATGAAAAATTGTTAAGCATTGTTCAGGACATAAACAAAATATAACAAGAAAATATGTTTGTGGCTTATCCCAGACGCTTAAATCTTATGCTCAACTTTGAGAAGAAAGTTATTAGTTTTATTTTTAGTCGCTCAAAAAATTGATTAAATTCTTAGACGGTGCCAGGATTTTCCCGATTACAGGACTCTTGAACTTTTGTATATAAATTTTGTTAATTTTTAATAAGATTGTTTCTATTCACCAAACGAAGAAAAAAGAAAAAAAAAAAAAAAAAGAAAAGGTAAATTTCTGGCATTCCTGAACTGGGAGGGTATGTTTAATACTCCTTTCTCCTTCCTCTTCACAGCCACTATTCTCGTTAAAATTTGTTTCCTCAATTGAGTAAGGATTCAAACATTTTTCTCAAATCTATTTTTACAAACTAATTAAATTGAAATTATATTTTTCGCAAAAAAGTAAGTTTTTCAGACATTCGTTAGGGCCTTACAAATATCACGTAAGCATGTTTTTTTTAAAAAAATTTTTATAGTTATTTTGAGTCTTTTTTTTTCGCAACAAAGATAAGCAAATCACAAACCACTGCTTAGTTAAGCAAGTTGTAACAATCGCCCTTCTTTTATTATTGTTTTGCTTTGACTTTTACTGAAGCAATAAAAATTTAATTTTAAGATTAAAATTAAATGAAAGATGTATTTTTGCATAAAACAAAATTTACGCTTTAATCAATTCATTATATATATAATTTTGAGTCGAATATTTTCTTTTTTATAATCTTTTGTTTTTCTCCTGAAGTCAAAACTCTTGGCCACTGAAACTTCTTTCCAGCTTTTGTGTTAGTTATTTTTGTAATTAAAATTTCTTTTTTTTTTAATGGGAAATAAGGTAATTATCATGACTTACATAAACACTCTTCTTCTCCTTGTCAGTATAAACAAGCAAATCACAAAGCTCCTTTCCTGTTTGGTGCGCTTGTAATATTTGAATGGCTCCTTGAAAAATTAAAAAAAAAAAAAAAATAATAATAAAAATAATAATCATTAATTCTTTGAAGGAAATTTTTTTTTATATTTTGTAATTCAGTCTGAATTCATTCAAAACATTGGTTATTTTTCTTCACTTTAATCGCCTTTTTGTTCAAAATTTAGCATCATTAAAATTTTGATAATTGATTTTCTTTTATTGATTATATATATATATTTATATATATATATATATATATATATATATATATATATATATATATATATATATATATATATATATATATATATATATATATATATATATATTGCGTTTGTAAAAAAAACCTATAAAGATCTGCCCCGGATATAATATAATTTAAAATACACTTCAAAAAAATTGGTGTTTACAACCATTATAAACAGTCATTTTTTTAAACAACTGGATGGTTGCCAAACGACTTTATTTTTGACCTAATTTAAAAACTGAGCTTTAGAAAAAATATAGATTTCATTTCAAAAGTATTTCTCGTACTTAAAATACGATCTGTCTAATAGTGAAATCCGTGTCAAATCACGACAAAACTTCCCGTAAGCTACATTAGAGGAATGTAAGGGAAACAACAAAACAACGCAAAGTTTTTGCACATCATTCCAATCTCTTCGAGAATCTCTTGTTTACTTTATATATCAGTAACATCATAACAACGATATACATCCCTCTGTTTCATTCCACGTGCCAGTTCTTTCCCTGCCCACCTCAGATGAAAAAAAAAAAAAAAAAGCAAGAAAATAAAGATAACTACGATAAAAGAAAATAATGATGTATCAGCATTTTTTGTCTCACCTCATAATTGGCTGCACATTTCTGTTGTTGAAAATTTTATTAACTTTAAAATAATTCTTGTCTCTAAAAATGTATACTTTCTGAGATAAATTCGAAAACTTTTCCAAGCTGTTATTTTTTTTTTATTAGAATTACATCATATTTATTTTATTTCGAGTAAATTTTTTAATATTTGTTCTAAGAAGACTGAGAAATAATTTAAAAAATTATTTTTGAACTTTGACATTATTTGTGACTTAAAAAGTCCCTCTCCTCATCATATTGGATTTTAGGTTAATTTTTTGATTTGTGTTTTCTTGATATTTTTTTATCTAACAAACTTTAGGTGATATGGTATTATTCAACAATGCAAAAAAAAAAATTTTTTCCCCTCCTTTTTTTTAAATGAAAAAAGAAAAAAGGATAGCTTTGTTAGATTAGCAGAAATAATTTTAGAAATTCCATGGATTTCTCCACGAAACTTTGAAGCAATAAAGTTAAGCGATTTGTGGTTTTAATTAGGTCATTTAAAACTACCCATTTGTCAGTGTTTAAATTTTTCAAAACTTACTTTTATTACAGATGAAACTGATGAAAACCGACTTGAATAATGCAGTGATACTAAAAAAAATATCTGTTAATATAAATTGCACACAAAAAATCAAAAATACTTATCATAAATCTAAAAACAGACAACCGTATACTACTTAACTAGCATTTAAAAATTGCTGGATACTGAACTATTATTATTTTTTATTTTTATTTTATAACCGTCTTTGAAAAGCCGGTTCAGTTTTGGGTTTACGACTACTAAAGTTCAAGTCGGTATCTTTGTTATTTTGAACCCAACCCAGAAGACAAGAGAACTCTTGGATCAAGTAATGGGAGACATTTGCCATCGTAGAAGACTTTTTGACGAAACTAACCCGCATTTGCGTTATATGGAGAGGATAAACCACGAAAACCTCCCATGGTCAGCCTGACGGCAAGGGGACTCTAACCCATGATCTGTATACCACTGAGGATATTTTACGTCAGCACTGTGGTCAGTGCAAGCCGGATACGGAATTCGTATCGACCAGCAATCTCTGGGATTTGAATCCGTATCCAGTTCTCCTCATTGGAAGGCGAACGCTCCTACCCCTGAGCCACCACAGCTTGCAGAACTGTTATTGGTATAATTTTGTTAGAAAACATTAATGCAGAATCTAAAATACCGTAGTCTTTATATCATATCTCAAATTCTGATTGGATGAAGGCCTAGTATTTTGCAGGTTCTACCGAATAGGGTAAATACCCACCATCAGTTTTTTTTGTGAAAATTTAATTAAAACGGTATAAAAGTATATTTAGCAATCAACGTCACCTCTCACCACCCATCTTGATTTGCGTTTTCTAGACGTTAGTTAACCGATCTTCGATGAAAGTGCGTCATTAAATAGCATTGTACTTTTCAGTAAAAAAAAAAAAAAAAAAAATTTCAAAAAAAATCTTCAAGCGTAACTTTAATGTAGTATTGCGAATATGGACATGATGTTATGAATATTTACGTCATTTGATAGTAGTGTACTTTTCGTAAAAGTTTTGATAAAAATTAAATATCAAAAGAGAAAATTTTTTTTAAAAAAATTAATCTTCAAACGTAACATCAACGTATTATTCATCAAGAAATTTTTCAAAAGTAATCTTCAAACGTAACATCAACGTATTATTCATCAAGAAATTTTTCAAAGTAATCTTCAAACGTAACATCAACGTATTATTCATCAAGAAATTTCTCGAAAGTAATCTTCAAACGTAACATCAACGTATTTCGCATATCAACATGATAGTATGAATATTTGTGTCATTAGATTCGATTGTACTTTTTAGAAAGCTTAATAAATATTAAATATCACAAAAAAAAGAAGAAGAAAAAAGAATCTTCAAGCGTAACTTCAATGTATTGCAAATATTGACATGATATTATGAATATTTACGTCATTTGATAGTAGCGTACTTTTCAGAAAAGTCTTGATAAAAAATAAATATTAAAAAAGAAAAAAAAAAAAAAAATTCAAACGTAACCTTAACGTATTGCTCATATCCACATGATATTATGAATATTTGATCTGAGAAAAAAAAATAAATAAAAGAAAAAGATAGATACTTTATTATGAAGGAGAAAAAAGACCGCCCGAACAGGGACTCGAACCCTGGACCGTTAGGTTAAAAGCCTAACGCTCTACCGACTGAGCTATCCGGGCTCGACTGACGAAAAAAAATTAAAAAAGGAGTGAGTTATTTATCTAAAGGTTAGAATCTATTTTGTGAAAGGTTTCTATTTACCTGGATGTGTGTGTTGGCTTTTAAGGCGTGTTTACACGGTCCAAGTTCTCGAATCCGAGAAATTGGACGGATTTCTCTGTCCAAGAAATTGGATGATTCGTTGACACTATCCAAGTTCTTGAATATCACTGATTCGTTGAAAGAAAAACTTGCGCATGCGTATTGTTCATATTCAACATTATGAAATAATGCTTAAATAAGTTTAAAATTACTAAATAAATTCAAATAAAGTCATAATAACACAAATAAACCGCAACAGATCAATTTATTTGGACTAAAATATATGAAAACAGACAACAAAATGACATAATTTGCTGCCTGCTTGTTGACGTCACAAAACCTAAGACGCTGATTGGTTAAGGGAGAAAAAACTTGGATGGAAAGTAGAACATGCTCTACTATCGTCCAAGAAGTTGGATCAAGTTCTTGGATGCTTGTTTACACGATTCAAGCTCAAAGCAAAACAAGTTTCCATCAATATCAATCAATCTCTGTCCAAGAAATTGGATCGTCTAAACAGGCCTTTAGTGAGAAGTTACTAAAAAAAACACTACTTAGTTGGCTTTTAGTGGCCGAAACATTTTAGTGAGGCGGAATGCGGTTTCGGATTTTTAACGAACATAAGAATTATTTCCGTTTATAATCTTAGTCTATTTTTTTTTTAATTTTTAGTATAATCTGCTCGTAATATTATTAATATTTGTTCACGTGATAATTGTGGAAACGATTTCGCTAGATTAAAAACCATTAGTCGAAATTGCGAAATTAAGCATCTATATAATCTTACATTTTTTAACACATCTTATATAAGATCTTATATACTAAATACTTAAAATACAGTAATTGCACCACAATTTTTTTATTTATTTTTTTTTTTTTTTTTTTTTTATAAAAAAAGAAAAGCAAGTGAAAACAATTATTATAAGTAAAAAGTACAACTCGATTCTATCTAAAAATTTGTTAATATTTTAGTTCACTTTCATAATAAAAGAATTTTTAATATAAAATTTGGATTTTTTTATTAGTATCTAATTTAAAAAAAAATTCTGATGAGTTTAATAATATGGCAGCGGTTATATTGCGCCAAATTCATGCGACATTACGTACTCGAGATGACGAAATTAAACGGTGTTATAAACTAACTACATCCGACAAGAATAACTGCAGCTCAGGGGATGATGAGGTGAACAGGGTTCGAATTCCAGCGATGGCTGGTCGACGTGAATTCCACATCCGGCTTGCACCTACTACAGTGCTAACGTAAAATATCCTCAGTGGTACACGGATCATGGGTTATAGTCCCTTGCTGTCAAGTTAACCGTGGGAGGTTTTGGTGGTTTTCCTCTAAAAGTAACGCAAATGCGGGTTAGTTTCATCAAAAAGTCCTCAACGAAAGCAAATTTCTTCCAATTCTTGATCCAGGAATTCCCTTGTCTTCTGGATTGTAATCAAAATTACAAGGCTACGGAATTTAACACTAGTAGTCGTAAACCCAGAATCGTGTCGGCTGTTCAACGACGGTTGTATAAAAAAAAAATAAAAATAAGATAAATTACAAAAAACAAATGCTATTTTTCCAACAATGGATAGTGCCGGCCAACTGTTGATAACTTCGGAAAATAGAGACAAAAAGCAGAAATGTTTGTTTTCATAAATATGGTTAAAGGTTAGCGTGGGGCCAAGAAAGGAGGGATACTCGTGCTATAAGTTGAGGAGCTATTTCCTCTTGTGCGTTACACGTGTTTTTATTTGATCAATTTTCTTCGAGTTTATTTGTATTTAGAAACATGAAATCTATAATTTCGATTTTTATTTTATTAAGCATAGAAACTCAAGTTTACTGCCATTGTTTTAAAACAGGCAAATTTTAGAAAACTGCCCACTTACCTTAATCTTAAAATCAAATTATTTTTAGGTATTCTTTTTTTTCTTTTATAAATTATTATTTTTTCTTCAGAATTTCTTTTATAAATCAGTATGAGTCTAAAAAATATTTCAGCATAACATTAATAGAAAAAAGTGGCCGCATATAGGGTGAAAAACTGTCTTTAATTATTAATAAATTTTACTTAAAGTTTCTACATAAGGCAATCTTATGACTTGTATTTAATTAAATGTCATCTTCTGTGAATGCATTAACAACTTCTTTTTATATTTGAATCATTGTATTTTACAAAGAGTTGAACAACAGGTGAGTATTTCCTGTAGAATTTAAAGAAAAAAATAGGCAGGTAAGAGGTGTCCAAGAGATAGAGACAAGGTACGTAGTCGATCACGCGCCCTTATCTGATAATTGAGCAACTGTCAAGCCTCGTTTAGTAGCCAAGTTACTGCTCTGTTACAGTCATCGGTCAAAATACAAACACGATAACAATCTACACAAATATTAGTTACTATGTTATTTGAGGATTTATACTAAAAGGAAGAAATTTCGTTGTTTGAGAAGCGAATGTCTACGAACCTTCAGAGGTATGTTTTATTTTTAATTTTTTTTTTTTTTATGAGAGTTCATTAATACTTTTTAATAATTTTTTATGCTAAATGAAGAAAACGTTTTGTTATTTCATAAGCGAATACCCATGCACCCAAAGATATATGTTTTATTTATGAAATGTTTCAGTAAGAATTAATTATTTTTTAAAAAAAATTTTATGCTAAGAGAAGAAATTATTTTGTTGTTTGACAAGCGAATACCAATAAACCTTCAAAAGAATGTTTTATTTTTAAGATTTTTTAATGAGAGTTAATTAATATTTTTTAATAATTTTCTTATGCTAAATAAAGAAAACGTTTTGTTATTTGATAAGCGAATACCCATGGACCTAAAGATATATGTTTTATTCCTGAAATTTTTTAATAAGAATTAATTCTTTTTTTTAAAAATTTTTTTATGCTAAAGGAAGAATTTATTTCGTTATTTAACAAGTGAATACCTATGAACCTTCAGAGGTATGTTTTATTTTTAAAATTTTTTTTATGAGAGTTAATTAATATTTTTTAATAAATTTTTATGCTAAATGAAGAAAACGTTTTGTTATTTGATAAGCGAATATTCATGGACCCAAAGATATGTTTTATTTATTAAATATTTTAATTATTTTTTAAAAAAATTTTTATGCTAAGAGAAGAAATTATTTTGTTGTTTGACAAGCGAATACCAATAAACCTTCAAAAGTATGTTTTATTTTTAAGATTTTTTAATGAGAGTTAATTAATATTTTTTAATAATTAATAAGCGAATATCCATAAAATTTTTTAATGAGAATAGTTTTTTAAAATTTCTTCATGCTATATTAAAAAATTGCTTTATTTGAAAAGCGTATACCTACGAACATTCAGAGGTATGTTTTATCTATAAAAATATTTATGGAAGGTTTATGTATTTTTTTTTTTAGGAAAGAATTACGATTGCGAAATCGTTATCATAAAAAAATAAAAACCAATAATTGATAAAAATCGTAATCTCAAAAAACTATTTAAAAAAAAAATTTAATATTTTTTCATGCTTGAGTAATTTTTTTTTAAAAAAAGGATAATTTTTTTTTAATAAAAATAAAAATACCACTAAAAATTTAAAAAGCTTATTTTCAAGCATATTCTAGAAAAAAAAAGTATTATTATTATTTTTTTTTTTTAAATTTATTGACTAAGTGCAACATCTTCTACATTTTTACATAATTTTGACCGTTTTAAATCAATGGCTTATAAAGAACATTTCTTCTCTTCAGATCAAAATATTTCTCTCTCCCAGTGTCCATTTTACCAAGACTTTTCTGGATCAAATTTATGCACAAGTGCAAATTATATTGTGCCGCAATCAGTTATTTCAGATTTGATCCTTGAAAAAATTTATGGAATACATGGATTTCCAAAACTAGAAGTATGAATAATTTTAAGGTGACTATGGGTTGCCTGATAAAACTTGTCGGATCTGGGTACAGGGTCACGAGACTAAAAAATCGGGTAATGAAAATCTGGCCAGGTACCGGGTAATTGGAGGGCACATCCCTAGTTTAAACTAATAAAAACCGATTTGGATGATGCGAAATTTTTTTTAAGAAGTATATTGCACAAAAATTAAGAGTAGAAGTGGGCCTAACTCTTCGGCCCTGAAACTCTCGGATTTAATTAGAAAAAGCATTGTTTATTTATGTACAATATATCATTCCTAAAAAGTCATAAATGCACTAGTTTTTTTTTATAATTAATTTTTTTCTAGAGAAAAACAAATCATTCGATCCTACTCCACTAGTGAAGTATGACCAAGTGCATATGTAATTACTTTAAATTCAGAAATACTAAAATCGCAGTGAAAAAGTGGCCAGCAATTTTATTTTATAAGACAACTTAAAAATGCTATGTACAAAATTCGCGTGTAAAGTAATTATCTTCTTCCTCCTCTCCACTACAGCTTTCGTGGGCTCAGAAAAAACACTTTCCACATTGAATCCACCTTTCTTTCTTTTCTTATTATTTATAAAATACACCATAGACAGGGACAGTGATGACGTATTTCATGACGTCAAACCCCGCCTCTCTTCACACTTGTTCCAAACATTTTTTCGAACGAACCATTTATATGGCATTTCCTATGTGAATTTAAGACGGCAAGATTTTTAATTTATTATTGAAATAAATAAATTTATATAGCGCTTCTAAGGAACTTATTCCTAATTTAAGTAGTTTTCTTTATACGGGGTATCAGTAGATTTTACGAGTTAAGTGCATTAAATGCTATTAGCGTCAATATTTTTAACTCTTGTTTCATGTTTATAATAATGTCTTATTTTATTTAGAATTTGTTACTTATTCTATACCTACATCGAATTTTTTTCTTTAGTTTTGGAAAGGCATGCATTGTTTTACAACGTGCTAAAATTAATTTTTAATCTATAATTAGATTATATTTATCAATACTAATGTCTGTTTATTTAATTATGTCTGATGATTAAATTTGTAGTTATTGTAAACTTTGTTTGCTTAAGATTTTCTGATTATTGCTGCTAATTCTCATAAGCTTTAGTTTTTAACTACTAAATAAGAATAAATTATGTAACTAACTTATTTAATACGCATACATATGGTTAAATCTGCACAGAGTTTTAGTTTAAACTCAGATTAATTTTGACTTGACATTTTTCTTGTTTAAATTTGCCAACATCATTAATTAGTTTTTAACATAGTTTTATGCATTAATTTTTTGAGAAAATTAAGATACCTTATTATTAGATAATTAATATTAGATTATTTCTTAACGTAACTAGTGTAGTGTTATGATAGTGCAGTGTAGTGTTATGTTAAAAGGGTCAATACTATGTGTAGTTTCCAGAATTTTAATATATAGAATAGCTAAATTAAAGCAAATTTAAGAATTTATTTTATTTAATTAAAGAAAAGCATTAAAAAGCTTTAAATTTCCTATATTTTTGTTTTAATTTCAAGTTCTATATTTTGTTTAGACGACAAGATAGGGAGCCATCAATAAGCTCATTTATTATCAATTTATCTTAAAATCTCAGATTCCTATTTTATTCGATAAGGAAGTGCAACATGAATTATTTTAGAATTCTTTAAAACATACTTATCCCATACATAAACTTTTATTTAACATTCATATTTATTAATCTATGTATTCAGATAGGTGTTTAAATTTTACATACTTAATAATATTAATTTCACATGCATTTCAAATAAATATAATTCAAATTTTTAAGAAATTTTTTTATTTAGAAACTTAACTCTTTTTTAATTAATGTATGTATACATATTTAGTTATACAGCTTTTATATTTGGCAAATGTTACTGTTATCACTTTTTATGGAATAAAATTTGCATTTGACAGTCTAAATCAAAATTTTTTAAATTACCTTCATAGTAATATTTTATTTGTTACAGTGCTTATGTTGAACGTAACATTAAAGTCACCATTATCCAATTTATTTTTAATTTCATAATACCTACAGTTTAATTGGTTGTAAATATGTTTTAAGACCTGTCAACTCTTAAACTTTTGTTTAAGTTTTATATTATTTTTTTTTTACTTCCTATCATTTTAGCAAATTTACCAATAAATTTGAGCTATTTTAAAAACGTGTATCTTAAATGTTTTATAATTTTCACTAATTTATCTGACTTTAATCAGGCTCCTTACATAAATTTTTAATTTGTTTTAAAATTTTCATAATTATTTACAATTAATAAGTTGCCTCAATATTATAAAAAAAATTGATTTAATATAATATACATATTTTAAGAAAAATTAAATATAAATTAGAAATAAAATTTTCCAAATGATAAAATTCACAAATTTCCGATTTCCAGATTATAAATAGAATTTATATGGTATATATATATAAATACAAATTTTCCCAATCATATATACAAAAAGTTAGCTTCTACAGCATTCTCTCCTCTTTCAATCAATTTAGGTTCATCAGAGAAAAACTTTACGATATGGAAGAGCTTAATTACACTTTTTCTGGCCATTTCAGTGGTTAAATTCGACTCTATATTAATATATTCAAAGATATAGTTGACCCACTTTTAACTACATGAGAAACGCCATAGTGTTTGCTCCGTTCAAAACTAAGTTTGGAACGAGGAGAGCTAGTGACGTCGTTGATGACGTAGGACTAACCCTGTCTATTACAACATAAATAATCAACATGATGTCTTTTGGTCGTCTTCTTCGGAATAAACATTAATGAAGGTTTTTCGATATAACTGTTTGGTTATCCCTTTGACGCCGATGGGACACAAGGGTTTCTTTGATATATTTTTTTTCTGATGCTCTAATTACACTCAAAATTATATTTTGGAATTTTTAATTATAAAAAACAGTCTAATAGTAACTAAAATTATCTGTAAGATTAACGGAGTTATATTTGTTCTAAAATATAAAATCCAAAAAAAAAAAGTATGAATTTTTTTTTCGATTCATATTCAAAAAAATTATCATTAAACGATTTTGTAAATTAACGAAATTTCAATGATAAATAACTTTTTTCCTTAGATCTAAAAAACTGTTAGTAAGTGATAATAAGTACTAAATAACTGATAATAAGTACAAATTCGAAAAATTATTGCATGCAAGTGAGCCGAGTTTGGATGATACTACCATTAACACAGAAAAAAAAAACAACAAAAAAAACACTGGTGTTTCATACTGTATCCTTGATTGCAAATCCTTTTCATGTTCTATTACCTTCTCTCTCTTTCGATATTCTAAATTGGCTTTAAAAGGTGAGGACAATACCCGATCCTACCCTGAGAGCAGAGGTAGATCGAAACGAAACTGAACCACTCTATTACTGGGCTAAATCATCATTGTTTGTAGGGGTATGAATCCTTATTAAACATACAATAAGTTAAATAAATAATCTTAAGAAACTGAAGTGGTAGGAAGTTACCCTATTTAAAACATCATTCGCTTCAAAAATATACAAATTGGAAATTACTGTCAGTCGACATGTTTTAAGCGCTCAAAAACAGACGCCCATTTTCAAGATTTGTCGAGACGTGAATGAAAAGAAACAAAAGTGATTTGAGATATAAAACGCAAAGTTGCCAACGGAAAAATAATGGTGAGAAACAAAACTAGAAAAAACCATAGAAGCCGAGAGGGACAAGGTAAAATGCATTTCCACGCATTATAGAGTGTTGGAGACAAACTAGACACGCATTGTAATTTAGACTTAAGGAACACGATAGATATGTATGTTTTACTCGTAATTGCTGCACATTGTCTTAATTCATAAATTACTGCATATTGTTGAGATCTATGGAATAAATTAAATTTCGCTAGTGTCAAAATTATTTTGATACCCTAGAATCTTGTTTCATTTATATGAATGCTGATTATCTTGTAAACGATATTAGTTCCTCACCACCTTTCCTTAGCGTGTAGAAATGCATTTCACCCCTAATCGCCTTTTTTTTGCCAGAATGGTTTTTCTTGTTTCATCTTCTTTCTCGGCTACAGAGGTTTTTACAGTTTTGTTCGTCACGTTAATTTTTCCATTTTTCGTGCACAACTTTACTCCTTATATCTAAAATCACTTTTGTTTCTTCTCATTCACGTATTGCAAGTCTTGAAAATGGGCGCTGTTTTTGAGCACTAGAACCATGCCGACTGTTATTTTCAATTGGTATATTTTTGAAGACAATGAAGTTTTTAATCAAGTAATATAATAATCTAGTCTAAAAAGTGTTTTTTTTTTTTAAACTATAATGACCAATAAAAAAGTGTAGTCTAAGGACAAAAGAACATTAAAGAGTTGACAGAGTTAAACTTATCTATACAGACACCAACAACATACTGATAAGCTAGTTAGTACTTTTTAACTACAGTACGAAATTCCATAAATTCCCCCCCCCCCATTTCTAGAAGAAAAAAAAAGGGAAGAAAATATATCTTTCTATATATATTTTTAATTTCATAATTTTTTTCCTTTTTATCTTATTAAACTTATGTATTATGCATGACTTAATCGTTTTTTCTTCTTTTTAAAACTATTTCTAAATAATATTTTTTAAGTTAGGTTTGATAAACAATAAAAAAAAAGCCGTTTTGTAGCGAACAAGAAAAATCAGTTATCCGGAATCGCGATGGTCCCGATCGTTGCGGATAATCGGTTCTCTACTGTATTAGAATATAATTCAGAGTTTGTTCACCAGAAAGCAGAACTTATGTCGCCAGAATAAAGGTACCTGGTTTCTTACCAATAATGATCAAAATTTATCACAAATCTATAAACGCAGACTAATGTATAAAACGAAACTTTCGAAAAATACTGCTGTCACAATCGTATTGAGATAATTTTAACCTAAAATATTTTGCGCTTCGGATCTGAAATTATGATTGGGGGACGGCCTTGTATTTTACATATTTCGAAAGATACTACAGGATCTAGTGTACATCCATCATCAGTTAATATGTGAAAAAAAAGAAAAAAAAAAGAGGATTAAAAGCATATTTACAATTTCTATCTCTACATCTTCGAGTTCAGTCAAGAAGTAAGAGGCTTTTTAATCGTAACATGGACTGCATCATATTGAATTTTTCGTTAAATTTGTAAGGGGCCTTTATTAGTTATTAATATGAAAGTCTAATTGCTTTAAGATGATTGGATAGTTTCATGTGAAGAAAGATCAGTTTAGCAAAAAAGTTAATACTTTTCTGATGACAACTTATAGTTAATACACCCTGTTTTATCATTATTTTTACTCTAAGTGTTCCTAATACAACAAACATGAATAATTATTTTAAGGTTATAAAATACAATATTTTATTAGCCATTAAGAATTGTAATGCTTTCATTATGTTTTTACTTTTTGCAATCAATGACTGAAAATTACACGTGTGTCAAGCCCACAGATAAAATTTGATAATGATAAAAGCAGAACTCCTAATTTTTTTTTTCTTTTCTTTAATCTCACAAATGATAGTAAGTCATTCAACCCCATTTTTTTCTCCTTTCTTTCATGTTTCAAAAGCTAAGATTGTTTATTCACTTTTAGCTTAAGCAATATCAGTGTAGAAAAAAAATTAGACATAAATTTTTTATTTTTCATTGTAAAAATACCAGAGTGCACTTAAAGTTTTTTTTATTCAATATTAATTATATTCTGCGCTGTGTGACACTTTTCTTTTAACTTTTTGATGCAGAATTTTTCTTTAACAAATTTTTCATACTTTTTTTTATTATTTTGTATAAATTTATGTCAAAATAAGGGGAAAATATTATATGTAGCATTTTAATATGGTTATGAAATACAGCATACAACATATAGCATAAAACACTAGTGTCTTTTTCTGCGTTAAGGATAAAATCTTCTCACCTATTAAATTTGCTTTTTTTTGTAATTAAAATACATCAAAATATATTTTTACTTGTAATGAGAGAGTCTGAAAAAGAAAATATATTTATCTGCACCGAAGGGCTTACAAGAAAAGGTTAGGAAGAAAAAAAAAAGAAAGAAAAATTTACAGTACAAAATTATTAGTGGGGACTTATTATAACTTACTTTTCAGCAAAGTAAGAGACTATTTGAAAATCAATGCTTAGTTATTATGCCATCATTTTTATTGTAATAAAATTAAAACACATAATATAAGATTATCTAGTTTAAATTTGTAAGAATAAAAAAGATAAGCAAGAACTATAAGGGAAAATTTAGAATAAGTTTCAAAATATAAAAAAAAGTTTTTATTTATTAACTGCAGGTGAAAAAGAAAGCAAAATTTCTACGAACACCAAATATGTTAGAAACATACTTCTTCACAATTATATATTTGTTAATTATCATTTCTTTTTACAATTCAATACATGGCTTTTAAGTTTTGGCATCGTCGGTAACTCTTGCTTGCAATTATGACACCTGTTAAAAAAATACAATAAAAGGAAACAATATTACATTGATAAAATAAAAACAAACATATTACAATTATTATACTAAACCCCCATAAAATAATAGTACTGACCTAAGTGGAAGTTTTAGAAGCTCCTTAGATTTATTTGGATCTATACATTTTACACAAGAATTATTTTCCAAGTCACAAACGATATCTAAAATACAATGGAAAAAAAAACAAACATTATATTAAAATTTATGTAGTATAATCTTTTAAATACAGCCAAACCTAATTAAGATGAATACACCTAACTTTAATTTTATTTTAATGTGAACTAATTTTCATTTCCACATTAAATTGCATATGGATAAAATGATTTAAAGTACTTATAATGCGAACACGCTTAATGAGAAATATCTTATAACACAAACTCGAATTTCATTACCATTGAAAAAACTTTTACATTTAATACAAACAAAAAATTTATTTTTACTCTAAACTGTAAGAGTACTAGTCATTCGCAGTTCTATATCTACAAAAGTAGTTATTTCAATGCTTTGTTATGGTGTTGATTATTTTAAAATTACAGTAGTCAAATGAAAGAGTTGTGTGAATTGACTATGTTGAGAGAAGGTGGCACGACAGGAAACAAGATAGGCCCTTTCCAACTCTAATATGAATAGAGTTATGTTTTAAGTCATGGGGTGTGCCTGTAGAGAAACATGCTTTCAAGAGAAATGACTACCCATATTGATTCGATTATTTTGTTAATAATTCTCTCTAATTATGGAAATAAATCACTTAACTTTTTGAATTTCATACTGTACTATATATATATTTCATTATAAGTTTATAACCTTTATAGATTTTTTTAAATCTTACTTATTATGAGAATATGCATAGCAGTTATTAATTTACAAATTAATAACTGCTATGCTATATTTTGGAAATTAGAAATTTAGGCTTAGGAAATGCAAAAACCAATTTGCTTTAGCCAGTTTTTTTAGTACACAACTGGACAACTAGAGCAGAACAGAGATTTTGGATACACATAAAAAAATACTGTAGAATTTTTTTCAGGAATAATTAGAAAGTATGCCAAGGCATTTTATAAGTGGTTATGAGTTTGCAGATGGTTCTAAACCTCTAAGAGTCTATGCAAGTTTAGATTTTAAAAACAATGATTATAAGCTCAAAAGAAGGAAAACATAAAATATGTTAAAAGAAAATGATAAAAAGATAAAATTGATTTTCTGGTTTTGGATACAGTTTTTAGATGAAATTTCAAGTACAAGCATCAATTTTCTGAACACTAGTATTTATTTTTGAAAAAAGCATTATAAATGCTTTTTCAAAAAATAAATACAAGTGTACAAACAAATACTTCAACTTAATTATAATTTCATGGCAAATAAAAGGTAACCATTTTATCAATCACAATTACAATATTAAGTATACAATGAATTTTTTGAATCAAAGATTGATTTGATTAACTGCAAACAATTACAACAAACAGTACTAATGCATTAACAATAGTTTAATATAAACTTAAAGAAATGTGTTATTAATTCAACAAGTGTACAAGTGTAGTTTAATTACAATTTGTTATAATCTGAAAAGTTAATTTTATTAAAATTTTATTTTTATAAATATTGCTTTAACTTTCATGAAGATCTTTACATACTAACATCAAGAAGGAAACATTTCTAAAATCTTGGGGGAAGGAGTGATAATTTCCAATAACTATAACTCAAGATGAACACATGTAATAAACATATACAATTAGAATCCTTGCCAGAAATAATAATAAAAATAATAAAAAAAACACATTAGGAGTTGTCAATAAATATTTAATCATGGAAAAAAAGGTGAAAGACTATCATTAGAAACAGTTTCATCAGACAATAAATCTTGCTCAAATTTTTTATCTGCCTTGCTTGGTAGCAATTTGTAAGATTGTGATAGCGTTTTTTTTTCTTGCTTAAATATTAATTTGAAACACTTAATGAGCATACTTTTTTGACTTTCTTCATGAAAAAGAATAAAAAAATATATATTAAAGGCAATCATTGCAAAATACATTGTATTTCACTTTGTTTTATGATATACAAAACAAGTAATTTTTTTAGGTTACATAAAATAGATATTTTGTATAAACTGACCTCCAGAATCAATAAAGTATTTAGTTGTGAAAGAACAGCGTGTTTTCATTACTTCATTTTGTTTTACGATACACAGAGAAATAATTTTTTATGTCACATAAAATAGGTATACACCAACCTTCAGAATCGATAAAATATTCGGTTGTAAAAGAATTCCAGTGTGTTTTGGTCTTCAAACAGGGACTATCAAAATCTTGACTGATAACATGAAGATGTAGATGACTGAAAAAGAACGATATTATATAAACATTTGGAAAAAGAAATAAAATTAAATTAAAGCAATATAGAATTTGATTAATACCTCATACTAGGAACAGCATGATAACCGATTCTTACTCCACATTCAGAATTTATCCTACAAGTAAGAAATAGATTATAAAATGATCAGCAGTTAAAAGAATATTTGAATATGATCTAATAAAAAAGATTTTTTTTTTTAAATTAGGAAAATTTTGTTACAAAAATAATAACATGTACAAATTTGCATTATAGAACCAGACATTACAATAAAATAAACTTTTTGTGATTTTATTGCTGGACAATAATCAGAGCAAGGATGTTAATGATTAAAATAAATATATAATTTACTAATTACATAAAGTGTAAGTAAATAACTGATAAACATAAATAAGAAATAAATAATTTTTTGTAACAATCCTAAATGATATCAGTTCAATCAAATGTTTTTTTTTTTTTTTTCAAATGTTCAAGCAAATGTTATTATCAAATGTTTTTTAATATTCTTCAAACTGAAATATAGCTTATTGTCTAAAAGCAAATTCTTACATCTTGAAAAACTCTGCTCCTCATCAACACTTGTTACAGGAGGATATTTAAAATAAAAAGATAAAATTGAAAAAAATTTCTCATTTTTAAAGAAAAAAAAATGAATTTGAAAATTCTTCTTCTTATTTTTTTTTTTTTACAAACTTTCCAAAACAAATTATTTAAAGTCCAAGAAATTTTTTTTCTCCAAAAAGCATAGTTTCAGCCAATTTAAATTAATAATGCACTGAATACTATTCAGAAATACAATATCACATCACAACTAATGAACCAGAGAAAGGATTATACATTATTCACAGGTAGGAAAAACACTAACAACAGAATTTTGTTATGTCCAACTAAGTTTCTAAAATAAATTACTTAAACCTTGATATAAAATTTTTGTATCTCAAAAATCATATTTCTTAAATAACTTTCCTTAATTTTAAAATAAAAGAATACGTAGAAAATAATAATGGAAATCATGAATAAAAATAAGAACTTATTAAGCTACAAACTGCTCTTACATAAGAATAATATATATATAATACTTATATAATACCACTATATATATATATATATATATATATATATATATATATATATATATATATATATATATATATATATATATATATATATATCATACCACTTTTTTGTAAGGATTTGCAACTGATCCCTCCCCGATTTCAGGACCTTAGAAAATTGTCCTACTCTTGCTCCTATGAGTACAGCCTTGGCTACACAACAGGATATGGACAAATGATATTAATTCATAACTGCAATATTAAATTGTTAGATGTTGAAGACATTATTTTTAAATAAGTTTCATTTATATTTAGAATTCCATTAATATTTCCTTTTATTTTGATGACAGTTTAAAATTAGTAATTGATAAGTTATGAATCATTAAAACTGTTAAAATGAAATACATTTAAAAAAAAAACTTATATTATGTTAAAATAATCATGAAAATACATGCAAATCGAAACATAAAATTTTTAAATATTTCTTTCAAAAACCATACATGTTTTCAAACTATTTAGTCTTTACGGTGTCTGCAGAAAGTGTAGAGTATTGAAATAGGACATTTGTACAGTAGATACCATGAGTTTTGTTTGTAAGGGGTAGATATCCCTCTCAAAAATTAAAAATCTATGAAAGCTTCCCACCATTTCAGATGGAAGAAAATAGAATTTCCATGAATCATTATAAAAATTAAATATAGCTGAGTTAGAAACAAGTTATGAAATAATAATAACCATTTTGCCTGCATAAAATTGAGTGAAGAAAAATTGTGATTTTTTTTTTTTAATGTGTGAACATAATACAAATAAAACTATATATTTTGATCTTTCCGTTACGTTCATTCTAAGTTTAAGACAATATTCAATTCCATAGCCTTGTAATTTTAAACTCAACCCAAAAGACAAAGGAACTGTTGAACTAAGCATTGTGATAAATTAATCCTCACTGAAGACTTTTTTGATGGAACTAATCCGCATTAGCATTAAATGAAGAGGAAAACCTCCAACGGTTACCTCGAGAGCAAGGGGATTTTAACCCATGATCTGTCTATCGCTAAGGATATATTGCATTAGCACTGTGGCCCATGTGAGCACGGAGTGGAGTTTGTATCTACCAATTACCACTAGGATTCGAACCTGGGACAGCTCATTGGGAGGTGAGTGCTCTATTCACTGAGCCACTGCAGCTCTTTTAGTGATATTAATGGTTATCAAAGACTATCTCACTGATGCAGGCTAAATACATCAGTACACACAGGTTAATACATAAATCCTGGCACCCGTAACGAAAGGTTTCATATTGCTGATTTCCTTCCCCCTGACTGTTTGGGACATTCATGTTAAATACATAGCCTAAACAATTTAAAATTGTTATTTACATAAATGTAAATCTTGATTTTTGACTCTTTTGCTTTTTAGAAAAGAAAACTTATCTGCGAGTTAAAATAATAATGCTACCTTTCAGTGAGTTTATTGGCTTGCTCATGCATGTGTTTCAATAAAGGCAAATGACTTGATTTTAAAGATTTCAGGTTAGGAATATTTTCTTTGGGCAAAATTAGATAATGATGTCTAGCCTAAAACCAAGAAAAGAATATTGTCATTGTCACTGATAAAAATCTACAGTAAATAAAAAAGATTCTTCAAATATAAATTTAGTGATCTAAGATTAAAGGCAAACAAATGAGTAAAAGTTTTAGAGGACATCAAGAGCATGTTTTTATTTGTTATTTTTATAGAATATCATAATATCAGTATTTATTTTTATTTTCATAGACATTATTTATTTTCAGTTAGAAATAAATTACTTCATGGCATTACATGCTTCTATCAAACAGAAATAGTGTATTTTACATCAGAAGCATATCAAAGGAAATTTAAATCAGTTTACTACCTTACATAAAGTTAGCATAACTTTGTGTAATACAATCTGATTTAAGCAAGCAATATAATAGTCAATTAATTTCAGTTTCTGAATGGTTTTTGTAAAATAAAGGCAGTGCTCAATTAAACAATAAAGAAAACATCAAAAATCAAATATTGGTTTTATGAAGTAAGATTCAAGTAATTGAATATCTTTTTAATAAATTATCAATTCTTTTTATGGTTCAACCCTAGTAATTTTAAAATAACTTATAAATGTTTGTAAGATGAAAATTATTTTTAGTCTACATTCATTTAATTTTTTAGCATCATATTCTTACATTCTTCAATCTTTTGCTTGGCTTTTTCAACAAATGGATCTGTATAGCAGATTTTAGAATGCTAAGTGACATATGCAAAAGGTTAAGTAAAAATAAAATCATTACTTTCAACTGTTTTCTTTTTTGTTAGATTTATGTAAAACTAATGCAAATGTATATTTCAAATAAATCTAAAATATTCTACAATGAAACCTATGGAACTGTTGATCTTGCAAAACATAGTTTAAATCAGAAATAAATAAATAAAAGTTTTTATACAGTATGATGCATAAAGTCTTAAAAATCATAGAACAAAATTAAAATAAGATAATCAAAATTTAGGGGTCTGTCTAGGTTTTTCTGAGAGGTACCTATTTTGTGATAGTTTAGACATAATTTGTGAAAAATTAAAAATTATATTTAAAAATTAACAAAAAAAATATGGATTTATCGCTTCTTAATGGATACAAAAATAAAATTTTAAGAAAAAGTATTTTGTGAAATACCGTTTTTCCTAAAATTGAATTTGCGAAACGACCGTTTTTCCTAAAGTTAAATTTGTGAAAGTACCGCTAAACGGTAGTAAATTCGGCCTGGACAGACCCCTGAAATTCTATATATAATTCTCATAAAAATTTTAAAAAAATATCAAAATTATTCAAATTTTCAATAAAAATTTAAAAAATATATAAAATTATTCAAATTTTCAATAAAAATTAAAAATATATAGCAAAAAACAATTTTCAAAATTGACAACCATAATCATAAATTTCTTGATATTTACTTTCGGATATTTATCTTTAATGATAACAACCAAATCATCAGACTCAACTAAAAGTTCTGGATCTTCCATAGATGCTTTTAAACCTTGGCTCCAATGTCCTATTTTTGCTTTTTTCAAAGCTACAGAATTATTCTCTGTTCCTCGCTTAAAAGACATTTTTAGTTCTGTAAAGAAGAAGAGATTTTGAGATTATGTTGAAATCTAGCATAATAATAAGTGATAATAATGTTTTTAATTTAATAATGAGAGAATCATTTGAAAAGTATTGGACAAAAATGTTTTAAGGGGGAAAAAAAAAATTGGACTAAACAATTCATTTTTAATTTACAATTTCTTCTATTTCTGCGAACTTTAATCAATCTGAATCATATTTCTTATAAACTTTTAAAGTCAAAACAAGTTTTTTTGTAACAATATAAGTTTAGATAACTTGAAGAGTAGAATTAAAATATAAAGAGTAAAAATTTCAATTAATAAGATTGATATAATGCATAGAGCATAATTGTAATGATACAGATGGTAGACAATGTTACGCCAAACACACTGTCAGAGTTTTAATAGATTATACTTCAAGTTAAGCTTTAATTTTATATACTATATATACATTTTGTTAAAAAGAAGATATTGTATTAATTTTAAAAGATATTAACTTTTTGAAAAGCCATCAATTTTGTGAGATTCTTTCACAAAAAGAAAATTACCAAAATCAATGAGTAACTCTCTCACTTTTTGTTACAAAACAGTCTGAAGAAAAGTACCTTGAGGGAAATAGAAGATTTACTGAATAAGTTTTATACAATGAGAGCAAGAAAAACACTGTTAAAAGCAAATAACTGCAGATATTTTTGATAAAAGAAATGGACAGACAAAAAAAAATAATAATTTAAAATATGGATTGGATTAGTAATAAAAAAAGGTGAAAAATTCTTTGAAAAAAAAAATTATTTGTTAATTTATTAGAAAAAAATAAAATTGTTTAAAAGATAATTTTCATTTTTAGTAATAATGTTTTATGGAACAAATGTTATGTTTTATTTATATACACACACAAACAAATATTGATGCAATTAAAAAATATTGTGGAAAACTAATAGTTTTCTATATATCGCAGTTATAGAAAAACAGCTGGACATGTTGTAAGCAAAGTTATATTAAAGATTTATTTTATTTAAACTTTACAGTACCCTTCGCTTACTACTAGAGTGTTAAATCATAGATAAATGTTAGGTTAAGGATTTTTTGTCAAAATTTTACATAGTTTACCATCAGTTTATTAATTTGTAATTAAAGCTTGAGTTTCCAAAAATTTTTGGATTTAAAAGATGGCAAGAGAGGACATTGCCTTGCTTCAGTCCATTTATGATGGTTATAGGTTCTTTAAAATTGCTTTGTAGTTTAGGTATTAATTTTGTCTGTGTTAATGTTAATACGATAGTTAAACAATCTTTTCAGGAATTTTAAATTCCCTTATTGCATCAGAGTTCTCCCAAGGAATAATAAAAGGCAGGGTGCTTCATCACAGAAAAAGGCATTTTGAAAGGGTAACTTTACACAGTAATAATTTATCAAATGTCTAATATTATGTCATGACTGAATTTGATTCTCAACAATTTTTAAACTACCCACTTATAATATTTGATGTTTGTGTTGAAGATGGTGAAAAATTTTTTGCCATCTGCATAAAAGGCACCAATCAAGAGGCTTCTTCAAATGAATGCTTGGGTCCAAGTATTAAATTTATTAAAATTTCCTTCTTGTTATTGACTTTCCAAGTCGGCAGTCTTTTGGAGTTGGTTTGACTTTGGAAGATTGAAAAAAAGAAATGATAGAATATATATATATTTTTAACTTAGCGTTTGTTTTATGAAAGAATAAAAAGATGGAATAACAATAAGAAATTTCACAGAACTTTAGAAAAATTTAGAGAAAAAATTGTAATTATTTTTGTATCACTTGCTCTAATTTTGGTGTAATAAATAAAAATTTAATAGCAAAATTTCATGATGAAAAACTCTGCATGTATTAACCTTTAATTTTTATTATATATATAAAAAAAAAAAAAAAAACTTAACCCTAAATGTGAGTTTAAAAAAAAAAATGGCTAGTCTGAGTTACAGTATGAGAGGATTTGTAGACATAATAATAGTTTCCATAAAAAATAATGACACAATCATATCAATTTCAAGTTAAAAGAGATAGAACAAATCATTACAGTCTTTCTTTACAATGCGAGACTGAGCTTAAATACAACTATTAACTTTTATTTATTTATTTTTTTCAATAAGAAAATGATAAAATTTTTTTCCATATTTAGTTATAGTTATTTTTTAAAAAAAATAGTAAATAAAATAAAAAAAAGAAAGAAACTGTGGAATTTATTTGTGCGGAGCATTTTTTTCCATCTTTTTTTGCCGTTTGTCAGAATGCATATTTTCATAGAACTGAAGCCCAAACTTTAAACTGTCGACAAAGTGTTTTAAATGAGCACTGAATTTAACTTGACCAGTGTCCTGCGAAAACAAGCAACACGGAAATTTGAAAACTCACTGCTTTAATATTTCAATTTAATATTCTAAGAATAGAAAACCCTCGCAAACATTCTCGAACAAATATAATTTCTTTTTTAAATAATTGGAATAGTAAAGAAGTGACTTTTTGATTGTCCTGTTCGAAACTTTGTCACCAGTTTCATAGTTTTCGGAGAAAGCTCGTCAGTTTAACTGAATTATTCAACTGTTTTAATTTCAACAAGAGTTAAAGAAAATTGGAATAAAATATTTGGTAACTAAGTTGATAAAATTTGCATTTTTGGCAAAGAATACTTTTTTTAAAAGCAAAATGAAAATTGTAACTGTTCATGCCTTTTTTATTGTTTAAGCTTTTACCACCAATGTGATTATTTATTTGTTCGCTTTCAGCTGCCCGTTTCTGTTAAGCTTTAGCTGTTTTGACACTTTACATTTACTGCATGAACCTAATTAATAGTATTACAAATGAACGACGAAACTAAAACCTGAGCTAGTAAATATGCTGTAAAATTATTCACTGCAACCGCTAGAAAAAAATATTTTTGTTATTGTTTTCTGTTTCGAAAATTGAAAGTTCATCTGTACATTTAAGAAGTTTACAGTATATTTTACAATAAAAGGTATACTTATTAGAATCATGCAAGCAAAATTTTTCGTATAATATTAGCCAATCATGAAAGCAGTAAATTAACTTTTCCCCTTATTTATTGTATAATTTTATTTCGATTTTTATTTGTATACACAAATGAAATCCATTGTTTCAAATTGTAGTACATATATTGTTCACTAATCTTTATTTAAAAAAAAAAAAAAGAATCAGAATACCAATGTGTAGTGATTTAATCATTAATTGTCACTGTGCACATATGTGGTAAAATTCCTGATTATAAAATTAAGTTTTCTAGATTTCACAAATATATTATTGCTAATTGCAATTAATTATACCAGAGTTCTTACTTTTTTTTGGAACTGAGACTTCCTTATCATTTATCTCAAATCATTTATATCAATTGTTTTTCTCTCATTTTGTTAATACAGTCATGCGATTAATTTTATTATATAGTTATGATTCTTAGAAATATACAATTTAAATTGTATCTATATAATTTTCAAGATATCTTTCATCTAAACATTAAATATATGTTAAATGACATAATTTGTAAAGTTGAGTGTCTTTGGTTTACCAATCAACTACACTCAACTCTATAAATTAAAACTACCAATCCATCGCACTTTATTGTGGAAAACTAATAGTTTTCTATATATCGCAGTTATAGAAAAACAGCTGGACATGTTGTAAGCAAAGTTATATTAAAGATTTATTTTATTTAAACTTTACAGTACCCTTCGCTTACTACTAGAGTGTTAAATCATAGATAAATGTTAGGTTAAGGATTTTTGTCAAAATTTTACATAGTTTACCATCAGTTTATTAATTTGTAATTAAAGCTTGAGTTTCCAAAAATTTTTGGATTTAAAAGATGGCAAGAAAGGACATTGCCTTGCTTCAGTCCATTTATGATGGTTATAGGTTCTTTAAAATTGCTTTGTAGTTTAGGTATTAATTTTGTCTGTGTTAATGTTAATACGATAGTTAAACAATCTTTTCAGGAATTTTAAATTCCCTTATTGCATCAGAGTTCTCCCAAGGAATAATAAAAGGCAGGGTGCTTCATCACAGAAAAAGGCATTTTGAAAGGGTAACTTTACACAGTAATAATTTATCAAATGTCTAATATTATGTCATGACTGAATTTGATTCTCAACAATTTTTAAACTACCCACTTATAATATTTGATGTTTGTGTTTCAAAAAGTAATACTCACTCATTATCAAAATAAGAAAAAAAAATTGTAGTTTATAAAAAATAACCACTGTACACAAGTTTTTTTTTAAAAAAAAGTAAACTAAAAAGTTGATAAACAACTTGAAAGCTTTTTTCTATAATTTGAACTGAAAATTATGAAACAATCTAAGCATTTAAAGGTGTATTTTATTTTTAAAAAAATGCATTTGCTTACAAAATAATATAAAATAATTATTAATATACCTTCCTCCGACCAAAAATAAAAAAGAGAAACTTATAAAAATTTAGCCAGTTGAGAATAATGCTAACAAAATAATTATTTGTAATTAATTCTATAATTGGAATTATATCTATAAACACAAATAATTTTGCCTATCAGTGTGAATTATTATTAAGGGGTCTGTCTAGGTTTTTTTGTGAGGTACCTATTTTGTGAAAATTTAGAGATAATTTTCAAAAATTATATTAAAAAATCAACACAAAAATGTGGTAAAAATATAGATTTATCGTTTTTGATGGGATACAAAAATACAATTTTAAGAAAAAGTATTTTTCCTAAAGTTGAATTTGTGAAGTTACCCCTAAACGGTAGTAAATTTGGCCTGGACTGACCCTTGTTATTCAAATAGTGAATTAATTTTTAAAAAAATGGAATATGAATAAAAAGGCAGTGTTTTTAAGGAAAGGCAGCTTATTTTTACCAAACGGGCAAAGAGGGCACACCAAAAAGCAAACATAGTGATAAAAACGATTAAGAAGAACACTGTAGCATAAATAAGTTGCTTTTTATTTGCTGAGACATACGCTGTTTAATAATATCAATTTAAAATTCTTGTGTTCTTTCCATTATTTGTCTAATGTTGATTCTACCCCTATAATAATATAATTGTCATCGTATTATTATAATTTTGAAATTTCACTCAAAATATATTTTTTTTAAATATTTCAGCACTCTCTATGCCTGTTTATGTGACAAAGATGTCCAATATTGATAAATGGCTGATATTCAGTATTTTAGAACCAGATTTTATATCCAATATTAAAATAGCATGTGTATTTGGAAGCTCTGGTAATGAAGCTTTGATAGTGGATAAGGATGATGATGTATATGCCTTGGGATCTAACTGTAGTGGTTGCTTAGGTGTTGGGGACTCACATGGCAGTCTAGAACCTCGGAAAGGTAATTACTAAACCTGTGAACTATATTTCTAGCTATAAATTAGTTCTGTTTTTTTATTTTAAAATATTTTGTTGCTTTAAGTAAAATAAGCGTTTTTTGATTTTATTTGATGTTAGTGTGGGATTGTAACTATTCTCGGTTTATCATTTTCCTGCTAAATTATTGTTGTATAAATTAGTTATTTTTTGAAAATTTTACTTATGAACAGTATTTTTATTTACCGAAGATAAAATTTCTTTTTTTCTTCTTCTGATTTTGAAGTAGTAACTTTTTAATTTTCACTGTGACTAATAACTCATAATAGAGTATGTAGGGGAGAGTGGGGCATGTTGGGACATATTTTTGTTTTTAGAGCATAACTTTGTGAGTTGATGATATTTTTTAAACTTCTTGGGCTTATATTGTTTCCACAACTTTTAGCTACAATTTAAAATGAAAAAGAAAGTAAAACATTTAGCAAGAAGAAATATATAGATGCAAATATAAGCATGGAAAATCTGTTCCAATATACCCCATGGTAGGGCAAGTTGGAACATAGAGTGGGGCAAGTTGGAACACCATTTGATAAGTTGACAAAATATTTTATTATCTAGATATGAAGTTGCAGATATTATAGGCCTTCATAAATTGACAAATCATAAGAGAAAACCATTTTTCTAGCACATCTGTAAGTGCCACCAACTGGGCTAGGGGGTGGAAGTATAAGACATATGTCTTCATAAGGGTATGAACCACGATCTTCCTTTTCAGGGAAAACAAATCCATTTTCACCACTTAATTTTTTAAGAAAATTAATTTCTGCTTCATCCTTAGAAGTTTTCTCTACGATGCCCACGAAATGTAAAATTTTCTTTTTGGTGGGAAACTTCACGACTACATAGTCATTAATTTGTGGTTTCCTATCCTCTAAAATTGGCACATCTATTTCAACAGAATCCTCTTCTGTAGTGGAATGGTATTCAATTTCTTTATCTGTGTCACTTTCCAAGGGTATTTTCTTGCTCGTACGTTTTCCACTTTTTTTTGATTGAAACAGGGTTTGCAAGAGTAAGCTTTCTTTGGGCTGCTGCAATAGAGCGAACAGTCTTTAGTTCTTTCTCTTCTCTTCGTTTTAAAGCTTCTTGAATAATTTGATTTTTGACTGGGGTATCTGTTAAAATTTTTGTTGAACGATTTCTCTTACCCTTATTGGTATTTTTTCTTGGTCCTGCTTTTGGGAAAGGGCGAATTTCTTCCAACGATACTACAGGAGAGCAACTAATGGTTGAAATAATTGAAGAACTTGTAGGGGTAATATTTAATGAAGAACTGGGTATTGCAGACAAAGAATGGTTAGTAGGATTTGTATCAATGGTATTTGGATTAGGTCGATCAGTAACATCTGATGGTAGGAAATCAATTTCACTAAAAATTTGCCGATTAAATGGACATATTCCTGACACTGAAAATCCAGAAATAATGTTTGCTTGAGTAAATGCTAATGGGAAAGCAATTTTTATAATGCCTGGGATATCATAGATTGTCATGGTTAACCCTGGGTGATTAACCATCCATGCACTACTAGCTGTATTTATACAGCTTTTGAAAGCCCTAAATACAGTTCTATCAAGAGGCTGCAATTTATGTGAGCAATGAGGTGGGAAGGATAACATTACAATACCATTTTCCGTTGCATAATTAAGAACTTCAATTGAAATATGAGACTCGTGATTATCTAATAAAAGTAAAACTTTTCTATCTTTTGAACATCGAGTATGTTTAACGAAATGCTGAATCAATTTTAAAAAATTCTCCTCCGTCATCCATCCAGATATATGAGAAGCACCAGAGCATCCAGGTGGGCCATCACGCACAAAGTGTTCTTGGTAATTGACACGGGGAAAAATCACCATTGGAGGAACTGCTGTGCCAGCTGCATTGATTGCAGCACAAATGGTAACTAAACTCCCACGTTCTCCAGATGTAATGCCACCAACTTGCTTACTTCCTTTTGACGCAACAATTTTAACTGATTTGTGAACTGTCGTTACTCCTGTCTCATCCACATTATAAATGCTTTCTGGTCCAAAGCTGTATCTGGTCATTGCGGTTTGAAGATTATCAAAAAATTCATTAACATTTTTTTCATTAAAACTTGTTGCACGAGCTAATGAAGTACTTTGGGCAACTCGAATGGATATAGTAGCATGTCTTTTCATAAAACCATTGAACCAGTCTTTACTACCTGCTTTTTTAGTATGCCATGATTCATGAATAATTTTGTTATTAGCGACAGCATAGTTATAGGCAAGCTTCCTCACTTCTTGTGGACACAAACCATAATATATTTGAGAGGCGCGCATTAAATATTTTACAAGTAGTTCCTCTTCCCCAGGATTTAGCACCTGTCGTTGCTTGGTGTACCCTACCACAAAATCTCTGGGAATTTCAGTGGCAGGGTTTTTGAGAGTAACTGTTCCAGAATTGGTGCTAATTTCAGCAGTAGAGTCAATATTAACTGATGTGTTTTAAGTTAAAGGAATTTTCAAAACATCAACATCAGAACTAGATGGGACATTTACACCTTCAGAAGTAAAGGAAGCATTTAAGACAATTTTATATAGTTCCTCATTTTGTTTCAGTTTCTTTACATATCTGGATAAAGTGACGTGGGGTATTCCATACTTCTTAGCAGTTGCACGACATGAATATTTATTTTTCAGTACTTCAGTTGCTGCTCTCAGCATAACATCAGCAGGCGTACTACCTCTCGTAGATTTTCGAATCCTGTTTCGAACCATCTAAAATCAAGGTTATACCCATCATTAGAAAATTTTATAATATCTGTACTGCTATTTATACAATGCCAGATAATAATTTTGCATTTTATATAACTATTCAGTTAAAACATATTTAATTCTTGATAATGTAAGTTAAATAATGAAGCAGTTTTATTAGTAAATAAGTATCATATAATTATTTCTTAAATAAAATGCAATGCAATCCGTAGCTTATTCATATGATACTTTTTAACCAGATGTTATATATGAATTAAAAAATTAAGCAGTTTGCATAAAAGACACTATGTGTAATCAAACATTTGTTTTTCTGTAATAAAATTAAATAAAAATATTTGACTTCTATAATTACTTATAAAGCTAAGGCCGTTACAATTATTTAGCAATTCACAAAATTAAATATAGTGTTTGATTTAATTTAGATTTTATATAATAGAATTTTATAGTTAACATTTGTTAGTAGATAAATAAGAAGGCATGTGGCGCAAAATGGTTCTTAACATTTAGATTAAATAAATAATGATACGCAAATATCATTATTAAACATCTGGCCCTTCAGCAATGAGAAATATTTTGCTAATGTCATCAGTAGTATAATAATAACATTTATCTTATTTGCTAATGTTAGTAATTATATTTAAAATAAATTTATTTTATTGAGGTAACAGGAGCTATACAGTTAAGATTGAAAAGGGGGCATGTTGAAACAGTGTTTCAACATGCCCCTTCATAAGTGTTTCAACATGCCCCATGCTATACTTTATTTTATTTGTAATTTTAGGCCTAAGGAAACTATGGCTACATCTAAAAGTGTTCTATTAAGTTTTAGCCTGAATTTCAGAGGATATAACTACATAAGTTCAGATTAAATTAGTATAGTTTTTAAAAAGTAAATAAATATTTTAAAAAACAAAGGAAATTTACTCACCTTGGTTCAAATTATAAATTTCTATCTGACAGAAAAACTTGAAGACCTAGAGTTCTGAAAACAAAATGCAGTCTAGCTGTGTTCTAAAGACACTAGATAAATGTTCCCAGAATTCCCTGCTTGTTTTTGAATGGCTACCAACTTAAATGTTTCAACATGCCCCCTGTCCCAACATGCCCCACTCTCCTATACAGTTGAAACTGTGCTGCGGAAATCAGAGCTATTTTAATTATCAAACTATACGGGTAATAACTAGAACTGTTATTATGATTTAATTTATGTTAATTTCACTTTAGTTTTAATTTTTCTAGTGATAATGTGGAAAATTGAAATTTCTTTATCACATTTTTTTTTCTTTTTCTTTTTTTGATTTTTTTTCTTTCCAAATTTCAATTTTTTTAATGCATTAATTTCAATGTGTTACAAATTTATAATCTAGAGGATAGACTTGGCAAAATTAAATTTTAATCAAATCTCTTGTTAGTGCTTAGAACACTAATTTTTTAATGAAAATTATCACATTTGTTGCCAATATGACTAAATATGTGTGTGGCACTTTGTTTATCAACCTGCTAGGCAAGTGGCCTTTCACTCAAAAAGGTTGTACACCCCTGAGCTATGTTAATTATAACCAGGTCCTGATTGGTGTGGGCATAAAATAAATAAAAGAGTTAGAAAATAAAATTGCCTTTAAGACAATGGAACATCATCTGGAGTACACAATTAGGAATGCAATGAAGATAATACTCATATTCACTATCATCTTCAGCTCACAAATAGTGGTGTGCACTGAAAGTGATGCTCCATTGGAGCATTGAAATCTGCATACTGGGTGTGTCACAATTCCCAGTCTTTTTTTTTTTTTTTTTTTTTTTTAAAGCTTAACTTCCTATGTTTTTTTCTGTATTGGAGTTACTTTAAAGTTTATGTGTTTGTGCCCCCTATGCCACCTGATTTAACAGAATTATGATGAAGGATCACAGCCTTCTTCTTTACCATTGATCTTGCTACTGTATTAAAAATTTGACTTTAGACTTGAAGTCTGCCATGTCACCAAAGGTTCCCACATTGAACATTTGTGAAAAAACTTGTGATGTTTTTTTTTATCAGGTAAAGTATAATTTATTGATGTCTGGAAATATTTTGTTTTTTATAAGCCTTCCAAATCATGGAGGGAGTTGTGGCACACTCTGTATTTGTGACTGGTTCTTTCGTTATCTGTTATGACAGCTATTTATGTTTTTCAACTTCAAAACGTACACAGAATTTATATTTACCTTTTCTTTTTATATAAAAATATGTTAAAATTATGCGGATTTTCTTGTTTTGCTGTTGAATAGTAATTTATTACTCAAGTTATCTTTTTGTTTTTTATTTTTTATTCTAAAACAAAAATTTAATATTAGAAATCGATTCCTAAAATGTGTCATTTTTAAAATATATTTCTCAAAATTGTAATGTTTTTCTGTTTGAATAATTTTTTAGAAGCAAAACATATTTAAAAATTTTTTGAGCAACATTTTTGCATGCTTTAAAATTTAAAAGCTAATTTTTATCAACATGGTGTTACGAACATATCGGGATTTATGTCGTCTACTCCAAAAGTGCTGCTTTCAAAATTCTCCTTATACATAAACTTGACCAAAGACACTTCTTTGGAAGAAGAAACATTTTTAGTTCCTTTTCTAAAAAGAAGGAGCAAAGCTGAATCGACTAATAGTTAAAAATATAACTCTAATCTTTTTTTTTAAAGTGAGAACAGTCTGTACAAATATTTTCAATTCTGGTTACCTTTCACATATTTTTAAGTTTAATTTTTCATCTAAAATATTTTTTTCTGTTTTTAACTGTAAATTTTGCATTTTATTTAGTTGAGAGTTTGTGCAAAAAAGGCATTGAAAGTTTTGCATATGGCAGTGGGCCACATGTGCTAGCAATTTCAGCAGAAGGAGAACTTTATAGTTGGGGTCATAATGGTTATTGCCAACTTGGAAATGGAGGTACTAATCAAGGTCTTAGCCCTGGTCTCATTTCCTCAAATCTCATTGGACGAAAAGTGATAGAAGTCGCTTGTGGAAGTCATCACTCTATAGCATTAACTAGTGAAGGCGAAGTAAGTCTATTCCGACTGGATTAATTTATTATTTATTTCATCATTATTATGTGAATGATGAAATCATTATTATGTGAATGATCATCATTATTATGTGAATTCATTACAATGTTTTTTTTAATTTTATACTATTTTTTTTCTAAAAATTTGTTAAGTGGTTATAGTTGAAAAATGTATTTCATGATGATACAGTAATTATATTTTATCTGGTACATAAGTTCACATTGCATGAGTTGATATGTATTGTCTTATTGAAATGAGTTAAAATGGATTTCCTAATGATATATGTATATTATTGTTAATATGATGAATTGATTTGATAGAAAAAAAAATCAACCATCTATTACATTAACCAATTATCATTAATACCAACCTATTGGTTTGTCTTTCAGGTCAGGTTAGAATAATTAATTTAAGGAATCCATTCACTCGATGCTTTAGTTATTATGATTTATAATTTTAATTATTTTAATGGATTTTATAAATCTGCTAACACTATTATTGATCATGTCTATGAGTCATTTTGTTTTGTATCTATCTAATTTATATTAATCAGCTATCAAATGTAATCACATTAACCGAGGCTGTAGTGTTCTATTAAAAATAAAAAGTGGTGGGAGAAGTATATTATTATGAATGTTTTGTTTATGCATGTTGAAATGCAATCTCCTGACTACCTGACATCTTAATTTATTTTATTTAGTTTTAAAATTACTCATTGTTTTTTTTAAAGCTAGAGTTCAAGCTAAAGTTTAAATGTTTTCTTAATTTTAAACCATTAACTGGTTCCAACTTTTTAATTTTTGATAGGACACTGCTGTACTGCATTAATAATAATATATATTTTATTTGTAATAATAGTTAGAAATATTCTTATTAATAGGAATTTCAGATTAAGAAAGCACCTTCTTGATAAAAGATTGTATTTATTTTTTCCCAGTGAGTTATGCTTTGTTAAAACTGTGTTTTAGAAATGAATAATTATAATTTAAAAAGATAATCATATAATGTGTTTTTAAGAATAACTATATCAATGTTTTAGGTGTATTCTTGGGGACAAAATAATTGTGGACAAGTTGGACTTGGCACTACTACCAACCAGCCTACTCCTCGGAAAGTCACTGCTGGAATAGGTAATTATTATTGTGATTTATTAGTTTCTACAGTGAAAGAGTGTCTGAAGTTTTTTTAATATTTTGTTTTATCCTGGAACACTAACTTCATAAAATTAAGTTTTTTTTTTAAAGGTTCCAGAAAATGTATATCTGTTGCTTGTGGCCAGACTTCATCAATGGCAGTCCTAGATAATGGGGAGGTAACATAAATTTTTTTTTCTCATCATTGCATTATATTATAAAATTAGAAACTTTCTGAAATTAGTTTGCAAAATAAATAAATAAACAATGTTCATATTATTTGTTTAATGAAATAACTGGGTTTTTTAAGTCAAACTCTTGGTGTTCATATGTTCTACGATTAAAAAAATCAAGCTATCCTTATGGTGTTTAGAATTTTGATACTTAGCAAATTCATTGCATGATGATAAAATATTCTAGTGATGTACAAAAAAAAAAAAAAAAATTTAGAGAATTTCACTCCTCTATTAACTTTTTGAGGAATGAATTAGAAAAGAGTAAAGTAGAAAAGAGAATTTTAAAATTTAAATTATGTTTGTGAATTACTGCCATTTTGTAACGCAGATTATATTATAACTAACATAAATGAAACGAAGTAAATAATATAAGAGTTATGGTTTGAATATTTAACTAATAAACATTATTAATACATATGTTATTTTAATTTTTTTTCCCTTTATGGGTTAATTGATTAATTTTTTTTTTAAATAAGCAAAAAAACCTATGGAATTAAAAAAAATTTATGTACTTTTTTCCCACCATTTACCAGCATTCATATCTTTATCAACGACATTATAACAGTGTATTCCGTAAAACAATCTTGAAACATCATCCAATTATTCCAAAGCTAACATTTTAAATTTTATTCTATTTTGAGTTGAAACATCTTTTTAAATAACAGTTGGAGTTATTGGCAGTGTTAGAGCAATAGCAACTAATTTCCTCTATGCTTGAAAGTCATTTTCACTCATTACACTCATTTTGATTAATTTTCTGGGATTCAATGGGATTAAAAAATAAACTTTACGAGGAAGTATCATCTCTCCTGGTAAAAGTTTTGAGGTGCAGGAAATAGCATCTAGATGCATATTGGCACACTTTGGTTGCAAGTGTAGATTTTATTTTGTGGGGAAATTGAAGGATTTGAAAATGGGAAAATAATAAAAAAAATAAAATTGTACAAAAACCGGAGATGGATTAAAAAAAGTTTTTATGATCTTTATATACAGTGAAATAAATGGCTGCTGAGGATAACTTGTCAGGGTGTCTACCCGTCTGGAAAACCTGGAAAAGTCAGAGAAAATTTTTGTTCTGGAAAAGTCAGGGAAATTTACATTTTTCTTAGAAAAACCTGGAAATTTTTGTAAACTTTTTGTATAAAGAGATGGAGAAAAAAAAATTCATTGAAAAACAGAGATTTGTATGAAAATGAAATTTCTTTTCATTTTTTTAAGTGGTAAAAGAAACCACTTTTCTTTAAGCAGTTCTCCCTTCCTCCCTTTTGTTCACAACTATGAATTCCAGTCTCCCTTGGGGGTTGGACTTACTCCCAACTTCAGTTGTTTATCCCCTTTGTCCCTCCCTCCCTCAGGCAGTTATAAGCAATGGTGGGTGTGTCAATTGTAGGTTTGTCAAACAATTTTAGGGGTGGTGGGTTCTTCAATTGACAATGAAAAGCTGCTTAGTTCATACTTACCTATAAAAGATGAACTATTCCAAATAAGGGTAAACTGGATTTTAGGTTGTACTGCTAAATTTTACTGCTTAGGTGGTTATTTGATTTGTAGAAATTTTTTTTATCTTTTTTTCTTTTGTAAAAATCTGTTTTTTGTCTGGAAAATGTCTTCAAGTAAAACTGTATTTAATTCTAATTGGTGTGATGAGAAACTTAACCCTAACTGGTCAAAATGGCTGAGACCTCATGAAAAAAATCCATGTGCTGCTATATGTTCAGCATGTAACAAAACTATTTCTTTGAGCAATATGGGAAGACAAGCCATTATAAGTCACGAAAAAGGACCAAAGCATCAGAAAAATATTGGATTTAAAAATTCTTCAAATATGCTTATGCAGCAGTCTGTAAAAAACCTGCAATTAGTTCTTCAGTGCATGGGAGTCCAGGATCAATGCCTTCAACCTATTCTTCAGTGCCTGTGATAGCAGAGTCAGTGCCTTTGACTAGTTCTTCAGTGCTTGTTAATAATACAGAGTCTGTGGAAGAAAATTCTTCTAAAGGTTCTAAAAAAATTATAGATAAGTACTTCCTCAATGACCAAGTAAGTAAAGCTGAAATAATATGGAGTCTTCGCACAGTGATGACACATTCCTCTTATCGCTCAAATTCAGACTTGTCTGATATTTTTAAAATGATGTTTCCTGATAGTGACATTGCTCAGAAATTGAAGCTGAAAAAAGACATCATATACAATTTGTTTTGGATTGGCTCCTTTTTTTAGAGATGAATTAATCGTTGTTCTTTCATCTTTTGATTTAGAATCATGCGTTGTACGTTTTGATGAATCATTAAACAAAGTTGTCCAGAAAGGTCAAATGAACATACATGTCAGGTTTTGGCAGAAAAATATGAATACCGTAGTAACACATTATTTGTCATCTGTTTTCCTGTTCCTGGAGCAATCTGGCTCTAAATCTCTTTTGAATATTGGTTCTTGTGGTCTTCATATTGTTCATGGCACTTTCAAGACAGGACATAAACGTGCATCCTGGGATTTAAATAAGTTTCTCTATGCTGTCTTTAACTTGTTTAAAGATTCACCTGCCAGACGTGCTGATTTTGTGCATTTTACAAAAAGTAATGTCTTCCCCCTGAAATTTTGTTCTATTCGTTGGGTCGAAGGTTCAGCTGTGACACAGAGGGCTTTAGAGATTTTGCCACCATTAAGAGTCTTTATCCAAAAGGAAGAAGCTGAAAAGATAGAACCAAATACAAGGATTTATGACACAGTAAAATCAATGCTAAAATGTACTGAGCTGTTAGAGGCAAAATTAGGCTTTTTTATTTCTGTGTCATCAGAAGTGTGCGGCTTTTTAATGAGGTTCCAGACTGATAAACCAATGGCACCTTTCTTGTATGAAGAAATGTACTTGATGCTTAGCAATTTAATGAGGAGATTTGTTAAAAAATCTGTTATAGAGCAGAATGATTCTGCAACGAAATTGATGAAAGTAGATATCACCCAAAAATGTAACCTTCTACCAATTACAGACATGGACATTAGATTTGCAGCCAGGCGTAGTCTTAAAGAAAGCAAAGCCACAGATACTGCTAAGTCTATTTTTAAGAAGGAGTGTCTCTTATTTTTACAAAAAATGACTCTAAAATTGATGGAAAGAAATCCGCTGCGTTTCAAGCTTGTGAGAGGTGTAAGTGGTCTGCCCCCGACAATTATATCTTAAAGAAAGCAAAGCCACAGATACTGCTAAGTCTATTTTTAAGAAGGAGTGTCTCTTATTTTTACAAAAAAATGACTCTAAAATTGATGGAAAGAAATCCGCTGGGTTTCAAGCTTGTGAGAGGTGTAAGTGGTCTGTCCCCAACAATTATATCTGTTACAAATTCATCCTGCATTCAAAAGATAGAAATGGCTTTAGATTGTTTCATTGATTGCAATCAAATGTCAGCAATCACTGCTGATAAAGTAAAATCAGAATTTTCTAAGTTTATTGAAGACTATCACGTTAAAAAAAGAAATGTCGGAATTTAAGCGTGAGGGTGGAAGATTAGATATCTTCTATTCTTCATTGATTGCTGAAAGCACAAACTATCAAAACTTGTTCGTATTCATTAAAAATATTTTAATTATGTCTCACGGAAATGCTGCTGTGGAAAGTGGTTTCAGTATTAATAAAGCTTTGCTTATTGAGAACATGCAAGAAAAGTCAGTAGTTGCTTTAAGAACTGTATACGATGGTATTAGTAATGCTAGAGGTTTATTTAAGATACATGTAACTAAAAAGATGATACTTGCAGCAAGAAATGCTCATAGTTGCTATCATGAAGAGCTAAAAGCAAAAAAACTTATGGAGAAAAAATCAGAAGAACTAGCAACTAAGAAAAAGAGGGCTGCTGAGGAAATAAAAGAACTTAAAGTGAAGAAAACAAAAATCCAGCAAGAAGCAGAGAGACAGTTAGCTGAACTTGATGGCATGATAAAGGATCTTAATCATTAATTTTATTTTTATTGTGATTTTTAACAAATTCAGATTTTGTCTTTGTTTATAAAAGTAGATGTAGTTAAGGGGCAAATTGAAAATATTTTGTAAAAAGAAATTTGAATAAAGTTTTTGCCTTTCTATTACTATAGTATTTAAATCTTATCTTGTGTTTTTTTAAATATAAGAATTTTATTTTTGTTTAAAATAATTTTATTCTTTAATTTAAATTCCTTTTTAACAAATAAGGTTATGGCTTAAGTTATTATGCTTAAATGTGTAGTTTCATATTAAAGAAATTTATCAATTTAAACTAAAAATAAATTTAAAAAGTGTTATTTTAAATATTTTGCTTGGTTTTTAATTTCGAATATAAATTATATTCAATTATCAATATCTGAGAAGTGATTTTTTTTTTAGAAAATTAATATCTTTATGGCTCTAATTCCCTAAGGGAAACCTGGAAATTTCTTGATTGGCGTATGGAAAACCTGGAAAAGTCAGGGAAATTAAAAATATTTTTTGAGTAGACACCCTGACTTGTGTAAATTGATTACAAATAATTGTTTTATTTAACTGAAAATTATAAACTAAAATGAGCATGGAATTTGTATTTATATGTGTATGAATTTATGGAAATACATTTATTAAGTTGTTACTTAATTTTAATTTGGAGTTAGTTATTCTTCTGAGTCTTTGTAAAAAATTTATTATAATAAAAATTACATATAATATTTATTATAATGAAAATTTTTAAATAAATAATTTTTTTCCCCTTTCATTTTGCAGGTATATGGTTGGGGTTACAATGGGAATGGTCAACTTGGCATAGGAAGTAATGCTAATCAAGCAAACCCATATCGTGTCTCAAATTTGCAAGGAGTGGCTATACAAAAAGTAATTGTGCTATAAATATTAAATCAATACTTTACGCATTCTAGTTTTATTTATTATTATAGTTATTTATAAAGTTATTTTTCTAGATAGTAAATTGTTCTAAAGTTTTTTTTTAAAAGAATAAAAAATTTGCTGTTAAAATGAATTTGTATCTGCTCCTATATATAGAAATGTTGAATCATTTACAGATTAAAACAAGCTTCATACCTACCTTGTCTTCATCTAAAAGTTCATTTGTGGTCACAAAATAGTTATTATTCTCCTTAAAATTTATTTTTCACACATTATGAATGTAAGTACAGATAATTTGCCCACAGATTATCAAAAGTTTACTGCTTAGGGGCCGTTCAAAAAGTACGTACATCCCGAAGGGGGGAGGGGATTTGCTATTTTGTATGGTTTTGTACGATGGGGGGAGGTATTATACAAAGTACGTACAGTTAAGATTGTTTTATTTGTTGATTCAAAGATAAAGTTGGGTGTTATTGTTTAAATAAGTTAAATGAATAAATTATTTTAAATAAATATTTAATTTTATTTAAAACATAATTATTTTAATTTTTATGAAAAAGGGGGATAGACTAATAAAATGTACATACTCTAAGGGGGGGGTAAGACCTTATGTACGGTAATGTACGAAGGGGGGAGGGGGTTAAAATTTATCCATTTTTGTGTACATACTTTTTGAACGGCCCCTTACTTTAATTTTACTTTATCTTAATTTTACTGTTTTTCTCCTTAAAACCCATAAAAAATTATAAATGTATCATGATTCTAAAGATATTAAAGAGTACTTTGTTTTTTATTTTAGGTTGTTTGTGGTTATGCCCATACAATGGCTTTATCAGATGAAGGTATATTATACGCTTGGGGTGCTAATTCGTATGGTCAGCTTGGAACTGGAAATAAAGCAAACCAAGTTCTTCCAGTCAGAATTGCATCTGAAATTGGAAGGTAATAATAAAATTGAAATTTTGTCTCTCAGAATCGCTTTGATTTATTAATTTTTTTTACAATGTAAATTTCAGAACCTATGTTGTTGTTTTTTTAATTTAAATTTCATGCTTGGAATCTTTGTTATTTTTTTTTCAATGCAAATTTCATCCTGAAAACCTTTGTTAATATTTTTTTTCCATAACTTCATGCTCAAAACCTTTTTTATTTTTTTCGATGTAATTTTGATACTCAGAACTTCTATTATTTTTTTTCTATGTAAATTTCTTTTTCAGAACCTCTGCTATTTTTTTTCGATGTTAATTTCTTGCTGAGAGCCTTTGTCTTTTACTTCTAAATTTCTCAGAACCTCTGTTGTTTTTTTCAAAGTAAATTTCATACTCAGAATTTGTTATTTTTTTCTTCCATGTAAATATTTAGCCCAGAACCTCTTTATTTTTTTTTCAATGTAAATTTCTTCTTAAATCCTCTGTTATTTTTTCAATTTAAATTTCATGCTCAGAACTTCTGTTATTTTTTTTTTTATATAAATTTTTTGCACAAATACTTTATTATTTTTTTTTTTAATGTGCAGTTGAACCTCTTTCATTTTTTTCAACTTCTCAGAACCTCTGTTATTTATTTTTTAAACTTAAATTTAATGTTCAGAACTTCTTTTATTTTTTTTTTCTATGTAAATTTCTTTCTCAAAATGTGTTTTTTTTTTTTCATTGTTAATTTCTTGTTTAAAACCTGGTATGTTTTTTTTTTTTTTTTTTTTTCATTACAAAATTCTTACTCAGAACCTTTTTTTTTTCAATGTAAACTCTCAGAACTTCTGTTATTTTTTTCAATGTATTCTATCTGTAATTCTAACATTTAATAATTGTGAATTATGTAGGGTTGTTGAAATTGCTGCTTCACATTATAATCATATATCAGCTGCCTTAACTCAGACATCTAAAGTATACATGTGGGGTCAATGTCGTGGTCAGGCTGTTACATCTGCAGCAGAAACTCCTTTCCACACATTGCATGATGCTTTTGCATGTTTTGCATCTCCTGCAGTAACTTGGATACCAATGGATCTTGGTAAATTTATCCATTTTCTGTTTAATTGCTTGTTTAATCTCCAGCTCACTTGCTCTATTTATGATTTATGCATATTTTTTTGGGAATGCCTTTTAGAATGTATTTTAACAAAATAATGAAAATAAGATTATTATTTTTCAATTTATTATTTTTTTTAAAATTTCTGCTGCTAAAATACCCTTATATTTTATTTTCTTACTAGTCCATACTTGCCCACTTTTACGCATTTGGCGTAAAATTTTATTTCTATATTTAAAGTGGTAGTAAAATGTATGCTTTCTATATATTTCTTGCATTTAAAAGCTTAATTTATAATCTTTTTGATCCACCACTATTTCTAAAAACATTAAGCATATATATTATTAAGTAATACTTTTGAGGAAGTGCGCATAAGCTTGATTTAAATACAGCGAATGTTTCTGTCTAAAATTGTAATTTAAATTCCATTTAACTACTACTGGGGAAAATCATCCTTGAAAGGATTAATAGTTGGCAGGTATACTAGTTCCTACTATTGAATTAAAATAAATAAAATAATTGTTTTTTAGAAAATGAGTCATAAGTTTGCATATATATATATGCAATATTGAAACGTAGAATTCATAAAATCAATTTTAAATAAAATTTTTAGGACAAATATTTAAGAAAACTTTGTGTTTCTTAAACTTTATTTATATTTTATTCTGCTCTAAATGTTTGATGAAATATTTAAATAAGTTTTTATTTCAAGAATTGTTTTTTCTTTTAAAATTTTTATTTAGTTTTTTTTAACCCTTTTGCAACGAGTTTTTTTTTTTTTTTACAACAGAACAATTTTGGTAGCATAAACTATGAGTAGGTGCACTAGAATGCTAAAACGAAGATGTTATATTTTTTAAGAAGATTTTAAACACTGATTTAGGACGGGGACATATATGTCCCACCAGCCCTGACAACTGGGACATATGTGTCCTATCAATCTTCAATGAGTAATTTTGTAAAGAAAACCAATGATCACATATGACTATTGGGACAATGTGCTCCCAGTATCCAAGACAAGAGGGATACTTATGTCCCGATAATAAAAACGGAAGTAAAACTTTGCCACTTACCAGTTTATTAAAGGTAATCCGCTATGTGAGTAACTTCTCTGGCCTTAGATTTATAGATCAATCAAAATTTAATCGTAAATAGGCATTATTTTCCAAAATTAAAGTATTTACGTTCATACAGTATGAATAAGCTGCTACAACACTGTAAAAATGCAGGAATTGCATTATGTATGGTAGTGCCATCTATGTTCTGTGAATAAAAATACAGTCGAACCTGTTTATCTCGAATCTCACGGGAAAGGCGAAAAATTCGAGATAAAGAGGTTTCGAGTTATACGGGTACTTTAAAAAATTAATTTTAATTAAGAAATTCTATTAAAAGTGCTTTAATTGTTTTTATTAGAAAATACAGATATTTCTTTAAATTAATTATACCACATACATCTATTTACATAAGTTTTTTGACATACATTAAACACTGAAAATAATTTTTCAAAGATTTTTGACGTATAACCTTATTTGTTTCGATTATTTTTTTGAGGTTAGAAAGATTGCAAATTTCTCATAGCCAACATTTTTCTAGGATTCAAGAGTAGTTTATAAGAATTCTACAGCTTTTTTCTACTTCTTTTGCATTCACTTTTGATTCATCAATATGATCTTCAGCTTCTTCCACTTCATCTGATATTCCTTTGGTATATCTATGATTTACGCATCTGTCAATGTTCCGCATGTTGCCAGGTAGTTGTCCACTTGTAAAAATCATCAAAATTAATGTCAACATTTAAATACAGATTTTATTGCATTCCATTCTGGCAAATCTGGCAGTGCATTTTCAGCGTTAACATTTTCTTCTTCTTTACGTATGCCTTCATTCTCTTATTCATCATCTTCACAGCTATTCTTAAAACCCTTTTGGATAGTTTTTAGAGATGCATTTCTCAAGGCAAAACAGTAATTCTGATTGCGTCTAACTTTTTTCATCAATGGCATTTACATGTTTGTGTACCAACTGTTTTCTATAGCTTTCCTATCTATGTTGAAAAGCTAACCCCTGATGGTCACTATCATTAACCCCTCACTTACTGCCAGAACCATTGTATTCCTTTCTAGTTAAGGAAGTGCAGGGATAGTGACCGAAATTCCAAGAAACACCCCCTACCTGTTCATCCCTACTTCCTGTGGATTCAGGAAATTCATCTCTGTCTATGAGTTCTACTGATAAATAAAGTTTTGACATTTGTGCTCTATTATTAGAAATTCGAGAAACGGAGGTTTTGGAGAAAAAAATTCTACATAAACATAGAAAATACATTGATTTTAGACAGTTAATGTAGGGAATTTTAGAAATTTCGAGATGAAGAGGTTTTCGAGATAAAGAGGTTCGAGATAAACAGGTTTGACCGTACCTTCAAAAATATTGACAGGACTGGTGGGAAAGTCTCCCATTAGACAGAGAAGTGTTTCTGTCCCCAAAAATTTTTTTGAAATTTGCTTGGAACTTATGTGTCCCGTTAGGCACGAAAGGGTTAAACTAACTTGGATATTGTTTCAATAAGCTCCATAAGTCCAAAACTGTTTTGATTTTAAAAATACTCTTTTAGTCTCTTGATACCATGCGACCACTTTTCAGTCATAATATCTGTTATGAATAGTCTTATTGGATTAGATTTTAAATTTATAATTTTTGTATGTTTTTTATCATATTACTAAGGGTTTACTAAAATGCTACTTTTTAAATAATATTTTTTTTTAAATAAATAATCACTAATGTTATTTATGCATCTTTGTTTATTATAAACCTATCACAAACTGTTTATTCTATTTTTAGATGTAGTGCTAACAAATAGAGTGAGTGATAGTATAAGGCAAGCATTTGATGATGAGGTTGGTATTAATGTTATAGAAACTTGTATTCATTTAATTTTTACAGTTATTGTTTTCAGCATTTTCTTAAAGCTTAGTTATTACTATTAGTATTGAGTTATTTATATTATTTTACTTAATTCATGTAAAACTTGTCGCTTATAGTTTATAATTTTTTTTTATCTCTACAGTAGTTTATTAGCTATTTTGAACTAAGTATGCTATTTATATAAATTTAAAGTGCATAATTAATTTATTTTCCATCATAGGACACTTCTGATTTAAAATTTAATGTAGATGGAAAAATAATTCATGTGCACAAATCTATTCTTAAAATACGGTAAGTTGAAAGTTTTTATTTTTGTGTAATATATTTTTATCCTTTTATTGATATAGTTGTTTTGTATGCATTGCAACACATACTACAACGTTACGCTGAATTTTTTAAAAAATTAATTTGACAAGATCACTAAATTGCTTATTTTTCTTTAAGTAAAATCCTTGTTATTACCAAAGGCAAACCTGTTAAACTTTTGTGCCAGGTTTGAGGAGAACTTTCTGTGCTGTAAAGTTCTTGTATTCTACTCACTGAATGCACAGAAATTACATTTTAATCACAAAAATTAAAATTATTTTTATTATTTTTTATTTAAAAGCTAATTTAATCAATAAATGTCTTATTAAGCCATTTTTTGTACTTATTTATTGTACTAATTATTTATTTTTAAGTGAAAATAATCATGCAAGTTTTTGTTTAATAATGTCTTTTGTAGTAAAATTTTCATCTAACCTCTTAAACAAAGCAATATTATATTTTGACAGTGAGTTGCCTTTTTATATTTCACGCAAAAGCGAAATGAAATTTTTTAAATGAATAAATTTTTTATCTTCTAGTGCATATCTTTTTTATAATTTAAGTAATCTCATTTTTTTAGGTAAGTTTCCTTTGTTACAAATCGAACATAAAAAATGCCTTTAAATACAATTTTAGGATAAAAATATTAAATAAAGCTATTGTTTTGTCTTTGATTCATGACCTTAAAGCTTTTCAACTTGGGCACTAGCACTCTTTAATTATTAATCATTGTTACACTGAATATGAACGAAATAACAGAGTGCAATACATTTTCTCCATTCTTCTAATTAATAGTCCCACAGCAGACTGATTCTAAAGACACTAAAGTCAAGCATTACTGGTTACTGTCAGTAAGCAGGTTTGTGACCACTTTAATGCACGTGGGTGCGCAATATTGGTCCTCCTCAAACTGTTCTAATGTAAAGTGCTCGACTTTGATTGCAGATCGTCTGACTATCAAAGCAGGGGGATTATCCCCTTTGCCAAGGATCATAATTACGATGGCAGGTCTTTGGATCATCCTCAGGGATGTTTCCCAGACCGTTGCTAATAGCGCATTGTGCAGTCCCAAGTACCTTCCTACATCTAATTTCTAATAAATGATGATTTATAAGTTTTATCACCTCATATAAATACTAAACATTCTAAAAGATTAAATGAAATATAAATCTACTATGTTTGTGGAAAATTTAGTAAATAAAGAGAACAATAAAATCTGTTGTGTAGTATTTAGTATACAAGGAAGGTTTCTCCTTATATTTGAGTTAAAATGTTTAAATATTTTTTTGTTTATTTTTTTCATAAAATTATTAATTTTTTTTTTTGCTTGTAGCTGTGACCACTTTCGCTCAATGTTTCAAGCACACTGGGGTGAAGACGAAAAAGAGTAAGTAAACTATTAGATTATATTATAAACTAGCTGAATGCCCATTCTTTGTACAGGGTAATAAAAAATCAATAAATCAGTACTGAAAAAAAACACTACAAAATCTTGCACAAATCTGAAAGAACCAACATAATTAAGAAAGCTAAAATAATTCCAATATTTTTTATTTACTATTATATTTTGCTCCTCTCGGGAAGCTCTGCATTATTGGATTAAGCAAACACATTTTTAGTAGTACAACTCGTCAAAATAACTGTTAACAGCTTAACTGCATTCATTATCATTTGGCATGAAACTGTTGCTATGATATTCAAAATTTTGCCTAATCGAGCAATTTTCTCTATTACTTACCCCTTTTGAAAGATTGTAAAAATCTCTTCCCACAGTATCTATATTGAAACTGCTCAGTATTGATGCAATTTTACTAGGTAACAATTATACTAATACAATACATTGTACTTATACTATTATATTTGTTACCCATTTAAACTGCACCAATCACCATGATGCCAGTAGTGCTTATTGCAAAAATTAATAAAGTATCATTACCAATTAGTAACTATTACCAAAATTAATTAAGCATCATTGGCTTCAAAAATAATACAGTGATTTTTGTTCTTTTCTTTTAAACGAATCGGAACTAATTCCCCAATAATTTAGCTTTTTAGAGCAGTTGGAGTTCTTTCTATTTTTGAAATACAATAAAGAGAGTATGGGTCTATAAAAAAAGTTAAGTTAAGTAAAAAGTTAAGAATATTGAAATTGGCTGTTTTAAAACTCATTGTTGGAGGAGGAGAGCAATTTTTTTTTTAAATGCTGAAGTGGTTGCCTGCTGCCAAACCCTTGCTTTAAGTTGGCAGTGTGCACAACTCGTTAAAACTGTATAGTTTAAAACTTCTAAATCGTAATTTTTCATGCTGTTGTAGTTTATTAATAAACAGTCAGTATTCATTTATTTTACAATGTGTAATATATGTATTTAATTACATGGGAATGGAAATAGAAATAAGAACACTGTCCTATCCAGCTTGTTTGTTATCCTGCTTGACCTTACACTACATTATCAGAAAGTTAATAGTTTACTTTATATCTTATAACACATAAATAAGAAAAAAAAGATAAAACATTATAAGACAGTTAACAGTTTACTTTATAACTTATAAAAAGATACAAGATTATTTTCCTGAAGTTCTATAAATGAGTAACAGAAGCCAATGTTCAGTTGCTAGTTCAAAGTTTACTTAAATGTTCAGCTTTGGACTATGAACTTTTTTTGACTTTCTCCAAACATTTTACTCAAAGGCTACAATAAGGAAAAAGGGCAATAATTAGATCCTAAATGAAATGTTTATCTGTTTTTTAAGGAAAAACCATCTTTAAAATGTAATTTTTTTTTTCATTTTGTAGTTTTAGAATTATTTATATGATTAAAATAAGTAAAATGATAACTGATTTTTTTAAATTATAGTGCATTTTGTTTAATGTATTTTATAGCACCATTGACATCACACAATTTTCATACCCTGTTTATCGAGCCTTTTTGAAATATTTATACACAGATGAAGTTGATTTGCCTCCAGAAGATGCGATTGGTAATTCATAATTAATTTTCTTTTCAAATATTGTTTATGTAAAGAGATAATAGTTATCGTCAAAAGCAATTAAAACTTTTGATACTACATCTTAAGTGTACAGAAGTAACAAGAACATTGGAAATACTTGATGTGTTTTGACAAAACATTTGTATATTTTTCAGAACCAAAGTTATTAGCTGCAAGATTTAACCCATCAGCTTAATTTTTTCCCCTCCCAAATGGTCAAGCAAGTGAAAAAAAATTCCACATAATATTTTACTTTCAAATGATTCTGTGCATAGAAAAAGCCTCAGATTTTTTTTTTTCGGTGCCAAAACACTTATATAGAATTAGATAAACTATCTAGAATTAGATTGGAGTAAAATGACATTTCATCGCACAGTTTTCTGATTGCATAATTCAGTTTGAATAATAGTAGCATAAAAAAAAATGAACATTTGGAAGCAGCAAGAAGGAAAATGTCAAAACTGCCAGTGGGTTAAAAAAAAATATGTTTTGGCTAAAGAAGATTTTATTGTTCTTGTGATTTGATTACCAGAAAACAATTATCTCTAATAACTTAATGAATTTATTCTTTATTTAAATATAAATAAATCATTTATGATTGCCAGTCAGGAGTTACTTTTTGCCAAATCTTCAAAACATATGTGCAAGGAAGAAGAAATAAATTATTTGTTATGCATAACATAAGTTTTTCTTATATCCTGAATATATTTTAGCTACAAAAAGAATAATAATGATTATACCACGTCACATATTTTTCTTGAAAATAAGCCTCCCAAAATAAATTGATATTTCACATAAGAGTCAATGTATGAAACCTAATCAGCAAGGAAAAAAAAAATCCTTAAAAAGAAGTTTACGAAAACTGTGAAAGTACTTTTCCAAACCTATAAAATATATACTTGATATTAAACCGATTTCTGAATCTTCATCTGATTGTTAATACTCTATATTACTTGTTAATTTACCTTTTTTTCAAAAAACAGATTATGACCCATAGTGAATAAAAATGTAAAAACTTAATTGCGTATGTTATATAATTTTTTTTTTTTTTTAAATTCTTGACATTTCTAAGTTTGAAGGGAAGTTTTTACATATTGCTCCATGTTAAAAATGTAAAACTTTTAATCATATATGTTATATTCAAACAAATGTTTAAGTCTTGACGGATCTGAGTCTAATGGGAAGTTTCTCCATATTGCTTCGTAAGTAATAATAATAGCCGACCCTGATTTTTTTTTGTCAGACAGTTTTAAAATACTAAATACTCAATCACAACATTGACTCTGACCATATTTCTTTTTAGTCCTAGGTTTTATTATATTTTTTCAATAAAACCTTTAACAAAAAAAATTCTTTTATAACTAGGTCTGCTTGATCTTGCAAATTCTTATTGTGAAGTGCAATTGAAAAAACATTGTGAAATCATCATTAAGCATGGGATAACTGTTGAAAATGTGGCTATGCTGTATGCTGCCGCCATAAAATACTCAGCTGAGGTAATTTCTTCATATGTATTTGCCCCTGTTTTTCACTTTCATCTAAAATTAATATTTCTTGTTTAAGTAAGATTTTGCAAGTTTTATATCTAACTGCGTAAAAAATTAACTTTTATTTCTGAAAGCAGAGTGTAATTAAAATGATGGTCTTTAATTCTTGAATGTAGGTTTTTTTTTTTTTTTTTCAAACTGTGCTAAATTTTGTTGAGAACTGTGAGTTTGAAAAAAAACTTTTGAAGAAAGTTATAATTTTCATTAAAATAAAGTGATTTGTTGAACAAAAAGGTTATAAACAGTCTTAGTGTTTTGAATGATTGCTGTATTTGTAAGTTATCTTAATTCTTAAGTTACAAAAAAAGGAAGAATTCTTTATATTTCTACCATTAAGTATAATTTTATGCTTTATTTTGATCAAAAAAGTGCGTACTATTTCTACTCAATTAGCTCATTTTTGACAAAACATGGAAGTGTTAGTTAAAATGTATTTGAAAGGAAAACAAAAACTTGCATTATAAAGAAAAAGTAAACTAAAGTGTATATAATGTACATCAAGGGTACATTTAAAACTTTTAAAAGCCTTTAAAATTTGTGAAGTTTCAAAATTTTTTTACGTATGTTCAACATCATATTTGCAAGCTAAAAATGCAAATCATAATTTAAGCTAGTTTTGATTTAATTTTAGGCAGCTCTGCATTCTATTTACTGATAAAAATTTTAATGTTTATTACTGAATGTTTGATAGTCCTATTGATTCAATAGTGTACCTTAATTAATTTTCTTAATGTTTTGCTAATAACATAAAAAACATAGAAATGACTAAATGTATTACAACAACCTTTATAAAAAAAGTATAGTTTTAGTATTTAATAACAAATTTTATTTAAGAATCCAGCCATTTTAATAACTAATTTTATTTTACAATAATGCTTGCTAAATGTATTACAAGTTTTCATACTTATTGAGTTTATAGTTTAATCACACCTTATTATTTTTTTAAAAACTTATTTAATTTTTAAGTTGAAACACAATTTTATTACGTAAAATTATTTTGACTACTTTTCATCCATAATATTTTTGAACAAAATTGTAGAATTGTAGATTTTACTGAATTTTTATCATTGTGCTCAAACTGCAGCCATCCCGAGTCTAAATAATTAATTAATCCTATATGTTTTTGTTTGAAAGATATCATAGTCTTAAGTAGTAGTTTAATCTACAAATTTTTATTTATCAAAATTTTAATAATTTGGTATATGGATTATTAAAATTTCTTAATACTCCTTTTATCTATGTTAAAATATATATAAATGATTAACACTATAAGATAATCATAAAAAAAAATTCTGTAAAGTTATATTGATTTATATTTATTTTAAGATCATAATTTCTCTCCTTGTATGTAAACTTTTTATGCTAAATGTTGTATTTGGTGTGTGTTTTAGCACTAATTTCTTTCTGTCATATTTCTTGATGCATTGTGTCGTTGTGGTACATTGTTTCGGTGATACATTTTGCTAGTGTAATGCATTGTGTTTGTGATACAAAGTGTCTTTGTGTTTATTTACATTAATTAGTCATTACTTTAATAACTTATTAGCTATAAGCAAGCAGAGTCAAGATACAATAGATAGTCATCGACTGTGAAGAGATTATAGCCTTTTCAAAAATTTCACTTCAACACAATGCTGTCATTCTGCTGAAAAATTATCATTAATGCGTAACTCTTTTTACCATTAACTCAAACTTTACTCTTCATGCCATTATCTTAATAAAACACTAATTTGGGTTACCCCAATTTTAACTAATGGACTCTTACCATGATTTGGCTTTCAATCATCTTCTTACAGTGGATTGACAATTATCATTTTGTGTATTTGCTCTTTTGATTATAAAGTAATGTGTGTCTTACAGTAACGATGCATATTTATAGCATCTATAAATGCAGCTATGTATGAACTACCTATATAATTATTTAATTTTCACTCATTACTTTGGTTTATGAATTAACCTGAAATTTGTTAGAATAAAATATGATTACCTAATGTTAAAACTAAAGAACTTATTGTATGATAGAGAGTTAATGTATCAGCATTTTAAAATTTTGTGTATTACATAGGAATTAAAGGAGTTCTGCTTTGGCTTCGCTTTAAATCACTTGACTGCTGTTGCCCAAACTGAAGCTTTTAATAAACTGGATGAACTAACAGTGAAAAATTTCATTCTTAAAGCTGCTAAAAATGGAGCATTCAAGTACTGACATAAATACTGAACTAGGCTTTTCTGCAAAATGTAGGTTTATTTTTTTTATATTTTTACCTTTTCTTTTACATTCAGTTATTATAAGCTTGTCATTTCTTTTTAATAACTTACATTACTTGATTACCTTTTTTACATTGTCAAAATTTACAAATAATTATAATTAGCATTTTAAACTTAAATTTCCTTCATTTTTTTATTTTTCATTTTTATTAATTTTTTTAAGATGAAAATATTGTTTTAATTACAAATTCCATGCTTTAAGGGGGATATTAAATCCAGTTTATTGCAAAGGAGTTCGTTTTCTCTAATTAAAAAATTTTTAGTTAAAAATTGCTTAATCACAGTTGCTTTTCTAAGTTATTCTACTTTCTACGCTTGTTTTTGAGATAAATATATTGACCAGCTAAACATTATTTGATTTCAAAAAGTTGTTTAAATGTTAATTTATAAATCATTTATTCTGAATATTTTTTTTTAATGCGAAACTTATGAACCACTCTGAAATTACAAAACATTGAAGTATACGAAAAACAAGATTTTTTTCCCTTCCAGTTTTTAAATTCTGAAATACAAAGTTATAGTTGATTTTACTATTGTTAACATAAACTTTCATGATTTTTGAAAAAAATATTTTCCTCATAGCTCTTTTTTTTAAATCTATTATATTTTTTTGTTTCAATCCTCATTTTAATAATGTGTATTTATTTAGTTAATAACTATGAAATAAAAATAGATATTTGAAAGTTTGTTTTATTGCATTACCAAAAGTAAAGTTTTTGTATAAACACCTTTTTTTTTTCAATCAAAGAGTAACTAGTAGCTATTAATTATTGAGATTTATGTTTACTTGTTTCCCAAAAGTTTTAGTATTGCTTTCCTGCACTTTTCTCTTCATCTTTGATCCATTTCTTTTCAAGCATGTGTTGATGTTATCTATACCACCTTTCTCTTACTTGTAAGTAAGCTTTAGATTATTTTTCCTGATATTTCCTTTGCTAACTTTTCTATGGAATAAATCGTTTATTTTTTTTTTTTCTAATTAAATATATTTGGTTTTAGTGTGCTCTTAAATGCTAGATATAAAACTAAAATTTTTTATATTTCTCATGAACTATTTGAAAAAATTTTGTCTCTTTGCAAATATCACCATCATTTTTTAATGAAAAAAATTATTTTGAAAATTTAGCTTTTTTTTAATGAGCTTGATAACTTTTATGTATCTGATGTTGTTTTAAAAGTAGCACAAAACCTATGCGAAATCGTATATATTTCTGATTTGTTTAATATCTTTTCATGATTTTTTTTTTCAGATTACAAAAATTTATGGGACTTAATGGACTTCAGTGAAGAGATTTTGTTACATTATTATAAAAATAATGTTTCAGTTCTTTTATACTTTGTATGCTCCTTACCAGCTTTAAAATTATATATTTATCTATATCTACAGTAATTTCCTGACTATTCTGCCTAATCTGTTAAAGGGTAGTCCGGATAACAAAATACCCGGATAGGACAACATTCCACTTCCTACCCCTCTCCCAGACAAATAAAAACATATGTTACATATTTTAAAATAAATGTTCAATGTAAAAATACTCAATGTTTATTAATAAACTACAGAAATCTGAAAATTTATGTCTAAGACGAGTTATGTACATACAACCGCTTTATTTGTTTTCATTTTTTTATCCTTTATTTCCCGCAATGAGTTTTACTAATGGCTGGTTCCATTATGCCTCATTTTTTATTAGGCAAAATAGTTGGGAGCATCCTGTATATGTATATACATTTATATATTTATTATCATTAGTTTTTTTGAAGTTACTGTTAAAATGGAGTAAAGTCATCATTAAAAGCCTAGTTCAAGTAGCATATTTTCAAATTTATTTCTGTAATATTTAATTTGAATGTTAAGTTTGGTGATTAAGAAAATAAAACAAATTATTGTGATTTGTGATTGAAAAAAAGTAAAATATAATTTGCAGAGTGTATTTCAATACATTTCAAGTTATAATGTGCTGCTTGATGTTATTTTCAATCCTTCATTGAATAATCTTTAGGGTTATGATCATTCGAGATCTAACTCTTTTTTAGTTTTTCGACAGATCAAATAATCAATCAAATCTTACTTGTTTTAAATGATTATTAAGTCTATATTTTGTTTTACTGAGTTAAATTTGCTTAAAAAATTTCATTTTCAATGGTTTCTCCATAGAATAACATGGAAAAAAGAAACTGATTTTCTGTGTGACAAATTTTACACTGAATTGAGTTTAGCATTATTTTGGAAAGCTTAGGAAAATCTTTTAAATTTATCTATGTTTTGTTTTCTTATTTTGATCTTAATTAATAATGCTATAAAAAATAAAACAGTTTGTAATTCCACATTATTCCATTATTAGTTTCTACATAGAATAACGTGGGGGAAAAAATGACCGTGAAAAACATTTTATCCTGAACTGAGTTTAGGGTCAATAAATGGGTAGGAAATCTTCTAAATTTATCAGTTTTTTTATTTTCTTATTTATTGATTTAAATTAATGCAATAAGAAATAACACAACTTGTTATTCCACATTATTGCATGATTGGTTTCTAATGTGAGAAAAACCATAAACTAAGTTTAGGATCAGTAAATGGTTAATTAACGCAATAAGAAATAAATCCAGTTATTACATAGTTTTCATGTAATTCTCTGATTAGTTTCTCTATGGAATAATGTAGAAAAACATTGACCTTGTTTGTAGCAAACATATTGGTAAATGGTTAACAAAAATCTTCTACTTATATATATTTTTTATTTATTGATTTTAATTAAAAAGAAATAAAACAATTTGTAGATATGTAAATAAATATTATTTGCTTTGGGAAAACTATATTGTTGTATAATTATTTTATTTAGTTCATAACACCCTCAATTTTAAAAATATGTGATATTGTACTTATTGTTGTTTTTTCGTTCCAAACATTACATTTTTGTAGTCTTTATGGTATAATGACTAAAATATATCTATATATTGTTCTATCATTGTACAAGCATTTCTCAAAAGGTGGAAGCATAAACGTACCTAAGCCCTGACAACAACAAAGTTTAAACTTAATTCTCATTAAAAATTTTAGACTAAATATATAGTTTCGTCTAGTGACATTTTTGAATACATTTTCTGTAAATAATAAAAATAAATATTTTTTACAACAAAAATGGCCAATTTTGAACATTTATGATGTCTAAGTCAATGTAATTCCAAAACAATTTTATAAATAGTGTCCAGATGTTTACAAATAGAAATAAGAGTATAAAATTAAACTAAAATGGCTACTTATTAATATTTTTAACAAATGGTAGTAATAAATAAATTATATTTATGCATTTTCTTATGTTTTCATGAAACATTTATTAAAATGTTTTACACTTGAAATGTAGAAGTGTCAACAAAAAAAAATTTAATCTTTGTGACACCAATAGTTTCTTCATAAATTTATTGTTAACGATGTCTGGTGTCCTAAAATTCAATGAAAGAATCATTGTGTTCATTTTTTTTTTATTTAAAAATGTATATTGTGAATATTAGTGCATATAATATAAAACGAATAAAAGTCAGAATTACCTGCTGTTAGCATTGTTCTTTCCACCTTTTGAGAAGAATATTCATTGAGTATTGTATTTTTATCTGAAATATTTATTTGCAAGTTGTATATGGAAAATATAACACCTCAGTTTAGGTTTGATTTAGGATAGTGCTAAGGATTTCTGTGACTGTCAGGGAATGGATTAGATAGATGTATTTTTAAATTTTTTTTTTTAAAATTACCAATTGATTGATTAAATTCCTGGATATTATTTATTGGACTATTAATTCTAATTATTTTTTAATTTATTAAGTGTCTAACGAGTTTCTGAAATCACAAAACTTATTGTTAAAGCTTCATATGCTACTATCAAATTTATTATGTGCCATGCAATTATTATTCCTATTTTTTGTTACCAGCAAAATTTGATTTCCGACATATTTTGGAATACCTAAGCATTTAATAGAAAGGCAAAAAATAGTGTTTAAACAGTTCACACATTGCCTAGGCATTTTATTGAATACCAAAAAAACCAGCATGTTATAAAATACATATCTGATATATTTCAATAATGTATACAGATAATGTATACAATTTTTTTTACAATCACTGCTCTTTATATAAACTTTAAGAATGCTTCTCAAAAAAGAAAGACTCGTTGGGATATGCAAAATTATAGTTAAGCAATGAAAAATTAAATGTTCCCAAAATCAGTATTGAAAAAACTAATCACTATTGAGGATAGTGTGCAAAATATCAAACTTTGTTTGATTGGAGTAAATGTAGAGGATTTGAAAGATGATTTTTAGAAGCAACTGTAAGTTTCAACTAATGATCAAATAGGTTTTGAATTTGTTTCCTTCAATAGCAATGTTTTAGATTTTGCGTTTTTTTTTTTTTAATGTTAATTTGCAGCCAATGTGCTTATCTTTTTGTATTTATTTAATTTTGATAATTCTAAAAATATATATTAAGGGTTACAGAACACCCTGTACAATAGTTCTCAACTTCAGCATTAGTTCTTATTTTCAAATTAATTCTTATTTCCTTATTCATCTAATTCTAGAAGTTACTGGAAAGTCTTTAAAAAAAATTAAAAAAAACCGATCCTGATATTTTTTCTTATTTTGACAAAGTGCATTTATTATTCTAAAGAATGCCTAATTAAAGTCTATAATAATTCTCCCATTCTAAAAATGCTAGGTATTCTATAGAATGTAGGCATTTCATATATTGCTAGTAACATATTTTGTCTGCAGGTGAGTAGGTAGATGTTCACACAGCAGTTGCAAATCTTACTGATCTTAAGAGAGGTGAAACAAAAGTCGTCATAATTTCATGGGAGTTTTGACGAATTCTGTTTCACCTTCATTTTTAATTTAAAATATAAAAGTCAGTTTACATAAACCCAAAGATTCAAATAATGTTTGATGTGTTGAATTTTTGTTTCAAAACAGCAAAATGTAAACAAATTATGACAGGATTACTTTCTTACTGCATTAATTTCAAGTAATCCTGCCATATTGTGTTTGCATTTTGATAATAAGAATAAGAAAAAAAACTTTTAGCATTGGAAACTTCATAGTTTACTCTTGATTTACCTGAACTCACTTTTTTTTATATTTTAAATTCAAGGTGTCCATAAAACAGGGAAAAGTAGGCAATTTTATCAATTTGAAAAAAATATGGGAAAAGTCAGGGAATTTAATTGAAATATCTAAACAGTCTGAGAAAATGAATTATTTTAAGTTTTAAATATTTAAAAAAAAATGGTCTTGTAATAATCATTTTTTAAGCAAATATTTATTTAAATTTAAAAGCAAATATTAGTGTTTTGTAACATATTTATAATGTAATATGGCATATTTAAAAAAATAATAAGCAATAATATAATACATTCTGGCTACAAAAATCAGGTGAAGAAAATAAAATCAGTATTAAAAAAATCAGGGAATTTTTATTGAGTCTTTGTGGTCTCCCTGACGTTACTTTTTTACAGAATTAACCTTGACACATTACTTCTGCAATGTAGGGTCCTCTTAAGTTAAGATGTTAAGTCGTGCATTAAATTGTAAACTTATTTAATTATATATTATTTTGCTTACTATATTTTTTTTATGTGCATCTTTTTCATTGAGACTGATCATACTTAATTTTGAGAAAAACTTACTTTACCTCAATTTTATACCTATTTTATTATTTTGCTTTCATATAAGTTGTATAAAAATATATTAAAGCATATTATTTAAATAGTTTTTAATGTTCCTATATTCTGTTTGCTTTTCACAATAGTAATGTTTTTTGAAATGGAATTGTTGCTTTTATAAGGGAGCAAAATCTATTTGGTATAAAACTAGGGATTATCAATCAAACTTTATAAGTATTTATTTTAATTTGTGGCATGTGTTATGTAAATGTACATCTTTTAGCGTGTATTTTATTGGTTCCTGCAAATTATTTAATTGAGTGAGGTATTTTTAATCAGAGCTTTTTGCTGTCTCTTGTCTTTCATTGGGTGCTGTGAGGGTGAGCACAAGAATATATTGTAAAAGAATGAAATTCCTTATTATTGTTTTTGTTTTCAAATGATATATGTATATTTTGCTGCACCATTGATTGTATGTTATTTGTTTTGTAAATTTCAAATTGTTGGATATGCATTTATGAAAATATGTTTTTACATTTTTGTATATTTCAAAGCAATAAACTTTTATAATTTATTAATTTAAAATTTTGTATAATTTTTTGAACGTTTGATGACACTGTAGAGAAAGTATCAATTTCTCTCTCTAACTCAAATACCGCTGTTAACTGAACTTTGTACAGAAGTTGATTTTAACACTTTGCTTTTTTCTTTACTTCTTTTATTTTTGTAGTAATTACTGTACTGCGATGAAAAGTTTAGTAAATAGTAGACCTTTGTTCACCGATTTTGGTAAAGAAGTCGATTTTTAAACACTTTTCTGTATTTTTCTTTTTTTCTTCTTCTCTATTGTATTTTTGTGATAATTATTGTATTATGATAAAAAGTTTAGTAAATAGTACACCTCTGTTAACCGAATTTAGTACAGAAGTTAATTTTTAAACACTTGTCTTTTTTTTACTTCCCTTTTTTTTTGTATTAATTAACAGTTCTATGATGAAAAGTTAGGTAATTATTAGACGTTTAGTAAAGTTTGAAATATGCTGATTTTAACTCTGGTAAAAGATGTGCACACCCACAAAAATCATGAATGGTATTTACCATATTGAAATAATATTCTGACATATTTATTAATTTAATTCCCTTTAATTTAAGAGATCTTCTATTTTCAATCGATTATTAAGACTCCTTTACATTTAATTTGAATAATATTGCCCATTTCGCTATACATATTTATTTTTAACTTATTTAACCAAATATTTTTTACAAACCTTTTTCACATGCACTAATTTAAGCTTTCCATATTTTGATTAATAATTGTCTTTAAATATATAGGATCTATAGAGGCAGCCACAAATAACACAGGTTATCCGGAGCAATAAGATTATGATGGCTTGGCCATATCTGGTGAAATCAAGAAAGTATTGTAGCTAAAATCTTTACTTTTGAAAATACTATGGGACCTCTGATCACATGGGTAGACAAGTAGCTGTAAAAAAGTTATGTGTCTTGAAAGTAAAAAATTGGAAAGTAGTCGCCATGGATTGGAAATCGCCGTAGTGGAAGCAGCCAAGGCCTGCAAAGGGCTGTTGTGCTCATAAAGAAGAAGATTTGTCTTTCAAATTCAAAATTAATATGCCAATTACAGATAATAAAGGCATCGCCATTTGGCATTATAACAACAGACCAATTATCAAGGTTTATAGCATCCTCCAAACATTTCAAATTTCGCTTGCGTGATTTTGACTTGTAATTTTGATTGGAATACATTTCACGTTTTGGCCTCTGTTTAAAAATTAAACGGAAGAAGGCAAATTTTGTTTATTCTAATCAATTATACTCAAAATAAAACTATATTTTTTATTTCATCAATCCGTAGCAAAAATTTTATCTTGAGCCCCAGTTGGGCTCAATATGGGCCCTATATGAAAATACTCCGAAGGGCCAATATTGGGATGTCTGGAATTTTCATTATTGGTCCTATATGGGGCCAGTATCGGGCCTATATTAGCTGAATAATGTAAACTTTCTCGATGGAAAGGAAGAGTTGGTTGAAGTTTTTCTGTGTGAAACTTGTTCCAAAAAGTTGTAAGTGAAATTGACCTGTGTGGTTAAGAGTCTTAGTGACTCATAATTCTATGTTATTATTAAAGGAAAGTATGATTGACTTAATTAATGTTCACCAATCACCCCATATATATATACACACACATAAAATTGACTACTGCTAAAATTTGAAATTTTTTTCTTAAATAGTGACTGAATGATTTAGAAATAATAGTGTACTGAATGATTTAGAAAATAAAGAAGAAACAAATATGAGGAATGCATTTATTAATGACATGATATTTATACTAGATTGATGTGCTATAAATAATTGTGAATAGACATGCAATTTAAGATGTATTTGAGCACTTCATATGACTTGTGGCATATTGTACTTTATGTACACGATGACTATTTTTGACATATTTCTTTTTATTAAACAAATCGTACTTTGGCTCTCAGTCCTTTTCCTTCCATTTCATCATCTGCAGCTATAAGAATAATGAATGTTCCACCCCGAGATGTCATTTTGGTTCCTGGTTCTATGTCTGTTCCACAGTAACTGAAAGTAATTATTAGAATTTTAATTATTTTTTTAAAGGGAGGATAAATAGACGCCGGGAATAGGATGAATGTGGATTATTTAGCTGCTTTTGGTATGCATCAACTTGTAAATGAAGTAAGACTGTTGAGTTGCGCAACGCATAAAGTTTTATTGTAGCAGGAGTAATTTTAAATTCTAGTATACGTTACACGCTTGGCAAAACTTTGAAAGACATCGTCAACGCCGAAATAACGCGTTGACATTTGTGCCAATGTCGAAACGACCTTTTCGCGATTGTTGCCAAGAACTAGCGTGGAGAAAAATATAGAAAATATTAACTTGAAAATTGCAAGGAAATAAACATACCTTGAAAAAAAGGTTATAAATCAAAGAAAAGCAGTTACCCCCGAATCTCGCCAAATCTACAACTACACGTAGACTTTGAAATTAAAAAATACTACAACTTTATCTGAAAAAATACTACAAAATACCACGCATTCTTAAGCGCCATCTACAGTAGCAATTTGGAAGTTTTAATAATATTAAAAGGCTAAAATACGATTAAATGAATAATATTACTATTGAAAGGATGAAATAAAAATATATATTACTAAGAATAAAATAATTTTAAAACAGAAATGCAATTATCCTTTTCTTTTTGTGCACTTATACTTCAGGTTAATGCGTAGTATTAAAGATTTTAATCAGAAACTTCGTCTTAGAAGAATTGTGTGTATCATAAATGTCTTTTGTGTATCATAAATGATATACAACAAATTTGTAGAAAATCGTACTTAAATTAAAAAAATCTCATATTTCATTTCATATCCTACACATAAAAAAACATAAAATCTATTTTAACAATGTGTTAGTTGCACAAAAAGCAGGTTATATTATAATCTACATGTAAGGAATAAATAAACTTTATTGTTTTTATTGGTACAACATACATTTGCAGGCTTGTGGTCTCAATTAAAGCTTATAAACCTTTGTCAAGTTGAAGGAAAGATAGCACAACACAAAGAAGAACATCACAAAGAATACATCAAGGGTTACGGCGGGATTCGAACCCGCCACCTCCACGCTTAACAGAGCGTTTGGCGGGCGACACCGCTCGGCCAGGGAGCCCCCTAAACTTCTGTTTCTTACTATCATCACTAGTTAGAGAGACTAGTTTAAAACAAACGATTAGCGGTACATCTTGATTTCCATGGCTATTGTTATTTAAAACGCGCCAAGAATAACGCCAAGCTAGAATAATTTGCATTTAGTTCTAAATGTATCTGATTGGTTTAAATCAAAAATTGCTTTTCACTTTAAGAAACTGAAGTGGCACTTCTCTTTGATTTTAAAATTGATAAAAAGAAAAAAAAGCATATTAATACCACTTTTTAAAAAAATACTACATCCCTATTTTTTGGTGAAAAAATACTACTGTAGCATTAAAAATACTACGTCTGGCAACCCTGATACTACAGATTGCTAACTTTATTATCTTCCAAACATCGCCAATGTTGTCAAATCCAGCTTATAAAACCACCCTTTTTTAAAAACGCAATAAAATTTCCTGGGTTGTCTTATATTTGGAGATACACTTTGGATTATCGCCAAGTTAGTCTCCGTGATGGGCGATGTTTAATTTATGACGACCCGAGTATTTTACTGTACTTGTTTTAATGACGTTTTTATGTTTATATATATTTTTGTTAATGTTTATGTATATTTTTTTATGTGTTTTAATTATATTTTATTGAAGTTTGTTTTCGGCGATATTTTATTGACATGCAAGCATGAATACCGAAAAAATAAATAAATAAAGGGGCCGAGTGGTATCGCCCGCCAAACGCTGTGTGCAGCGTGGAGGTGGGCGGGTTCGAATACTGCAGTAACTCTGGATGCATTTGTTAGGTCCTCCTCTAAATTTTTTTATCTGTCCTTCTACTTGACAAAGGCTTATAAGCCTAAATTGAAAGCCTGCGAATGTATGTAATTTCAATAAATAAATAAAATAAATCGCTATTTTCGTTAAAAGGTAGTATCCCTCGAAGTATCTTTTCCCTATTCTTTTAATATTAAATATTTGTTAATTATTTCTGCAAAGCAGTTAAGATAAAAGTTTCAAATTAGCTGTAATATAAAGTAATAATAAATTGAAAAAAAAAATTATTTTCGTAAAATGATACTAATTTTAAATAGTCATATTTAAAATGAATCGTTTGATTTCTAAAATATATAAATTTTCTAAAATAAAAAAAGAATAAAGATGTAGATATAGTGACTGAATTACTTACAATGTTCCAGTATAATAATCAGTATTTCTTATTTCAACTCTTTCGTTAACACAGCGTCCATAAAAAGAACTAGATTGTTGTTGTAATCTTTCCCTGAAGCTGAATTCTTCAAACTCTACTTCGACTTCCTTCCTTCTTGGTGCCTAAAATAAAAGGTTAAATTTATATTTACTCAAAGTGTTTTTTTAGTGTTTTTCGTTTTTTAGTTCCCTTGAAGTCAAAATATGTTTCCGACGTTAATGTGTGTTGTTTATTTCTGAAATAAAGGGGTAAAATTCCAGCAGAAAATGAAGTAAAATAATATGCGCATGAGAGGCTACTGTTTAAGGATTGAAAGAAAGCAAAAATGCTGTAAAAACCTAACAAATAACTAATGAGAAAAGTGAAGTAACGAAAAAAAAAAAAAAAAAAAAAAATCAAAACACGTTTGATTGCCAGAGAAAATAGAAAGGGCTTTTAAGGTGGTTATTTTTTTATTTTTTTTGTCGTATGCCTCTTTTTAGGCAGAGGGTGTGTGATTGTTCCTGTTTTTCAGTGGCGCCATCTATGGCCAGTAATTCGACTTCTGCCACACCATTCACTCAACCACAAACCCGTTTATAGGGCGGCTCACATTCACATACACAAAAGAGAAAGGACACAGAACACACAGAGAGAAAGAAACATCCATGCCTTGCCCGGGATTCGAACCGAGAACCTTTCTGATGCAAGGACAGTTCCCTGCCCCCTACACAAGCCAGTCGACTTGAAGAAGAAGGGAGGCTAACACTGGGGAGCTGTGCACAGTCCATTAGTTCATTTAATAATTTCTCATTGAGTTTATTGGAAGTTATAAACACACAATTTATGAATTCATTTATTTTTAAGTTCAGAAGGTCAAGTTTATGGCTGATTTCTAATTTAATATTTTTGAAATCCTATTGCCTTCCTACTAAAAAGGATGGTCTTAAAAATCACATTAATTTTCGTTATTAAGCTAAATGAATTTCTATATATAAATTAATCTCTATCTCTACACTATTTTAACTTAACATTACTAGAAAAAACTGTTTCTATAAAGGCTTGAAAACATTTCCAAGTTTCGTCAGGTAATCAAACTAATTTTTCATCTCACCTTCCTTTCTAGCAATTGGATAGATTTCGTTAGTGTTTTTATTTTTATTTTTCATAGCTTAAATATTAATTTGCGATTCTTATTGTATATACTTTTTTGAGTACATTTTTAAAAATATTTTAAACATATATATTTAAGGCACGATGATTACGAATTACCTGTATAAAATTACTTAAGGTGCGAGCTTGGAATTGATATTATGAAAATTTCACTTGCTTCGAAAAATATGACGGTGGTTCAGCGCCGAAGGGCGCTGAAAAACAGGCGCTTATTCTCAAGAATCACCTGACGTGATTCTTAAAAAAATATAAAGTGGGTCAAACAAAGCCCTTATTTATCTTTTCTGTGGCTTTTTTTCTTTTCGTTTCGCTGTTTCAAACTTCTTTTGTTTTCCTCATTCAGGTCTGGTGAGTCATGAGAATGGGTGCCTATTTGTGAGAGCTCTAAGCATGTCGAACGTTGAAACAAATGAAGTTTCGATATTATCAAGTATATCTTTCGTTTTAGTGGCTGGGAATTATTCAGTTAAGATGAAGGAAAAAAATAGAATAGTGACTATGTTGAACAAACGTGCTATTTGAATTTTCGCTCTAACAGTAACCGAACGAAATAACTGTCACGAATTCTGCCATTGTTTCCTGTGAGTTTGGAATGGGTGACTATACTTACTACCCCATTAAAAACTTTATTCGCTTTAAATATATAATACTAGGAAGTAACAGTCGATATGTTTCAAGCGCTTAAGAATAGGCTCCCATTTTCAAGAGTTGCCAGACATGAATGATAAGAGACAAAAGTTCTCTGAAATATAGAACGTAAAGTTGCCAACGAAAAATGGAAAAATTAAAGTGAGAAATAATACTAGAAAAACCACAGTAAGCAAGAGAGGATAACAAAAAAAAAAAAAAAAAAAAAAGTTGGAAAATTGAACAAGAAGAACCATAATGGCTGACAGGGGCAAATCTGAGCAAAATGCATTATCAAGCGATATGAAGAGGTGGTGAGACACTTGTGTTGTTTACAAGGGAATCAGCATTCATTTGAATAAAACAAGATTCCAGGGCATCAAGATGAGCTGGTGTGACTTACTGTTATAATCCAACTACAACTCATTTCAGGTTCTTTTCTTTCTGGAAAACCAGGAGTTTCAATTATTGTTTCATCTGTTATATTTCCTCCACAGGGTGGATCATCTACAAAAATGATAGACATAAATTAATTTTATACGGAAGTTAAAGAGTTTTGAAAAAAAAAAAAAAAAAAAAAAAAAAAAACTCACCATAGTATGGCTTTACAATGTATTCACATAGTTCCCCTGACGTGTGAGGAGGACAAACACAAGGGCAAGGTCCACCCTCACCTTCTCTGTATGGACCAAGATAACCACCATTTTCACATCTTTGTCCCCGATTCGGGCATTTTGCTACAAGCAAATCAATCGGTATCATCATCAAACTTATATTTTAAAACTAAATTAGTACAACTTTTTTGAGAAGTTTAAACCAAGAAACATAACTCCACTCTATTACTTAATGCACCAAATAAAAAACACTTTTTTTTTAGATACTTACAATCGCATCTGTACATTGAATTGATAATTTTGGCATCTCTAAAGCTTACGTCATTTCTTTTCATTCCAACTAATCGTTGATAATGAGGATTGCGACTGACGACTGTGTTTCTTTCGAACATGCGGCTGCTGAAAGCCTGTCAATGAAAAATTGCGTAAAGATCACTAGTTTACATTAGTAGTTTACTTAAGATTACATCCATATTTTAGATTGTACATTATGCGTATCGTTGTTCCGTGATTACCACTTTTAATACATATTTCAAAAAATATTATCAATGAGGAAGTGTAAAAAGTATATTATTAAAGGTCTAAGACTAATTTTTATGCTAGAAAAAAATAAAAACCATTTCATAATCCAACGAAGCACTACTGAGGGAAGTGCGACTGAAAACGCGAAAATCTATTTGATTGCTGATGGTAACATAGAAACTAAACTTGTTTTAATGCTATTCATCGCCATTTTCAGATTTGTTAACATATTGATGGCGTTTTCGCTTTCCCCCCATTTAAATGTTAATTCAAGAATCATAATAAATGTATTTTTTTATTTTTACTTTCGGCAAGGATTCAAAATTTGTATATTAAGGTTAGTCATTACGAAACATTCTGTGTAAAAACTATTGAAAAACATATAATGAATCAAGTTAGTTTTGAGAATGAACAACCATATAGTAACGTAGTATTTCTTACTTGAGAATGGTAATGCATAATTGATGTTAAGTCATATTCAACACCATGAGGATTGTCCAGGCCTCGCCAAAATTGAGGGCGACCTCCTAATGCTATATTTCTCCATAATACTCGAACATGGCGATCTCTATCCAGTCGTGATTGCTCATGATTGAGACCTAGTGCATGTCCGACTTCATGAACAACGACATATCTCTAGAATAAAAAAATGCAAGTAAGTATAGTTTAAGCTTGCCCAAAAATTTCATTTTAAGCATTGTCATTACAACTTTTAAATTAAATTATTAGGAATTAAATTTCAATTTAGTTGTTTAACCATCAAATTAGATTATTTTTTTATAAGTATAAATAGAGAGATGATATAATCAAGACCTAATGCAGTTCCGATATTTTTATTTATTTATTTTTTAAACTTCTTTCCTACTCTAGAATTTGTTAAATTTCTCGTAAATAGGTGATTTTGAAAAGACTCATAATGATTATTTAAGGGGTGTTTTTTGTGAAAAAAAGTTCACGTAAACAGGTTAACCACCATGCTCACCAGATCTGCTAATATGCTGAAAGACTCATTTTCTATTATGCCTAGAGAAGCTCTTTAAGAAACCGAATTTTAAAGAACTGAGATGCAGGGGAAACATTACATTGCCATGTTAGACTTCAATTGGCAAAACTAAGTATAAAAATACATTGTTTAAAAATTTTACGAATATTATGCTTTGAAATAAATGAATGACTATGGATGATAGATGGATTACACAGGGGAACAGTTTTTTTTAATTTTCTGCTGCATATATATTTTTTTAGACAGATCTTAAATATATTCGTATCGCTGATTTTAAATCTGAAATCGGTTTATCTTTTTTTGAGTTACAGTTTATTTTTTAAATGACATTTTCAATGTAACTTTTTAATTAATTATTTAACTTTAAAAACGTCATATAAAACAGGGGGTCATATAAATATTACTACAAATTTAGCTGTTTCTTCGCATGCTTTTGAACAGGTCATAATGGGAAAGTATCCCCGGCTGCATACGACAACATTTACGCGTGACCCCCTGTTACGTATAACATTTATAAAGTCGTACATGTTGACGAAAATAGACTAAAAATATCATTTAAAAAAATCCACTTCTTTAGGAGCAAAAATAATTTCAGATTTGAAATCTTCACACCCAAATTAGGCAAAATAAAGAGGTTTGTATAAATGCACCAAAAAATTTGTTCCCTGGTCACATGTGTCAACAATTACTGTTACTTTTGTTTTTTGTAGAAGTTTGTCGTTGCTTTCTTCGCACGCAGCACAAATTTCTTTTAGGACATAAAAACTGGTCTGTATACCTTTTCACACCTGCTTCCAATTGATAGATCTTGGCCAATTAATGGCAATAAATTTCTTCCCATGGACGACCAACAACTGTAAAAGGAAAGAAATGTAACTTTATTGGGCGTATGATGAGAAGCTTCAGAAAACTCGCCAATAGATTTTTATCTTTAAACAGTTATTAAAGAGAATTACTTTTGATGAGTTGTATTGTAATTTTTAAATTGCTGTGATACTTACCCATTTCTGTCACCTCTGAATCGAACGTACCACAACTGTGTAGTTCTTTCAACGAATCGGACGCATGTCATATTTTCCCAATGCTCCATAGCATCTCTTATCGCTCGACGTCCTAAGGGATTGAGAGCTATGGAAAGAAATTTAAAGAAAGTTTTCAAGATTAGAATAGGGAACGAAACTTTCAAAAAGGCAAATAAATTATTTATACCATTGGACAACAGCAAAAAAATCTTTTTTTCGAGATTATTAAAGTATTCCATCTAAAATAGCTATAGAAGTAGTTCCCAACTTGTGTTAATACATTCTCTCCCCCTTTCATTATTGCTACGGTTCATTTCTCTTTTTAAAAATTCAAAACTGATATGTTTGTTCAAATTTTGATTATTTTTTATCTCGATCGTTTATAATGCACGTTATACATAACTTATAACAAGGGTTGAAAATTAAACAAAAGCAGGAAATTTGTTTTACTGTCGTAGTTTATATTTTATGTTAGCAAACTATATATTCAAACTCCCCTCCAACCCCAACAGGTATGATTTGTTATGTGAACATGGAAAACTTTGTGACCCGATTTATTTACCAAGCACTAGACATCATTTACTACACGGGGAGTCTTCGGCCGATGGGGATCGAACTCACGACCTTTCCAACATGGGCCCAACGTCCAACCAACCAGGCAATCCCGGCCACAGTTTTTATTTGTAACATAGTTGAGAAGCTTAACTAGCAAATATTAGTCTTCACAAATGATCCTCTGATCGCAAATGATAACGCTCTAAACGCACTTTCTAGCAATTTTAAATAAAATTTCAAAAATTTTTGACTAATTTCTCTTCAAAGATGTCTTGGAAACGAATTTTAAATGAATAAAAATCCATCTTCCAAAATATTAAGGTTTTTATTTTAAACGAACTAAATAAGTTTCGAACTGCATGAATTTAATCAAAAACAGTATACATTCAAATTCATTTTTGAAGATATATTGAAATCTTAATCAATATCTTCAAATCAATAATCAATATTTTCACATAATCAAGATTAAAATCACTTTTGAAATCTGCCGCAGAAATTAATAAGTGTAATCAGTTAGACCTCATCCCCCCAAGAGGAATTCTCCTGAACCACTGAACAATAATTTTCATTTACTTACAATAATGCAAGGTGTAATAAACAGTTGATCGAGGCCAAAGAGCTAACAAGTTGATGGTGCCCTTTCTGTGGGATAATTCCTTATGATCATCTGCATATTTTGGAACGACAATATCACCTTCGACGATTCTTTCACCAGTTTCCGTGAATGAAGGATTTCCACCGAAAAGCATAATCTTAAAATAAATAAATAAATTGTATTTTTTTAATAATAAATAATAATAATAATAAAATAATAATGTTAAAATAAATAATTGAATAATAATAAAATAATAATAATAAAATAAATAATTGAATAATAATATTAAATGAATAATAATAATAATAATGTTAAAATGAATAATTGAATAATAATAAAATAAATAATTGAATAATAATATTAATTGAATAATAATAATAATAATTGAATAAAACAAATAAATAATAATAATAATAAAATAAATAATTGTAATTGAATATTTTCAAAGGTAAATGTATGCTTGTAAAAAAATTTAACTATTAAAGAGTGTTCAAATGAACATAATTATTTTAGAATGTTCATTTATCAGTGTAATTTAATGCAATTTTAGGGTTTGGGGCAATGTAATGATAAGCTATATTTTTTCTAAAGGGATATATTTTTTTTCTGGATATGTAGTTACAAGTTTCTGAAATTTATCCAGATAATAGTTTTAAATAATAGTTAGTAATAAATTTTCCCCAGATAATACACACAAACATCTTTTTGTCTACTCAATTGTAATAATTTTTTTTTTTTTACCAAAAATAAATTAATAAACAAATAAAGAAAAAAAAATCACTTATAAAATCCCACAGTTCAACAATGCGAAAAAGTGGCTGATCATTAGAATACATCAAGCCATTAAAATGAGAAACACAATCCTTGTTTTATGATTCACTTCTTATTTAAAATTAAAGAAAATAATTATTTAGCTGCTATTTTACCTGATCATTTGCTATTGTTTTCAAATCTTCTTTTGTTTTCAAATCTTCTACCTGCCATCAAAACAAGTACAAATACAATGAATCTTAGAGCACATAATTAATAAAATTTTTGTTTAGTTAGGAAGCACGAAGTTTTAGAATGAGTTCTAGAAAAGTTTTAATAAAATAGACGCCTCAAGGTTACGAGATTTCCCCATCCTCAACACTTTCCCCCTTTCCGCTACCATAGTTTCGACAAATCTTGCTTTTCCCCCACACCAATATTTTCTAGCTTCTAATGAAACGTATTGCAATGAGGAAAAATCAAGATTTATCGAAACTATGACAACAGAAACGGGAAAAGTGGGGAGAGAGGAGAAATCACGTAACCATGAGACGCTTATTCTATTTACAAAGAGCATAGAATAATTTTAGAATATGCTATCATGTTAACAACAATAGGAAGGACTTATTCTACAATTATATATTTTTGCATTTGCGCAATGGAAAAAAAAAAAGAAAAGAAAAAAAAAAACGAAAATAAAATTAATAATGAATTGAAATCAATAATATCAAAAAAAATTAGTAATTTAAGAAAGTTACACTTAAAGTAAAATTTTTATAAAAGTATCAATTGCATTAAATTTATAGAAAAAATGCTTTTGTTAGACAAAAAGACAACCAAGTCGAAATTGGTTATTCTATCATCAATATCTTAAAAAAGAACACGATATGTTAGCTCTTACAATTATATTAACTAATAATTATATTTAACAAACTACTTTTGAAAGCAACAATTCTAAAATGTAATTTTTAAAAAACTATTACCAATTAAAAATTATATATATATATATATATATATATATATATATATATATATATATATATATATATATATATATATATATATATATATATATATATATATATATATATATATATATATATATATACGATTATTACAATTCTATTTTTTTTCATAATTTCCATTTTTTTATGAGTTTCTCATATATTTCTGAATTTTTTCTTTTAATATCTTACGAACTCTTTTAAGCGGCAAATTTATACACTCAAATTTCCAGAGGTATGTTTTAAATGTAAATAAATCAGTTATTCACATTTATCTCAATATTTTTTAAACGGATTTCATAATTAATATAATAACCATGAAATATGTGCTATGTTCATGTGATTTATACTAATTGCAGTTTAACCCTTTAAAAATGTTTAAACGTGAGAAGAAGTTAAATAATCTAAAACTAAAAATAAAATATTTATTAATGAACTTGTTTCACTACATCCTATGACTTTGCTTATATTGTTGCTCGCCATATAGAAAATCGTCATATTTTTCTAGAAATAAAATTACTTATAATTGTCCCATGACGTTCCTGTGTTTCATGGTTTTGATTGTACTATTGATCCACGATGGCTCAGTGGGTAAAGCATTGAGCTATTATTTATTTTTTAAAAGAAGAATATGTCTTTTTTCCTAATTTTAAATTCAAGCTCATCCAGCTTCAGATCGATGAGTACCAACATGTCTGGGAAATAAAGGCAGCTAGTGCGCAATGCTGACCACATACTCACCATCATAGTCTCGAAACTGAGGAACAGTTACCTCCACGACTCTCTTGCCTACAACGATCTGCTACGCAATACTTTATTACAATATATATAATACTTTTTTATTATATTATTAATATATAATTTGTGTAAAATAAAGAAGTGAAAAAAATGTTATAAATTACTCCGTTTTCTCTGTCTTCGCCGTCTATAATATAGTCTCCATCCATGTCTTCCTTAGCCGCTGGATTTTGAAAATTGGAATTACAGTTGCTCCTTCCATGGTCATGAGGCTCATACAATTCAGGGGGCAAATTGTACGTTTCTTCCTGTATGAGACAAATCATACAATACATTAAAAATGTGATGTTTTTTGCGAAAAAAATTTTTTTAAATAATTTTTTATCATGAAAAATCATTATTCGCCAACATTTCTGGATTTTAAATTTCAAAGCAAAATATAGCGTTATGGATTTAATCCATTAAAATAATAAATAACGCCATTTCTGTATATATGAAGTTCATTAACATTTCGAATAGATTTAGCAGCTGCAAAGTAGTCTTGCATAATGTTAAGGTTAATTGATTTGTTAATTTATTTTGCACAAGAATGCTTTATGCACCTCGTATTAAAGTATTTAAAAAAAAGAGGTAAATATTCAACGCTTCTTTGCACAAAGTGAAGTAAAAATTTATAATGTAAAGTGAACACTAAAAATATGGGAAAATGATTAAGTTACACTAACAAAATAATTTCAGGCCAAAATAATACCTTATTTTAACTTTAGAGAGGTTTTTTTTATATTTCCAATGCGCTGCACAATCAATATTCCCAACGAGCAGACCTAGTGCGTTCTCCAGAAGTGATATCCACTCTTTCAGTGGCCACCACAATGGGTGAGGTACAGTTGGCCATGTTAATTTGGACGTCTAGTTTCTGCCGCACTAGATGGCAGCACCGAGACTCTATTTGGATGCTAAAGTGCACTAGGAATTTAATTTAGCCGGAAATGCCAAGAGCCAAAAAGGCACTCCAGGGATCTTTTACATGCCGCGTAATCATACGACATGGCCGCTGAGGATTTTCTGCATCCCGAAAATCCGGTGTCTGGGCCAGGGATCGAACCCGCATACTTGGGCTCAGAATGCCGACGACAAACCAACTGCGCCACCCAGCCGCTTTAGAGAGGTAAGATAGTTAAATATGAATTATTTAATTCCATTTTGAACTATTGATTATCGATTGAAATAAGTGTGTATTGGGATTTTAGAAAAAATTCTCATTAACAACAAAAATGATAATTTTAATATTGTCATTACTCGTAAAAGATATGAACTTTCAAATTATATGCTTGGACCTTCATTGGACATTCAAAACTATTGATGGTAGTTTGTTTTTAACTAGTATTTTAAAACGTCCACCGAGAAAAAATAAGTATGGTTAAAAGTACAAGAATAAGGTAAAATTTATCTTGATTTTGGCCCTACGGAAACACCTAAAAGCGAGAAAATTTTTACCGCAGCGCTAAGATAATTATTTTGGTAATCTTAACAACAGAATATTTTATAATATGTGTTAAAATTTGGTAAATGGGGTAAAATTTTGTAATTTCATAATGATACCTTAGAGCAATGTTTCCCAAACTTATGACTTTTGTGTACCCTTTCTAAAATTTTCGTAACGCAGTGTACCCCTAATAAAAAAATTAATGTATTTTTTAAAAATATGCTTATTTAGAATGGAGAATAAAGTTAAAAATCACAACAGGCTGTTGACACCATAGAGTTAATAAGACACCAGTATTTCAACTCTATGGTTGACACCACTAAGTATTAACTGTTAACTCTGCAAGAAATAGCCAATAGAAAAATACGTAATCGTAAATTTTCATGGCTAGCTTTTTTTTTTTAAATAAAATTTTTTGATATTATCCTTTGTAGCAAGATATTTCGCATAAGAACGCGTACCCCTTCTAAATTGTTTCCGTACCCCTGGGGGTACGCGTACCACACTTTGGGAAACACTGCCTTAGAGGATGGCAAAAAAAAATTCTTTATTCGGTTAAATTTACTTTTCAGTTTGGGATTCTACTAAACGTGTGTTAATAGGCAGTATAATTTGCGGAAAATAAGAATTTGCGGTAAACCAGTACCACATGAAACGAAAAATCATGGAATGAATGGTTTAAATGCTGAAATATTTTAGTTTTATAAACCAGAATTATTGATCTTTTACCAGTATTTGTGTAGACTTATTTTTCATGCAAAGAAAATCACAAAAAAAGATAAATAAATTAAAAAAAAAAAACCCTCATAAAAACTGTTAACAAACTTGTTTTAACTATTTGTTAAGTTATGAAACAGTATTCTCGTATTGTCATTTTTAAGCAGACAAAAACATCTGCCTTGAAACTCAAACAATGATCATAATATTCACCATGACTATTATGACTATTAATATGATTAATATGATAATGACGCTATGACTATTAATATAATAAGTCTGACTAGCAAGGAAAATTATCTAAGTGCAGTCCGTCTATTGGGCTGAATTTTTTTAGGTTCTGAAATCATGTACAAGATTCATTTTTTCTGTTTTGAAGAAATTTTAAGATTAAAAATTGTCAAAACTAAAAATTTTTTTTTCCTTATTTTCGTCGCAAACTTCTAAAGAGGAAGAGCTTTGCTCGCTATAAAAGTTGACCATTTAGACTCTTCTCTTCAATCAGAAATTTTAAGACTATTTACGTTTTATTATGATGAATTTAAAACAAATTATTTGAAGAATTTGAATAAAAATTCAATTGTTTTGAGTACTGACTTCAAAATTTCCAGCATAATTATGCATTTTCCAAACATTTTGTTCTATTTATTATCTGAATTAAAACTAACGAAAATTCGTTTGGAATTAATATTTTATAAGTATCATAAATGCATTTTTCCAACTGTATTATTTACCGCGTATTTGGAAAAATTTCATAGATTCTTTAGTATTTTTTTCTTACCAAACTTGCTATTATATTTCTGCAATTAATGTGAAATAGACAAAATATTTAATACATATTATTCTTTCTGAAATTTTTTTTTGCAGAAACTACTGAATAGAAAGTGATTTTTCTACTACAATATGTAGAAATTATACTAAGACTAGTTTCTAAAGATTTTTGGTAAATTCTTATAGATAGTTTTAAAACCTACAAAATAATTCTTATAGATAGTTTTAAAACCTACAAAATAATTCTTATAGATAGTTTTAAAACCTACAAAATAATTCTTATTGATAGTTTTAAAACCTACAAAATAATTCTTATAGATAGTTTTAAAACCAACAAAATAATTCTTATAAATAGTTTTAAAGTCTACAAAATAATTCTTATAGATAGTTTTAAAACCTACAAAATAAAATAGAAAAAGACAAATATGTTTTCTTTGCAGTATTTTATCTATTCAAAGAAAAATCGTCATTATTACTGAAATGTGCTTCAAAAAACATATCGAAATTACGAAACAAAAAATAACAAGAACGACAATTGTAAAATTTCTCAATTATTACTTACATGATAATCTTCACTTTCTTTGGAAACTTCATCTGTAGTATCGGCAACAGGAATTCCGAAAATCTGTAATTAAAAGTTGAATTATGTTCGTTAGTAAAGCTATGAACTCTTAAATATTCAATCAAAATATTCTTGCGTTTATGATTAATTCGATTAACGCCGATTGCACGAAAAATAAATTTTTATTGCATGAATTTTCTTACTAAATCAATTTGAGAGTTTAAGACTGAGAATCAATATTTACCTTGCAGGCCGACCATGTGGCCGAGTGGTTAGCGTGCTTGACTGCGGAGCAGATGGTTGCGGGTTCGAATCCTGCTCAGGGCATGGACGTTTCTTTCTATCTCTCTATGTGTTCTATGTACTTTCTTCTGTGTGATTATGTGAATGTAACCCACAATAAAAACGGGTTTGTGGTTGTATGACGTGGGCGACGCTGCTCCTCCACCGTGGCTTAGCCATAGGTGCCCAATGGATAACGATACTCTTATCGTTATCGAGAGTAGCAATTCTGGCATTTCTGAAGCCAATGGGAAATAGACCCAAGTGCCCGCCATTAACCAAAAAAAATAATAATAAATAAATAAAAATATACCTATCAGTACGATCCAATGGTCCAAGGTACTACCATGCTATTTTAGCTTTAGTTTTCTTAGTTTACTATATATATATATATATATATATATATATATATATATATATATATATATATATATATATATATATATATATATATATATATATATATATATATAGGAAAAAATGTATATATATATATTAGGAAAAAATGTATAATGTTGCTTTTGATAATACTTTATTTTATAACCGTCGTTGAACAGCCGACCCAATTTAGGGTTTACGACTATAATTGTTCAACTCCGTAGCCTTGTAATTTTGAACCCAATATAGAACACAAGGGAACTTCTGGATCAAGAATTTACCTCCGTGGAGGATCTTTTGATGAAACTAACCTCGCATTTGCGTTACATGGAGAGGAAAACCCAGAAAACCTCCCGCGGTTAGCCTTACGACAAGAGGATTCCAACCCATAATCCGTCTACCACTGAGGATATTTTATGTTAGCACTGTGGTCGATGCGAGTTGGGTGCCATCGCTGGGGTTGTAATCCGGCTCACCTCATTGTGAGGCGAGATTTTTATCCCCTAAGCCACCACGGTTCTTTTGACACTATTAAAATAAAAAATATATATTTACTTGTAAACTATTTGTTGCAATGCATAGAATCATAATTAGCCATTTATGCTTCATGTTGAGACCTGCCTGAAACAAACAAAAATTTTACAATATTATAAGCAATAAATGAATAAAAGTCCATCGGAGTCACTTTTTAACGAAATTAATTAGTCCCAATCGGAAAATTCGTTTAATAAGAAATTTTCGTTCTACAGAGGATAAATACTTTTGCCGTTATTTAAGTAAATATTGCAAAATTTTTAGTTAGTTTGAAAGTATATAAATATGACTTTTAATTAGAACTGAAGCTTGTAGATATTCTTATTGTATCTAAAAATCATTGATTTTTATTGCTTGCGTTACTGGCGAAGTATACAATGCCTAAGACTAGCCGGCAATGTATGAAACGATCCATATTTCGCACATTTCTTAGGCATTCTAAAGAATGCCAAATGAGAAACTGGCAAAGTGTGAAATACAACTCAGATCCATTTCGAATGTAATGAAATATCATTTATATCATTCATCAAATCAATATTATTTAATATCCTTCATCATCATCTAATATCAAAATGTCATTTAAGCCAACCACATTGTAACAAGTAGGTTAATTTGGATTTCTTAATTTTTACAAGAAAATTAACATAAATTTTGTTTTGTAAAAAGTTCATATTTCTTTACGTATTTTGATTAATTTTTTAATGGCATTCTTAATATTCTTTCGGAATAAAAATTTGTATTTTTTAGGAATGCAAGTTATTTATTTAATAGCCTTATCAGGACTATTTTCATACTTTGCTTAAATGGTATTTGTCATTCTTTTGAATGTCTATACACAATTGCACAATGCCTAAGGAATGTATACAATAATTCTCATATTTCATACTTTGTCTAATAGTGTCCGGTATTGTATACAATGCCTATGCATTCTATAGAATGCTAGTCTTTTCACATTTTGCCAGTAACACCTAAATTGCTCAAAATAAAAGGCAATTCATCATTAAAGAGAATAATTGTACTGGCATTTATTTTATTTCAAAAATAGTTTGATTTCACATTATTTTGTCTTTCGTGGTTTTAACGCTTTGACGTAGAATTTTTATTAAATATATTTTTTATACTTTCATATTTTCATTCTTCAAAATTTTACATTTAGCATTTAACATTTAGCACAGCATGAAACACCGATGTCTCTTTCTGCATTAACGGTAAAATTTTCCAAACACCTCGAAATTATAATTTTTTTTTTATAGAATTTGCACTTATTCGCAGTTATTTCGATCCAAGAAAAACAGTTATTTATCACTGAAAGATATTTAATTTTCAAAATCAATTACTGATAAGTTTTTGATGATGAAATAATATGAATTTTTAGATGAATGTATAATATGAAAGAAAAAAAAAAAACTTTTTCAAACTACTTTTTTTTGGATTTTATATTTTGTACAAATTTAATTCCGATAGTCTATCAGATATTTCAGTAACTATTAGACTATTTTTTATAATTAAAAAATACCAAAATAGGATGAACACAATTGCGATTTCATTTTCATAACTTTTTTTTCCTATTTTTTGGAGCACATTAAAGGAGCTGTTTTACATATTGTATAATATAATATAAAAAGTTTAAAAAAAATTCTATGTCAAGTATTTCTTTCTCTAAACAAAAACACAATGGTCTTTAAATGGAAATTTTCTACTATGAAGGAACCGGGACAGGAACTTATTTTCATTAAATAGAGTGCCGTTAAACAGATATTCATCTGCATATTTCTACTTGATGGTATCAAGAAGCTTTCAAGTACATTTCAAATAATTAATAACTTGCAAATTAACAATGCACTTACCTTCTTTTCACTTAAGATCTTGAATGTTTAGAAAAATAAATAGAAAAAAAATATCCCCCTGTGTACAATGTTTACAGTAAGGTCATCGCTACAAAAAGTGATGAACTTTTAGTGTCCACAAACTTCTTTTTTCGCCCTAGGGCCCCCATCCAAAAAACTTCCTGACTTGCTATACCAGTTTACATGAAGATGAGTAGAAAAAAAACACAAGGAAATTTATTAGATTCACTTTATTATTATGTCTTTTTAATCAGAAATAGAACCTTTTAACTCGAAAATTAATATTAATTTTATATGATTTCATAATGTAATTTAAATTTTGCACCAAGTCATACCATTACTGCAATATTAATATGGTGCTAAGTAATGCACTTATGGTATAGTAATACTATTTTATGGTATAGTAAGTAATTTGGTAAGTTTGAATAGTGTAATACTATGATAGTCAAGGTTTAGTGAATTTTTTACCAGTTACTTTCAAAGATTAGTTCATGGAGATTATATTATCATGCTACATGAATGAGAAGGTACAACTTAATGGAAACTTGGTTCAATTTAATATGATATAAAGATGATGGAATATCCGTACCACATTATGGTTCAGCGTACTGACATTATGGTTCAAGGTTTAACTGAGATTACTGAGAGTGTACAAGGAGGAAAGATTCCAGTAAAATTAGCGCACTTTATGGTAATGACGTTTTCTGAAAATGACGTAAAAAAATTTATAATTCTGGTAAATAAAATTAAAATGTACAGTATTTAAATCATTCATTGGTAATTTTTCCGTTTATATGACATTCCGTTTTTCAAAATTACAGGTCTTATTACCATACATTTAGTAAAAAATACAAAACTGTAATGTAAATTTAACCGAATATATGATTTTAATGCCTTCCTTTTAAGTATCAAAGAATTTCTAACATAACATGTTGGTTGACCATCATCTTCCAACATGAAATGATGAAAGTTTGTTAGTCCATCAAAATTCTTTGCCATATGATAGAAATTATTGGATGATGGTTACTCTCAAATAGTGTTGGGTCATAAAGAAACCAACACAAACCATTAAAACATCTTAATGGTTCCATAAAGAATTTTGTCTTTGGTTTATATTCGGGGTTCCTTAATTTACTCATAATACTCTTTATATTTGGGGTTCATTTAGCATACTCTTTATTTTTATGTACCTTACTTGTTATACTCCAATCTGAAATTTATTTGTTTTTCTTTTAACCGTTTAGATGACATTTACTTTTCTGTAAGGAATTACGTTAGGAAAGATTTAAAGCGCTGATCCGTATTATTGTCCGAATTTCTACAATCTTCACATGGTGCGGAGTTGAACCTTATTGTCTTGTAAATTCATTCTTATTGAACTTGATTGAACCATGATATTGTGCAACTTAAACGGAAATATGATTCAGCTCATCACATTTTCAAGGTAGATGCAAATTTGCACGCTAATTGCGTAAATGGTAACAATATTATGATTTAACCGGAAGGGAACGAAAAAGTTATCACATGTGTTACTCAACTACTATCATGTATTTGTTACAGAGTGAGTGTGTGAGAATTTGGGATGTGCTCGCCTATGGGAGTCCGAAGAATCCGAGTCCTCTTGAGTTAGAGATACATGGGATTACTTAGAGCTCGAGATGTACTTTGGATAAAGGCGAAAATTTGAGATCTTGTCACTTAGCCTTTGATGTCAAAACAAACAAATTGGTAAATTAAAAACTTTCCGGTCACCAGCATGTGGAAGAAACAGCGAAGAGAAAAGATGAACCATTTTAAACTCCAAGATAACAAAAATCCAAATATAAGAAAGAAAATCTAAATATTAAGCTAAAAATAAAAGTAATTTGACAATTAGTGCTAGCCTCACAAGGCAAAACCACCTAACAAAAGAAGCTGATCGCTAAAATTTTTATACCTTATGAATTTCACATTTTCCATACTTAATAACAGAACCAAATGTTTGTTTCAAACTTGTGAAAAGTTCATGAAAATTTCGTCATGAATGCGTGCTTGCCAAAGGTCGAAATCTTTTTGTTCAGTTAACGAGCCCTAGCATGCTTTGGGTCAGGGCTCGCGCACAGTCAGTCTCATTTCTATTGTGAATATGTTTAAATATACACATGCGTTATTTATCTATTTGAATATAAATACTTTATTTCCCAACATAATGATGTGCAAAAAAAAAAATCCTGCGTTTCTATCTTTTGCTCTAAATTTTGCAAAAACGTAACCAAATCTTGTTTCAATCACGTGGAAAACACATTGTTGAATGCACTTTTACTAAACTTGCTTTGGAACACTGCATACTCACACTGCGAGGCATATAATTTCTCTCTACTTTGCGATAATATACAGAAATCCATCCAAAAAAATTGTCTATGCTTAAGACTATTACTGTATTAAACTTCATCAAGATTGGTCAAGGGAGTTGTATATTCTTTGTATTGACATTTTAATTATATTTACACTGTTTTTTTTTCTATGGCTGAGAAAAATTTAAATGAAAAATACGGATACACAAAATAAAAATTTTATTGCATGGCTCTGTAAAAATCATTTAAATACAGGTACAGACACATCTAAGAAATAAAGTGCCTTCACATAAATTTTACAAAAACTTTCAGTCCTCGACCTTGTCCTTTGCTGTCAGCTTTAATAAAAATGAGAAACATATTAGATGTTGAAATCATTTTTGAAATATCCTCCCCGCAGAAACTGAAAGTACTACAAAGATTATTATTATAAGAGAAACATAACTAACTCTGGTTAAAATTGACTCTCAATAATTTGTTGAATTTTACTTTTTGGAACATTTTTAATTTATTATGGGATTTTTTTGAATTGCGTTTGGTCGTTTTTGTAGTTTTAAATATTTTCAATCATTTTCAGTTTTTTTAAGGAACCTATTTCTGCAACTACATTAATTTTATTAAAAAAAAATTGCGTATACTTTGCGAAAAAAGTATGGTTAAAATTACTTGAATAGTATAAAATTTAACGTGTTCCGGGCTCTACAGGAACTCATATTAGTTCTAAAATTTTTAAATTATGATTAAATAGAAAAAATTTATGATAAAATAGAATTTTATAATGCGTTTTAAAATTTAGCAAATGTGGTTGTCGGAGCTAATAGAGTCAGAGTGGACTGTATCGTTTAATAATTTTTTATTGAATGAAAAGAATGCTGGGAAGTTAAGCTTGGCGCTCTACAATCTCGCCAATTAAAGCCAATGAGGGCGCGGACATCCCGGCCCCCATGGAAATATTCTGACTTTGAATGTTTCAATAATCATAAAAACAACAATAATAAGAATACAAATTTATGCAATATAAATACAATTATTTTTCCCATTTTGAATTCAACAGATAAATTTAAGTATTGTTAACAATTGGTAATACAGCAATATTTGAAATGCTTCTTTTGAAAATTCCATGAGGTGTGCGTACGAACACTACACGGACATTATCATCCTTACCGGTGATAATTTCAGAAATTCGACCTATAACCCATTTACATATAGGTAAATTGCTTTCTTTTACCAGAACCATCATACCTGGTTTAACATTTTGTTTTTGAAACAACCATTTTGATCTTTGTTGTAAATGACTGAGATAAGAGTTACACCAATTTTTCCATATTATTTGAACAATTTTTTGAGTTTTCTGCCATCGGTTAAGCAAGTGTTCTTTAAAATCAATCAAATTTTGCTCAGGAAGAGCATTAATTGTTCTTCCAATTAAAAAATGTCCAGGAGTTAAAATTTCATAATTTTCTGGATCAGATGACAAAAGAGAAAGAGGACGGGAATTAAGAATACCTTCCATTTGAATAGTTATAGTTAGAAATTCTTCTAATGTTAATTTTATAGAACCAATGGTTCTTTTAAGGTCATATTTGAATTGTCCGACTCCTCTCTCCCATAATCCGCCAAAATTTGGTGAACGAGGGGGTAGAAATTTCCACAGTACTTGCTCCGATGAAAGGAAACCCGATAAATTATCCTTTTTAGCATTTAAAGACTTTAAGAATTTGCTTATCTCAGCCGAAGCGCCAACAAAATTGGACGCATTGTCACAAGATATAGTACAACCTTTACCTCTGCGGGAAAAAAACCGTTTAAGTGTAGCTATTAAAGCACTAGATGTTAAATCAGACAATAATTCAAAATGTACAGCTTTAGTGACCATGCATATGAAAATAGCTACATATACTTTGTTATATAACCCCTTTCTCTGGTTACGATCTTTAATCCAAAATGGACCACACAGGTCAAGTCCAGCGTTCGAGAAGGGTGGGCTAAGAATCACCCTCTCAGGAGGGAGATCACCCGTTATTTGAGAAGAGACTATTGGCCTTACTTTAAAACACTGCACACAATCGTGCACAACTTGGCGAGCTGATTTTCTGCCACTGATTGGCCAAAAAATTTGTCGTACCGTATTTAATAGTCCTTGAGGACCAACATGCAAATCTCTCAAATGAAAATAAGAAAAAATAATCTTAGAAAGCTTATGACCAGGAGGTAATATTATTTGATGAACAGAATTATGATTTAAATTAGAATTGGTCAACCGACCACCAACTCTAAGCAAACCATCCTGATCTAAAAATGGATTCAAAAATTTCAATTTACTATTTACAGGAATAGGCTTACCTTTTTTTAAGGCTGAGATGTCTGCAACAAAGTACTCACCTTGCACCTGTTTTATAATAACATTTTTGGCTTTATCTAATTCCTTTACATTGAGAGGACCCCTAAATTTATTAACATTTCTACAATTTCAAAGAAACCTAAAAATAAATGCTAAAATTCTTATTAGTTTCATGTAATTATTTGAAAGATTTAAAAAGTTATCAATAAAGTCATTGATGGTGATTGAAGTCAGTAGCAGAACTGGTTTCAGCTCTTTCTGAAAAAGTTCACAATCAGGAATTAAATCTAGTTCAGGTTCATTGTTTTTAATTATGTTCTCGCTCAGGAACATAGGGCCTTCCCACCAAAGCTTATTGGTAGAAAAAACAAAGGCATCTTGACCTCTGGACAAGGCATCTGCCGGGTTAAATTCTGATGCAATGTGTTTCCAGCAAAAGTTCTTGGACAGTTCTTGTATTTGTACCACTCGATTGCAGACGAAAGTCTTAAGGAGATGGGGTGAGGTCTTGATCCAAGCTAAAGCGATCGTGGAATCGGAGTACAAGATGACTTGAGCAATTTTAATTTTTAGAGATGAAATAACTCGATGCACGAGTTGACACAATAGTAAGCAAGCTGAAAGTTAAAGTCTGGGGATACTTATGGTCTTAATAGGAGCCACCCTGCTTTTGCTGCAGATTAGCTGACTGGCAGGCACATTGGAATTGGAAACAGTTTGTATGTAGATGCAGGCACCGTAGGCCTTTTCACTGGCGTCTGCGAAGCCATGAAGACGAATAATCGTTTGTTCCAGGATCGTAATGCATCTTGGGATATGCAAAGTTTCTATGTAAGAAAGAGATCGTAAAAATTTGTCCCATTTTTGGTAAACGTGAGGTGGAATCATTTCGTTCCATTCACATTTTAAAAGCCACAATTGCTGCATGAATATTTTAGCACTGCAGATAACAGGACCAAGTAGGCCCAATGGGTCAAAGAGTTTAGCAATTTGGCTTAGCACTTCACGTTTAGTGTAATTCGAGCTTAAAGCTGCTGTGACATTGAAGTGAAAAGTATCCTTTCTACTATTCCACAGTATTCCCAGAGTTTTTATGGTAGTATCTGCACAATCTTGTTTGAAGGGAAAAGATTGAGATGATTCCGTTGAAGCATCAATGGCATTGGAACGCCATTTATGTAAGTTCATTTGTCCTCTTTGAAGGAGCTTAGCTAGTTGTTGTCTTAGTTCATTAAATTCCTCAATACTGCTTGACCCCGAAAGGCAGTCATCTATATAACAATCGTTCATTAAAACCTTGGAGGCATTAGGAAAATCCTTTTCTTCATCGGTTGCAATTTGATGCAGAACTCTTGTAGCAAGATAGGGACTGGATGCACAACCATAGGTAACGGTTTTCAAACTGTACATCTTGAGAGGTTCTTCCCTCCCCTCTTTCCACAAAATTTTTTGATACTTAGTTTGCAACGGATTTATTTCAATTTGTCGAAACATTTTATTTATATCGGCCGTAAATGCGAAAATATGCTTTCTTAAACGAACCATAATTGTAAAAAGATCGTCCTGTATGATTCCGCCTTTACATAAAAAATCATTTAAGGACATTCCATTCGTAGTTTTACAACTTCCGTCAAAAACAACCCTTAATTTAGTTGAAGTGCTGGACGGCTGCAATACACCATGATGGGGTAAAAAATATCCTTCGTCCGGAATTGAATCATCGCAAATTTCTTCCATGTGACCTAAAGATTCGTACTCGCGAATAAAGTTAATATACAATTCTTTTAATTTAGGATCACGATCTAAGCGATTCCATAATTGTTTTAATCTCTTAGACGCAATTTGTTTTGAATCACCTAATGAAATATTAGCTGAATATTGTTGTTTAATCGGCAATTCAACCACGTATCTACCATCTGTTTTTCGGTAGTGAGTATTTAAAAAATGCTCATTACAATAGTTTAATTCGTTATCAACCAATGGTTTTATTTCGTTTACGTGTTCTATTTCCCAAAAGGAAGTTAACGCCTTATCAAGATGTTCGGTTTCAACAAGTAAAAAACACGAATCGTTAATTTTCTCTAAATTAAAATTTAAGTTGTTCGCTACTCCCGATACAACATGACCAAAAAACGTTTCAATTAATATTAATTGGGAATCTTTAATTTTAATTTTATTCGTACGCAATAGTTCAAAGAATAATTCCGCTCCTAAAAGCGCATCAATTCGTTTAGGTTTATTCCAGTTATTATCGGCAAGCCTTATTTTTTCAGGTAAACTTAAATTCGATATGTTTACAAATGTAGGTGGAAGAACCGCAATTTTTGGAACTATTAACAAGTCTAAATAATAAGATTTATTATTTTCTTCATTTGTTAACTCGGTACTAACAAATGATTTAGCTGTAATGCACCAGTCATTAACACCAGAAATCGGAACATTTGTTTTTTGTTTCTTTAAACCCAATAAATTAGCAGCTCTACTCCTTATTAAATTCGAACTTGAACAGCTATCTAAAGTGGCTATTAATGGTCTAAATATGCCCTGCCCATCTTTAATATAAACAACCGCTGTATTTAAAATCACGCAATTAGCATTTTCGTTTTTATTCGTAAACAAAGTGTTCGAAGGAGTGAAAGGAGGGGAGAGGGGTGACAAGATGTCTGTCTCCCTTTTCTCTTCTACTGGTGTATCAAATGTAAATGACTCATTTCTTATATTTTCATGAAGTAAAGAATGATGATCTTGGCTTTTACAAAAGCAAGTGTATTTTGACATGCAAGGATTAGGAAAGTGCTTATTTAGGCATGCAGAACACAAATTATGAGTTTTTACTATTTCAATTCTCTGATTAACGGTCATTCGTTTGAATTTATCGCATTTATAAAGATTATGACTTTCCCTACAACCTAGTGAACATGGCTTATTCACTTTCGATTTAATTAAATACATTTTCTCTGTATTTGGCCTTGAACTAAAATGGGGCTTCTTTCTTTCCTCTTTAATATTTAGACCTTGCAAAATTCTTGAACGTTCTTCCAAAAAATTTAAAAAATTGTCTAGTTTGGGTATTTCGTTTTTCGACAATTTCATTTCAAAACCTTTTCTAATTTCTGGATCGAGTTTTTGAAATAGAATGTGCATGATCAATGCATCTGTTAGCTCATTTGATTTAAACTCGAGCAAGTTTAGAGCTCGCAAACTACATTTAGTGTTATCGATTAACTGCATGAGCTGATTAGGAGAGTCAAGGACTCTTGAAAAATTTAATAATTTATTAATATGGCAATCGATAACTGCTCGTTTGTTTTCGTATCTATCTTCAAGGGAAGACCATAAAGATTCAAATGTATCTTGGGCTGAGTCAAGCTTTGAGGCAGCTTTTAAGATAGCACAGTCGTCGTGTGTCGCTCAACTCTTTCTTATTTCCAATAATAGAATTAAATTGAATTTTAAAATTTTGAAATTCTTTATATTTTCCGGAAAAGAAAGGTAATGGTAAATCAGGAATTTTATATACATTGGTACATGAAGCATTTGATTCCGTTTCATTAGGTTTATTATTATCAATTTTAGAGAGTAAAATATTAATCTTTACCTCTATTTCATCGATTTCATCTTCTATCTCTAAAGCTACATCTAAGTTGTCTTTGAGATCTGTTTCTTCTGGAAGGAGCGTATACGCTTTTATTAGTTCAGATAGCGATGTTTGTAACTCCATCGCCACTTTCAGTTTCTTTTTCAGGATAATAGCAGCGGCGCTTGCATCTTGCTGCGTTGAATCATATTCTTCCAGAAATTTTTGAAATTTGTTTATTTTTGTTTTTAATGCACCACGTTGGCGATTAAGATTTGTTAATGAATTAATTGTGCTCATATTGAGGCTAGTTCTGCTCCGGGTCGCTAAGGACCAAAGATGTCGGAGCTAATAGAGTCAGAGTGGACTGTATCGTCTATAGAGATGTCCAATATTTTCTGGAACAGGTATTTGGAACCTGTTATTTAATCATACCTGTTATAAAAATAACAGGTTACTTCCAAAGGCCTGTTCCAAAATACTAGGCAAATATTTTAATTCAATTATCTGGGCAAAAATTTATTTTTCTTTTTTTTTTAAAATGTTAAACTGTTTTTTTTTTTTTTTTTTTTTTTTTTTGGCAATCTTTGTACAGTTTATAATAATAAAAAAAAAATCAAGTTTTATTTATTATTACGGGGCCGTAGCCAGACATTGCGAGGGTCTATAAAAATTATAATACTAGAAATACAAAACTTAAGTTTTGTATTTCTAGTATTATAATTTTTTTAGAGCTGTTTTAAATCTAATAATTTAACGAATAACTTTGCTAAAATCAAATGAATTATTTTAAAAATGTTTATATATAGCTTATTTTCTGTAGTTCAATAGTTAATATTTCTATATATAGTTTTTTTTTTTTTTCATATTGCGTGGTGTCACTAGAACTGCATTCAAAAACAATGCCTAGGCAGTCTTGTATAGGTTTGGGAAAAAATTAACAAATACCGCCCATGAAACGTGAGCCACTCTATGAATTTCCCCCCCACCCCTTCTCGTGTCTTGAAAACTTTGAACTCACCTTTTTTTTAAAAGGGGAGAAGCACAACCTTTGCTGGGGAAGATTTTTATTTATTATTAGATATTTTATGCTGCTATCGATAATATATATATATATATATATATATATATATATATATATATATATATATATATATATATATATATATTAAGTTTAACCCTAAATATGCTAATTAGCTAGCATTAAATATTATACAGAATCGAACCAGACACAAAAACTGTTTTACTTGAATAACAATATCTTTTATTCAACAAATTTTGATTTGGAGGGTGAGTCGCTATCTGTAAAGTATGGTCCTGACAATTTAAGCAAAAGAGCGGTCGTTTAAATCCTAAGTTTAAGTACAATTAGTATTATTATTAACTTTTTTTTCAGTTTATCGCCATATCTCAAGAAATTTTAAAGCTAGTTGGAAATATTGATCAATATTATAAAATTTATTTATCCAAAGAAAATTGAATGTAAAAATTAATTTTAAATAATTATTTATTATTGTTTGTTATTTATAATTAGAAGAAAACTAAAATTTAAGCTATGTAAATTTTACATCATTTTAACTGTGTAATTTTAAAATGCGAAATTTGAACATATTGATCAAATCGTTTCTAAGTTAAAAAATTTCAAAAAGACTTGACTTCATTCGAATTTTGCATTGTGTCATTTAAAATTACATAGTTTAAAATGATACATGAGTTAATGTGCATTGGTATTCAAAATTGTTTCAACCATTATTAAACAAATTAGTATAAATAAAGAAATAATTTCAAAAAAAATTACATTGTATTTTCCTTAGTTAAACAAATTTTATAATAATGAATAAAAATTTTTTAATTCGTTTAATTTTTTTTTTTTTGTTGCATGGAATACGTAAAAAGTAAAATTAACAAGCCCAAATAGAATTAAAAGGAAAAACAAATAACCTAAATTCATCGAACAAACGATCGGTTTAGTCAAAGAATGTATTTTATTATACGTGCACTTAGAACGTGAAAATCCAATCAATAGAACAAAATTTTTTCAACAGTCTTTTTCCCCCCCTCCCTGTAAGTGTAGACATGATATTTCTAAACTTAAAAGCAATTTTTAGACTTTTAAAAACTGTTTACTTGTATCAGCAAGAATTAAAAACTTCTCGCGTGAGTAGCATACGTTGTAGTTCATTTATGTCGCACAAAAGCTGCACAATGGGCTATTGGCGACGGTTTGGGAAGTATCCCTGAGGATGATCTGAAGACATGCCATCACAATTTTGATCCTCTGCAGAGGGGATGTCCTCCCCGCTTCGGTAGCCAGACGACCTGCGCGCGAATTGGAGCATTTTACGGTAAAACAGTTTAACGAGGACCCGTACCGCACACCCTCGGTCTCTACGCAGACTGATCCAAGTAGTCACCCACCCGCACACTGACGGCAGCCAGTGATGCTTGACTTCGGTGATCTGATGGGAACCGTGTAGCAGAATTGAACGATCAGTCCACTGCGGGACGTGAGTAGCATACGATAAGTTTTGTAACGTATATGTGAAATCATGGTAAATCTCAATTTCTGTGTTTTCATAGTCTAAAAAATAAAAGAGTTGTAATAGAAGTCATAAAATTTAGTTCTAATAAAACTAGATGTCGTTCTATAAACTTAAATATTAATTCCAATCATAAATTAATAATAGTACTTAAATTTCGTTTCGTTAAAATTATTTTGCGTCCGAAGTAAATCATTAAATGCCCTTTTTTTTTCACTCCTAACAAAATGATTATTCTGCAATTATATTGTTAAAACACATTTAGGGTGTCTTAAATTTCTTAATAAAAAATAGCCTTTCTAAGGTTTAAATAAATAAAAAAATAAAAAATTGAAAATTATTGATAGTCAACTGCTAGCCCCCCTCCCCCCCATCCTTGTGGTTCTACTTCTGTGTCTTAACAACCTATTATTAATATATTAATAAAACTACCACCTAATATTTTAAACATGCTATATCGGAACAGCCTGTTATTTTTATCACAGGCTAGTATTTTGGAACAGGCGATATTTTTTCACAGGCTAGTATTTTGGAACAGGCGATATTTTTTAACAGCTAGTATTTTGGAACAGGCGATATTTTTGTCACAGCTAGTATTTTGGAACAGGCGATATTTTTTCACAGCTAGTATTTTGGAACAGGTGATATTTTGTCACAGCCTAGTATTTTGGAACAGATGGTATTTTGTCACAGCCTTTCCTACTATTTTGCAGTTTAAGCTAATTTGCAACAATGCCGGGCACGGTGACCTGTCTTCCATGCCCTTTGGGTTTTCGGGCATATGGGGGGGGGGGGGGCAGGTTGTTTATAATTGCATTTTCCATATTTCCTATTTCCATGTTTCCTACAAGTTAAATAGAAAAAAAAAATTCACGAAATTTTCCTAGAAAATATGAGTCTTATTGTTTAATTTCTTCTCTCCTAAGTCTTACACTCTCTCTTTCGCATTTTTTTTGTTTTCAAGCAATAAATATTTTTACTTTTTATTTCAATATAAAAAGGGGTTGCTAAAATTATTAAAACTATATTTAGTATGTTCTAGATATCTTAGTATGTTTAGTATATTCTATTCAAGCTATATTTAAACACTATATTTTCTTTATATGCAAGCTATATTATCAAACACTATATTTTTCTCCCTATCTTTAATCCTTTTGCACTCCGTATACTTTAATATGGTGAACTTATGTATATATAAATACGAAATCATTTAAACTACATAGTACAATATTTTTATATAATTTCTGAAATTCCTAAAAAATCTAGTTATTAATTATTAAGATATAAAAATTTTAAGTTTTAGAGTTGTGAGTTTAGATGTTTATGCAGATGACGAAGCATAAAGGGTAGTACAATAGTACAGAGAGAGGATGAAGAGTAGTAGAATAATATGTAAATATTTTTTTTCCGTGTTAATCTATCAAATGATATTTTGTGAATGATAAAATAACTGTTATTTATTTTATCTACTGAATTAGAAACGTAAATGAAACTAATGAAAGGAAAAAATTGAGAAATAATTCCTAACCTTTAGCCAAAGGAAGCCTAAAGTTAGCGATTAAGGACTCTAAAACTAATTACATCGCTATTATTTTTATTAGAAACGTATTTTAGGAAGTTAAGTAATGAAGTTTTAGGTAATTAAATTTTTAAATTTTATACATTTAATAAAAAATTCAGAATATTTTGTTTGAAATAGTGAATTGTTTACAATAGAGTAACTGTGGCCTGCATTTACTTGAAAGTGCTCCACATTTTTTTTATTGGTTCTTTTTCCTGCCTACTGTGTTTACTGCATTAATTACAATCATCTTTTGGGGGACATCTAACCAAGGAGTTTTACTTGGAGAATCCAGGCACCTCTTTACGCCATTGGCCCCCCACCTTCCTAGCTTTCGCTGCGGGTTTCTTTTTCGGCTTTCATTTTCGAGGTCGACCGTGACCTTCGAGGTTGCGAATTGACTCTCATCAGTAGTTATTTGTTGTGGTAATTCAATCAATGTTCTACGTGAAGAGTGATTTGTTATTTCGCTGAATTTCGTCCACTCGCATACAAATAGATGTCTCTCTGGCATTGCCTATTATTTTGTTGCTTAAAAGATTTATTCATTTTGAATTTTTGAAGAAAATAAATAATATATTTTTAAATGATAATATTCAGTAGGGAAGGAAAAAAAATCTATTACAGTTAATTGGGTGAATTTTCGTCCCTTAATAGTTTGAATTTTACTTGACATAAAAATTATCATTAAAGGCTACATAGTATGTAATATTTTTAAATTAATGTGCTAATTGTTTTAAAAGGAAAATATTAATCAAATAATCCAAGAAAAGTTTAGAATTGTTATAAAAAGGCTTGTTTCTTTAAAACTTATGCTAAATTCGTATACTGGTGTTTATTTTGAATAGTTAATTTTTATTTAGAAATGCTCAAAATAATATCGGATTATGCTCTAGTTGTATTTAATTTGTTAAATGTTTTAGCTCGTGCAAATTGGTAAAACTGAATCAATAACATTTTGGTAAACATATATTTTTTTTTAGTTTAAAACTATAAAATTATGTTATTCGAATTATTTAAAAAGTTGCAAATTTTGTTACGCTACTAGAACCTCTATATATTTTGATTTAACAATAATGTTATGCAATGTTGTGTTTTAAATTCAGAATTTAAATTTTTTGAATTTCTGATTTGTCTAAATCTATATTTTAAGTTCTATTAATTCTTTCGTTTTGTAAAATGAAAAAAAATGTTGACTATATTTTCTCATATAGAAAATGTAATGTCTAATCTCTAAATTGTTTTGATTTAAAAATTATGATACGCAATGTTATGTTCAAATTCAGTGATTGATTTTTTTAAAATTTCTAACTTGTCTATATCTGTATTTTAAGTTCTATTTCTTTTTTCTTTTGTAAAATGAAAAAAAAAAAAACAAATGTTAGCTAAATTTTCTCATATAGAGAATGTAATGTCTGACTTTTAAATTGTTTTGATTTAACAATAATGTTATGCAATGTTGTGTTTTAAATTCAGAATTGAAATTTTTTGAATTTCTGATTTGTCTAAATCTGTATTTTAAGTTCTATTAATTTTTCTTTTTGTAAAATGAAAAAAATGTTGGCTATATTTTCTTATATAGAGAATGTTATGTCTAATCTCTGAATTGTTTTGATTTAAAAATAATGCTACGCAGTGATCAGCTTAAATTCAGAAATTTAATATTTTTTTAATTTCTATTTTGTCTGTATCTGTATTTTAAGTTCTCTTTCTTTTTTCTTTTTGTGAAATTATAAAAAATTTTGGCTATATCTTCTCATGTAGAGAATGTAATATCTGACTTAATTATTTTGATTTAACAATAATGTTATGCAATGTTGCGTTTTAAATTCAGATATTAATTTTTTTTAATTTCAAATTTGTCTCAATATTTATGAAGTATTTTATTCCATTTAGACAATTTTATTCCATTTTTTTCCTCTTGTGGAAATGAAAATATTCTAGTTATATCGTCAAAAGAATGTAATAGGGAACTCCTAAATTCTTTTTTATTTAGAAACAATAACTCTTGCAATAACTTTTGAACATTGCAATAACTTTTTTTAGTTCTCTAAGCTTTCTAAATTATTTAATGATTGTTAAAAAAGATGCAAATTTTGCAAAATAATTTTTTCGCTGTCACTTATTTCTCCTTACAATGCATTGGAAAAGGGCTATATTTCGTAAAGAAAACTATTGTTTCTATTATTATTCATTATATTTGATTACACTAACAAAAATGTTTTTGAAATGTTTTCGAATGTAAGAAATTAATTCTGAATGATATCTTTTGAACTGCCTGCTCTTCTAAAGTATAATCATAAAAAGAAAAAACTATATATTCATAAAAAAGGACGTAACATAATTTTTTTCTGAACTTAAACAATGGAGAATAAAAGAGAAATTAATATATAATTGCTTTCATATTGTTTAAAAATTAATTAAAAAAAACCTTCGCTATATTTTCTTACCCATAGAAAAAAAAATACTTTTCCTAATAATATTGTCAAATTAATAGAAAAATATGTATCTGTTACAAAAATACTTGCCATTTTAAACTATCTTTCAAGTATAAAAAAGTTGAAGATTTTTTTCTAAGACCTGTTATTTTGGAACAGGTATTATTTTGTATTGTAACACTTGGAACCTGTTATTTGAAAATACCTGTTATTGCCCATCACTAATCGTTTAATAATTTTTTATTGAATGAAAAGAATGCTGGGAAGTTAAGCTTGGCGCTCTACAATCTCGCCAATTAAAGCCAATGAGGGCGCGGACAGTGGTAAAATTCGGTCGTTTTATATCTTGATACATTAGGGCAATGTTTCCTAAACTTAAGACTTTTGTGTACCCTTTCCAAATTTTTCGTAACGCTGTGTACCACTAATAAAAAAAATGAATGTACTTTTTACTATGAAAAAACTGCACAAAAGTTAAAAATCACAACTGGCTGTTGACACCCCCAATGATTAACTGTGAACTCTGCAAAAAATAGCCAATAGAAAAATGCGTAATCGTAAATTTTCATGGCTAGCTTTGTTTTTAAACAAATTTTTTGAAATTTTCGTTTGTTGCTTTTACTTTTTAGCTTTGTATTTTTTAGTAAATGTGTTGTAATAAGGACTATTATTTTGAAAGTCAGAGCTACCATTGAACGGAAATATTACCAAATACGTAGTTTAAATATTTTGGTTTTTAGAACTAATATTATGATTTTTTTCAAAAAGAAATGCCCCTACAGTGCTGTAATTTTATCAGATTCTTTTTACCATATATCTTACAACTTTTTGATATATCTATTTTTGTAATTTAAGCATTTTTACTAAAATGTAAAAATATGTTGTTATAAATAGCACTGATAAAGGTATTACTTAAACTTGTTTGTAAGTGCACTTAAAATATGTAACTATTTTTATTGGATTGTACCTTATGTAAAATTACAAATTTTATGCTTACATTTGCATCAGAATGCTTTCTTATGTGAGTTAATGAAAGTTTGTATAATTCAGTTTATAACATGAAATCAATATTTCTATTCGTTTAAAAAAATTTTAAGACTCATTTTAATATTAGTATTATTTTTATTAAAATATAATCGATAATAGTTTCTTTCTACATGGCAGCAAAACTTCTAAAATGAAAATCAGATCTTAACATGTTTGAATGTTATTACAAAAGAACAGCACTAAGAAGAGAAATAAGTATAATTATTAAAAATGTTATTATTATAAATTTAAAAACAAATATAAATGAATGTTATTTTTGGATTCACATTACGACGGGTTATTTTTAAATTTATATTACGCTTAGATTAACTCTGTAAGTGAGCTTCTCATAAATTTTTTTTTTTTTTTTTTAGTTTTATAACTATCATGAAAGTTTTTATGGTGATTTTTTTTTCTTACAATTCCCCCTCTTCCATGTTTAATGTTCGAATTTCCACATGTTCAAAAACGCAATAACCATTGTATTTATTGTCCGGTTTATCCATTCTTGAGCGAAAGCTAAAATCTTCAAAAGTAACTTCAACTTTTTTGCCCCGAGGTGCCTGAAAAATAACATTAATAAATTACAATATTATCTTTGAAATAAAAATAAAACAGAAAAGAAATTAGGTTTTTATGTATAAAGTAAAAGTGTTATCTTGGAGTAAAAGATAAATATTTTATTCACTATTAACATAAATATTGCTGCATGAAAAATGTGGCGAAATGTTTTATGAGGTATTTATTGCGTAAAACACTTTTTTTACATTCTGCATTTTTACTATTATTGTTCATTGTTAGGAAATATTTGAATAAAATAAATATTATGACAAGCACCGCTTATGCTGCGTACTATACACTGTATACTAGATCAAGTTACGGTAAAAAATACCGGCACTCAGGGTACATTTGCACTTTTCACGTGAAATCTATTTTTACCGGAGGCATGTTACAGAACAAAAAATGTGGTATATCGTAATTTTTATAGTAATAGTTACCTTTGAATCACTAAATTTCTCTAATTAAATAAATATTACTGAAAAAAATTACTGCATATTATTCTATGATAAAAATTAATTTTACGGTAAAAATGAATTTTTCGAAAAATGGATTTTATGGTAAAAGTGGTTTTTACGGTAAAAATGGATTTTACGGATGATGTGTCCAAAGTGCCTGTACTTTATACCGTAATTTAATCCGGAATTTTTTACAGTGTTGAACATTCATGTTTATTTTGATCGTAATAATTTAAAACTGATAACTTTTCCAATTGGTTTAAGAAGGAAGTTGACCACTTGAAATGGATTTCTGTTTCTTTATTTTTGGATGTGTGTTTCAGTCTTTATTTTCTAAATTATTACACATTTGTATAGAAGTTATGACAATTAAATTTAAAACTTTACACTTTGACACACTTGGTAACTCAAATAAAAAACTACTCAACTACTACTCAAAACTACTCAAAACTACTCAAATAAATTGTTGGGAAAATGTAATAATCATGTCTTTATCAGTATCTTGATTTAATATCATCGTGCTCATAATAATCATATTATTTACTATATTAAAATCTAAGCACAATAAATACATTTGCTCTAAGTTATAGCGATTTACAGATCATTAGAGATTTTAATTATATTCGTGTCTTAAGGAATGATAAATTTTTCTGTCTTAGGAACAATTCATTGGAATATAAAAATCAATCTGTTTACCTTAATCTGCCAAAAGCGCAACTGTCGATTGGAGTGCTATGAGGATAACCAGGTGTTTCAATTATTCTTTCTTGATCCCCACCACATGAAACAGATTCTGTAAAAAGTTATTAAATGAATTAAATATTATTATAAAGGTTAAGGACTATGATAATATGTTTAACACCAACGTAACGCCATTATCACAAACTTAAAAAATTAGGTAATATTTCTATTGAGCAAAACATTTAAAATAAAGTTTCAGAAATGTTCTATAATTTATAAAAGGTTCATTTTTTGGCACTCATTATTAAAATGCAAACTTCATTTGTGAAATATATATCATAAACATTATGTCAAGCGTTATGATGAAGAGTTAGTTGTTGGGCGAGTATACTTTGCGATTACACAAACACTGAGCTCTTACACATTGAGATCTCATGCTTATATGCATTGAATACTGAGCTCTTACACTTTGAGATTTCAAGTTTATGCATCAAGTACTAAGCTCTCATAGTGAGGAACTTTTGTTCTATTTCTTAGGGCAGATTAAAGTCTGCTCAGCTTCAGATTTATGAGAAACAACAGGTCTGGGAAGTAAAGGCGGCTGGTGTGCGATGCTGGCCTCCTACTGCTGTCATCAGGCTGTGAGTTTCAAAAGTGTGGCGTCTAAAACTCCTTTATAGTAGACAAATGACTTTTTCCGAGAGTTCTTTACTTTTCTTGTTACTCTGAGAAAAACAAATAGGGTTAAAACTACCAGAACATGATTTACCGTGTTTTTGGCTCTCGCAATGTAAAATGATCTTGCTTATTTCTCATTTTCTACAAAGATTTAAAGCCTTTTCTAACAGGTCAATAATGTTTCCTATACCAAGTGTTTTTAGTTATTTATAATAAAATGAATCGAGAAATTTACCGTAATAATCACCGACAAAAGTCATACATCTAGATCCTTTTGTATTGGGAGGACATGACATGACATCAAATCTTCTTGGTAAGGTGATAAATAACCTTCATTTTCACACACTAGTGTCTTCTTATTCGGGCAACCATCTGTTAAGCAATAGAAGCCATTTTATACTACCTCTCAAGTGTAAAAACCATTTGTTCTATTGATTGCATTCATACAAATACTTGATCTATCCTAGTTCGAGTTTTAAGATTTCAAATCTGAAATTTGTTTTGCTCCTAAGGCTGCAGATTTCTATTAAATGACATTTTTAGTCTATATTTTGTCATAACGTGACTCTCTATAAAAAGCGTTATTTACAACAGAGTTATTCAAATGTTGCGACACTCTTCTAGGGGAGTTAGGGCACATCATCAGGATTAAAATTGCATAGAAATCCTTTGTCCGATATCCCCATTAATAGAAATCTAAAGCATGAAAATTTCGGTGGCCACAAAACATGCCCTCCCGAAAAATCTATTTCAAAAAAAATCTATTCCAAATATATATGTTATGATTATAAAATGTTATGATTATTTTTTTAGTTCTAATTTGACAAAATAAAGTAAAATTTAATTTATTATTATTTATTTTTATTTTAAATATGCCTTCTTAAATGAAAAGATAAATAAATACTTTTATATTTGAATAAATAAAAAATATACGAAAATTTTTTTTTGATCTAAGGGCCCCAAAAATGTGAGTGACCCCGCGTACGCTTAATCTGGCACTGGCCAATTAACTTAACTTTATTACATTGAGCATTAACTTTATTAACTTTATTACACTTAGTAACTTTATTACATTGAGCGTAAATCATAATTAAATCAAAGAATTCTTCTTCGCTAGAACGAAGCACATTGATATGAAAGTAATAAAAAAAAAATTTAACTAAAAGTTTTCTTATGTTCAAAAATATTCAAATATCTTTTCTTAATCATGCTTTTAATAAATATTTAGCATCTTTGTCACAACTGCATATTTAAGGTTGATTACATTAAGATTCTCCGTTTAAGGATGAAATAACATTAAAAAAATTGTTTCCTCAAAAGCAATAAAGGAAACGCAATAAAGGATATATAGCAACAAAGGAAACGAAGGAAATAAAAATATGACAACCGAAGCCGACGCCTTAAGGGGGTACCGACCCCGGTAGCCATAAAACAAAACCTTTTCTATTGAGAGAGATGAGAGAGAGAGGCAATTGCCTCAATAAACTCCCTCAGTACCCCGAAGGTTTTGTATAGAAGTCCAGGAAAAAACATGAAATACAAAGAAACAATTCTGAAAAGAAACTCAAACAAAATCATCAGAAAATAAAAACTCACTATGACCAGGTCAAACAGCGATTTCATAAGCTATCCGAATGAAAAGGAAACACTTAAAATTAGAGAAAACAACGCCCTCTATTACATTGCGCAGATTGAAAAAATTAAGCCAAGGAAAAGATACGTAACATATTAATAGAATGCTTAACTGCGGCTGCTCAGTTAAGACTTGAATTGCGCCCTGTTAAAAGAAAAAAACTAGCATTCTTCAATCATTTTCTTAATTAAAAAGTTAACTTTACAAAAATTAAAAGGAAAATCATTATTACTCAAATTATTCAAAAAATTGCTCACAGCTTCCCGAAAACTTTCAATATTATTGCAAATATTTTTAATCCTAACCAAATGTGGAAAAACCAAATTTTTAAAAATTTTATTACACAAATTAGTATTAAAGTTGCAGAAAAAAATAACTTTAAATTTCACAGCTTTTCTTTTATCAAAAGCACCAATTTTAATAATATTGTCAATAATATCAATTTTAAAATCTAAATATTCAACATTCAAACAATTCTCATTAGTTTTCTTCAAAACCAAATCTTTAGGATAAATTCTATAAATACCTCTATAAAAACTATTATTAGGGCAATTCTATAAATACCTCTATGAAAAATAATTCTATAAAAACCAGATTTGAAAATTACAATACAGAAAGAAAACAAAATTTTTTAAAAATTCTAAATAGACAAAACTTCTTTGAAAAAAACGCGCTTAAAAGCAGCAGAAATTTCAAAAAAAGAATAAATGAGCAATAAAAGAAACCCATAATTTCGCAGTTTCGATTTCTCGAGCACGTGCAGTCAATTCTTTCAGGAGAAAAAGGGTATATTTTTACGTTATCTTCCCCCAAGTTGCGATTTCCCACATTGGCGAAATTTGCATCTAGCCCTTGGCATGACAATGACTACAAACATACACTAACCCCAATGCCATACCCTGCCACTCCCTTTGAGCAATTAGAAGAGGGGGGGGGGTGTCAAACAGGTGCGAGGATGAAAACTACATGTCACCAGAAATCCATGTTTGGAAATGACATCGTACATTGATATGTGGTTCTTTATTATGACCCAGTCAGATGCACAAATTCATAATACGGCAAGCACCCCTAGAGGTGTATGACGACATTTTCGGGCATGGGTTCCAATGTAATTTAAATTCTGATGGTGTGACCTAACTCCCCTAGTAGTTTGTCGCAACTTTTATATGACCTCCTCTTGTATGTAATGTTTTGAACCTTGAACTTTAAGACAAAAAATAGATTAAAAATGTCATTTAAAGAACTGTAGCTTGGAAGGAGATACCGATTGCAAATTTAAAATCAGCCATACGAAAACACCTAAGATTTGTTAAAAAAAATCTGATGCATTAGAAAACAAAAGAAAATTATTACTTTTTTGTTCTATGTACAGAATAACTAGGATGTTGCAGCTTCATCGTAAGATGTAATGAAAGGGAGCCCCCTAGCGGCAGGATTTGAATAAGACAGCTAGTATTTGGAACAGGCAATATTTTGTCGCAGCCTAGTATTTTGTCACAGCCTTTCCTAGTATTTTGCAGTTTAAGCTAATTTGCAGCAATGCTGGGCACGGTGACCTGTCTTCCATGCCCTTTGGGTTTTCGGGCATATGATAACCAATAAATATTTTTACTTTTTATTTCAATATAAAAAAAGGTTGTTAAAATTATTAAAATTATATTTAGTATGTTCTAGATATCTTAGTATGTTTAGTATGTTCTATTCAAGCTATATTTAAACACTATATTTTCTTTATATGCAAGCTATATTATCAAACACTATATTTTTTCTCCCTATCTTTAATCCTTTTGCACTCCGTATACTTTAATATGCTGAATTTATGTAATACATAATATACATGTGGTGACAATTCCTGTACACAAAGCGGCAAGGTGATCTCAGTTCTCTGATCCGTCAGCTAGAAGTCTCCTTTAGCCAGAAGTCTCGCCAGACTATGTAAGCTGCAAGCTGATCCCTGTGTGCACCACTAGGAAGGAATGGGGATTTCCCTGAGACCACAAAGAGAGCGCGGTTTTGAACTAACCAAAAAGACGTATATGGACTCCAAAGAGGAGTTGTGATTATACAGAACGATCATAACGACGAACTCTTCCTCATTTATATATTTGTGTTATTTATGTGTTTATCGTCCGTTTTTATGTAGATTTAGTTTTCAATATATGTTTTGTCGTATAACAGTGCCTCTTTTTATTTTCAAAGACGACCACTCATGCCGTCCCCACATACATATATACATAATATGTATATATAAATACGAAATCATTTAAACTACTTAGTACAATATTTTTATATAATTTCTGAAATTCCTAAAAAAATCTAGTTATTAATTATTAAGATAAAAAAAATTGTAAGTTTTAGAGTTGTGACTTTCGATGTTTGTGCACATGACGAAGCATAAAGGTCAGTACAATAGTAGAGCGAGGATGAAGAGTAGTAGAATAATATGTAAATATTTTTTTTCCGTGTTAATCTATCAAATGATATTTTGTGAATGATAAAACAACTATTATTTACTTTGTCTACTGAAATAGAAACGTAAATGAAACTAATGAGAGGAAAAAAAAAGAGAAATAATTCCTAACCTTTAGCCAAAGGAAGCCTACAGTTAGCGATTAAGGACTCTAAAACTAATTACATCGCTATTATTTTTATTAGGAACCTATTTTAGGAAGTAAAGTAATGAAGTTTTAGGTAATTACATTTTTAAATTTTATACATTTAATAAAAAATTCAGAATATTTTGTTTGAAATAGTGAATTGTTTACAATAGAGTAACTGTGGCCTGCATTTACTTGAAAGTGCTCCACATTTTTTTATTGGTTCTTTTTGCTGCCTACTGTGTTTACTGCATTAATTACAATCATCTTTTGGGGGACATCTAACCAAGGAGTTTTACTTGGAGAATCCAGGCACCTCTTTACGCCATTGGCCCCCCCACCTTCCTAGCTTTCGCTGCGGGTTTCTTTTTCGGCTTTCATTTTCGAAGTCGACCGTGACCTTCGAGGTTGCGAATTGACTCTCATCAGTAGTTATTTGTTGTGGTAATTCAATCAATGTTCTACATGAAGAGTGATTTGTTATTTCGCTGAATTTCGTCCACTCGCATACAAATAGATGTCTCTCTGGCATTGCCTATTATTTTGTTGCTTAAAAGATTTATTCATTTTGAATTTTTGAAGAAAATAAATAATATATTTTTAAATGATAATATTCAGTAGGGAAGGAAAAAAAATCTATTACAGTTAATTGGGTGAATTTTCGTCCCTTAATAGTTTGAATTTTACTTGACATAAAAATTATCATTAAAGGCTACATAGTATGTTAGTTTATTAGTGAAGCCAAAGAAATTTTGTCCTCAGCTCATTTCAATTTGAGATGCTGGCGATCAAACATGTCTGTTCCGATGATCGACAGTACAGAAAGTAAACCACAGTTTGTACCTGTGTTAGGGCTAATCTGGGATACACAAAAAGACACTTTAAATTGCAAAATTACCGAACCAGTTCAAAATAAAGAAACCCTACTCAAAACGACAAATTTTATCAGCAACTCAGAAAATTTATGACCCAACTGGTTTCACAGCTCCTTTAACTTTAATTCCTAAACTTATCTTACAACAGACTTGGATTCAAAAAATAAAGTGGGATCAACAACTTCCTCCAAATTTGAGTAAACAATTCAGCACTTGGATTAAGCAATTAGATTTACTACCGAAAGTAGAAATTCCTCGTTGGCTCAATATAGATTACCAAAATGAGTATTGGTATAAATGAAGATACTGTTATACACTAACTGCATCACATGACCACAAAATAACCACAACACTACATGTTTTTTCTGATGCGAGTAGACAAGCTTTTGTCACTTGTGCATTCTTGAGAACTGAAAATAAAGAAGGTGTTCAAGTACAGCTAGTAAATGCTAGAAGCCGAGTTGCACCGATTAAAGAAATGACAATACCACGACTAGAACTCCTATCATGTGTGATTGGAGCCAGACTTGCTAGAACTTCTTTACAGACTTAAGACTTGAGTATTGTAGAACAATATTCTGGAGTGACTCATCGACAGCTCTAGGATGGATAAGAAGAGATCAAATGTGGGGAACATTTGTTCACAATAGAGTCCAGGAAATAAGAACTTTAACGAAAATTTCTGATAGGAAGCACGTGCCAGGAAAGTACAACCCAGCAGACCTTCCTTCCCATGGATGTTCTTTTGAGCAGTTATTAGAATCAAGATGGTGGGAGGGTCCCATATGGCTCTATCTACCAGAAAAAGAATGACCTCATGCAGAAGAACAACCCGATGAAGATGTTCTAAATAGAGAAAAAAGGAAAACAGTTTTGAGCCTCTTAGACAAAGAAGATAAGCCTGACTGGTACTACCGCTATTTTTCTTCATACCGGAAAATAGTGAGAATGATAGCCTGGATATTGCGACTGCTCTACAACTTTAGAAATGCTTTCCTCCTATCTTTAAGGCGATTCATTTCGAGACGTGGCAGGCCTTACGTTATTTATTGTGATAACGGCACTAATTTTGTTGGTGCCAACAAACTTCTAGAAAAGTTAAATTGGAAAGAAATAAGTGCTGTTACATCCATTCAAAAGATCCGATTCAAGTTCAATCCACCTACTGCTGCGTGGTGGGGGGTTGGTGGGAGAGACTAGTACGCATGGTCAAAGAAATCTTAAGAAAAGTACTAGGTCGCACCTCTTTGAATTATGAAGAACTGAACACAATTCTTTGTGATTGTGAGCAAGTCATCAATTCCCGTCCAATCACCTATGTATCTGATGATAACAAAGATCCATCACCCTTGACACCAAAGATGTACTTGCAAGATTTTCCTTCCTCTGGAGTTCCCGATATCGACAACATTGATTCTAAAGGATTAAATAAAAGAGCAAAATATCGGCAGAGAATTAGAGATGATCTTCGAAAAAGATTTCGAATTGAATACTTAGGTCAGCTACGATATCAAACCTCAAGAGACAACAAGATTGATCAACTTAGTGTTGGCGACGTAGTTTTGATTGAAGACATCAACAAGCGTCGAATCCATTGGCCATTAGCTAAGATCCTTGAACTGTTGCCTGGAAAAGACAAAGTTGTGAGACTTGCCAAAGTTAAAACTGAAAATGAAACATTTCTAAGACCTTTACAATGCTTGTTTCCTCTTGAGATAAGTGAACCAAACACTAATCCATTTCTCTTTCCAGCTTCTTCCTTTACAGATTCTCCTAGCAGTTCCTCTGAATCAATGCAACCTGCTGCCAGTGTATCCAAACCGTACCCTATGTATCCAGATACGGCAGAACCATCAAACCCATTGATACATAAGATTCGTTTTCTGTCAGTAAACAAATCGATGGGAGAATGTTGCAGCCTCATCGTAAGATGTAATGAAAGGGAGCCTCCTAGCGGCAGGATTTGAATAAGACTCAATAATTATTAAGAACAGTTTTAATGTGAACGGCCACTTGATACAAGCGTTTGGTGCTTTTCCCTTTTTTGTTACTCATCTACTTTTGTTGGTGATCTTTTATCGTTATTTTTATTAAATTACATTAAAATGTTAATTAGCTTGGTCTTCATTCGTAGTTAGATATTTATTATTAAATATATTGTTTTTGCCAACACGGAAATAGAATCTCTGGTTGACGTTTCAGCTTCGAATATTATTAAGAACAGGAAGGTAAGTGAAACCTTGTTATTTTATTTGATTGTTTGAAGAAGTAACGCCATCAGTCTAGATTCTAGAACAAGGATATTACACTAAAGTTCTGAAAAAAATTGTTTTATTTTTCAAATTTTATAGGTGATCTGCACATTGCTATTACCAAGGTATTCCTTAAAATGAAAATAAGATATTTTCTGGAAAAACAATGTTTTTGTACGTTTAAACTAACATAATGTTATTAATTTATTTTTCGCTCTCTAAGGAAACATATCTTTTGTTTATTCTCTGGACAAAAATAATTTTTATTATGTTTTACTTATTATTATGTTTCACTTATCCTGTATATACAAGTTTGAACAAATTTTTAAAACAACATGATATTGACCATTTAAATAAGATTATACACTGCTACAAACTACGGAATATATATATATATATATATATATATATATATATATATATATATATATATATATATATATATATATATATATATATAGTATATATAAAATTATACATTTCATAATGAGTAAAAAAAAATTCTTATAAAAATACCATACTCTATTCTAAATTTACTATTTATTTTTCAAAATTACTTTTTTTTATTAAATGTGTAGGTTATTGGATCAATAATTTTGAAAATCAGAGTTTTTGATAAAGCAATACCTAAACAAAGAAAAAAATTACGAAATTAATTATCTAGATACTTTTTATTTTATAACCGTCGTTGAACAGCCGACACAATTTCATGGGTTTACGACTACTAATGTTCAACTCCGTAGCCTTGTAATTTTGAACCAATCCAGAAGACAAGGAAACTTCTGGATCAGTACCCCCAGAGGTATTGATATTATCTAGATACTGTAAAGATTGGCATTTAATACCAGAATACTCTGTCTTCTATTTTTGTTGAATAGATATGTCTCTACGAATCTACTTTTTTTTATTGCCTGTATGTATTTTTTACTGTATGTAAGCAACTGACCTTGAATTAATGACAATATTTATTATAGTTTTTTTTTTAGTTTAATACAATGCTAAAAGCAATTAAAAATATAGCAATTAAAATTTTTATGTTATTTGTTAGTATGTAAATATGTTACCATAGGGTTGTAGTGCATGATAGATGTGACGTCGTATGGTACACCTCTAGGTGCATCATTTCCTGGTCTAAACTGACTTGCCATTCCATTTTCGTTGCTTTGCCATAATATCTTTAGAACTGTGCTGCGATCTTTTCTATAATGCTCGTGATAGAATCCCAAGGAATGTCCAATTTCATGCATCGCTATTTGAAGGTAATATATAAAAAAAGGGAAAATAATTTTAAAAAAAATATGTGGCATAATAATTGAATAATTTATTATTTTTGATTTAGTGATTTATTACTATTGATTTAATATTATGGATCTATTGATTTATTACAATGGACTTATTGATTTATTATTATTCATTTATTATTATCATGAATTTAATGATATGCGTCAAATAATTGGGTGAAAGTACTGATAAAAAATAATTTTGTAATTTCAGCAACTTTTTTTCACTAAGTAAAATAGTGCAAGAGAAGAAAGGAAATGTAATAGTGTTTCAAAACATCTTATTATCAGTTATACAAACAGAAAATAGTTTTTAAAAAAGATTGTCATTAATTAATACAGTTTTTAATGAGACAAGATGCTTTTAAAAATTTTCCTCTGATTTTAGTATTATTAAACTAATATTACTAAATTCACTAAAAATGACACTAAAATCTTCTTTTATTAGATTTGTCTAATTATTACATAAAAAAATATTTTCAAACAACGAAAGAAAATATTACAAATGATTTTAATGAAAAATGTTAAAAAGAACTTTTAAAAACTTAAATTTTATACTGATGTAAGTTAAAACGAACAAGAATCTTTTTTTCCTTCTTAAGAACTAACATTTACATTAAATGGCTTAATCTAATCCGTGATAACTGAAAAGTAAGGAAAAAATATTAACTTAAATGCTCGCAGCCGGGTCCCAAGTTGACATCCTGACCATCCATGTAATTTTTACCCACAAATGTGTAACACCTAGAAATAAATGATAATATATTAAATATTACACTAAAATATTAAATTTTGAAATATCAAATACACAAAAGCATATTTCTTTCTCTTTTTTTCACTTCTATGTCCGTATCTATACGTCACAAATAATCACTAAATTAGAAAAGAATATATTTGGAATGTACAATAATATTTCAAAAATTCTCCTGATTTCAGAAAAATTTCTAAATTGTAGAACGATCCATTTTTCTTCAATTACAATCAAGACTTTTCATTCACGTTTCTGGAATACTTTATTAACATTCCAAATACTTTATACGGCTTTATACTTTTCTGTCACAGAAACTTTCATGCTGCCATCTAGTTATTGAAAATCAAACTAGAGTCTAAACAAAACTATAAAAGAAAAGCTCGGCCATTTTATATTGATCTTTGATAACGTATTAAAATTCGACAATGTTTCTGTGTGGTAAAAAGCATTTCTAAAATGTATAAGATTTTAATATAAATAAGTATAATAAGATTAGAACAAATAAGATTTGAAAAATTAAGTAAGATTTTTAGATTATAAATTCTGCATTTTTCCAGATTTCTGCCAGATAAGTCATATTTTATTATCTGTTGCCAGAAATCACTGGAATGAATGAACAAGATAGTAATATATATATTTTTTTTATAGAAAAAACTTACCCAGCACTATCTGTTCGAAAACGAAGATGTTGTTTTTCATTTGTGTGTCGGTACGCAAGTTTTCTTTTCCCATTCTGACATGGCAGATAGAATTACATCCCCAGTACTTTTATTTGCAGCCGGAAATACAATCAGAAGTATGTTTGATAACTATGCAAATAGAGGAGTAATTATTATATATATATTAATTACATTAGGATCACCAGGCACATTAGGATCCATAATCCTCATAGAACAATCCCTGACGTCTGTAAGCTAAATGAACATAGTTGCAGACCAGGTTCACCCATTCATGGCAACAGTGTTTTCTGCGGGGGATGGTGTTTACCAACAGGATAATGCACCTTGTCATAAAGGTCGAATTGTCATGGATTGGTTCGAGGAGCATTCCAGTGACTTTCAAGTCATGTCTGGGCCCCCAAATTCACCTGACCTTAATCCAATAGGGCATTTGTGGTCCTACTTGGAAAACCAAATTCGTGCTGCCACGCTACCCCCTCACAATGTGAGGGAATCGCAGGACCAGTTGGTGAGCACTTGGTACCAGATACCTCAGACTACCTATCAGCACCTTGTGGAATCAATGCCACGGCGGGTGCTAGCAGTTTTGAGGGCTAAAGGTGGTCCTACATGTTATTAGCAGGGTGGTCCTAATGTAATGGCTCTTATATATATATATATATATATATATATATATATATATATATATATATATATATATATATATATATATATGGTGTTTATAAAGTGTCCCGGACCCATTTTGATGTTTAATAACTCATAAAATAATAAAGATAGATTAAAATTAATAAAATAAATAGTTAGATAGACTCAAAAAGTTTCATGACCCCTGTCAATGAACTTCCACGTGTGCCCCTTTCGTCGCACGGAAAATATCAAGTCGATAGTCAATTTCACGCCAGGTAGCGGCAAGCATGTTGGCATACACAGATGCTATTGCGGTTGTAATTCTGGCTTTTAGGTCATCAATGTTCGACACGATCCTCCTGTAAACTTTGTCCTTTATAAATCCCCAAAGAAAAAAAGTCCAGCGGCATTATATCAGGTGATCTGGGTGGCCAAGGAATTGGATCTCCTTGCCCAATCCATCTTCCTGGAAAATGGTCATTCAAAGAACTACGAACAATGATACCCCAATGAGGGGGTGCACCATCTTGTTGCAAAAAGACATGTGGCTGAAGCTCTTCTAGTCTTTTTGAAACAAGATGGTGCACCACCTCATTGGGGTATCATCGTTCGTAGTTCTTTGAATGACCATTTTCCAGGAAGATGGATTGGGCGAGGAGGTCCAATTCCTTGGCCATCCAGATCACCTGATATAACGCCGCTAAACTTTTTTCTTGCTTTACTACGATAGAAACCTCATTTAAATAAGTTAGATTTTTATTAATTTCCCCGATTCTCAGTTTCTTTAACGCCTTGAATTTCTTTACTTTTTTTCCCCATAAATTACTGAAATAAACTCGGCTCTTTACTCACTTTGTACACGTCTACTCGTGACACGTCGTATCTATAAAAAAAATTATTTTAGACTTTTAATTTTTACCAAAAATTTGTTTCTTAAAAAACTGTAAATTAAATCTTCAGAGATAACTGAAAATTTCTGTCTACATTCGAAATCAAGATGGTTTAATACGTTCTGAAATGTTTTAGTGGGTTTCAAGGTAATAAACTAGAGGTCTCAAAATTAGTGGCTTCGTGACAGATTTTTTTAAAAATTTTCCTAGCCATTTAGAATTCGCGATCGCAACGAACTATAGGGGGCGTTGTTGTATGAGACGAATACCTGTGATTTCTATATGAGCAGTCATTCAGTTACTCTAGAGACGCCTTGAATGTAGCGTGTAGCATTGTAACGTTCCTTCTTTATTGTGGCTTATTAAATTTAAAAAAGAAAAATTTTTGATATTCTTTCTTATGGAAACTAAAACAAAATGGTATTTCTTCTTTTTAAAGATGAAACATCCAAAACACATCGGAAAATATTTGTACGGAAAGAGAAAGAAATATGTATATATTCTTATAAGAGTTAAAACCTAATGCCCGAGAAATAGTTTTACTGAATTTAATGAAATAATATGAAAGGCCTATTTAAACTTTACATTCCATAGTTTTAAGTATCATATTACTTCAAAAATTGAAATGAACAAAAATAATACATAAGCCTCATAATTTTATAAAATTTAATTTGGTAAAGTTTTTGGACAACAATTTTTATCGAAAAATTTTAAGTTTCGATAAAAAATCATTATTCAAAAAACTAAAAAACGTAAAATAAAGAATGCTTACGAAACAAAACAAACAATTCTTTTTTGACGCCATTTTTTAGTGCTACGAAAATTCGTCTTTGGGATTTGCCAAAAACAAAACAAGATTCAATTTTATTTTTTCAGGAGTGAAATATTTTACGATAAAAAAAACTAAAAAAAAAAACGAAAATGTACCAATTGCCATGACATGAAACTTTATGTTGGAAAACCTACATTTTGGAAATGCTATTTCATTTGGAATCTTATTTATTAGAGTTAATTAATCGAAGCATCAGGTGAAGGAAAATAGAGATTGTTTTGAATCTATGTTAAACTCTATATCGGCCCATTTCCCACCGAAATCAGATTGACTACTTAGATTTTAAACAAAGTGTTTCAATTTATTATTTGTCGCAAAAATTTTAGACGTAGATTTGCGGCACTTATAAACCGCCAAATCTGTAGCTGCGGTGGCGTTGATACATAAGTACCGAATTTTTATTCCATACTTTTCTGAACATTCAAACATTAGAATATGCAAGAAGTATACATAAACACATAATGTTATACCATTTAATTTTTCAAAAAAAAAAAGTATTTTGGCAACAATTTTTATCTAAAAATCTTAAACTAAAAAATGTAAAACAAAGAATTCGTAGAATAAAAAACGATTTTAAAAATCCTCATATTGAAATAAGAAAACTGTCATATTGTTTCTTTTTTTTATTCTTATAGTTCTTAATCAACCGTTCTGCAGAGAACTATCATCAAATAAATAAAAAAATTATTTACAAGCAAATCTTTTATTATAAAAATCATAACACTTACCTGATTTATAAATCCGGAGAATTCTAAAATCATTTGTTCTTTGTTTGAAAACTTTATTCTCAAATAATATATACATAGTTTATTCCTTCAATACTTTCAAATAACATACCACACAGCAAAATTTTATAATTGTAAGATCTCGATATGAATTTTAATATGTAGCTTAAAAACAGAATAGCTGAATTCTAGTTGAAATTATTCTTTCATAAGTAAAAAATACTTACCAAGAAAACGATAAAAATTTATTAATAGTCATCACAAATGGCACTGTTTCAAGTAATTTGGATGATTTTTTATTGCTGTTTTCCGAATTATATCGATGCAGAATTATACACTATTCTATGACAAAGAAGAATATTCTATAACTGTTACAGTTCTGAATTCACATTTATTCATTGGAATGAAGAAAGCAACGTTGACTTCACTTTGATTTGTTAAGAATTGAAGACAGAAAAAATGTCTTTTAGCGTAATATACACATCTGTAATAGTATACCATTCCGAAATCGGAAGTTATCACTTGCATGTTTGTTGATAATAGAAATTAAAAATTAATGAGGAATTTCTCTTCAAATGTTTGGCATTTTCTGTTTCTGAAAGATTTACCAATATTTTGGAGAGTTTTTTCAAGCTCTTCGGCCTTTTCCTTAAGGAAATTTTTCTTCTTATTTGCTGCTAAAAAAAGGCATCTGATTCTGCCAATGATTTCGATGGAACTGTGGGGGCGGAGTTATCGACAATACCAACCTTCATCTATCAAAAGGTACCTCAAGATGGATTCAAGTTAGCATGCCTTATATACCAGTGAATTGATGTTTAATTTTCGTAGTGGTAGTTACGCCACAGAACTAAATGAAAAGTTAATAAATTAATGCTTGATATTTTCAGGCTCCCGCTAGAGGGCTTACTCGAGCGTTGCGATCGTGAATAGTGATGCTACATTAAAAAAGTAATGCAGGTATTTATTGTAAAATGTTCAGAGTTCTAGATTTTTGCATAAGACGAAATATTGAAAAAAATAATCTCCGTTTTTAACGTGGTTTTAAAGTTATGAGGTTTTATTTGTTGACTGTGTCAACCTTCATCTATCAAAAGGTATCTCCTGATAGAATCAAGTTGACAAGTCTTATATACTAGTGAATTGGCTTTTAATATTTATAGTGGTAGTTAAGCCACATTACGAGATCATCGCCAACAAAACCAATTATTTTTATTTTTTGAATCCGGAATGAAAAATGTAGCAGAAGAGTTCCGATTTCTGTGTGGATGCTAGTTTCTGTTTCTGTTGGATCGTTAAACTAGTTAAAGTGATTCTTCGCTACCTGACTAAGTACCAATCTTCATTTCTATAGTTCTTTCTTTCCCCCCCTTTTTTTTTCCCTTCCTTTATTTCAATCGTTTTATTTTGTTATTCACAGATATATTTTAAAACAAAAGGATTCACTAAAATAAAAAGTTTGTTTTTCATTAATGCCTTATATGTAACTAAAATTAAATAAATTTGTGTCTTAGATTTAATTTGTGTTATAAAATTTTTACTATAATAAATTTACCACATGTTTTAAAATGCTTTAAGACAGGAAAAAAAAATTATATATCACATTTACCCATTATAGCTTTCTGATTATGTCATTTTAATTATAAATATTTCCCGAGTATTTTATTTCCTCAAATCTAGCTACATACTTCGCAAGAAGGTAATTAAAAAATTTAATTTCGTTAGAATTATGTAAAAATTATTCGTTTAGGTGTAAACAAATTAGTTAAGTAGTTTGTTTGTAATGACGTACAGGGGTGTGTTGCCGGAGCAAACTCCTAGATAAGAAGGATATGAAAAGAATAGTGTAATAATGTAATCTCTAGGAGAGGAGATTTTATTAAATAAAAATGAAAAAAAAATTGGAATAACTTACACTAATAACATTTTTTATTTTAAATTTATATGTATATATACAATGTATGTGTCTAATCACATATACAGGAGTTTGACAAAATAATTCAGACACTTCGATACTAACACATTTTTTAATATTTAAATAATAAATACTTTGAGAATCAGTTCATAAATTTAAAAGTTATTAGATGGTACGATTTCTCCTGCATATCAATGAAGTTTAACGCTTTTTGAAGTTTGAGGTACCAACAATGAACTACAGGCGGAAAAAAATGTTTTTCAACAACTGTGGCAAAAAATGTGGCAATCAATTTGTAACTCATAACTAATTATTTTGGATATTATTTGCAATAATTGGACAAAACTTCGTACACCTTGGTTAAATATTTATAGAGATGTATGAACATTTTTATAAAAAAAGAATTTTTTTATCTTTTTTGCTATAGCTTAAATATTTAAACAAAGCATTTGAATAAATTTTAAACTGATAACGAAACTATTGCTTTAATATTAAAATAATGAAAACTGCGCCAAATAAGAGTAATTGAAGTAGTTTCTTTATACAGCGCATGCGCGGAATTATTATTATTTTGTTTTTTTAAATTATCTTAATTTTATCGTGAATTGTATTTCACAACTAATAAGTTAAGTCCGATTTGGAATATCTTAAAAATGAAAAAAGTGTCAAGCAATTTTCTAAGTAGTTTTCTTACTCTTTTAAGAGAAAACTCAAAATTATGAGGGATTTTCCACAAATTTCATTTTGTACTTTTAAACAAGATTTATTAACAAATGATAATACCCTACTATAGATCGTCCGGACAACAAAGTGTGATGGAATTAGGAAATAAAACATGCGAAAGTAAAGATACTTTAATCGTCATAATCTCCAACCGGTGTCATTAATAAATCATGTTTAATAGTACAATATGAAATTTGTGGAAAATCCTTTATTATTTTGAGGTTTCTTTAAAAAAAAAAAAAAAAAAAAAACTCCTTAGAAAATTGCTTAAGATATTCAAATCGGACTTAAGTAGTTGTCAAATAAGATTCACTACAAAATTAAGAATTTTTTAAAATTATTTATTTATTTTATTTAGTTATTTTTTTGCGTATATGCGCAGAATAAAAAAAACGTTAATTGCAAGTATTTGGAGCAGTTTTTAACAATTTCTTTAAAAATTTTATGTCAATAATTTTTTAATCAATTTAAAATTGGTTCAAACGTCTTTTTTTATTTTATTGGATTTTTTAAAGTTATTAAAAAAAACGAGGACAAAAATAAATTCGTTTTTTTTTAAATTTTTTTTATAAAAGTGTTCACATTTTCAAAAATATTTAAGCTACGTTTACGAAGTTTAGTTCAATTATTGTATATAAGAACCAAAATAATAAGTTACAAATTTATTACTACATTTTTTTGTCATAGGGTGTTCAAAAGCATATATATGTGTGTGTATGTATTAAATTTATATATATTATGCAATTAATTTCTGGCGCATCACCCTTACGGACGCCAAACCGAAGGGGTGTGCCCTAAATCCACCAGCCTTTATCATTATCTCCTTCATCATAGCTGCAGCTTCTTAGAGGGGTGGGGGGGGGGGGTCTGAAATCCTGGTGCATCTAAAAGTGGATTAATACCCCAAGACACCGGCAAGTTCATATCACATCTGCAGGTCACCAATGTGGGGATTTAATTGTTGTCACCCTTCCTCTATCAAAAGGTACCTCCTGATAGAATCATGTTAATATGTCTTATATACTAGTGAATTGGTATTTAATATATATAGTAATAGTTACTCTACAAAGTAAATCCACTTTGGGGTTACTTCTGCAATAGGCATACGTACCTTCATTACATATATGTAAGAAGCATAACCGAAGTGAAAATAAATATCCGCATCACCCGTACGTCTTCGTTACCATAGTCACCCGATGGTGACTATGGTAACGAGGTATAACTTGTGGCGCCTGACATTGCGCGTAGTCGCCAAAGGATGATGGAAATAAGATCGGCAACCTTGTACCTTTTCAGTATATAAGAAGCTTCGAACTTTGCTTTGTGCACACACTTTTAGTTTTCTGTTTTTTATATCGTTATGTTTCAGTTGTTAATAAATGTTTAATTGATGTTGTTATAGTTGTTCTCAACTTAATATGAGAGGGTTCCTCCCCCTCATTTGGTGACCCTTGTGTTTATTTTTTGAATTGAATACGCTATCATTCGTTGTTTTACATTTTGGAATAACTACTTGAATTTGGTAATGTACAATTTCTTCTCTTATTTAGTCAACTGCTTTGCTTGCACTAATTTGAACTTAATGCATAGTAATATCTTTTGTATTGTATTATATTAATTAGACTGAAATTTTTAAACATTATTGTAAGAGACTTTAATTAGTAATTATTGAATTTGAATGTACGAACTTTAAATGCTCTTGTATTTAATTCTTAGTATAATATATATAGTTCTGATACGTTCTTAGTTATGTAAATATTTATTATTACTGTGAATATTTCCAGATATCCTTTAGTTATTCAATTGCTCTAATGTATATATATAACTAGTTTAGTTCGAAAATTTTCATAAGTGAATCTTTAACGTGTTGCTTAGTTTTGTGTTACAATGACTGACAAAGATAAAACGGGAACTGAAACTGAAATTCATAAAATTGGCCTTCGCTTACCTGGATTTTGGATTGATAATCCAAGTCTATATTTTACGTAGATTGAGGCTAATTTTAAATTATTAGGGATTACGTCTGAATCTACTATGTATTGCTGTTTAATCTCTGTTCTTGATCAGCATATTATGCAAGTAATTGCAGACTCGGTTAGAAACCCAAATTTGGAAAAGCCTTACACTGCCGTTAAGGATAGACTTATTGCAGAATTTTCCTTGTCCGAGAGTAAAAGAATTCAAACTTTACTCCAGGACCTTGCATTGGGGGATTCTAAGCCGTCTGCCTTGTTACGACAAATGCGAGAATTGGCAGGATCTAATTTTTCAAATGAGGTTATTAAATCTATTTGGCTATCTCATTTACCCTCGTCTATTCAGTCTATTTTAAGTGTTAGTACGGAAGGTTTAGACACTTTATCAACTTTGGCCGATAAGGTTTCTGAAGTAACTAGTTTTTCTGCAACTTCAAGTTGTAATGAAGTTGTAAATAAAGATTCACTTATGGAAAAAATAGCTCAAATGTCTACGGATTTGGCAGAGTTGAAGAACCAAATTAAGTCTATGCGTAGATATCGAAGTCTATCCCGTAGTCGTTTGCATTCCAATTCAAATATTTCGAACGATTTAAAGTCTCACACTTCTAAAGGTGAAGCAGAAAGCCAAACTGGCATAACGAAACTTTGTTGGTATCATAGGAAGTATGCCGAAAAAGCACACAAATGTATTGAGCCTTGCAATTTTAATTTAAACTGATGAGCTCTACTATTAGTGCGGTGGTTAATAGTAGTGAGAATTTAAAATTTAGTCACCGACTTTATGTTACTGATCGCAAAACTAGGTTACTGTTCTTGGTCGATAGCGGATCAGATGTAAGTTTATTGCCTATAACATTTAAAGGTTGCAGGTCAACATCAAATTATGTTTTGCATGCTGCTAACGGCACTGCTATTAAAACATTTGGTGTTAAACTTATGTCGCTTGATTTTGGTTTACATCGAAAATTTGATTTTACATTTATAATTGCGAATGTTTCAAAACCAATTTTAGGCGCCGATTTCTTAAGACATTTGGAGTTGTTAATTGATCTTAAAAATAGCAAACTAATTGATACGAAAACTTGTTTAGCTCATCAAGGTAAAATCTTTCCTTCCTCAATCCAAAGTGTTAAAACAATTTTTTTCAATACTAAATATCACGACTTAATTCAAGAATTTTTGGAAATTACCCGAGTTAGACCTAATTATCTTAAAATTAAGCACGATACAGTGCATTATAGTAAGGCGACTGCCCACGTTCGGTGAAGTTTTTGAAAAATTTTATGCTTAGTTATATAAAATGGGATAAAATATGACATAAATAAGAAAAATTATAACAATATATTTTATAGTTTGTAAAATTTTGTTGAAATTAGGTAAAAAATTAATGATTTTTAACGTTTACGCTGGACACCCTCTACTCAGTTGTATCCTATAAAATACAATTTCCTTTGGAATATATATTATTTTAACCCTTTTCTGTGTTCTGAACTAAAAGTTAATTGAAATTTTAAAAATTTTGTGAAATATGCCCTATTACGTAGAAAAACAGCAAAATAACGATATATTTTTTAAGTTTTTTGGATTTACTTAGCTATAAAATAATCAAATATTGAAATAGAATTTTAGTTCTAGTTCAGGACACAGATAATATTATTTATAACAGTGTTACAAAATTGCACCATAAAATTCCTAATAGTTTTTGAGAAATGAGGTCCAGCGTGAATCGCAAAACAGAAAAATTCAGTTTTCCAGAAAACTCATTTTAACATTTATTTGTACAGTAAAAGTATATTACATATATTATACAAACTTTAAACTATCTAAAAAGTTATACCAAACCTTCATATACTCCATACTTGTTTAAATTGGACTTTTCACTGAATATAATTTTTTTCCTGACCATTTTTTCGATAGGTTGAAAATCTCCGTACAAATGCTCGATTTGCTATTTGTAAGCATCTGTTTATTTTTTGTAATTTTAGCTTTAATTACTTTAGAAATACAGGTGATAATAACACTATATAGCTTGAGTTAGATATAAAAAACAATAAAATTGCTATTTCACATCAATACATTATTGAATATTTTAAAAATTTAAGTATGAAATTAGTGTATTATATGTTTGTGTATTACACCATTAGAAAAAATTATAACCAATAAAACATATTTCTTTTTTACTACATACTAATAAATTTTATCTTCAATTTTATCCAAGCGTAGCTTTGAAGCAGTATTTACTATTTGCACTACTATTTGCATCAGTAGTTCCATTGTAAGTTTTGGTATGCCGATTACCGTGAAAAGATCTCTTCTTAGATCTTTTTTTAGAAGCTTTTACCATACTTCATTAATAAAGAAAAAACTACAAATAACTAAAAAAGTATCAAATTATATCGAAAAAATTTCAAAATATAACTAGAATCTTGTTCAAGAACGGAATGTGAAGCGCGTGAAACAATCAGAAAACAAAATATGCAAACATCATAGCAGTTGCCTTTCAAATCATATTTCTTTAAGAAAAATCATTAATAAATAATTGCCAGATGCATTTCAATACATTTATAATTATTATTAATATTATTTTATGGCTTTTTACTGAAAGGAAAACAAAAAATCAATGCATAACAGCTTTGTTTACATTAAAATCTGTCACTTTTTATTCCCTTCCGGTTTTTCAGAAAGTGTCTTCCGGTTTTTAAATCGGCTATAACTTTACAAATAATTATCAGAAAATTAAAAGTAAAACATTTTTGGAATCTTGAAAGTTCATACTTTTGAAAAATGTATCAAACAGAAAATCGATTTTTTTGGACGAAATCTTTCATTTTAAGGTAGGCAGTCGCCTTAACACGATTGGTCCTCCGGTTGCTTCAAAAGTTGGCAGATTGAATTCTCTTAAACTTCAAGCTGCCAAATCCGAATTTGATTTCATGCTGCAACTCGGTATTTGTAGGCCATCAAATCATATCCTTGGGCCAGCGCCCTGCACATGGTTCCAAAAAGTAACTCTGATTGGTGACCTACCGGCGATTACAGAGCTTTAAACGCCTGTACTCGGCCTGATAAATATCCTTTACCAAATTTGCAGGATTTTTCTCAAAATTTATTTGGCAAGAAAGTATTTAGTATTATTGATTTTGTTAAAGCATACAATCAAATCCCCGTAGCAGAACAAGATTTTGAGAAAACTGCAGTAATAACACCTTTTGGGTTATTCGAATTTTTGTATCTGCCTTACGGGTTGTGTAATGCACCTCAAACCTTCCAACGTTTTATTAATGAAGTTTTATATGGTTTAGATTTTTTATTTGCTTACATTGATGACATTCTCGTGGCAAGTGCAAACGAGACTGAACATTTGTATCACTTACGTTTAATATTTGAACGTTTAAAACAGTATGGTTTAACAATTAATGCTTCTAAGTGTATTTTTGGATCTTTTGAAGTACCCTTCCTTGGACATTTAGTGAATGAGCACGGTATTAAACTCTTACCACATAAAGTAGATGCAATTGTAAATTATTCTAAACCCAAAACTCTCAAAGATTTACGCAGGTTTCTTGGGTGTTGAAATTTCTAAAGGAGATTTATTCCCAAAGCGGCAGAATTGCATGCCCCGTTAAACTCTTTACTTGGGGATAGTAAAAAAAGCGATAGTAAAACTATTAACTGGACTGCAGAGTTAGAAAATTCTTTCGCAAAATTCAAGGAAAATATCGTAAACATTACTCAGCTATCTCACCCGGCACCTGATTGCCAGTTAGTGCTGTTTATGGATGCTAGTGATATTGCAGTAGCTGGCGCCTTACATGAAAAAACTGCATCTGTATACCTTTATCCTTTTTCTCCAAAAAGTTAAATAAAGCTAAAGTTAAATATTCTGTGTATGACAAAGAACTTATGGCGATTTATTTGTCAATAATTCATTTTCGTTATATGTTGGAAGGAAGGGTATTTCATGTTATAACTGATCATAAGCCTTTGACCAAAGTTTTGAAAAGTGCTCGCCAAGACGTTTACGACAACTAGAATTTATATCAAAGTTTACTTGTGACTTACGATATTTACGCATGCGCAGAAAACTTGATGGCAGACGCTTTGTCAAGGGTAGAAGAAATTGCTTTTCTGACAAAATTGATTATGTGCAAGTTGCAGCTGAGCAGTTGACTGATGGGGAATTGCAGGTATATTTAAAAAATCCAGATGTTACTAATCTTAAATTTAAATTAATTGTTTGGCCTAATTCTGATGTAAATTTGTATTTTGATGTCTCCCAACCTAGTGCTCGTTTGTATGTACCCATGAAATTTCGAAAAATGATTTTCGATTCTGTACATAATCTTGCACACACCAGTGCCCGATCTACTGTAAGACAGTTATGTAGTACATATGTTTGGCCATCAATTCGAAAAGACATTGTTCAGTGGTGTCGCACGTGTTTAAGTTGCCAAAAGGCTAAAATACATAGACATGTTATATCTCCATTGGGAAAAATTCCTGTTCCTAATGCTAGGTTCCAGCATGTGCATTTGGACCTGATTGGCCCTTTACCGATGTGTAATGGATATAAGTACTGTTTAACTTTAATTGATCGGTTTACACGATGGGTTGAGGTGGTACCTCTGCAAGACATCACGGCAAATACAGTAGCACGAGCAGTGATTTTTAATTGGGTTTCACGGTTTGGTGCTCCTGTTAGAATTTCAAATGATCAGGGTAGACAACTGGATTCCTTCACTTTTAAAGAAATTAGCACAAATTCTGGGTGTTGAAATTATACGTACAACTGCATACAATCCTAAGGCCAATGGGATGATTGAACGTGTTCATAGAACAGTAAAAGCAGCCCTTATGTGTTATACTACAGATTCTTGGCTTGATAATTTACCATTAGTTCTCCTGGATTTGAGGACTGGTTCGAAAGGATTGGAACTTTTCTTCTACTGAGTTAGTCTATGGGCAAACATAGAGAGTTCCCGGAGAGAGTTCTTTACTAACTCGGGTAATGACATCTCGCAGTCTGAATTGATTTCTCAGTTGCGTAAAGCATTTAGTGAGGTCAAGTCTGTAGCTTCCGTTTGGCATGATAAACGAGTCGTTTATGTGCCTAAGGATCTTCAGACTTGTACGCATGTGTTCTTGCGACATGACGCCGTACGGAGACCATTACAACCTACGTATGATGGCCCATATTTAGTTCTTAAGAGAAAAGCTAAAATTTATCTTTTGCAGATTTTCACAAAGAAAAAGTGGATTTCCATCGACAGGTTGAAACCAGCGTATTTGCCAGTGAACGAGACCCCTTCTTTAAACCACGGAGATTCTCCTGGCCAGTCTGACCATTCTTCAACTTCAGAGTCTCCTTTGGCAGAAAAGATACCGGATTTAAGGAAGTACGTTACTCGGTATGGAAGAAGAGTTCGTTTCAGAATCTGACGACTATGAAACTCCGGTGGGGAGTGATGTGGCGCCAGACATTGCGCGTAGTCGCCAAAGGATGATGAAAATAAGATCGGCAACCTTGTACCTTTTCAGTATATAAGAAGCTTCGAACTTTGCTCTGTGCACACTCTCACACTTTTAGTTTTCTGTTTTTTATATCGTTATGTTTCAGTTGTTAATAAATGTTTAATTGATGTTGTTATAGTTGTTCTCAACTTAATATGAGAGGATTCCTCCCCCTCAAACTATTTCACGTAGGGGTGTGCGGTCGTCGCTTACGTGTCAGAGGTGTTTCACCGAATGTCTCTGCTTCCTCCTTTTTATGGGCGTGGGGATGATTAATTATCATACTCTCAACCAAGTCTAGGTTTTATTACCTACTAGATTGGCTCTCTTTTTCGCATCAGTATATGTCAAATGATGATCGCCAAAGGGGAAAGTTTATAGGAAGGAATGGCTCTTTCGTAAAACACAACCGGTATATTCGATTGTAGTCGTCTGCTGTTGAAGTACCTAAAACTAAAACTAAACTTAGTGGCGCGACAGCCCATAGAGGGCCAAGGCCTACTGTGCCCATCTCAGTTTTCTTGACCTTGGGCTCTGGGGTGTAGGAGCAGATGCTCTGGTCAGGTGGTCAGCCAAACGCGGAACCCCCAGTGTTTAGTTCCCAAGCATGCTTGGTACTCATTTATCGACCCACTGAAGGGTACCAGGAGAAGTACCAGGAGAATGTATATATGATTCTCGAGAACTCTCATATTCTGAGGAAGTAAAGATTGCAAGCTAACATTCCTGAGACGTTTGCTTTATTAATGCATTTGCTGATAATTTCAATGGTTAAAACAAAAAAAGAAACTAAAACTAAATCTGAAAACTTTCTTTTAAAGTTTGTATCATGAGCTCCCTTTTACCTTTTTTGTTAATTTATTTTTTTCAATTAATTTATTTTATTATACTTGGTTTTGTTTGTTTATTACTTAAAAAAACAAGATTTTATTTCTAAAATGACTATAAAAAAGATTATATCCTAAAAACAAGATATTACGCTGATCAAGGGTCCTCTCCATCCGATTTGATTGATTTTTGTTTCTTAACACGAAAGTTTATTTTTTTATTTTAAGTTAAAACCATTCACTTTGTAACTTCTTTGCAGACATCTTTGTTTCTGAAGAACTTTAATTACTCTCCTGTTTCATTTTGTGCCGGTAATGAGCTTCCTAACCCGAATTAGCGCACTTTATGAAATTAAGTATTCTGTATTTTTTATTCGATTATTTTTATAAGATTCTAAATAGAAACATTATTTATTGTGCGTAAACATCTTGGCTTAGCTATTAAAAAAAGCATCAAAAATAGACTTATTTGAAATTATAACAATTTTAAGCTATATTAATTAAAAGCAATATTATTTGAATGATATGGCTTTTAAGCGTATTCAATGTCGCAGTTGATTATTGTTAGAAACATAAAATAATTACAAAAAACTTTTATCAGACTTTAATACTTTCAATTCAGATAAATCAAAAAGGAAATTTATTTAACTATGTTAAAATGGTTAAGGAAGTGAAGGAGGAATTATGGAAAACTGATTTAATTATTAATAGTTGCAATTTAAAGTTTTCCACACATGAAAATCTTGTTCTAAGTTTAATAGAAAGAACAATTCGTCTATTTAGAAATAAATATTATTCCTTATTAAAAATTAAAGAAAGTTGATATTTAATAAAAATAATTAATTTCTGCTAGTTTCTGACTGTAAACAATCTGAACAATTAACAAAATAAAATTCTCACGATATAATAAATTACCCAAAAAGAGCTCAAAACGAATAGTCATGACAAATTATTGCTACTAGGTAAATAAAAAGTAGGTAAAGAATTAATAAATCACTGCTGAGAAACACTACGAAATCATGCTCAAAACTGGAAAACATATATCGACACAATTAAAGAGCTTAATGGAAGAACCAGATAAGTGACATTTTTAGGAGAAAATAATGAATGAGAAAAAATAAAAAAAAGTGGTTATGAATAGTGGTTGCTTAAAGGATTCATTTTAATCATCAATCAATTTTTTAAAACTTTAATTTTAATCTTCGCATTTCTCAACCACATAAGTTTTTAGTATGCTTACAAGATTTCCATTTCAAATATGGCACAGGTAAATAAAATAAAGCAAAGAATTTTATCCCAGCTGTTAATGAAAATTGGCTATGAAATAGTTCGGATGCAACATTTCTTTTATGTTATTTTTTTTTTTTTTTATAAGAATATAACTTACCTCGTTTTCCCACTAAGTTTTTCAATTAATATAGCTTTTGTTTAATAATACATCCTTATTGGTGGCTTTACGTTATTGAAATAAAAACTCGTTTTGTGTAATTCATTTCATAAGAATTAAAAAAAAAAAAATGCATTCAGCATTGCTTCGTGTGATGCTGTTCTTCATGGCTAACTCATAGTCTTTAAAATTTACTTTTGTCAAGTAATTATCTTCGATACATGTCCCTTTCGAGGGAAATTAAAACTACGAGGTATCGGTATTAAAGCTAATTAGCATTGGTGTTTTAAAACTCACCAATTATATAAGTATAATATTTTATACATGCATATTTAGTACTAATTACTTAACCCTTCATAAAATAACCTTTGGATAAACGAATTAGCAAATTAACTTACATTAAGTTACACGCGAATCTTATTAATTAGCAAATTTGAGCTTCAACCGAACCATTTAGGTTAAATCTTAGAATATTAAGATCCGACTATTCGATCAAAAGTAATTCCGGGTGGTCCGTTTTATTATGCATATTTATTTTTATATGTATTTAAATATAAATGTATTCATAAAACTTAAAATAGACAAGCAGTTTTTTAAATCTCCACTGGCTATGCTCATGACTAACACAACAGACTTTTTTAGATTTTTAAAGGACCGCTTGCAATGAATGTGATTTTTTTCGGATGCGACTCGCGTGTAAAAGTGCGTCCAGTGAGGATGGCGTTCTAAAGAATAGTAAGGATACTTTTAAGAATTTTAATTAAAGATAGATAAAATTCGTAAATTAACTTTCTTGCTGGATGTGAATAATTAAACATTTAGTTTTAAAATCGTTATAATTAAAAACGCACATTAATGACACATTTTTTTTAAACAAAATATAAGCCATGCAACCGTAAATTTGTTAAATTTTCTAATGATAATTAACAAAAAAAAAATCTTTTCAATGAAAAAAAAAATATTCGTAGCATTTATTATGAATTCGATTGTATAGCGCATCTATCAATTTCCATTCTTTATTAATGCCTTTGTACGAATAATTATTTAAATTATTATTATTATTATTATATATATATATATCCGTATCGAAATCTCCCAATTCATTTCTTAATGTCCGCGTAAGACTATCTACCTTGCTAATAAATTGCCCACAATCAAATGCTCTTCATTTTGTTTTGATTTAACAAGGAATAAAGATAAAATAACTCATAACTTATGTAAATATTTAAACATTGCTGCCTTTATGAATGTTTTTTTTTTGTAAGAAAACAATAATATTTTGCGTTACACGTAAAAGGAAACCACGAAAATATCATTCAGCTTAAAGAGTTTCAGCGAAATGCTGAGTAATCGTAATGAATTTTTTTTTATGTAATAAATCATTTTTTTAGCGTCTTTGACTGACCGCCAATTATTTTGGTGAATATAACGAGATGCTCTTCCTATTTTTTGTAATTTTAAACTCATCCCAAAAATCAAAGTAACGCGCAATTAAAATATCGGCGTAAAACAATGTTTACAAAAGTTACAAAAATAATTCATTTTAACCAAGATTAAGTTGAAATTAAAATAATCAAATTTTGCGTTACACGCAAAGGAAAACCACGAAAATGTTTTCAGATTGCTTGGCGGTAATAGGATTTCAACTAAATGTTCATCCTTATCTCAATGAAATTATTTTTTATAAGCAACCATTTTTTATTATTAATCAGGCCTAGCCGTTGTGGCTCAGAAGATCAGGAGTCTCCTTGAGGTAAGGCTAACCGTGGGAGGTTTTCGTGGTTTCCGTGGTTTTCCTCTCCGTGTAACGCAACTGCTTGTTAGTTCCATCAAGAAGTCCTCCACAGAGGCAAATTTCTCTCAATACTTATTAATATTTTTATTATTCCAGGACTCTCCTTGTCTTCTGGATTTAAAATTGAATTTACGGATTTGAACATCAGTAAGAAGGAGTAAACACAAAATTAGGTCGGCTGTTCGACGACGGTTATACAATTATGAAACAGATAATGTATCAACCTGCTGAATATAAAACGCTCTTCTTTTTAACCCATCCAGTAAAACAAAAGAAGCCACAATACTTATGAAAGCTATAAAAATAACCTATTTTAAATAAAATTAAATTATCAAATTTTGCGTTACATGTTAAAAAAAACTACAAAAATGTTTTTCAGATTGCTTTCTTTTATCGGTCAGATTTTTTATTCCAGCCAAATATTCATTATCTAAAAGAAGTTATTTTTAAATAATCAAATTTATTCCCCCCCCCATCCTTGATAGATGGTTTATTATCTTTGTGAATATAAGGGAACGTCCTTATTATTTTTAATTCAACCAAGAAATCAAAATTACTCATAAGTTACTTGGAGTACAATCATATTCATTAAAGTTATAAGAATAACTTATTTCAATTAAAACTAAATAAAAATAATCAAATTTTGCGCTACATGCAAGGAAAAACCACAAAAAAGTCTTTTAGATTGCTGAAGGGTAATAGGATTCTAGCTAAATGCTCATTATCGCAATGAAATTATTTTTTTAACCATTAATTTTTTAATCATCCTTGACAGACAAATTGTCATCTTAGTGGATGTTGTGAAACACTTTTCTTTTATTTTTAACTTTTAACACGACCCAGAAATCAAAGTAACTTGCAATTTAAATATCAGAGTAAAATCATGTTTATAAAAGCTTTTGCAGTAACCTATGTATTTAAAATATAGACAAATCAGATGTTGCGTTAAATGCAAAGGAAAACCACAAAAAAAAGTCTTTAAATTGCTGAACAATAATAGCATTACAGCTAAATGTTTATTATCGCAATGAATTATTTTTTTAACCATTAATTTTTTTATCATCTTTGACAGACAATTTGTCATCTTAGTGAATGTTGTGAAACACTTTTCTTTTATTTTTAACTTTTAACACGACCCAGAAATCAAAGTAACTTGCATTTTAAGTATCAGAGTAATATCATATTTATAAAAGCTATTGTAGTAACCTATATATTATTTAAAATTAAATAAAATTTTAGACAAATAAATGTTGCGTTACATACAACAGAAAGCCACGAAAAAGTCTTTTAGATTGCTGAACGGTAATAGGATTCTAGCTAAATATTCATTATCGCAATGAAATTATTTTTTCAACCATTAATTATCTTTTAGCATCCTTGACAGACAATCTGTCATTTTAGTGAATGTTGGGAGATACTTTTCTTATATTTTTAACTTTTAACACGACCCAAAAATCAAAATAACTTGCAATTTAAGTATCAGAGTAATATCATATTTATAAAAGCTATTGTAGTAACCTATATATTATTTAAAATTAAATAAAATTTTAGACAAATAAATGTTGCGTTACATACAACAGAAAGCCACGAAAAAGTCTTTTAGATTGCTGAACGGTAATAGGATTCTAGCTAAATATTCATTATCGCAATGAAATTATTTTTTCAACCATTAATTATCTTTTAGCATCCTTGACAGACAATCTGTCATTTTAGTGAATGTTGGGAGATACTTTTCTTATATTTTTAACTTTTAACACGACCCAAAAATCAAAATAACTTGCAATTTAAGTATCAGAGTAATATCATATTTATAAAAGCTATTGTAGTAACCTATATATTATTTAAAATTAAATAAAATTTTAGACAAATAAATGTTGCGTTACATACAACAGAAAGCCACGAAAAAGTCTTTTAGATTGCTGAACGGTAATAGGATTCTAGCTAAATATTCATTATCGCAATGAAATTATTTTTTCAACCATTAATTATCTTTTAGCATCCTTGACAGACAATCTGTCATTTTAGTGAATGTTGGGAGATACTTTTCTTATATTTTTAACTTTTAACACGACCCAAAAATCAAAATAACTTGCAATTTAAGTATCAGAGTAATATCATATTTATAAAAGCTATTGTAGTAAATATATTATTACCTATACGTATATAACCTATATATTAACCTATATATAATAGGATTTCTTCTCAATTTTTATTATAGCAATGAAATTATTTTTTAATAATCAATATTTTTTTTATTATCATCCTTGATATATAGCCTATCATCTTAGTAAATGTTGTGAAATGCTCTTCTTATTTTTGTACTTTTTTGTACAAAATGCAGATATCAAAATAACTTGTAATTGAAATAGAGGAGTAAAATCACATTTTGAAAGACTTTTTGAATGAAAATAATTAGAATTTCCATTACGCACAAATGAAAACCAGGAAAACGCTTTTTACAAACTAATTGAACGCTAACAGATAATAACGAGACTATATCTCAGCAATTATTATCATTTTCCAATTTCTTGTACTTTATATGAAATTTAATGTTTTGGGCAGCTCAGATTGCTCACTAAAATATTCTTTATGTTATTTATTTAATTTAATAAATTTATTTTTTGTAAGTACATAAATTGTGCTTTTTTTATTTCAAGTATTTGAATTTCAGAATGATATAAAGAATTAATTTTTAAGAACATATTATTATTATTATTATTTTAATTTTAAAGTTTAATTTATAGTATATAATATTAGTAAAGTTAATTATATAATATTAGTTTTTTAATTACAAATTATAAATCTTTCAAAAATTCGGAAAAAAAATGTGTTATAAATTTTGCGAATTTCCGATTTTTCTGCAAAGAGACAGAATGTTATAAATTAATATTAATCATTACAACTTATAAAAATCAAATAAAAAAAAGGAACAAATTACAATAAAGAAACACCACAGCTCACTAGAGGGCGTGGATATAGAGTAAAACTAGTTGCTAGACCAGTGCTGTCAATACTAGTCACAACTGATCTAGTATTTCGATGTTTGGTTTCGATTTGTCGAGCATGCGCAGCTAATTCGCGTGTAAGAGGGAAGGTGTAGTTTACAAACATATCACTGGCGAGATTTTTGACTTCATATTGTTATGCCAAAAATCAATCTTATGTTAACCCCTGCACTTGTTTTCGATGTCAGTATACCTACCTCAGGAGTTCCTTTCATTCTGTTGGGGTGGGGGTAAAGACCACAGGTGGTATGTTCGGTGAAATACCCCCAGAACAATCGCTTAGGACAAGTTTTGGCTCGGGTTAGCGAGAGAAACGGAATCTTTTTCTTCGTTCTATTGTGTTAGCCCTAGAGTGAAGAGAAGCTACCCCCCTTGAAATGCGCTATTCTTGTTTCCATAGCATCAGACGGTTTCAGAATTTGTGGCGGGGGGAGTTCATACCGTAGACAATTTATACCATAGAGTGGCCTAACGTGAATGAAGAAAATAAAACCAGAGATTTAAAGACATAAGTTCCTCAACAGCTCTCCAAAATGCTTGGAAATGCAACCTGCACTAATTTACATGTGCCGGCTATCACCGTTTAATCTAGTTTTGTTTTTCATTCTCATAATTTTTACATTTTTTTGTTTGAAAACTTTATGTCTTCTATTTCAAACTTGTTTTGTTTTCCCCATTCAAGTCTGAAGAGTCTGGAGAATAGGTGCCTATTTTTGAACACTCGAAACATGTCTGCTTTTTCCGCCTTTATGATTTCTGAAGCAAATGAGGTTTTAACTGCCGTGCAATTGAAAAATCAACTAAGTGATAAAAAATTCAAAATTGAGATTTTTTTATGTATTTTGCAACTTTATATGGTAAGCTCTATATTTCAAGAAAATTCTTTTCAAAAATAAATTTCATTTTATCAGTTTTATTGACATTCTATTTTAACGTTTAAAGCATGAGCAAATGAAAGAAAATAATTGTCAAACCACTTTTTTCGCAATCAATTGTGACGCTCCTATAGTTTGTCTACGGTTAGAACTCCCCCCGCCACAAAGTCTTAGGCCGTCTGCTGCTATGGAAACAAAAATATCGCATTTCAGGCAGGGTAGCTTCTCTTCACCCGAGGGCTAAAACAATAGAACGAAGAAAAAAAACCAGTTCCTTTCTCTTGCCACTCCGGCCCCAAACTTGCCCTCAACAGTAACCCCTTACCCCTATTTGAAATAGTTATACCTCGTTACCATAGTCACCGCCACGGGTCCAGACGAAGGGCTCGGGTAGTTCTTGCTTTAGACAAACTATATTGAAATATACTCAAGTAAAAACAAAGTATAACGCATAAAAAGATCACCGGTTCAGGCCCTCAAGTCACAAAACGGACAGCCCAGGTGGAAAGAGAAAGGGGTGAAAAGCCGGTTAATAAATATAAGTTTTCTTTCCTGATATTAAATATTTAGCGTATATTTAATAAATATTTACTAAAACACATTTTTTTTAATATCTCTAGGTGAATTTGAGGGGAACTCCTCTTTTCGTTTTTCTAAAGAGTTACCATGTACTGAATTAATACCGTATAAATTCAAAACTTAATCTGGCGCTGTGATGAAAAGTTAATGTCATGCTTTACTTTTTTATTTCTTTTTCAATTTTTACATATTTTTTTTTTCTGCATTGTGGTGGCTTTTAATATGTCGTTTGGCTTTAACTTTTTCTTGTCCACTTCGCAATATTATATTATTTATAAAATGGCTTGTCGTCTCAAAGAAGTAACTAACATCATTCGAAATTGGTTATTTTTCAATCTATTAGCGGTAAATCAGTGCTGAATGATGCAAATTCAGTAAATCAATCGACTTCATTCAACAGCTCAGTTAGTTGACGTTTAAGAAATCGTATCAAAAGCTAGGTAAGTAAAGGCTATCAGGCCAAATTAACGAAACGTGCTCAGATAGTTATAGTTCGAAAATTTGCGAAAAATTCACTTTTGAGTGCTGTAAAAGTTTCTGCAGAATTTAATGAAATTTTTCTTCCACAATTTCGCCTGATACTGTTTGACAAGTTCTCAGAGTAGCTGAATTAAATAGACGCTTTGCAGTTGAAAAGTTTTTGTTAGTGCAAAAAATAGAAAGCTTAGACTTTTCTTCGCAAAATCAATGTTTAATAAACACCTAACTTATAGGAATAATGTCATAATTGCTGATGAAAGTGAATGTAAAATTTTTGGTTCCAATGGACGTATGGTGAAGGGAGTAACTTAATTCTAAGAACTCCGTAGGATCAATTAAGCATGGGAGCGGAGGTGCATGTTAGCATTAGGACTAGGTAAGATAATTTATGAATTTTTTAATAACCATCGTTCAACAGACGACCCAATGTTTGGGCTCGCGACTACTAATGTTCAATTCCGTAGCCTTGTAATTTTGAACGCAGTCCAGAAGACGTGGGATCTCTTGCATCTGGTATTGGGGTAAATTTGCAGGACTTTTTAATAGACTTACCAGCATTTGCGTTACATGGAGAGGAAAACCTCCCACGTTGAATCTGATGGTAAGGGGACTCAAAACCATGATCCGTCTATCACTGAGGATATTTTTCGTCAGCACTGTGATCTATGCGAGCCGGATGCAGAATCCGTATCGCCTTAGTGGAAGGCAAAGGCTCTATTTCCTGAACAGTCACTACCCAGTTACTATTTATTTATGATATAATGAATCATGCTGTTTATTTAAATATTTTGAGAGACAATTTAAATTTAAATAATGGATACAGCTTTGTTTTATACCAAGATAACGATCCTAAGCATATGACTCTCAAAGTTTGTCTGCGGTATCTCTAACTGGCCACAAGTTATAAATCATCGCAAAGTCCTCCATATTCCCGTAGCAAATCTTACCTGTAGGGGTACTGACCCAGGACAAGGAATATATAAGTGGATTATATATTCTTTGCCCAGGAGTTTCCCTCTCTTCCGTATTGGTTCAAAATCATACGGCTACGGAGTTGAACATTAGTAGTTATAAATCCAAAATTGGGTCGGCTGTTCAACGTCGGTTATTAAAAAAAATCTTTCAATTAATGAAAATCCTATAATATTTTCGCTATGTCTACCAGCACGCAGAACTATTTGTCGTAATTAAGAAAATGAATCATGTAAACGTCATAGAAAAAACAAAATAAAGCACTTTCTGAAAATTTTGAACTAAAACCCGGAACTTCGAGAAGAAGATATCCTCCCACATATAAATCTCCACTTTGCTGACTAAGAGTTTTTTTACTTGTTCCTTTTTAACAATTTTTCTGTTATAAAGTTTTTTAACATCAGTCTAATTTAGGAATTGGAAATTTCTTAGTTCAAACAGTTTATTCGAATTGTTTAAGTTTAAACAGTTGATACAAAACTAAATATTTTTTTTTTAAAATTATGTTTTCATGATGAGCGAAAAAGATTTTGTTAGAAACGTACTGAAACAAGTTGAACCGTAATGGTCACTTTTTAGAGCTGACCAATTTATTTGTTATAGCTGCATGGAAATGAGTTTGCATTTTCTTAGTAGTTTATTATTGTTTTTTAATTCGGATATTCTATAAATATATGTTAAAGGCCGTAATTACTGTACACGTTTTACATTTCTTTTTGCTTTCTTTGGAGGAAAAAAAAAACATGAGAAAAAGTGGTACTTTTTCGTTAGCCGGACGCAAGTGTCGCGTATTGTGAACCAAACGCAACCCAATTCGCCAGAGCGAAGTGAATGACAAAACAGTCGACGGAATAAAAACCGAAAACGTTCAACTAGAAACAAATATTTATTAATAAAGATGTTAGAAAACTCAATCTGGACGATTCGAATCACGTACTTTTGCGGCATGTTGAAAGATTGCACCACCAACGTAATCCGCCACAAAAAGAAAGTTTCGTTTCATGATTCTGTTCGGATGTTGCAAGAGTTCAGTTCTGGATATACCCCAAATTTTCATCATTTTTTAAAACAAAAATTAAGATGGAAGAAAGAATGGAAAACGTGCTTTGTTTTGAATGTATTCAGATAATAAAGCACGTGACCCCAAACTAACATTCCCCTTATGATTGTTAAAAATTTAGAGTGATTTTACATTATTGGGCGATTTTTCGCTTGCGTCCGGCTTACGGAAAAGTACCGAAAAATATTTTATAATCATTTCATATGCCATTGTTTAACTCTATAATTAAAAGAGGCATTTAAAATTTGTTTTTGTTAATGCAATGTGAAATGTTAATCAAAATAAGAAATTATGATTATAACAGAGTATGTTTCACAAAAAGAGAGAAATTTTGTCCTACATTTAAGTACGATTGCTTAGTGTTAAGAAAAAATTGAAAATTTTTAACTTTGAAAATATAATGCTAAACAACATATGTGTTCTATCATCAGGTGTAATAAATATTTGTTGCATAAGTTTGTTGGATACCGATCTTCACAATCCTTGAGAGTGGTATGTTAACCTAATTCTAAACGTTTTTAAATGTTGAATCGTAAATTCTAAATATTAACATACAAAAAAATAATCACAAATGCATTCAACAACAAGAGTGAGAAATATGTCCATCAAAAGCAATAAATTCTTTTGCTTTTCTCTCTTTTCAAATAATAAATAAAATAAAGCACATCTTGTTAGTTTTATAAGAGATAGTGTCACGTCATGAATCTTGTCTTTTCGTCCCAAGTTAAAAAATTGCAGGCGTGATTTAAAGTATAAATTCCAATTTTTATGTACGTTACATTCTATGTATGAAATTCGACAATTTATATAATGCTAAAATCATAAAAAAATATCAATATTTCTCGAATTGTTTATGCTTTATATAAAATGAATATTGATTTACAGGAAAAATATGAAACAAATAATATTTCATACATTGCCTAGTCATCTAGTCGAAAGAGTAATGAAAAATCTATAAACAATCTATACATTGACTAAGGAAAGAAAGCAATAATTCTCATATTTCATTCTAAATTAAAACTGCTAGGCATTCACTCTATCATCGACACCATATTATGTATTTATCTGAACGCCTCAGGGAGTTTGCGACCCTTTTCGAATCCCTCTTGTACATAGCGACTGGAATGTAAATTAGAGGGAAAAACATTTTATTCAGATAGATATTTTATACAAGGACTAGGCATTCTAAAAAACAATGACAAGGCATTCAAAAAAATGTCGGCATTTCAAAAATTACGGATAACATATGCACAAAATTCTAATAATCATAAATGCAATATCGATTAATATGTGCGGGGTATAATCATTTGCTTAATAAAATCCTACATCATTTCTACATGTGTAACATTAACACGTAAGCATATGTGTAACTTGTAAACATATGTGTAACGTGCAAACATATGTGTAACGTACAAACATATGTGTAACATGCAAACATATGTGTAACATGTAAGCATATGTGTAACATGTAAGCATATGTGTAACATGCGTGTCATCAAAACTGTCAAATGGATGTCATTCATTCTAAAAGCATGATATATTTAAAAATTAAAACTTATTATCATAAACTAATCTCTATAAATGCAGTACCGTATAGCATATGTGTGTAGAACATGCATTCCTTCAAGAACCGCAAACCTTCGTTTGAAGAAGATAGTGTAAACATCATACATTTCTTCGACGATAGCGTTAAGCCGCCAAGGTTGTCTTATTTCAACGAAATGTAACGCTAGTGTCACAATCTGAGCGCAAAATCTGAAAAATTCCTTCATAAAGTGCTCGCCTATAAATGTTGATTCTGCGAGCAACAGCAGGACATCGGCCGTCGAGTCATATGCAGATGGCGGAACAGAATGGTTGATCTCCGAGATTATGTCATCTGCGTGTTATCGCTGATATCTGAGAACAGCCTCTCCCATTTCTGCCTGATATCGTCGATTGTTGTGGTAATATTCAGTTCTTACCAAGTCCATTTTAGACCATAGATGACCATGCTTATTTAAACAGTACGAAATAATGTCATGCACGAACGAATAATGTTGCGCATTATCACGGATGCGGTTATTTTTCTTGCGGTTCTCAATGAGAAGTCTATTATCCTCAGCTATTAGTTGCCTCAAAAATTGTAGTCTCAAAATGCTCACTATTTTCATTCAGCAACAACTAATGTTTTTTATTATTATTTAATGTTAAGCAAAATGTAGTATTTGACAAATGCTTATAAGCTTAAATTGAGCACCCAAGCCTGCAAATACGTGTACAAAATTCCAATAAAGTATGATTCCACAGTGAACTGATCGTAAATACACGGTTCCCAGTTGAACACCGAAGTCAGACATCACTGGTTGCAGTAAGAAAGCGGGTGGTTGACCACTTTGATCCGCTTGCGTTGTGGTAAAGGGTGTGCGGTATCAGTCCTTGTCAAACTTTTCTACCTTATAGTGCTCCACTTCTAGTGCAGGTAGTCGGGTTACCAAAGCGGGGTGCCATCCCCTCTTCTAGGGATCAAAATTGTGATGGCACGTCTTCGGATCATCCTCAAGGTTGCTCCCTAGACCGTGGCCAATAGCCACTTGTGCAGCTCTAGTGCGGCGTAAATGAAGTTACTACCTACCTATCAAATAAACTATGTGATAAAGCCTGGGGTGGCAAGAGAGACTGCGACTCTGTATAACAGATAGATCATAGGTTTGTAAGACTATTTGGTGAGAAGTAAAATATAATTCACAACGGTAATAATGACTATATGATGAAATATAATGACTTTACGGTAGAACAACTTAACGAGGAGTGATCCCACGCATCCTTGGTTCTTTTTCAGGCTAATCAAAGTGGTAACTCACTAACCGCTGTCAGTGATGCTTGACTTCGGTGATCAACTGAGAACCGTATGTAAGCCTGCAGATGTGTATGCAACAATAAATGAAAAAGCACAATAATTCAAATCCAGGTTGATCGAGAGATTGAAATTTTGGATTGTGGCACAGGAGAGTTTGTAGTTTCGAACGACGATGTAACTGATGAACATCAATACTTCGAAGCGAGGAACATATAATGATTTAATATTAACTTCAGTAGTAGGAAATTTATAATCATTTCCAGCTTCATTAACCATGGAATAAAATGAGCTACTATTAACAAGTGAGTCGTATGTAAAAGTGCAATACTAACTCCATTATGAATCAGTACCAGCACCATAACACATTTGTTAAAGTACAGAATGTACAAAAGACTGTGATACAACAGATAAGATCATAAGTTCGAGTCTCAAGTCACTGAAAAATTAAATTCTCATACTGCCAGAACAGGCTGTTCAAGTGATATTGTGCAGTGGTTCCTATTTATTTTGATCCACTCTCTCCTTTTCACTATTGATAGAACTCATTCTTTCCTTAAAATATTTAAAATGAGATGTGGGGGCTTAGGGAAAGAGCATTCGCCTTTCAATGAAGTGAACCTGGTTCGAATCCCAGCTATGGCTGGTCGATACGAATTCCGCACCAACCACAGTGCTGACGTAAAATGTCTTAGAGTTAACGGGTTAGAGTCCCCGTTGTTTTCCTCCCCATGTAACGCAAATGAGTGTTAGTACCATCAAAAAGACATCCACGAAGGCAAATTTCCCCCAATACTTGATCCAAGAGTTCCCTTGTCTTCTGGATTGGATTCAAAATTACAAAGCTATTTAGTTGAACATTTTGGTAGCGTAAATTCAAAATTGGCTTGGCTGTTCAATTTCGGTTATAAAAAAAATAATATTTAAAAGTAATATATAATATAATTATTCAGATTTTGATTATTTCACATGTTTTAATCCCTGACAAGGATCCAAGACTTGAATCCAAGAAAGAAAAATTTATTAACATCAAAGAGCCTTTATGATGGAAGTACAGCTCTCATATAAATTTTGATGATGATGGAAGTAGAGCACACATTGAGGTAGATTACTTACAGACTCCTTTGATGTTCAAACAAAAGAAAGACAGGGAGGTGGATAATCTGGATTTTTGTTCATAATTGCCATTATCTGCACCTATTTGTTCCTTATGCTGAATTGTCATCGCTATTAAACACATTCTTACTGAGTGTAAACGATTCCAACATTTAAGAGAAAAAAAAACGTTTTGACAATTTCAGTCCAGATCTTAAGTCTTTACTTTGTGACCCTATACATTACAATCTTATAAAGTTTATCAAAGCAATAGTAATAATTTATAATTTGAAAATATATATCTTTTTATTAGTCTGATGACCCTTTTGAGTCCAGTGATAGCCATTTCTGGCTCTTGTGCCAATTAACTAAAAAAAGAAAAGAAAAAGCATCCAACTAACCAACTGTAAAACAAAAATTCAAGTTTAGATATTTTTGTAAAATTATTTTTTTATATTTTATTTTATAACCGACATTGAAATGCCGACCCAATTATTTGGGTTCACGACTACTAATGTTCAACTCCCTAGCCTTGTAATTTTGAAACCCCCAATCCAGAAGACAAGGGAACTCCTGGATCAAGCATTGGGAGAAATTTCCCTTTGTGGAGGACTAGAGAATTATTTATAAATTATTTAATAAAAATTTAAAAAAATTACTATTCTTGTAAAAATAGTATTATAAAAGCTGTTGTCTGCATATCATCCGCTCACAGAAATTAATTTTTTTCTAAAGAGAACTTTGCTTTGACAATGAAGGTTTCATAGTTTTCACCTTTTATTCTTGTAACTCTAGAGACCCAGCATATTGGGCAACACTGGAACTATTTTATCACTTAAAATTGAAGTTTCAATTTTTTTTCTCCATTTGTTTGTTTTTACAACTTTGAAAAAATATAGTTGGATTTAAATTTACTGGTCAGAGTTTGTAACGACTATGAAAAATTAAAAGAAAAGTAGGAAATAACATTCAAGCAAATATTTTTACGGCATCTCATTATGTGAATCTAGAAGAATTCGTATTATGATCAAAGTGTAAAGATACACAGTAAAAATATTCCGCAATATGTGAGTAATTTTAAAAATGTAGCATTTTTTTATGAAAAATTTAAAAAGTATGAAAACATTAAAAAGTTACCAAAGAAACTATTTTATTAATAAAGTTATGGCATATAAACTTTTTGATTTTAAAACATCTTCTAAACATTTAATTAAAAACCCTATAAAAGACATTAAAGTCTAAGGCTAGATCTAGCCAATTTTCCATCCAAGGTCATCTATCTAGTTAAGGTTTCTTTGCTTTGTGAGGTCAGTCAATTCTAGAGTAGACGGATTTTCTTGAACTGGTGGATTAGCGTCCTCATTTTTTTTGCTGCAAAAAGAAAATCATTAATGTTTAATGGCACGTAAAAGGCAATTATAAACGACTTCAAATTGAGCTACAGTCGAACACCGCTATAGTGAACCGTCTGCTGACTCAGTAATGTGTCCACTATAACCGATGGTTCACTATATCCAAATTTTTTGAAGAATATTTTTTGCATAAAACAGTTGAATGATTGAAAATTGGGTTTGCAATTTTACATAAGTTATTTAAAAAATTATTAACTAATTAACAGATAATAAAGCGAAAAAGAAAAAAGTAGTTACGCCACTAAATATTAGTTTTATTTTCAATTTTTATGAAAAAAATTTGTGATTTTTGATTGAACACAATTTGATTTTAGTTCATCAATTTTCTTATCTATAATGTGCAAACATGCATTTTAACAAAGCTTCTTCTACGTTTTCTCTTTCAGCTCCACGCAGTTTTTTCGATGAAACCCTGTTTTTGTCGTATGCCGCAAGAATTGCACTCCCATTTTTCCAAATGTTTGAAACTGTAGATTTTGATAAGGAAAATTCCTTACACAGTGCCGATTGATTGGTTGCATCCTCAATACGCTTTACAATTTTAACTTTGTCCTCTATTGAAAACGCTTTTCTCTTTAGAGAATTTGCCATTTTCACTGCTTTTGAAGTAAAAATCTTGTCTCAAATAGATAACGTAAGAATATGAAGAGAGCAGCTGCAGAATGAGTAAATTGTTCCCCTTCTTGATTGTCAAGGGGTGATTTGTAAAGAATAAGGTTTGAACAGATAAAAAAATTCAGCACGTGGCCAAGTTTACTAGTTGTAGAGCAAGCTTGGGGAAAAGAGACAAAGCGAGGTTCGTCAGGGTGGGGGGAGTATAAGATAAATGATCTGTTTGACATTTATTACAGTATAGTTAAAAGTGAAAAGCATAAAGGAGTGAAATATGACACATTTTATAGGAATGCATTCATTTTCAGTCCCAACACCTACAAGTTTAAAGATGGAGGACTGAAAAAGATATTTAAAGAAATGAAATTTGAGACCACTATAACCGAGTTTCCAAGCTCTAAGCTGTTCACTATAAGCGTTAAAAATAACATTATTTAAATAGGAGTACGGACGGGACCGCTAAAAAAGTTCACTACATCCGAGTGTACTATAAATTTTTCCGAGTGTACTAAAATTAGTACCCCAGGTTCACTACAGCGGGGTTATCACTATAGTTATCATATAAACAAATATCCTTTAATTTTTTTAAATTCTTAATAAAAAAATTATAATTACAATGTCTAAAACAAACAGATGGTTAACTTACGCTTGTTCCTCTTTGGAAAGTGCAGGGTCACTTTCTTCAGTTTTCTTATCTTCCATCAATTCGTCTCTCCGAGGAACCCTAGAATTCACGTAGTTTCTTATTCTACTACTTTAAGCCTGAGATGTTGAACTCTGGCGTGGGATAATTTGGGTAAAACGCGCAATTCTTTTACCCCTTGTATTTCTTTTGTTTACACGCTGAACTCGCGCCATCTTAAAAAAAGAATATAAAATGATACTAATAAAACCTCTTAGAACTGTAAGTACTGATGGTAGGTAGGTTGGTAGGGGAACTCTGCTGCTCGCATTTGTCCCCTATGCTGAAGAATGGAGTTTTAGATGAGTTGAGTTGTTGCTGGTGCTAATGATGACAATGAAAAGTGAGAGTGAAACGCTGTTCTTGAGGAAGCCAAACAAGTTCAAAGTGAACTAAGTATTATTCCTGGAGATCGAAATTATAAAAAATTTCTATGGTATGGTATTCTTCCAGGATGGTATAGTCTTTCCAAAGGGTGTGGAGGGTTTCCTGATAGAGAGGGAGGATTTCGTTGGGATTTTTCATAGTTTGGAATGGAAGATCGTGTACATAAAGATGGAGGTTCGGGAGATCTGTGAGGAAAGCTGGAATGTGGAAGGGGATGATATTGTATTTGCTTATGCCCTTTTGGTTGAAGATGTCCTGAAACTTGAGGAAAAGGTGGGGTTTCTTTTTAAGTCTAGTAAAATGAAATTTATGCAAAAGTCGATTCATTGGGGAGTGGGATCCAAGGGAACAGTGACGGATGTAGAATTTTTTTGCTGCTAAAACAAGTCTGTGCGATATTGAGGTGGTGCCAGCTTCTTTGTGGAGGATATGAAGTGGAGTCCAGCGTGGGAGGCCTGTTGCTGCGCGGAGGCTAGAATTGTAAATTGTTTCGATTGCTCGGAGATGTGATTTTGGCGCAGAGAAGAGAATTGGGCTGCCATACTCTAAAGTACTTCTGATAGTAGCGTTTACAATCTGAGTGAGGTGGTAGGCTCGAGACCCCCACTGCGTACTCTGTGATGGTCAAAATTCTGCAGCTTATAAAAGTTGAAGTTGATGACGTAGTAGAGGATCTATGCCACCCGCTTTTATCCTCCTTGCTGTAAGGTGAGACACCCGGTGGCTGAGTGGTAGCGCTTCGCGCTTCCGTGCTACAGGTCCTGGGTTCGATCCTCGGGCCGGGCAAGGTTGAATCAGCCTTTCATCCCTTCAGTGGGTCGATAAATGAGTACCAAGCATGCTTGGGAACTAAACACTGGGGGTTCTGCTGACCACCTGACCGGAATATCTGCTCCTGCACCCCAGAGCCCTTTCCTGCTTGAGTAGTAAGAGGTTGTAAGCTACTCGCTTTTATCCTCTATTCAATAAAGAATTTTACTTTTTTATTTTATTTATTCACATTTATAAACAAACATATGTGCTTAGTATAAATATGACTTATAAATCCTACTACAGAGAGCGCAAAGACATGGGAGGGGATTCGAATCCTCTACCTTCACGCTTTAGAGCGTTTGGCGGAATGGCTATATCGCTCATCCTGGTGAAGTCATTTCAATTCTTTTTCATGTGCTGCTTAATAAAGTTTCCGATATTTTTTGCAGCTGATTTAAAATCCCAGACTACGACAAGGATAGTCGATAGTTAGTTTCAAGAAATGACTCATAAAACTTCCTGTAGAGAATAAATTGAATGGTACAAATAAATAGAATAGCATCCAAATTCTCAATTTGACAAGCCTATTTGAGAAAGATCGCTGTGAACATCAGACTAGTTGTTGCAGTTGTTTACGTCGCACTAGAGCTGCACAAAGGGCTATTGGCGAAGGTCTGGGAAACATTCCTGAGGATGATCCAAAGACGAATATCAGACTAAGGTTGTGGTTTGTGACAGGCAGAAAAGTCACAAGTTCATGTACTATATCCAGCGTTTACAAACAAATAACAAACAAGCACTTCAAGATATAAAGTTGGTCCTAATTCAATCCTTTTATTATATCGCAGTCCAGGACCTTACTCTCTCGTACGTCCCACTCTGTACACGTAATGAAAAGTTGAAATTTCCTAATAAGGTTTCAGTTAGGTTTGGCTGTTAACGTTGCAGTAGAGCTACACCATGTTGATATTGGTGACGATTTGGGATTCATCCTTAGTAATGATTCAAAGACAAAATGGTGCATGTACGCACTAAACTACTACAATTAAAAGAGGAGAGAAGATGGTGGCTGTCATAACCCGGCCTCTGCACCATGCTCCCCAATCACCCAAGCATTCGTTGATTTTAACGACTTAACCCACCACATAGAATGAGAGGCCAATTCCAAGCTTATACTTCCAAATAATAAAGTATTTTAATCTTTTCATCACATACATATGGACTAAAGTGCGTGAGAAACTGAGTTTTCGTACGACTGAGAAAACCATAATTCCATTCTCTGAGAAAACTCGGCATTTACAAGAGTGAAGCTTATAAATATTGATTGAAATATGACAAATTTAAACACAATACATCAATCTGTTGGTTTGATTGCTTAATACTCCTATCAGCACATCTTGACACAACCTCACACATTTGCACAAAAAACCCCAAAATCTACAAACGAATTTAAAGGATTCAAAAAATTATGTGGATGGTCCTAATACACGCACCTGATATACGATCCGACAAACAATCCAAACCAAAAAACATGGCAAGGAGTCTACGAGATAAAAAAGTTCAGGAACCATTGAGCTAGACCTGTTAATTCTCCATTGGAGCTCTGTGCCAGACGGATATGAAAGTTTTTCTTGGCCACTGATAGCATAATTACCAATGTTATCAGTATCACCAAACGAAATTTATCGAATCAAAATTACGATTATCTAAATCTCTCAAATTTTAGATAGAGTTCCATATCAATGCCAGTTTTAATGACTTCCTGACTGGTTCAAGCAGAACTAATCTCTATATTATCAACTAAAAGAATTTATTAACAAATAAAATACGACCTACAATTTGTCAAGAGCTAGTCGGAAAGTGATCACTTTCCGACTAGAGGGGTAAAATTCCAACAAAATTTCTGTGTCTGATTATAAGTTGTTTCTTAAATATTTAAGCAAAATTTATTACCAATCCGATTGAACCTCTTTAATTTTGTAAAAATATTGTATTTTCTAATATACCCACAGCAGAGTACAAACTACTACAAACTTACCACACATTTTCGATATAAATTGAATTACTGTAGTTAATCACTAATACGTGCATTCATTTAAAATATTTTGTCGCTCATTGAACAAGAATGAGTAATTGGACGGATACTAAATGGCAGATTACCACTTAACGTGTCCCGCAGTGGGCTGATCGTTGAGACACGGTTCCCACCAGATCACCGAAGTCAAACATCACTGACTGCGGTCAGTGTGCGAGTGGGTGACCACTTGGATAAGTCTGCGTAGGAACCGAGGGTGTGCGGTATTGGTCCTCGTTAAACTGTTCTACTGTAAAGTACTCGACTTCTCGAGCAGGTCGTCAGACTACCAAAGCAGGGGAGCCATCCCCTCTGCAGAGCATCAAAATTGTGATGGTATATCTTCGGATCATCCTTAGGGATGTTTCCCAGACCGTCGCCAATAGCTCATTGTGTAGCTCTAGTGCGACGCAAATGAACTACTACAACAACAACCACTTATAGCTAATAAATTATCAGCAAAATTTAATAAGCAAAAATATTTCAAAATTATTGGATTAAACTAATAAAAGCTTGTTTCTAAAACAATTTAAATGTTCTAGTTTTAATAAGTGCTTATTAAACAGTTGTTTTGTTTAAACAAAACATTTTACATTTATTTTTATGTAACGTGTCAATTTCAAGCACGCTGAACTCAAATGTAAAATTATTCCGATAACTGAAATTAAATTGATACTAAAAATATGTCTACAAAATTAGACTTGCTAAGATTTAAAATAGGTACATAGCTTTGAAATTAGAAAAAGATAAAACAATTAGTAAATATTACAATTTTAGAAAGTCCCCGAACGTAGAAAATACCATGTAAAAACTACAAGCTTATTTATGAAAAGCTCTTAGTAATCGTATTAATTATAAAACATTCATAGAACAGCTAACAATTTTAAAAGAACCAAATAATTGCTTCGGCTCTGAAAACTGCTTTCCAGAAAATTCAGGAATATTTAAAAAGAACGGATTTTAAAAAAAGTAAACAGGTTTTAGGCCTGTTAATCAAAACTAAATACAGTACTTTTCGGTTAAGTTAACTGGACACAAGGAAATTCAGCTATTTTCTTTTTTAACTTTTCTTATTTTAATTTTATTTCATTTTTATGTGTAAGAAATTTTCAAAAAGTTAACGGAGGTCTGAATTTTTTTGGTGACATTCCGCTCGCACCAGACCAACCAATAGGTACCAAAAATACATGAAGATATTATTTTATATTGTAAGTTTAAATATCACATTAGTTTACAAGAAGATTTGTTTCGCTTTTTACCATTAAATTAAGATTAGATAACACTATATTTTTACCTCTGTACTGCTGATAACATTAAATATTTCGGTTCAGATTATTACAGATTTATGTAAATTAGTTGCGTATCTAAATTTGATGCTAGTAACGGGTAGAGCCATAACCATCTAGAAGAGAGGATATGAGAGGCCATTCTAGATGGTTATGGTAGAGTCGGCCGACTTATCATTTATTTTGGAGCAAAAGCTTTTCTTCGAAAAATGAAGAACTACAAGATCCAAACGACGTTATCCTCAAATATAGGAGAATTAATTAAGAAAAGCACGCATCGATTAACATTGTTTTTCGGAAACTTTTTTTTAATGCTTCTACAATTTCACTACAAATCTTATTACCGATTTAAAGTTTTAAATAAACTTGTTTAGGGTTAAATTTACTTGTTTAGGGTGGCAATACTTATTAGCTTTGCTATTTGGGAGAAAACGTATATTATGAAGTAATGACGTCACCTTTTATTACATAATAAATAAATGATATCATGCACATGCTTTACTCTAGTGGCGCCATCGATGTGGGAATGTAAGAAATAAAATAATTTTAAATCTATTTTAATATTTAAATCTGTTTTATTATAATTTATTAAATATAATTAAGGCTGACGATCGAACTCACGCCAATCAAAAAGCCCTCGCGGGTCAGTAGTTGGATGTCATAACCACTGACCCACGAATACTTGCTAAGATATGTGTAAATAAGTTAAACTTTTGTATTCTGAACACGTGTATAAATGAAAAGGATTTGATATCGATATCATCCTACAGTTTCATCGATATATTTTCCCTCTTAATCTTTGACAGTTATTAAATAATTATTTCTGTCCCCTCTTAATGCTATTATAACTTTCTCTGGATGGCAACGGTACTGACCATACACGTGTTAATTATTACATAATAAATGATATCATGCTTTCACTCTAGTGGGAACGTTAGAAATAAAATAACTTTAAATCTATTTTATTATTTAATTTAAATATAATTAATGCTGAGGATTGAACTCATCATGTGGTAATAAGAGATAACGATAAATAGAGATGATGAGAGTAAAGTTTTTCATTCATCCTGGATCTTTTGAAGTTCAAACATCCCTTTACAGCTGTCCTCGCAGGTCAAACAGGTAGTGGTAAAAGTTATTTCATAAAAAAAGTGATTGAAAACCAAATGATACAGCCTTTCCCAAAACACGTAGTATGGTGTTATGGCGTTTATCAAAAATTATATGACGAGATGCCTAATGATGTTTTTCATGAAGGACTTCCATCCCATTTGAATCAATATTCAGATGCATTAATTGTGATTGATGATCTCATGAGTGAATTGGGAAATGATCCTCAATTGACGAAATTGTTTACAAAATTTTCCCACCATAAATCTCTTAGCATTATTTTTGTGGTTCAAAACATTTTTCATAAAGGAAAGGAAATGAGAGAAATATCCTTAAATGCTCATTATCTTGTATTATTTAAGAATCGAAGAGATCAATCGCAAATTACACATTTAGGACGTCAATTGTACCCTCGAAAAGTTAAATTTTTTCAAGAATGTTATGCAGATGCCACATCAAAACCTTATAGCTATTTACTCATTGATTTAAAGTGTGATACCGAAGAATCTTTACGCATGCGTACTGGGATGTTTCCTAGAGATACTTATTATGTGTACCAACCTCGATAACTTCATTTCCACAGTGAATTTCAAGGAAATTAGATGTCAGCTTTAATCATTGATTTTGAAGGTTTCCAACTTTCATCAGGGTGCTACATTGTCAAAGAACTTGCTTTTTATGCCGTGAAAGGTAATCCCATTACCGGAGTGTGTACATTCTAACCACCGTTCCCGTTCAAAGAACTTCCGACACAGCAGAAAATACAATATTCTTGGATAATTAGAAATATTCATCGAATAGATTGGAACCAAGGAGAATTACCCTACAATAAATTTCGTATTATTTTGCCTTTTTTGTGTGATATGTATTCACATATCTATGTGAAAGGACTCGAGAAACGGAAATTTTTAGAAATTCTAACCAGCAGAGTGTTTTACAGTTTAGAAGATTTTGGCTGTCCTAAAGTAGATGAACTGATTACAACTCTTTCTTCGTGCACTATACATTCACCAGATTTTAAACATTGTGCTCTCGTTAAGGCGAAAGCATTTGGAGGATTTCTACAAGACCTATAAATAGGAGAAGCACTCGGAATTCAAATCATTTGAAAGTAAGATGTCCGTATGCAATGAGCGAACATTAGAGCTAATGAAACTGATCTCTAAAACTAAACATTACAAACCTCTTTTAAAAAAGTGTTCAAAAAGTGAAATAAAAACTTTGTGTGAGTTTTTATTGAATGTATTGTGTGGTAATAAACCAATCACGAAATCTCAGAAAGATAAATTAACTCCTCATAAAGAAAGTTTAAGAAAACTTTCTAAGAAGAAATTGCCATTGTATAAGAAGAAAAAAATTCTTGTACAGAAATGAGAAGGATTTTTATCATTTTTATTACCTGCAGCTATATATGTCATTAGTTCTTTAATTCATGGAGTACAGTAAGAAATTCGTTCCGGAAGATAGAGTACAAGTAGCGGAACACTTATCACAATTGGAACAACAAATGAAAAATATTCTACAGAAAAAGGACTTAGCAGATGACGAGAAAGCAACTCTGTATTTACAAATATTGCAAAAGTATACGCACTTTTCAATTTCGAGACCGAATAAATCAGAACCTCAAACCGATCAGCAGGAAATTCCGAACATAGGTGATCCTCTAGTAGAGTCTGCAGAAGAGATCTCTTCAAATATCAAAAAAGAAACTGAAGACTTGGAGGGAAAAATTCTAACTGCTGTTCCAGTTCGATTTCAAGAAAAAGCTAAAGATATGTATCAATTCTTAAAAAATAATAAATCTCTCCTTTGGAACGCTAAAGGTGAAATTATTCATGAAGATAAAGCTGTTCCTGGAAGTAATATAGTAAATCTTATAAATGACTTTTCGCAAAATAGAAAATCAGCTCCAGTGGGAAGAAATGTATTTTTAAAAATATTAAATGATGTTCAATTACCAGCCTATTAAGATGTAAATAAAAAATTTTATAGTAGAAATAAAATTGTTAAGAAACCTATGATGTATGCTCGCAGAAGTGCTTGGGTCAAACTTTGAATAAAATGTTATTTATTTTATTAAAATGTATTTTGTCTTTATTGATCATTTTCACAGGTGAAAAAGTTTACATTATCAAGAAAAAATTACACCGTTTAATAATTAATGCGATAAGTTTCAGAAAAATATATAGAATTTTTTGAAAAACTAGAAAAAAATTTTTTTTTGCAAAAACATAAATATTTTCTTAAAAGATAGAAATTTTTTTTATAAAAAATAAAGATTTTTCTGAAATATTAGAAATTTCCCTCAATAATAAAAATATTTTCTGAAAACTAGAAAAATTTTGTTAAAAAGTTTGAAATATTTTTACAAAACTAGCAGATTTTTTACAAAAACAAAAAAATATTTTCTTAAAAGAGAAAATTTTTTGCAAAAACATAAATATTTTCTTAAAAGATAGAAATTTTTTATAAAAATAAAAATATTTTCTGAAATGTTAGAAAGTTTCTCTCAATAATAAAATTATTTTCTGAAAATTTTGTTAAAAAGAAATAAAAATGTTACAATATTTCCTACAAAACAATATTTAAATGAAAAATTTTATAATAATGACATGAAAGACACTAGATTTAGTTTCATTCTTCTCTTTTTATTTTCTAAACACAAATCTTACACCATATTTTTTCTTTACGAATTGATACATCTGAAAATCGTTTACATATAATTGGTTTGAAATATGATACATAGAATATCCTTGACAGCGTTTGATTAAAAAGTAAATACAATATTGTCCACATACATTGGATGTAGGTGATTGAAACACTTTGGAATTCGATAGTACGTCCGTGTAGGAATTGGTTTTCACGTTGTAAAATCCGGGAGGCTTCCCATATGAGTCATAAAACTCTAACTGTCTTTGATCATTTACAAATAACGCTAGCCAGTGAGTCCCAGGTTGTGATGAGTCATCTGAATTCGTGATAGCACATGTGTTTTCTTGGAGATCCGGAAGCATATCTCTTGAATATACGCCTTGAAAGTAAGGTGATGTTATCTTATCTTGCGATAAAATGTAGAATACTTGCAATCCATCCATTCTTCAATTTCCGAAGTCGAATAAAATATTTCTTGACTTGTTAATTTCAATCAAATTTTCAAATTCGGCAAAAACGATAACGCATACTGTTTTTTCTAGTGAGTTGGTAAATTTAAGTTCTAATCGCAAATTGCTATGCTTAATCAAATTTAAATGTTCTCCTGATCATAGATCTGGGGAGAGATTAAATCCAAATAATGTATTTCCGTTCTTGTAATCTTCTCTGGAAATAAATATTCCTCTATCTTGACCCATTCGTTCCGTTCCATCAAATAGATTTTGATAGGCACGAATGTATTGATTTTGTGAAAAGCTAAGTTCCAGTGGATTATGGGGGACGGGCTGTCTATCTACATACACTCCAATAAAATTTAAATTGAAATGTTTAAAATAAAAAGGAGATTTTGTCAATGTTCCATGAAAAGCTTCATTATCTACACAACCAATAATAACTTTTTTTGGCATTTGACCCGAAAATATATTATCTTGAATAAAAGACATGCTCCCTTTAGGAATCGAATACACTTTGCATAGGACTCGATTAATGGGGTATTTTGCACTTGTTTTCTCGAGTGCTTTAACACGACCAAGAAGCACTCCGGGGTTTACACGAACTTTTCGAAAGTTCTTGTGAACATGAATAAAGAGACATGATCCAATACTACTTTAAATCCTTCAGATCCTTGTAGACAAAATTCTAGCTTGCTTCGTATTAGTTTTATTTTCAAATCCACTAAATTGAGTAAAAGACGATCTTGATGAAATAAATCTGAATGAATGCAGCCAATCATATCTACTGTTGCGCTTTCTTTGAAAAAAGCAGTTCTTTTGTTTAAACCATCCTCAGAATCTTCATAAAATAATTCAGCAGTTAATAGAGATGTTTTGCTATCATATCCATGGTTAAGGAGAGTTCCAATATAGGCCCTATAGGGATAGGTATTACTTGAATTGGAAACTATACGATCGTTTAAAGATGCATCTACTTGAGAAAATACTGAATGTAGAAATAAATTCACAGGTCCTATAACATCATCTTTAGTGATAGCTGTATTGTTCGCTTTTACTATTTTTGCTTTCACATACAATTGTGTTTGACTGAGATCTATGTAATCTTCTACACTTCCAGAGACGTGAAACTCTACGGAAGCATTATCAAAAACGTTAGAAAGAGGATGAAATTGTATCCATTGACCATCTTGAATAACTGTTTGAGTTCCAGGTAAAGTAAAAAGTTCCAATTCCGATTTTACGCACTCAGGACAATATTTCAACAAAAATGCCATCTTATGGATCAAAAATATCACGTCCACTCACTTTGCGTGCTTTGGATGAAATGAATCCTTTTGCTTTTTACGCATCCTTTTATAGTTCTTGTTTGGAGCTCTTTAGTTCTTGTTTTGACGGCTTCCTCAAAGTTTTCTCCAGATAATACATCAGATGCTACTCGAGTTCCTGTTTTTAAAACTTCTTTTCCAATAGTTTTACCACCTTTTACTAAAAAGGGCAGTGCTGCTCTAAATAATCGACGAAATATACCGCCAAGTCCATAGCCATTTTGGAAATTAATACCTTTATAATAGGTCAAACCGGAGCCAATTTGACTCGCATAATGTTCTTCGAATTTTTCAGCACAACAAACGTACGGTACACTCATCTTGACGTCTTCTCAGCAAATGAATGTTTCAAAAACGCATCGTACTATTTATACTATTTGTCTCATGCGGAAATGTAAAACTATAATCACTTCACCACTTTCAAAAGGTACTAAATCACCTGAATTCAATCTGAGCTCCATTTGAATAGTTTGAAAAGAGTGCCTCGTTAAAGGTAAGTATTGAGGTCTGTCATAATACTGACTGATTGTTTCACCATCATATCCTTTTATTCGAACGATCCGCAGTAAAGGAGCTTGTGTATCTCCGACAATTTGTGGTGAAATTAAATCTGAGTAGACGTAAAAAACAGAAAAATTAGACCTCACGTTAGCCACAAATTCGTTTTTCCGGTTACCCGTAATGACTGCATCACGTTGGAATCCTAACAATTCACTTAACTTTTCTAAATGAAGGTTGCAGTCTTGAACGGCGTTAATTTTTACTCGTTTTGTAGCTTTATTGTAATTTATTGTAAACCGACTAGGATTTTTAGGTAAAGCGAATTGTATAGCTGATACAATATCGAACATTGATTCATAACACCCCACATCAATTGTTTGCTTTACAGTCGATACTATATTACCATTAATTATCTTGTATTGAAAATGATTGTTACTTTCATTTACGTTCAGCCAAGAATGGGGATAGATGATTTTAGATAGGCCTACTTCCCATTTACAGGTATCGGTAACTGCATCTTAAAATGAGAGATTTTGTTGTTAGGAAAAACTGCATGGAGCTATCAGAAGGTAACGTCACGTAGAAAGACATTTTCGAGAATGAGACTTCAGAGGTTAAGTTTCACTATTTATACTTTTTGAATATCACTCACCCAGGCATTAAATTTTTCAGGATAGCCTAAAAATTTAACAAAATATTTTGTGCTTCTACCTTTCTTTCTCTTTTTGATAACTTTTTCTACAGGATAATAATCCGTGTTGACTACTTTTTGCAGTTCTTCTGCATAAAAAGTACCTTCTATTGCTTCATTCATTAAATCTTTCAATTTACACACTATAGGATTTCGATGAGCTATTTCATCTATGACAAATAATTATCGTGTCCAATTATTTTCATATCCTTTCTCAAATGTAAGTTTTGATTTACTAACTCGAACAGTGTCCCCCACCTACTTGAAAAACAATATCTCTTGGCATTTCATTCACCATCATATCACCATATAAATTATTCCAAACTTGTTTTTGATTGTCTATATTCACTGAGGCTGGTTCCATTTTTATACTTCTATGCTTTGTATTATTATAACTATGGATTAATTTAGAAATGACATCAATATATTTTTTCGTGTTAAATTCTGTAAAATATTTCCACATTTTAGTTTTTAAAGTGCGACTAAATCTTTCAACTCTACTTGTTTTAGTTTCATTATTTATCGTAAAAAAATGAACTCCTATCTTTTTAAGGTATTGCTGTATAAGTTTTTCCGTAAATTCTGTTACTTTATATGATTGACAGGTTTTCTTTCTCTAAAAATAGTTTTTAAAGCTGGCAATACATTTTTGGCGGATTTATCTTTCAAAGGCATGCAAATTTTGAGAAACAATCGATGCTCGTTAACAAATATTTATATCCATTATTAAATTTTGCTAAAGATTGCATGTCTACTAAATCAATTTGAAATTGTTCATCTATTCCTCCGACTATCACTCTATTACGTTTAAATTTGTGCTTTACCGGTTTATGTAAAGTATAAGAATCTTTAGTTTCTCGTCATTTTTTAATTTTACTTTTCTCCACTTTACCTTTTACAGCATGATAAATAGCATCAACACCTCCAAAACTACCTGGTTGTTCAGGTTTCCTATAAACTGATGAAAGTAAACGATCCATAATCTATTTCAAAAAAGTTTAGAAATTATCAGAATTTTATCCCCTAATAACAGTTTTATTTCTAACAGTTAAAATTAACACTCATAAACATTGTTAAAAATAATGGTATGCAATAGTTTTTGTAAAATTAAATAGTAATGCCAATATAAGTATAAAATAGTTTTCCTTACTGTATTACATCAAGAATTTTTTCACTTCTATATTAAGAACCCTTAATTATATTTAATAAATCATAAAACAGATTTAAATATATTAAAATAGATTTAAAGTTATTTTATTTCTAACATTCCCATATAGATGGCGCCACTAGAGTAAAGCTTGTGCATGATATCATTTATTTGTTATGTAATAAAAGATGACGTCATTACTTCATAATATACGTTTTTTCCCAAATAGCAAAGCTAATAAGTATTGCCACCCTAAACAAGTAAAATAATATTAATTAGTGTTGCCACCATTCAGAAATAATAAATAAAAACCTTTAAAAAACAGTTATAAAAAATAAAATTAATATTAAAACCACAGTAGGGCATAAATAAGCTAAAGGGGAGAAATAAGCAGTCCATCACATATTTTCATATGAAAACTAAAAAGTGCTGCCACCCTCAAAAACTAATAAATGAAAATATTATTTAAAAAACGAAACTAAATTAAAACAGAAACCGAAAATAAAACAGGGCAGAAATAAGCAACTTCCTGTTAACGACATATTTTTGTCAGAATATATGTCGGGCAGAAATAAGCACCCCTTGATTTTCCACGTTTTCATCACTTCCTTGTCTATAGTGCCCCACATAGGAAGCCCTCCATTAAAGGCAAATTTGACTATATATTCTTTTCGTGCTTTTAGGAATCCCAGCGATGACTGGTCGATACGAAATCCGCATCCGGCTTGCACCGACCACTGTGCTGACGTAAAAATATCCTCAGTGGTAGGCTGGTCATGGGTTAGAGTCTTTTTGCCTCAGGATAACCGTGGGAGGTTCTCGTGATGATCTTCCTCTCCCTGTAACACAAATGCGGGTGAGTTCCACCGAAAAGTCCTCCGCGAAGGCATATGTCTTCCAATACTTGATCCTGGAAATCCCTTGTCTTCTGGATTGGATTCAAAATTACTAGGCTAAAGAGTAGGGCATAAGCAGTCATAAACCCAAAAATTGGGTCAGCTGTTCAACAACGGTTATAAAAAATAGTATTATAAAATAAAATAAAACTTCATACTACATTTATGTTGCGATAATAATATTTTTAAATTTGTTTTAGGTTCCCTACCAGTTAGAATTTATAAATTTCAAAAAACTGTTATAAATAGTAAAATTACGCGTAAATTTAAACATATATAAATCACATTAACAAAACTTCCTAGAATATTAAGCCTCTTCGCACATCTAAATTTTTTATGTTTCAGAAAGCTTGTTGTTGTTTACATTCAGTCAACCATCAATTGAGGATTGTGATTTATTTGACGACATTTATATTCTGCTTTGAGGGGCCTCTCTGGCCGAGCGGTATGACCCGCCAAAAGCTGTGCAAAGTTTGGAAGTAGCGGGTTCGAATCCCACTGTTACCCTGGATGTATCGGGTTATTCGGAAAGTAGTTTCGTTTTTCCGACAGAGGATTTAATTGTATTTTTTTGAATCCAACTTCACACTTAAGCCGCATTATCGTTATATGTTTTGAGAGCTGATATAGCGAGGCTTTTGTATGAAAAAGTTCAATTAATTCTAGGCAGTAGTTTTTATTTAGTTGGTGCCCTTTTAAATATGGAGAGCAATAAATAGCATTTTCGTCATATTTTACTCTTTGACTATAGATGCTGTTCATGCTGTCATAAATGCTGTTCATGCCAGAAAAAAATTTACTGATGTGTATGAATAAAATGTGTTGACAGTACGCCAGTGTCAGAATTGGTTTGCACAATTTCGATCCGGCAATTTTGATATCGAAGATGCACCAGGTTCTGGAAGGCCCGCTGAAGTTGATAAAGACACGATAAGGGCATTAGTTGATGCAAATCGGCACACGTGAGATCGGTGAGAGTTTAAATTTATCGAATTCAACTGTTTATTACCACTTGAAAGGCCTGGGTTTAATCTAGAAGCTCGATACATGGGTTCCCCATGTTCTCACGGAGAGAAATTTGTGTCGTCGCGTTGACGTCTGTGATTTGCTTCTCAAACGTCACGAAAATGATCCATTTTTGAAGCGCATCATTACTGGGGACGAAAAATGGGTTGTCTATAACAATGTCAAACGCAAGAGATCATGGAACAAAAAAGATGAACTGGCTCAAAGCATTTTGAAAGCCAAACAAAGGTGATGCTGTCTGCTTGGTGGAATTTTATAGGAATAAATTTTTTTGAGCTTTTATCGGAAAAGACAACACTTAATTTGGAAGTCTACTGTCTTCAGCTGGACAAACTGAATGATGCTCTTCAACAGAAAAGGTATAGTGTTCCACCAAGATAATGCGAAACCTCAAACAAGTTTGGACACTCGCCAAAAGCTTTTACAGCTTGAATGGGATACACTATCACCCCCCCCCCCCAATATTCTCCAGATCTGGTGCATTCGGGTTATTATTTGTTCCGGTCACTACAAAATTTTTTGGACTGTAAAACCTTTACTTCAAATGAAGAGGTCAAAAATCACCTGGATCAGTTTTTCACCTTAATCAATACCAAAAATTTTATGAGCGTGGAATCATGCTACTACCAGAAAAATGGCAAAAGGCATTGGACCAGAATGGCCAATAAATAATTTAATAAAATATTTATTCATTATACGAAAATTTTCTTTCACCCCCCCCCCCCCGAAAAAAAAAACGAAATTAATTTCCGAACAACCCAATATTTTCGTGCTGTCCTTCTCTGTATTGTGTTATCTGTTCTTTTATTTGACGTCCCGCAGTGGACTGAACGTTAAGACACGGTTCCCAGCAGATCACCGAAGTCAAGCAACACTGGCTGTGGTCAGTGTGCGGGTGGGTGTCCACTTTGATCGGTCTGAGTAGGGACCGAGAGTACACGGATTGGTCGTCGTTGAGCTGTTCTTCCGTAAAGTGTTCGACTTCGCGTGCAGGTCGTCGGGATACCTAAATGGGGGTGCCATCACCCCTGCATAGGATCAAAATTGCGATGGCATGTCTTCGGATAATCCTCAGGGATGTTTCCCAAGCCATTGCCAATAACCCGTTGTGCAGCTCTAGTAAGACGTAAATTAACTTGTTCGAGGAGGCGGAGCCAAGTGCCAACATGGTGAGAATTATAAGTAACTATAAGTGGTGAAAAAGCTTTGATTTTTTGATTTTTATTTTGAGTCAGCAGTTTTTGACTAGCTGGTGGACGAAATCGCTTCCTGGCAGTGAAACTCAAATAGTGTTAACATTAGACTTAGGAGATAACGTAACTGTACGCAAAATCATTTTATTGATACAAAACGATCACCTTTAATCATAATAGAATTTCAAATCAGAAACTATCTTTATCTCTCTTGTGTATAATTTAAAAATTTTTTTTGATATGTTGAAAATTTAAATCTTGCTACATCCAATCGTTCTCTTGCTCATCAATTCAAGCTTACAAAATGAATATCTCTAGAGAAATTCATAACCACAACGATAGATAAATAGTTATTAATGTAAAGAAAAAGTTTAAAAAAAAATCGCAAATAAAGCTCTTCAAATTGCAATAACTTTCGAACTAATTAGAATTTCGAAAAAAAAAAAGAAGAAAAAAACCCTCTCTTAAAGTTTATTAATAGAATTTCTATTAATAAACTTTCAGCTCGCCAAGTTTCAATCTCGTAGTTGCATTTCAGTGAACTGTAGATTAGCCCAAATGATGTTTTTTACCTACATTTTGGAAATAATAATGAAATCTTTCTTATTTCATCGTACTATGTACATTTTTCTACTCCCCTTATAATCTTAAGTTCTTAAGTCTTATAGTTTTTGCACAACATAACAAAGGGAAACGAAAAGTTGAACAACCAAAACAGTGGCAATAATAGTCAACACATAAATTTCACTTGAAGAACAACAACTAAAATAAAAATATTTCTTTCTCAGATAAAGTTAGCAGTTAAGTTTGATTGATTTTCTATTCGATGTTTTCTAATCATGACAAATACTTTCTTTGATCAACATATGGGAGGGATGCACCCCGTTTCGCCACGACGCTTCCCCATAAATTTCTATGTTGCACATTAACCATGAACTGAAATTGCGAATGAAGGGCAATAAAACGGCGAGGAGTTTTGTAAGAATCGTTGCCGATAGAAGGCGCATACCTTCTAAAAAAGAATACACTTTTAGAACAGAAAATCCTTTTCCGTTGTTCATCCTCAAAATTTCATCTTCGTCCGTATCGTGTTTAGTTCAAGTCCGTATCGTGTTTAGTTACATGATTTGCACGAGTTTATATGTTATACTTTTACATTTAAACATACATGTAATGGATTTTTATTCGGAAGATTTTTTATATACTTCCTATTTGTATTTATTTTTTACGTATTGCATTACAATGTTAACCAATTGATACAGAAACGTAAACAAATGCAAACCGGTTTCATCCGAGTAAAAATAATACAGCTGTTTATTATTACCTGATTATTATAATTTTACATAGAATCTTATAGTGCGTCTAATAATGTGGCCGGGGACTGTTTTACTTCCAGTAAAAATAGCGATATGGAATTATGATAGTGATTTAACTTAGCTCAAGAAATCTGATACAATTGTTTGTATTTTTGTGGTATAGAATATACACCAGAAAATTGTTGAGAATTAACAATGATTTTAGAAACTGAGAAATAATCAAAAAGAGAAATGTATATTTTGTTTGCTCGAAAAAAGGTCATAGAGCTAACAAATGCAAGTCGAAACATGTAAGATGTGTAATATGTAATAATAGACATTTAGCTAATTTTAGTCCCGTTTATACTAAAAACAAAATCGTAATGTTTTGAAGGAAGAAAACCATGGAAATAAAATATGTACGTTAGATAATTAAGCACAACTCTCGTATATAATGATTCATACTTTGATTATTAGAGTACATAATTATAAGAAAGAAATATTAATTAGATTTATTATTAATACTGGAAGCATGAGCTTTAATATTAGTAGAAAATTTTGCATGATTTATGAATTATTTATCATTAAGACAAATCGAGATTAAGCAATCACTTTTTGACTGAATTGAAAGAGAAAAAAATATGCACAATGTGTAGTAGAATTAAGTGATGTTTATAAAAACTCTAGATGTAAATTTGAAACTTTATGTCTAAAACAAATTTGTTCTGATATTGAGCAGGCTTCATACGGCCCTTGGGTCAAAGAATTACAAAGGATTAGTATTAAGTTAAGTGATTTAGAAAGCGAAATTAGAAATGTTGATGCGTTCGAACTGCACAATGGGCTATTGGTGACGGTCTGGGAAACATCCCTGAGGATGATCCGAAGATATGCCATCGCAATTTTGATACTCTGCCAAAGGGAATGCTTTGCTTGAGCTGCTCTAGTAGCCCGAAGACCTGCTTGAGATAGAGCAGTTTAACGATGACTGCACCCTCAGTCCCTACACAGGCCGATCAAAGTAGTCACGATTCCGCTTACTGACTGTGGCCAGTGACTGGGAACCGTGCCTTTACCATCAGTCCATTGCAATGTTGATGAAGAAATTAAGTTATCGTTGAGAATACGATTCACGAAATTTCATTACCCTAGGTTTTAGGTAAATAGATTTCGCCAGGAAATAAAAACATTGCTCGCAAAAGTGCGAAAAAGAAATTGACTCGGATAATGTCTATTCTGACATTTTTAATGACTGGTTATCTCCAGATGAAGATATCATAGGCCTATGGTCAAAGAAAATTCTACTACGATGATAAGGCCGATTTTTGACTGCGAAAGTGGCGGGAAAAACGTCTTGAAATAATTGTTTGACTACCAGTCAAAATTTCATAGGATGTTTTTAAAGTTGAGTACAAATGAAGTCGATAATTGTAACGTTACAGCTGGATTTTTACCTAAAAATAGGGTTAACGATGCAGCTATTTTTGAAATTGAATAAGTTGAGCTAGTTGGAAGAATTAAAGAGGGTAAAAAATAATACATTGTTCTTTTCACTTGTTCTTTTTCCAGTCCTTAAAATGATTTATAGCGCGCCTTGGACGATCATCAGTCATACATACATTCTGATAACCGTAAAAATTTCGTTGGCGAGCAAAAGATTGCAGTCCATTAATTTTAATATTGGGAGTACAAATTAGTTCAGTCCGTTTTTTTTTTGTGGTCAAAAATACATTTATTTCAGAAAAAAATTTATGAACAGATTAATTAAAGTATTGTCAATAGCTGGCTACTACTTTTCCTCACCTCTCGGGCAATTTTCAAATTCTGTCTCGAAAAAAAAAATGTCTCGTCTTTTGAGACGAACCAAGTTAGGAGCCAATTTTCGATTTCTGCTAAAGAAGTGAACCGATGACCTGTCAAATCATGCAGCATCCGGCGAATACGGCGGGTGTGGTAAAATATCCCCCGTGAGAGTTTTGCGACAAGAAGACGAGCGTTACTTTGCAGGAGAATAACTTTGTCATATCTTTGCTCGTATTCTGGCCTTTTTTCTCGTAATGCACGGCTCAAACGAATCAATTGTAGCCTGTACCGATCACCCATAAGGGAATCGTCAGGTTGCAGCAGCTCATAGTATAGAACACCCACCCTTGCGTTCAACGCTGAAATCACCAGTCTTGAAACTATTCCCTACATGATTTATCAGTTGGAGCATTGTCACCATAAACTTCTACAAGAATTCGATGGGCTTCAGCTGCACTTTTCTTCGAATTAAAGCTGAAACATAAAACCTCCCGCAAATGTTGCTTAGTTACCACAAAATTTTACATATTCAACAAAGTAAAAAACAGGGTTTTCGTATGAAACTCACAGCGATATAAACTGAATATTATTGACAGATGTCTAACCTCTCTGAAACCACCGAAACCAGCTGTCACTATAAAACAGTCATAACAGCCAGAGCCATCTTCTGAAAACGGACCAAACTAATTTTTACTCCCAATAATTTAGCAGCTAAAGCAGCAGAGCGTCAAATATTCTCAAAGTTTAACTCTTTTTTAGGTGACTGTTGGGGTGAATGGTGGGAGTGATTAATTCAAATATTAAAACAGATTTTGTGCAAAATCTTTGGACGTTCTTTCATAAATTACGAGGAGTTGATCACAGTTTTAATGAGATTGTGAACGAATAATTAATATAAAACAACTACTTACTCGCCAGAAGATATCAATCCGATCGCTGTCCCACGAAATACTTGTTCCCCCACAAAATACCTGTTTCAGGAGTTCCAGATATTTAGGTGCTCCAGGAAGGTTTAGATAAGAGAAAAGTAAACATCCCCAAAGATCTTTAAGAAGTAGGTTTAGGATAGAGTATCTTACAAAAAACTATAAGGGAATTAAAAGAAAAGACTTTAATGATCGGCGGGATAGTTTTGGTGGAAGACACCAAAAGAAAAAAAAGCTCTCGTTTTGGAATTTAGCAAAAGTGGAAGAAAAAAAAATTATTGGTGAAGACGGGGAAGTAAGACTGGTAGTTGTAAAAGCAGAAAACTGAATATAATGAGACCTGTGCAAAATTTCATTTATAAGCCATTTTTAAGCGTGCTTGTGAGGACTGTTTTGAATTGAGTTAGAATTAATCGAACTCAAAAAGTGAGAGTATGTGTTAAGTTTAAGAAATAAAATACTAAGGAGGATGAGCGCATGTGCATATTACGTAGTAAACAGTCATACTACCCACACCCGGAGTATGAAATTAGTAATTCTCTGTCCTGGTCGCCATTGAGTGGCAAGAGTTTCAATTTATTTTCCTGTTAAAAAAACTTTGTTATTCTGTCCCTGTTTGCTCCAGTTGCAGAGAACCATTAACTATAAAGTCCATCTTAACTAAGTGTTCCAATTTTTAAACTAAGAGACAACGATATTTTGACAGTTTATATCCTGAATTATCAGCTTTAATTGGAGAAAATCCACATCGAAACCTTCTTGAATATCTTAATATTACATTGAGTACTCATGAATATATCATTAGTTAAAAAAAAGACAGATTATGTCACATCACATATATGTATAAAAATATTTAGTTCAAAATACAGCACACATAAAATCCATATGCACAGTCCATACATCCTTTATCTAAATCGTATTTCAGTGTTGTATAAATCTTGAGCGTCTTCCCCATAGCAAATGTTTACCAAAAAAAAAGAAAGAAAAAAAAAAAAAAAAGAAATGGTAAAAAAAAAAAAAAAAAAAACAGAGAAAAGAACCCCAATAAAAAGCAACGAAAAGAACCTGAAAAGAAGCACAAAAAACATTACTTTCCCAATTATATGACTAACTATTATATAACTCTAACCATAATATAAATCTACCTCACAATTATATAACTCTAACTGTGACCCTAAGATCTACGCTATCGTTTTCGACATTATTCTAAAGTGCATAGATCATATTATTCATAATACCCATGTAGGGTAAACTAACCAGTGAAGGAACACTTAAGATTCGCTTGCCTTTTAAAAAATCATATTAATTTCAAAATTCGTAATTTTAGTTAAATGACAGAGTCAACATATTTGTTACTACAAATTATGTAAAAAAAATTGAAGAGAACTTACATAATATTGTTTTAAAGTTTTGGAGGTTCAAATTAAAAGTAGTAAGAAGACCAAGTGAAGGAACAGCTCTTACCAGTGAATGAACACCCAGTAAAGGAACACTCAATTTTGGTTATTTTTTAATGCTCTTTATGAATTAATAAGCCATACGCATATTTAAAAACAAGCCTATTCTTGAAATTATAACATATAAATACTTGGAAAATGTTAACTTTTTTTTGTAATCATGAATTGAAAATTAAAGTGTCAACATATTAACACATACTGTTCATTCACTGGGAAATCTATGCCCAGTAAAGGAACATGCCAGTTCCCTCACTCTTTAGAAGTTGTTTTTCGTATTTTTAACATACTTTTGATGCGGAACATCATTAAATGTACAAAAAAGTTAAAGTTTATCTTTTATTTTCAATAACTTAGAAAAAAAACCAATAAATAAACACTTGTTCCTTCACTGGTTTTTTATCGTTTGGTGATCCAGTGAATAAACACCCCCTTATCTCAGTATTTTATTATGCTATGATGCTTAAAAAAATAAAACGTAACTTCAATAACTATATTTTGAATTCTGTCTTTCACAGTGAGTAAAATAAAACTATTATATGCAATTAATTCCACTTCAAACATATAAATACAAACACTCACCTTATAATTTTTCAAAGAAACAAGGTGTTGCAGAGATAATAACAAATTAAAATTTTTTCCAGAGAAGTCTATTTGACCAGGTAATCCAAAACATTGCTAAATGACTTCCTATTGTTTGGTAGTAAGCTATTGTTACCAATCAATCTAAAGAAAAACTTTTAAATTCTTATTTTTAATCAATATATATGAAATGTTCCTTCACTGGTTGGTTTACCCTACAAAAGGGTATTGCGTTTATTCCAACGGTTTGTTCTTTAGAGTGTCATATGTCAATGTCGGCTAAATTCTATTTTCTATCACCCATATATATGGGCAATTTATGCCCATATAAATGTGTATATATATAAATGTGTATATAATAAATGTTTATATATATATAAATGTATATACAGTCGTCCCCACTTAATCGCATATTGGATAACCCGCTTATACGAATAAAATTTAATGGAACCAAATCATTTTATATGAAACTATTGTTAAACTTCCCCGTTTAATCGGATTTGTGTTGTTTTTTGCCCCCGCCTAATTGCATAAAGTGGTACTGAAGTGAAATTTTTATTATTATTTTTATTTTTGAGAAATTTTTCACCAGCTAAAATGGAATTTCCCTTTTTTCAGTTAAGATAAGGATGTAATAGGTGATCATTTCAATAGGAACTTCTTATTTATTAGTAGGTATTAGGGGTAAAGTTGAAAAATTAATTAAATCTTGCTGCCAGTTTTATACATTGAAATAAACGAAGGGGGTTTTTACCCCTCTTTGACTTACTTCAAACACATATAATTTAGAATGTAAAAAAAGGATAGAGTGATTTGTCTTATGGTCAAGACTTGTGGTCCCCTCTTGATGCACTATTAGCTAAGAAAAAGTTTCAAAAACCTAACAGAGTGTCTTTTTCTTAAATAGAATAACTGCTTAATCCAGTGAATAACTTTGAGTTGGTTGCAAGTTGAGAGTGAAAAGGAATGATTTAAATTAACACAATAAATTTCAGAAACAATAAATTTCAAAAAATCCTTAACTGAAACAGCGCATTAATTTGGAATTTCTCAAGTTTTAATAAATAAGTAAAAAAAAAAACGTCTGAATATGTTTGAAAGGAATAAGCACAAGTTATGAAAATTTAAGTAGAAACTAAAAGGGAATATCTAATTTTGATAAATTGATAAATTAAACGGGTATAAAAACAGTCTTCAATTATAGATTTTTTCGGAAGGAATCAAATAATATTTTAGTGCCTTCATTATACTTTTCACTAACATTGATTTATTTTTATGTAACTTTAAATGACATTTACATTTTATCATACTAAAGCAGACAGCTTTAATTATAATTGTTTATTTATCATAAAACTGAGTTTATTTAGCCAAATTGCTATATTAAATACCATTAAAAAGTAAAATTCTGCAAAAATTCAGAATTTAAGTTTGAATATTGCATCCCCCTTTTAATCGAAAAACCAATAGCATAGATTTGGCAGGAACCGATGGTATTCTTGTAAGCGGGGATGACTGTATATATATATATATATATATATATATATATATATATATATATATATATATATATATATATATATATATATATATCTTTTGTATTCTAAACACGTGTATAAATAAAAAGGATTTGATATCGATATCATCCTACAGTTTCATCGATATATTTTCACTTAACCTTGGACAGTTATTAAATAATTATTTCTGCCCCTCTTAATGTTATTATAACTTTCTCTGGATGGCAACGGTACTGAACATACACGTGTTTTGTGTGACGCGTTTTTGGAGAAATCGTAAATTATGAAGTAATGACGTCATCTTTTTTATTACATAATAAATGAACGATATCACGCATATGCTTTTACTCTAATGGCTCTATCTCTACTTAAAAAGAATATATTAATAACTCTTCATTTTACTTATATTTTAACATAAACATAGCTGATATAAATGACTGTAATTATTATTATCCTAATCAAAATTAATGAATACATTTTAAAATAAAATTGATTTAATATTAAAATAAAATTATTTATTATTACTGAGAACATTAAAAGTATTAGAATTAAAGCCATAATAATTTTAAATCAATGAATGTTGTTTTATAAGATTAGATATTTATCACCGACGTTCGGAATTACGGCTATCTGTCTAGTCTTGTCATTTTTTAACCCAGAAGACAAGGGAACTCCTAGATCTTGAGGTAATACGTGTATGTGGGTTCTGATCCAATTTAACCTATAGGACTAAGTATAATTATTTGAATTTTATCTTTAAGTTTTGATTTATTTATTGAATTTAATTTTTACAGTTTAACAGTATCGAATGAATGATTTTTATTTATAAGATCAGAGAAGTTATTTTTATGCTACAATTACATATTTCAATTAATAATTTATTTGCGTTTGCTTACTAATTTTTATTTATAACATTAACAAGTTAATTTTTATTGTTTATTCTGATTACTTCCATCTGTTAACTTTATTTTTAAAGATTTTGAAGCAATTTTTATATTATTTTTACAGTGTGATGATGGAACTGAATTTAATTTCAGTGAACCAGGTTTTGATTTTAACGAATCAGGTGATGAGGTAATCATTATTTGCTTTTTTTTTTATCTTTAAAATATTAATAGTTAAAAAATTTTAATTTTATTTATTAAATTTATTCAATATGTTTAAATTTATTCGACATAATTATTCTTCATCAACAGCTATAATCTTTAGTTCTTAGGTGGGTTGTCTCAAGAATTTCTTGAAAGTGTAGACGTAATCGGGGAAAACTACGCAAACTTTCTTGAAAGACGATGATTCATTTGAAGTTATTCGGGGTTTTATAGAAGCTACACAAATTTTTCAGAATTTATCACTTTATTACCAAGTTGGTTCGGGATTTGAGGTAATAATTTTATTTTAAATCTATTTTCAAATTGAAAATATCTCTGCCCCTACCACCCCTTAATATCATCTAATTTATTTTCATTATCAGTCTAAATAAGACCTTTCCAGTAGTGGATCAGTATATGTTGAAGCATTACCCCCTTCCTGCACAAATTGATGATGTAAGTTTTAACTGGAATTATTCTTTTTCGTCTTTTTATTTGTTTTACGGTTATTTATTTATTATCTCAACTAAATACAGCTTCCACAACTCCCAATGGTTACTTTTATTACTATCTTAAATTAAATATATTATGTTTCTTGTAGTACTGTCTTTAACAGATTTTCGTGTTGTAAAATCTATATTTAATTCTTTACTTATTAATTTTATTTTTAGTTGAATCCTGCGATAATCCTTGAATTACGATCTGGAAGGTGGTATGAAAAATATAATGCGGATCAAGTCTGTTTCCGGGCACGGATAGATCCAGAAAAACTGCCTATGAATTTGCGAGAGACACCACTTTCAACAATTGTTGACGCTGTACGTTACTTATTCGATTTACTAATTCAGAAGGTTTGTAACCCAAATGATGGTTCGCCTCCGTTAAATCCCGGTGATTTAATCCGCTTCTGCATCCAAGCGGAGGGGTTGGACAAACCTATATCAACATGTTTAATGCCAGTTTCAGAACTCACAACTGAGAAAGTTGCGTCTTGTGTTATCAAGGTGCTACAATCCAAAGACCAGATCGAATTAGATTCTGGATTTTATGTTGACATCACTACAATTAGGAGAGACGTTAACGCAGGAAGAAGAGAAAAATAGCGTGCATAGTGCAACAGTGTTTAGCGTGCATAGTGCAAATTTTCTATCTTTCAGTAAAATATTTTTGCTTTTTGCCAAAAATATCCTAGTTTTGTAAAAATATTTCAAACTTTTTAACAAGATTTTTCAAATATTTTTTATTTTTATGAAAATTTTCTGTCTTTTAGTAAAATATTTTTGCTTTTTGTAAATAATCTGCTAGTTTTGTAAAAATATTTCAAAATTTTTAACAAAAGTTTGCAGTTTTTCAGAAAATATTTTTATTTTTGTAACAAAATTTCTCTTTTAAGAAAATATTTTTACTTTTTGTTAAAAATTTTCTATCTTTTAGTAAAATATTTTTCCTTTTTGCTAAAAATATCCTAGTTTTGTAAAAAATATTTCAAACTTTTTAACAAAATTTTCCAGTTTTCAGAAAATATGTTTATTTTTGTAACAAAATTTATAACATTTCAGAAAATATTTTTTATTTTTATGAAAATATTCTATCTTTGAGTAAAATATTTGTGCTTTTTGTAAAAAATATCCTAGTTTTGTAAAAATATTTCAAACTTTCTAGCAACATTTTCCAAATATTTTTTATTTTTATGAAAATTTTCCATCTTTTAGTAAAATATTTTTGCTTTTTGTAAAAAATATCCTAGTTTTGTAAAAATATTTCAAACTTTTTAACAACATTTTCCAGTTTTCAGAAAATATTTTTATTATTGAGGGAAACTTTCTAATATTTCAGAAAATATTTTTATAAAAAATTTCTAACATTTCAGAAAATAATTTTTTTTTATAAAATTTTTCTATCTTTTAGTAAAATATTTTTTGCTTCTGTAAAAATTTTCTAGTTTTTCAAAAAAAAAAAAAATCTAATATTTTTGTAATAATTTTCTAGTTTTTCAGAAAATTCTATATATTTTCTGAAACTTTTTTTTTTGTATTAATTATTAAAGGGTGTATTTTTCATTGAATAGGTTAATAATAATTACAGTCATTTAAATCAACTATACATATATCAAAAAATAACTAAAATGAAGAATTATTAATATATTCTCCTTCTAGCATTTTAAGTATAGATGACACCATTAGAATATATATATAAAATGATAACATTTATTTTATTTAACCTTAAGTTTTCCTCTGATCTCTGTACATTCACAGGAAACTGGCTAACGAAACCAAGTCCATTATTTGTCGTCGGACTAACCGTAGGAGGTTTCCGTGGTTTTCCTCTTCATACAACATGGGTACTTACAAAATCCTCTTCAAAGACACGTATTACCTCAAGATCTAGGAGTTCCCTTGTCTTCTGGGTTCAAAAATGACAAGACTAGACAGATAGCCGTAATTCCGAACGACGGTGATAAATATCTAATTTTATAAAACAACATTCATTGATTTAAAATTATTATGGCTTTAATTCTAATACTTTTAATGTTCTCAGTACTTAATAAATAAAATTTTATTTTAATATTAAATCAATTTTATTTTAAAATGTATTCATTAATTTTGAGTAGGATAATAATAATTACAGTCATTTATATCAGCTATGTTTATGTTAAAATATAAGTAAAATGAAGAGTTATTAATATATTCTTTTTAAGTATATCGTTCATTTATTATGTAATAAAAAAGATGACGTCATTACTTCATAATATACGATTTCTCCAAAAACGCGTCACACAAAACACGTGTATGTTCAGTACCGTTGCCATCCAGAGAAAGTTATAATAACATTAAGAGGGGCAGAAATAATTATTTAATAACTGTCCAAGGTTAAGTGAAAATATATCGATGAAACTGTAAGATGATATCGATATCAAATCCTTTTTATTTATACACGTGTTCAGAATACAAAAGAAACTTACCAGAAATAAGCTCCGGTTGACTGTGACGTCACTTCCGCCGCACCAACCACGGCGTATACTACTAGCGTTTATTTAATATACCTTCTAAGCATGTATATTTTTAAATACACGTGTTAGAGACAATTTTAAACTATACATTAACTACGCTGACATTGCCTGTAGAGTAATATAGCTAATTCAAAATTGTGATTTTCGTTCAAATAGAAGTCATTATAATACTCACTTTATTTTCTCAAACTTCACAGTTTCTGTAATTAAATTCTGCGCGAAATGGAGTACTGACTGAGAAAAAAAGAAAAAGTATATAACACACAAATTGATACATCAACATATTTTGACACGATAGAAGTATTACTATGAACTTTTTTAATGGACCCGTAAAATACTTAGGATCTTAGGTACAAATTCTTAGGATCTTTCCCGTCAAAACTCGTCTTAAATAATGACCCAACAATCTTACTTGAAATTCCCCGGCCCAGACACCGGATTTTCGGGATGCTGAAAATCCTTAGCGACCATGTCGTATGATTATGCGGCATGTAAAAGATCCCTGTAGTGCCTTATTAGCTCCTGGCATTTCCGACAAAATTAAATTCCTAGTGCACTTTAGCATCCAAATAGAGTCTCGGTGCTGCCATCTAGTGTGGCAGAAACTAGACGTCCAAATTAACATGGCCAATGGTATCTCACCCATTGTGGTGGTCCAGAAAGAGTGGATACCACTTCTGCAGAACGCACTAGGTCTGTTCATCGGCAAGACTGATTGTGCAGCTAATTGGAAAGAAAAAAAATCCTACTTGAAATGGGTAAGACTCGTAACCATAGAAACTGCCACCACTCCAGACGAATGGAGGGGAGTTCTTTACATAAACGAAATAGGGATGCTGGATCCATTATAGTTCTTGCTATGAGAGCATTTGTTTATTTTTTGAAATGGAAATTAAAAAAGAATTATTTTCAGATTTCTTTAATGAAGAAATGTTATAAAAGAATTATTTTCAGATTTCTTTAATGAAGAAATGTTATAAAAGAATTCTTTTCTAATTTCTTCGCTGTTATTATTCATATATACGTCTGACTGTTTTGTAAAAATGTTTTTTTTTTTTTGAAAAAAAATCAACAGAATAAACAATGTATTATTATTAGTGTGTATTTTCGTATTAGATTTTTATGAACTGCACTCCCAACTCTACGGCATGGCAATATTTCGGGGAAGGCCCATTTCTCTTCCAGCATGATAATTACTTCATTCACACATCAATGCTTGCACAGGCGTGGTTTGACGAAATGGTTGTTCAAAACCTAGACTGGCCTTCTCAGAGCCCCAATCTAATTCTCATAGAACACTTTTGGGATGAATTTGAGCGCAGATTACGTAGCTTGTCAAATCGACCATCCTCACTGCAAGCACGCACTTTAGCTGTGATCGAAGTCAATTCCTATGGCCACCTATCAAAAACTGGTGGAAAGTCTCCCCATAGGCCAGTATTTCTCAAAGTGTGGTACGCGGACCCACAGGGGTACGGGAAGAGTTTAGCGGAGGTACGCGCTCTTATGCGAAATATCTTGCAACAAACGAAAATTTCAAAAAAAAATATTTAAAAACAAAGCTAGCCATAAAAATTTACGATTACGTATTTTTCTATTGGCTATTTTTTGCAGAGTTAACAGTTAATAATTAGTGGTGTCAACAGTCAGTTGTGATTTTTAAGTTTTGTGCAATTTTTTATAGCAAAAAATACATTCATTTTTTTATTAGTGGTACACAGCGATACGAAAAATTTAGAAAGGGTACACAAAAGTCATAAGTTTGGGAAACACTGCCATAGGCTGTCATCGATGCAAATGAGGGCCAACATCATATTAATATGTGCGTCAGGACGTTGTAACTCCATACAACTGGGTGTCCGGATACTTTTAGCCGGATAGTGCATCATTTGATACATGACGTCTATAGAAATAGTGATCGACTACAGTCAGTGACTGACTTATAAACCTGACACATAAGAAATTGGTTTTCTCGTAATAAAAATAGGGGATAAACTTAACATCTATATATTCCTTTCATAAAGTAGAAAATGTTAAAAAAAAAATATTTTAAAATTTTTTGTAAAGAATTAAAAACTTTTATTCAAACTGCATATTTTATTTCGAAAATTTTCCTTTTTGAATAAAAATTATAATAATACTATCTATAGTTAGGTTTTTTCTTTTTTTCTCTTCTCCCCTTTAATTTTTTTTTAAAATTTAAATAATACTATAATATTTTCAAGATTATCGATTGTTCGCAAATAATTAAAATCAATGACTAATACGGGGGTAGACTACATCAGTGTTTGCCAAAGTGTGGCACGCGTATCTCCAGGGGTACGGGAACAGTTTAGCGGGGGTACGCGTTCTTATGCGAAATATCTTGCAACAAACGAAAATTTCAAACAATTTTATTTAAAAACAAAGCTTGCCATGAAAATGTACGATTACGTATTTTTCTATTGGCCATTTTTTGTAGAGTTAACAGTTAATTATTAGTGGTGTCAACAACCTAACTAACTCCCTGGCATTACAGTCCATGTTGGACCATGGCCTCACTAACAATTTTCCTCCAAAGTCGCCTGTCTCCAGCTCTTTGTTTCTAGTATTTAGGTCTTTTTCCACCTCGTCTAATCATCTCTTGGTCAGCTTTCCTCTATTCCTTTGGCCCTGGCACTGCCCCTTGAATATCTTCTTAGTGCCTCTGTTTTCCTCCATTCTCTCAAGGTGTCCTAGCCATTGAACTCTCTTTGCTTTTACATAATTTATTATATCTTTTCCTTTAAATAGTCTTGCAACAGGTGTCAACAACCAGTTTTGATTTTTAGCCTCATGGTTAGAATTAAAAGGACTTATTGCGAGAATTAAAAATGTTGCGCCAAATTTCATATCCACACATTGTTGCATACACAGAGAGGCTTGGCCACAATTAAAATGCCCGCTGATCTACAGAAAGTTCTGGATGAAAGCGTACAAAAAGTTAACTTTATCAAAACTCGTCCTTTGAAATTACGACTTTTTTCGCTAATGTACGAAGAAATGGGCTTTTAATACGGATGTTCGTTGGCTGTCATGAGGAAAAATTTTAAGCACACTATTTGAATTGAGACATGAACTTCAATGTTTCCTTAAAGATGATTTTGAACTAAAGAGTTGTTTCCATGATATTCAGTGACTCAGTAAACTGTCATATTCAGCTGACATATTTTCAGTTTTAAATTGTTTGAATTTATCCCTACAAGGTAAAGAATTTACATTGTTTCATGCGCATGATAAGGTAAACGCTGCCATCGCAAAATTAAATTTACTGCAAAGAAGAGTAATGGAGAAATAGATTCGTTTCTCTCTCCTGATGAGTTTATAACTAACAAGTTCCGCTATTACAACTGATGCTGATATTCTGATAACACAGCATGCTGATAACACAGCATTTGGAGAGTTTGCAGGTTAACTTGAAAAACTATTTTCTCGATCTAAAAAAAAATATTGAATAGATAAGATATCCGTTTCATATTAATACAGCATTCATGCCAGAAGGATATTCGCGTGCGGAAGAATAGCAGTTATTGGAATGGGATCCCTTCATGCAACGTCACAGGTCACGTGAGTAATTCGGTTTACAAACGCGGAGAGCAGTGCATTGCTAGTGTTTCTGATAGCAACGTGTTTCTTACCTTTGATTTTTATTAAATATTTTTGTGATATAATGGCTTATTGTGCTGCATTTGGATGACACAATTGTCGCACTAAACCCAACTTTTTTTACTTTTCCTGTTAATAATAAAGAACAATTGAAAGCATGGTTGATAAAAATAAAACGGGACAATTTCGTTCCTACTAAGTATACTTTACTATGTTCGGATCATTTCGAAGAACATTGCTTCAAATATCAAAATTTTACCAACGATGTTAAAGCAAGGAGCAAGGATGTTAAAACAAGGAGCTGTTCCCACGAAATTTGTTTTTACTAAAAATAAAGAACGGAAAATTTTAAATCGCTCTGACACTATCGAAAATGAAGTTTCATCATTAAATGAATCACGATATCTACTGATTTAAAGTAAGTGTCATTGTTATATTTATTTATAAATGCAACATATTTTCATCTATAATAAAATTAATTAAGTTAAGAAAATATTATTACTAGAATATTAAGATAATGACGTTACTAAATAGGGCAGACATTTGTTATACTCAACTCATTCTTTGAAATATATTGCACTAAGTTTATAGCAAATTAGATTTATAGAGTATTTATAAAATTGACTTAAACATAATAAAGAACGGAGTTTATATTATGTTTATACATAAGTTATTTAGTTATATATAAGTTATTATTACATATTAGCTATATATAAGTTATTTAGTTAATACCTAAACTAAATATGTATTAATGAAAGTAATAGAACTTTTTATTTTTCAAATTTAATTTTTAAAACAGAAAGAAATATATACAGTAAAAATTAAGTAAAATGCTAACAAAAAAAAAAAAAAAAAAATTATAGTACAAGTACCCCGACTAAATGCATAAAAAGTTGTATAAAAATTACTAAACAAGATAGATTCTAAAGATTAATTTATTTAGGACAATTATATTTTAAAGCTTTAAAAAAAATTTAAACATAAAAAAGATTATCTAGTGTTACTTGATTAACTTTTTGATTTTTGATTCGTGTAATAACTTGCTCATGATTTTATTTTATTTTCTTTACTATAACCTAAAACTATTAATTTCAGTGTTAACTCTTTTTCTCTCACATAGTGTTTACTGGTATAATATTTCATAAATGGTTCCTTACTATTATGACTAATAATAAATATGAAACTTAAATAACAGATATATATATATATATATATATATATATTGCTACATTAAGAAGTCAAAGCAATTCATTGCGGTTTGTTATGAGAGATATATAGGACAAGTTTGAAAGTCACTACCAAAGTGCTAATATTAAAGAAACAAAAATTTTATATTTATGATGATAAAAATTGATTTTCTTCTATTCATATATCATTAAATTTAAAAATAAAAGAATTACAATTATATCTATTAAATCATAAAAAGTAGTTAAAGTATTTAAGGTTCATACTAGAAGATTTAGTTACTAATGTAGATTGTAATCATTAGTTAATTTATGTATAATGAAATTTCATGGTTTCTGAAAATATTAATTTATAAGCTAAAATCTAATATTACTTTGTTAACCTCTTATATTGTATAATAGCTTATTTTTTCTTCTATACAATAATTTCAAATTATTAATTTTAAAGTTAGCTTTCTTCTCTCTTATAATTTTTACTAGTAGTACATTTCAAGAATGGTTCTTCACCGTAATAATTAATAATAAATATAAATATAATAAAAGCTTGACGCAATGAGCACAGTTGTATCAAGAAGTAATCTATCATGGCAAGTCACCGTCAAACTGCTCATAAAGAAACTAATATTTTATAATGAGAGAATTACTTTCCCTTATTCTTATTTTATCATTAAATTTAGCTCTAAAAAAATTTCATAAATAGTTATTAGAATAATTTTTTCCTCATCTGAATGCATTTACTCATATATATATTTCTTTTTTATTTAGTGATACTTGCTATACAGACTTGCTGTCCAAAGCTTGATGAATTGAGTTTCCTTCAAAAGTTAGTTGAAGAATTTAAAGAAAAATAAGCTCAAAGTGTTTTTAGTGTCAAAAATATTAAGAGTGATAAGCAGTTGAAGTTGATTATATACAGGATTTGATAGAGAGAAGTTTTACTGCCTCTTTAATTTTTTTGATATGAGAGATAATTTACAGAAAAGAGTCAGTCTCCTGTCTTGGAGCGAGAATGCAATAACATGCTCTCAAATAATAGAGTCCATGTCGAACGCGCAATTGGACGTATTAAATATTTCGAAGAAGATTTGCCATATATAGCATTACATAATGCAAATGAAGTTTTTTTCATTGCCAGCATGCTGGTTAACTTCGGAAGTCCATTAACTGAATGATTTTTAAATATGATAAAAATGAAACATGATGAAAAAAAGTAAAAAAAAAAAAGATATTTAAAAATTGAAAGAAAAAAAACTTTTAAACAAGACAGAGCTATTTTAGATAGTACTGCCAGTCCTCAGTCTGGAAAAAGTGTGAAGGGAAGTTAATGCATAGTTAGTTTTTTTTAAAATTTATTTAAACCAGAAAATAAAACGTTAACCATGCTTTTTTTTGTTAAACGTAAGTTAATTTTCAATTTTTTTAAACTTTATTTTTGTTAATAAATGTTACATTTAATATTTGTTTCATGTTTAACAAATTATGAGTGCATCATCATGATTAATTCCTTAAAGCAGCTGTTTCAAAATTTTTTTCAGCTTTAATGATGGTATATTTTCATATGTCATGCATCAAATAGCAATATTCTCTCATGGTGTTAATCTTGTGTTCAATTTCATGTTGCAATGTCTATTTCTGTGGAAATGTATATATTTAAACTAATTTAAGTAAGGTAAAAATCAAAAGTAAACAAAATGATGCCAATGTTTATTAAAATTCAAATCATGCCAACACTCACTTCATTTTTTGCAAGCAATATATTAAGTTGTACTTTAGATACAAATCAAGGAGTAGTTGTATAACAGTAAGACAATTTATGCAAACTAAGAATACTAAAATTTTTATTTTATTTAGAAAAAATTTTACTGATTAAAATTTATAAAAATTTTTATTAAACAATACTTATATTACTCAAAATAGTATTAAACAAATGGGGAGATATCTAGAGCTGTTATTAGATACTCACATTTTAATAATTTAAAAACTTTCCCTCCCTTTTCTTTTTTAAAGAAAAAATTACTTGCATTGGTAAAATGAATGAATTCTGGAATGGTATCATAGAACCTTTATTTATCTTGGTAACAACACTAGTATTACCAGTTAGAGCTGGAAAGTGCTCTGCATATTCTAAGATCGAGAAACTTGTAAAATCCACCAAATATAATGGTTTATCAACAAACGAACAAGCCATGGAGAACTAATGAAGCACTAATTAAACTAGCAATACTAACTAAAATCTAAGCTATATAAATTACAAACTAATGAACTATCGCTAACTATGCTATAAGTACCTAAAAACTAACTCTAAATAATAATCTAAAACTAAACTATTCTAACCTAAATACCTATTCTAATAATTAAACTAAATGTAAATAACAAATTTTAATCTCTTATGCTAGTAAAAAAAACGTAATTAATTTAACAATAACTAATTTTGCTTCATATACTCCACGTTGAACACTATGAAAACCATATGTAAACAAACGCCAGACCGTACGAATCACGTGATATCTACCAGGGCTAAAGAGAAGAGAAGGGCTAGTCCACTCCGCTCTCAGAACTGAAGATGCGATTTTTCTCCTCATGACGTCACTGTGTCTACAGATCTCGGAGGTCGCTAACAAAGATATTATGATAACTTAGCATCTTTCTCTCTGTAAAAATAAGTTAGACTTTTTCTGGTTCTTAGCTTTCAAACTTTACACAATATTTCCGTTCATAAACATAGTTCAAAAAAATTTTCTTGGCCATAATATTAAAATAAATACCATTTAAACTCTTAAAAATATTTTACTAGTTGTAGTAAATAAAGCTATAACTTTATTTTAACATTTTCAGTTTTAACTCTTACTGTTACAAAGAAATAAAGCATATATCAATACTTTTTCAGCTGCATATTGTTCGATAAAAATAATTTGTAAAGTTTTGTTAAATTTTAGAATCCTGATTTTAAAATAAGCTGTCAATGGTAATTTGTTTATACTTAATCATTAGGAAACTACAACCTTAAATGCTAATTACTGAAATAAAATAATAATTTATTTTCATAATAAGATTAAAAATTTTACAATTGCTTATAGACGTTTAAATTTTAGAGAATATAATTTTTTAAAAAAATCATAAATATGTAGAATAACTACATTCAAAACTTATTTATCTGTTATGAAATTAGAAGAAATTTAACTATTAATAATTTTACTTTTCACTTTTCATTTAAATTTTACTTTTCTTTGACCTTATCCATTTTTTAATCTTTTCACTTGTCTTTCTTTTTGAAGTAACGGGTCGGTTTCTGTTTAGATGGCGAATTCTTATAAAAGTTCTTAGACGACAAAATAAGCGTATTGCTGCTTTATTTACGGCAGGATATCGTCCCTCTAATTCATTTATAAGTTCTATGATGACACCTTTTGATTTTCTGTAAAATGTCCTATGCACACTTTGAAAAATATTTTCAAATTCCTGACACACTTCCATCCATTCTGCTGATGGAACAAATAATCCTCCCAAAAATCATACGCTTTTGAAGAAAGAGAACGTATACATCGGGAAATGCCCTCTCTTGTCCATTTGACATTTGAAGTACCCTTCATTAAAGATTGTATTTGACCTCTTGTAAATACTTTTTTTACACTGTTTTCTAAATTATGCATTTTCTTTAAAGTTTGTTCCAATTTCAACAATTCCCTTTTTTGCTCATAATTTTTTTTTTTTCAGAATTCTTTTTCTAGATGCGTTCCACCGTTTCATACGCTGAACTGATATTCTTTTTAAACTTTATTTCTTCATTATTTTTATTTTTCAAATCCTTTTCTAAAGTTTCTATTCTCTCTTTCAGTACTTTAACTTCTGCTTCTAATTTAAAGCATTTATCACAGTTTGTTTTACTTAAAAAATTTTCATTCCTTGTATTTAAATTGCTTTTTTTTGGGCTTAGAGTTTTTAATCTGCCCAATGCACGAACCAACACTTTGAGGTTTGTTCAATCTTTCTTGCCGAGAAGAAATTGTTTGTGAAGAAGAAAATGGCAAATTTACTCTTGGTATTGCAGAAGATTTTAAAATCACTCTAATCGGCAATCCAAGCAAACGATTTCTCAAATCATCTTCATAATCTTCTTTCAAGAAATGCTTACTACATATTCGTGCATGTTTTATATTAACTGGGTCATTTCGTTTGCAACGTTGAAGCCATTCTTTACATAGTTGCACATTTACTTTAGGAAAAGCATGGAAAATTATATTTTTTCCTTTTTTATTTCTATCAGAGTTTTTACAAGTTGCAATCGCACAAACTGGCATTTCGTTAATAATTTTAAATTTTTATAATTCACTTTAAAAAACTGAGGAAAATCATTATAGAAAACAACGAAAGTCTTGGAATGTGTCTCAAAAAAGGAATGCTCCAATTTTAGTTAAGAGTTAGTTAGACTGAGCGCTCCGTTCTTAAAGTATAAGTTCAAGCTTTGCGCCAAAGTGTCTTCACAGGAGAAAATCTGAGGTTTGGCGCGGCGAGAGTTTCTTCAAAGGAGTGAACCAGCCCTTCTACTCTCTTTAGCCCTGGATATCTACAACCAGGTCCTCTAGCGGTGAAGGGACCATATTGGCTTCAGATGTATTCTTGAAAAATAAACATGATCAGTGTACATTAACATCCTTGTGTCTGCAAGTGCAAAATATGTATCCAATCTTAGCAGAAAAAAATTATGAAATACATTCTGCCTTTTCCAACTTCATATACATATATGAAGTCGCTTTTTAAGCATTCGTGGACATTAAGTCGAAAAAAAATAGATTATAGGACGTGCAATCGCATCTCAGACTAAAATTGATCAGAGAACCGAATTATGATGAACTGTTATCACAGCAAAAGCAATATCATCCATCTCACTGATGTAAATAAACTTATTAACAAAACTTTGTACCAAAAAAGAAACATGTTTTTTTTTAAAAAATACATTCATTTTTTTTTATTAGTGGTACACAGTGATTCGAAAAATTTAGAAAGGTCATAAGTTTGGGAAATACTTTTGCATTCTAATAGCTATGTTAAGAACTTGAAAGAGGCGAAAATGATTCAAAATTTAAGTTACTTTATTTAAGAACAACTGCTTTTTAATTAATGAAACAAAAACGATCCAAAAAATTTTCCCCTCAAATTAATTTATCAAACAGCAAAAGCAACGAAAATTAAAAATTTATACTGATTTGTTAAATATAGTCAAACGCTTAACAATTTTTTTTTTCAAACTTGCTAAAACTTAGAATTAATAGAAAGAGAAAATAAGTAAGAAACTACATCTCTAACATAGATTTTAGCATAAACTGTACAAAATTTCTTTACTGTAGAATAATCTTTTGAAATCGATTTACATAAACATGCTAAGTAACAATTTCATTTGCTCAGTTTCTGTTTTCTTTTTCTCTTTTGTATCATAATTTTAATGTACTGTCACACCATATTATTATTTTTATTTCATTACAGTTAAACAGCCAACCCAATTTTGGGTTTACGACAACCAATGGTCACCTCCGCAGCCTAGCAATTTTGAACGAATCCAGAAGACAAGGAAACTCCTGAATCAGTACCCCCAGAGGTATGATTTGTTATGGGAACATGGGGGGCTTTGTGACTCGAGAAATTCAACGTGAATCAGTCACCATTTTTTACACGGGGAGACTTCGCACGGTGGGGATCGAATCCACGACCTCTTCGGCATGGGCCCTGTGCCCTACCAACCAGGCTATTCTGGCCCTTATCATACCATATAAAACGGAACATAATATTTTACCGTGACTTGCTTTTCCTTACAGTATAGATTTCCAATTATCATATCTAGTTTGGAGAACACAATTATTTGAAGTTAAACATCAATTATGGAACTATTTAGTTCTGTTATTTCGTTTCAGGACGCCATTTTTTTTTTTGCTTTTTTTTTATCAACCTTTGTTCTTTAATTTGCAGCTTTCTATCACTCGAGATTTTGCTAGTCTTTCATGTTTTTTTAAGTGACTCATTAACATTTTAAACTAAATTCAAAATGAGTATCAAACAATTAACTTTAATTAAAATTTTATAATGCGTTGGGACTTCAAAGTTCCATAGGGTTTTATGTTCATACAATCAATATTTCATAAGTTGTATAGGTTATTTACGTGTTTTTTTGTTTTAGTTATGTGTTTTTTTGTTTTTTTTTACCTTCTGCGGTTTTGCAGCTCTTATAAGGATATTCATGCATGATTTGCTTTTTCTACAAAAAGTATAGTTTATATCTAAGGTTTATTTGTTTTTACAGGTATTTTCAGGAGTGATTAAGCTCGAGAACTGAGCTTGACAGTTGCAGAAATTAAATTTACGTAGTCTGAAATTCTTTTAGATCCTGACAAACCAGATTGCACAATATGAAATTGCGAATACAAAAACTTTAAAACTGGATATGATGATATAAAAATGAATTTTTGGATCGCACTTTTTGTATCGCAAAACTGGATATGAATTTTTTAATTAATCTACTTATAAATGTGACTTTATTAGAATGCATGATTTGATTATTCTACCAAAAGTATAGTTTATATCTAAGGTTTATTTGTTTTCACAGGTATTTTCAGGAGTGATTAAGCTCGAGAACTGAACTTGACAGTTGCAGAAATTAAATTTACGTAGTCTGAAATTCCTTTAGATCCTAACAAACCAGAATGCACAATATGAAATCGCGAATACAAACACTTTAAAACTGGATATGATGATATAAAAATGAATTTTTGGATCGCAATTTTTGTATCACAAAACTGGATATAATTTTTTTAATTAATCTACTTATAAATGTGACTTTATTAGAATGCATGATTTGATTATACTACCAAAAGTATAGTTTATATCTAAGGTTTATTTGTTTTTACAGGTATTTTCAGGAGTGATTAAGCTCGAGAACTAAGCTTGACGGTTGCAGAAATTAAATTTACGTAGTCTGAAACTCCTTTAGATCCTGACAAAACAGAATGCACAATATGAAATTGCGAATACAAAAACTTTAATACTGGATATGATGATATAAAAATGAATTTTTGGATCGCAATTTTTGGATCGCAAAACTGGATATGAATTTTTTAATTAATTTACTTATAAATGTGACTTTATTAGAATGCATGATTTGATTATACTACCAAAAGTATAGTTTATATCTAAGGTTTATTTGTTTTTACAGGTATTATCAGGAGTGATTAAGCTCGAGAACTGAGCTTGACAGTTGCAGAAATTAAATTTACGTAGTCTGAAATTCCTTTAGATCCTGACAAAACAGAATGCACAATATGAAATTGCGAATACAAAAACTTTAAAACTGGATATGATGATATAAAAATGAATTTTTGGATCGCACTTTTTGTATCGCAAAACTGGATATGAATTTTTTAATTAATCTACTTATAAATGTGACTTTATTAGAATGCATGATTTGATTATTCTACCAAAAGTATAGTTTATATCTAAGGTTTATTTGTTTTCACAGGTATTTTCAGGAGTGATTAAGCTCGAGAACTGAGCTTGACAGTTGCAGAAATTAAATTTACGTAGTCTGAAATTCCTTTAGATCCTAACAAACCCGAATGCACAATATGAAATTGCGAATACAAACACTTTAAAACTGGATATGATGATATAAAAATGAATTTTTGGATCGCAATTTTTGTATCGCAAAACTGGATATGAATTTTTTAATTAATCTACTTATAAATGTGACTTTATTAGAATGCATGATTTGATTATTCTACCAAAAGTATAGTTTATATCTAAGGTTTATTTGTTTTTACTGGTATTTTCAGGAGTGATTAAGCTCGAGAACTGAGCTTGACAGTTGCAGAAATTAAATTTACGTAGTCTGAAATTCCTTTAGATCTTGACAAAACAGAATGCACAATATGAAATTGCGAATACAAAAACTTTAAAACTGGATATAATGATATAAAAATGAATTTTTGGATCGCAATTTTTGTATCGCAAAACTGGATATGAATTTTTTAATTAATCTACTTATAAATGTGACATTATTAGAATGCATGATTTGATTATTCTACCAAAAGTATAGTTTATATCTAAGGTTTATTTTTTTTTACAGGTATTTTCAGGAGTGATTAAGCTCGAGAACTGAGCTTGACAGTTGCAGAAATTAAATTTACGTAGTCTGAAATTCCTTTAGATCCTGACAAAACAGAATGCACAATATGAAATTGCGAATACAAAAACTTTAAAACTGGATATGATGATATAAAAATGAATTTTTGGATCGCAATTTTTGTATCGCAAAACTGGATATGAATTTTTCAATTAATCTACTTATAAATGTGACTTTATTAGAATGCATGATTTGATTATTCTACCAAAAGTATAGTTTATATCTAAGCTTTATTTGTTTTTACAGGTATTTTCAGGAGTGATTAAGCTCGAGAACTGAGCTTGACAGTTGCAGAAATTAAATTTACGTAGTCTGAAATTCCTTTAGATCCTGACAAAACAGAATGCACAATATGAAATTGCGAATACAAAAACTTTAAAACTGGATATGATGATATAAAAATGAATTTTTGGATCGTAATTTTTGTATCGCAAAACTGGATATGAATTTTTTAATTAATCTACTTATAAATGTGACTTTATTAGAATGCATGATTTGATTATTCTACCAAAAGTATAGTTTATATCTAAGGTTTATTTGTTTTTACAGGTATTTTCAGGAGTGATTAAGCTCGAGAACTGAGCTTGACAGTTGCAGAAATTAAATTTACGTAGTCCGAAATTCCTTTAGATCCTGACAAAACAGAATGCACAATATGAAATTGCGAATACAAAAACTTTAAAACTGGATATGATGATATAAAAATGAATTTTTGGATCGCAATTTTTGTATCGCAAAACTGGATATGAATTTTTTAATTAATCTACTTATAAATGTGACTTTATTAGAATGCATGATTTGATTATTCTACCAAAAGTATAGTTTATGTCTAAGGTTTATTTGTTTTCACAGGTATTTTCAGGAGTGATTAAGCTCGAGAACTGAGCTTGACAGTTGCAGAAATTAAATTTACGTAGTCTGAAATTCCTTTAGATCATGACAAAAGAGAATGCACAATATGAAATTGCGAATACAAAAACTTTAAAACTGGATATGATGATATAAAAATGAATTTTTGGATCGCAATTTTTGTATCGCAAAACTGGATATGAATTTTTTAATTAATCTACTTATAAATGTGACTTTATTAGAATGCATGATTTGATTATTCTACCAAAAGGTTAGTTTATATATAAGTTTTATTTGTTTTCACAGGTATTTTCAAGAGTGATTAAGCTCGAGAACTGAGCTTGACAGTTTCAGAAATTAAATTTACGTAGTCTGAAATTCCTTTAGATCATGACAAAAGAGAATGCGCAATATGAAATTGCGAATACAAAAACTTTAAAACTGGATATGATGATATAAAAATGAATTTTTGGATCGCAATTTTTGTATCGCAAAACTGGATATGAAATTTTTAATTAATCTACTTATAAATGCGACTTTATTAGAATGCATGATTTGATTATTCTACCAAAAGTATAGTTTATATCGAAGGTTTATTTGTTTTTACAGGTATTTTCAGGAGTGATTAAGCTCGAGAACTGAGCTTGACAGTTGCAGAAATTAAATTTACGTAGTCTGAAATTCCTTTAGATCCTGACAAAACAGAATGCACAATATGAAATTGCGAATACAAAAACTTTAAAACTGGATATGATGATATAAAAATGAACTTTTGGATCGCAATTTTTGTATCGCAAAACTGGATATGAATTTTTTAATTAATCTACTTATAAATGTGACTTTATTAGACTGCATGATTTGATTATTCTACCAAAAGTATAGTTTATATCTAAGGTTTATTTGTTTTCACAGGTATTTTCAGGAGTGATTAAGCTCGAGAACTGAGCTTGACAGTTGCAGAAATTAAATTTACGTAGTCTGAAATTCCTTTAGATCATGACAAAAGAGAATGCGCAATATGAAATTGCGACTACAAAAACTTTAAAACTGGATATGATGATATAAAAATGAATTTTTGGATCGCAATTTTTGTATCGCAAAACTGGATATGAATTTTTTAATTAATCTACTTATAAATGTGACTTTATTAGAATGCATGATTTGATTATTCTACCAAAAGTATAGTTTATATCTAAGGTTTATTTGTTTTTACAGGTATTTTCAGGAGTGATTAAGCTCGAGAACTGAGCTTGACAGTTGCAGAAATTAAATTTACGTAGTCTGAAATTCCTTTAGATCCTGACAAAACAGAATGCACAATATGAAATTGCGAATACAAAAACTTTAAAACTGGATATGATGATATAAAAATGAATTTTTGGATCGCAATTTTTGTATCGCAAAACTGGATATGAATTTTTTAATTAATCTACTTATAAATGTGACTTTATTAGAATGCATGATTTGATTATTCTACCAAAAGTATAGTTTATATCTAAGGTTTATTTGTTTTTACAGGTATTTTCAGGAGTGATTAAGCTCGAGAACTGAGCTTGACAGTTGCAGAAATTAAATTTACGTAGTCTGAAATTCCTTTAGATCCTGACAAAACAGAATGCACAATATGAAATTGCGAATACAAAAACTTTAAAACTGGATATGATGATATAAAAATGAATTTTTGGATCGCAATTTTTGTATCGCAAAACTGGATATGAATTTTTTAATTAATCTACTTATAAATGTGACTTTATTAGAATGCATGATTTGATTATTCTACCAAAAGTATAGTTTATATCTAAGGTTTATTTGTTTTTACAGGTATTTTCAGGAGTGATTAAGCTCGAGAACTGAGCTTGACAGTTGCAGAAATTAAATTTACGTAGTCCGAAATTCCTTTAGATCCTGACAAAACAGAATGCACAATATGAAATTGCGAATACAAAAACTTTAAAACTGGATATGATGATATAAAAATGAATTTTTGGATCGCAATTTTTGTATCGCAAAACTGGATATGAATTTTTTAATTAATCTACTTATAAATGTGACTTTAATAGAATGCATGATTTGATTATTCTACCAAAAGTATAGTTTATGTCTAAGGTTTATTTGTTTTCACAGGTATTTTCAGGAGTGATTAAGCTCGAGAACTGAGCTTGACAGTTGCAGAAATTAAATTTACGTAGTCTGAAATTCCTTTAGATCATGACAAAAGAGAATGCACAATATGAAATTGCGAATACAAAAACTTTAAAACTGGATATGATGATATAAAAATGAATTTTTGGATCGCAATTTTTGTATCGCAAAACTGGATATGAATTTTTTAATTAATCTACTTATAAATGTGACTTTATTAGAATGCATGATTTGATTATTCTACCAAAAGTATAGTTTATATCTAAGGTTTATTTGTTTTTACAGGAATTTTCAGGAGTGATTAAGCTCGAGAACTGAGCTTGACAGTTGCAGAAATTAAATTTACGTAGTCTGAAATTCCTTTAGATCCTGACAAAACAGAATGCACAATATGAAATTGCGAATACAAAAACTTTAAAACTGGATATGATGATATAAAAAAGAACTTTTGGATCGCAATTTTTGTATCGCAAAACTGGATATGAATTTTTTAATTAATCTACTTATAAATGTGACTTTATTAGAATGCATGATTTGATTATTCTACCAAAAGGTTAGTTTATATATAAGTTTTATTTGTTTTCACAGGTATTTTCAAGAGTGATTAAGCTCGAAAACTGAGCTTGACAGTTGCAGAAATTAAATTTACGTAGTCTGAAATTCCTTTAGATCATGACAAAAGAGAATGCGCAATATGAAATTGCGAATACAAAAATTTTAAAACTGGATATGATGATATAAAAATGAATTTTTGGATCGCAATTTTTGTATCGCAAAACTGGATATGAATTTTTTAATTAATCTACTTATAAATGTGACTTTATTAGAATGCATGATTTGATTATTCTACCAAAAGTATAGTTTATATCGAAGGTTTATTTGTTTTTACAGGTATTTTCAGGAGTGATTAAGCTCGAGAACTGAGCTTGACAGTTGCAGAAATTAAATTTACGTAGTCTGAAATTCCTTTAGATCCTGACAAAACAGAATGCACAATATGAAATTGCGAATACAAAAACTTTAAAACTGGATATGATGATATAAAAATGAACTTTTGGATCGCAATTTTTGTATCGCAAAACTGGATATGAATTTTTTAATTAATCTACTTATAAATGTGACTTTATTAGACTGCATGATTTGATTATTCTACCAAAAGTATAGTTTATATCTAAGGTTTATTTTTTTTCACAGGTATTTTCAGGAGTGATTAAGCTCGAGAACTGAGCTTGACAGTTGCAGAAATTAAATTTACGTAGTCTGAAATTCCTTTAGATCATGACAAAAGAGAATGCGCAATATGAAATTGCGACTACAAAAACTTTAAAACTGGATATGATGATATAAAAATGAATTTTTGGATCGCAATTTTTGTATCGCAAAACTGGATATGAATTTTTTAATTAATCTACTTATAAATGTGACTTTATTAGAATGCATGATTTGATTATTCTACCAAAAGTATAGTTTATATCTAAGGTTTATTTGTTTTTACAGGTATTTTCAGGAGTGATGAAGGTCGAGAACAGAGCTTGACAGTTGCAGAAATCAAATTTACGTAGTCTGAAATTCCTTTAGATCCTGACAAAACAGAATGCACAATATGAAATTGCGAATACAAAAACTTTAAAACTGGATATGATGATATAAAAATGAATTTTTGGATCGCAATTTTTGTATCGCAAAACTGGATATGAATTTTTTAATTAATCTACTTATAAATGTGACTTTATTAGAATGCATGATTTGATTATTCTACCAAAAGTATAGTTTATATCTAAGGTTTATTTGTTTTTACAGGTATTTTCAGGAGTGATTAAGCTCGAGAACTGAGCTTGACAGTTGCAGAAATTAAATTTACGTAGTCTGAAATTCCTTTAGATCCTGACAAAACAGAATGCACAATATGAAATTGCGAATACAAAAACTTTAAAACTGGATATGATGATATAAAAATGAATTTTTGGATCGCAATTTTTGTATCGCAAAACTGGATATGAATTTTTAATTAATCTACTTATAAATGTGACTTTATTAGAATGCATGATTTGATTATTCTACCAAAAGTATAGTTTATGTCTAAGGTTTATTTGTTTTCACAGGTATTTTCAGGAGTGATTAAGCTCGAGAACTGAGCTTGACAGTTGCAGAAATTAAATTTACGTAGTCTGAAATTCCTTTAGATCATGACAAAAGAGAATGCGCAATATGAAATTGCGAATACAAAAATTTTAAAACTGGATATGATGATATAAAAATGAATTTTTGGATCGCAATTTTTGTATCGCAAAACTGGATATGAATTTTTTAATTAATCTACTTATAAATGTGACTTTATTAGAATGCATGATTTGATTATTCTACCAAAAAATATAGTTTATATCGAAGGTTTATTTGTTTTTACAGGTATTTTCAGGAGTGATTAAGCTCGAGAACTGAGCTTGACAGTTGCAAAAATTAAATTTACGTAGTCTGAAATTCCTTTAGATCCTGACAAAACAGAATGCACAATATGAAATTGCGAATACAAAAACTTTAAAACTGGATATGATGATATAAAAATGAACTTTTGGATCGCAATTTTTGTATCGCAAAACTGGATATGAATTTTTTAATTAATCTACTTATAAATGTGACTTTATTAGACTGCATGATTTGATTATTCTACCAAAAGTATAGTTTATATCTAAGGTTTATTTGTTTTCACAGGTATTTTCAGGAGTGATTAAGCTCGAGAACTGAGCTTGACAGTTGCAGAAATTAAATTTACGTAGTCTGAAATTCCTTTAGATCATGACAAAAGAGAATGCGCAATATGAAATTGCGACTACAAAAACTTTAAAACTGGATATGATGATATAAAAATGAATTTTTGGATCGCAATTTTTGTATCGCAAAACTGGATATGAATTTTTTAATTAATCTACTTATAAATGTGACTTTATAAGAATGCATGATTTGATTATTCTACCAAAAGTATAGTTTATATCTAAGGTTTATTTGTTTTTACAGGTATTTTCAGGAGTGATTAAGGTCGAGAACTGAGCTTGACAGTTGCAGAAATTAAATTTACGTAGTCTGAAATTCCTTTAGATCCTGACAAAACAGAATGCACAATATGAAATTGCGAATACAAAAACTTTAAAACTGGATATGATGATATAAAAATGAATTTTTGGATCGCAATTTTTGTATCGCAAAACTGGATATGAATTTTTTAATTAATCTACTTATAAATGTGACTTTATTAGAATGCATGATTTGATTATTCTACCAAAAGTATAGTTTATATCTAAGGTTTATTTGTTTTTACAGGTATTTTCAGGAGTGATTAAGCTCGAGAACTGAGCTTGACAGTTGCAGAAATTAAATTTACGTAGTCTGAAATTCCTTTAGATCCTGACAAAACAGAATGCACAATATGAAATTGCGAATACAAAAACTTTAAAACTGGATATGATGATATAAAAATGAATTTTTGGATCGCAATTTTTGTATCGCAAAACTGGATATGAATTTTTAATTAATCTACTTATAAATGTGACTTTATTAGAATGCATGATTTGATTATTCTACCAAAAGTATAGTTTATGTCTAAGGTTTATTTGTTTTCACAGGTATTTTCAGGAGTGATTAAGCTCGAGAACTGAGCTTGACAGTTGCAGAAATTAAATTTACGTAGTCTGAAATTCCTTTAGATCCTGACAAAACAGAATGCACAATATGAAATTGCGAATACAAAAACTTTAAAACTGGATATGATGATATAAAAATGAACTTTTGGATCGCATATTTTGTATCGCAAAACTGGATATGAATTTTTTAATTAATCTACTTATAAATGTGACTTTATTAGAATGCATGATTTGATTTTTCTACCAAAAGTATAGTTTATATCTAAGGTTTATTTGTTTTCACAGGTATTTTCAGGAGTGATTAAGCTCGAGAACTGAGCTTGACAGTTGCAGAAATTAAATTTACGTAGTCTGAAATTCCTTTAGATCCTGACAAAACAGAATGCACAATATGAAATTGCGAATACAAAAACTTTAATACTGGATATGATGATATAAAAATGAATTTTTGGATCGCAATTTTTGGATCGCAAAACTGGATATGAATTTTTTAATTAATCTACTTATAAATGTGACTTTATTAGAATGCATGATTTGATTATACTACCAAAAGTATAGTTTATATCTAAGGTTTATTTGTTTTTACAGGTATTATCAGGAGTGATTAAGCTCGAGAACTGAGCTTGACAGTTGCAGAAATTAAATTTACGTAGTCTGAAATTCCTTTAGATCCTAACAAACCCGAATGCACAATATGAAATTGCGAATACAAACACTTTAAAACTGGATATGATGATATAAAAATGAATTTTTGGATCGCAATTTTTGTATCGCAAAACTGGATATGAATTTTTTAATTAATCTACTTATAAATGTGACTTTATTAGAATGCATGATTTGATTATACTACCAAAAGTATAGTTTATATCTAAGGTTTATTTGTTTTTACAGGTATTATCAGGAGTGATTAAGCTCGAGAACTGAGCTTGACAGTTGCAGAAATTAAATTTACGTAGTCTGAAATTCCTTTAGATCCTGACAAAACAGAATGCACAATATGAAATTGCGAATACAAAAACTTTAAAACTGGATATGATGATATAAAAATGAATTTTTGGATCGCACTTTTTGTATCGCAAAACTGGATATGAATTTTTTAATTAATCTACTTATAAATGTGACTTTATTAGAATGCATGATTTGATTATTCTACCAAAAGTATAGTTTATATCTAAGGTTTATTTGTTTTCACAGGTATTTTCAGGAGTGATTAAGCTCGAGAACTGAGCTTGACAGTTGCAGAAATTAAATTTACGTAGTCTGAAATTCCTTTAGATCCTAACAAACCCGAATGCACAATATGAAATTGCGAATACAAACACTTTAAAACTGGATATGATGATATAAAAATGAATTTTTGGATCGCAATTTTTGTATCGCAAAACTGGATATGAATTTTTTAATTAATCTACTTATAAATGTGACTTTATTAGAATGCATGATTTGATTATTCTACCAAAAGTATAGTTTATATCTAAGGTTTATTTGTTTTTACTGGTATTTTCAGGAGTGATTAAGCTCGAGAACTGAGCTTGACAGTTGCAGAAATTAAATTTACGTAGTCTGAAATTCCTTTAGATCTTGACAAAACAGAATGCACAATATGAAATTGCGAATACAAAAACTTTAAAACTGGATATAATGATATAAAAATGAATTTTTGGATCGCAATTTTTGTATCGCAAAACTGGATATGAATTTTTTAATTAATCTACTTATAAATGTGACATTATTAGAATGCATGATTTGATTATTCTACCAAAAGTATAGTTTATATCTAAGGTTTATTTGTTTTTACAGGTATTTTCAGGAGTGATTAAGCTCGAGAACTGAGCTTGACAGTTGCAGAAATTAAATTTACGTAGTCTGAAATTCCTTTAGATCCTGACAAAACAGAATGCACAATATGAAATTGCGAATACAAAAACTTTAAAACTGGATATGATGATATAAAAATGAATTTTTGGATCGCAATTTTTGTATCGCAAAACTGGATATGAATTTTTCAATTAATCTACTTATAAATGTGACTTTATTAGAATGCATGATTTGATTATTCTACCAAAAGTATAGTTTATATCTAAGCTTTATTTGTTTTTACAGGTATTTTCAGGAGTGATTAAGCTCGAGAACTGAGCTTGACAGTTGCAGAAATTAAATTTACGTAGTCTGAAATTCCTTTAGATCCTGACAAAACAGAATGCACAATATGAAATTGCGAATACAAAAACTTTAAAACTGGATATGATGATATAAAAATGAATTTTTGGATCGTAATTTTTGTATCGCAAAACTGGATATGAATTTTTTAATTAATCTACTTATAAATGTGACTTTATTAGAATGCATGATTTGATTATTCTACCAAAAGTATAGTTTATATCTAAGGTTTATTTGTTTTTACAGGTATTTTCAGGAGTGATTAAGCTCGAGAACTGAGCTTGACAGTTGCAGAAATTAAATTTACGTAGTCCGAAATTCCTTTAGATCCTGACAAAACAGAATGCACAATATGAAATTGCGAATACAAAAACTTTAAAACTGGATATGATGATATAAAAATGAATTTTTGGATCGCAATTTTTGTATCGCAAAACTGGATATGAATTTTTTAATTAATCTACTTATAAATGTGACTTTATTAGAATGCATGATTTGATTATTCTACCAAAAGTATAGTTTATGTCTAAGGTTTATTTGTTTTCACAGGTATTTTCAGGAGTGATTAAGCTCGAGAACTGAGCTTGACAGTTGCAGAAATTAAATTTACGTAGTCTGAAATTCCTTTAGATCATGACAAAAGAGAATGCACAATATGAAATTGCGAATACAAAAACTTTAAAACTGGATATGATGATATAAAAATGAATTTTTGGATCGCAATTTTTGTATCGCAAAACTGGATATGAATTTTTTAATTAATCTACTTATAAATGTGACTTTATTAGAATGCATGATTTGATTATTCTACCAAAAGGTTAGTTTATATATAAGTTTTATTTGTTTTCACAGGTATTTTCAAGAGTGATTAAGCTCGAGAACTGAGCTTGACAGTTTCAGAAATTAAATTTACGTAGTCTGAAATTCCTTTAGATCATGACAAAAGAGAATGCGCAATATGAAATTGCGAATACAAAAACTTTAAAACTGGATATGATGATATAAAAATGAATTTTTGGATCGAAATTTTTGTATCGCAAAACTGGATATGAAATTTTTAATTAATCTACTTATAAATGCGACTTTATTAGAATGCATGATTTGATTATTCTACCAAAAGTATAGTTTATATCGAAGGTTTATTTGTTTTTACAGGTATTTTCAGGAGTGATTAAGCTCGAGAACTGAGCTTGACAGTTGCAGAAATTAAATTTACGTAGTCTGAAATTCCTTTAGATCCTGACAAAACAGAATGCACAATATGAAATTGCGAATACAAAAACTTTAAAACTGGATATGATGATATAAAAATGAACTTTTGGATCGCAATTTTTGTATCGCAAAACTGGATATGAATTTTTTAATTAATCTACTTATAAATGTGACTTTATTAGACTGCATGATTTGATTATTCTACCAAAAGTATAGTTTATATCTAAGGTTTATTTGTTTTCACAGGTATTTTCAGGAGTGATTAAGCTCGAGAACTGAGCTTGACAGTTGCAGAAATTAAATTTACGTAGTCTGAAATTCCTTTAGATCATGACAAAAGAGAATGCGCAATATGAAATTGCGACTACAAAAACTTTAAAACTGGATATGATGATATAAAAATGAATTTTTGGATCGCAATTTTTGTATCGCAAAACTGGATATGAATTTTTTAATTAATCTACTTATAAATGTGACTTTATTAGAATGCATGATTTGATTATTCTACCAAAAGTATAGTTTATATCTAAGGTTTATTTGTTTTTACAGGTATTTTCAGGAGTGATTAAGGTCGAGAACTGAGCTTGACAGTTGCAGAAATTAAATTTACGTAGTCTGAAATTCCTTTAGATCCTGACAAAACAGAATGCACAATATGAAATTGCGAATACAAAAACTTTAAAACTGGATATGATGATATAAAAATGAATTTTTGGATCGCAATTTTTGTATCGCAAAACTGGATATGAATTTTTTAATTAATCTACTTATAAATGTGACTTTATTAGAATGCATGATTTGATTATTCTACCAAAAGTATAGTTTATATCTAAGGTTTATTTGTTTTTACAGGTATTTTCAGGAGTGATTAAGCTCGAGAACTGAGCTTGACAGTTGCAGAAATTAAATTTACGTAGTCTGAAATTCCTTTAGATCCTGACAAAACAGAATGCACAATATGAAATTGCGAATACAAAAACTTTAAAACTGGATATGATGATATAAAAATGAATTTTTGGATCGCAATTTTTGTATCGCAAAACTGGATATGAATTTTTTAATTAATCTACTTATAAATGTGACTTTATTAGAATGCATGATTTGATTATTCTACCAAAAGTATAGTTTATATCTAAGGTTTATTTGTTTTTACAGGTATTTTCAGGAGTGATTAAGCTCGAGAACTGAGCTTGACAGTTGCAGAAATTAAATTTACGTAGTCCGAAATTCCTTTAGATCCTGACAAAACAGAATGCACAATATGAAATTGCGAATACAAAAACTTTAAAACTGGATATGATGATATAAAAATGAATTTTTGGATCGCAATTTTTGTATCGCAAAACTGGATATGAATTTTTTAATTAATCTACTTATAAATGTGACTTTAATAGAATGCATGATTTGATTATTCTACCAAAAGTATAGTTTATGTCTAAGGTTTATTTGTTTTCACAGGTATTTTCAGGAGTGATTAAGCTCGAGAACTGAGCTTGACAGTTGCAGAAATTAAATTTACGTAGTCTGAAATTCCTTTAGATCATGACAAAAGAGAATGCACAATATGAAATTGCGAATACAAAAACTTTAAAACTGGATATGATGATATAAAAATGAATTTTTGTATCGCAATTTTTGTATCGCAAAACTGGATATGAATTTTTTAATTAATCTACTTATAAATGTGACTTTATTAGAATGCATGATTTGATTATTCTACCAAAAGTATAGTTTATATCTAAGGTTTATTTGTTTTTACAGGAATTTTCAGGAGTGATTAAGCTCGAGAACTGAGCTTGACAGTTGCAGAAATTAAATTTACGTAGTCTGAAATTCCTTTAGATCCTGACAAAACAGAATGCACAATATGAAATTGCGAATACAAAAACTTTAAAACTGGATATGATGATATAAAAAAGAACTTTTGGATCGCAATTTTTGTATCGCAAAACTGGATATGAATTTTTTAATTAATCTACTTATAAATGTGACTTTATTAGAATGCATGATTTGATTATTCTACCAAAAGGTTAGTTTATATATAAGTTTTATTTGTTTTCACAGGTATTTTCAAGAGTGATTAAGCTCGAAAACTGAGCTTGACAGTTGCAGAAATTAAATTTACGTAGTCTGAAATTCCTTTAGATCATGACAAAAGAGAATGCGCAATATGAAATTGCGAATACAAAAATTTTAAAACTGGATATGATGATATAAAAATGAATTTTTGGATCGCAATTTTTGTATCGCAAAACTGGATATGAATTTTTTAATTAATCTACTTATAAATGTGACTTTATTAGAATGCATGATTTGATTATTCTACCAAAAGTATAGTTTATATCGAAGGTTTATTTGTTTTTACAGGTATTTTCAGGAGTGATTAAGCTCGAGAACTGAGCTTGACAGTTGCAGAAATTAAATTTACGTAGTCTGAAATTCCTTTAGATCCTGACAAAACAGAATGCACAATATGAAATTGCGAATACAAAAACTTTAAAACTGGATATGATGATATAAAAATGAACTTTTGGATCGCAATTTTTGTATCGCAAAACTGGATATGAATTTTTTAATTAATCTACTTATAAATGTGACTTTATTAGACTGCATGATTTGATTATTCTACCAAAAGTATAGTTTATATCTAAGGTTTATTTTTTTTCACAGGTATTTTCAGGAGTGATTAAGCTCGAGAACTGAGCTTGACAGTTGCAGAAATTAAATTTACGTAGTCTGAAATTCCTTTAGATCATGACAAAAGAGAATGCGCAATATGAAATTGCGACTACAAAAACTTTAAAACTGGATATGATGATATAAAAATGAATTTTTGGATCGCAATTTTTGTATCGCAAAACTGGATATGAATTTTTTAATTAATCTACTTATAAATGTGACTTTATTAGAATGCATGATTTGATTATTCTACCAAAAGTATAGTTTATATCTAAGGTTTATTTGTTTTTACAGGTATTTTCAGGAGTGATGAAGGTCGAGAACAGAGCTTGACAGTTGCAGAAATCAAATTTACGTAGTCTGAAATTCCTTTAGATCCTGACAAAACAGAATGCACAATATGAAATTGCGAATACAAAAACTTTAAAACTGGATATGATGATATAAAAATGAATTTTTGGATCGCAATTTTTGTATCGCAAAACTGGATATGAATTTTTTAATTAATCTACTTATAAATGTGACTTTATTAGAATGCATGATTTGATTATTCTACCAAAAGTATAGTTTATATCTAAGGTTTATTTGTTTTTACAGGTATTTTCAGGAGTGATTAAGCTCGAGAACTGAGCTTGACAGTTGCAGAAATTAAATTTACGTAGTCTGAAATTCCTTTAGATCCTGACAAAACAGAATGCACAATATGAAATTGCGAATACAAAAACTTTAAAACTGGATATGATGATATAAAAATGAATTTTTGGATCGCAATTTTTGTATCGCAAAACTGGATATGAATTTTTAATTAATCTACTTATAAATGTGACTTTATTAGAATGCATGATTTGATTATTCTACCAAAAGTATAGTTTATGTCTAAGGTTTATTTGTTTTCACAGGTATTTTCAGGAGTGATTAAGCTCGAGAACTGAGCTTGACAGTTGCAGAAATTAAATTTACGTAGTCTGAAATTCCTTTAGATCATGACAAAAGAGAATGCGCAATATGAAATTGCGAATACAAAAATTTTAAAACTGGATATGATGATATAAAAATGAATTTTTGGATCGCAATTTTTGTATCGCAAAACTGGATATGAATTTTTTAATTAATCTACTTATAAATGTGACTTTATTAGAATGCATGATTTGATTATTCTACCAAAAGTATAGTTTATATCGAAGGTTTATTTGTTTTTACAGGTATTTTCAGGAGTGATTAAGCTCGAGAACTGATCTTGACAGTTGCAAAAATTAAATTTACGTAGTCTGAAATTCCTTTAGATCCTGACAAAACAGAATGCACAATATGAAATTGCGAATACAAAAACTTTAAAACTGGATATGATGATATAAAAATGAACTTTTGGATCGCAATTTTTGTATCGCAAAACTGGATATGAATTTTTTAATTAATCTACTTATAAATGTGACTTTATTAGACTGCATGATTTGATTATTCTACCAAAAGTATAGTTTATATCTAAGGTTTATTTGTTTTCACAGGTATTTTCAGGAGTGATTAAGCTCGAGAACTGAGCTTGACAGTTGCAGAAATTAAATTTACGTAGTCTGAAATTCCTTTAGATCATGACAAAAGAGAATGCGCAATATGAAATTGCGACTACAAAAACTTTAAAACTGGATATGATGATATAAAAATGAATTTTTGGATCGCAATTTTTGTATCGCAAAACTGGATATGAATTTTTTAATTAATCTACTTATAAATGTGACTTTATGAGAATGCATGATTTGATTATTCTACCAAAAGTATAGTTTATATCTAAGGTTTATTTGTTTTTACAGGTATTTTCAGGAGTGATTAAGGTCGAGAACTGAGCTTGACAGTTGCAGAAATTAAATTTACGTAGTCTGAAATTCCTTTAGATCCTGACAAAACAGAATGCACAATATGAAATTGCGAATACAAAAACTTTAAAACTGGATATGATGATATAAAAATGAATTTTTGGATCGCAATTTTTGTATCGCAAAACTGGATATGAATTTTTTAATTAATCTACTTATAAATGTGACTTTATTAGAATGCATGATTTGATTATTCTACCAAAAGTATAGTTTATATCTAAGGTTTATTTGTTTTTACAGGTATTTTCAGGAGTGATTAAGCTCGAGAACTGAGCTTGACAGTTGCAGAAATTAAATTTACGTAGTCTGAAATTCCTTTAGATCCTGACAAAACAGAATGCACAATATGAAATTGCGAATACAAAAACTTTAAAACTGGATATGATGATATAAAAATGAATTTTTGGATCGCAATTTTTGTATCGCAAAACTGGATATGAATTTTTAATTAATCTACTTATAAATGTGACTTTATTAGAATGCATGATTTGATTATTCTACCAAAAGTATAGTTTATGTCTAAGGTTTATTTGTTTTCACAGGTATTTTCAGGAGTGATTAAGCTCGAGAACTGAGCTTGACAGTTGCAGAAATTAAATTTACGTAGTCTGAAATTCCTTTAGATCCTGACAAAACAGAATGCACAATATGAAATTGCGAATACAAAAACTTTAAAACTGGATATGATGATATAAAAATGAACTTTTGGATCGCAATTTTTGTATCGCAAAACTGGATATGAATTTTTTAATTAATCTACTTATAAATGTGACTTTATTAGAATGCATGATTTGATTTTTCTACCAAAAGTATAGTTTATATCTAAGGTTTATTTGTTTTCACAGGTATTTTCAGGAGTGATTAAGCTCGAGAACTGAGCTTGACAGTTGCAGAAATTAAATTTACGTAGTCTGAAATTCCTTTAGATCCTGACAAAACAGAATGCACAATATGAAATTGCGAATACAAAAACTTTAATACTGGATATGATGATATAAAAATGAATTTTTGGATCGCAATTTTTGGATCGCAAAACTGGATATGAATTTTTTAATTAATCTACTTATAAATGTGACTTTATTAGAATGCATGATTTGATTATACTACCAAAAGTATAGTTTATATCTAAGGTTTATTTGTTTTTACAGGTATTATCAGGAGTGATTAAGCTCGAGAACTGAGCTTGACAGTTGCAGAAATTAAATTTACGTAGTCTGAAATTCCTTTAGATCCTAACAAACCCGAATGCACAATATGAAATTGCGAATACAAACACTTTAAAACTGGATATGATGATATAAAAATGAATTTTTGGATCGCAATTTTTGTATCGCAAAACTGGATATGAATTTTTTAATTAATCTACTTATAAATGTGACTTTATTAGAATGCATGATTTGATTATTCTACCAGAAGTATAGTTTATATCTAAGGTTTATTTGTTTTTACAGGTATTTTCAGGAGTGATTAAGGTCGAGAACTGAGCTTGACAGTTGCAGAAATTAAATTTACGTAGTCTGAAATTCCTTTAGATCCTGACAAAACAGAATGCACAATATGAAATTGCGAATACAAAAACTTTAAAACTGGATATGATGATATAAAAATGAATTTTTGGATCGCAATTTTTGTATCGCAAAACTGGATATGAATTTTTTAATTAATCTACTTATAAATGTGACTTTATTAGAATGCATGATTTGATTATTCTACCAAAAGTATAGTTTATATCTAAGGTTTATTTGTTTTTACAGGTATTTTCAGGAGTGATTAAGCTCGAGAACTGAGCTTGACAGTTGCAGAAATTAAATTTACGTAGTCTGAAATTCCTTTAGATCCTGACAAAACAGAATGCACAATATGAAATTGCGAATACAAAAACTTTAAAACTGGATATGATGATATAAAAATGAATTTTTGGATCGCAATTTTTGTATCGCAAAACTGGATATGAATTTTTAATTAATCTACTTATAAATGTGACTTTATTAGAATGCATGATTTGATTATTCTACCAAAAGTATAGTTTATGTCTAAGGTTTATTTGTTTTCACAGGTATTTTCAGGAGTGATTAAGCTCGAGAACTGAGCTTGACAGTTGCAGAAATTAAATTTACGTAGTCTGAAATTCCTTTAGATCCTGACAAAACAGAATGCACAATATGAAATTGCGAATACAAAAACTTTAAAACTGGATATGATGATATAAAAATGAACTTTTGGATCGCAATTTTTGTATCGCAAAACTGGATATGAATTTTTTAATTAATCTACTTATAAATGTGACTTTATTAGAATGCATGATTTGATTTTTCTACCAAAAGTATAGTTTATATCTAAGGTTTATTTGTTTTCACAGGTATTTTCAGGAGTGATTAAGCTCGAGAACTGAGCTTGACAGTTGCAGAAATTAAATTTACGTAGTCTGAAATTCCTTTAGATCCTGACAAAACAGAATGCACAATATGAAATTGCGAATACAAAAACTTTAATACTGGATATGATGATATAAAAATGAATTTTTGGATCGCAATTTTTGGATCGCAAAACTGGATATGAATTTTTTAATTAATCTACTTATAAATGTGACTTTATTAGAATGCATGATTTGATTATACTACCAAAAGTATAGTTTATATCTAAGGTTTATTTGTTTTTACAGGTATTATCAGGAGTGATTAAGCTCGAGAACTGAGCTTGACAGTTGCAGAAATTAAATTTACGTAGTCTGAAATTCCTTTAGATCCTGACAAAACAGAATGCACAATATGAAATTGCGAATACAAAAACTTTAAAACTGGATATGATGATATAAAAATGAATTTTTGGATCGCAATTTTTGTATCGCAAAACTGGATATGAATTTTTCAATTAATCTACTTATAAATGTGACTTTATTAGAATGCATGATTTGATTATTCTACCAAAAGTATAGTTTATATCTAAGCTTTATTTGTTTTTACAGGTATTTTCAGGAGTGATTAAGCTCGAGAACTGAGCTTGACAGTTGCAGAAATTAAATTTACGTAGTCTGAAATTCCTTTAGATCCTGACAAAACAGAATGCACAATATGAAATTGCGAATACAAAAACTTTAAAACTGGATATGATGATATAAAAATGAATTTTTGGATCGTAATTTTTGTATCGCAAAACTGGATATGAATTTTTTAATTAATCTACTTATAAATGTGACTTTATTAGAATGCATGATTTGATTATTCTACCAAAAGTATAGTTTATATCTAAGGTTTATTTGTTTTTACAGGTATTTTCAGGAGTGATTAAGCTCGAGAACTGAGCTTGACAGTTGCAGAAATTAAATTTACGTAGTCCGAAATTCCTTTAGATCCTGACAAAACAGAATGCACAATATGAAATTGCGAATACAAAAACTTTAAAACTGGATATGATGATATAAAAATGAATTTTTGGATCGCAATTTTTGTATCGCAAAACTGGATATGAATTTTTTAATTAATCTACTTATAAATGTGACTTTATTAGAATGCATGATTTGATTATTCTACCAAAAGTATAGTTTATGTCTAAGGTTTATTTGTTTTCACAGGTATTTTCAGGAGTGATTAAGCTCGAGAACTGAGCTTGACAGTTGCAGAAATTAAATTTACGTAGTCTGAAATTCCTTTAGATCATGACAAAAGAGAATGCACAATATGAAATTGCGAATACAAAAACTTTAAAACTGGATATGATGATATAAAAATGAATTTTTGGATCGCAATTTTTGTATCGCAAAACTGGATATGAATTTTTTAATTAATCTACTTATAAATGTGACTTTATTAGAATGCATGATTTGATTATTCTACCAAAAGGTTAGTTTATATATAAGTTTTATTTGTTTTCACAGGTATTTTCAAGAGTGATTAAGCTCGAGAACTGAGCTTGACAGTTTCAGAAATTAAATTTACGTAGTCTGAAATTCCTTTAGATCATGACAAAAGAGAATGCGCAATATGAAATTGCGAATACAAAAACTTTAAAACTGGATATGATGATATAAAAATGAATTTTTGGATCGCAATTTTTGTATCGCAAAACTGGATATGAAATTTTTAATTAATCTACTTATAAATGCGACTTTATTAGAATGCATGATTTGATTATTCTACCAAAAGTATAGTTTATATCGAAGGTTTATTTGTTTTTACAGGTATTTTCAGGAGTGATTAAGCTCGAGAACTGAGCTTGACAGTTGCAGAAATTAAATTTACGTAGTCTGAAATTCCTTTAGATCCTGACAAAACAGAATGCACAATATGAAATTGCGAATACAAAAACTTTAAAACTGGATATGATGATATAAAAATGAACTTTTGGATCGCAATTTTTGTATCGCAAAACTGGATATGAATTTTTTAATTAATCTACTTATAAATGTGACTTTATTAGAATGCATGATTTGATTTTTCTACCAAAAGTATAGTTTATATCTAAGGTTTATTTGTTTTCACAGGTATTTTCAGGAGTGATTAAGCTCGAGAACTGAGCTTGACAGTTGCAGAAATTAAATTTACGTAGTCTGAAATTCCTTTAGATCCTGACAAAACAGAATGCACAATATGAAATTGCGAATACAAAAACTTTAAAACTGGATATGATGATATAAAAATGAACTTTTGGATCGCAATTTTTGTATCGCAAAACTGGATATGAATTTTTTAATTAATCTACTTATAAATGTGACTTTATTAGAATGCATGATTTGATTTTTCTACCAAAAGTATAGTTTATATCTAAGGTTTATTTGTTTTCACAGGTATTTTCAGGAGTGATTAAGCTCGAGAACTGAGCTTGACAGTTGCAGAAATTAAATTTACGTAGTCTGAAATTCCTTTAGATCCTGACAAAACAGAATGCACAATATGAAATTGCGAATACAAAAACTTTAATACTGGATATGATGATATAAAAATGAATTTTTGGATCGCAATTTTTGGATCGCAAAACTGGATATGAATTTTTTAATTAATCTACTTATAAATGTGACTTTATTAGAATGCATGATTTGATTATACTACCAAAAGTATAGTTTATATCTAAGGTTTATTTGTTTTTACAGGTATTATCAGGAGTGATTAAGCTCGAGAACTGAGCTTGACAGTTGCAGAAATTAAATTTACGTAGTCTGAAATTCCTTTAGATCCTGACAAAACAGAATGCACAATATGAAATTGCGAATACAAAAACTTTAAAACTGGATATGATGATATAAAAATGAATTTTTGGATCGCAATTTTTGTATCGCAAAACTGGATATGAATTTTTCAATTAATCTACTTATAAATGTGACTTTATTAGAATGCATGATTTGATTATTCTACCAAAAGTATAGTTTATATCTAAGCTTTATTTGTTTTTACAGGTATTTTCAGGAGTGATTAAGCTCGAGAACTGAGCTTGACAGTTGCAGAAATTAAATTTACGTAGTCTGAAATTCCTTTAGATCCTGACAAAACAGAATGCACAATATGAAATTGCGAATACAAAAACTTTAAAACTGGATATGATGATATAAAAATGAATTTTTGGATCGTAATTTTTGTATCGCAAAACTGGATATGAATTTTTTAATTAATCTACTTATAAATGTGACTTTATTAGAATGCATGATTTGATTATTCTACCAAAAGTATAGTTTATATCTAAGGTTTATTTGTTTTTACAGGTATTTTCAGGAGTGATTAAGCTCGAGAACTGAGCTTGACAGTTGCAGAAATTAAATTTACGTAGTCCGAAATTCCTTTAGATCCTGACAAAACAGAATGCACAATATGAAATTGCGAATACAAAAACTTTAAAACTGGATATGATGATATAAAAATGAATTTTTGGATCGCAATTTTTGTATCGCAAAACTGGATATGAATTTTTTAATTAATCTACTTATAAATGTGACTTTATTAGAATGCATGATTTGATTATTCTACCAAAAGTATAGTTTATGTCTAAGGTTTATTTGTTTTCACAGGTATTTTCAGGAGTGATTAAGCTCGAGAACTGAGCTTGACAGTTGCAGAAATTAAATTTACGTAGTCTGAAATTCCTTTAGATCATGACAAAAGAGAATGCACAATATGAAATTGCGAATACAAAAACTTTAAAACTGGATATGATGATATAAAAATGAATTTTTGGATCGCAATTTTTGTATCGCAAAACTGGATATGAATTTTTTAATTAATCTACTTATAAATGTGACTTTATTAGAATGCATGATTTGATTATTCTACCAAAAGGTTAGTTTATATATAAGTTTTATTTGTTTTCACAGGTATTTTCAAGAGTGATTAAGCTCGAGAACTGAGCTTGACAGTTTCAGAAATTAAATTTACGTAGTCTGAAATTCCTTTAGATCATGACAAAAGAGAATGCGCAATATGAAATTGCGAATACAAAAACTTTAAAACTGGATATGATGATATAAAAATGAATTTTTGGATCGCAATTTTTGTATCGCAAAACTGGATATGAAATTTTTAATTAATCTACTTATAAATGCGACTTTATTAGAATGCATGATTTGATTATTCTACCAAAAGTATAGTTTATATCGAAGGTTTATTTGTTTTTACAGGTATTTTCAGGAGTGATTAAGCTCGAGAACTGAGCTTGACAGTTGCAGAAATTAAATTTACGTAGTCTGAAATTCCTTTAGATCCTGACAAAACAGAATGCACAATATGAAATTGCGAATACAAAAACTTTAAAACTGGATATGATGATATAAAAATGAACTTTTGGATCGCAATTTTTGTATCGCAAAACTGGATATGAATTTTTTAATTAATCTACTTATAAATGTGACTTTATTAGACTGCATGATTTGATTATTCTACCAAAAGTATAGTTTATATCTAAGGTTTATTTGTTTTCACAGGTATTTTCAGGAGTGATTAAGCTCGAGAACTGAGCTTGACAGTTGCAGAAATTAAATTTACGTAGTCTGAAATTCCTTTAGATCATGACAAAAGAGAATGCGCAATATGAAATTGCGACTACAAAAACTTTAAAACTGGATATGATGATATAAAAATGAATTTTTGGATCGCAATTTTTGTATCGCAAAACTGGATATGAATTTTTTAATTAATCTACTTATAAATGTGACTTTATTAGAATGCATGATTTGATTATTCTACCAAAAGTATAGTTTATATCTAAGGTTTATTTGTTTTTACAGGTATTTTCAGGAGTGATTAAGGTCGAGAACTGAGCTTGACAGTTGCAGAAATTAAATTTACGTAGTCTGAAATTCCTTTAGATCCTGACAAAACAGAATGCACAATATGAAATTGCGAATACAAAAACTTTAAAACTGGATATGATGATATAAAAATGAATTTTTGGATCGCAATTTTTGTATCGCAAAACTGGATATGAATTTTTTAATTAATCTACTTATAAATGTGACTTTATTAGAATGCATGATTTGATAATTCTACCAAAAGTATAGTTTATATCTAAGGTTTATTTGTTTTTACAGGTATTTTCAGGAGTGATTAAGCTCGAGAACTGAGCTTGACAGTTGCAGAAATTAAATTTACGTAGTCTGAAATTCCTTTAGATCCTGACAAAACAGAATGCACAATATGAAATTGCGAATACAAAAACTTTAAAACTGGATATGATGATATAAAAATGAATTTTTGGATCGCAATTTTTGTATCGCAAAACTGGATATGAATTTTTTAATTAATCTACTTATAAATGTGACTTTATTAGAATGCATGATTTGATTATTCTACCAAAAGTATAGTTTATATCGAAGGTTTATTTGTTTTTACAGGTATTTTCAGGAGTGATTAAGCTCGAGAACTGAGCTTGACAGTTGCAAAAATTAAATTTACGTAGTCCGAAATTCCTTTAGATCCTGACAAAAAAGAATGCACAATATGAAATTGCGAATACAAAAACTTTAAAACTGGATATGATGATATAAAAATGAACTTTTGGATCGCAATTTTTGTATCGCAAAACTGGATATGAATTTTTTAATTAATCTACTTATAAATGTGACTTTATTAGACTGCATGATTTGATTATTCTACCAAAAGTATAGTTTATACCTAAGGTTTATTTGTTTTCACAGGTATTTTCAGGAGTGATTAAGCTCGAGAACTGAGCTTGACAGTTGCAGAAATTAAATTTACGTAGTCTGAAATTCCTTTAGATCATGACAAAAGAGAATGCGCAATATGAAATTGCGACTACAAAAACTTTAAAACTGGATATGATGATATAAAAATGAATTTTTGGATCGCAATTTTTGTATCGCAAAACTGGATATGAATTTTTTAATTAATCTACTTATAAATGTGACTTTATTAGAATGCATGATTTGATTATTCTACCAAAAGTATAGTTTATATCTAAGGTTTATTTGTTTTTACAGGTATTTTCAGGAGTGATTAAGGTCGAGAACTGAGCTTGACAGTTGCAGAAATTAAATTTACGTAGTCTGAAATTCCTTTAGATCCTGACAAAACAGAATGCACAATATGAAATTGCGAATACAAAAACTTTAAAACTGGATATGATGATATAAAAATGAATTTTTGGATCGCAATTTTTGTATCGCAAAACTGGATATGAATTTTTTAATTAATCTACTTATAAATGTGACTTTATTAGAATGCATGATTTGATTATTCTACCAAAAGTATAGTTTATATCTAAGGTTTATTTTTTTTCACAGGTATTTTCAGGAGTGATTAAGCTCGAGAACTGAGCTTGACAGTTGCAGAAATTAAATTTACGTAGTCTGAAATTCCTTTAGATCCTGACAAAAGAGAATGCGCAATATGAAATTGCGACTACAAAAACTTTAAAACTGGATATGATGATATAAAAATGAATTTTTGGATCGCAATTTTTGTATCGCAAAACTGGATATGAATTTTTTAATTAATCTACTTATAAATGTGACTTTATTAGAATGCATGATTTGATTATTCTACCAAAAGTATAGTTTATATCTAAGGTTTATTTGTTTTTACAGGTATTTTCAGGAGTGATGAAGGTCGAGAACAGAGCTTGACAGTTGCAGAAATCAAATTTACGTAGTCTGAAATTCCTTTAGATCCTGACAAAACAGAATGCACAATATGAAATTGCGAATACAAAAACTTTAAAACTGGATATGATGATATAAAAATGAATTTTTGGATCGCAATTTTTGTATCGCAAAACTGGATATGAATTTTTAATTAATCTACTTATAAATGTGACTTTATTAGAATGCATGATTTGATTATTCTACCAAAAGTATAGTTTATGTCTAAGGTTTATTTGTTTTCACAGGTATTTTCAGGAGTGATTAAGCTCGAGAACTGAGCTTGACAGTTGCAGAAATTAAATTTACGTAGTCTGAAATTCCTTTAGATCATGACAAAAGAGAATGCGCAATATGAAATTGCGAATACAAAAATTTTAAAACTGGATATGATGATATAAAAATGAATTTTTGGATCGCAATTTTTGTATCGCAAAACTGGATATGAATTTTTTAATTAATCTACTTATAAATGTGACTTTATTAGAATGCATGATTTGATTATTCTACCAAAAGTATAGTTTATATCGAAGGTTTATTTGTTTTTACAGGTATTTTCAGGAGTGATTAAGCTCGAGAACTGAGCTTGACAGTTGCAGAAATTAAATTTACGTAGTCTGAAATTCCTTTAGATCCTGACAAAAAAGAATGCACAATATGAAATTGCGAATACAAAAACTTTAAAACTGGATATGATGATATAAAAATGAATTTTTGGATCGCAATTTTTGTATCGCAAAACTGGATATGAATTTTTAATTAATCTACTTATAAATGTGACTTTATTAGAATGCATGATTTGATTATTCTACCAAAAGTATAGTTTATGTCTAAGGTTTATTTGTTTTCACAGGTATTTTCAGGAGTGATTAAGCTCGAGAACTGAGCTTGACAGTTGCAGAAATTAAATTTACGTAGTCTGAAATTCCTTTAGATCATGACAAAAGAGAATGCGCAATATGAAATTGCGAATACAAAAATTTTAAAACTGGATATGATGATATAAAAATGAATTTTTGGATCGCAATTTTTGTATCGCAAAACTGGATATGAATTTTTTAATTAATCTACTTATAAATGTGACTTTATTAGAATGCATGATTTGATTATTCTACCAAAAGTATAGTTTATATCGAAGGTTTATTTGTTTTTACAGGTATTTTCAGGAGTGATTAAGCTCGAGAACTGAGCTTGACAGTTGCAAAAATTAAATTTACGTAGTCTGAAATTCCTTTAGATCCTGACAAAAAAGAATGCACAATATGAAATTGCGAATACAAAAACTTTAAAACTGGATATGATGATATAAAAATGAACTTTTGGATCGCAATTTTTGTATCGCAAAACTGGATATGAATTTTTTAATTAATCTACTTATAAATGTGACTTTATTAGACTGCATGATTTGATTATTCTACCAAAAGTATAGTTTATATCTAAGGTTTATTTGTTTTCACAGGTATTTTCAGGAGTGATTAAGCTCGAGAACTGAGCTTGACAGTTGCAGAAATTAAATTTACGTAGTCTGAAATTCCTTTAGATCATGACAAAAGAGAATGCGCAATATGAAATTGCGACTACAAAAACTTTAAAACTGGATATGATGATATAAAAATGAATTTTTGGATCGCAATTTTTGTATCGCAAAACTGGATATGAATTTTTTTAATTAATCTACTTATAAATGTGACTTTATTAGAATGCATGATTTGATTATTCTACCAAAAGTATAGTTTATATCTAAGGTTTATTTGTTTTTACAGGTATTTTCAGGAGTGATTAAGGTCGAGAACTGAGCTTGACAGTTGCAGAAATTAAATTTACGTAGTCTGAAATTCCTTTAGATCCTGACAAAACAGAATGCACAATATGAAATTGCGAATACAAAAACTTTAAAACTGGATATGATGATATAAAAATGAATTTTTGGATCGCAATTTTTGTATCGCAAAACTGGATATGAATTTTTTAATTAATCTACTTATAAATGTGACTTTATTAGAATGCATGATTTGATTATTCTACCAAAAGTATAGTTTATATCTAAGGTTTATTTGTTTTTACAGGTATTTTCAGGAGTGATTAAGCTCGAGAACTGAGCTTGACAGTTGCAGAAATTAAATTTACGTAGTCTGAAATTCCTTTAGATCCTGACAAAACAGAATGCACAATATGAAATTGCGAATACAAAAACTTTAAAACTGGATATGATGATATAAAAATGAATTTTTGGATCGCAATTTTTGTATCGCAAAACTGGATATGAATTTTTAATTAATCTACTTATAAATGTGACTTTATTAGAATGCATGATTTGATTATTCTACCAAAAGTATAGTTTATGTCTAAGGTTTATTTGTTTTCACAGGTATTTTCAGGAGTGATTAAGCTCGAGAACTGAGCTTGACAGTTGCAGAAATTAAATTTACGTAGTCTGAAATTCCTTTAGATCATGACAAAAGAGAATGCACAATATGAAATTGCGAATACAAAAACTTTAAAACTGGATATGATGATATAAAAAGGAATTTTTGGATCGCAATTTTTGTATCGCAAAACTGGATATGAATTTTTTAATTAATCTACTTATAAATGTGACTTTATTAGAATGCATGATTTGATTATTCTACCAAAAGTATAGTTTATATCTAAGGTTTATTTGTTTTTACAGGAATTTTCAGGAGTGATTAAGCTCGAGAACTGAGCTTGACAGTTGCAGAAATTAAATTTACGTAGTCTGAAATTCCTTTAGATCCTGACAAAACAGAATGCACAATATGAAATTGCGAATACAAAAACTTTAAAACTGGATATGATGATATAAAAATGAACTTTTGGATCGCAATTTTTGTATCGCAAAACTGGATATGAATTTTTTAATTAATCTACTTATAAATGTGACTTTATTAGAATGCATGATTTGATTTTTCTACCAAAAGTATAGTTTATATCTAAGGTTTATTTGTTTTCACAGGTATTTTCAGGAGTGATTAAGCTCGAGAACTGAGCTTGACAGTTGCAGAAATTAAATTTACGTAGTCTGAAATTCCTTTAGATCCTGACAAAACAGAATGCACAATATGAAATTGCGAATACAAAAACTTTAAAACTGGATATGATGATATAAAAATGAATTTTTGGATCGCACTTTTTGTATCGCAAAACTGGATATGAATTTTTTAATTAATCTACTTATAAATGTGACTTTATTAGAATGCATGATTTGATTATACTACCAAAAGTATAGTTTATATCTAAGGTTTATTTGTTTTTACAGGTATTTTCAGGAGTGATTAAGCTCGAGAACTGAGCTTGACGGTTGCAGAAATTAAATTTACGTAGTCTGAAATTCCTTTAGATCCTGACAAAACAAAATGCACAATATGAAATTGCGAATACAAAAACTTTAAAACTGGATATGATGATATAAAAATGAATTTTTGGATCGCAAAACTGGATATGAATTTTTTAATTAATCTACTTATAAATGTGACTTTATTAGAATGCATGATTTGATTATTCTACCTAAAGTATAGTTTATATCTAAGGTTTATTTGTTTTTACAGGTATTTTCAGGAGTGATTAAGCTCGAGAACTGAGCTTGACAGTTGCAGAAATTAAATTTACGTAGTCTGAAATTCCTTTAGATCCTGACAAAACAGAATGCACAATATGAAATTGCGAATACAAAAACTTTAAAACTGGATATGATGATATAAAAATGAATTTTTGGATCGCAAAACTGGATATGAATTTTTTAATTAATCTACTTATAAATGTGACTTTATTAGAATGCATGATTTGATTATTCTACCAAAAGGTTAGTTTATATATAAGTTTTAATTGTTTTCACAGGTATTTTCAAGAGTGATTAAGCTCGAGAACTGAGCTTGACAGTTGCAGAAATTAAATTTACGTAGTCTGAAATTCCTTTAGATCATGACAAAAGAGAATGCGCAATATGAAATTGCGAATACAAAAACTTTAAAACTGGATATGATGATAAAAAAATGAATTTTTGGATCGCAATTTTTGTATCGCAAAACTGGATATGAATTTTTTAATTAATCTACTTATAAATGTGACTTTATTAGACTGCATGATTTGATTATTCTACCAAAAGTATAGTTTATATCTAAGGTTTATTTGTTTTCACAGGTATTTTCAGGAGTGATTAAGCTCGAGAACTGAGCTTGACAGTTGCAGAAATTAAATTTACGTAGTCTGAAATTCCTTTAGATCATGACAAAAGAGAATGCGCAATATGAAATTGCGACTACAAAAACTTTAAAACTGGATATGATGATATAAAAATGAATTTTTGGATCGCAATTTTTGTATCGCAAAACTGGATATGAATTTTTTTAATTAATCTACTTATAAATGTGACTTTATTAGAATGCATGATTTGATTATTCTACCAAAAGTATAGTTTATATCTAAGGTTTATTTGTTTTTACAGGTATTTTCAGGAGTGATTAAGGTCTAGAACTGAGCTTGACAGTTGCAGAAATTAAATTTACGTAGTCTGAAATTCCTTTAGATCCTGACAAAACAGAATGCACAATATGAAATTGCGAATACAAAAACTTTAAAACTGGATATGATGATATAAAAATGAATTTTTGGATCGCAATTTTTGTATCGCAAAACTGGATATGAATTTTTTAATTAATCTACTTATAAATGTGACTTTATTAGAATGCATGATTTGATTATTCTACCAAAAGTATAGTTTATATCTAAGGTTTATTTGTTTTCACAGGTATTTTCAGGAGTGATTAAGCTCGAGAACTGAGCTTGACAGTTGCAGAAATTAAATTTACGTAGTCTGAAATTCCTTTAGATCCTGACAAAACAGAATGCACAATATGAAATTGCGAATACAAAAACTTTAAAACTGGATATGATGATATAAAAATGAATTTTTGGATCGCACTTTTTGTATCGCAAAACTGGATATGAATTTTTTAATTAATCTACTTATAAATGTGACTTTATTAGAATGCATGATTTGATTATACTACCAAAAGTATAGTTTATATCTAAGGTTTATTTGTTTTTACAGGTATTTTCAGGAGTGATTAAGCTCGAGAACTGAGCTTGACGGTTGCAGAAATTAAATTTACGTAGTCTGAAATTCCTTTAGATCCTGACAAAACAAAATGCACAATATGAAATTGCGAATACAAAAACTTTAAAACTGGATATGATGATATAAAAATGAATTTTTGGATCGCAAAACTGGATATGAATTTTTTAATTAATCTACTTATAAATGTGACTTTATTAGAATGCATGATTTGATTATTCTACCTAAAGTATAGTTTATATCTAAGGTTTATTTGTTTTTACAGGTATTTTCAGGAGTGATTAAGCTCGAGAACTGAGCTTGACAGTTGCAGAAATTAAATTTACGTAGTCTGAAATTCCTTTAGATCCTGACAAAACAGAATGCACAATATGAAATTGCGAATACAAAAACTTTAAAACTGGATATGATGATATAAAAATGAATTTTTGGATCGCAAAACTGGATATGAATTTTTTAATTAATCTACTTATAAATGTGACTTTATTAGAATGCATGATTTGATTATTCTACCAAAAGGTTAGTTTATATATAAGTTTTAATTGTTTTCACAGGTATTTTCAAGAGTGATTAAGCTCGAGAACTGAGCTTGACAGTTGCAGAAATTAAATTTACGTAGTCTGAAATTCCTTTAGATCATGACAAAAGAGAATGCGCAATATGAAATTGCGAATACAAAAACTTTAAAACTGGATATGATGATAAAAAAATGAATTTTTGGATCGCAATTTTTGTATCGCAAAACTGGATATGAATTTTTTAATTAATCTACTTATAAATGTGACTTTATTAGAATGCATGATTTGATTATTCTACCAAAAGTATAGTTTATATCGAAGGTTTATTTGTTTTTACAGGTATTTTCAGGAGTGATTAAGCTCGAGAACTGAGCTTGACAGTTGCAGAAATTAAATTTACGTAGTCTGAAATTCCTTTAGATCCTGACAAAACAGAATGCACAATATGAAATTGCGAATACAAAAACTTTAAAACTGGATATGATGATATAAAAATGAACTTTTGGATCGCAATTTTTGTATCGCAAAACTGGATATGAATTTTTTAATTAATCTACTTATAAATGTGACTTTATTAGACTGCATGATTTGATTATTCTACCAAAAGTATAGTTTATATCTAAGGTTTATTTGTTTTCACAGGTATTTTCAGGAGTGATTAAGCTCGAGAACTGAGCTTGACAGTTGCAGAAATTAAATTTACGTAGTCTGAAATTCCTTTAGATCCTGACAAAACAGAATGCACAATATGAAATTGCGAATACAAAAACTTTAAAACTGGATATGATGATATAAAAAGGAATTTTTGGATCGCAATTTTTGTATCGCAAAACTGGATATGAATTTTTTAATTAATCTACTTATAAATGTGACTTTATTAGAATGCATGATTTGATTATTCTACCAAAAGTATAGTTTATATCTAAGGTTTATTTGTTTTTACAGGAATTTTCAGGAGTGATTAAGCTCGAGAACTGAGCTTGACAGTTGCAGAAATTAAATTTACGTAGTCTGAAATTCCTTTAGATCCTGACAAAACAGAATGCACAATATGAAATTGCGAATACAAAAACTTTAAAACTGGATATGATGATATAAAAATGAACTTTTGGATCGCAATTTTTGTATCGCAAAACTGGATATGAATTTTTTAATTAATCTACTTATAAATGTGACTTTATTAGAATGCATGATTTGATTTTTCTACCAAAAGTATAGTTTATATCTAAGGTTTATTTGTTTTTACAGGTATTTTCAGGAGTGATTAAGCTCGAGAACTGAGCTTGACAGTTGCAGAAATTAAATTTACGTAGTCTGAAATTCCTTTAGATCCTGACAAAACAGAATGCACAATATGAAATTGCGAATACAAAAACTTTAAAACTGGATATGATGATATAAAAATGAATTTTTGGATCGCAATTTTTGTATCGCAAAACTGGATATGAATTTTTAATTAATCTACTTATAAATGTGACTTTATTAGAATGCATGATTTGATTATTCTACCAAAAGTATAGTTTATGTCTAAGGTTTATTTGTTTTCACAGGTATTTTCAGGAGTGATTAAGCTCGAGAACTGAGCTTGACAGTTGCAGAAATTAAATTTACGTAGTCTGAAATTCCTTTAGATCATGACAAAAGAGAATGCACAATATGAAATTGCGAATACAAAAACTTTAAAACTGGATATGATGATATAAAAAGGAATTTTTGGATCGCAATTTTTGTATCGCAAAACTGGATATGAATTTTTTAATTAATCTACTTATAAATGTGACTTTATTAGAATGCATGATTTGATTATTCTACCAAAAGTATAGTTTATATCTAAGGTTTATTTGTTTTTACAGGAATTTTCAGGAGTGATTAAGCTCGAGAACTGAGCTTGACAGTTGCAGAAATTAAATTTACGTAGTCTGAAATTCCTTTAGATCCTGACAAAACAGAATGCACAATATGAAATTGCGAATACAAAAACTTTAAAACTGGATATGATGATATAAAAATGAACTTTTGGATCGCAATTTTTGTATCGCAAAACTGGATATGAATTTTTTAATTAATCTACTTATAAATGTGACTTTATTAGAATGCATGATTTGATTTTTCTACCAAAAGTATAGTTTATATCTAAGGTTTATTTGTTTTCACAGGTATTTTAAGGAGTGATTAAGCTCGAGAACTGAGCTTGACAGTTGCAGAAATTAAATTTACGTAGTCTGAAATTCCTTTAGATCCTGACAAAACAGAATGCACAATATGAAATTGCGAATACAAAAACTTTAAAACTGGATATGATGATATAAAAATGAATTTTTGGATCGCACTTTTTGTATCGCAAAACTGGATATGAATTTTTTAATTAATCTACTTATAAATGTGACTTTATTAGAATGCATGATTTGATTATACTACCAAAAGTATAGTTTATATCTAAGGTTTATTTGTTTTTACAGGTATTTTCAGGAGTGATTAAGCTCGAGAACTGAGCTTGACGGTTGCAGAAATTAAATTTACGTAGTCTGAAATTCCTTTAGATCCTGACAAAACAAAATGCACAATATGAAATTGCGAATACAAAAACTTTAAAACTGGATATGATGATATAAAAATGAATTTTTGGATCGCAAAACTGGATATGAATTTTTTAATTAATCTACTTATAAATGTGACTTTATTAGAATGCATGATTTGATTATTCTACCTAAAGTATAGTTTATATCTAAGGTTTATTTGTTTTTACAGGTATTTTCAGGAGTGATTAAGCTCGAGAACTGAGCTTGACAGTTGCAGAAATTAAATTTACGTAGTCTGAAATTCCTTTAGATCCTGACAAAACAGAATGCACAATATGAAATTGCGAATACAAAAACTTTAAAACTGGATATGATGATATAAAAATGAATTTTTGGATCGCAAAACTGGATATGAATTTTTTAATTAATCTACTTATAAATGTGACTTTATTAGAATGCATGATTTGATTATTCTACCAAAAGGTTAGTTTATATATAAGTTTTAATTGTTTTCACAGGTATTTTCAAGAGTGATTAAGCTCGAGAACTGAGCTTGACAGTTGCAGAAATTAAATTTACGTAGTCTGAAATTCCTTTAGATCATGACAAAAGAGAATGCGCAATATGAAATTGCGAATACAAAAACTTTAAAACTGGATATGATGATAAAAAAATGAATTTTTGGATCGCAATTTTTGTATCGCAAAACTGGATATGAATTTTTTAATTAATCTACTTATAAATGTGACTTTATTAGAATGCATGATTTGATTATTCTACCAAAAGTATAGTTTATATCGAAGGTTTATTTGTTTTTACAGGTATTTTCAGGAGTGATTAAGCTCGAGAACTGAGCTTGACAGTTGCAGAAATTAAATTTACGTAGTCTGAAATTCCTTTAGATCCTGACAAAAAAAAATGCACAATATGAAATTGCGAATACAAAAACTTTAAAACAGGATATGATGATATAAAAATGAACTTTTGGATCGCAATTTTTGTATCGCAAAACTGGATATGAATTTTTTAATTAATCTACTTATAAATGTGACTTTATTAGACTGCATGATTTGATTATTCTACCAAAAGTATAGTTTATATCTAAGGTTTATTTGTTTTCACAGGTATTTTCAGGAGTGATTAAGCTCGAGAACTGAGCTTGACAGTTGCAGAAATTAAATTTACGTAGTCTGAAATTCCTTTAGATCCTGACAAAACAGAATGCACAATATGAAATTGCGAATACAAAAACTTTAAAACTGGATATGATGATATAAAAAGGAATTTTTGGATCGCAATTTTTGTATCGCAAAACTGGATATGAATTTTTTAATTAATCTACTTATAAATGTGACTTTATTAGAATGCATGATTTGATTATTCTACCAAAAGTATAGTTTATATCTAAGGTTTATTTGTTTTTACAGGAATTTTCAGGAGTGATTAAGCTCGAGAACTGAGCTTGACAGTTGCAGAAATTAAATTTACGTAGTCTGAAATTCCTTTAGATCCTGACAAAACAGAATGCACAATATGAAATTGCGAATACAAAAACTTTAAAACTGGATATGATGATATAAAAATGAACTTTTGGATCGCAATTTTTGTATCGCAAAACTGGATATGAATTTTTTAATTAATCTACTTATAAATGTGACTTTATTAGAATGCATGATTTGATTTTTCTACCAAAAGTATAGTTTATATCTAAGGTTTATTTGTTTTCACAGGTATTTTCAGGAGTGATTAAGCTCGAGAACTGAGCTTGACAGTTGCAGAAATTAAATTTACGTAGTCTGAAATTCCTTTAGATCCTGACAAAACAGAATGCACAATATGAAATTGCGAATACAAAAACTTTAAAACTGGATATGATGATATAAAAATGAATTTTTGGATCGCACTTTTTGTATCGCAAAACTGGATATGAATTTTTTAATTAATCTACTTATAAATGTGACTTTATTAGAATGCATGATTTGATTATACTACCAAAAGTATAGTTTATATCTAAGGTTTATTTGTTTTTACAGGTATTTTCAGGAGTGATTAAGCTCGAGAACTGAGCTTGACGGTTGCAGAAATTAAATTTACGTAGTCTGAAATTCCTTTAGATCCTGACAAAACAAAATGCACAATATGAAATTGCGAATACAAAAACTTTAAAACTGGATATGATGATATAAAAATGAATTTTTGGATCGCAATTTTTGTATCGCAAAACTGGATATGAATTTTTTAATTAATCTACTTATAAATGTGACTTTATTAGAATGCATGATTTGATTATTCTACCAAAAGTATAGTTTATGTCTAAGGTTTATTTGTTTTCACAGGTATTTTCAGGAGTGATTAAGCTCGAGAACTGAGCTTGACAGTTGCAGAAATTAAATTTACGTAGTCTGAAATTCCTTTAGATCATGACAAAAGAGAATGCGCAATATGAAATTGCGAATACAAAAATTTTAAAACTGGATATGATGATATAAAAATGAATTTTTGGATCGCAATTTTTGTATCGCAAAACTGGATATGAATTTTTTAATTAATCTACTTATAAATGTGACTTTATTAGAATGCATGACTTGATTATTCTACCAAAAGTATAGTTTATATCGAAGGTTTATTTGTTTTTACAGGTATTTTCAGGAGTGATTAAGCTCGAGAACTGAGCTTTACAGTTGCAAAAATTAAATTTACGTAGTCTGAAATTCCTTTAGATCCTGACAAAACAGAATGCACAATATGAAATTGCGAATACAAAAACTTTAAAACTGGATATGATGATATAAAAATGAACTTTTGGATCGCAATTTTTGTATCGCAAAACTGGATATGAATTTTTTAATTAATCTACTTATAAATGTGACTTTATTAGACTGCATGATTTGATTATTCTACCAAAAGTATAGTTTATATCTAAGGTTTATTTGTTTTCACAGGTATTTTCAGGAGTGATTAAGCTCGAGAACTGAGCTTGACAGTTGCAGAAATTAAATTTACGTAGTCTGAAATTCCTTTAGATCATGACAAAAGAGAATGCGCAATATGAAATTGCGACTACAAAAACTTTAAAACTGGATATGATGATATAAAAATGAATTTTTGGATCGCAATTTTTGTATCGCAAAACTGGATATGAATTTTTTAATTAATCTACTTATAAATGTGACTTTATTAGAATGCATGATTTGATTATTCTACCAAAAGTATAGTTTATATCTAAGGTTTATTTGTTTTTACAGGTATTTTCAGGAGTGATTAAGGTCGAGAACTGAGCTTGACAGTTGCAGAAATTAAATTTACGTAGTCTGAAATTCCTTTAGATCCTGACAAAACAGAATGCACAATATGAAATTGCGAATACAAAAACTTTAAAACTGGATATGATGATATAAAAATGAATTTTTGGATCGCAATTTTTGTATCGCAAAACTGGATATGAATTTTTTAATTAATCTACTTATAAATGTGACTTTATTAGAATGCATGATTTGATTATTCTACCAAAAGTATAGTTTATATCTAAGGTTTATTTGTTTTTACAGGTATTTTCAGGAGTGATTAAGCTCGAGAACTGAGCTTGACAGTTGCAGAAATTAAATTTACGTAGTCTGAAATTCCTTTAGATCCTGACAAAACAGAATGCACAATATGAAATTGCGAATACAAAAACTTTAAAACTGGATATGATGATATAAAAAGGAATTTTTGGATCGCAATTTTTGTATCGCAAAACTGGATATGAATTTTTTAATTAATCTACTTATAAATGTGACTTTATTAGAATGCATGATTTGATTATTCTACCAAAAGTATAGTTTATATCTAAGGTTTATTTGTTTTTACAGGAATTTTCAGGAGTGATTAAGCTCGAGAACTGAGCTTGACAGTTGCAGAAATTAAATTTACGTAGTCTGAAATTCCTTTAGATCCTGACAAAACAGAATGCACAATATGAAATTGCGAATACAAAAACTTTAAAACTGGATATGATGATATAAAAATGAACTTTTGGATCGCAATTTTTGTATCGCAAAACTGGATATGAATTTTTTAATTAATCTACTTATAAATGTGACTTTATTAGAATGCATGATTTGATTTTTCTACCAAAAGTATAGTTTATATCTAAGGTTTATTTGTTTTCACAGGTATTTTCAGGAGTGATTAAGCTCGAGAACTGAGCTTGACAGTTGCAGAAATTAAATTTACGTAGTCTGAAATTCCTTTAGATCCTGACAAAACAGAATGCACAATATGAAATTGCGAATAAAAAAACTTTAAAACTGGATATGATGATATAAAAATGAATTTTTGGATCGCACTTTTTGTATCGCAAAACTGGATATGAATTTTTTAATTAATCTACTTATAAATGTGACTTTATTAGAATGCATGATTTGATTATACTACCAAAAGTATAGTTTATATCTAAGGTTTATTTGTTTTTACAGGTATTTTCAGGAGTGATTAAGCTCGAGAACTGAGCTTGACGGTTGCAGAAATTAAATTTACGTAGTCTGAAATTCCTTTAGATCCTGACAAAACAAAATGCACAATATGAAATTGCGAATACAAAAACTTTAAAACTGGATATGATGATATAAAAATGAATTTTTGGATCGCAATTTTTGTATCGCAAAACTGGATATGGATTTTTTAATTAATCTACTTATAAATTTGACTTTATTAGAATGCATGATTTGATTATTCTACCTAAAGTATAGTTTATATCTAAGGTTTATTTGTTTTTACAGGTATTTTCAGGAGTGATTAAGCTCGAGAACTGAGCTTGACAGTTGCAGAAATTAAATTTACGTAGTCTGAAATTCCTTTAGATCCTGACAAAACAGAATGCACAATATGAAATTGCGAATACAAAAACTTTAAAACTGGATATGATGATATAAAAATGAATTTTTGGATCGCAAAACTGGATATGAATTTTTTAATTAATCTACTTATAAATGTGACTTTATTAGAATGCATGATTTGATTATTCTACCAAAAGGTTAGTTTATATATAAGTTTTAATTGTTTTCACAGGTATTTTCAAGAGTGATTAAGCTCGAGAACTGAGCTTGACAGTTGCAGAAATTAAATTTACGTAGTCTGAAATTCCTTTAGATCATGACAAAAGAGAATGCGCAATATGAAATTGCGAATACAAAAACTTTAAAACTGGATATGATGATAAAAAAATGAATTTTTGGATCGCAATTTTTGTATCGCAAAACTGGATATGAATTTTTTAATTAATCTACTTATAAATGTGACTTTATTAGAATGCATGATTTGATTATTCTACCAAAAGTATAGTTTATATCGAAGGTTTATTTGTTTTTACAGGTATTTTCAGGAGTGATTAAGCTCGAGAACTGAGCTTGACAGTTGCAGAAATTAAATTTACGTAGTCTGAAATTCCTTTAGATCCTGACAAAACAGAATGCACCATATGAAATTGCGAATACAAAAACTTTAAAACTGGATATGATGATATAAAAATGAACTTTTGGATCGCAATTTTTGTATCGCAAAACTGGATATGAATTTTTTAATTAATCTACTTATAAATGTGACTTTATTAGACTGCATGATTTGATTATTCTACCAAAAGTATAGTTTATATCTAAGGTTTATTTGTTTTTACAGGAATTTTCAGGAGTGATTAAGCTCGAGAACTGAGCTTGACAGTTGCAGAAATTAAATTTACGTAGTCTGAAATTCCTTTAGATCCTGACAAAACAGAATGCACAATATGAAATTGCGAATACAAAAACTTTAAAACTGGATATGATGATATAAAAATGAACTTTTGGATCGCAATTTTTGTATCGCAAAACTGGATATGAATTTTTTAATTAATCTACTTATAAATGTGACTCTATTAGAATGCATGATTTGATTTTTCTACCAAAAGTATAGTTTATATCTAAGGTTTATTTGTTTTCACAGGTATTTTCAGGAGTGATTAAGCTCGAGAACTGAGCTTGACAGTTGCAGAAATTAAATTTACGTATTCTGAAATTCCTTTAGATCCTGACAAAACAGAATGCACAATATGAAATTGCGAATACAAAAACTTTAAAACTGGATATGATGATATAAAAATGAATTTTTGGATCGCACTTTTTGTATCGCAAAACTGGATATGAATTTTTTAATTAATCTACTTATAAATGTGACTTTATTAGAATGCATGATTTGATTATACTACCAAAAGTATAGTTTATATCTAAGGTTTATTTGTTTTTACAGGTATTTTCAGGAGTGATTAAGCTCGAGAACTGAGCTTGACGGTTGCAGAAATTAAATTTACGTAGTCTGAAATTCCTTTAATCCTGACAAAACAAAATGCACAATATGAAATTGCGAATACAAAAACTTTAAAACTGGATATGATGATATAAAAATGAATTTTTGGATCGCAATTTTTGTATCGCAAAACTGGATATGAATTTTTTAATTAATCTACTTATAAATGTGACTTTATTAGAATGCATGATTTGATTATTCTACCTAAAGTATAGTTTATATCTAAGGTTTATTTGTTTTTACAGGTATTTTCAGGAGTGATTAAGCTCGAGAACTGAGCTTGACAGTTGCAGAAATTAAATTTACGTAGTCTGAAATTCCTTTAGATCCTGACAAAACAGAATGCACAATATGAAATTGCGAATACAAAAACTTTAAAACTGGATATGATGATATAAAAATGAATTTTTGGATCGCAAAACTGGATATGAATTTTTTAATTAATCTACTTATAAATGTGACTTTATTAGAATGCATGATTTGATTATTCTACCAAAAGGTTAGTTTATATATAAGTTTTAATTGTTTTCACAGGTATTTTCAAGAGTGATTAAGCTCGAGAACTGAGCTTGACAGTTGCAGAAATTAAATTTACGTAGTCTGAAATTCCTTTAGATCATGACAAAAGAGAATGCGCAATATGAAATTGCGAATACAAAAACTTTAAAACTGGATATGATGATAAAAAAATGAATTTTTGGATCGCAATTTTTGTATCGCAAAACTGGATATGAATTTTTTAATTAATCTACTTATAAATGTGACTTTATTAGAATGCATGATTTGATTATTCTACCAAAAGTATAGTTTATATCGAAGGTTTATTTGTTTTTACAGGTATTTTCAGGAGTGATTAAGCTCGAGATCTGAGCTTGACAGTTGCAGAAATTAAATTTACGTATTCTGAAATTCCTTTAGATCCTGACAAAACAGAATGCACAATATGAAATTGCGAATACAAAAACTTTAAAACTGGATATGATGATATAAAAATGAATTTTTGGATCGCACTTTTTGTATCGCAAAACTGGATATGAATTTTTTAATTAATCTACTTATAAATGTGACTTTATTAGAATGCATGATTTGATTATACTACCAAAAGTATAGTTTATATCTAAGGTTTATTTGTTTTTACAGGTATTTTCAGGAGTGATTAAGCTCGAGAACTGAGCTTGACGGTTGCAGAAATTAAATTTACGTAGTCTGAAATTCCTTTAATCCTGACAAAACAAAATGCACAATATGAAATTGCGAATACAAAAACTTTAAAACTGGATATGATGATATAAAAATGAATTTTTGGATCGCAATTTTTGTATCGCAAAACTGGATATGAATTTTTTAATTAATCTACTTATAAATGTGACTTTATTAGAATGCATGATTTGATTATTCTACCTAAAGTATAGTTTATATCTAAGGTTTATTTGTTTTTACAGGTATTTTCAGGAGTGATTAAGCTCGAGAACTGAGCTTGACAGTTGCAGAAATTAAATTTACGTAGTCTGAAATTCCTTTAGATCCTGACAAAACAGAATGCACAATATGAAATTGCGAATACAAAAACTTTAAAACTGGATATGATGATATAAAAATGAATTTTTGGATCGCAAAACTGGATATGAATTTTTTAATTAATCTACTTATAAATGTGACTTTATTAGAATGCATGATTTGATTATTCTACCAAAAGGTTAGTTTATATATAAGTTTTAATTGTTTTCACAGGTATTTTCAAGAGTGATTAAGCTCGAGAACTGAGCTTGACAGTTGCAGAAATTAAATTTACGTAGTCTGAAATTCCTTTAGATCATGACAAAAGAGAATGCGCAATATGAAATTGCGAATACAAAAACTTTAAAACTGGATATGATGATAAAAAAATGAATTTTTGGATCGCAATTTTTGTATCGCAAAACTGGATATGAATTTTTTAATTAATCTACTTATAAATGTGACTTTATTAGAATGCATGATTTGATTATTCTACCAAAAGTATAGTTTATATCGAAGGTTTATTTGTTTTTACAGGTATTTTCAGGAGTGATTAAGCTCGAGATCTGAGCTTGACAGTTGCAGAAATTAAATTTACGTAGTCTGAAATTCCTTTAGATCCTGACAAAACAGAATGCACAATATGAAATTGCGAATACAAAAACTTTAAAACTGGATATGATGATATAAAAATGAACTTTTGGATCGCAATTTTTGTATCGCAAAACTGGATATGAATTTTTTAATTAATCTACTTATAAATGTGACTTTATTAGACTGCATGATTTGATTATTCTACCAAAAGTATAGTTTATATCTAAGGTTTATTTGTTTTCACAGGTATTTTCAGGAGTGATTAAGCTCGAGAACTGAGCTTGACAGTTGCAGAAATTAAATTTACGTAGTCTGAAATTCCTTTAGATCCTGACAAAACAGAATGCACAATATGAAATTGCGAATACAAAAACTTTAAAACTGGATATGATGATATAAAAATGAATTTTTGGATCGCACTTTTTGTATCGCAAAACTGGATATGAATTTTTTAATTAATCTACTTATAAATGTGACTTTATTAGAATGCATGATTTGATTATACTACCAAAATATAGTTTATATCTAAGGTTTATTTGTTTTTACAGGTATTTTCAGGAGTGATTAAGCTCGAGAACTGAGCTTGACGGTTGCAGAAATTAAATTTACGTAGTCTGAAATTCCTTTAGATCCTGACAAAACAAAATGCACAATATGAAATTGCGAATACAAAAACTTTAAAACTGGATATGATGATATAAAAATGAATTTTTGGATCGCAATTTTTGTATCGCAAAACTGGATATGAATTTTTTAATTAATCTACTTATAAATGTGACTTTATTAGAATGCATGATTTGATTATTCTACCTAAAGTATAGTTTATATCTAAGGTTTATTTGTTTTTACAGGTATTTTCAGGAGTGATTAAGCTCGAGAACTGAGCTTGACAGTTGCAGAAATTAAATTTACGTAGTCTGAAATTCCTTTAGATCCTGACAAAACAGAATGCACAATATGAAATTGCGAATACAAAAACTTTAAAACTGGATATGATGATATAAAAATGAATTTTTGGATCGCAATTTTTGTATCGCAAAACTGGATATGAATTTTTAATTAATCTACTTATAAATGTGACTTTATTAGAATGCATGATTTGATTATTCTACCAAAAGTATAGTTTATGTCTAAGGTTTATTTGTTTTCACAGGTATTTTCAGGAGTGATTAAGCTCGAGAACTGAGCTTGACAGTTGCAGAAATTAAATTTACGTAGTCTGAAATTCCTTTAGATCATGACAAAAGAGAATGCACAATATGAAATTGCGAATACAAAAACTTTAAAACTGGATATGATGATATAAAAATGAATTTTTGGATCGCAATTTTTGTATCGCAAAACTGGATATGAATTTTTTAATTAATCTACTTATAAATGTGACTTTATTAGAATGCATGATTTGATTATTCTACCAAAAGTATAGTTTATATCTAAGGTTTATTTGTTTTTACAGGAATTTTCAGGAGTGATTAAGCTCGAGAACTGAGCTTGACAGTTGCAGAAATTAAATTTACGTAGTCTGAAATTCCTTTAGATCCTGACAAAACAGAATGCACAATATGAAATTGCGAATACAAAAACTTTAAAACTGGATATGATGATATAAAAATGAACTTTTGGATCGCAATTTTTGTATCGCAAAACTGGATATGAATTTTTTAATTAATCTACTTATAAATGTGACTTTATTAGAATGCATGATTTGATTTTTCTACCAAAAGGTTAGTTTATATATAAGTTTTATTTGTTTTCACAGGTATTTTCAAGAGTGATTAAGCTCGAGAACTGAGCTTGACAGTTGCAGAAATTAAATTTACGTAGTCTGAAATTCCTTTAGATCATGACAAAAGAGAATGCGCAATATGAAATTGCGAATACAAAAACTTTAAAACTGGATATGATGATATAAAAATGAATTTTTGGATCGCAATTTTTGTATCGCAAAACTGGATATGAATTTTTTAATTAATCTACTTATAAATGTGACTTTATTAGAATGCATGATTTGATTATTCTACCAAAAGTATAGTTTATATCGAAGGTTTATTTGTTTTTACAGGTATTTTCAGGAGTGATTATGCTCGAGAACTGAGCTTGACAGTTGCAGAAATTAAATTTACGTAGTCTGAAATTCCTTTAGATCCTGACAAAACAGAATGCACAATATGAAATTGCGAATACAAAAACTTTAAAACTGGATATGATGATATAAAAATGAACTTTTGGATCGCAATTTTTGTATCGCAAAACTGGATATGAATTTTTTAATTAATCTACTTATAAATGTGACTTTATTAGACTGCATGATTTGATTATTCTACCAAAAGTATAGTTTATATCTAAGGTTTACTTGTTTTCACAGGTATTTTCAGGAGTGATTAAGCTCGAGAACTGAGCTTGACAGTTGCAGAAATTAAATTTACGTAGTCTGAAATTCCTTTAGATCATGACAAAAGAAAATGCGCAATATGAAATTGCGACTACAAAAACTTTAAAACTGGATATGATGATATAAAAATGAATTTTTGGATCGCAATTTTTGTATCGCAAAACTGGATATGAATTTTTTAATTAATCTACTTATAAATGTGACTTTATTAGAATGCATGATTTGATTATTCTACCAAAAGTATAGTTTATATCTAAGGTTTATTTGTTTTTACAGGTATTTTCAGGAGTGATTAAGGTCGAGAACTGAGCTTGACAGTTGCAGAAATTAAATTTACGTAGTCTGAAATTCCTTTAGATCCTGACAAAACAGAATGCACAATATGAAATTGCGAATACAAAAACTTTAAAACTGGATATGATGATATAAAAATTAATTTTTGGATCGCAATTTTTGTATCGCAAAACTGGATATGAATTTTTTAATTAATCTACTTATAAATGTGACTTTATTAGAATGCATGATTTGATTATTCTACCAAAAGTATAGTTTATATCTAAGGTTTATTTGTTTTTACAGGTATTTTCAGGAGTGATTAAGCTCGAGAACTGAGCTTGACAGTTGCAGAAATTAAATTTACGTAGTCTGAAATTCCTTTAGATCCTGACAAAACAGAATGCACAATATGAAATTGCGAATACAAAAACTTTAAAACTGAATATGATGATATAAAAATGAATTTTTGGATCGCAATTTTTGTATCGCAAAACTGGATATGAATTTTTAATTAATCTACTTATAAATGTGACTTTATTAGAATGCATGATTTGATTATTCTACCAAAAGTATAGTTTATGTCTAAGGTTTATTTGTTTTCACAGGTATTTTCAGGAGTGATTAAGCTCGAGAACTGAGCTTGACAGTTGCAGAAATTAAATTTACGTAGTCTGAAATTCCTTTAGATCATGACAAAAGAGAATGCACAATATGAAATTGCGAATACAAAAACTTTAAAACTGGATATGATGATATAAAAATGAATTTTTGGATCGCAATTTTTGTATCGCAAAACTGGATATGAATTTTTTAATTAATCTACTTATAAATGTGACTTTATTAGAATGCATGATTTGATTATTCTACCAAAAGTATAGTTTATATCTAAGGTTTATTTGTTTTTACAGGAATTTTCAGGAGTGATTAAGCTCGAGAACTGAGCTTGACAGTTGCAGAAATTAAATTTACGTAGTCTGAAATTCCTTTAGATCCTGACAAAACAGAATGCACAATATGAAATTGCGAATACAAAAACTTTAAAACTGGATATGATGATATAAAAATGAACTTTTGGATCGCAATTTTTGTATCGCAAAACTGGATATGAATTTTTTAATTAATCTACTTATAAATGTGACTTTATTAGAATGCATGATTTGATTTTTCTACCAAAAGGTTAGTTTATATATAAGTTTTATTTGTTTTCACAGGTATTTTCAAGAGTGATTAAGCTCGAGAACTGAGCTTGACAGTTGCAGAAATTAAATTTACGTAGTCTGAAATTCCTTTAGATCATGACAAAAGAGAATGCGCAATATGAAATTGCGAATACAAAAACTTTAAAACTGGATATGATGATATAAAAATGAATTTTTGGATCGCAATTTTTGTATCGCAAAACTGGATATGAATTTTTTAATTAATCTACTTATAAATGTGACTTTATTAGAATGCATGATTTGATTATTCTACCAAAAGTATAGTTTATATCGAAGGTTTATTTGTTTTTACAGGTATTTTCAGGAGTGATTATGCTCGAGAACTGAGCTTGACAGTTGCAGAAATTAAATTTACGTAGTCTGAAATTCCTTTAGATCCTGACAAAACAGAATGCACAATAGGAAATTGCGAATACAAACACTTTAAAACTGGATATGATGATATAAAAATGAACTTTTGGATCGCAATTTTTGTATCGCAAAACTGGATATGAATTTTTTAATTAATCTACTTATAAATGTGACTTTATTAGACTGCATGATTTGATTATTCTACCAAAAGTATAGTTTATATCTAAGGTTTATTTGTTTTCACAGGTATTTTCAGGAGTGATTAAGCTCGAGAACTGAGCTTGACAGTTGCAGAAATTAAATTTACGTAGTCTGAAATTCCTTTAGATCATGACAAAAGAGAATGCGCAATATGAAATTGCGACTACAAAAACTTTAAAACTGGATATGATGATATAAAAATGAATTTTTGGATCGCAATTTTTGTATCGCAAAACTGGATATGAATTTTTTAATTAATCTACTTATAAATGTGACTTTATTAGAATGCATGATTTGATTATTCTACCAAAAGTATAGTTTATATCTAAGGTTTATTTGTTTTTACAGGTATTTTCAGGAGTGATTAAGGTCGAGAACTGAGCTTGACAGTTGCAGAAATTAAATTTACGTAGTCTGAAATTCCTTTAGATCCTGACAAAACAGAATGCACAATATGAAATTGCGAATACAAAAACTTTAAAACTGGATATGATGATATAAAAATGAATTTTTGGATCGCAATTTTTGTATCGCAAAACTGGATATGAATTTTTTAATTAATCTACTTATAAATGTGACTTTATTAGAATGCATGATTTGATTATTCTGCCAAAAGTATAGTTTATATCTAAGGTTTATTTGTTTTTACAGGTATTTTCAGGAGTGATTAAGCTCGAGAACTGAGCTTGACAGTTGCAGAAATTAAATTTACGTAGTCTGAAATTCCTTTAGATCCTGACAAAACAGAATGCACAATATGAAATTGCGAATACAAAAACTTTAAAACTGGATATGATGATATAAAAACGAACTTTTGGATCGCAATTTTTGTATCGCAAAACTGGATATGAATTTTTTAATTAATCTACTTATAAATGTGACTTTATTAGAATGCATGATTTGATTTTTCTACCAAAAGGTTAGTTTATATATAAGTTTTATTTGTTTTCACAGGTATTTTCAAGAGTGATTAAGCTCGAGAACTGAGCTTGACAGTTGCAGAAATTAAATTTACGTAGTCTGAAATTCCTTTAGATCATGACAAAAGAGAATGCGCAATATGAAATTGCGAATACAAAAACTTTAAAACTGGATATGATGATATAAAAATGAATTTTTGGATCGCAATTTTTGTATCGCAAAACTGGATATGAATTTTTTAATTAATCTACTTATAAATGTGACTTTATTAGAATGCATGATTTGATTATTCTACCAGAAGTATAGTTTATATCGAAGGTTTATTTGTTTTTACAGGTATTTTCAGGAGTGATTAAGCTCGAGAACTGAGCTTGACAGTTGCAGAAATTAAATTTACGTAGTCTGAAATTCCTTTAGATCCTGACAAAACAGAATGCACAATATGAAATTGCGAATACAAAAACTTTAAAACTGGATATGATGATATAAAAATGAACTTTTGGATCGCAATTTTTGTATCGCAAAACTGGATATGAATTTTTTAATTAATCTACTTATAAATGTGACTTTATTAGACTGCATGATTTGATTATTCTACCAAAAGTATAGTTTATATCTAAGGTTTATTTGTTTTCACTGGTATTTTCAGGAGTGATTAAGCTCGAGAACTGAGCTTGACAGTTGCAGAAATTAAATTTACGTAGTCTGAAATTCCTTTAGATCATGACAAAAGAGAATGCGCAATATGAAATTGCGACTACAAAAACTTTAAAACTGGATATGATGATATAAAAATGAATTTTTGGATCGCAATTTTTGTATCGCAAAACTGGATATGAATTTTTTAATTAATCTACTTATAAATGTGACTTTATTAGAATGCATGATTTGATTATTCTACCAAAAGTATAGTTTATATCTAAGGTTTATTTGTTTTTACAGGTATTTTCTGGAGTGATTAAGGTCGAGAACTGAGCTTGACAGTTGCAGAAATTAAATTTACGTAGTCTGAAATTCCTTTAGACCCTGACAAAACAGAATGCACAATATGAAATTGCGAATACAAAAACTTTAAAACTGGATATGATGATATAAAAATGAATTTTTGGATCGCAATTTTTGTATCGCAAAACTGGATATGAATTTTTTAATTAATCAACTTATAAATGTGTCTTTATTAGAATGCATGATTTGATTATTCTACAAAAAGTATAGTTTATATCTAAGGTTTATTTGTTTTCACAGGTATTTTCAGGAGTGATTAAGCTCGAGAACTGAGCTTGACAGTTGCAGAAATTAAATTTACGTAGTCTGAAATTCCTTTAGATCATGACAAAAGAGAATGCACAATATGAAATTGCGAATACAAAAACTTTAAAACTGGATATGATGATATAAAAATGAATTTTTGGATCGCAATTTTTGTATCGCAAAACTGGATATGAATTTTTTAATTAATCTACTTATAAATGTGACTTTATTAGAATGCATGATTTGATTATTCTACCAAAAGTATAGTTTATATCTAAGGTTTATTTGTTTTTACAGGAATTTTCAGGAGTGATTAAGCTCGAGAACTGAGCTTGACAGTTGCAGAAATTAAATTTACGTAGTCTGAAATTCCTTTAGATCCTGACAAAACAGAATGCACAATATGAAATTGCGAATACAAAAATTTTAAAACTGGATATGATGATATAAAAATGAACTTTTGGATCGCAATTTTTGTATCGCAAAACTGGATATGAATTTTTTAATTAATCTACTTATAAATGTGACTTTATTAGAATGCATGATTTGATTATTCTACCAAAAGTATAGTTTATATCGAAGGTTTATTTGTTTTTACAGGTATTTTCAGGAGTGATTAAGCTCGAGAACTGAGCTTGACAGTTGCAGAAATTAAATTTACGTAGTCTGAAATTCCTTTAGATCCTGACAAAACAGAATGCACAATATGAAATTGCGAATACAAAAACTTTAAAACTGGATATGATGATATAAAAATGAATTTTTGGATCGCACTTTTTGTATCGCAAAACTGGATATGAATTTTTTAATTAATCTACTTATAAATGTGACTTTATTAGAATGCATGATTTGATTATACTACCAAAAGTATAGTTTATATCTAAGGTTTATTTGTTTTTACAGGTATTTTCAGGAGTGATTAAGCTCGAGAACTGAGCTTGACGGTTGCAGAAATTAAATTTACGTAGTCTGAAATTCCTTTAGATCCTGACAAAACAAAATGCACAATATGAAATTGCGAATACAAAAACTTTAAAACTGGATATGATGATATAAAAATGAATTTTTGAATCGCAATTTTTGTATCGCAAAACTGGATATGAATTTTTTAATTAATCTACTTATAAATGTGACTTTATTAGAATGCATGATTTGATTATTCTACCTAAAGTATAGTTTATATCTAAGGTTTATTTGTTTTTACAGGTATTTTCAGGAGTGATTAAGCTCGAGAACTGAGCTTGACAGTTGCAGAAATTAAATTTACGTAGTCTGAAATTCCTTTAGATCCTGACAAAACAGAATGCACAATATGAAATTGCGAATACAAAAACTTTAAAACTGGATATGATGATATAAAAATGAATTTTTGGATCGCAAAACTGGATATGAATTTTTTAATTAATCTACTTATAAATGTGACTTTATTAGAATGCATGATTTGATTATTCTACCAAAAGTATAGTTTATATCTAAGGTTTATTTGTTTTTACAGGTATTTTCAGGAGTGATTAAGCTCGAGAACTGAGCTTGACAGTTGCAGAAATTAAATTTACGTAGTCTGAAATTCCTTTAGATCCTGACAAAACAGAATGCACAATATGAAATTGCGAATACAAAAACTTTAAAACTGGATATGATGATATAAAAATGAATTTTTGGATCGCAATTTTTGTATCGCAAAACTGGATATGAATTTTTTAAGTAATCTACTTATAAATGTGACTTTATTAGAATGCATGATTTGATTATTCTACCAAAAGTATAGTTTATATCTAAGGTTTATTTGTTTTTACAGGTATTTTCAGGAGTGATTAAGCTCGAGAACTGAGCTTGACTGTTGCAGAAATTAAATTTACGTAGTCTGAAATTCCTTTAGATCCTGACAAAACAGAATGCACAATATGAAATTGCGAATACAAAAACTTTAAAACTGGATATGATGATATAAAAATGAATTTTTGGATCGCAATTTTTGTATCGCAAAACTGGATATGAATTTTTTAATTAATCTACTTATAAATGTGACTTTATTAGAATGCATGATTTGATTATTCTACCAAAAGTATAGTTTATATCTAAGGTTTATTTGTTTTTACAGGTATTTTCAGGAGTGATTAAGCTCGAGAACTGAGCTTGACAGTTGCAGAAATTAAATTTACGTAGTCTGAATTTCCTTTAGATCCTGACAAAACAGAATGCACAATATGAAATTGCGAATACAAAAACTTTAAAACTGGATATGATGATATAAAAATGATTTTTTGGATCGCAATTTTTGTATCGCAAAACTGGATATGAATTTTTTAATTAATCTACTTATAAATGTGACTTTATTAGAATGCATGATTTGATTTTTCTACCAAAAGGTTAGTTTATATATAAGTTTTATTTGTTTTCACAGGTATTTTCAAGAGTGATTAAGCTCGAGAACTGAGCTTGACAGTTGCAGAAATTAAATTTACGTAGTCTGAAATTCCTTTAGATCATGAATAAAAGAGAATGCGCAATATGAAATTGCGAATACAAAAACTTTAAAACTGGATATGATGATATAAAAATGAATTTTTGGATCGCAATTTTTGTATCGCAAAACTGGATATGAATTTTTTAATTAATCTACTTATAAATGTGACTTTATTAGAATGCATGATTTGATTATTCTACCAAAAGTATAGTTTATATCGAAGGTTTATTTGTTTTTACAGGTATTTTCAGGAGTGATTATGCTCGAGAACTGAGCTTGACAGTTGCAGAAATTAAATTTACGTAGTCTGAAATTCCTTTAGATCCTGACAAAACAGAATGCACAATATGAAATTGCGAATACAAACACTTTAAAACTGGATATGATGATATAAAAATGAACTTTTGGATCGCAATTTTTGTATCGCAAAACTGGATATGAATTTTTTAATTAATCTACTTATAAATGTGACTTTATTAGACTGCATGATTTGATTATTCTACCAAAAGTATAGTTTATATCTAAGGTTTATTTGTTTTCACAGGTATTTTCAGGAGTGATTAAGCTCGAGAACTGAGCTTGACAGTTGCAGAAATTAAATTTACGTAGTCTGAAATTCCTTTAGATCATGACAAAAGAGAATGCGCAATATGAAATTGCGACTACAAAAACTTTAAAACTGGATATGATGATATAAAAATGAATTTTTGGATCGCAATTTTTGTATCGCAAAACTGGATATGAATTTTTTAATTAATCTACTTATAAATGTGACTTTATTAGAATGCATGATTTGATTATTCTACCAAAAGTATAGTTTATATCTAAGGTTTATTTGTTTTTACAGGTATTTTCAGGAGTGATTAAGGTCGAGAACTGAGCTTGACAGTTGCAGAAATTAAATTTACGTAGTCTGAAATTCCTTTAGATCCTGACAAAACAGAATGCACAATATGAAATTGCGAATACAAAAACTTTAAAACTGGATATGATGATATAAAAATGAATTTTTGGATCGCAATTTTTGTATCGCAAAACTGGATATGAATTTTTTAATTAATCTACTTATAAATGTGACTTTATTAGAATGCATGATTTGATTATTCTACCAAAAGTATAGTTTATATCTAAGGTTTATTTGTTTTTACAGGTATTTTCAGGAGTGATTAAGCTCGAGAACTGAGCTTGACAGTTGCAGAAATTAAATTTACGTAGTCTGAAATTCCTTTAGATCCTGACAAAACAGAATGCACAATATGAAATTGCGAATACAAAAACTTTAAAACTGGATATGATGATATAAAAACGAACTTTTGGATCGCAATTTTTGTATCGCAAAACTGGATATGAATTTTTTAATTAATCTACTTATAAATGTGACTTTATTAGAATGCATGATTTGATTTTTCTACCAAAAGGTTAGTTTATATATAAGTTTTATTTGTTTTCACAGGTATTTTCAAGAGTGATTAAGCTCGAGAACTGAGCTTGACAGTTGCAGAAATTAAATTTACGTAGTCTGAAATTCCTTTAGATCATGACAAAAGAGAATGCGCAATATGAAATTGCGAATACAAAAACTTTAAAACTGGATATGATGATATAAAAATGAATTTTTGGATCGCAATTTTTGTATCGCAAAACTGGATATGAATTTTTTAATTAATCTACTTATAAATGTGACTTTATTAGAATGCATGATTTGATTATTCTACCAGAAGTATAGTTTATATCGAAGGTTTATTTGTTTTTACAGGTATTTTCAGGAGTGATTAAGCTCGAGAACTGAGCTTGACAGTTGCAGAAATTAAATTTACGTAGTCTGAAATTCCTTTAGATCCTGACAAAACAGAATGCACAATATGAAATTGCGAATACAAAAACTTTAAAACTGGATATGATGATATAAAAATGAACTTTTGGATCGCAATTTTTGTATCGCAAAACTGGATATGAATTTTTTAATTAATCTACTTATAAATGTGACTTTATTAGACTGCATGATTTGATTATTCTACCAAAAGTATAGTTTATATCTAAGGTTTATTTGTTTTCACTGGTATTTTCAGGAGTGATTAAGCTCGAGAACTGAGCTTGACAGTTGCAGAAATTAAATTTACGTAGTCTGAAATTCCTTTAGATCATGACAAAAGAGAATGCGCAATATGAAATTGCGACTACAAAAACTTTAAAACTGGATATGATGATATAAAAATGAATTTTTGGATCGCAATTTTTGTATCGCAAAACTAGATATGAATTTTTTAATTAATCTACTTATAAATGTGACTTTATTAGAATGCATGATTTGATTATTCTACCAAAAGTATAGTTTATATCTAAGGTTTATTTGTTTTTACAGGTATTTTCTGGAGTGATTAAGGTCGAGAACTGAGCTTGACAGTTGCAGAAATTAAATTTACGTAGTCTGAAATTCCTTTAGACCCTGACAAAACAGAATGCACAATATGAAATTGCGAATACAAAAACTTTAAAACTGGATATGATGATATAAAAATGAATTTTTGGATCGCAATTTTTGTATCGCAAAACTGGATATGAATTTTTTAATTAATCAACTTATAAATGTGACTTTATTAGAATGCATGATTTGATTATTCTACAAAAAGTATAGTTTATATCTAAGGTTTATTTGTTTTTACAGGTATTTTCAGGAGTGATTAAGCTCGAGAACTGAGCTTGACAGTTGCAGAAATTAAATTTACGTAGTCTGAAATTCCTTTAGATCCTGACAAAACAGAATGCACAATATGAAATTGCGAATACAAAAACTTTAAAACTGGATATGATGATATAAAAATGAATTTTTGGATCGCAATTTTTGTATCGCAAAACTGGATATGAATTTTTAATTAATCTACTTATAAATGTGACTTTATTAGAATGCATGATTTGATTATTCTACCAAAAGTATAGTTTATGTCTAAGGTTTATTTGTTTTCACAGGTATTTTCAGGAGTGATTAAGCTCGAGAACTGAGCTTGACAGTTGCAGAAATTAAATTTACGTAGTCTGAAATTCCTTTAGATCATGACAAAAGAGAATGCACAATATGAAATTGCGAATACAAAAACTTTAAAACTGGATATGATGATATAAAAATGAATTTTTGGATCGCAATTTTTGTATCGCAAAACTGGATATGAATTTTTTAATTAATCTACTTATAAATGTGACTTTATTAGAATGCATGATTTGATTATTCTACCAAAAGTATAGTTTATATCTAAGGTTTATTTGTTTTTACAGGAATTTTCAGGAGTGATTAAGCTCGAGAACTGAGCTTGACAGTTGCAGAAATTAAATTTACGTAGTCTGAAATTCCTTTAGATCCTGACAAAACAGAATGCACAATATGAAATTGCGAATACAAAAACTTTAAAACTGGATATGATGATATAAAAATGAACTTTTGGATCGCAATTTTTGTATCGCAAAACTGGATATGAATTTTTTAATTAATCTACTTATAAATGTGACTTTATTAGAATGCATGATTTGATTATTCTACCAAAAGTATAGTTTATATCGAAGGTTTATTTGTTTTTACAGGTATTTTCAGGAGTGATTAAGCTCGAGAACTGAGCTTGACAGTTGCAGAAATTAAATTTACGTAGTCTGAAATTCCTTTAGATCCTGACAAAACAGAATGCACAATATGAAATTGCGAATACAAAAACTTTAAAACTGGATATGATGATATAAAAATGAATTTTTGGATCGCACTTTTTGTATCGCAAAACTGGATATGAATTTTTTAATTAATCTACTTATAAATGTGACTTTATTAGAATGCATGATTTGATTATACTACCAAAAGTATAGTTTATATCTAAGGTTTATTTGTTTTTACAGGTATTTTCAGGAGTGATTAAGCTCGAGAACTGAGCTTGACGGTTGCAGAAATTAAATTTACGTAGTCTGAAATTCCTTTAGATCCTGACAAAACAAAATGCACAATATGAAATTGCGAATACAAAAACTTTAAAACTGGATATGATGATATAAAAATGAATTTTTGAATCGCAATTTTTGTATCGCAAAACTGGATATGAATTTTTTAATTAATCTACTTATAAATGTGACTTTATTAGAATGCATGATTTGATTATTCTACCTAAAGTATAGTTTATATCTAAGGTTTATTTGTTTTTACAGGTATTTTCAGGAGTGATTAAGCTCGAGAACTGAGCTTGACAGTTGCAGAAATTAAATTTACGTAGTCTGAAATTCCTTTAGATCCTGACAAAACAGAATGCACAATATGAAATTGCGAATACAAAAACTTTAAAACTGGATATGATGATATAAAAATGAATTTTTGGATCGCAAAACTGGATATGAATTTTTTAATTAATCTACTTATAAATGTGACTTTATTAGAATGCATGATTTGATTATTCTACCAAAAGTATAGTTTATATCTAAGGTTTATTTGTTTTTACAGGTATTTTCAGGAGTGATTAAGCTCGAGAACTGAGCTTGACAGTTGCAGAAATTAAATTTACGTAGTCTGAAATTCCTTTAGATCCTGACAAAACAGAATGCACAATATGAAATTGCGAATACAAAAACTTTAAAACTGGATATGATGATATAAAAATGAATTTTTGGATCGCAATTTTTGTATCGCAAAACTGGATATGAATTTTTTAAGTAATCTACTTATAAATGTGACTTTATTAGAATGCATGATTTGATTATTCTACCAAAAGTATAGTTTATATCTAAGGTTTATTTGTTTTTACAGGTATTTTCAGGAGTGATTAAGCTCGAGAACTGAGCTTGACTGTTGCAGAAATTAAATTTACGTAGTCTGAAATTCCTTTAGATCCTGACAAAACAGAATGCACAATATGAAATTGCGAATACAAAAACTTTAAAACTGGATATGATGATATAAAAATGAATTTTTGGATCGCAATTTTTGTATCGCAAAACTGGATATGAATTTTTTAATTAATCTACTTATAAATGTGACTTTATTAGAATGCATGATTTGATTATTCTACCAAAAGTATAGTTTATATCTAAGGTTTATTTGTTTTTACAGGTATTTTCAGGAGTGATTAAGCTCGAGAACTGAGCTTGACAGTTGCAGAAATTAAATTTACGTAGTCTGAATTTCCTTTAGATCCTGACAAAACAGAATGCACAATATGAAATTGCGAATACAAAAACTTTAAAACTGGATATGATGATATAAAAATGATTTTTTGGATCGCAATTTTTGTATCGCAAAACTGGATATGAATTTTTTAATTAATCTACTTATAAATGTGACTTTATTAGAATGCATGATTTGATTTTTCTACCAAAAGGTTAGTTTATATATAAGTTTTATTTGTTTTCACAGGTATTTTCAAGAGTGATTAAGCTCGAGAACTGAGCTTGACAGTTGCAGAAATTAAATTTACGTAGTCTGAAATTCCTTTAGATCATGACAAAAGAGAATGCGCAATATGAAATTGCGAATACAAAAACTTTAAAACTGGATATGATGATATAAAAATGAATTTTTGGATCGCAATTTTTGTATCGCAAAACTGGATATGAATTTTTTAATTAATCTACTTATAAATGTGACTTTATTAGAATGCATGATTTGATTATTCTACCAAAAGTATAGTTTATATCGAAGGTTTATTTGTTTTTACAGGTATTTTCAGGAGTGATTAAGCTCGAGAACTGAGCTTGACAGTTGCAGAAATTAAATTTACGTAGTCTGAAATTCCTTTAGATCCTGACAAAACAGAATGCACAATATGAAATTGCGAATACAAAAACTTTAAAACTGGATATGATGATATAAAAATGAACTTTTGGATCGCAATTTTTGTATCGCAAAACTGGATATGAATTTTTTAATTAATCTACTTATAAAAGTGACTTTATTAGACTGCATGATTTGATTATTCTACCAAAAGTATAGTTTATATCTAAGGTTTATTTGTTTTCACAGGTATTTTCAGGAGTGATTAAGCTCGAGAACTGAGCTTGACGGTTGCAGAAATTAAATTTACGTAGTCTGAAATTCCTTTAGATCCTGACAAAACAAAATGCACAATATGAAATTGCGAATACAAAAACTTTAAAACTGGATATGATGATATAAAAATGAATTTTTGAATCGCAATTTTTGTATCGCAAAACTGGATATGAATTTTTTAATTAATCTACTTATAAATGTGACTTTATTAGAATGCATGATTTGATTATTCTACCTAAAGTATAGTTTATATCTAAGGTTTATTTGTTTTTACAGGTATTTTCAGGAGTGATTAAGCTCGAGAACTGAGCTTGACAGTTGCAGAAATTAAATTTACGTAGTCTGAAATTCCTTTAGATCCTGACAAAACAGAATGCACAATATGAAATTGCGAATACAAAAACTTTAAAACTGGATATGATGATATAAAAATGAATTTTTGGATCGCAAAACTGGATATGAATTTTTTAATTAATCTACTTATAAATGTGACTTTATTAGAATGCATGATTTGATTATTCTACCAAAAGTATAGTTTATATCTAAGGTTTATTTGTTTTTACAGGTATTTTCAGGAGTGATTAAGCTCGAGAACTGAGCTTGACAGTTGCAGAAATTAAATTTACGTAGTCTGAAATTCCTTTAGATCCTGACAAAACAGAATGCACAATATGAAATTGCGAATACAAAAACTTTAAAACTGGATATGATGATATAAAAATGAACTTTTGGATCGCAATTTTTGTATCGCAAAACTGGATATGAATTTTTTAATTAATCTACTTATAAATGTGACTTTATTAGAATGCATGATTTGATTTTTCTACCAAAAGGTTAGTTTATATATAAGTTTTATTTGTTTTCACAGGTATTTTCAAGAGTGATTAAGCTCGAGAACTGAGCTTGACAGTTGCAGAAATTAAATTTACGTAGTCTGAAATTCCTTTAGATCATGACAAAAGAGAATGCGCAATATGAAATTGCGAATACAAAAACTTTAAAACTGGATATGATGATATAAAAATGAATTTTTGGATCGCAATTTTTGTATCGCAAAACTGGATATGAATTTTTTAATTAATCTACTTATAAATGTGACTTTATTAGAATGCATGATTTGATTATTCTACCAAAAGTATAGTTTATATCGAAGGTTTATTTGTTTTTACAGGTATTTTCAGGAGTGATTAAGCTCGAGAACTGAGCTTGACAGTTGCAGAAATTAAATTTACGTAGTCTGAAATTCCTTTAGATCCTGACAAAACATAATGCACAATATGAAATTGCGAATACAAAAACTTTAAAACTGGATATGATGATATAAAAATGAACTTTTGGATCGCAATTTTTGTATCGCAAAACTGGATATGAATTTTTTAATTAATCTACTTATAAAAGTGACTTTATTAGACTGCATGATTTGATTATTCTACCAAAAGTATAGTTTATATCTAAGGTTTATTTGTTTTCACAGGTATTTTCAGGAGTGATTAAGCTCGAGAACTGAGCTTGACAGTTGCAGAAATTAAATTTACGTAGTCTGAAATTCCTTTAGATCCTGACAAAACAGAATGCACAATATGAAATTGCGAATACAAAAACTTTAAAACTGGATATGATGATATAAAAATGAATTTTTGGATCGCACTTTTTGTATCGCAAAACTGGATATGAATTTTTTAATTAATCTACTTATAAATGTGACTTTATTAGAATGCATGATTTGATTATACTACCAAAAGTATAGTTTATATCTAAGGTTTATTTGTTTTTACAGGTATTTTCAGGAGTGATTAAGCTCGAGAACTGAGCTTGACGGTTGCAGAAATTAAATTTACGTAGTCTGAAATTCCTTTAGATCCTGACAAAACAAAATGCACAATATGAAATTGCGAATACAAAAACTTTAAAACTGGATATGATGATATAAAAATGAATTTTTGAATCGCAATTTTTGTATCGCAAAACTGGATATGAATTTTTTAATTAATCTACTTATAAATGTGACTTTATTAGAATGCATGATTTGATTATTCTACCTAAAGTGTAGTTTATATCTAAGGTTTATTTGTTTTTACAGGTATTTTCAGGAGTGATTAAGCTCGAGAACTGAGCTTGACAGTTGCAGAAATTAAATTTACGTAGTCTGAAATTCCTTTAGATCCTGACAAAACAGAATGCACAATATGAAATTGCGAATACAAAAACTTTAAAACTGGATATGATGATATAAAAATGAATTTTTGGATCGCAAAACTGGATATGAATTTTTTAATTAATCTACTTATAAATGTGACTTTATTAGAATGCATGATTTGATTATTCTACCAAAAGTATAGTTTATATCTAAGGTTTATTTGTTTTTACAGGTATTTTCAGGAGTGATTAAGCTCGAGAACTGAGCTTGACTGTTGCAGAAATTAAATTTACGTAGTCTGAAATTCCTTTAGATCCTGACAAAACAGAATGCACAATATGAAATTGCGAATACAAAAACTTTAAAACTGGATATGATGATATAAAAATGAATTTTTGGATCGCAATTTTTGTATCGCAAAACTGGATATGAATTTTTTAATTAATCTACTTATAAATGTGACTTTATTAGAATGCATGATTTGATTATTCTACCAAAAGTATAGTTTATATCTAAGGTTTATTTGTTTTTACAGGTATTTTCAGGAGTGATTAAGCTCGAGAACTGAGCTTGACAGTTGCAGAAATTAAATTTACGTAGTCTGAAATTCCTTTAGATCCTGACAAAACAGAATGCACAATATGAAATTGCGAATACAAAAACTTTAAAACTGGATATGATGATATAAAAATGAATTTTTGGATCGCAATTTTTGTATCGCAAAACTGGATATGAATTTTTTAATTAATCTACTTATAAATGTGACTTTATTAGAATGCATGATTTGATTATTCTACCAAAAGTATAGTTTATATCTAAGGTTTATTTGTTTTTACAGGTATTTTCAGGAGTGATTAAGCTCGAGAACTGAGCTGGACAGTTGCAGAAATTAAATTTACGTAGTCCGAAATTCCTTTAGATCCTGACAAAACAGAATGCACAATATGAAATTGCGAATACAAAAACTTTAAAACTGGATATGATGATATAAAAATGAATTTTTGGATCGCAATTTTTGTATCGCAAAACTGGATATGAATTTTTTAATTAATCTACTTATAAATGTGACTTTATTAGAATGCATGTTTTGATTATTCTACCAAAAGTATAGTTTATGTCTAAGGTTTATTTGTTTTCACAGGTATTTTCAGGAGTGATTAAGCTCGAGAACTGAGCTTGACAGTTGCAGAAATTAAATTTACGTAGTCTGAAATTCCTTTAGATCATGACAAAAGAGAATGCACAATATGAAATTGCGAATACAAAAACTTTAAAACTGGATATGATGATATAAAAATGAATTTTTGGATCGCAATTTTTGTATCGCAAAACTGGATATGAATTTTTTAATTAATCTACTTATAAATGTGACTTTATTAGAATGCATGATTTGATTATTCTACCAAAAGTATAGTTTATATCTAAGGTTTATTTGTTTTTACAGGAATTTTCAGGAGTGATTAAGCTCGAGAACTGAGCTTGACAGTTGCAGAAATTAAATTTACGTAGTCTGAAATTCCTTTAGATCCTGACAAAACAGAATGCACAATATGAAATTGCGAATACAAAAACTTTAAAACTGGATATGATGATATAAAAATGAATTTTTGGATCGCAATTTTTGTATCGCAAAACTGGATATGAATTTTTTAATTAATCTACTTATAAATGTGACTTTATTAGAATGCATGATTTGATTATTCTACCAAAAGTACAGTTTATATCTAAGGTTAATTTGTTTTTACAGGTATTTCCAGGAGTGATTAAGCTCGAGAACTGAGCTTGACAGTTGCAGAAATTAAATTTACGTAGTCTGAAATTCCTTTAGATCCTGACAAAACAGAATGCACAATATGAAATTGCGAATACAAAAACTTTAAAACTGGATATGATGATATTAAAATGAACTTTTGGATCGCAATTTTTGTATCGCAAAACTGGATATGAATTTTTTAATTAATCTACTTATAAATGTGACTTTATTAGAATGCATGATTTGATTATTCTACCAAAAGGTTAGTTTATATATAAGTTTTATTTATTTTCACAGGTATTTTCAAGAGTGATTAAGCTCGAGAACTGAGCTTGACAGTTGCAGAAATTAAATTTACGTAGTCTGAAATTCCTTTAGATCATGACAAAAGAGAATGCGCAATATGAAATTGCGAATACAAAAACTTTAAAACTGGATATGATGATATAAAAATGAATTTTTGGATCGCAATTTTTGTATCGCAAAACTGGATATGAATTTTTTAATTAATCTACTTATAAGTGTGACTTTATTAGAATGCATGATTTGATTATTCTTCCAAAAGTATAGTTTATATCGAAGATTTATTTGTTTTTACAGGTATTTTCAGGAGTGATAAAGCTCGAGAACTGAGCTTGACAGTTGCAGAAATTAAATTTACGTAGTCTGAAATTCCTTTAGATCCTGACAAAACAGAATGCACAATATGAAATTGCGAATACAAAAACTTTAAAACTGGATATGATGATATAAAAATGAACTTTTGGATCGCAATTTTTGTATCGCAAAACTTCATATGAATTTTTTAATTAATCTACTTATAAATGTGACTTTATTAGACTGCATGATTTAATTATTCTACCAAAAGTATAGTTTATATCTAAGGTTTATTTGTTTTCACAGGTATTTTCAGGAGTGATTAAGCTCGAGAACTGAGCTTGACAGTTGCAGAAATTAAATTTACGTAGTCTGAAATTCCTTCAGATCATGACAAAAGAGAATGCGCAATATGAAATTGCGAATACAAAAACTTTAAAACTGGATATGATGATATAAAAATGAATTTTTGGATCGCAATTTTTGTATCGCAAAACTGGATATGAATTTTTTAATTAATCTACTTATAAATGTGACTTTATTAGAATGCATGATTTGATTATTCTACCAAAAGTATAGTTTATATCTAAGGTTTATTTGTTTTTACAGGTATTTTCTGGAGTGATTAAGCTCGAGAACTGAGCTTGACAGTTGCAGAAATTAAATTTACGTAGTCTGAAATTCCTTTAGATCCTGACAAAACAGAATGCACAATATGAAATTGCGAATACAAAAACTTTAAAACTGGATATGATGATATAAAAATGAATTTTTGGATCGCAATTTTTGTATCGCAAAACTGGATATGAATTTTTTAATTAATCTACTTATAAATGTGACTTTATTAGAATGCATGATTTGATTATTCTACCAAAAGTATAGTTTATATCTAAGGTTTATTTGTTTTTACAGGTATTTACAGGAGTGATTAAGCTCGAGAACTGAGCTTGACAGTTGCAGAAATTAAATTTACGTAGTCTGAAATTCCTTTAGATCCTGACAAAACGGAATGCACAATATGAAATTGCGAATACAAAAACTTTAAAACTGGATATGATGATATAAAAATGAATTTTTGGATCGCAATTTTTGTATCGCAAAACTGGATATGAATTTTTTAATTAATCTACTTATAAATGTGACTTTATTAGAATGCATGATTTGATTATTCTACCAAAAGTATAGTTTATATCTAAGGTTTATTTGTTTTCACAGGTATTTTCAGGAGTGATTAAGCTCGAGAACTGAGCTTGACAGTTGCAGAAATTAAATTTACGTAGTCTGAAATTCCTTTAGATCCTGACAAAACAGAATGCACAATATGAAATTGTGAATACAAAAACTTTAAAACTGGATATGATGATATAAAAATGAATTTTTGGATCGCAATTTTTGTATCGCAAAACTGGATATGAATTTTTTAATTAATCTACTTATAAATGTGACTTTATTAGACTGCATGATTTAATTATTCTACCAAAAGTATAGTTTATATCTAAGGTTTATTTGTTTTCACAGGTATTTTCAGGAGTGATTAAGCTCGAGAACTGAGCTTGACAGTTGCAGAAATTAAATTTACGTAGTCTGAAATTCCTTTAGATCATGACAAAAGAGAATGCGCAATATGAAATTGCGAATACAAAAACTTTAAAACTGGATATGATGATATAAAAATGAATTTTTGGATCGCAATTTTTGTATCGCAAAACTGGATATGAATTTTTTAATTAATCTACTTATAAATGTGACTTTATTAGAATGCATGATTTGATTATTCTTCCAAAAGTATAGTTTATATCGAAGATTTATTTGTTTTTACAGGTATTTTCAGGAGTGATAAAGCTCGAGAACTGAGCTTGACAGTTGCAGAAATTAAATTTACGTAGTCTGAAATTCCTTTAGATCCTGACAAAACAGAATGCACAATATGAAATTGCGAATACAAAAACTTTAAAACTGGATATGATGATATAAAAATGAACTTTTGGATCGCAATTTTTGTATCGCAAAACTGGATATGAATTTTTTAATTAATCTACTTATAAATGTGACTTTATTAGACTGCAGGATTTAATTATTCTACCAAAAGTATAGTTTATATCTAAGGTTTATTTGTTTTCACAGGTATTTTCAGGAGTGATTAAGCTCGAGAACTGAGCTTGACAGTTGCAGAAATTAAATTTACGTAGTCTGAAATTCCTTTAGATCATGACAAAAGAGAATGCGCAATATGAAATTGCGAATACAAAAACTTTAAAACTGGATATGATGATATAAAAATGAATTTTTGGATCGCAATTTTTGTATCGCAAAACTGGATATGAATTTTTTAATTAATCTACTTATAAATGTGACTTTATTAGAATGCATGATTTGATTATTCTACCAAAAGTATAGTTTATATCTAAGGTTTATTTGTTTTTACAGGTATTTTCAGGAGTGATTAAGCTCGAGAACTGAGCTTGACAGTTGCAGAAATTAAATTTACGTAGTCTGAAATTCCTTTAGATCATGACAAAAGAGAATGCGCAATATGAAATTGCGAATACAAAAACTTTAAAACTGGATATGATGATATAAAAATGAATTTTTGGATCGCAATTTTTGTATCGCAAAACTGGATATGAATTTTTTAATTAATCTACTTATAAATGTGACTTTATTAGAATGCATGATTTGATTATTCTACCAAAAGTATAGTTTATATCTAAGGTTTATTTGTTTTTACAGGTATTTTCTGGAGTGATTAAGCTCGAGAACTGAGCTTGACAGTTGCAGAAATTAAATTTACGTAGTCTGAAATTCCTTTAGATCCTGACAAAACAGAATGCACAATATGAAATTGCGAATACAAAAACTTTAAAACTGGGTATGATGATATAAAAATGAATTTTTGGATCGCAATTTTTGTATCGCAAAACTGGATATGAATTTTTTAATTAATCTACTTATAAATGTGACTTTATTAGAATGCATGATTTGATTATTCTACCAAAAGTATAGTTTATATCTAAGGTTTATTTGTTTTTACAGGTATTTACAGGAGTGATTAAGCTCGAGAACTGAGCTTGACAGTTGCAGAAATTAAACTTACGTAGTCTGAAATTCCTTTAGATCCTGACAAAACGGAATGCACAATATGAAATTGCGAATACAAAAACTTTAAAACTGGATATGATGATATAAAAATGAATTTTTGGATCGCAATTTTTGTATCGCAAAACTGGATATGAATTTTTTAATTAATCTACTTATAAATGTGACTTTATTAGAATGCATGATTTGATTATTCTACCAAAAGTATAGTTTATATCTAAGGTTTATTTGTTTTTACAGGTATTTTCAGGAGTGATTAAGCTCGAGAACTGAGCTTGACAGTTGCAGAAATTAAATTTACGTAGTCTGAAATTCCTTTAGATCCTGACAAAACAGAATGCACAATATGAAATTGTGAATACAAAAACTTTAAAACTGGATATGATGATATAAAAATGAATTTTTGGATCGCAATTTTTGTATCGCAAAACTGGATATGAATTTTTTAATTAATCTACTTATAAATGTGACTTTATTAGACTGCATGATTTAATTATTCTACCAAAAGTATAGTTTATATCTAAGGTTTATTTGTTTTCACAGGTATTTTCAGGAGTGATTAAGCTCGAGAACTGAGCTTGACAGTTGCAGAAATTAAATTTACGTAGTCTGAAATTCCTTTAGATCATGACAAAAGAGAATGCGCAATATGAAATTGCGAATACAAAAACTTTAAAACTGGATATGATGATATAAAAATGAATTTTTGGATCGCAATTTTTGTATCGCAAAACTGGATATGAATTTTTTAATTAATCTACTTATAAATGTGACTTTATTAGAATGCATGATTTGATTATTCTTCCAAAAGTATAGTTTATATCGAAGATTTATTTGTTTTTACAGGTATTTTCAGGAGTGATAAAGCTCGAGAACTGAGCTTGACAGTTGCAGAAATTAAATTTACGTAGTCTGAAATTCCTTTAGATCCTGACAAAACAGAATGCACAATATGAAATTGCGAATACAAAAACTTTAAAACTGGATATGATGATATAAAAATGAACTTTTGGATCGCAATTTTTGTATCGCAAAACTGGATATGAATTTTTTAATTAATCTACTTATAAATGTGACTTTATTAGACTGCATGATTTAATTATTCTACCAAAAGTATAGTTTATATCTAAGGTTTATTTGTTTTCACAGGTATTTTCAGGAGCGATTAAGCTCGAGAACTGAGCTTGACAGTTGCAGAAATTAAATTTACGTAGTCTGAAAGTCTGAAATTCCTTTAGATCATGACAAAAGAGAATGCGCAATATGAAATTGCGAATACAAAAACTTTAAAACTGGATATGATGATATAAAAATGAATTTTTGGATCGCAATTTTTGTATCGCAAAACTGGATATGAATTTTTTAATTAATCTACTTATAAATGTGACTTTATTAGAATGCATGATTTGATTATTCTACCAAAAGTATAGTTTATATCTAAGGTTTATTTGTTTTTACAGGTATTTTCAGGAGTGATTAAGCTCGAGAACTGAGCTTGACAGTTGCAGAAATTAAATTTACGTAGTCTGAAATTCCTTTAGATCCTGACAAAACAGAATGCACAATATGAAATTGCGAATACAAAAACTTTAAAACTGGATATGATGATATAAAAATGAATTTTTGGATCGCAATTTTTGTATCGCAAAACTGGATATGAATTTTTTAATTAATCTACTTATAAATGTGACTTTATTAGAATGCATGATTTGATTATTCTACCAAAAGTATAGTTTATATCTAAGGTTTATTTGTTTTTACAGGTATTTACAGGAGTGATTAAGCTCGAGAACTGAGCTTGACAGTTGCAGAAATTAAATTTACGTAGTCTGAAATTCCTTTAGATCCTGACAAAACAGAATGCACAATATGAAATTGTGAATACAAAAACTTTAAAACTGGATATGATGATTTAAAAATGAATTTTTGGATCGCAATTTTTGTATCGCAAAACTGGATATGAATTTTTTAATTAATCTACTTATAAATGTGACTTTATTAGACTGCATGATTTAATTATTCTACCAAAAGTATAGTTTATATCTAAGGTTTATTTGTTTTCACAGGTATTTTCAGGAGTGATTAAGCTCGAGAACTGAGCTTGACAGTTGCAGAAATTAAATTTACGTAGTCTGAAATTCCTTTAGATCATGACAAAAGAGAATGCGCAATATGAAATTGCGAATACAAAAACTTTAAAACTGGATATGATGATATAAAAATGAATTTTTGGATCGCAATTTTTGTATCGCAAAACTGGATATGAATTTTTTAATTAATCTACTTATAAATGTGACTTTATTAGAATGCATGATTTGATTATTCTACCAAAAGTATAGTTTATATCTAAGGTTTATTTGTTTTTACAGGTATTTTCAGGAGTGATTAAGCTCGAGAACTGAGCTTGACAGTTGCAGAAATTAAATTTACGTAGTCTGAAATTCCTTTAGATCCTGACAAAACAGAATGCACAATATGAAATTGCGAATACAAAAACTTTAAATCTGGATATGATGATATAAAAATGAATTTTTGGATCGCAATTTTTGTATCGCAAAACTGGATATGAATTTTTTAATTAATCTACTTATAAATGTGACTTTATTAGAATGCATGATTTGATTATTCTACCAAAAGTATAGTTTATATCTAAGGTTTATTTGTTTTTACAGGTATTTACAGGAGTGATTAAGCTCGAGAACTGAGCTTGACAGTTGCAGAAATTAAATTTACGTAGTCTGAAATTCCTTTAGATCCTGACAAAACAGAATGCACAATATGAAATTGCGAATACAAAAACTTTAAAACTGGATATGATGATATAAAAATGAATTTTTGGATCGCAATTTTTGTATCGCAAAACTGGATATGAATTTTTTAATTAATCTACTTATAAATGTGACTTTATTAGAATGCATGATTTGATTATTCTACCAAAAGTATAGTTTATATCTAAGGTTTATTTGTTTTTACAGGTATTTTCAGGAGTGATTAAGCTCGAGAACTGAGCTTGACAGTTGCAGAAATTAAATTTACGTAGTCTGAAATTCCTTTAGATCCTGACAAAACAGAATGCACAATATGAAATTGTGAATACAAAAACTTTAAAACTGGATATGATGATATAAAAATGAATTTTTGGATCGCAATTTTTGTATCGCAAAACTGGATATGAATTTTTTAATTAATCTACTTATAAATGTGACTTTATTAGAATGCATGATTTGATTATTCTACCAAAAGTATAGTTTATATCTAAGGTTTATTTGTTTTTACAGGTATTTTCAGGAGTGATTAAGCTTGAGAACTGAGCTTGACAGTTGCAGAAATTAAATTTACGTAGTCTGAAATTCCTTTAGATCCTGACAAAACAGAATGCACAATATGAAATTGCGAATACAAAAACTTTAAAACTGGATATGATGATATAAAAATGAATTTTTGGATCGCAAAACTGGATATGAATTTTTTAATTAATCTACTTATAAATGTGACTTTATTAGAATGCATGATTTGATTATTCTACCTAAAGTATAATAGTATTTTATATCTAAGCTCATAATTTTATTGGTTTTCTCAAGTATGCTTAGTAGAAGAATAAGTTCGGGAACTAAGCTTGACAGTTGATAAAAGGGCTGAAATTCCATCAGATCCCTGACAAATCTGAATGCAAAATATACAATTGCGAATACAAAAATTTTAAAACTGCGAATGATAAAATTTTTTTTAAAATTAATTTTGTTCTAAATATTGCTTTCATTTTAATTCTAATTGCTCTTTGAATCGTTATAAAATTGAGAAGTACATGAATAACACATGTCTAATCTCTAAAATAAGCTACCTTACAAAGAGAAAAAAAATGCAACTTTCAAATTAGAGTCTCATGGTCGATGAACCCTTTAAAAAGAAATTTGCGAAAATCACGAATGCATGCAGGAAAGTTCGATGTGGTTCGTAATGGAAAATATTCAACAATTCCCACTTTTTTAATACCCATAAATACACTCAGGACAACCTAAGTAATAATAAGTAGTTCTGTTACTATTTCTTTATTCCTATTGAATTCATGTTGTTTCACGTTTATTGAGTGGTAAAGCCAAAAGTAATAGTAGTTTGACTATTTCCTCCTTGCTTTTGTTACTCATAGCCTCACTCTCGCAGAAATAATGTTAGCTTTTGAAACTCAAAAAAGCTAAACACCTTATTTTTAGTGATTTCCTGGGAATAAGAAAAAATAGAATTTCGGTCGTTATAATTGTAGGATTGTTGTATTATGGAGAGGAGCATCGTACTAAAGAGCGTAGCCTATATATATATATATATATATATATATTTGTGTGTGTGTGAATGTGAAAAACTAGTGCTTCGCTCCTAACATCTTAATGTTCACAAATTTATTTTTTAAAGGTTATTGGTTATGATACTTTTAGTTACATGGAGAGGAAAAGTGCAAAAACCTCACCGGGATAGCACGATGAGAAAGGGATTATGATCCATCTGTCACTGAGTATATTTTATATCAATATGGTTATATCAATATTTTATATCAATGGTTGGTGCAATACGGAAGCAGAATTCGTTTCAACCAGCCGTAACTGGGACTCGTACTTGGGTCATCTCATTGGGAGATGAGTGCTCTATTTCCCCGAGCCACCGAATTTATTTAATTAGTCTTTTTACCGCAATTTAGTTTCCCAAATTCGTAATTTTTCCTTGGTTATTTTATTTAAAAGTATTTGATTTTTTCCCCCGGCCCAATCTTATGTATACAGTTTCATTTTTCTCGCACTAAATTTTTCATTTCTAAATTATGCATTATCTTTAATATTATTAAAAACAAAATTTAATTTATATTATTGAAGATATATATATATATATATATACAGTCCCTTGTCAGATTATTAGACGCACCTTAAGATTCTATGTAAAATCTTAATTATCAGGTGATACTATACAACATTATTGTTTTTACGCAGATGTAACTGGCCTGAACTTGTTTACGTTCGTGTATCAATTGGTCAACAGTGAAATGCAATACGTTCAAAATAAGTACAAATAGGAAGCATATAAAAAGTCTCCATAATAAAAACCCATTACATGTATGTTTAAATATAAAAGTATAGCATATAAACACGTGCAAAACATGCAATTATTAAAAAAATTCAGTGTATCCAATAATTTTGTCTAATTATTATAATATACTAATATAGTACCTGATATAATAAGTATTCTATATTTATTTTATATGCCATCTAATTTATTAAATCGTCGAATTTATATTATATATCGTCTAGTTTAACCCATTGATACACGAACGTAAACAAGTGCAAACCGGTTTCAGTCATGTAAAAACAATAAAGCCCTATTGCAATTAACAATTCAGATTTTACATAGAATCTTTTAGTGCGTCAAATAATTTACCTGGGACTGTATATATATCTTCCTAGTGACTATATTTTGGGAATAATGAGGAAAAATAAATCACGTAAATTTGCTGATTTTCCTTCAGGTATAACGAAAATAAAAAAAAATAAAGTTGTGACAATTAAATTAATTATTGAAGCTGTGGCAAATAATATATAGCGGATATTGTTTCATTACCATTAAACAACTAGCACTAAAAATGGAGTTACATATTTATTGTAAGATAATTAATCGTTTGACAGTGATTGCGCAGTGAGCATGATTTGTCTTTTGACAGAGAATATGATTTTATTTGCATTCGTTTTTGATCGCAAAAATATGTTCATCTATCATCTGCTGTCTTTCTCAACAACATTCTCCAGTAAATCCAGCAGAGCTGAAATCTGTGGATTCAATTCATCTTGGAAAGAGTGACTAGTCTTCTTCTCCAGAATTCGTGACTTTAATTCTGTGACTGTATTTAGGGATAGAGGCGAGGACCACATTACGATTTCTTTCACGTTATTCCAGTCAGCATCGGTCAGTGATTGCTTTAAGATTAGATCCTTTTTAATTCCTTTCTCAGATAATATAAGTTCATTTTTGTATCGCTTCTCTTCATTGATATTATCAAAAGATGCATTCAAAAGTAAGGTGGCACTTTCTAGAAAACCTTTACTCAGTGCATACTCTATACAACTACGACAAATAAGTCGAAATTCTGAAACATTTTCAAGAGAAGACAAGTTGTAGTTTATAAATTTTTGTAACACATAGTCTTCTCTTTTTGATATAATGAACGGCATGTCTATGAATCGCTTGAAAAAATAATTATTCAATTTTCGTAAAAAGTCTGCTTTAAATTGTTGAATTTCCTCTCCCGTCTGGAAATACCAATTCAGAAACTGGTCCACACGCTCATAATTGGACAAAAATATTAATGTCAAATAGATAACATGTGGAGATGATATTGTTTTCTTAAAGGTTTCAATTCGGACAGATTGATATACCCATCTCAAGAAGGACTCAGCTGCTTGGATGTTACCATCGCATATCCACTCAATACAAATATGCCAATCGCTAAATCTAATAAGCCACGATATTATCAGCCTATTTCGCTCTCTTTGCTCTATAAGATTGATTTTATGGGGATAACATTCTGGAGGCAAGGTAGTTTTTGATAATAACACGTGAAGAGAATTCAGATTGCTTGAATAAATAGCACGATTGAATTCAGGCCTACCAAACATAAAGCAAATAAACAGTTTAATCTCTTCTATGGAAGCATCATTTATTATCCTAACAGCCATGTTCAGATTTTGTAATTCCAGCAACTGTAACAACACTTCGACGCAAAAAAATTTATTTTTTAGAAACGATTGTCTTAGTCTTAATGGACTGGCACTCCATATTTCTTTAAAAATCATTATTTCATTTCCCATTTTACTCATCTTAAAACTAATATTCAGCATTATACATGAATAAATGTCTTCTTGAAGATTATCCAATAGTTCAAAAATAGTGGACAAGAATATTCTTTGATATGGCCAACTTTCGAACAAAAACACTAATACGCGAGAATGATTCCGAAAAAATTCGGTCATTTGAGTTAAACGATGGACATAAGATAATAAAAAACATAAAACATCTAAAGCTTCTGAAGAATCCTGATAGGGTGAATGATCTAGAAAATCAATAAATCGAGTAGCTTGCAAAAGCCACTTATTCAAATGATCGTTTTTCTCCTGTTCCGACAATTTCTTCCAAAAATACTTTAGGGCAACTATGTTACCAATTCGAATCGTGTAAGCAATCATATTTACATCAATACTAAACTTATCATCGTATATGTTTTCATAATCTATGAGTCTAGTTAGAAAACTCCCTAAATTATTCTCGAGGACACATGTCCAATATGTTATCAAATCATCACTGTGCATTCTAAAGCTGTTTCTAAATTGTTCTGGAATTTTCTCCCACAAAATTGAAGCACATTCTCCTAAACAGTGAGAGCAGGCTATCTCATACAAATCGCAAACATCTAAGCTTCCTAAGCTTCCATTATCGAATAGTTCCGTCAGGGATTTCACTATGTCAACTGTCCCCTCAACTGTCCAATAAATTGTACCACGTTTCATGCAATACTCACAAAGTTTTCTTTGATATCCTGTCCATCTACAGTAACTACGAAGCGCTTTCAACCACTGCCACTTAATTGGTCGAATAACGTATGAGATTTCGGTCTTCAGCGACGAGGGTAAAGAGCTATCGGACAATTTATTTAATATTCTTCTCTCCAACTCAGCCATATCTCTGTTATAGTTTGAGAAAGAAGATAAGAAAGAAGATGTTATTTCATTTCTTACATCAGGCGACGTCCATAGCCCAATTGCAATCGACACTACTGCAATACGCTGCAGGGAAGGAGGTTCAGAAAAATGGTTTATGAAGTCAGCTCTTTCAGTCGATTCTGTTTTTAATGTTTTGAGTGTCCAACTTCTAGATCTACGGACGCCATCTGTAAAATGCAATTCGAAATTTAGTTTTGAATTAAAGATAAGAATAAAAAGAGTTCAAAGAACGTAATTCATACATAATTGATCGATACAAAGTCATACATTTAATCTACATGTTAAGGAGAAATGAAGTATTGCTTACAATACTTGCGCTATGTCTAATGCAATTTAGTAAATTTTTCTTTTAAACGCAAATTGGTATACTTTTTTTTTTTTTTTAACTTAAGATATTTTTCAAAAATCGGTTATTGAATACATTTCTGAGTACCAATTATTAACTACTTCTTTGTGGTATCACGCAGTGGTAATTTCGTGTAATTCAGTCAACTGGTAATTGCAGGTGGCTAGCATTAAATATGAGTAGTCGTATATTGATATACGTAAGATATACGGTATCATTGACTCTATATTTTATTTGAACTTGCAGTATGATGAAAGATTTTAGTTTTTAGCTACGGACATTTCATAAAAAGTGATACGCAATAAGAAATCTTATTAATCGCATTTAGTTAGACTAAATGCTATTAATACATTTTAATAATTTTAAAAAAAAGAAGTCAATGAACTATGCACATTTATGTTCAGATGTACATAATTTTTGTAAGAAATTCAGAGAAAATACGTTTTAGTGTCTGATTTCGCCACTATAATTATAGCCTGCACTAATTGATTAGCATATTTAAGTTCACTCCCTTGAACTATTAATAAGTTATTCAGTGTGATTCGCTTTACGTTCTTTTTTGCGCACTGCATAGTGCGCAAAAAAAAAAAAAAAAAAAAAAAAAAAACTGAATAACTTTCTTTCTAATGCTCGGATTTTTACGTACTAAGTTTCAATCTTAATGGTTTCTAGGTGTAACCTCAAACATGAATAAACATAAATTTTTAAGTTTTTTTTACATATTTGGATTCTTGACCTGAAAAATATAGGGGGTAGCTGCGATCTGAAAATTGTGACCCTAATAGTTTTGGTCTGGAGAGTGGATGAAATTTTGGTCCCCTTAATGTTAATTTCCCTTGTTGTGTTTTTAGTCATATCTTAATAATTAAACGAGCAATTTACAAAAAAAAATAAAAAACTGCACTCACTTATGAAACCCATTACTGAAAGATAATTTCACTCAAACAATTTTTAATAATTATTTATTATTTAATTTGATTGTGGATGAAAAAATTTGAATTATGAGGTAGAAATTTTTTTATACCATATAACCCCACGTATTTTTCTATAGCAAAATTAAAGTTTAAACTGTTTTTATTTGGTAGAAGCCGAGATGAATTAAAATTAATTACTTTTTAAAAAATGATTTGGTGACAATGTAGAAACATCTAAATAAGAAGATTAATATTTAAATGTGGGTAACGTACGAGGAACTTGACTGAAGTATCGTAAAATTTCATTCATATTTTTTTCCGCTGAGAGCCGAATGTTAATCTTTTTTTTTTAATTATGAAATACGATGTTTCTTTTTAAGTCATCTGAACATTTACTCGTAATTTAGCAAAGAGATTCGAATAAAACATTATATTTAACGAATGTTGAGTTCTATAAAATCATGTTTCTGATAAAATGAGGTTATACATTTGCTTTTTTTAAAAAACATTTTTTAGTAAGTTCATTGAATAATTGATACAATTTTAATATACATACGTATAAATTGATATGGAATAATATATTTAATAATTATCAAGCAATTATTACTTTAATGAAAATAAAAGGGCTATAAAATCTATTGTTAAATCGAATAAAATTGTCATATCATCTAAGATTATGTTTAATCGTGTTTTAATATTCTATGTCCCTACCAAGATAATAGAATTGCCGAATCGTGCCAAGATTTTTAAACATCTTAAAATTTCTCAACATGTTACTACAGGGCAGCGCGTGTTTCCCACGACTATTTTACCAAATAATTAATTATATTTTTGCATTTTTCAAGGCTTTATTTTATACGCTACCACGTAGATTATTTTTTCAATAATATACTATTTTTTTAGCATTTTAATTTAGGTTTTATTTTAAGTTAAATGCTCGTTTTTAAATTATCATCAACCTCTTAATTAAAGAAAGCTCAGAATTGTTGATAATCAAACTTGTTACGAAATTTAAAAAAAAAAAACATTCTACTGCTTTTAAATTACTCGATCCAAAACAGCAGATTATTCTTTTTTGCATACTATTTTTTCAAAAAAATGAAGATAAATTATTGATTGTTTTTTTTTTTTTATTGTTTCATATTTATTTGTAATAGCTTCATCCTTGGGTCCGGTTTTCATCTGGCCACCCATTGGACTCAAAAAGCCTGTTATGATGCCTGTGCTTAGCCGGTAAACTAGCTTGGCACGATTTATCACCGAGGGCTTATTGCCAATGAAATGTATAGAACAAAATATAGAGCATCCTCATATTTGAGATCTTTTCAACTAACTTTTAGTTATAAACTATCCAACTTAGAACTATGGAAGGTATTTAGAAAAAAGATATTACAAAGCGAACAAAAGGCATTGTTAGGGGATTTTGAGAGGCACACCTGTTACTAATTACTAATTATGGTAAAGTTGGGGAAAGTTAAAGATATTATAGGGTTATTCTTTTTTAAGTGTATGCTTTGGCGCGTTTGCAAATATGCCATGAATGTTGTGTCTCTCCCGTATAAAGAGCCAAAGAGGTTTATATAATATTTTGACATGTTTGTGAATATTGGAATGGTATTAGTATCGTAATTTGGCAACTGAAATTAACATTGCACATCGTACGACAACCACAAGTAATTTTCAAAATTGTCGAGATAACATATTTTTATTTTTTAACTGCCCAGAGAGGAGGAAAAATTTTAGTTTATAATAACTTCACATACACTCAGTGGCGTGCCAACTTTTTCTGGCTAGGGGGGCGAGTCAATGCAATGTCATAAATTTTCCCCCGACTTAATATTTTAAAATTAGCTGTATTATTTTAATATTATAATTTATCTAGTTTCAATTATCTAATCTATTTTCGTTGTTTATGACGACTATGTTTCAACTATTACATTCACACCAATTTAGTTAACAAAAAATTTTTTATCAATCGGAAACAAATTAAAAAGAAAAAACGTGCATTAAAATTTAATTAATGAATTTTGTAATTTTACTCTTTTAAATTTGTTAATGCTGATCAATTTGTCAATGCGATTTCTAGATACATTTTAATCATAATGACATAAAAAGATTTTTCGCTCCTCAAAAATATATTGAATTAAGAATAATTTGTGACTTGCATTTTGATTCTGGCATAGATTTGAATTTAATCATGAATATAAAATTTTAGTATACAAAAAAGTAAAATTAACTTTATCATATTAATTTAATTTTAATGATTATAGGAAAATTAAAACAAATGAAGGACGTAAAAGATTTCTCAAATTGAATATTATTTAAAAATGATTTTGAATGTTAACATGTCTTCTGATTTTTCTGGTTTATACCAAGGTAAAAATTATAAATATATACAAAGAAAAAATATATACGAAGAAAAAAATAGATACAATTTAAAATAATTAAATATACAGTATTCAATGAAGTAGAATTAACTTAATCATATTAAGTTTTCATGATAAAGGTCAAAGGAGGATAAAATTAAAACAATTAATTTTCATTGAATTAATTTTCATTTCAAAATGACTTTTAATTTATTGTTAATTATAAAATCATAACCAAAATTTTATAGTACTAGGAGGCTTCGCCCCCTGCTCGCTAGCACTCGCCAACCCCCGGAACTGCTTTTCATTTCGGATTGCTTCACAATGCAATGCTCGCTTTGCTCGCTCATTGGATACGTTCTTTACGTCTAGCTTTTGTATACTTTTTTGAATACTGAAGTTCCGAAAACTTTTCACTGTTGAAAATTCTAAACCTGTACATTTCAATATTAATTTGAAATTGCAAACAGTTCAGATATTTTTCTTAATCACACTATTCTAAATTTCAGTTGTTGAGAAAAGTAACTGTTGTAAGTTTTGTTTTAAAGTCTTTCCCACCAGAGTGTTAAAGCCATGTGTTGTAAAACAATATGAAATAGTAGTCTGCCACTGAACGCCGGATGTAAAGCATCGGCTTCGATGAAGATAATTTTGTATTTTTAATTCTCTGAGGGGCGCCACCCTAATAATATGGAATTTGTAAAATAAATGTATTTATTTTTGATTGTTGATGAAGCTCATCATTTTGTGTTATCATCAGTGTTCAGAAACATAACAACTATAGGTTTTTTATTTTATCTCAAAAATATAAAATGTATAAAAAACAAAGAAAAGAGTAAGAAAATGAGTATAGTCATAGAAAAAGTTAAAATTATAATATAGCATTTGTCAGTTAAAATAAAACTTTTTGTTTAAGTCATTGTTAACAATTCAAATTTCTCCGACGCAATTCTAAACCTTAATTTTGTTCTAAATGTCAGTATTCAGACACACAGCAGAAGTTTAATATGAAGTTGTAAAATGCAAATATAGATAGATATATATACACACACAGCGAGAGAGAGAGAGAGAGTTTCTCTAAAAGCACAATTGTTAATTTGGGCATTTGGTGATACAATACTTATAGAATGAATTGAAGGATTTGCAACGTCAAGCGCTCAGGTATCTTAATTTTGATCTAGTTGCGCTTCTATGTCATTTTGATTTATGTTGCTAAGTTATCTTTCAAAAAATTCTATGGCTGGCAACAGCATTTTTATTTTTTAAGTTTTTTATTTTTATTTCTTTTAGAATTCGTTCTTTTTTTAGCAAAATGTTTTTTAACCTAACAGAATTCTCGGTCGACTGTTCTCTCTATAAATGAAGAAAATAAAGTAAATATTCAAGTGTTGTGAAAACAATCTTATTTAGTTGTACTAAGTACTTCGTTAAAAATGAAAACTGTTGCCAACCCGAGATATGAAATATCATCGGTTTTATTGATACATACATACGTATTAGCGTTTTATATAATATAGATATTAGAGGTTACATAGCTATTTTTTTTAAACCTAACAATACAATATTATTTTTTGAATTATAGCTATTCGAAACAAAATTGGATAGCTGTATAGCGAAAAAGACTAATGGAAATTTAAAATAATCTTTTGAAAAACCAAATGATACTGGGAAATTATTTATAGACTTTTAAAATATTTAAAAAATTTCAAGTATAAATTGAATGAAATATATGTTAAGAATTCAAATTATTCTAACAAAATGTAGAGAAAACAATTAACAAAAATATCATTAACATAAACAGCGTAAAAGCTAAAATCCTATAAAAATGAAATCTAAAAAAATTATTAAAGTTAAACAAAAACTAAATCTGAAAAATTTGCTGTACTTTTAAAAATTATAACACAGCTTTTATTAAGACTTATTATTTTATTAATAGAATTAAGAGTTATGGGTTACAAAATTAATCACAAAAATAAACAAAAAGTCACATTTAGCTTAAGAATGTTTGAAAAATAACAAGGACTGAGAAATAAAAATTATAGGGAAAATGAAAATCCGAAGAAAATAATATTTTTAAAAATAACTAACAAAATATCAAAGTAAACTACGAATTTCGAAAATTAAAATGTGAGGAAAATGCATTTTAATAATACATGACTTAAATTATGTCTGATGCACAAAAAAAGGAAAAAAATTTTCTTGAAAATTGTTTTACAAATTGCGGCTATCCCCATCATTTTAAGGGTCTGTATACGTTGAAAAAAAATGTTTATTCGAAGCAAGTACGTTTTTGTGAGGGAAATTTCTTGACTCTGAATATCTTCTATACACTAATTATTTCGCATACTTGAAGTTAGGCTCTGGAACCATTCGAATTGAGTCCTGCGAAAATCCATTGTTTTATCTAAGACTATTCGCTTTGTTTATTTATTTGCGCTCAATACATTGTTTGATTTTGTTACAAAATAGAAAGCTGTAGTCTCTTGCTCGTTCACGTATATAAATAATGCGAATCGAGATCATATAAAGTACCTACACTGCACAGAATCACAAATTAAAAGTGCGTGAGAGTGCGTTCTATTGATATTGACTATCAAAGAAAAAAAAAATTTAACAGGAGCAATTAAGGATATAGATCATCAAATAAAACATATCATCAGATTATTATTATTAACCGGTATACAGAAAGCCAGGAATGGTGGAAGTAACAAAGACACTGAAAATTGTATTTCGAATGTTTTATAACATCAAAAACTGGATTTAATATAATATTAAGACTTTGATGAAAGTATAGCTCTGTCTATATATAATATGGTTACCATATGGCGTAAGAGATAAAATGATATAGCAAACTTAAAAAAGTATAATAACATTTGAAGCTAATTTAATTCATTAAGTTATTACTTATTATTATTTCTTAACTTAATTTTCCAGACAATTTTAGTAAATATATGTATTGTTATATTGATTTTAAACTTTATAAAACTGACGCATATATCACGTATGTGCAAAGGAAGCGTCTAACTTATAATACAGTAGCACTCGTACTTACTTAAAATATTAAATAAATAACGTAATCATAAAAAGTCTTAAATAAAGTATCACTAGTCAACAAGGTAATTATAATGCAAGTCATGAAGTGTACATTTTATAAAACTTCTTGAATCTGGTTAATATATTGTTATAAAAAATGAAATCACTTATTGGTTTCAAATCGAAAATTTTCTACGAGTGTTATAGAAATTGGATGAAATTTTAGGGTTTTATGTATCACACATGCTCTCTCCTTTTAAAAAGTCACTATTAAATAAATATTCAGCAGTTATATAGTTAATATCGAGGTAAAAGTAAAGTTACGTTACTCCAGTGTGTACAGGGTCCTAAAAATATGGCTATATTTGAAAAGATTCATTTTTGAATATTTTGCCTATTAAATATTTTGATTATTTATTAAATATTTTAAAATAAAAAATAAATGCGACCGGTGTGTTAATTTAAAAATAAATACAGCGTGAATGAAACTTCTTTTAAGGGAAAATAATTTATATCAAATATTTTGAAATAAAAATGAATGTATTCGGAGTGTCCAATGAATTTTTTTAATGGAAAATAATTCAAATTAAATATTTTAAAATCAATTAAACTTTTAATTGACAATAATTTTAAAGCGTCACCATAGAAAAAACCCATAATCTCTTTTTTTTTATTGAATATTAAAAAAAAAAAAACGAAAATTGCTTTTTGAATAAAAAAATATTTTTACTGGAACTAGGGCGTCAGGAAATGAGATATTTAAATATAGTGAAATTCTGTTCGTAACAATAGAAATTTGTCATAAATTAATAATTATTTTTAAAATATTTAAAAAAAAGAATCATTTAATAAAAAAAATAAACTTTTTTTAAATTTAACAAGCTTTTGAAACGTCAGGAAATGAGGTAGTTAATCGTCTTAATATACTTTCGCGGGTTGATATATTTGTTTCGTAATGTATTTATCAAAGAAAATTCGGTTAGTTGTAAATATTGAATAAGAAATGGGTCTTTTTATTTTATAATTTTTTAATATATATATATATATATATATATATATATATATATAATAGTCAGGAAATGGATCTTTTTTGTTTTATGAAATATATAATTTCGAGGCTTCATGTTTATATAATATAGATGCATTAAGGAACTGGTGATTTTCTTAAATACACATTAAAGAAAATTGGAATAAAAAAAAAAGTTAGATCTCCAATTTCCTAGGTCTAAACGGGATGTTTTTTAACACTAGTAAACATTAGGAGATATTTTTGACCCACTGCAGTTGGATAACTTTGATCATCTTGACCGTCACTTTGAAAAGTAGAAATTTAATTTATTCAGGGTAATTTTAAAAATACTTATTCTGAATCAGTTTAAAGCTCAGTTAGGATGATTTTCAAAATTATTAAAAATAAATTATGAAAATTGATTGAAAATTATTTATGAAAAATATCTGATTTTAAGGCAAATCTGGTTTTGCAACTACTTTATTAAAATAAATAACACTTTATTTATTAATGGACTAAATGCCCTTAATTTAAAGTAAAATTAATTTAATATATTTTTCATATATAATTTTACTGAATAGCCATCAACAAAAGTCATTTAAATAAGAGTATGCTAATTTTGAATAATGAAAAATTAAAAAGCCCGGATAGATAATAAAGATAGCCAATAAAGACAGGATTATTTATTTATTATTATTTTCTATTTAAATAAAAGCCGGTTTTTTAATAAAAATAAGCTAACTTGACTTTTTCCAGAAAAGATCGTTCATTTATTTATTTATTTTAAAAAAAAAAAAAAAAAACCCTGCTTTATTATATTGATAATATTTTTAATTTATAATATTCCTTAAAATGTAAAAGAATAACATTTTGTCTATGAGTAAAAATGTGCCTCTTTTTAATATTTTTATAAATTTGGTACAATCCGGTTTTTAAAGACATTAGAAATAAAATAATTTATAAGAAATCAAAATCAATCAAAAATTACATATAAAAAATCAAAATTATTAATTATCAAAGTTTATAATAATAGAAGAAAATAGTTTAGAAAGCATTCTATTGATGCATCAGTAATAATAAAATTCATCAAAAATAATAATAATAAGGAATATGCACTATGAAATAGAACTAATTTTTAAAAAATTATGATAAGGTGATAAGAAATCATTATAAAGGAGAAAAGTATATTGCACGTCAAACTAATATATTGCAAAATAAAATATATTGCAAATCAAACTAATTAACTATAAATTGAAATTATTAAATAACGTTAAAATCGTTGAGTTATAATGGAATTAATTAAAAAAAAACATTAATAATTTTTAAAACACCATTTAAATAAAAGTGATAAATGCAGAATTATTTAGTTAAATTATTAAAAAAAACTGTCTGAAATTATTAATTTTTTATTTCAATCAAGAATAGATTTTCGAAGTTTTAAAGACAATATCTTACAAAAAAGAAAAAAAATATATGCAATATTAAAATATTATTGAAGAGGCACATGCTGCCTCCTAACATAATAACGATGACATCATAATAACTGTCTAAGCCAACTGAAATAAATTTTAAAGCGCACAAATTAAACTTTATAACTACAAATTAAAAATGTAAACTAAGATTAAAATCATTGATATCTTGCTGGTTAAAAATCAAAGGAATATTAGACATAAGTAATTTATAAATCTTTATTAGGAATTCATAATTTGAGCAAATCACAATATAAGTTTAGAGTTCAAAACAACCTGGAATTCTTTTAACGCTATGAAACAGAGTTAAAAAAAATTCTAAAAATAAAGACTGTCACAAAAACTAAAATTTATCTTTGGAAATTATTACGCAATGTTTATAAAAAATGATCGTAATTAATAAAAAATTATTTTGCAATCAAATAACTACACACTAAAATTATAAACTTACTTCAAAATCGTTAAGTTATATTAAAATGTTATTATATTAAAATAAGTTATAATTTACAAACATAATAATTTTTATAAAACCATTTATATAAAAGTGATAAATATAAAATTATTCTATTAAATTTTGATGAATTGTCTGATGTTATTAATTTTTAATTAATAAGGAATAACTTAGTGAAGTTTAAAATATTCAGCAATTAAAAAAAATATATACTAAGGGGCACGTATTTTGCAATTAAACAACTACAAACTAAAATTATAAACTTTTTTTTAAAATCGTTAAGTTATATTAAAATGTTGATATTATATTAAAATAAGTTATAATTAAGAAACATAGTAATTTTTATAAGACCATTTATATAAAAGTATTCTATTAAATTTTGATAAATTGTCTCATGTTATTAATTTTTAATTAACCAGGAATAACGTTGTGAAGTTTTACAACAACTTTTAAAATATTCTGCAATAAAAAAAAATATACAGAGGGGCACGTATTTTGCAATTAAATAACTACAAACTAAAATTATAAGCTTACTTTAAAATCGTTAAATTATATTAAAATTTTGTTATTATCTTCTCCTAATAGTCCAACTAAGGGGCGATAAGGGATACTTCTGTAGCAACCCCCTCACATCGACTTATTTTGCTCCTCTGGTCACCTTCCCCTTCACCCCCTCACCTGATTGTCACCCCTCCACCCAACTTTGAGTTTGACAGCTGAAGATTGATATAGAATCACCCTTCCTGGGATGACTTTGGGTAGACAGCGTTGTGATTTATGGTTAATGATTAGTGATTACAGTGCTTGAAATTTTAAATGTTAGAATAAAATTCTTAACAGAAAAACAAACGAAACTGAAGTTTCTGAGCCAGTAGATCGTTCGGATGGAAATAAGATGCCAGGTTATACAGCAGAAGTAATAGAAGACTGGTGTTGAGACACTGAAAACGACCCAGGATTTCAATTTTTAAATGATGATGAAATTGTTGCTAAAATTTTGAATGAAAATCGGAACTCCACAGAAGAAGAGGAAAAAGTAGGTGATCAAGTTCAGGATAGTGGACCTTCTCATATAGAAGCATGCAATTCATTAGACATTGCAATGAATGATGTTGATCCAGTTCAGTTACTTTATTTAAAAAGAATAACGGCTGCTCAAAAAAGGAGCATCTTCTTTGAAACAAAAGTCTTTGCTGGATTTCTTTTGCACCGAAGATAAAGAAAAATGTGATAAAATCAGTAATTGACAAAAAAAAATTAAAAGGCTGAAATATGATTAAAAAAATTCAAAATGAAAAAAAAAAATTCAAAAAATAAATAAAAAATATTTAAAAATTGAATTTTTTTTTGAACAGAACTATTTTATATAGTACTGCCAGTCCTAAACCTGGAAAAGTTTGGCGGGAAGTTAGTGCATAAATAATAATCCTTTAAACTAGATTTTAAACAACTTTCCAACTATCCGAACTTTTCATCCCGAGTAGTTCGGATAATCGGCGCTCTACTGATATATATATATATATATATATATATATATATATATATATATATATATATATATATATATATATATATATATATATATATATATATATATATATATATAATCTCGAAAGTAAAGTCTAGTTTTTAAATACATGATACATTTATAAATCAAAATATTTCTTTTCATTTTTTTATTTTACTGTTCTTACTAGTGATTTTTCTAGTTCTTTTTTATCAAAACACTTATTATATATGATTAGCCCTTCTAATTTTTTTTTATTTTAAAGAACTATCATCTCTTATTATATATTACAAAAAAACGCAGCTAAATTGAAGTGATAAATTTTAAAAATTACGTTTACGTGTTCAAATTGTTAATAAAATTGAGCTTTAAGTTTTATATACTGTGTGCAATCTAAAAAAACTGCACGCTGGATACCTCTTGATCTAAGGGCTATAGACAGTGGTGTAGATAATTAACCCCCAACCCCGATATGCGGGAAGAATCCAGAAAAAATACACTATGATTGGAGTGCCCAATTTGCGGCCCCCGGCAGCACCAGAATATAATAAGAAAAATTATAATTTTTTTTGGAAAGTAAAAAAAGTATTGGAATTTTTGAATTGCGCATTTTTTGACGAGCGAATTCTAAATCAATGCAGTTTTTCGATCGCTTTTTTTTCGGTGGTTATCACAGCAAATTTCCGACGAACGAAATTTAAAAAATCCAAATATTTTTATTTCGACAAAATTATGATATGTGGATTTCAAATTTTAGTAATCACTTTTAAAGTTCTTCATTTATGTCCAGTTTATAGTTAATCTAAGTGACTTTTTGGTCGTGTTTTACAAGGTTATTATCAGATTTCCACGTGTTTCTTAAATTCATGATCCTTTTAATGCATACATTATAACCACATTTGACATCTTAAAAAAAAAGTATTTATCACACAAAATATCCTTTTTCTGAATTGAGAAAATTGTACTACTTATGAAAATTGTAAATCTTAAATTATGCTGAATTTCACCTTCCTCGTTCGATAGGAATAAAAAAAAAACAATTAGTACTGAACAACACTACGAAATCATGCACAAATCTGAAACGCGAATACTGACACTTGAAGAGCTTAGTGGAGGTAAGTGACATTCTTAAGGGTACTACATAAGAATCAGTGAAAATAACAAGGTGGTTGTTTCAATATGGGTAAGTTAAATGTAGCAGAATTTTTTTGCTTACACTTTAATCTAAACATAATTTATCTTATTTTATTTTATAACCGTCGTTGAACAGCCGCCGCACTTTTGGATTTACGCCTACTAATATTCAACTCCGTAACTTAGCAATTTTTAATCCAACACAAAACAAAAGAGCTCCTGGATCGAACTAGCTATCGTGGAAAACTTTTTGATGAAACTTAACCGCAATTGCGTTATAGGAAGTAGAAAACTACAAAAACCTCTCAGGCTAGTCTGATGGCAAGAGAACTTTAACCCATGATCCTCTACCACTGAGGATATTTTACGCCAGCACTGTGGTAGATGCGAGCTTGGTGTGGAATTCATAAAGATTAATAACTACATCACTTGAAGTGATGCTATTTCTCGCGGCGTGCTCATAGTAAAAATTTACAATTATCAAGAAAATTTCTCCGGTACACACACACAAAATCTATGTATTGAATAATAATTAAATAATAGTATTAAAACTACACGCAGTTTTAATATCGATACTGTGGAAATAAGTATGACTATTGAAAGGGACACACACACACACACACACACACACATATATATATATATATATATATATATATATATATATATATATATATATATATATATATATATATATATATATATATATATATATATATATATATATATATATATATATATATATATATATATACATGTATATATATATACACATGTATATATATATATACATATATATATATATATATATATATATATATATATATATATATATATATATATATATATATATATATATGTGTGTGTGTGTGTGTGTGTGTGTGTCCCTCTCAATAGTCATACTTATTTCCACAGTATCGATATTAAAACTGCGTGTAGTTTTAATACTATTATTTAATACTTGGTGATTATTTAAAGTGCACTGAAATAGCGGTTAAAAAATAATTAAATATTAAAGTACGTGCAATAAGCTCTTTTCTTGATCAAATAGAACTGTAAGCAAGTCAAATATCACACTCATATTGGATACAAACTTTAAATGTCGATGTTTCGGTTACATTTTAAATTAAGTTGAAGTGTTTTTTTACCATTTTTATTATCTTTTTACAAGGGCCTATTATATTACATTCTTGTATTAACACTTTTTGTCTTCGGGAGCTGTAAAAAAAATTTAAAATTTTAATATAAAATTTAAATTTATACTTTTTACCTATAATGAATGTGTTAAACAATATAATTTCTTTTAATCTTGTAGAAATATGAAAAAATTACAAAAAAAAAATTACGGAAACTTTTTTAGCGATTAATATGCTGACGAAAAAAAATAAATTAACCAATGTACGGTTTTAAAGCGCTTAAGATTTTATTCAAGTACATTAAGTCTAATTAAGTAAAGAATATTCCAAAATAATGCTTTTAATAAGTATTTAGCATCTTTGTTACACATAGAACTACACATATGTGAATAAAAATTTATTTTTGAATAATAAAAAAGAACTTGGTTAAAATCTGATGTATCATTATCAGGGACAGTCCCCACACCACATAAATTAAATAAATATCATAATTGAGAGTATAACTCTTGAGAAGAAAGCCTTCAGAAACTATATTAGGCTTCACCGTTTAAATGTGAATATGTATTTAAAAAAAAGGTTCCTCAAAAGTTTAGTATTGAAAAATAAATAAAATAAATGAAGAAAGATGTATAAAAAAATTTACATTACATATGAGTTATTTTTATTATTATGTGTCTTTTATTGATTGCTTTAAAAAATAAATTTGATCTTCAAGGTTTAAGGAACTTTAAAATGGCTTTTCTACATAATATATAATATCTCAGTCAGGCATATGCCTTGAATATATGTTCAAGTACAAAAATATAATTTCAGAAAAAACAGTATTTTAGAAAAATTAAAAGTAATTAATTCCAGGTCCATCTGTCTGAAAAATACCACATAACCACCAAGGAATGATTTTCCAGAAACAAAAAATTTCTCTTCGACCATATTTAATATTTGTGTAAAATACTCTAATAAATACAATGTCATGAAAGAACTTAATAAAAATATAAGTGTTCGCACAGTTAATTATTGCTAATCGAGGATTTTCATTTCTCTTCACTTATTTAAATTTTTTTAACTAGCTAGTTGAATTTTATGACTGTATGGATTCGTCAATAAAGAATATTCCGGAAAGAAATGCAAACAACCATTTTTAATGTCATATGTTTGGTTCATGAAGTACAAACTTTTTACAAGCCTAGCAGATCTAAGAATTTACTCTTTTTAATTACTATCTAATATATCTATTAAAATTTTTTCCATTTTCACAAAATGCATCATTTTTTATTTTAAACTTCGTTTCAACTTTAAACTTTGTTTTGTTTCAATATGATAGCAAAAGTGGAGTTCTCATACTTTAAATGCAAAGTACACGCATGCAAGCTAAATTAATATTTCATTTTTTTAGTTCTTATACTTTTTTCATTTTATAATAAATAAATTGCTTAAAATAAAATACTATTTCTATATTTAAATATAGTACTATTAGGCCCCATAACTTTTAAAAGCCCCATGCAATTTTTTCGAAATAGTTGACCTTGTAACTTTGATTTCGAGGGTGACTGTCTCATTCAACTTTTGAAATTTCAATTGTAGGCCTAATTGTTTAACATCCTTAAAAAAATTGATTTTTAAGATAGGCAGTAAAAAAAATTTATTGCATTGATTTTTTAGATAGTTTTTACTAATCTTATAATATTTTTTGCAATCTAAAAGCTATAACCATTTCCTTACGTATAACTTATTTTAATACCGCGTTCAGTATTTTAATATATACTGTGTTACTAATGTTCACGTCACGAAGTCTGGCAAGCCTGGAGAATGGGTGTTTATTTTTAAACTCTCGAAAACAGTAAAGTTTTTTTGCTGTTTGAAGCAAGTATTCCATGCGCTCTAAAATAGGGGCCCATTCTCAAGATTCGCCAGACGTGAATAAGGAAAACAAAAATAACCTGAAAAATACAGGAAAGTATCTTAAGAGAAAATAGAAAATAAAAGTGAAAAACAAAATTAGAAAAATCGCAGTAGCCGAGAGTGAAACAGAGAATGAATGCGTTACTAGTCCAACCTGGGCTACATCGCACAAAACAGACGCACTTCAAAAATTTGACTTAAAGAACTTGGTTATTAAGCCCGTTATCTAGAATGTGATAAGTATTCATGACCTCTTTGAAGTGGTCCAGCTTTCAACTGGACATTGAGGAATAATAAACCACAACAGCAATTGCTTTGCTGAACAAAATTATAAGACTTCGAAACTTGAAATTAGAAAGGTATGAAAAAAATGTACAAGGAGTACAATGAAATAAAAACAATTGAATTTTCGTTGGAAAATCATTATTTGTTAAATTTGTAAAAAATACCATGCTGGTTACTCTGAAACAAAGGGGGATGTAACTGCAAAATTAAAATTTGACGTGCTGAATTTAATTAAATTTTTTCGAACTTCTAATTCATTTGAAAGTTTTTGTAATTTTATTTTTCTCTCTCTCTAATGTTTCAGTCTTTTTGCAATAAGAAACATTTTATTTCATTCTGCAAAAACACGCACTTGGAAACTTGAATTTACAGAATTTGAAAAAAAATGCACGAGAGAATAAATAAAAATTTAACATTCGTTAAATAGTTCAAGAAATTTCAACTGTTAAAATTGTAGTAGAAAATACCACGAGGAACTTTCTGCAATTTTGCAGAAATGCATTTGCTGAAAAGTCCATTTTCCTTTATGAATTTAAGGCAATTTTTTTTTTTGAATTTCTATTTGTTCGAAAGTTTTTTCAATTTTAAGTGCTGTTTATAGCTTTTTTTTTTTAATTTTTCCTTGCTTTAAGTAATGACTATTATGTTTTAGAAAAAAAAGTTTCCCTTTGAGATCTTAATTTTATAAGCTTTCTTTTCTTGATGTAAACTTTAATAAGAAAATAAATATAATAAAAGTTTAGTTGGTTAGATGTTACCAGGCATAAATTTTAGCATTTGTATTGAACTTTTTAGGTTATATAAAAGGCTCAAGAGAAGAAAAAAAAAAAAAAAAACAGTTTCCTATTTGAATTGTTATGGGATTTAAAGTAATCGTTGCATATTATTATGTGAACATGCTATATATTTTTAGCAAGTAAAATTACTTCTTATTTATTACTTCTTATCGTGCAACTCATTCTGTATTTTTAGTGTATAATTTTTTTCTCAAGTACAGTTGATTATTTTTTAAATCTAGGTATCCATTCATTTCGTTGTCAATTAAACTGAGTTTGCAGAAAATTATAATAATTATAAACAAAATTATCTTTTTTATCGACTTTTAAGGCAAAAAAAAAAAAAAAAAAATATGAAAGAGAAACACCCACGGATCCTCCTAAATTAATAAAAAAAAATACATTTAGTTTAAGTTTTACCAATGAATACTTGATCAAAATTCAATCATACATACTTCTTCATGAGTATAATTTATAAATGGTGTTAAAAATAAAATAAATGCTGCAAATGATCATTCTTTTTCAGCATATTTATGATTATTATCATAACAGACAGGAACATGGTGATCATTAAATATATCTTTACAATAGTCAGAAGCCTTGTATTTCACATTCTAATAATACTTCTATTTTATACTATATAAAATCTAATTATTTTAATTTTGGTACAATATTCCTTGGTTTGGTGTAATTTTTGAACTTCTGTCTGTATAAATAATTACAAATGTTTATCAGTGTTACAATTGGGTTCTTGCACTTTAAGAAGAAGAAGACTTCCCATACCCACACATGTGAGCTATGACGTCAGCTAAGCTTTCTTAGAAAAATGGCGCATTAAAGCATATCTGTACATTTTTTTAAACAACATGATTTTGCTTATCTCTAGGAGATTTTGAAAGAAAAATATGCCGAAACGTCTGAATCTAAAAAAAAATGTGTTTGTACAAACACTGTGTTCCAAGCTACTTTGTTTTTACTTTTTATCATACATAGTACAGTACAGTAAAATATATCAAATTAATCACTCTAGTATGTTGAACATCTATCTAGTTGTCAAAGGTGGTTTTACGAGGCCTATTTTTCAAGTTCACAAGTAAGTAAACAAGAACCGTATTTATCTCATGTATTAAAAGCATGTGAAATCTTTGTAACCTTATCACTTGCTTATCTTGAACCCTGAAATAAGTCAAATTTGTCTAGGAAAGTTATTCTAAGAAATTTTTTATGACATTAGTTTAACTATTCGAAATTTACTCATTTGATGAAATTATATAAAAAGATAACCTTTCTCGTGACATGACGTATATAATATAGATGACGTATATAATATAGAAAAGGGGTTTTGAAACTAGCTGGATTTTAAGTACATATAACAACATCGATTTCAAGATGTTGAAATTAATGTAATGTTAAAGTTTAGTGGGGTATGTTTGAATCAACTATGTTAACCTTCGTCTATCAAACAGTACCTCAATATAGAATCGAGTTAACAAGTCTTACATACTACTAAATTGATATTTAATATTATTAGTAATAGTTACGTCACGTCAATGAATACCACTAGTCGACTAATGCTGTTTTATTTATTAATCGATTTTTAAATTTATATCATTTCGCAAATTATTATTATTATTTTTTCATTTTTATTTATTGGCAGGGAGAAACTTGTTTACCTCACCAGATTTTTGACCGCCATTTTGTGTGCAAATCAACTGCTTAATGGGGATCACCCATCGATGTCGCCGAGTTCATGACACGTCTGAATGTCACCAATGTGGGGAGTTTATTATCGACTATGTCATCTTTCTTCTCTCAATGGGTACCTCTGTATCAAATCGAGTTAACAAGTCTTATATACTACTGAATTGGTATTTAATATTATTAGTGGTACCACATTTTCTTATTACATTCGGTAGTAGTGTACTGATATTTTAAGAAATTTATTTCTAATAAATACCTGGTACACTTCACTAACAAAACATACGTATTTGTTTTTTAAACTAATTAGTTTAAATATAAATTTATATCACAAATTATAATTCATTCCGGAAATTAATAAAAGTTCTTCTGATGTATTCTAACTTTGATGACGCAAATGTTATGAAATCAACAAATCAAGAATTATAAACTATTTACATTAAAATTCTTATGAAATTGGACTTATATATCTCATTTATGTAATATTTTAAAATATCTCTTTTGACTTCAAGTTCATATTCAATAATTGAAGGCAATTCAGTAGTTCGGATTTTACTTCTTATTAAAAAATTGAAATATTATTATAATATATTTACTTACAAAGCAATTAATCTAATTGAATTTCTTAAAATTTTTTGAAACCTAGTCGCAATGAGTGATATATAAAAATGTTGGTGACATATGTTGGTGTAAATCAACAAATGCGGATTTGCAATGTATTCATAAACTATTAAAAAATGAATTGGCATTCCCGATTGTGATAAAATAATTACTTATTTTACCAAAAACTATTGTTAAATAATTATTATATAATCTGCATTATACCTACATTTTAATAAAAAAATTTAGCTGCCGTTTCTTACTTTTTTTCTTAATCTGGTCTCAATAGCTAGCATTATGAGAATAGGAATGAAGAGAACGTATATAAATTAATAATTTCAGATATATATATAAATATATATATATATATACAGTCGAACCTGTTTATCTCGAATCTCACGGGAGAGGCGAAAAATTCGAAATAAAGAGGTTTCCAGTTATGCAGGTACTTTAAAAAATTTATTTTAATTAAGAAATTCTATTAAAAGTGCTTTAATTGTTTTTAGTAGACAAATATAGATTTTTCTTTAAATTAGTTATACCACATACACCTATTTACATAACAGTTTTTTAGCATACATTAAACACTGAAAATAATTTTTCGAGGATTTTTGACGTATAACCTTACTTGTTCCGATTGTTCTTTTGAGGTAAGAAAGATCGCAAATTCCTCATAGCCAACATTTTCCTGGGATTCAAGAGTAGTTTATAAGAATTCTACAGCTTTTTCTACTTCTTTGGCATTCCCTTTTGATTCATCAATATGATTTTCAGTTTCTTCCTCTTCATCTCATATTCCTTTGACATTATCTATGATTTCCGCAACTGCCAATGTTCCGCATGTTGCCAGGCAGTTGTCCACTTGTAAAAATCATCAAAATTAATGTCAACAATTAATCCAGATTTTATTACATTCCATTCTGGCAAATCTGGCACTGCATTTTCAGCGTTAACATTTTCTTCGTTACTGATGCCTTCATCCTCTTATTCGTCATCTTCACAGCTATTCTTAAAACCAGTTTTTTAAAACCCTTTTGGAAAGTTTTTAGAGACACATTTCTCCAGGCAAAACAGCAATTCTGATAGTGTCTAACTTGTTTCATCGATGGCATCTACAAGTTTGTGAACCAACTGTTTTCTATAGCTTTCTTATCTATGTTGAAAAGCTAACCCCTGATGGTCACTAATCATTAACCCCTCACTTACTACCAGAATCATTGTATTCCTTTCTAGATAAGGAAGTGCAGGGATAGTTATTGAAATTCCAAGAAACACCCCCTACCTGTTCATCCCTACTTCCTGTGGATTCACGGAATTCATCTCTGTCTAGGAGTTCTGATAAAGAAAGTTTTGACTCTTGTGCTCTATTATTAGAAATTCGAGAAACGGAGGTTTTGAAGAAAACAAAATTCGACATAAACATGGAAAATACATTGATTTTAGACAGTAAATGTAGGGAATTTTAGAAATTTCGAGATAAACAGGTTCAACTGTATATATATATATATATATATATATATATATATATATATATATATATATATATATATATATATATATATATATATATATATATATAAGCTAAAGTTTCAGATGACGTAGTAGTCTTCGTGGGATAAATCCATACAAACTTGGTAAAAGCATCCATTATCGCTAACACATATTTATAATTTCTATTGCAATTAATTGCAATTAACACATATTTATAAACTGAATTGCTTTTCGGGACAAAAATGAATAATAATGAACTGGAAAAGTTTAAAGAAATAATTGAAATTGAATTTCGGGCTCATTTTGAAGCCCAAAGAGAGGAATTGAGAAAAGACGCAAGGCAACAAATTTTTAAAATTCAAGAAGAAAATAGAAAGACCTATAAATTAAGAAGAAAGGAGCCGAAATCGTACGAAGTTGGAAATTCACTTGCCAAGAATTTTAGTGCTTGCCAAGACAAGAAATAAAGACTGTAATTTTTGAAGATGAAAAAGAATTGCTAAAGAAGTAAATTTGATTTTTTTGAAGAAGACGAAAGACGTAAAAGAAGACAAAAGAATTTAAAGCCGAAAGACTTTAAAGACGTAGAAGAATTTAAAGACGTAGAAGTTCAAGACGAAAGACGTTAAAGAAAAAAAGACGAAAGACGTTAAAAAAAAGGAAGAATTGTTGAAGAACAAAACAAAAGACTTGTAAAGACAGAAGAGTGAACGTGCCTGAACCGATTGACTCTTACTCGAAAGATTTTTTTTCATGAAAGATGATATTAACCAGAAACATTTATTTTTCAGTTATCAATTATATTTTTGAGTCTGCTTTTTCTTTTTTATTCTTTTTAGAGTCGCTGGAGGGCCAGCCGAAATGCAGGATGGCCGATCTGTGGCGCCAGTTCCTGTGCTGTAAGCTGATCTAGCTAGAAATCCAACCAGACTGTGTAAGCTGCAAGTTAGACCCTGTGCGAATTTCCCTTAGACACGAGAGCGCGTTTTGGAACTAACCAAAAAAGAGACGTATATGGATTCCAAAGAGGAGTAGCAATAATTTTCTAAAAACCTCACGAAGACGAACTCATTTATTTTTGTGTTATTTATGTGTTTGTTTATCGTCCGTCTTTATGTAAATTTAGCGTTCAATATATGTTTTGTTAAAGTACAGTGTCTCTTATTTTCAAATACGACCACTCATGCCGTCCCCACACACACACACACACACACACACACACACACACACACACACACACACATATATATATATATATATATATTGAATACTACTTTAAATACTTAGCTCCTAACATCTTAATGTTCACACATATAACTTAACTTTAAAGGTTATTGGTTATGATACTTTTAGTTCAAAAAAGAGCGATATTGCAAATTTTTGCACTGTCGAAGGTTGTATTATCATAAGAATGTAAATGTTTTCAGTTAGGGCACGTACATGATCGGATACATAAACCGATTTAATTTAATTTATAATTAATTTATTCTATAATCGAACCAATTTAATTCTGAGTCAACGACTATCACTGCTGAACTCCATAGCCTTCTAACTTTGTAACTAATCCACATGTGCGTTACATGGAGAGGAAAACCACGAAAACCTCTCCTGGATAGCACGATGAGAAAAGGATTCTGATCCGTCTGCCTCGCAGGATATTTTATATCAGCACTGCGATTGGTGCGATCAAGGAGCAGGATTCGTGTCAACCAGCAGCAGCTGGGACTCGAACTTGGTCACCTCATTAAGAGAAACAACATTTCCGATTTATAGAAAAAAAAAAGTAAATAAAATACGAAAAATGCTCTTTTTTTTCCAAAGTTAATAAGGAAATACTTATCTAATTCGCATTATAATTCAGTAAATCTTATTACCGAAAATAAATCTTCACATTAAAAATTATTTATTAGTATTTTATAATAATTCAACTATATAAGGAATGGGTATAAGTACTTACAATCATCATTTTCAAAAGCATAACTTCCCATCTTTACAGTTATAAACACCTTCTCACGTTCCTCTGAATACACTAAACTATATTTCTTTTCTTGAGGAACCTTACACTCATAAGACTAACCCCCGTACATTTCACAGCAGTTCGTTCTTAAGTGCATATGTTGCCCATTCATCAATGTCGAATACGAATTGTTCACTTCCTTGAAAAACCACCCCCTTATTAACTCTCAAATGAATGGTTTCTGATCTACCTTTTCTATTGCTGCATTCCAAAGCAACAATACTTACTAGTAAAATAACATTCATTCTCAATCCTTTTGAGAAGAGGACCTAGGGAGAATCATTTCGTGGCAAATTCTCAGAAAATTCATAATTATTTGACTGTGAATTTTTTTTTTTTTTTTTTTTTTTTTTTTTTTTGCAAATGAAACAGGAAAAAAAAAGTAAAATAATTAAACTAATAAATCATGGAATGCCGAAAAATTTACATTGCATAAGAAATAAAGATTCCTTTTAAAGTTAAAGTTCATTTAAATTCAGTTAATTAATTACTATTGTATTTGATTTTAATTTATTATATTCAATGAGTCGATTAGTATTTGACTGTGAAATTTATTATTTAATCTTAAAAAGAAAAATTTAATAGCAGCTATCAAAACTAGTTAATTGAAAAACTATTTGCAATGTGTAGAATAAAACTAAGCAACTTATAATTTGGCATTTGATTACATATAATATTTCATGTGATATTTATATAGAAGCCAAATTTGTTAGCAAAAGGCGAATAAAAAAAGTGCAAGAGTGGAAGGAAAAAAAAAAACAGGATGAAATATCCACGCATTAAAGACAGACATATCATAGTTATTGTTCAAATTCAATAATAAATGATAAATAAAGTTTAATGTTAGTTACTTATCGGGATTATTCTAATATAATTATGAATTAGAATTTTTTTAAATTATATAACAGATAAATTTTTTTCTATTGAAATTAATGTATAAATTAAATATAGTTTAATGCTGATCATTAATTTCAGAATTTGTCTACTTGTTTTGTCCTGTCGAAGTTATGTTCACGCGAAGTTATGTTGTCCGGAGAAGGTTCGACCGTGAAGGTCTGACCCATTACCTTTACCTCAATTAGCGAATCAGAATCATATCTGTTTAAATAGCGAGAAAAACTTTCATAATGCAAGTCCCTTTAATCCCTTTTTTAAAAAATTATATAAAAATAACGTCTTTCATACCTAAACAAAACCATTTTACAATAAACCCCCGTTAAGAAATGCGTCGTACTCAATATCCTCTCCCTTTTACCTCAATTCACAAATCTGAATCGTATCTGTTAAGAAAGCGAGAAAAAAGTTTATTATGAAAGGAATCGTTTTTGCTCTTTTAACAATAAAGCTGTAAAAACAATAAAGCTGTAAAGCATCACCTGATAATTAAGATTGTACATAGACTCTTATAGTGAGTCTAATAAGTTGGCAACGGGCCCATTAATAAATGAATAAAAAACAACGGATCCTGAATTATTAAAAGAATAAAAACATTTTAAATAACCCCCCTCTTAAAAAGTTACCTTAGCTATCTAACTTTGATCATCATACACTGTAAAAAATCTCGGTTAATGTTATCCAATACTTGGTGCAAAGTTTCTAATTGCACCATAAATTGGATAAATCAAAAATTATTTTAACTAGGTTGCACCATAAATTGGAAAATATGATCAAGAAATGCGTTTATGGCGCAATCGATTGCACCAAACTTTCGTACTATGACAGGCACGTGACCGATAACTCATTTTGTAGCTGTTGACAAGGTGGCCGATTTTGTTGTTGAAGCTTGCAATCATGTCATGCAAGTTGTCTTTGAAATTGTCAATTTCTTTTGAAGGTAAGTAAACTTTTCTTAATTATTTGCATTAATTACAGTTCATTTCTTTCATATGAACTTTAAAAATTGTGTTGTCTATTCTTCGCATTTCTTCTAGAAAACTGTATTCTTTGTTAAATATTTTAAAATCTACATTAGCTCTTTTTCAGTAGATACAACGATTTTATGTGTACAGAAAGTGCATTTACAGTTTATTTGGCTAAAAGAGCATCCGCCAAATTTACCGCCGGTGAAAATGTTCTAGGTTTGTGTTTTTATTTCATTCTACCGAACAAAAATGTGCTTTCTGTTAGGATTAAAACTTTTTATCAATATCTATGCTTTTGTTTTGATTTTCATGCTCTATTTTGTTCATTTTCGTTTGTAATCTCACATAATTACACGAAATTTGGTCTACACTTGCTACAGTGCTTTTGCTGCATAAATTTCAATGCGAATTATTCACCTCAAATTAATACTAACCGTTGTCATGGAAACGAGATTTCTCTTTACGTTCGTTGGGCGTACGAGGTAGGAGAAAAACATTGTGGGTAATATTGACGTTAAAGAAAACAAAGCGATATTTTTTTTTAATTCGCCAATACCTTACTGAAATTTAGAACAAAACAGCAGCAGGAACAAGATTTGTTTTAGAACATTTAGAAATAAGCTGATTTTTAGTATAATTTTTTTAAAAATATATTTTATTATTAATATTTTTTAACTAAGCGAAATTTTTTTTAAATGAAACAAAGTATTGTATTTAAAAAGTTAATAAATATATTTTTTTATTATATTCAAATAAAAAAAAAATGCTTTGATGCTCATAGATACTCTGCTTTAGATACTTATTTTTCTATGTTTTTTTTATTTTTACTTATTTTTTTTATTTTTTTTGTAGCTTTATGTATATTAATTTAGCCCACATTTGTGTTTTGTAAGGGAGGGAAAAGACAACATAACCATGAAATCGAACGTTTTCATAGATCCTCAAAAATGTCATACGCATTCTTTATAATATTTACAGTTGTTTTTTTTTTTAAATAAATTTTTTTGAAAAGTTTCATTTTAATTATAAAAGTAAAATTTTTTTTTCTGAAATATATTTGCTTCCATGAAACAAAAGACCTTTAGTTAAAAAGGCAATCCTCACAAATAGAATACATGTGGAATTTTAATACTATCCACATGAATACTGCTTGTATGTTAATCAGCAGTCAGATTCCACCCTCTTAGACTCAACACGAACTCTTTTATCTATACAAGTGATGATCAATTTGTTCATTTATTATTTTAACTGTTAACAGTTCCTTCAGCAAATTTTTTACTGGGACGCTCTGCATAAAATTGAATTTACAATTTCTCAAGTGAAGAAATTCTATTTTAGTGCTTTAGCGCATTTTAACAAAAATAATAATAATAATAATATTTTAAAATATCAATATATTACTTTCCTTTCCGGGATCTTTGTGGGTGAAAGGAGGCTTAAGATAAAAATCCCCCCCCCCCCCGTATAAATACTTGGTCTCGAAATCTTTTTTAGGTAGTGAAATGTTTTAACATTTTTTTTACATGAGAACTACAATTACTCAATTTTTTTTATATTGGATTTTAAAAATAGTAATTAAAATATGACTTGCTTTGATTGATCTTTCTATGTTTTAAGAAAGTTAGGATTCAAATTTTGTTTCTTCTGTACATTTTATTAGCATAAATTACATTATTTTTAATCTTCCTTCATTAGCACAAAGGCACCAACAACTTCAATGATTTTAATTGAGAAAGAGACCCAGGAAAAGATATTGTTATACCCAGTGCCAAACCTATTGATAAAAATATTTATTCTGGCAAAATTACCAGAATTCCAGAAGGTTATAAACAGTTTTTTCACACTTGAAAAGTACTAATTTCAAGAACAGCTTACAAAGAAGGAATGTGTATAGTTTCAAGTTTTGAGAATGGAGAACCTGTTTATGGAAAAACAATTATTCTTTTGTAAATAGGCTCCAAAATTTTATTTGTGTGGAATCTTTTTAAATCTTGTTGTGTTTTTTAGAATCACTGAAAAATGTTATATAGTTAAAGCCATAGCACCAGAAAATCTATTATAGTGAATGTCCGCGCCGCCCTCATTGGCTTTAATTGGCGAGATTGTAGAGCGCCAAGCTTAACTTCCCAGCATTCTTTTCAGTCAATAAAAAATTATTAAACGATACAGTCCACTCTGACTCTATTAGCTCCGACGTCTTTGGTCCTTAGCGACCCGGAGCAGAACTAGCCTCAATATGAGCACAATTAATTCATTAACAAATCTTAATCGCCAACGTGGTGCATTAAAAACAAAAATAAACAAATTTCAAAAATTTCTGGAAGAATATGATTCAACGCAGCAAGATGCAAGCGCCGCTGCTATTATCCTGAAAAAGAAACTGAAAGTGGCGATGGAGTTACAAACATCGCTATCTGAACTAATAAAAGCGTATACGCTCCTTCCAGAAGAAACAGATCTCAAAGACAACTTAGATGTAGCTTTAGAGATAGAAGATGAAATCGATGAAATAGAGGTAAAGATTAATATTTTACTCTCTAAAATTGATAATAATAAACCTAATGAAACGGAATCAAATGCTTCATGTACCAATATATATAAAATTCCTGATTTACCATTACCTTTCTTTTCCGGAAAATATGAAGAATTTCAAAATTTTAAAATTCAATTTAATTCTATTATTGGAAATAATAAAGAATTGAGCGACACACAGCGACTGTGCTATCTTAAAAGCTGCCTCAAGGGCGAAGCGAAACGCCTTGAGTCAGCCCAAGATACATTTGAATCTTTATGGTCTTCCCTTGAAGATAGATACGAAAACAAACGAGCAGTTATCGATTGCCATATTAATAAATTATTAAATTTTTCAAGAGTCCTTGACTCTCCTAATCAGCTCATGCAATTAATCGATAACACTAAATGTAGTTTGCGAGCTCTAAACTTGCTCGAGTTTAAATCAAATGAGCTAACAGATGCACTGATCATGCACATTTTGTTTCAAAAACTCGATCCGGAAGTTAGAAAAGGTTTTGAAATGAAATTGTCGAAAAACGAAATACCCAAACTAGACAATTTTTTTAATTTTTTGGAAGAACGTTCAAGAATTATGCAAGGTCTAAATATTAAAGAGGAAAGAAAGAAGCCCCATTTTAGTTCAAGGCCAAATACAGAGAAAATTTATTTAATTAAATCGAAAGTGAATAAGCCATGTTTACTAGGTTGTAGGGAAAGTCATAATCTTTATAAATGCGATAAATTCAAACGAATGCCCGTAAATCAGAGAATTGAAATAGTAAATAGTTTGTGTTTTGCATGCCTAAATAAGCACTTTCCTAATCCTTGCATGTCAAAATACACTTGCCTTTGTAAAAGCAAAGATCATCATTTTTTACTTCATGAAAATATAAGAAATGAGTCATTTACACTTGATACACCAGTAGAAGAGAAAAGGGAGACAGACATCTTGTCACCCCTCTCCCCTCCTTTCACTCCTTCGAACACTTTGTTTACGAATAAAAACGAAAATGCTAATTGCGTGATTTTAAATACAGCGGTTGTTTATATTAAAGATGGGCAGGGCATATTTAGACCATTAATAGCCACTTTAGATAGCTGTTCAAGTTCGAATTTAATAAGCAGTAGAGCTGCTAATTTATTGGGTTTAAAGAAACAAAAAACAAATGTTCCGATTTCTGGTGTTAATGACTCGTGCATTACAGCTAAATCATTTGTTAGTACCGAGTTAACAAATGAAGAAAATAATAAATCTTATTATTTAGACTTGTTAATAGTTCCAAAAATTGCGGTTCTTCCACCTACATTTGTAAACATATCGAATTTAAGTTTACCTGAAAAAATAAAGCTTGCCGATAATAATTGGAATAAACCTAAACGAATTCATGCGCTTTTAGGAGCGGAATTATTCTTTGAACTATTGGGTACGAATAAAATTAAAATCAAAAATTCCCAATTAATATTAATTGAAACGTTTTTTGGTCATGTTGTATCGGGTGTAGCGAACAACTTAAGTTTTAATTTAGAGAAAATTAACGATTCGTGTTTTTTACTTGTTGAAACCGAAAATCTTGATAAGGCGTTAACTTCCTTTTGGGAAATAGAACGCGTAAACGAAATAAAACCATTGGTTGATAACGAATTAAACTATTGTAATGAGCATTTTTTAAATACTCACTACCGAAAAACAGATGGTAGATACGTGGTTGAATTGCCGATTAAAAAACAATATTCAGCTAATATTTCATTAGGTGATTCAAAACAAATTGCGTCTAAGAGATTAAAACAATTATGGAATCGCTTAGATCGTGATCCTAAATTAAAAGAATTGTATATTAACTTTGTTCGCGAGTACGAATCTTTAGGCCACAGGGAAGAAATTTGCGATGATTCAATTCCGGACGAAGGATATTTTTTACCCCATCATGGTGTATTGCGGCCGTCCAGCACTTCAACTAAATTAAGGGTTGTTTTTGATGGGAGTTGTAAAACTACGAATGGAATGTCCTTAAATGATTTTTTATGTAAAGGCGGAATCATACAGGACGATCTTTTTACAATTATGGTTCGTTTTAGAAAGCATATTTTCGCATTTACTGCCGATATAAATAAAATGTTTCGACAAATCGAAATAAATCCGTTGCAAACTAAGTATCAAAAAATTTTGTGGAAAGAGGGGAGGGAGGAACCTCTCAAGGTGTACAGTTTGAAAACCGTTACCTATGGTTGTGCATCCAGTCCCTATCTTGCTACAAGAGTTCTGCATCAAATTGCAACCGATGAAGAAAAGGATTTTCCTAATGCCTCCAAGGTTTTAATGAACGATTTTTATATCGATGACTGCCTTTCGGGGTCAAGCAGTATTGAGGAATTTAATGAACTAAGACAACAACTAACTAAGCTCCTTCAAAGAGGACAAATGAACTTACATAAATGGCGTTCCAATGCCATTGATACTTCAACGGAATCATCTCAATCTTTTCCCTTCAAACAAGATTGTGCAGATACTACCATAAAATTTCTGGGAATACTGTGGAATAGTAGAAAGGATACTTTTCACTTCAATGTCACAGCAGCTTTATGCTCGAATTACACTAAACGTGAAGTGCTAAGCCAAATTGCTAAAATCTTTGACCCATTGGGCCTACTGGGTCCTGTTATCTGCAGTGCTAAAATATTCATGCAGCAATTGTGGCTTTTAAAATGTGATTGGAACGAAATGATTCCACCTCACGTTTACCAAAAATGGGACAAATTTTTACGATCTCTTTCTTACATAGAAACTTTGCATATCCCAAGATGCATTACGATCCTGGAACAAACGATTATTCGTCTTCATGGCTTTGCAGAAGCCAGTGAAAAGGCCTACGGTGCCTGCATCTACATACAAACTGTTTCCAATTCCAATGTGCCTGCCAGTCAGCTAATCTGCAGCAAAAGCAGAGTGGCTCCTATTAAGACCATAAGTATCCCCAGACTTGAACTTTCAGCTTGCTTACTATTGTGTCAACTCGTGCATCGAGTTATTTCATCTCTAAAAATTAAAATTGCTCAAGTCATCTTGTACTCCGATTCCACGATCGCTTTAGCTTGGATCAAGACCTCACCCCATCTCCTTAAGACTTTCGTCTGCAATCGAGTGGTACAAATACAAGAACTGTCCAAGGACTTTTGCTGGAAACACATTGCATCAGAATTTAACCCGGCAGATGCCTTGTCCAGAGGTCAAGATGCCTTTGTTTTTTCTACCAATAAGCTTTGGTGGGAAGGCCCTATGTTCCTGAGCGAGAACATAATTAAAAACAATGAACCTGAACTAGATTTAATTCCTGATTGTGAACTTTTTCAGAAAGAGCTGAAACCAGTTCTGCTAGTGACTTCAATCACCAGCAATGTCTTTATTGATGACCTTTTAAATCTTTCAAATAATTACATGAAACTAATAAGAATTTTAGCATTTATTTTTAGGTTTCTTTCAAATTGTAGAAATGTTAATAAATTTAGGGGTCCTCTCAATGTAAAGGAATTAGATAAAGCCAGAAATGTTATTATAAAACAGGTGCAAGGTGAGTACTTTGTTGCAGACATCTCAGCCTTAAAAAAAGGTAAGCCTGTTCCTGTAAATAGTAAATTGAAATTTTTGAATCCATTTTTAGATCAGGATGGGTTGCTTAGAGTTGGTGTTCGGTTGACCAATTCTAATTTAAATTATAATTCTGTTCATCAAATAATATTACCTCCTGGTCATAAACCTTCTAAGATTATTTTTTCTTATTTTCATTTGAGAGATTTGCATGTTGGTCCTCAAGGACTATTAAATACGGTACGACAAATTTTTTGGCCAATCAGTGGCAGAAAATTAGCTCGCCAAGTTGTGCACGATTGTGTGCAGTGTTTTAAAGTAAGGCCAATAGTCTCTTCTCAAATAATGGGTGATCTCCCTCCTGAGAGGGTGATTCCTAGCCCACCCTTCTCGAACGCAGGACTTGACCTGTGTGGTCCATTTTGGATTAAATATCGTAACCAGAGAAAGGGGTTATATAATAAAGTATATGTGGCTATTTTCATATGCATGGTCACTAAAGCTGTACATTTTGAATTATTATCTGATTTAACAACTAGTGCTTTAATAGCTACACTTAAACGGTTTTTTGCCCGCAGGGGTAAAAGTTGTACTATATCTTGTGACAATGCGTCCAATTTTGTTGGCGCTTCGGCTGAGATAAGCAAATTCTTAAAGTCTTTAAATGCTAAAAAGGATAATTTATCTGGTTTTCTTTCATCGGAGCAAGTACTGTGGAAATTTCTACCCCCTCGTTCACCAAATTTTGGCGGATTATGGGAGAGAGGAGTTGCACAATTCAAATATCACCTTAAAAGAACCATTGGTTCTATAAAATTAACATTAGAAGAATTTCTAACTATAACTATTCAAATAGAAGGTATTCTTAATTCCCGTCCTCTTTCTCCTTTGTCATCTGATCCAGAAAATTATGAAATTTTAACTCCTGGACATTTTTTAATTGGAAGAGCAATTAATGCTCTTCCTGAGCAAAATTTGATTGATTTTAAAGAAAACTTGCTTCACCGATGGCAGAAAACTCAAAAAATTGTTCAAACAATATGGAAAAATTGGTGTAACTCTTATCTCAGTCATTTACAACAAAGATCAAAATGGTTGTTTCAAAAACAAAATGTTAAACCAGGTATGATGGTTCTGGTAAAAGAAAGCAATTTACCTATATGTAAATGGGTTATAGGTCGAATTTCTGAAATTATCACCGGTAAGGATGATAATGTCCGTGTAGTGTTCGTACGCACACCTCATGGAATTTTCAAAAGAAGCATTTCAAATATTGCTGTATTACCTATTGTTAACAATACTTAAATTTATATGTTGAATTCAAAATGTGAAAAATAATTGTATTAATATTGCTTAAATTTGTATTTTTATTATTGTTATTTTTATGATTATTGAAACATTCAAATGTCAGAATATTTCAATGGGGGCCGGGATGTCCGCGCCGCCCTCATTGGCTTTAATTGGCGAGATTGTAGAGCGCCAAGCTTAACTTCCCAGCATTCTTTTCAGTCAATAAAAAATTATTAAACGATACAGTCCACTCTGACTCTATTAGCTCCGACAGTGAATATGTAATAAAAATATTGTTCTTTCTTAAATACTCACAATCATTTACTAATTTGTAAAAAAAAAATTACAGTATTTTTTTCCAAACAGTGTGAAATTTTACTCATTTTATCAAGTAGTAAATTATACTTGTAAAAAAGTAATTTAGCTATATTGTAGATTCTAATTCCGATGAGGCTGAATATATCAAGAAATTTAGTATCTTATTAAAATATAGAAAATTATTTTCAGATGATCCCAAATTTCAAAACTCTAAACATAACATAATTTTGATTTTAAATTACTGTAAATTTAAAATAAGTTTGAATTTAATGCACTCTCTTAGTAACAAAAACATACTATCTATCTTATTTTTGAGTGGATATTTTGTATTTTTTTTAATGAATGCTGTGATATGTATAAAAAGTATAATATATTTAAATTTTAAGATTTTGCTTAAAAATTATTACATTCTGTCCATGTATACAAATATCAAAGTGATTGTAAATGAATAAATTATGTTTAAATATTGATCTGCATATTTTTTGTTAATAATTCCGTGTTATTTCATTATTTTTACATTTCTTAATTTACTTCAAATTTAATATTTCCATACGTCAATGAAATTAATATTGGAATGTTTCCTTAATTAGAGATTGGGGGTTGACCAATACAATATTTGTCTACCTTTTTACATAAATTTTTATTTGTGAAAGTAATATTTTCTTTTTTAAATAATAAAATAATTTCAAAATACATAGTAATAAGAATTTGATTCAGCCTAAAATTAAAATTCTTTTTACTTTCTCTTTAAAACATTAGCAGTATTAACTCTATAGCATCTGTTCGTGCTTTAAATGAAATGTAAAAAATAATTCAAATTTTACATATATCAATTTGAAGAAAGAAAAAGTTTTTATATGAAGGAAAATATTTTTAAAGCGTTAAAAGCAGATAAAGTTAGCATCATTAATAAATATTTATTAAAAAAAAGAGGAGATAATTTAAATCAAATTATAATTTAATTATTTAAATATATAAAAATTAAAAAAGCTATTTCTATTTTAGATGTATTATTTAATATATATATATATATATATATATATATATATATATATATATTGCATAACACATCTAAAATAAAAAAATAGCTTTATTAATTTTTATATATTTAAATAATTAAATTATAATTTGATTTAAAATATCTTCTCTTTTTTTAATAAATATTTAATAATAATGATATCTTTCTTTGCTTTTTGGCGCTTTAAAAATATTTAATAATATTATTATTATATTATTATATAATATTATTATTATATATTATATATATTATATTATTATATAATATTATTTAATATAATATTATTATTTAATAATAATATTATTATTAATATTTAATAATATTCTGCCCACCTGAAACTTCGTCTGTAACGTCATGGGGAGCTTATTTCTTTTTTTTCTTAAGCCTAATATATTTTTAGTTTTGTTTTCTGTTTTTAATTTAGTTTCGTTTTAAATATTATTTAATTTATAAGTTTTTTGGAGGGTGGCAACACTTATTATTTTTAATATTAGTTTTTAAGGATGGCAACACTTAGAAACTTTGTTATTTGGGGTAGAAATTGTATATTATGAAGTAATGACGTCATCTTTTATTACATAATAAATATCATACACATGTTTTTGATCTAGTGGTGCCATCTATGTGGAAATAAAATAACTTTAAATCTATTTTAATATTTAAATCTGTTTTATTATTATTTATTAAATATAATTAAGGCTGAGGATCGAACTCACGCCAATCAAAAAGTCTTCGTGGGTCAGTAGTTGGATATCATAACCACTGACCCACGAATGCTTGCTAAGATATGTGTAAATAAGTTAAACTTTAGTTTTCTGAACACGTGTATAAATAAAAAAGATTTGATATCGATATCATCCTAGAGTTTCATCGATATATTTTCACTTAATCTTTGACAGTTATTAAATAATTATTTCTGCCCCTCTTAATGCTATTATAACTTTCTCTGGGTGGCAACGGTACTGACCATACACGTGTTAATTATTACATAACAAATAAATGTTATCATGCTTTCACTCTAGTGGCGCCATCTATGTGGGAATGTTAGAAATAAAATAACTTTAAATCTATTTTATTATTTAATTTAAATATAATTAATGGTGAGGATTGAACTCACCATGTGGTGATATGAGATAACGATAAATAGAGGTGACGAGAGTAAAGTTTTTCATTCATCATGGATCTTTTGAAGTTCAAACATCCCTTTACAGCACTCCTCGCATTTTAACTGTTAGAAATAAACTGTTATTAGAGAAAAAAAATTCTGATAATTTCTAAAATTTTTTTAAAATAGATTATGGATCGTTTACTTTCATAAGGTTATACGAAACCTGAAAATCCAGGAAGTTTTGGAGCTGTTGATGCAATTTATCATGCTGTAAAAGGTAAAGTGGAGAAAAGTAAAATTAAAAAATGGCTAGAAACTAAAGATTCTTATACGTTACATAAACCAGTAAAACACAAATTTAAACGTAATAGAGTGATAGTCGGAGGAATAGATGAACAATTTCAAATTGATTTAGTAGACATGCAATCTTTAGCAAAATTTAATAATGGATATAAATATTTGTTAACGTGCATTGATTGTTTCTCGAAATTTGCATGGGCTGTTTCTTTGAAAGATAAATCAGCCAAAAATGTATTGCCAGCTTTAAAAACTATTTTTAGAGAAAGAAAACCTGAGAAACTGCAATCAGATAAAGGAACAGAATTGACGAATAGACTTATACAGCAATACCTTAAAAAGATAAGAGTTCATTTTTTTACCACAAATAATGAAACTAAAGCAGGTATAGTTGAAAGATTTAATCGCAATTTAAAAACTAAAATGTGGAAATATTTTACAGAATTTAACACGAAAAAATATATTGATGTCATTTCTAAATTAACCCATAGTTATAATCATACAAGGCATAGAAGTATAAAAATGGAACCAGCCTCAGTGAATATCAACAATCAAAAACAAGTTTGGAATAATTTATATAGAGATAAGGTGAATAATGATAAGCCTGTTTTTTAAGTAGGTGACACTGTTCGAATTAATAAATCAAAACTTACATTTGAGAAAGGATATGAAAATAATTGGACACGAGATTTATTTGTCATAGATAAAATAGTTCATCGAAACCCTATAGTGTATAAATTGAAAGATTTAATGAATGAAGCAATAGAAGGTACTTTTTATGCAGAAGAATTACAAAAAGTAGTCAACTCGGTTTATTATCCCGTAGAAAAAGTTATCAAAAAGAGAAAGAAAGGTGGAAGCACAGAATATTTTGTTAAATTTTTAGGCTATAATGAAAAGTTTAATGCCTGGGTGAATGATATTCAAAAAGTATAAATAGTGAAACTTAACCTCTGAAGTCTCATTCTCGAAAATGTCTTTCTACGTGACGTTACCTTCTGATAGCTCCATGCAGTTTTTTCCTAACAACAAAATCTCTCATTTTAAGACGCAGTTACCGATACCAGTTAATCTAAAAGGTGAATGGGAAGTAGGCCTATCTGAAATCATCTATCCGCATTCTTGGCTGAACGTTAATGAAATTAATAATTATTTTCGATACACGATTAGTAATGGTAATATCGCATCGACTGTTAAGCAAACAATTGATGTGGGGTGTTATGAATCAATGTTCGATATTGTATCAGCTATACAACTTGCTTTACCTAAAAATCCAAGTCGGTTTACAATAAATTTCAATAAAGCTACGAAACGAGTAAAAATTAACGCCGTTCAAGGGTGCAGCCTTCATTTAGAAAAGTTAGGTGAATTGTTAGGATTCCAACGTGATACAGTCATTACGGGTAACCGGAAAAGCGAATTTGTGGCTGACGCATGGTCTAATTTTTCCGTTTTTTACGTCTACTCAGATTTAATTTCTCCACAAATTGTCGGAGATACACAAGCTCCTTTACTACGGATCGTTCGAATAAAAGGATATGATGGTGAAACAATCAGTCAGTATTATGATAGACCTCAATACTTACCTTTAACGAGGCACTCCTTTCAAACTATTCAAATGGAGATCAGATTGAATTCAGGTGATTTCGTACCTTTTGAAAGTGGTAAAGTGATTATAGTTTTACATTTCCGCATGAGACAAATACTATAAAGAGTACGATGCGTTTTTGAAACATTCATTTGAAGAGAAGACGTCAAGAAGAGTGTACTGTACGTTTGTTGTGCTGAAAAATTTGAAGATCATTATGCGAGTCAAATTGGCTCAGGGTTGCCCTATTATAAAGGTATTAATTTCCAAAAGGGCTATGGACTTGGTGGTATATTTCGTCGATTATTTAGAGCAGCACTACCCTTTTTAGTAAAAGGTGGTAAAACTATTGGAAAAGAAGTTTTAAAAACAGGAACTCGAGTAGCATCTGATGTATTATCTGGAGAAAACTTTGAGGAAGCCGTCAAAACAAGAACTAAAGAAAGTGGAAAACATCTAGCACAAAAAGCTATTGATAAAGTGCAGTCTATGGTTGGGAAAGGAAACTATAAAAGGAAGCGTAAGAAGCAAAAAAGATTCATTTCATCCAAAGCACGCAAAATGAGTGGACGTGATATTTTTGATCCATAAGATGGCATTTTTGTTGAAAGATTCTCCTGAGTGCGTAAAATCGGAATTGGAACTTTTTACTTTACCTGGAACTCAAACAGTTATTCAAGATGGTCAATTGATACAATTTCATCCGTTATCGAATGTGTTTGATAATGCTCCCGTAGAGTTTCACGTCTCCGGAAGTGTGGAAGATTACATAGATTTCAGTCAAACACAATTGTATGTGAAAGCAAAAATAGTAAAAGCGAACAATACAGCTATCACTAAAGATGATGTTATAGGACCTGTAAATTTATTTCTACATTCATTATTTTCTCAAGTAGATGTATTTTTAAACGATCGTATAGTTTCCAATTCAAGTAATACCTATCCCTATAGGGCCTATATTGAAACACTCCTAAACCATGGATATGATGGCAAAACATCTCAATTAATTGCTGAATTATTTTATAAAGATTCTGAGGATGGTTTAAACAAAAGAACTGCTTTTTTCAAAGAAAGCGCAACAGTAGATATGATTGACTGCATTCATTCAGATTTATTTCATCAAGATCGTCTTTTACTCAATTTAGTGGATTTGAAAATAAAACTAATACGAAGCAAGCCTGAATTTTGTCTACAAGGATCTGAAGGATTTAAAGTAGTATTGGATCATGTCTCTTTATTCATTCGAAAAGTTCGTGTGAACCCCGGAGTGCTTCTCGCTCATGCTAAAGCACTCGAAAAAACAAGTGCAAAATACCCCATTAATCGAGTCCTATGCAAAGTGTATTCGATTCCAAAAGGGAGCATGTCTTTTATTCAAGATAATATATTTTCGGATCAAATGCCTAAAAAAGTTATTATTGGTTGTGTGGATAATGAAGCTTTTCATGGAACATTGACAAATCTCAAATCAAATTTGATGAAAATTGAAATGTTCAAAATCAAAAGGAGATTTTGTCAATATTCTCCTTTTGATTTTGAACATTTCAATTTAAATTTTATTGGAGTGTATGTAGATGGGCAAACCGTCCCCCATAATCCCTTGGGACTCAACTTTTCACAAAATCAATACATTCGTGCCTATCAAACTCTATTTGATAGAACGGAGCGAATGGGTCAAGATAGAGGAATATTTATTTCCAGAGAAGACTACAAGAACGGAAATACATTATTTTTATTTAATCTCTCCCCAGATCTATGTTCAGGAGAACATTTAAATCTGATTAAGCATAGCAATTTGCGATTACAACTGAAATTTACCAACTCACTAGAAAAAACAGTATGCGTTATCGTTTTTGCCGAATTTGAAAATTTGATTGAAATTAACAAGTCAAGAAATATTTTATTCGACTTCGGAAATTGAAGAATGGATGGATTGCAAGTATTCTACATTTTATCGCAAGATAAGATAACATCACCTTACTTTCAAGGCGTATATTCAAGAGATATGCTTCCGGATCTCCAAGAAAACACATGTGCTATCACGAATTCAGATGACTCATCACAACCTGGGACTCACTGGCTAGCTTTATTTGTAAATGATCAAAGACAGTTAGAGTTTTATGACTCATATGGGAAGCCTCCCGGATTTTACAACGTGAAAACCAATTCCTACACGGACGTACTATGGAATTCCAAAGTGTTTCAATCACCAACATCCAATGTATTCCCCTTCTTTCGAAATGTGCACTCAACATTTTGTTCTACAATCCAAGAAGCCTGTAGAAGTGTTGCTCCTTTAGATTACTAATCACAAGGAGAAAGCAACATTGCCTGCTATACCTGACATGCATTTTGTTATCTGGTAGAGAGAAAAAATATCCAACTTGCGAAATATTGCTATACATTATAAACTTCTGATACACAGATATGTCTTAAAGATTACATTTAATGCCAAAACTAAATTACTTATTTAAGCTGTAGTAGATTTCCCAACTTAAGTAGCCTCTACCTTGCCATTTTAGATTTTAAAAAAAAAATTTGGTTTGCCTTTTCTTGATTATTTATTAATTATTTTTATTTACTTTACAAATATTTGATGATGTCGTATTATTTGGCGACACAATATCTTTCCAAAAAAAAAAAAAAAAGAATATGTGAAAATTAAGGGTTGCTTAATTGAACTTCTTTATACATTTCCTAGTTTTTAACTTTAAAGCAATAAAAATCAGCTATTTGTTATTTTGAATCAGCCATTTAAAATGCACATTTGTTAATTTTCAGATTTTTAAAAAATTTTCCAATTATTCTTATTGCGTAAATAACACAAAAGTAAAGATATATATCAAAATTCAAAACAGAAAAATGTATATTATTTAATCACCTTTCAACAACTCTTAATTGCAGAAGTTTAATTTTCTAAGAAAAAGTTAAAAGATAATCTAAATTACACTTTATATCCCAAATTGTGATAAGGTTAAGACCATGTATTGATAGATATATACTGTCGTATAACGAAAATATTTACCATCAGTTTATTTGTGAAAAATAAAAAAAAGAGATGTGAAAATATGTTTAGATTTTTCCGTCCCTTTTGATTGTTTGAGAATGGATAACTTTAAATAACAAATAAGTATTGCCAACTTAAAATTATCGGACGAAGATTGAAATAGACGACACTAGAAGAGCACATAGAGTTGAAATACTCTATATTGCTGCCAACAAGCACAAGGTCAATAGTCTATGGGTGTCCAAAAGTCAAAGCAGGCGTTTCTACCCTTTGAGTTCCCTTTCAACCCTTAAAATTGCAGGAAACAAGTTGTTATGTGACGTCACATGTAGGGGTGCTTTTCTTCTCCAAGGGGACACAAAATTTAGTCAGGGGAGTGACCTACAGTAGCGAAAAACAAGAAGGGGATATGTGACGTCTCATGTGGGGATCGCAGGTGATCTCCTTCAAGCCCGTAGGTTTTAATTAACCCAAGTTCTGAAAACCGAAACTAAACAAAACCGAAACTATAGTATATAATTGCTCGTAATCTGAATGATCTCTGGTTTTAAAACTTCAATAAACAAACAAATAAATTATGAGTGATGAATAGACATCTTTAAGCTATAAACAAAATAATATACTGGTTTGCAGATATAAAAAAATTTTAGAATTTAAATTAAATTGCTTTTTAATGATCAACACTGATTACGCGCAATGCTAAGGTACGGCGGGGATGTCAGAAAATGATCGACAGGACGATGCGAACGCCACTTTTTGTGAATAAAACCGGTCTATCATAAGCGTGTTGCTTTTCTAAAAACCCCCGGAAAAGTTAAATGTCTGGTAGGAGAGATCCCTGGAAAAAACGGTACAGGTAAAAGGGGCAAATGCGTAGGGAATTTTCATATGAGGCATTTTCTGCAGCAAGCATACTTCTCTAGTGATTTTTATGGCTACACTGTAAAAAATGTCGAGCTATGTTACTCCAAATATTGGTATTCATTTGCTGGCTACATAAAATCGTGCTCAGTTTTACCATATATTGGTGCTTTCAATAGCTCAGAACATAGAACAACGAGAGAAGATTGCACCAAAAATCGGAATTTTGAAAGAGCCTAAGAGCGGCGAAGGGTTGCACCAAAAATACGTGCTTTGAAGGGAACTAAAAATGGAGGAAGGTTGCACCATGATTTGGTATTTTTGAAGGGAACTAAAAGCGAGGAAGGTTGCACCATTATTAGGTATTTATAAAGTGCAAAAAAGCAGGGTAAGGTTAGTAGTAAGCCGGAATATTGGGGTATCGGAAGTGACGTCATAGTCAACCGGAGCTTATTTCTGCCCACCTGAAATCGAAACTTCGTCTGTAACGTCATGTGGAGCTTATTTCTTTTTTTTTTCTTAAGCCTAATATATTTTTAGTTTCGGTTTCTGTTTTTAATTTAGTTTCGTTTTTTAAATATTATTTAATTTATTAGTTTTTTTTGAGGGTGGCAACACTTATTATTTTTAATATTAGTTTTTAAGGATGGCAACACTTAGAAACTTTGTTATTTGGGGTAGAAATTGTATATTATGAAGTAATGACGTCATCTTTTATTACATAATAAATATCATACACATGCTTTTGATCTAGTGGTGCCATCTATGTGGAAATAAAATAACTTTAAATCTATTTTAATATTTAAATCTGTTTTATTATTATTTATTAAATATAATTAAGGCTGAGGATCGAACTCACGCCAATCAAAAAGCCTTCGTGGGTCAGTAGTTGGATATCATAACCACTGACCCACGAATGCTTGCTAAGATATGTGTAAATAAGTTAAACTTTAGTTTTCTGAACACGTGTATAAATAAAAAAGATTTGATATCGATATCATCCTAGAGTTTCATCGATATATTTTCACTTAATCTTTGACAGTTATTAAATAATTATTTCTGCCCCTCTTAATGCTATTATAACTTTCTCTGGGTGGCAACGGTACTGACCATACACGTGTTAATTATTACATAACAAATAAATGTTATCATGCTTTCACTCTAGTGGCGCCATCTATGTGGGAATGTTAGAAATAAAATAACTTTAAATCTATTTTATTATTTAATTTAAATATAATTAATGGTGAGGATTGAACTCACCATGTGGTGATAAGAGATAACGATAAATAGAGGTGACGAGAGTAAAGTTTTTCATTCATCATGGATCTTTTGAAGTTCAAACATCCCTTTACAGCAGTCCTCGCAGGTCCAACAAGTAGTGGTAAAAGTTATTTCATAAAAAAAGTGATTGAAAATCAAATGATACAGCCTTTCCCAAAACACGTAGTATGGTGTTATGGCGTTTATCAAAAATTATATGATGAGATGCCTAATGTTGTTTTTCACGAAGGACTTCCATCCGATTTGAATCAATATTCAGATGCATTAATTGTGATTGATGATCTCATGAGTGAATTGGGAAATGATCCTCAATTGACGAAATTATTTACAAAATTTTCCCACCATAAATCTCTTAGCATTATTTTTGTGGTTCAAAACATTTTTCATAAAGGAAAGGAAATGAGAGAAATATCCTTAAATGCTCATTATCTTGTATTATTTAAAAATCGAAGAGATCAATCACAAATTACACATTTAGGGCGTCAATTGTACCCTCGAAAAGTTAAATTTTTTCAAGAATGTTATGCAGATGCCACATCAAAACCTTATGGTTATTTACTCATTGATTTAAAGTGTGATACCGAAGAATCTTTACTCATGCGTACTGAAATGTTTCCTGAAGATACTTATTATGTGTACCAACCTCGATAACTTCATTTCAACAGTGAATTTCAAGGAAATTAGATGTCTGCTTTAGTCCTTGATTTTGAAGGTTTCCAACTTTCATCAGGGTGCTACATTGTCAAAGAACTTGCTTTTCATGCCGTGAATGGTAATCCTATTACCGGAGTGTGTACATTCCAACCACCGTTCCCGTTCGAAGAACTTCCAACACAGCAGAAAATACAATATTCTTGGATAAAAAGAAATATTCATCGAATAGATTGGAACCAAGGAGAATTACCCTACATTAAATTTCATACTATTTTGACTTTTTTGTGTGATATGTATTCACAAATCTATGTGAAAGGACTCGAGAAACGGAAATTTTTAGAAATTCTAACCGGCAGAGTGTTTTACAGTTTAGAAGATTTTGGGTGTCCTAAAGTAGATGAACTGATAACAACTTTTTCTTCGTGCACTATACATTCACCAGATTTTAAACATTGTGCTCTAGTTAAGGCGAAAGCATTTGGAGGATTTCTACAAGACCTATAAATAGAAGAAGCACTCGGAATTCAAATCATTTGAAAGTAAGATGTCCGTATGTAATGAGCGAACATTAGAGCTCATGAAATTGATCTCTAAAACTAAACATTGCAAACCTCTTTTAAAAAAGTGTTCAAAAAGTGAAATAAAAACTTTGTGTGAGTGTGTATTGAATGTATTGTGTGGTAATATACCACTCACGAAATCTCAGAAAAATAAATTAGCTCCTCATAAAGAAAGTTTAAGAAAACTTTCTAAGAAGAAATTGCCATTGTATAAGAAGAAAAAAATTCTTGTACAGAAAGGAGAAGGATTTTTATCATTTTTATTACCTGCAGCTATATCTGTCATTAGTTCATTAATTCATGGAGTACAGTAAGAAATTTGTGTTGGTTCCGGAGGATAGAGCACAAGTAGCGGAACATTTATCACAATTGGATCAACAAATGAAAAATATTCTACAGAAAAAGGACTTAGCAGATGACGAGAAAGCAACTCTGTATTTACAAATATTGCAAAAGTATACGCACTTTTCAATTTCTAGACCGAATAAACCAGAGCCTCAGACCGATCAGGAGGAAATTCCGAACATAGGTGATCCTCTAGTAGAGTCTGCAGAAGAGATCTCTTCAAATATCAAAAAAGAAACTGAAGACTTGGAGGGAAAAATTCTAACTGTTGTTCCAGTTCGATTTCAAGAAAAAGCTAAAGATATGTATAAATTCTTAAAAAATAATAAATCTCTCCTTTGAAACGCTAAAGGTGAAATTATTCTTGAAGATAAAGCTGTTCCTGGAAGTAATATAGTAAATCTTATCAATGACTTTTTGCGAAATAGAAAATCAGCTCCAGTGGGGAGAAATGTATTTTTAAAAACATTAAATGATGTTCAATTACCAGCACATTTAGATGTAAATAAAAAATTGTATAGTAAAAATAAAATTTTTAAGAAACCTATGATGTAGTGCTTAGTGCTTAGAAGAACTATGAAGTGCTTAGGTGAGAAGTGCTTAGGTGAAACTTTGAAAAAATGTTATTTATTTTATTAAGATATATTTTGTTTTTATTGATCATATTTGTCTTTATTGATATTATGAGAAGTGCTTAGGTGAAACTTTGAAAAAATGTTATTTATTTTATTAAGATATATTTTGTCTTTATTGATCATTTTTCACAGGTGAAAAAGTTTATATTATCAAGAAAAATTACACCCTTTCATAATTAATACAATAAGTTTCAGAAAAATGTAAAGAATTTTCTGAACAACTAGAAAATGTTTTGCAAAAACATAAATATTTTCTTAAAAGATCGAAAAATTTTTATAAAAATAAAAATATTTTCTGAAATAATAGAAAGTTTCTCTCAATAATAAAAATATTTTCTGAAAAACTAGAAAATTTCGTTAAAAAGTTTGAAATATTTTTACAAAACTAGCAAATTTTTAGTAAGAAGTAAAAATATTTTCTTAAAAGATATAAATTTTTTATAAAAATAAAAATATTTTCTTAAAAGATAGAAATTTTTTATAAAAATAAAAATATTTTCTGAAATGTTAGAAAGTTTCCCTCGATAATAAAAATATTTTCTGAAAATTAAAAAAGGGAATAAAAATGGAAAAGGGAAAAAAAAGGAAATAAAAATTATAAAGAAAAAAGGAAATAAAAAAATAAAAAGGAATATTAAAAGGAAATAAAAAATGTTACACTATTTCCTATATCACAATATTTAATTGTAAAATTTAATAATAATGACATGAAAGACACTAGATTTAGTTTCATTCTTTTTGTTTTCTAAACACAAATCTTACACCATATTTTTTCTTTACAAATTCATACATCTGAAAATCGTTTACATATAATTGATTTGAAATATGATACATAGAATAGCCTTGACAGCGTTTGAGTAAAAAGTAAATACAATATTGTCCACATACAACGTTACAAGTAACGTTCGAATAACATTAACAGCAGTCAATTCTGAATTTTATTGAATATTTATGTTATATAATTTAAATGTTCACTACTTAATCATCTAAAAAAGAAAATTAATTACACATTGAATAAGTGAAACAAAGACGCCTTTTATTTCATTTTCTTAAGAAAGGAGTTTTGTGAATGTATTAAATAATTTATGGGTTACAGACATGAAAATTTTAAAACGGGGAAAAATAATTTTACGTGCGTCTTAAGCGCTTTGATGTTCCTAATTTTTAAATGCGAATAAAAAATTAAAAAAATTAACTAAGATTTTCAGAATTCAAAAAATTGATCTTAATACTGAGTAGAATATATGTATGAAGTAGTACATGACATATATCTTAGAATAGAAATAGCTTTGAGTGGTACTTTATTGTGATTTGACTTATATACCAATTATAATATATCTGTATTCTTGTTAATATCTTTTTAAACATTAGTATTCATAAACATTTCAATTATTATTCACTGAAAAAAAGTATGGTCAAAACTATCAAAATATGGTAACATTTACCGTGTTTCTGGCTCTAAGAGAACACGGAAAAGCCTAATAATTTTTACCGAAGTGCTTTGGTCATGATTTTGGTGACAATAAAATATGATTTTATAATATGTAGTAAAATTGTGAATATGGTAAAATTTGGTAAATTCAACATGACGACTAAGAGACTTAAATTTTTTGGTGAAGGGACACTGTAATATTTAAAACAAATTTATGAGATCCTATAAACATTCACAATTCCATCAATCAAATGAATGGAACTGTCAGTCTCTTCACAAGACTATTGTACTTATAGGTTGGTGAGTTCAATTAACTATAATTTTAATTTAAGAAAAATTCTAAGTATTTCTTTCTCTAAACAAAAACACGATGGTCTTTAAATGGAGATTTTCTACTATGGGGGAACCGGGACCAGAACTTATTTTCATTAAATAGAGTGCCGTTAAACAGAGATTCATCAGCATATTTCTACTTGATGGTATCAAGAAGCTTTCAAGTACATTTCAAATAATTAATAACTTGCAAATTATTAGCAATGCACTTACCTTCTAGTCACTTAAGATCTTGAATGTTTGGAAAAAAATATATTCCCCCTGTGTACAATGTTTACAGTAAGGTCATCGCTACAGAAAGTGATGAACTTTTAGTGTTCACAAACTTCTTTTTTAGCCCTAGGATCCCCATCTAAAAAACTTCTTGACTTGCTATACCAGTTTACATGAAGATGAGTGGAAAAAAACACAAGGAAATTTATTACATTCACTTTATTATTAAGTCTTTTTAATCAGAAATAGAACCTTTTAACTCGAAAATTAATATTAATTTTATATGATTTCATAATGTAATTTAAATTTTGCACCAAGTCATACCATTACTGCAATATTAATATGGTGCTAAGTAATGTACTTATTGTATAGTAATACTATTTTATGGTATAGTAAGTAATTTCGTATGTTTAAATAGAGTCATACTGTGATAGTCAAGGTTTAGTGAGTTTTTTACAAGTTACTTTCAAAGATTAGTCCAAGGAAATTATATTATCATGCTACATGAATGAGAAGGTACAACTTAATGGAAACTTGGTTCAATTTAATATCCAATAAAGATGATGGAATATCCGTACCGCATTATGGTTCAGCGTACTGACATTATGGTTCAAGGTTTAACTGAGATTACTGAGAGTGTACAAGGAGGAAAGATTCCAGTAAAATTAGCGCACTTTATGGTAATGACGTTTTCTGAAAATGACGTAAGAAATGACGTAAAAAAATTTCTAATTCTGGTAAATAAAATAAAAATGTACAGTATTTAAATCATTCATTGATAGTTTTTCCGTTTATATGACATTCCGTTTTTCAAAATTACAGGTCTTATTACCATACATTTAGTAAAAAATACAAAACTGTAATGTAAATTTAACCGAATATATGGTTTTAATGCCTTCCTTTTAAGTATCAAAGAATTTTTAACAAAACATGTTGGTTGACCTTTATCTTTCAACATGAAATGATGACGTTTGTTAGCCCATCAAAATTCATTGCCATCTGATAGAAATTGTTGGATGATGGTTACAATCAAATAGTGTTGGGCCATAAAGAGGCCAACATAAACCATTAAAATATTTTAATGGTTCGATCAAGAATTTTGTCTTTGGTTTATATTCGGGGTTTCTTAATTTACTCATAATACTCTTTATATTTGGGTATATTTGGCTTACTCTTTACTTTTATGTACCTTACTTATTATACTCCAATCTGAAATTTATTTGCTTTTATTCTAACCGTTTAGATAACATTTACTTCTTTGTAATGAGTTACATTAGGAAAGATTTAAAGCGCTAATCCATATTATCGTCTGAATTTCTTCAATCTTCACAAGGTGCCAAGTTGAACCTTATTGTCTTTCCAATTAAGTCTGATTGAACCACAATATTACTCAACTTGAACGAAAATATCATTCAGCTTATCACGTTTTCTTAAGGTTGATGCAAGTTTTCTGGACAATTGCGTAAATGGTAAGAATATTATGATTCAATATTGAACTGGAAGAGATCGTAGAAGTTACCCCAGGTGTTACTCAACAGGCAGGTGTTACCCAAATGTTACTGTATTTATTACTGCGTGAGTGTGTGAGAATTAGAGATGAGCTCGGGCTTGCTTTTTGGGTGTCCTAGCCCGAAGAATTTTAATTGGAATCCTCCCGAGTCCGAGATACATATGATTACTTAGAACTCGAGTCCGCGCGAGCCCGAGATGTAGTTTGAATAAAGGCGAAATTTTTGAGATCTTGTCACTTGGCCTTTGATGTCAAAACAAGGAAATTAGTAAATAAAAAGTTTCCTGGTCACCAACCTGTGAAAGAAACAGTGGAGAGAAAAGCTGAACCAACTGAAACTCCAAGATAACAAAAGTTGAGAAATGAAATCTAAATATTAAGCTAAATACAAGTCATTTAACAACTAGTGCTATTCTCACAAAGCAAAAGCACCTAACAAAAGAAGCTGATAGTTAAAATTCTTATACCTTATAAATTTTACATTTTTTATACTTAATAACGGAACCAAACGTTTGTTTAAAACTTGAAAAAAGTTCGTGAAAATTTCATTATGAATGCGTACTTGCAAAAGGCCGAAATCTTTTTGTTCTGTAAACGAGCTCTAGCATGCTGTTGTTGTTGTTGTTGCACGCCCCCATTGATCAGCAGTGCTAGACCAGGTCCATGACGTTATACACCCTCAAAAAATCCAACGCCGTCAATGGATCATCTGCTAAATCCTGTTTAGTGAGCCCCAGGCATGCGAGTATGTGGTGAGGCGAAGCCTGGTCTGAAGAACAGTTGGTACATATTTCAAAGTTCTTGGATCTTTCCGAAAATTTCATTGATTTAAGGTGACCACTTCGAAAGCGGGCAAGAATAGTTTGTTCCTGTCTATTAAAACCTTGGGCCAGGGAGCCTCCAGGTCGAGAACACCGATACCATGGGTGCTTTGGGGGGACATTCCAAGTGGTCTTGTTTTTGTGTTTTATTTTTGAGAAGATTTCCAAAAAGGTGAGGGATGCCAACGGAACAGAAGCCTCGCAAGCATCAGCTTTAGCCAAAGTGTCCGCAATTTCGTTTCCTTCAAGATCGACGTGGGAAGGAATCCACTGCAGATGAATCTGATGTGAAATGGAAAGCCGTTTTAACTTCTTGAGTATTGATACTCCAGCACTATCTCTCACGCTTTTGCCAATTGGTCAAGTGCTGTATTGCACTTCTGCTATCAGACAGAATCAATATCTCGTTTCCACGGGGAAGAAACACAAGAGAATCAAGGGCTTCATCAATGGCTAATAGCTCACTGCGAAATAATGAGCAGTCCTAGCCTGCTTCGGGTCGGGGCTTGGGCTCAGCCCGTCTCATTTCTAATGTGAATACGTTTAAATGTACACTTTTGTTATTTATCTATGGATTTGAATATAAGGGTGATTCTTTGGAAACGTGACAATTCGGAAATTTTTTTTTTCAAATTTAAAGTCTTCAATGTAATTTAATTTTTTTTTGTATATTTATTTAGTTGCATTTATTAATATCTCACAGACAGCAGTGTAGTTTATTGACATTTTCTCAAAAAAAAAAAAAAAAAAAAGTAGAAATTCACCAAATTTTGAATGTCAGGAAAATGGCAAGAAGGCCAAGAAAATGACATATTAGCTTAGAAGTTAAGAAAACAGTCATTTAAAGCTAATAGTAAGTAACTCAACTTAAGAAACCAAAAAAGTTGAGAAGTTAATTTTAACTTTTTATGTAAATAAATTCTAAAAATAATTATTTTGAACAAATTTAACAAATTAGTTAAGTATAATGAAAGTGAGAGAGTAACACACACAATGAGGTAGTATTTAATTTTATTACATTTTAATTTGCAAAGAAACACTTAAAACAAAGAAAACAAAAACATTTTGTAAAATTTCCTTAATCTTGAAGCTTTCAGAGGAAGCGAAATGCCTGGAAGATATTGGTAAGGAGCAGAAATGTTTGAATTTGTGATATTCTAAGAAATTTTGAAGCAGTCTTTTTTTCCGGTCCACTTAAAGTAATTAGCAGCCGATTTGCCAGCACGAATAATAAAGTTAACTTTAATATCTTTATGAACGTCTTCAAAAACTTCTCCTACAAAAAAATGTTAATCTTAGGAATATTTTAATTAATTTTATAAAAATTTACATTTAAATTAATTTTATAATAATTTACATCGGAAGTTTTTTTTATAATATTATTTAAACTTAAAATATTTCAAATCATTTTATTTTACAACTTTATTACATTCCTTAATTTATACACCCAAACAGCGTTTAAAGACTATGGCAGAATTTAATTGTACAGTGATGCTCTTAGTTTATCCTTTATATTAGGGTTTCTGTGTTTTGAAAAAAAAATAACCTAACGCCTTTGAGTTAGAGGTGTTATGATTCGTTTAAATTAATTCTTTTATAGACTGTAGAAATAATCGAAAATGTTTTTGTTGATGATATGTATAGAATAAACTTGTGTATAATAATCAATCATTAAATAAATAAATAACTTTAATTACGAACGAACATATTGCAATCTTTCATAAACTGGGTATTAGGTTAATATTTGCTTTCCCTCTTTACATTATAGTGTTTAAAAATTTTTCTTAAAACTGTGCTAATGTCCTAGAATTTATAAGCCAGGATAATGACAATTTTGCCTATTTACAGCCTTTAACATTACTTCAATTTTACATTTTGGCCTAAGACATTTACTTTCCACAGAAAACATCAGGATTTCTTGAAATAACTAAGGTAAATGTAAATAGTTTATGGTATTAATGCTTTCAAGAGGACAGTAAAAATGACAACATAAAAACCTACTCACCTTGTAAAATATTTTGAAATACATTTTGACTCAGAAAGTTGGTTCTTTATACCTATAATTAGACATGTTCTGATAGGATGGTATTCTAATCAATCTCTTAACCTCAGATATTGATTGCTGAAGCTATCTATTTTGGTTATAAATTACTAAAAAAAGTGGCCAGGAAAATGACATATTTTCATGTGACAAACAAATTATTGACAGAAAAAATTATTTCCAACAAAAGTTTTGGAAATAATAACCTTTGCATATATTCTGGAAATGCTTGCAACGGTTGATATGTAAAAAAAAAATTAGATATTGAAAAATGTATAGGAAGTTTTAAAACTAGTTATTATTGGAAATATTGTTTGGGACATACCAGGAAAATGACATTTTGATATTCAATTAAATTTTTTAACTATACAAAACAGTCAATGCTACTGCAAAGTCATTTTAAAATGTTAACAGCAATACTATTTATTTCATTTTTTTTTTATTTTAAAGGTCTTTTAGTTGTATAGTATTAGATCTTGGAGCAAGAGACTGTGAATTTTCATATTTAGTGAGAATCACCCATAAATACTTTATTTCTTAACATAATGATGCGCAAAAAAATTCAGTGTTTCTATCTTTAGCCTTAAATTTTGCAAAAACGCAACAAATTCTTATTCCAGTTACGTGGAAACTATATTGTTAAATACATATTTATTTAACAATTATCAACATAAACTTGCTTTGGAACATTGCATACTCACACTGCGAGGCATATAATTTCTTTCTATTTTACGATAATTCAATGACAAAGTGATTTTTAAAATAGCATATTTTCCTAATCACAATGAAAAGACTATTACGATATTAAACTTCATCGGGATTGGTCAAACGAGTTGTATGTCTTTGAGTTGGTAAAACGAGTCTTTGTGTTGATCTTTAATCACATTTACATTGTTTTTCTCCAATGGCTGAGAAAAAGTTTAAATGAAAAAATACGGATACACAAAATAAAAATTTTATTGCATGGCTTTGTAAAAATCATTTAAATACAGGTACAGACACATCTAAAAAATATAGTGCCTTCAAACAAATTTTACAGAAGCTTTCAGTCCTCGACCTTGTCCTTTGCTGTCAGCTTTAATGAGAATGAGAAACGTATTCGATGTTGAAATCATTTTTGACATTTTTGGAATATCCTCCCCACAGAAACTGAAAGTAAAACAAAGATTGTTATTTTAAGAGAAACATAACTAACTCTGATTAAAATTGACCCTCATTAATTTATTGAATTTTACTTTTTGGAACATTTTAGATTTATTAAGGGATTTTTTAATTACGTTTCGTCGTTTTTGATATGTCTAATGTTTTCAATCATCTTCAGTTTTTTTAAAGAACCTATTTCTGCAACGACATTTGATTTATTTTAAAAAATTGCATTTACATAGAGAAAAAAGTATGCTTAAAGCTACTAGAATATAATAAAATTTAACGTGTTTCATTATCTACGGGAACACGAAATAGTTCTATAATTTATACCGAGGCGCTTTTTAAATTATCTTGGTAAAATTAATGATAAAATAGAATTTTATAATGCGTGTTAAAATTTAGTAAATGTGGTAAAATTTGGTAGTTTTATCATGATGCTTCAGAGCATGGCATGAAAACCATTTATCCGGTCAAATTTCTTTTTTAGCTTTGTATTTTTTACTAAATGTGTTGTAATAAGAACTATAATTTTAAAAGTCCTAGTTTTCGTAAACCGTTTCCATATGAATAGAAAAATTATCAAATACGTGGTTAAAATACCGTATATCTTGGTTTTAAGAACCAGAATTATGATTTTTTTAAAAAAAAGAATGTCTTTACCCTACAGTGCTGAAATTTTATCAGATTCCTTTTACCATATATCTTATAACTTCTTGATATATATATATATATATATATATATATATATATATATATATATATATATATATATATATAACGTCCGGTTTACGACATATTTCTGTTTTCTACCCGGGCAGTAATAAACACCCTTTGACGTTCTATTGTGACGTCACTTCCGTACCCTCCAGCGCGTGGCCTACTACTTATATATATATATTTGTAATTTAAGCATTTTTACTAAAATATAAGAATATGCTGGTATAAATCGCACTGATAGTCAAGGTATTATTTAAATATTTTGGAAGGACACTTAAAATATGTAACGATTTTTTTTAAATGTACCTCACGTAAAATTACAAATATTATGCTTACATTTGCATCAGAATGATTTTTCATGAGAATTAATGAAAGTTTGTGTAATTCAGTTTATAACGTAAAATCAATATATCGATTCGTTTGAAAATTTTAAATTAGATTATATATTAGCAATATTATTATTAAAATTTGATCAATAATAGTTTCTTTCTACATGGAAGAAAAACTTGTAAAATGTAAATCAGATCTGAACACGTTTGAATGTAATTACAAAACAACAGCACTATGAAGAGAAATAAGTATAATTTTTAAAAATGTCATGATTATAAATTTAAAAAAAATTATAAATGAACGTTATATTTGGATTCATATTACGACAGCTTATTTTTAAGTTTATATTGCGCTTAGATTGACGCTGTAAGTGAGCTTAACATAAAAATATTTCTTAGTTTTATAACTATCATAAAAGTTTCTATGGTGATTTTTTTTCTTCTTACAATTCTCCTTCGTCCATGTCTGATGATCGAATTTCCACATGTTCAAAAACACAATAACCATTGTATTTATTGCCCGGTTTATCCATTCTTGAGCGAAAGCTAAAATCTTCAAAAGTAACTTGAACTTTTTTGCCCCGGGGTGCCTGAAAAATTACATTAATAATTTACAATATTATCTTTGAAATAAAAATAAAACAGAAAAGAAATTCAGTTTTTAATTATAAAGTAAAAGTGTTATCTTGGAGTTAAAGATAAATATTTTATTCACTATTAACATAAATATTGCTGCATGAAAAATGAGGTGAAATATTTCATGAGATATTTATTATGTAAAACACTTTATTTTTATATATATATATATTCTGTACTTTTACTGATATTGTTTATTGTTAGGAAAAATTTAAATTAAATAAATATTTCGACAATATATATATATATATTGATAAATATATATTGATAATTATATATATTGATAATTATAATATATTGATAAATATATATTGATGCTGCGTACCATACACTGTAAAATAAACCCAGATCAAGTCACGGTAAAAAGTACTGGCACTCTCGGTGCTAGTACTTTTTACCGTATAATCTATTTTTCCGGAGCATGTTATGGAACAAAAAATTTGATATATCGTAATTTTTATAGTAATGGTTACCATTAAATCCCTACATTTCTCTAATTAAATAAATATTACTGAAAAAATTACTGTATATTATTCTGTGGTAAAAATAAATTTGGCGGTAAAAATGGATTTTCTGGAAAGAATGGTTTTTATAGTAAAAATGGATTTTAGGGATGATGCATCCAAAATGCCGGTACGGTTTTTTAGTGTTGAACATTCATGTTTATTTTGATCGCAATAATTTAAAGCTGATAACTTTTCTAATTGGTTTAAGAAAGAAGTTGACCACTTAAAATAGATTTCTGTCTCTTTATTTTAGGATGTGTGTTTCAGTCTTTATTTTCTAAATTATTATATTTGCCTAGTAGTTATAACAATTAGATTTAAAACATTAAACTTTAATACACTTGGTAGTAAGATTATAATCTACTCTAATAAAATGTTGGAAATATGTAATAATCATGTCTTCATCAGCATTCTGATTTAATATTAACATGTTCATAACACTCATCTATATATATATTTCTCTTACACGGCGACAAAAAAAAGCCTCATTACAACTCCCCGAATGGCAACGCTAGAAAATCGACCAATGATTGCCGCTAAAAATGTCACATGCCAAATCTAGCTGAGGTGGCTCAACATACAGTGCTTTTAAAAACGGAAACTGATATAACCAGAGAGAGCATTCTAATAGGTTTAACGAATTACATGTCATTTATTTGAATTCAAATTTATTTTAATGACTTAGTATTTACTAAAAAGATGTAATTTTTTTTTATTTTTAAAGTTGTTACATGGATTTGAATGATTGTTTTGAATTCTTAGAACTTTGTGCATTTGCAATGTACCTAAGTTAGTAGCGAGGGAAGTGAGTTTGGTTTGCGAAGCAAACCATACAAGATTGCGTAGCAATTTTCGGGGGTTGGCGAGCGTTAGCGAGCAGGGGGCGCAGCTCACTAGTATTATTTAATATATCAAAATCTAAACACCATACATTTGATCGAGTGTCTAAGTTATTTCAAAGTAATTTCTAAGTTATAGGGATTTACAGATTATTAGAAATTTCAACTATATTCGTGTCTAAGGGAACAATAAAATTTTCTGTCTTAGGAACAATGTTTTGGAATTTAAATCCATCTGTTTACCTTAATCTGCCAAGCGCAACTGTCGTTCGGAGTTCTTTGAGGATAACCAGGAGTTTCTATTATCCTTTCCTGAGAAATATCCCCACCACAAGAAATGGATCCTGTAAAAAGTTTATGAAATAAGCAAAATATTATTGTAAAGATTAAGTTTTAATGGCTATGGTAATATGTTTAATACTAAAGTAGAGGCTTTATCACTAACTAAAACAAATTAGATAACATTTCTAATGTACAAAGCATTGAAAATAAAGTTTCTGAAACGTTGCATTATGTATTAAATGTTCCAGATTTTGACACTCATTATTAAAATGCGTACTATATTTGTGAAATATATATCATAAACATCATGTCAAGCATTATGATGAAGAATTAGTAGTTGTGCGAGTATACTTTGCGATTACACAAACAGTGAGTTCTTACACATTGAGATGTCATGCTTATGCATTGAGTACAGAGATCTCGCACATTGAGATTTTATGTTTATACATTAAGCACTGAGCTCTCACACATTGAGATCTCATGCTTATGCATTGAGTACTGAGATCTCGCACGTTGAGATCTTATGTTTATGCATTAAGCACTGAGCTCTCACACATTGAGATCTCATGCTTATGCATTGAGTACTGAGATCTCGCACATTGAGATCTTATGTTTATGCATTAAGCACTGAGCTCTCACACATTGAGATCTCATGCTTAAGCATTGAGTACTGAGATCTTACACATTGAGATTTAATGCTTGTGCATCAAGTATTAAGCTCTCATAGAAAAGAACTTTTGTTTTATTTCTCGGGGAAGATAAAAGTCTGCTCAGTTTCAGATTTATAAGAACCAACTTGTCTGGGAAGCAAAGGCTGTCGGTGGGCAATGCTGACCTAGTATTGCTGCCATCAGGCTACAGGTTTCAAAAGTGTGGCGTCTAAAACTCCCTGATGATTCACAAATGGCTTTTTCGAGAGTTCTTTACTTTTCTTCTTGCGCTGAGAAAAAAAGTATGGTCAAAACTACCAGAATATGATAAAATTTACTGTGTTTTTGGCTCTCACAATGTAGAATACTGATCTTGCTTAGTTCCCATTATCTACAAAGATTTAATGCTCCTTCTAACATGTCAATATTTCCTATATGCTCACTGAGAAAATAAATATGATTAAAAATATCAGAATATGTTAAAAATTTGCAGTGTTTCTGGCTCTATGGGAATACCAAAAAGCTCTTCGTTTTTAACGAATCGTGCGAGACTTTGATAAAACTAACAATCAAATTTAGTTTTATAGTAGGGGAAGCCCGGGCAAGATGAGCCGCTTAAGGAAACTTGGTTTGAAAAATAGTAAACTGGAGCAATTTTATATCTTTTATATTGTAAACATATAGTGGGAACATTGCTCTTATATATCTCATACGGAAAATAAATGAATAATAAAGATCAATAACTTAACATAAACAAAAATAGAACATTGTCCCCGCAAAATGATGTTTCAAAAATCACACAAATTAATGTCAGAATAAAAGAATAATCGACAAAAAAAAAACGTTTCTAAATATCACAGTTACTGCACAAGAAGCGGCCAAAACCGAAACTGCACTGCACGCTTCATGAGCCCATTCTTAGCAATCTGAATATAGTCTGTCAATTAATTAATTAGAAATTATTTTTAGAAATTTTTTTAAATAATTTGTTAAGTAATATTTGCTAGTTCATATTTTTTGTTGTTGTTAATATTACCTTATTTTTTATGCTTTTTTCCAAATCCTGAGAGTTTAATTTTTATATTACACTTTTATTCTACTTTGGCTGTCCCATCTTGCCCAGATAGTGCATTTTTTTAAAAAATTATCTGCAAAAACTAATAAATTTTAATTTTCCCTACTCATTATGTTTGTACAATATAACACTATAGTGCCACAAATTTGAAAAATTTATTGCAATGTATTAAACAAATAATAACAGCATATAAACCTGGAAAAATATTTTAACACGTTATAAGAAAAACCAAACAATGCTTGCATTTCGATAACACCTTGTGAACAGACGAAAAAACTTGTGCGTATTGAGAACAACAATATTTTCTTTCCGAAAACGCACTTTAGATGTAGCTACCGTAATAAGCATAGAAGAAAAAGCGATGTCCCGTCTTGCCCGCGCTTCCTCTACGTGATAAAATTTGGTAAATGTAGTAAAATTTGGTAATTTTATCATGAAACCTTAAAGCTTGACATAAAAACCATTTATTCGTTATTAATATCATATTAATAATATTATATCAATATTATATCATCAGCATGCAGTACAACAGTTTTACCAGATTTGTTCCTCTGTGCAGAAAGTAAAGATTAAATAATATAATAAGCCATTATCAGGATTAAATTTTATTTTGCTTAATAAAGCGCAGCTCATAATTCACTAGTGATTACTGTTTCACATTCTAACAATTAACGTATTACGCGACTTAAAATTTCCCGTGTGACTTGAACTCCAGGCTCCAAGATTCATTCACCCTGTCTTAAACATAGCAAGAGGCATAGATTTGAAATCTTCAATATTAAAAGAGGTCAGATGGCACAAGTTATTTTAGTTGTTTATAATATAATGAATTAAGGAATTTACCGTAATAATCACCGACTAAAGTCTCACATCTGGATCCTTTGGTATTGGGTGGACATACACAATGACATGGCTTCAAATCTTCTTGGTAAGGTGACAAATAACCTTCATTATCACAGACCAGAGTTTTCTTATTTGGGCAACCACCTATTAAGCAATATAAAGCATTTTATTTTTCATAAAATATGCTATCTAAAGTTTATAAACCAGTTGTTCTATTAATTATACAAATATATTATACATTATACAAATATATCATACATTATACAAATGTATTATACAAATGTATTATACATCATACAAATATATATATTATCTTTATTATATATATTATGTTCATTTACACAAATACTTGATATTTCCTAATTAGAGTGTTGGGATTTTAAATCTGAAATTTATTTTACTCCTAAGGCTACAGATTTTTTTAAATGACATTTCTAGTTTATATTTTATCGTAACGTGCAATTTTAAAAGCGTTATATATAACAGAGTTATACAAATGTTGCGACACTCTTTTAGGGGAGTTAGGGTGCATCATCAGGATTAAAATTGCATAGAAAGATATGTTTGGAAATGACATCGTACTCGGATACATGCGCTTCTTTATTATGACCCGGTCAGATGCACACTTAGAAAAAATTCCTAATACGGCAAGCAGGCTTAGCGGTGTATGACGATATTTTCTGGAATGGGTTCCTATGCATTTTTAAATCCCGATGACGTGTTCTAACTCCCCTAAGAGTTTGTTGCAACATTTATCTGACCCCCTGTTGACCCCTAACGTTTTTAATTTTGAATATTTCGACAAAAAATAGATTAAAAATGTCATTTGGAAACCGTAGCTTGGAACGAGAAACCGTTTGCAAATTTAAAATCAGCCATGCTTAAGATCTGTTAAAAAAAAAAAAAAAAACCTCATGCAACAGAAAACAAAATATAATATCATGTCAGTTATTTATTTTTAAATATCGAAAGAATTAAGGCAAGAAAATACAATCAAAAAATTTGTTGATAATTAAGAGAAACAAACTTTAGAACTTTAATGACAAGGAGACCGTTTTTTAACACAATATTTAAGTAATTTGGTGAAAACTATTGATTCCACCGCTCTTTTACCAGCCAATCAGCTGAAAGCTGCCTCATAACTACAGTCTGCACTGTAAAATACATCTTGAAAAGTGCAATTACAAATATTTTGTTGTAGTCAACCGTAAAATTTATCCTTCACACAAATAACACTTTTCAGTGTTTTCGTTCCTATCAAACTCACAGTGTAATTTATAATTCAAAGAACGTAATTATATAAAAAAAAAAATTATCAATAAAATACGAAGAAAACGAAAAGACCACAAGTAATAACACAGAAGTGACATGCTTTTTTTTCCAGCATTATTTATATAGAACGCAAAGTTAAATCCTTTTTAACTGTTAGTTTGATATTTACCATCACAAGAGTAGATCATATTCGCCAGTTTTGCGTCCCTAAAAGTGATACCTCGATTTCTGCCAACAAGTGTTTGAAGTTTTGGCTCGAAAGTCACCATGGTATTTTTCTCAAATAATTTCTTGCTAAATGACTGTCAAAATAAAATGAAACATATCTTTTGTTTATTCTCTAGACAAAAATAATTTTTATTATGTTTTACTTATTCTATATGTACAAGTTTGAACAAATTTTTAAAATATAATGATATTGACCATTAAAATAAGATTGTACACTTCTACAAACTACAGAGTTTATATATATATATATATATATATATATATATATATATATATATATATATATATATATACCTCTAACAGAACTCTAGAACCTTTAACTTTTGATAATAAAAAAAATTAATAAAAAATAATAGGCACACTATTTTTACACCTCCAGAATTGTTTGAAAATGTATAAAATATCAGAAAATAATCGTGAACATCGAAAATTTTGATGCCCTTATAAGTACAAAAAAAATTAAAATTTTTGAATTTTCCATGTTTACCCTTAATTTTTCATCAGAAATTATTAGTATCATAAATGAATTGAAAAATTTTAATATTAAGTTAAATTGTTATAAAATGTATAAAAAGGCTTACTTTAATTATTTTCAGTCAAAAAATATCTTCAATAAGTAAAACATAGGGAAAAAACTAATTTCTGATATGTTAAATTCAATGAATTAAATCCTGAGGTTACGGTTTGGACAACCTAGGGAACAGATCGAAAACTTTACTCAAAACTTTTCTGTGTTGTGTGCAACGCAATGCGATGCACGCAACACAGAAAATAAATTAGGCAATGACAAACGTGTGATCAAAATTGTGATTGATTTTAACATTTACTTTTTTGATCTGCGTCTGGTTACGGTCTTGACATCTTTACTGTTACCTCACCGAATCACAGTTTGTGATAAATTCGATTAATTTTATTAGAATTAATTTTTGCTTATTATGTTATATATTTATAAGAAAAGTTTGAAGACATATAGGTAAATGATTCCTGAGATTCGCCCATATATATATATATATATATATATATATATATATATATATATATATATGCATTCAATAATAAGTAAGGAGTACGAGCAATGAATAAAGAAAAAAAATCTTATAAATATACCAAAATACCATTCTTATAAAAATACCATCTATTCTAAATTTACTATTTATTTTTCAAAACTATTTTTTTTTTTAAATCAGAGTTTAAAAAATCAGAGTTTTTGATAAAGCATTACCTAAACGAACAAAAAATTACGAAATTAATTATTTAAATACCGTAAAGATTGGCATTTAATACCAGAATACTCTGTCTTCTATTTTTGTTGACTAGATATGTCTTTACAAATCTACTTTATTTTATTGCCTGTATGCCTGTATGTATTTTCTACTGTATGCAAGCAATTGACTTTAAATTAATGAATGACAATATTTATTATAGTTTTTAAGTTTAACACGATGCTAAAGGCAATAAGGAATATACCAATTAAAAACTTAATGTTATTTGTTCATATGTAAATATGTTACCATAGGGTTGTAGTGCATGATAGATGTGACGTCGTATGGTACACCTCTAGGTGCATCATTTCCTGGTCTAAACTGACTTGCCATTCCATTTTCAATGTTTTGCCATAATATCTTTAGAACTGTGCTGCGATCTTTTCTAGAATGTTCATGATAGAATCCCAAAGAGTGTCCAATTTCGTGCATCGTTATTTGAAGCTAATATAAACAAAGTGAAAGAATTTAAAAAAAAAAAAAAAAATGCAATGTAATAATTGAATGATTTTTTGATTTATTATTTTTGATTTAGTGATTTATTATTATTGATTTATTGGTTTATTATTATGAATTTATTGATATGCGTCATATAACTGAGTGAAAGTCACTGACAAAATATAATTTTGTGATTCGGGAATTTCCACAAATTTATTTTTACTAAATAAAATTAGGTAGGAGACGAAGGAAAATGTTATAGTTCTTAAAAACATGTTATTATCAGTTGTATAGATAGAAAATAGTTTTTAAAATAGATTGTCATTAATTAATACAGTTTTTAAGGAGACAAAATGATCCTACACATTTTCCTTTCATTTCAATATTATTAAACTAATATTACTAAATTCGCTAGAAATGCCACTAAAAACTTCTTTTATTAGATTTGTCTAGTTATAACATTGAAAAATGTTTCCAAACAACGAAAAAAAATATTACAAAATATTTTAATGAAAAATGCTAAATGTATTTAAAAAAAACTTTTAAAAACTTAAATTTTATACTGATGTATGTAAAAACAAACGAAAATCTGTTTTTTAATTTTATTTTTTTTCTTAAGAACTAACATTTACATTAAATGGCTTAATCTAATCCGTGATAACTGAAAAGTATACAAAAAATACTAACTTACATGCTCGCAACCGGGTCCCAAATTGACATCCTGACCATCCATGTATTTCTTACCCACAAATGTGTAACACCTAGAAATAAATGGTAACATATAAAATATTTTACACTAAAATATTAAATTTTGAAATATCAAATACACAGAAGTCTATTTCTTCCTCTTTTTTCCCACATCTATGTCCCTATCATAAATAATAAATAATCACAAAATTAAAAAAGAATATATTTGGAATGTACAATAATATTTCGAAAATTTCCCTGATTCCTGAAAAATTTCTAAATTGTAGAACGATCCATTTTTCTTCAATTACAATCAACACTTTTCATTAACGTTTCTGGAATACTTTATTAACATTCCAAATACTGTATATTTTTCTGTCACAGAAAATGTCATGCTGCCATCTAGTTATTGAAAATCAAACTAGAGTCTAAACAAAACTATAAGAGAAAATCTCGACCATTTTATATCATCTTTGATAGCGTACTAAAATTAGATAATGTTTTTGTGTAGTCAAAAGCATTTCTAAATTATAAATAAGATTTTGATATAAATAAGTATAATAGGATTAGAATAAATAAGATTTAAAAAATTAAATAAGATTTTCAGATTATAAATGCGGCTTTTTTCCAGATTTTTGAAAGATAAATCATATTTTTTTATCGGTTGCCAGAAATCACTGGAATGAATTAACAAGATTGTAATATTTTTTTTAGAAAAAACTTACCCAGCACTATCTGTTCGAAAACGAAGATGTTGTTTTTCATTTGTTCGTCGGACAAAGCGTACGCATGTTTTCTTTTCCCATTCTGACATGGCAGATAGAATTACATCCCCGGTACTTTTATTTACAGCTAGAAATACAAATTATTAATAAAATAGAAAGATAAACTCAGTTGAAATCTAATGAATAAATTTCAATGAAGGCGAAACTGAAAACATCAAAACTTGTTTGATTGCCGGAGGAAATAGAAAGAAGATGTAAGATGATTGTCCCAACCGCAAGTTTTATCTGACAATCAAACAGGTTTTTACTTTTCCGCTTTAATATTGTTTTGCCACCTCTAATGGACATGTTGTTGAAATTTTTACAACGATTTTAAAATATCCAAGAGCAGTTTTTACGAAATACTTAATCATGTTTCACAGTTTCGCTGCTCGGAAAGTTTGAAAAAATCTACTTGTAAAATGCCTCCATTTCGTTTAACTTTATAAACGTACATTATTCTTTAATTTTATAGTATTTTTTAAAAATAGTATTTTGTAAACAAAATTTAGTGGAAACAATCACAATGAAAGTATAGTTTAAAAATTAAATCTGCGAAACTTTAATATACTTTAATATCTCTTATTAGGCATTTTCAAAAATTTTTAGCATTTATTTTTAGGTTTTTGAGACATTTTTTTTTATTGTTAGGTATTTTAAAAGATTTTTGGGAATTTATTTTTATTTATTATTTCTTTTTTTTCGTGATTTTTATGATTTGTTTATGATTTTGGTTAAAATGTCTTCTCTACATGCAATTCAATTTTATTTTAAACTATGTGAAACAAAGATATTAATTTACGATTCTCTACCATACTGTAATAGCTGTAGTGCGCTAAATAAAAAACGGAACACCCTAAGTAACTTTTAATCCTAATAATCGGATCTTCACGTTGTAGGGCTCAATCTCAATGGTTTAAGGGTTTGACCTGAAGTATGCCAATTAATACGATATTTGTTAAAAAGACGATATTTGTGAAAATATCAATACAAGTTACAAAATCAGACACAAAAAAGAACTTTCTGCAAAGAAAAAAAAAAGTTTTTCGGCGGATTCGGATTTCTGACTCTCAAAATATTATGGTCCCAAAAGTATGGTTAGGAGAGTGGTCCAAACTTTGTATCCCTTAATGTTAATTTTACTCTTTGCTTATATTACCATCTCAACTTTTCAAGCAAAATGAAAAAGTTTTGCACACAATTATAAAATTCGTTTATCCAAAGATAATTTCCAAGCAAAAAGTAACTTTTAGTAAATATTTAATATCTTTTATCACTTTATTTAATAATATTCGAAAGAGTATGAATTGTGAGGAATAAAATGTTTCACGTCATTTTAAAGAATATAATTTTGCATGGTGAAATACAAAATTTGAGTGAAATCAGTTGAATAGTTCCTGAGAAACTTTTAAAGATATGATTTTTCCAAAATTCGACATTGATTATTAAGTCGAGACTCTGAACAAAAATTAGAGACATCGTAAAAAGAAAAAGAAAAATATTTGTGTCAGTTGATGAAACAATCGTTTCGTTCATCGTTTCGTCAATTGACAATTAGATTACAAAAGATAATTGTCTATTGGTATTTCTGCTTTTAACATTAGTTCTAAATTTTAATGAAAATTGTAGCTCAATTTTTTAATAAACATGCGTTAATACCATTATATGTTAATAAAAATTTTTATAAAAAAAATTATCTGTGTCAGATTATAATTTTTGGGATTTTTTTAATTTTCTGAGGAAGAATTTTACCACATATTTTAATGCATTTTTTTTCCAGGTTTTCAGTTCATCAAAATCCAGCTACACTGTAAAAAATTCTAAATCAATTACCAGTAAAAAATACCGGCTCTTTGGGGAAATCATCCTCAAAATCCATTTTTACCGTAAAATACTATACCGTTGATTTTATAGTAACATTATTTAAGTTAAGTGATTTAGTGCTTTTGCAATAATTATTGCTGTAAAATATCAAAATATACAATAACTACATCATAAAATAATTCGCCGTATTCGCCAACAATGTTCATGTCAATAATGGATAAAATATTTAACTTTTACTTCAAGATAACCCGTTTATTTTTTTTAATTCAAAACTAAATTTCTTTCCTGTTTTACTTTTGTTTCAAGAATAATACTTTGATTAAAATTAATACAAATTTTCTAACATATCGGGGTAAGAACTTCAAGGAACATTTTAAGATTTTAGTTTCAGTTCAACAACGGATTAAATATAAAAATACCTGCACCCTGAGTGCCGGTACTTTATACCTTAATTTTTTTCAGTATATAAAAGTAATATAATAATAATAATAATATAATGTAACTCACTTTCATGAAATGTATACGGAATGATTTTATCCAACCAAAGTCCTCCTTTATGTGGTAAAGCTTTCATTGTGTTTTTTTCATAAGTTATTGGTATGTCTTGAACGATGTCTCCTTCCATAAGATTTTGACCTTTATCGGTCTTTGAGCGAGCAAGAAGACTCATTAAGAGCTAATAAATGAAAATTTGTGAACCATTTTAAATAAGAAGCTTTGAATTCCATTTAAAGAGTTAAACAAAAGCAAATGCACAGTGGCAACCAATAAAAGTGCCATGCCTAGAAGAAATAATGTTTTAATGTTTTATAATATTAACTGTTTATACATATATATATTATCTTTTATATCGGCTTTGTAATTTTACTATTTTAAGCGCATAAAATTAGAACAATTGCTTAAAATCAAGGAAAGCAATCCACAAGGTCAAAAAAATTCTGGTGAAATTATCCCGTAAAATTGTAATACATTTCTGAAAGAAAAAAAATAATTCTGCTAATAAAATTAAAATATTTGGCATTTGTAAACCATTCATTTGGTAGTTTTTCCGTTTATTAACCGGAAATACTAGCTTTGAAAATTATAGTTCTTGCTACCACGCATCCAGTAAAAAATACAAAACTGAAAAGTGAATTTAACCGATTAAATGATTTATATACAATGTTTTAAGAAATTATGATAAAATGACTAAATTTAGCATATTTACTAAATTTTATCACACATTATAACACTATATTTTATAGTTAATTTAACCAAAATCATTACCAATGCTCAGCGGTAAGAATTACCGTGCTTTTTGGAGTTTTCATGTACACAATAAATTTCACCATATTCTGGTAGTTTTGCCTGTGCTTTTTTTTTTTTTCTCAGTGCAGATACTGTAAGCATTCAATACATTTTTAAAAATTTTTAAATATGATCACGCAACAAATTCACGAAAAATGGAGTTCTCGATGATATTTTTCACAATTTAAACTTTGAAGATTGATTCTTTAAAAAAAAAAAAAAGATAACGCTTGATTAGTTGTTTCACATTTTATAAAACTCACTAAGATATCATTTAAATGCATTAAAATGTCTTCATGTTGAGTTAAATTAATTCTAAGATATTTCGGGATGTTATGTAAGGAAAAAATAGTTTAAATTCTTAATAAAAAATCTTAATAAAAATTTTTTTATCCCTTTTTTCAAAGATTTTAAAAATTAATATTTTATTCAAAAATAAAAAGCACGTAGCTATGTCTTCAAAATAATTATTCACATGTTAAGTAATACAGACGAAAAAATAAAAATTTGCAAAGAAAAAACTTTTAAAATCTTATTGCTTAGTTTTTTTTTTTTTTTTCTGAGAAAGTATTCCTTTTTTTGAAAAATAGCAAGCTAAATATGTTTTCAACTTACTTTTTTATCATCGAGTTCTTTGAAATCATCTTCTAAATTTGAAGCATACGTGATCTGAAAAGATGAATTTACTATGTGAGCAGTTTACACCATATAACATATAGCGTAATAAAAATTCTTTAATGTTTATTCGTAGACAATTAAATTTAATTCAAGGCGCGTAATTGAAAAAATGAGAATAAATTTTAAAATTTTTAACAGGACGAAACATTAGAGTATTCGACTGCCATTATTGAGAACATTAGCCGTGGTGGTTCAGGGGATAGAGAGCTCGCCTACCAATGAGGTGACCAGGGCTCGAATTCCAGCGGTGGCTGGTTGATACCAATTCCGGACCCGGCTTGTGCCGACCACTGTGGTGGCGTAAACTACCCTCAGTGGTACATGGGTCTTGGATGAGAGTCTGCTTGCAGTCAGGCTAACCCTAGGATGTTTTTGTGGTTTTCTCCACCATGTAACGAAAATGCGGGTTTGTTTCATCAAAAAGAGCAGGATTACGTTCAAAATTAAAAGATTACGGAGATGAACATTGGTAGTCATAAACTAAAATTTGGGTTGGCTATTCAATGACGGTTATAAAAAAATAAGTGAAGAAAAAAAAAGAGAAAAAACAACAACACTTGTAGCAAAATATTGCAGTCAACGTAGTAAATTTTTTTTTTTCTGATGTGTTTAATAGGCTAAGGGAAAATTAAAGCAATGAAATAGGATTATAATGAAATATGAAATAGGATTACCATAAATAAGACTTGAGGCATGAAAATGTTTTGTGTTTAATATACCTTATATTTTCGTGTATTTATGTAGTCCATAAGCATTGTGGGGTATTTTTACTTTTAGTTCTTTGTCATAGTTAAATATGTTTGCATTTATAATATATTTTGACAACTACTATCGCCAAGGATTTTAGGCAGTTCATTACCTTTCTATATTTTTCTGTTGCTTTGTGTTAATCTGCTATTTAACTATTAATAGTTTACAGTTCGCAAACACGATATAGTTTCTCATATCATGACAAATTTATTTCTAAAAACTGTAATTTTTATTTTTAGGTTAATCAGCCTAATTTGCCACAATGCCAGCTTAATAAGTGAATTATTAGAAGATAACTTATTTCACAGAACACTAGTTGATTTCTAAGTTTTAGTGGAAATATTTTGTTTATTTTTATGCAATATTAAAAAATAAAGCTTTTATATAGTTTTTTCTTTTAATGTTTTTTTATGATGTTCTTCCACCGATAATTTCGTTTTTAGATATATTTAAAGAAAAGCTTTGGTTTTGGTAATTTTTATTAAAGAGCTATAAATTTAAAACGTAATATTTATACCATAAAAATTTCATTAAAAAATTCTGAAGTGCCATCAATAATTGAATAAAATAGGATTAAAATAGTATTTAAAATAGGATTTTTTTAAATTAATAAAAGATACCTTAGTTGCAGCTAATTTCAATGTTACTACTTTACTAATTTACAATAACACTGCTCTATAAATTATTACATTCAAATCATGATAAAATTTTTTTAATTTTTCTGTTTAAAAGCCTCAATCTTGCGGATTTTTGAGGATCTGTTTTTGGTCATTTTTATGAAAGAACTTTAAACTTAAGAACGTAATATTTATACCATAAAAATTACATAAAAAAAAAAAAAAATGAGCTGTCATCGAAAATTAAAGTTACAGATATGAAGGATTTTTTTAATTAATTAAAAGTGCATTAGTTGCAGATAACATTAACAATTTAATTCCTTAACTAAGTTACAATGACATTTTCAAAGGCACTGCCTGTAAATTATTTCATTCAAATCAAAGTAACACATTGATTAATTTTTCTTTCAAAAATTCTCCATCTTGCAGATATTTAAATTTTTTAATTCAAATAAACACAATTTACTGATTAATTTACTGAAACTGATTAATAAAATCTTTTTTACCGTAAAAGTGTGATCCATCAATACTATCAAAAGAAACCAGTTCATGATCATCTTTTCTCTTAGAAAAATATTATTACGTCTTTACGAAAAATTATCTTATTTTTGCATTTAACAAACAAACACCTGACATGGAATATTCAATCAATTGTTCTTCAAGATTTCGTCATGGTTGCCGAATTTATAAGGCTTTCAGTATAGGGGTTGAGGCGAGCATATTTATAATTGTTCCCTCCTTAATACCAGAGTGGGGGGTGATGGTAAGGTGATTTCTTATCGGAGACTGAACTACCCATATATTTTTTGACAAGACTGTCACTCGTACTAAGGCGGAAACAGTCAACTTGAAAAATGTCATCGAATAAATCCCGAAATTATCAACATTACCGGAAGAAGTGTGATAAATGTAATGTAAAAATTGCAGCAATTAATTATACTAATATGAAGGGCGTGGTTAATTACGAATATGTCCTTCTTTCCTCCTTCTTTGTTTTTTTTTTTTTTTTTTTTAGGATCAATAAACTTTACTGCATTGAATTAAATATCTATGAATAGTTCAAGCTCAATTGTTAAGTAATTTCTTAAATATTTCTAACAAAAGACCATTCATCGAATCGAAATTGTTTTACGCGATTTCCACATTTAGAAGTTTCTGTTATATGTTGCCTCATAAACACTGCTGTCGCAATATGATCTTTTGTTAGGATTAATTTGTAATAATTGATTTAAGTGTTCCATATCCTTAGGTTTTAAGGGTCTTCTTTGTTGCCTTGTTTGTTTCAACACCTGTTCTTTTCCTAATGCCCACCCAGATATTGACCTTTGTCATTCCGGTATCAGAAGGGCAGATTTGTTGGCTACTCTATCGGAGGCATTATATTAGGTGGGTCAACGTTGTTCCCACAGTAAGAAAAACAGATAGTACATAGAAAAGAAGGAAAGAACATTCATGCCTTATCCGGGATACGAATCCAGGACCTCTCAGACTTGTGATCGGCTCTCTGATCACCCTACAGTCCGGTTGGTGTTTAAACAAGTATAATTGGTAGGATTGGTTCGTATAGTTCCCGTATGAGAGGACATGAAAATTTGAGCTTCTAAGAACAGAACATTATTGGCCATGCGGATGTTGTGAAGGTTAAGGTCTTACTATTTTGTCATTAAGGCCTTACTATTTTGTTTTCGCTTGGTGGTAGCCTTGTGATCAGCATTGTACACCAGTCGCTTTTACATCTCTGACAAGCTGGTATCAATCGATCCAAATCTGAATAGAGGGTAAGAATTAAAAATAGTCGCAGCTGAGCTTGTTTGAAACTATTAAATAAATAAAAAAATTAAAACTTTTTTCCCAGACGTTTTTTTATAAGGTAGGCTGGATCGATTTTTATTTACTCTTTTGTATTTGGGAATTATTTTTACCACTGATTTACTTTTGATTTTTAGGCCACAGTTCTTGGAGAAATAAAGATATAATTTCTACTTCAAGTCTTAGACGCCGCCTATGACTCTGAATATAATTAACGATGCCACTAGCTACATAACACTGATATTAATACAGTTTAATGATGGCTCAGTAATTACAGGCACTTCACTGTCTTTGTGAAGAACTGGGGTTCGATAACTAGTGGTTGCTTTAAGCCCACCCAGCATCAGCTCAATGAGTAACAGCTCGTTTTAGAAGAAAAGGCGGCCGGTAGGTGATGCTGACCACATTGCCACTATCATGCCGTTGGTCACGAAATTGTTGAGTCTCAACCTCCACGAACTCCCTCGGCCTAGATTGGGCTTTTTCGGGAATGCTTTGCCTTTATACTTGTAGAAACTAAAGATAAGGAAGAGCAAACTAATATTTATAAGATGAACAGAAAGTTTTCACTCTTTGACTAATCATTAGAGTCCGGATTTTGATGACCTAAAAAATCTCAATTAATGCCCTTAAAAAGTGCAAAAAATGCCCTTTAAAAGTGAAAAAAAATGCCCTTAAAAATGCAAAAAATGCCCTTAATATGCGAAAATTGCGCTAAAAAAGCCTTATGGCATGACTTAAATAAAGTAAAAATATTGAACTAAAACAATTTTTTACTCTTTAAAATTATTATGAGTCATTTAAAAAAAAATGCAAAGCAATACTTGTTCTACGTTCATTAAAGTTTGAAAAATATGTTTTATATCCTAAAATAACAAAAAAAGGAAAATATATTGACTCCAAAAACATTTTCATTTTGTATAGAAACTTTAATGAATATAATAACTTCCATCTCATAATATTACTAAATATCAGAATTACATTGGATTATTAATTTTTTTTTAATATTTTGAAATGTAAACGAGCGTTTCTTGTCTGAAAGTTAATTTTTATACCTGAAGAAGCTTCTTTAAACGTCTACTGATATTATTGGTGCGAACTTGAAAAAGACGGTCTCACTTACTGACAATTCTTCTTCAATTTGAAAAGATGTTGCTTCACCTGCTAATATCCTAGAGATTTTCTTCATTGTTTGGAAGCCAGTGTAATAATGAAAAATGATAAAAAATAATAAAAATTGGAAAAAATTAACAAAATATTTAAAAAATGCTTTTAAATGCAAAATATGCCCCAAAATTTAAAGAAAAATGCCCTATAAATCTAAAAAAATGCTCTAAAGGACAAAAAATGTCCAAAAATGCAAAAAATGCAAATGTCATCAAAATCCGGGCCTTACTAATCATCATAGAAGTCACTTAGGGCTCTGAAACATACTTTTGAAACATTTAACCAAAATACAATTCAAATTGATGCAAATGGAGTAAAGTGCTGTATTTTAACGTTTGAGTTTTATTTAACTAAGCATCTATAAATGGAAGTTTTGTCTATAGTGATTTCATCCACGATTTGAGAAAAGTAGGTTTAATAGGTTATGTTTGTTGCACACATAATAATTTTATTTTATGCATTTGAATTTATGCTTCGCGATGTATGACAAAATTAAGTATAAATTAATCTGTGTCTCATAAAAATAGACTCACTTAAATACTCGAAAAACTGGCAATATATGTAATCCGAAATCATAGCCTAAATAACACTGGGGAAAAGTTTTTTTGTTGCCTAATTCGTCTGTGTTGATTTCACGTATGGAATTAGTTTTGCTCAGTTTTTCAAAATGGCATTTTTAGTCTATTATTTGTTGAAATGTACAAGTTCAAAAACACGATATATAGCTGGGAATGGCTTGAATACAACGACAAACTTCTAGTGGAATTATGGCACATCATCAGAATTAAAATGACTTAGGAACCGGAAAGCTGCTAGGAGCAATTCTCTATTACGAAATATTTATTCGTGAGCATTTGAATAGGTTATTATAGAGAATTGGCCCTTGCACGTGACATTTCCTGGAATGAGTTCCAATGCAATTTTAATTGAAGATGAGCTTTTAACTCCCTTGGAAGTTTGTCACAGCATTTACGAGACCCCTTTTATATAAAGGGTGTCCCGTAAATAGAAAAGCGCTCTTAGCAGGTGTTTCCAGTCAAGGTATAATAGGTAATTTTTAATCCTTATGATGCGTGTTGGGCCTCTCGACCGATGCGTATGCTGGTCTTTGAATCGCCCCTCCTGAGGGGAAAGACTGTCGCGGCGACGAGTCTACCCGGTACTTCCCGCTTACCCACATTTAAGAGGGGGGGGGTCGGGTTTAAACACACTCCTTAATCCTTATGATGTGCCTTACTACCCCTTGAAATTTGTCACAACATTTACGGGAAGCAGTGATGGCTCAGGGGATAGAGTGGTCGCCTTCCAATGAGGTGAACCGGGTTCGAATATCAGCGATGGCTGGTGGATACAAGTGCAGATGTCAAATATCCTTAATGGTAGACGGATGGGTCAGCGTCCCCTTGCCCTTAGGCTAATCGTGGGAGGTTTTCGTGTTTTCCCTCCCCATGTAACGCAAATGCAGGTTAGTTCCATCAGAAAGTCCTCCACGAAAGCAAATTTTCCCCTATACTTGATCCAGGAGTTCCCATGTCTTCTGGATTGAGGTTAGTAATTTCAAGACTGCGGAGTTGAGCATTAGTAATCTTAAACCCAAAAAATTGGGTCGGCTGTTCAACGATGGTTCTGAAGTAAAATTATAAAACAATTATGGGACACCCTGTACAATCTTTTTAAACCTGTGCACTTCGACAAAAAAATGTCAGTTCAAAAAAAAAAAAAAAAAAAAAAAAACTATCTTGGAGAAAAAACTGATTTCTGATTTGAAATCAGCTATGCGAAAATGTCTAACATCTCTTAAAAAATCTCACGCGAAAGAGGAAAAAAAAAAAAATTAGTTCCTAGTGTAATTCAAATAAGACAAAAAATAGTGCTTAATCTTCTGTTGAGGTTGCGCTAACTTTACCAAATGAATTATAATAAGTTTGAATATTCGTACAGTAAAAAAAAAAAAACTATTTGAACTGTTTTGAGGTAAAGTAGTTAAATTTAAAGATTTGAAAACTTGGAGTAAAAAAGTTAGACAGACATAAAGTTTAGATGATTATTTTTTTTTTACTAAAAGATGATGCGCGTACAAGTGAATAATAATGAATATGCTTTTGAGCTTCTTTAAGTAAAAGTGATCTTGGCTTTTAATCCTCTAGTGTCTTTGTCTCCACCATTGGTATTAATTATAATCATGAATTGCCTTCCTGTTGATTGGAGATTTGTACCTGGTTTAATGTCTTCTCCACAATACCTAGAAAAGAAAAAAAAAAACATATTTATACTTTGTAGAAATTTATGACCTACAATTTTCTTGCTCAAACAGTGGGCGAGTATTTTGTAGGACAAAACAATTAAGCCTAAAGTCAGTGTCACATTTATTCAATCTGAACAAATTACATACGGTGGATCATAATACACTGCTCAAAACAATTAGAGGACATTGAGATTGTGGGTTGATTTTGCACCTGGACAATTGTTTGAATTATTGATACATTATCGACAGACACAGTAGGCTATATGAGATAAAAATAACATTTGTTTGGCAGAAGAAAAAAAAAAAAGCGTTTTGTTGAGCCTTTAGGTACAAAAGGAAAAAAAAAAAAAAACACAATTTGTGCATATGAGAAAAAAAAAAAAAAAAATGTGTTTCCTTAAAATAAAATCGTTTTTAGTTGGGAGCATGGTTTTCACGGACGGCCAGCAACATTGAACACCTCTGAGGCATCGCTTCAATGAGGTTATTTATGAGAGCTGGGGTAGTTTGTCCCGAAGAGCTTTTTCTAATTCTTGGAGAGTTTTTTGGGGTGGTAGAAGTTCAGAAATTCGTCTGCCTAGAATGTTCCAAACATGCTCGATTGGGTTCATGTCCGGAGATCACGCTGGCCAATCTATTCGTATGATTCCATCTTCCAGAAGAAAATCAGTCACCAAGCTAGCACGATGTGGCCTGCAATTGTCGTCCATAAACATGAAGTCATCTCCTATTGCTGAAGCGTAAGGGACTACAATGGGTCTCAGGATCTTATCCCTATATCGGCGACCAATCAGAGCTCCATTTCGAATGATATGGTGATTTGTGTGGCAGCATAGACCATCACTGCCCCCAATAATAAATTGTTTTTATTCTAATTATTGGTAATCGATAATTTATAATTGGTAATTGCTAATTTATAATTAGTAGTTGTTAACTATTATGATAATGTTTATAATATAATTAATTTTAAACAAACTAATTACATGTTTTTCAAAAATATATTGGGGTTGTCCACTGACTTCCTTATATATTTTTAAAAAGTTCAAATTATTGAAACATTTCATCTTCTTAGTCAGCTACCTAATCATTTTACTGAAATTTTCGTACAAAAGTTGGCTTTATCGCTGTTAATTGACATCAACTGGATGTCCAAGGTGAGTCATTGAGGTCAAAATTTCCTTTTTTAAACTTTGCATAACCAATCACGAGCAGATTTTTCAGCTGTACTACCTCTGCATACAAAACACTAATGTCATGAGTAGTTAATGCTTAAAAAACCTTAGGAGCCTGGTTGCCAACTCAATATTTGTCAGATGTAACAGAAAGGTAATTTTTTTACACCAGTTTAACCTTAGCTGCGATTGTCTTTGTTACTGTTTCGTAAGACTTTGGTAATGTATTAGATTCTTTATCTTACTATTTATAAATATCAGTTTGCGACACCCGACACGTTGCTTCTAATAACTCCCTTTTTAGAAAAAAAAATCTATGAATATGATTCGAATACATAGCAAATGTATGAAATTTGGTACAGCTGCGAATTTAGTAAAAGTGTAATTAAATGATTACATGTTTCCTTCAGCCATGCTTCTTGTTCTGATTTCAACCCTTTCCTGCAGGCATCTGTTTCGATATTTGCTGGCTCTGGAGGCAACGAGGCGAGGGGCGAAACTAAAGTCATCAAATGTCACCATAACTCGCTTACCGTAAGGAGCCTAGAAAGAACACATTGTAGAAAAAGTATAATACAGCAAACAGTCAACTTGAAATTCAAAATAATGTTTGTTTCGGTATATTCAAGTTCCAGCTTGCCGTAATGGTAATTCTTTGGAGTAATTTAATCGAGCAATGAGGAAAGACATTTAAAATAAAGTATAACAGTTGATATGTAATTAATTGATGTCTTTTGAAGAAATTTATTCCATTAGGAAATTAACAAACTTAATTTTGGTAGCTAGTATGGCAACAAACGAATGGAATTTTGTTTCTTATCTCACAAAAACTTACTTTACCTTATTTCAGAATTGTGCCGACCAGATGGCCGAGTGGTTAGCGTGCCTTGACTACGGACCCGATGGTTGCGGGTTCGAATCCCGCTCAGGGCATGAATGTTTTCTTTCTCTCTCCCTGTGTGTGTTCTATGTCCTTTCTTCTGTGTGATTGTGTGAATGTAACCCGCCCTATAAACGGGTTTGTGATTGTATGCCGTGGACGACGCTACTCCACCGCCGTAGCTTAGCCATAGGTGCTCACTGGGTAACGAGAAGAGAGTAGCAATTCTGGCATTTCTGAGGCCAATGGGAAATAGACCCAAGTGCCCGCCATTAATCAAAAAAAAAAAAAAAAACTTTCAGAATTGTAACTAGGTGTTCCAAAAATAATCGCTGATTTGAAAAATTGTTTTAAAACCAAAATAAGACAGAGATTTAAGATTTGCTGCTTTCTGCTTGAAAACTAGTTATTCTCAATAAGTTTCAAAATGAGTTAGAGAGATCTTGAACAGATGGCGCTGTTAGCTAGTAGTCACATCATTTCAATTGAAAATATTTATTCAACAGTGTGTTTATTTTGTCCTCATACGTTCGTCCAATGCGTTTTTCTGCAAATGATGATTATTTAAAAAAAAGTTGTTTTATAGCTTTGTCTACTGATTTTAAAACTTAGTATTTCGGTTGCCAGTTTTTCAAATCCACGGCTATTTTCGGGATTTCCGGTATCACATGTTGGCAGACCTAAAATAAAGGAAAATATACAATCCAATACTTTATATTCAAGCTCTATTCTTCACAGGATATTCAATAGCATATTTCAGAAAATATTCCATGATTGCTGGTGATAGCTCCAGACTATGTTTACTGAGTTCCAAACCTGTCGTCATGTGACTTCCATACATTAAAAATGAAATAATTAAAAAAAAAATAATACATTGAAACCTATATTAGTTGATCACTTGCCGTGCATTGCTTTTGAGATTAACTTCGATTAATTTCAATCGATTACTTCAAATCGATTAATTGTGGCCGATTAATTTTAAAAGGAACTCAACTTGACAGATTTAAATGTGTATATTATATATAATATTCCATCAAATTTACCTGAATCCACCAACTGCAAGGATCATTGGGAAGATTTCTGAACGGGTATCCAGGAGTTTTAATCTCTGTTTCTTCCGTCACGTTACCACCACATATTGGCGGACCTTCAATAAAAGTTTATAAAAAAATTATTCTTTGTTATGAAAAAATCAATACAGAGATAAGAACGAGTAAAAAGAATTCGAACTCGTTTTATATATTAGGGGAGAGTGGGGTCAATTGTAACAGGGTACGATTGTAACAGAGCAAAAATTTCGAGTGTCGGGTTCCAGATTTGATTCCTAGGTGGCGCACTAGGTTTTTTTAATAAATCTACATGTACACCCCTGCTGGCAACCATTTTTATGTACTTTTGAAAGAGTTACATCACAAAAGATATTTTCACGCTACGCAAGTACATTTTTTGGTATTAGAATATTATATTGTAACAAAGTAATTTTGCTTAAACAAATAAAAATTATTAACCGAATATGTAAGTGGACACCCTAATTAACATTTCAAAAAAAAAAAAGAAGATTAGTTTTGTTAAACTAGCATTGTTTTTAACAAATTAAGCTGAAATGGCGTCTTGGGGACGATTGTAACAATAAGTAATGGGACGAATGTAACAGCTGAAAATAAATAATCTTATGTTTACAAACCATTACTTAACTCTTTAAGAACCACCAATAGTTTCCTATATCATGTAAATTATGTTGCATGTGCATTATTTTATTTGTCACCTTTCACAGCATAAATTAAAATTTTTAACCCCTTAAAGTTAAAAGTTTAACTCTTTAGGCCTCTGCTCATTATTATTTTTACTCCTAAAATATCACTACTATTTTGATCAATAAAAAATATATCACAACTGTGATAATATGTATAATTAACTATGTTTTAGTTGAATTTATAAACTGTTACAATTGACAGTGAGGACAATTGTAACAAGTGCACGACTGTCAAAAATTGTTAATTACTAATATAATAACATTTAAAATAAGGTATTTTTTTTTCTAGTAGAGGATAGTCTACTTTACTCGTCTGTCAATTAATACTAATAATATATTGGATTTTTTGTTAGTTAAAAATAGTTAAGTAAAAAATGTTACAATTGACCCCACTCTCCCCTACAATTATAAGGTTTATATAGTTTTTGAAAAAAAAATTTCTAATTACTTTGTTATTCGAAATTTTTTTTACAAACGCATACTGAACGAGAATGGATTATATAAATTTCTTTTCAAACCTTCCCTACATTATTTTATCAAGTGTAAATTATATGAGAATGTTCAGAATTGCAAAAAGTAGTTTTGCCAACATTTATACGCAAATCATCTGGTAAAACGCAGAAGAAAACGTTATGGAAATTTTATCGTTTAAAAATCTATGATTTATTGATTCTGTGATTTATTACTATGCATATTATTAATAACAAAGATGGAAAATTTTATACATAAATTTAAGTTTGAGTTGCAAAGGCTTCAAAAATATTTATTACAAAGTCAAATATTTTTGCAGAATAATTCCACTTTGAAAGATCTACCCAAAATTTAAAGCTAGAATCTAAGGTGGAAAAATGGATTTCAAAATAAAAATTTTCAACAAAAAAAAAAAAAAATTAAAAAAAAAAAAAACGGACATTTTTTGTTGACAAGTTTGCATTCTCTTTTTCAATACTTTGTTGTAAAAATTTTCAACAACAACAACAAAATAATAATAATGAAAAATAAAAATAGCTGAAATTTTTTGTTAGCAAGTTTGCATTCTCTTTTTCAATACTTCGTCGTTTCATACTTTCAATACTTTGTTGTAAAAATTTTCAACAACAACAACAACAAAAAGATAAAAAAAAAAATAAAAATAAAAAAAATAAATAAAAATAAAAAAGAAATAAATAAAAAAGAAATAAATAAAAAATAACTGACATTTTTTCTTGCCAAGTTTGCATTCTCTTTTTCAATACTTTGTCGTTTCATACCTTCAATACTTTGTTGTTTCATTTACGCCAGTTGAGTTTTGAGAATGAGCGCATACTTATAAACGCTCGAAATATGCCAACTTTTACAGCTTTATAATTTATAAAGCATATGAAATGTTTACAACATAGAGCATGTTATTATTCTTTTGCATTACAATCCTGCAAGTACAATGGTTCGGAGGTATCCATCTCACATTCTCTGTATCAGTGACTCCTCTACCGCGGCGGGATACATTTATTGAATAATCACCGTATCATACTTTTTTTAAAACATTATTAGCACGCATTCTTTGATCCTCATTTTTAATAAACACATTCACAGAAAACATATTTTGAGCTTACTTTAGCATTGTAATCTTTCAAGTGTACTAGGGACCATGATTCGGGGGTATCCATATCATATCACTGTATACTCCTGTCTGGAATGATTGAAATTAATAAAAGTATGGATACCCATGTTCATTTGAAAGCTATGTTATTTATCTTCTAAATATGCTAGCTCAAGCTTTGTATTTCAAATACCTTGTTAAAAATCCATCCGACAGGGAAGTGGGGTCAAATGACAGATGATGGTAAGAGAATCTTTAAGTTTCAATTGGAAATTTCACAGATTTTCATATTTTCATATCCTGATCCCTTTATATTGGTTTCTTGGATATCGATAGTGCTTTTTCTGCGCTTTAATATTAAATTTCGATGATCAACAAGTCTAATTTTTTTTTTTTTAATTTCATTTTTGAAAAGGATTAACAAAATATGTCATAGACGGTGATTGTGGAACAGAAACGTGATTACAAAAATTTTCTCATAAACTTGCTTTCATTTTTTTTTTAAAATTATGGTTGCACTTAATGAACAAGTGCAAATTAAAACAAATATATTTTTAAAAATGGGGTGTTTATCATGATTTGAATGAGTGCTTTTTAATTTTACAATAAGTATAGATTAAGGTATAGATTAATATAGATAAGTATAGATTATTTGTTACTATATTTTTACCAAAAATCTGATAATGATGGTATTTATAGTAACCACCATAATGTTTTTTTAAATTGTGATTGCTCTTAATGAACGAGTGCAAATTAAGACAAATATACTTTGAAAAAGGGGAATGTCTATTACCATTCGTATGAGTGCTTTTTAATTTCATAAATAGATATAATTTAAAAAACTATTTATAACTATATTTGTACCAAAAATTATACTCACTATAATAACCGTCATAGATAACGTTCTCACAGCGTTCTCCTGAAGTTCCGGGTGGACAGTTGCAAGCACACTCTTTACCATCATTTCTGTAAGGTGCTAAATAACCATTATTTTCACATTGTTGGGATTCATTGAAGAGGTTGGGGCAAAAAGCTGAAAATATTGAAATAATAAAAGAGTAACCACACAATTTATACTATAAAAACTTGCAATTATGTACAATACAAACAATATTACAAACAGAGTAACCTGTTTGTTATAGCAATGAGTTTAAAAAAGAAACGTCCCCCAAAATGAAACGTAGATGCGATTCACAATATCAGAAATGCAGCATTAGTAGCAGCATCACTCTTCAACTAGTTAGAAGGGAGTTCGCATGAAAGCATTTAAGGTGAATGTAAAATCGCGCATTAGTAAGATTTTTAGTGGCAGACAGTATGTGTAGTGCAGACAATTATCGTCACACGATTGCTACTCATGGAAGATATTATTGACTTGTAGAAACTGTTCCAAGCAAATAAACAAATGGTGTAAAAGGTCATATATATATATATATATATATATATATATATATATATATATATATATATATATATATATATATATATATATATATATATATATAGGGGAGAGTCGGGTAGCCCCGCCCACTTAAGGAGTATTGCTTATATTTCTGTATAATATTGAGTAATAATCAATATTTTTGCATGTTTCTATTGTTTTATCATCTAATTAAATAATGCAAAAAGAATAAACCAAAAAAATAATAGTTTAACTTAAAAAAAATAGAAATTTAAAAAATATGACTACTGTATTCAACATATTTTCAAAACTATTGTTTACCATGTTACCAGCTGCATAAATACTTGAAACTTTGAAAATAATCTTTTTTTAATATAACAATTAATGTCCGATGGTTAATAATAATAATAGTTTAACTTAAAAAAAATAGAAATTTAAAAAATATGACTACTGTATTCAACATATTTTCAAAACTATTGTTTACCATGTTACCAGCTGCATAAATACTTGAAACTTTGAAAATAATCTTTTTTTAATATAACAATTAATGTCCGATGGCCCATTGACTTGAAAAAATATTCTATACATATGAAATTGACAGTGGGCGGGGGTACCCGACACTCCCCTATATATATATATATATATATATATATATATATATATATATATATATATATATTTTATTATTATATATTTATATTTTATATATATATTTATTATATATTTATATTTTATATATATATATATATTTATTATATATATTTTTTTTGTGGTTAATGGCGGGCACTTAGGTCTATTTCCCATTGGCTTCAGAAATGCCAGAATTGCTACTCTCTTATTGTTACCCATTGGGCACCTATGGCTAAGCTACTATGTCTAACAGGTAAATAAAATGTTTAGTTTGATCACTTTATTCAATACAAACAAAAAGAAAATAATATGTTCGTTTTTAGGTACAATAAATAGTTTAAAAAGCACGGAATCTATACTTATAAACAATGTGTAATCATTGTAAATACTCGATGAATATTTGCAATGTGATGGCAAAATTTATTATATTTGTATATCTTAAGTCATTTTAATCTCAAACACATATTGTATTCTTAATCCAAACATCTTTAAGCTCAAAAACTTCAATATAACAGTAAATTCCGTTTTTTAATGGATTTATTTATTTATATATTGAAAGGAATTTTAAATTGAGGTTATAAAAACTGCCATGTATTAAAAGTAGATACAATCTGGGTGCGAGAACAAATATTCAAAATATTTGTTGTTTTTATTCTTTTATAAAACCCAAAACATTTTCTTCCATTATATTAAAATCTATTTTATAACGATAAAAATTATCTTTGGGCTCCACGAAAAGAAGACATCCATAAAATGAAGACTTCGAAAAACGGAGTTCTAGATGTTTTTACTTTAGTTGTAATTACCAAGAAAAACAGATAAAATCTAGTAATTAAGATATAAAATACTATAAAACAGACATACAATTGCAGGAATACATTCTATTCACGAGCTTTGCATCTCTAAAAGAAATCACTCGTCCACTTCCAATCAGTCGTTGATAATGAGGATTTTTTGTTGTGATAGTATTTTTTTCAAACATTGCTTTGCTAAAAGCCTGAAAAGTAAAAGAAAAATACTTCCAAACACGACAACAATTATTTGAACACTTCTAGAAAAATTAAAACATTTATTCATTTTAGTTTACAAGTGCGCCACAAGAAAAGTGCCGCTGTAGTCACATATTTGTAATTTTGTTTAGTCAAATTGGAAAATAATTAAACACACCGAAATGAGTTTAAGGTTTCATTTCTTTGGCCAAAAATATAGTTTCTTTCTTTTAAAAAAAATTATAAATATTATACAAATTGTGTTCGTAGGATGTAAATCAACGACGTGGTCCTAAACCTCAATTTAAAGAAGGTCGATGTAAAAAAAATTGGGTTCAAAATTAAAAAGAAATCAATTTATAAAAAAAGAAGTTCGTCCAAATTATTAGATATGTAATTTCTTTTATAACTACTTTGCATTCTAAACTATACACTTTTGTAACTTGAAAACTAAAATTTGTGTTTTATTTATGCTTTTAAAAAAGTTCACTTTACGTTTAATTTTTTATTGCAAAAATGTACGTAAAAAATGTGAAATTTCGGGTTTATTTTAAGAAAGTTCAGTATTTTTTTAAAATTTAATTGAAAATTTTATTGGTAAAAAATTACTTTACTTAATATAAATGAATATAAGGATAAATTTTTAACACTAGAAAGACAGAAGCTTAGTATATACGTAAATTGCCCAAAATCAGTTAAAATGACTAGATTGTGAAAGAATAACTAATGTGTAAAGAAATTTGTTTAAAATTAGTTTTTAATATTTTTTATTAGTTTCTAATATTTTTTATATTATTTACAGATTTACAGTTATATAAGAAGTTATTAGTAAATATTAATAATAAAAAAATTAAATGTTGTACAAAAAATCTCAAAATTCTAAGAGATTGTGTCATTATACACATCATTGTTTTTCAAATTTAAGTTAAAAAGGAGTCAAAATGACTTCCTTGGGCAATCTAGTGTTAAATTACACAAAAAAGTAAAAAATTAAAGAATTTAACCTTGAAATGCTTTAGTTTGGAAAAAAAATTTACCATTATTCTAAATTTTCTAGCTATCACACTGCACTGTCGTATCAGAATCGTTAATTACTACAATAACTATTCATAGCCAGCTATTTATTGTTGTAACCGAATAAAAAAAAAACGATAATTTTGGTGTGGTTTGAACCATTATTTCATTTACGATTATAAAAATAATGCATCATTTACACACCTTCTGCTACGATTTGTAATGCAAAAAAATTTTTTTGTTTGTTTTATTTATCAAGAACTTCATTGTTTTTTTGTTGTTGTTGCTTGAAATGTTTCTTTAAAGTGTTAATTTCTGATGAATGCTTGAAAATAAACTGTATGATTCTGTAAATAAACTTACCATTGCGCTGTAATGCATTATCGATGTATGATCATATTCTACTCCCCTAGGAAAGTCCATTCCTTGTGAGAATTGAGAAGTCAATCCAGGCGGGATGTTGTTCCAAAGAATGTTTACGTATCTGTCTCTGTCTATACGAGATTGCTCGTGGTATAATCCTATAGCATGGCCAACTTCATGGGTAATAACAGAAACCTAAGGAATTTTTATCATTAAAAAAGAAAACTCAAAAGAATTTTTGGATAAACAAATAGAACTCAAATAGCTTAAAATAAATAAAATAATTTTAATAATTTAACAAAAAAATTTCAAGTATAAATTTGTATGGATTTTTAAGTACATTTAAGCAACAAAGTTTCTCCAGAAAATGTAAAATAGGTTATTTCTAAGACGTGGAATATTACACGAATCTAGACTTATCTACAGGCTTATCGACTTATCCACAGACTTATCTATTATCTTATGTTTCTGCTCAATATATATTTGTAGACTCTTTGTCAAAAAAAGAAGTAAAGAAAGTATGTAGAGTGCGGAGAAAAGAAAACGGACCACTCTGAATGACTTTTGGTCTAATGATCGGATTTTCACTTTCAAGGACTCCATCTTAATGGCTCGAAGGGATGACCTCAAATATGCTAATTAATAAGTGCAGACCCTATTTTAAGTTACGAAATAAGACACAAAAATGTACTTATCAGTCTCTGAATAAACATACCTTTTTCGAAAGATTCCAATTTCTAACCCCAAAATATAGGAGGTAGCCGCAATCTGGGAAATATAATCGCAGTAGTTTGGTCAGGAGAGCACTCCGAAGTTTGGACACCTTTAATGTTAATTTTACTTTCTGCGTTTTCGTTTTCCGTTTCGATAAAATTCGTTTTTCCAAGGGAAACTCCATGCAAAAAATAAACTTTTAGTAAATATTTGTTATTTCTTATTATTTATTTAATAATTATCGCAAAAAAATTGAATTGTACAAAATTTTTAACATCATTTTTAAGAATTTACTCTTACATGGCAAAATACAAAATTTGAGCAAAATAGGTCGAACAGTTTTTGAGGAATCAAAATTTAAGTATCCGTTCTCTTTTCTTCCGTTTATCCGTTTTAAGTATTTAATTTTTTAGGAACTATTTCACTGATTTTGATAAAATTATGTAAATATTTTTTTAAAATTGTGTGCAAAATGATTTCAATTATCTTGAAAATTTCTCGAGATATAGCAAAATACGGAGACTTTGGAGTGCTCTCCTGATCAAACAAATATTTCCTGGATTGCGGCTATATTTGGGGGGGGGGCAAAAATCCAAATCCGTCGAAAAATGGTATGTTTATTCAGAAAAAGTACGTTTGTGTGTCTGATTTCCTAACTTAAAATATCACTCGCACTTATTAATTAGCATATTTGAAATCATTCCCTTGAACTATTAAAATTGAGCCCTAAAACGTGAAAATCCGATCATTACATCGAAAGTTATTCAAAGTTGTATTTTTTTTTTTTTTGAGCACTGTACAGCGCACAAAGTAAAAAACAGAACACCCCTCAGTAACGTTTAATCTTAAGGTAATCTTAAGGTCGGATTTTCACGTTCTAGTACTAAATCTCAATGACTCAAAGGGGTGAAATGAATTAGGATGTCTGTATTGCATTAGAATGCCTTGTTATGTAGGGGGGAAAAAAGAATTATTTTTTAAAAATATTTTTTTCCTTACTCTTTCGCAACCTGGTCCAATGGAAACATCTTGACCTCGAAACGGTTGGTTTTGTCTACCCACCAAGGACCAACATCTGGAAAGTAAAAAAAAAAAAAAAATAAAAAAAAAAATAAATAAATAAATAAAAAAAATAAAAAAATCATACAAATTTAACTTAAAAAAAGATTTATGCTTTTAATTTCCCCATTCTTACCCCGATTTGTCAGTTCTAAATCGAATGTATGAAAAGTCTACAAGAGTTTCATGAAAACGAAGACATGTCTCATTTTCCCATTTGTCCATGGCTTCTCGGATTCTTTCTTTTGTTTGTTTGCTGACAGCTGAAAAAATACACTAAGGTTACATTGGGGAACAAATTTCTTTGTTGCTTTTATACAAATACATACAAGTAAATTGTATTTATGCATGTACATTATCTGATTCGGGTGCAAAGTTTACAAATCTGAAGATAGTTTTGTTCCGAAAGCTACAGATATTTTTCAAAATGGTATCTATAGTTTATTTTATTTTAAGTTTGAATGTACAAGTTTATAAAGAGCGCTTACGTTAATATACATGCATATATACTTACTTGTCTGCTCCTTTGAAAATAGCACTTAGAACAAAAAACATGCTCGTCATCGCATAATAAACTTAAATGTATTATTTCCTTCTTTCTATTATTTCCTACGTAGCAGAAAAGGGGAGACTCTTAGTATAGATCGCAGTGAATTTCAAAGAATTATGGGTTAAGAGTATGTTATTAAATTGCATTAAACTATAACTTGTAGAGAGAAACGGATTGCAGGTCTTAAATCAGTGACGCGAAAATATCTAAGATCCTCTCAAGATTTTAGTTGACCTAACAGAGCATTTAAAAATTAAGATTCATCAACGCCTTGGCACTACAGCAAAGAAGTATGCCAATTTATCTTTAATTAAAAATTGTAGTCTGTTTGAAAAAGTATTTTTATAACCAAGATATATGAATTTAGCCCCTTAATCTAAAATTATAAGACAAACACGCATTTATGGCAATATTTTAAGGGAAAATTAAGAAATTATTTTCATATATTTTCTTTTTTTTAGTTCGACGAAGAAAAATAATAATTTGTGACAATAAATTCAAAATTGACTACTTTGGTCGTAAAATTTTTCGTGTTTAGAATCCTTTTTTCCAGTTGTTTATATTTTTCATAATTAGATGTTTATGTCAACTAGTTCCTAGTTAGTTACGTTTTTTTCTACTTGAAGTTAAGCTTTGTGATCACCAAAATTAAATTGTAGAGACATTTTGCATTTCTTTTAATTCGATTCAACCACAAATATTCCAAGTGACTGCTCTCAATACATATTTTTGAAATGGTCAAAACTGAAACAGCAAAATCTGTTGGAGGAAGCAGATAAGAGTTGTAGAAGTTTTTAAAGTTTTTTAAGGTAATCAAATTGGCTATCATTTTGCGCAATCTTCACAAGGGATTCAACTTTTCTTGTAAATGGTTTTGTTTTATCTTCACTCGTATATTAATTTTGGTATGTTTTTATAACTCTATTTTTGACAAAGATTTGAAAAATCAGTACTAAAGGACTGTCACTACGACACAGTTTTCATAAATGACACGCATCTAATTTATGACCGAATAGACATTTCTGTATAAAATATGAAAGAAAAATTAATTTTATTACAATTTACAACCTTGTTTGGATCCTCCGTAGTTCGCTCATATAGAACAGACATAAAGAACAAGCACGTGTTCATAATAAAGGTCATATGCTCAGTGTTAAAATAAAATAACAGTAAAAAGTATTCGAATTATAATTCAATTTCCCGAGAGTGCATTAATTTATTTCAAATACAATTGAAGAGTTTAGTATGACATTCAGGAGACGCTAAAAAAATTTGAAACTTAATGCCTATTACAGAGTGCGTTTGGAAAGCAAAGACACTGAATTTAAAACACGTTGAAGCATGTTTATAACAGTTGGTATCGGTTGTTCATCTTGCGTTGTGTGACAATTGAGTTACCTTATGGAACTCATTTGTCTCAGACCATTCAAGGAGTAAGGGCAGACAGTTCGTGAAACTCCTTTTGAATTCTTCTTCGAATCTCTATGCTGCGTTAGATGCTATGCTGCATTCTAAATTTGCCGAGATGAAACTCGACAACTTTAATATTAAAGCTAATGAACCATGAAAAAAAAAGGTTCTTTGGTGATGATTGCTTGATAGAACTCCAAGTCTACAAGCAGCAAGAGCATTTTTTGGAGCCCATAAAAAGTTTCGAATGAGGTTTGTGACAGAAGGCCATTAACGACCACCACTGAAGTAAATAGTATGATCGAATTATAGAACTCAGACTACTAACTGATATATGATATTCCATTTAATGGCGCATTTGCAGATTAAAAAAAAAAATCCTGACCCCACATCGTGGAGATTTTATAGCCATTGTTGAAAAGCCGACCCAATTTTGGGTTTTTGACTATCAATGATCAACTCCGTAGCCTTATAATTTTGAACTCAATCTAAAAGACATGAGAATTCTCGAATCAAGTATTGGGATAAATTCGCTTTCGTAGAGGACTGTTTGATGAAACTAACATACATATGTGAAACGAGAGGAAGGAACTCACGAAAACCTCTTACGGTTAGCCTGAGGGAAAAAGGACTCTAACTGATGATCCGTCTACCACTGAGGATATTTTACGTCAGCACATTGGTCGGTCCTGATATGAGAGTGGCGGAGATTTTATAACCTTTGTTGAAAAGCCGACCCAATTTTGGGCTTACGACTACCAATCTTCAACTCCGTAGCCTTGTAATTTTGAACTCAATCTAGAAGACATGGTAATTCTCGAATCAAGTATTGGGATAAATTCGCCTTCGTGGAGTACTCTTTGTTGAAACTAACATACGTATGTGATACGAGGGGAAGAAAATCACGGAAACCTCCTACGGTTAGCCTGATGGCAAGGGAACTCTAACTGATGATCCGTCTACCACTGAGGATATTTTACGTCAGCACATTGTTTGGTGCGAGCCAGGTGCGGAATTTATATCGACCAGCTATCTCTAGGATTCGAATCCTATTTATCTTGTTTTACAACAACAATGCGCCTGGGCACTTCGCCTTCTTCGTGACCCCTTTTTCAGCCAGTTCAAAGGCGATCCCCGAACCACCTTCCAGTCCTCATATGGGTCCCCAACTGTTGATGTTTGAATTCTACATATTGCTCTGGAAGAATATAAATTCGAAACAACTGACAGGAGTAAAAAGAGTTGCACCAAAGGAGTTAAAAGAGATTCTGGAGTGGACTTGTCCTTATTTCTTGATTTTTCGAAAATGATCGAACGTTGATGCATAAACTTGGTGACTATGGAGACTAATTCTTAATTATATTGGCCCCTTTACAAATCCCAAATACGGAACATACTGGATTTCGTTAAAGATTTAGACTAAATTCGATAAATAAATTTTCAAAAACACCCTGTTAAGTTTTCTGCTAATATAGAGAACAATATATATATATATATATATTTTAAAATTTTTTTTAACAACCTTAAATAAGGTGGTGAGAAAGCTCAATAAATGATATGCCTAAAATAAAAGTAAACTTTCTAAAATGTCAATGAGAATTGTTTTCCACTAAGCTATTTAATTTTATATTTCTTAAATCACTTAGTTCTTACACGAGTGAAAGTTGTATGATACTCGACCACTTGGCCACAAGTTAATGACGTTTAACATTCCCTTTCTCGTCTCCAATTCATCTTCGATATCATTCGAGTTTCCATCTGGCATTGGAGGAAGGACTATATCACCTTCAATCAATGGATCACCTTCATCAGTTTTATCGGGATTATTCTCAGTCAAGATGTCCTGTTGAATGCAAAACAAAACATTAGTTTATTTTGTTTAACAGTTTCCCTAAGAACCCATTACTCTCATTGTTTTAGGTTTTAACTAAAAAGTTGATAATGGTTTTGTTGTTATTTTTCGATATGAACAAGCTTTTGATAATAAACCATCAATAATTACTAAAAGAAATTTCATAATTACATAAAAAAAGTTTGATATCGAGAATTAAGTTTTAATAACTTTTTAACTTGTAAACATTTTCTAAAATATTAGTTCTTTTTCTTACATTATAAAAACTATTAAGAATGATAATGGTTTTGTTGTTATTTTTTGATATGAACAAGCTTTTGATAATAAACCATCAATAATTACTAAAAGAAATTTCATAATTACATAAAAAATTTTGATATCGAGTATTAAGTTTTAATAACTTTTTAACTTGTAAAATTTTCAAAAATATTAATTCTTTTTCTTACATTATAAAATCTATTAAGAATATTTTTTAGAAAAGCGCTCAATGGTTTTAAAAAAATTTATTGCTTATTTTTCCCTAATTAAAAAATATTTTAGATGCTTAGTGCATAAAAAAAAGAACGTTTTAATAACTTTTAATTTATTTCGGATGTTAAGGTATTAAATCTTTATATTAACTGTTTGGAAAGATAACCTTAAATAAGCGAATTAATTAGGGGGCATAATGTTTTAAGTTCAGAAATTTTTCTTGAAAACATAATATCTCAGAATAACCATATCTGTTGACCTCAAAATAAGGGTAGGGGGTAGGAATGCTGTCTAATACTTTGAAATATCTTTGGAATTATTTAAGCGAATCAAAAGAATTTTTGTAAAATTGGTTTGTCTAAAGAAATTTCAAGTGAAATGCAGTTTTTAAATTTCATTTATTTTTTTACTTAATGGATAGAAAAAGAATAAAAATATTTGAATTGCAAAGTATAAAAGTTTTAACTTTGTTTCAAACTACGTAAAGTTAAATATCAACATACAAGAGTTGAGCAAAATCGGACAGATAGATTCTGAGTAATAAAATTTGTAACAATTTAATTTTTAAATTTTTAACCTATTACGTTCAAAATTTGAATTTTGTTAATTAATAGGATATAGCCGAAAATAGTGCAAATGTTTAAATACCTTGTGATTCTGGCAATTTTAACCATATTTTTAACTAAATGATAAAGATTAATTAATAAATATAAAAAAAGTATTTTTTTACATTGAAAAAAGAAACCTACATTGAGTTTGGGTTAACAAGTTATACAATTGTTTTTAAAAATTCTTAGATTAATTTAAATAGCTCCAGAGAGACAAGAAAAATTAAAAAAAAATTGAAATTCATGTGCTGGGAGTCAAAAACTTTCAACTGTTCTCTTTGCTAAATCGTTGAGACTATATATTTAAGATTCAACCCGGATTTGAGGGACAATAAATTGAATCGGTTAGAAAAAAAGGCATGGTTATGTACGTATTTGTGACTAATATTTTAGCTTAAAATCCTGTCTGTTAAATAAAATGAACTATTCAAGTTTAGTCTCTTGGGTTATTAAGATTGCATTGTGCATGCAAAGCTGCGATCAATAGATTAATAGTTATTCATCCCTATTTTTTTTAATATTTTTTTTTTAGTTCTTTTCATGCATAAACAAACAGTCAACATTTATCTTATTATGTATGCATTAGCTCTTATTAAGTATGGCCAAACTTAAACTTATAAAATTAAAAAAAAAAAACTAGAAACTTATTTGTCATCCCATTAATATATTTTTTTTGATAAATGAAAATGCTCAAGCATAATTTACGAATTATTAAAATAAAGGTATCTCATCTAGGTTTGTTGAAATTTCCTTCATGAAATGTATTTAGATGCTGAAGTATAGGTATACTGGGTATTGTAATGTCATTTGATTTAAATAGAACAAATAAAGAGATCGAATTAAGGATTTTTTAAAAAATATAATTTAAATAATATTCGTTGACATGTTGTTATTCCCCTATTTAATTTATAAGATAATGTAATATCAAAAACTTAAAATGGTAAAATGGCATCATCTGCTAATTTCCTCACTGTGTTGCCAAACTCAAAAAAGAGGTATTTTAATAAATTCCTCAGTAAGGAGATAGGTCTTAATTTTACCAAGAAAGTGAAGGAATCGTAAGTTAGGAAAGCGAATTATATCAATCGGTTAAGTGATTCTATTTTTGAAATGTTTAACAATCGGAAAACATTCACAGAAAAACATTTTATGAATAGTTGAAGACTATCAATTTCACATCGAAAACCCCGATTCTATTTAATAAACTAATTTATATAAAAATAAAAACTTTCTGGAAGCAAAATATGCATAATAAAATATTCTAAGAGTCATTTACAGAAATCAAAAAACTCGTTCGAGAGATCAAAAAGACTTAAATAGACGTTTTCCATTTGGTTGGTTTTTCTAACTGGACTCAATAATTAACTAGCTTGAGGCTAAACATTTTTACCAATCTGGCCTTAATAACTGAAATTAAAAATAATATTTTTAAAAAAAATTGGATTTTTAAAATTAAACAAATCTTTCAATCAAATTATCGTAAATGAATTTGTAAATGCAAGTTTCCTAGCAAACTGACACTCCCTGGAGAAATTATTAGTTTTTGGAACAATTTCTTTCAACGCATTATCATCCATTAAATAGCTCCATATATTTTCAGTTTGTTCATTATATTTTCTAAATTTTGGCCAAATGACAAAAAAATTGAAATAGTTTCATGAAATAAAATAATTCCTTCAATCAAATTATCTAAAATGCAGTTGCAGCTCCTTAACAAACAGAATCTCCTTAAAACAGGTGTTTGCTTTTTGAAAGGATTTCTTTGAACATATTAACTTGCTATCTAATGACAACTCCCCGTTATTATTTTTGCTCATTACATCAAACTTACAATATCTAAATTATAATTATATATGGATAATTACCAACCATATCTGATAGTGGTACTGAATCGTCAAAACTGTCTATGGGCTGCGTCCAGACATTGCTAATGGGATTTTTAAACAAAGACACTGCTATTACACAAAGCAACGTTCTATACATATTATATCTAAATGGGTAAGTAGAAGGAAAGAGAACACTAAAGGTGCATTTAGAGCCCTAAAATCTCTTATATGTATGTTACGTCACCAAGCCCCTATAATAAAAGATTCAAGGTTCTTATCTTTGTTCGCACCATTAGGGTTGATAACACGAAGAATTGATTGAAGAAAAGGACATAAAAACAAAATAAGGAATTAGTTTGTCATGAGGTTTTTATGTCATCTGAGATATTGTTACACGTGCGGGGAAGTTTAAACACGTGTCTAAAGGGGGGGCATTTGTTCTTTTTATCAGAACAATCGAAGAAGATTTATGTATTGTTATATACAAATCGTGGAGTAGGTGGACCCACTTCTAGTTTTTAATATAAATACTCTATAAAGATTTAGGATGTAGTCTAGCATTTTATTGAAAATTTGTTAGGTTATTAATGACACCCTAATGATAAAAAGAAGTTTAGTAACTAGTGTGAAATTGTTTTCCTATTAATTTAACATTTCTTAATCAGTAAGGTTTGATAATATTTAAAAAAAAAAAAAAATTTATATAGTTGGGTAAAATAATGGGTGCTTTTTATCACAAGGATCTAAACAATTAAAAAAAAAAAAAAAAAATTTCATATGAAAAAAATTCAGATTTTTTTTAACACTGCTTTCTAGCAAATAATGTGTTATAAATAATGCTTTAAATTCTAGTAAATAATGGTTTATGCTAAAAACCGTACCAATTTTTGCGCTAAATACCACAAAAATTTGAAACAGTTGTTTGCTCAAGTGTGAAAGGAAATTGCGAAAAGGAAGAGGGCAATTTCACCTAATATCATTTGAAACGTTGAAACTACTTGATTGCTAATTGCAACGTTAAAGGACTGGAGCGAATTTAATTTATTTTTCATATAGATCCTTAATAAACAATACCTGTCTTCATTTTCTAAGTATTATTTGCTATATTTAGTCAAATAATGACACAAGCTCAGTGGTGGCTCAAGTAATAGAGCTCTGACCTCTCCATCATGTGAAACGGATCCGAATCCCAGCGATGGCTGGTCGATACAAACTCGGCACCCGGCTCGCACCGACCACAGTGCTGACGTAAAATACCCTCAGTGGCAGACGGGTTATGGGTTAAAGTCCCTTTGTCTTCTGAATAACCGTGGGAGGTATTAGTAGTTTTCCTATCCAAGTAATGCAAATGCGAGTTAGTACCATCAAAAGATTCTCCCAGAAAGAAAGTTTCTCCCAATACTTGATCAAGGAGTTCTCTTTTCGTCTGGATTGGGTTCAAAATTACGAGTCTAAGGAGTTGAAGATTGGCAGTCGTAAACTCATAATTGGATCGGCAGCTCAGCGACGGTTATGAAACAAAGTAATGATGCAAATGCTGTTATTCTTTCGGCATTCTTACATACTACTTCGATAGTTATAGTTTTCATCTTCTGATAATGTGTGGGTTTACTGAATTGCAGAAGTTCTTGTATTAAATCCTGCAAATTTGTGTTCTCAATAATCTAATACTTTTTAAAAATTGGGCATCGTTATTAACTTATTCTGTGATCAAACCACAGAATTAATGACAATACTTTCACAAATATTTAGACTTTTTTTAAATACCTTTTTTAATAAAACTCCAATAGGTTAATCCTAATAGGTTAATTTGGAAAGAGCTCACAGTTCAATTTATTAGCATTTCACAACGTTCAATAATCTTTTAATAACAGCAAAAAGTATAAAATCTTTTTTTAAATTTTTTTACTAATAACATGAAATAACATAAGTAATCTACTACATAAATTTTCTTGAAAAATTAAGTTTTGTAGGCATTATTTTATAGCATGCGGGCATTATTTTATAGCATAAGGGTATTCGTTATATTCTTTAGCAGTATGCAAAATGTAAAATTATATTCTCTAATTTGAGCCAGTTTGTATATAGACTATTTCATACTCTCTAAATTGGTCTTGTGAAAGAATAATTAGAAAATTTGAACTACTTGCAATAATTTAGCAAATACATCTCAAAAATGCATAATGATTTTAAAAGTATCGTAACATCAAAACCGACTGGGTTGTCGGAAAAATTAAAGATGTTTCAAATAATTACATTTCGCCACTTTTTATTTTGATCCGGTGATCAAACTGATTTGAATATTTTTATTTTAATTTTTATTCACAAGTTCTTTTCAGATTAAGCTGTACTAAAAATATTTTAATTGGGATATACGCATTTTTGGAGTTAATTAATATGATTTATTATATATTCACTATGTTAATCGAAGGTAAACGATGCTGATGAAGTTAAATATGCATAATTATGATAAAGGTTTGGCACAAGAATTCTGTTTCAAGAAAATACAATTCTTTTCAGATAAAGCAATAATAATCTGAAAATGTTAAAAATATCGAATTAAATTTATAATGCTTATAGTTTAACAAAAATGGACTGCAGTAAAAGTTTCAAGACTAGGCTTAGAATGTTGAAAAAGAAATCACTGTAAAACTTTAAAAAAATATTATTGTCAGAAGGTTTTTGAGATAGGGCAAATCTTTACATTGACAAATCAATAAGTTAGAAAATCGAAGCACTCCGACAGTTATTACACAGTAAAGATGAGCCATGATGCAAAAAAATAGCTCCTGTTTGCACTGAAATTCGTTTTTTTTTCTCAGAATCAGTTTGGGTATAAGCCTTACTTCTCACTTGATCTTCAAATGTCATTTAGTTCAAGTATTTATTCTTTAATAGTAGTTTGCCCTATGGTAAATATTAACCCATTTTATAACATTAACCATTTTCTACGCAGGGAAATTTAATTTACTAAACCTTATTTGAAAGTTTTAATACTAAATTTGATCCTTAAATCTCACATAATAACAATTTATGTAAATTTCAATATTTTTTGCTTATTTGGACTATTATCTTGAAGTGTACTCTAATGCTACCTTTTACAAATGTCATTTGGCATTCCATTCCAGATCTCATAACTTATTTTGTTTTCCAAATCTTCTCTTTCCGGTCAATAATTTGTTTATTCAAATATTATAATGTTCTGAGTGAATGAGTCAACCTATTGATCGAAGAAATTTTATTACAGAATAATCAGAATTTTTTTTCTTCTCTTCCCGAAATGGAATAATGATTCTTAAATAGTCAGTCATCATATTTTTATCAACCTCTCTTTTAGCTGCGTAGAACACTTATTACACGCAGTTAGGACGCATGAGAATACACATATATGTTAGATAAGAATACACAGGGAATACTGCGACGCATGAGAATACACATATATGGTAGATAAGAATACACAGGGAATACTGCGACGCATGAGAATACACATATATGTTAGATAAGAATACACAGGGAATACTGCGACGCATGAGAATACTGCGCAGAACACTATGCATGCACTCATCCAGCATAAAGACAATGCTCTAATTTTTTTCAAAGTAGCTGCTAATTTTAATGGTAATGATTGCGCGGTCATTTATTCAAACCTGACTGTTTCTAGGAAGAATCGTTGGTGGTTCGCACTGTTAATCAATATTTGATATTTTTTTGATGAATCTTTTAATTTTAAAATATTTTATGCAATTGCTATTTCTGAGTAACATTTATGAAAATTCAAACATTTGCCATAGGAAAATAAAGCAAAATAGCTATGTTTTGTACTTGGTATTCATTTTTAACAGTTTAGACTTTTGGGTATTTACTCCAGTAATGTTTTTTTGCAATTACCTGAAATCTTTACTTCAGTAGTGCTTTTGTGCAATTACCTGGAATCTTTACTCAAGTAGTGTTTTTGTGCAATTACCTGGAATCTTTACTCCAGCAGTGTTTTTGTGCAATTACCTGGAATCTTTACTCAAGTAGTGTTTTTGTACAATTACCTGGAATCTTTACTCCAGTAGTGTTTTTGTGCAATTACCTGGAATCTTTACTCCAGTAGTGTTTTTGTGCAATTACCTGGAATCTTTACACAAGTAGTGTTTTTGTGCATTTACCTGGAATCTTAACTCCAGTAGTGTTTTTGTGCAATTACCTGGAATCTTTACTTCAGTAGTGTTTTTGTGCGATTACCTGGAATCTTTACTCAAGTAGTGTTTTTGTACAATTACCGGGAATCTTTACTCCAGTAGTGTTTTTCTGCAATTAACTGGAATTGAAGTGAGATTTCTGTGTTCAATCTTTCCTAGCTTTATCTTACTGATATGCTTGTAAGTCATCCACTGGAAGGAATTCCAAATCAAGTTATGGTAAAACGTATTAGCACTCAGGGAGCTTTTTACCATAAAATCCATTTTTACCAGAACATATAATGGTAATAATTATCGTAAATTACTGAATCACTCATTAACCAAAAAATAAATATTTCGTAGTAAAAATGAATTTTACGGATGATGCACCCAAAATAGAAAAATCTTATACCGTAATTTGATCTAGGAATTTTTTACAGTGTACATTAAACCCTTTTGTCTTGTAATAAAGCTTTATACAATAATTTCTAAATTATACAATAATTTGCTTTATACAATAATTTGTGACTTTATTTTGTGTTTTTCTATCTTTGTATCACGTGAGTAATAAAGCTTCTTGTACAATAAAGCTGCGTAATGTATTAAAGCTTTTTACAATGATTTCTAAACTGTGATATTATTTTGTGTTTCTGTATCACTTGAGAGTGACAACTTTTTTTTTTGGTATGAAACATAAAAAAGTGGGATAAAATCACTTTCAGAAATAATAGTCATAATTAGTTTGATGAAAATGCTTTATTTGATTAGTTTATGGGTAAAAATGATGATATGGTGCGTGTAGAATTCTGTTGTGAATCTGGATCAACAAATGATATTTTGGCTTTAAGTCCCCTTCCACTTTGAGCTTCTTTTTTAGTATCAATGATGATAATGATTTCTTTGCCTGGAGATGTTGCTACGGTACCTGGTGGGATGTCTTCTCCGCAGAACCTAGAATAATAAATTTTTTAAAACATTTCTCATAAAATTTCAGACACAATTATTCATTTTTTTATTTTTTGGCATTTGTTTCATATCCTTAATTTTTCAAAATTACTTAAGAATGTGCTAACATTTTTACATATTTCCTATGAGCTGCACAATCAGTCTTCCCGATGAGCAGACCTAGTGCGTTCTCCAGAAGTGGTATCCACTCTTTCAGGACCACCACATTGGATGAGATACCGTTGGCCATGTTAATTTGGACGTCTAGTTTCTACCACACTAGATGGCAGCACCGAGACTCTATTTGGATGCTAAAGTGCTCTAGGAATTTAATTTTGCCGGAAATGCCAAGAGCCAATAAGGCACTCCAGGGATCTTTTACATGCCGCATAATCATACGACATGGCCGCTGAGGATTTTCTGCATCCCGAAAATCCGGTGTCTGGGCCAGGGATCGAACCCGCAGACTTGGGCTCAGAAGGCCGCCGACAAACCAACTGCGCCACCCAGCCACCAAGTGCTAACATTAACATATATATATTTCATAATAAAATAATAAGTAAAGCGGACGAGTAATGAATAATTGTAACACGGAGGAAAAAAATCCTCTAAAAGTACTGTACTCAGTAAAAAATTCTGGATCAAATAGTGATATAAAGTACCAGAACTTTCGGTGCATTGTCCGTAAAATCCAATTTTACCGTGAAATATTCTACTGTAATTTTTACAGTAATATTTTTTTATTAATTAGAAGGATTCTGGGATTTTGTGATAATTATTATTGTAAAAATTTCAGTATATGAGATTTTTTGTTCCATGACATGTTTCGGTAAAAATGGATATAAGCGTAATTTAATTAGGAATTTTTTACAGTGTACTGTATGGTAATATCATTCCTGATTTAAAAGAAAACATAATTCTGTTTAAAAACGCAAAATATACGTTATTCAAAGCATTCATTTAGTAATTTTACTGTTCAAATGGTAACGCTTCGACGGAAATTCTTATTACCACACATTTTTTAGGAAATACAAAACTTAAAAGTAAATTTAGTCAAATAAATGGTTTTTATACAATGATTAAGGTTATCACAATAAAATTACCAAATTTTATCAAGAGTTATGAAACCATATTTTATTGTTAATTTTTCTAAAATGATTATCGATGCGCTTTGGTAAAAATTACCAAGTTTTTTGGTGCTCCCATAGAGCCAGAAACACGATAAATTTTACTAGATTCTAGTAGTTTTGACCATATTTCATCTTTTCAATGCACGTACTCAAAGCAGATATAAAAATAGCATATTGCTTTTTAAAAAGAGCTGTGTCATTTGTCTTTAAAAGGTTCGAAGAAAAGTTTTAACAATGCTAATATTAACTTATTATGTTACTAAATTACTAAATGAATCAGTAGTTTTTTTTTTTTTTTTTTTTTTTTTTTAATGAATCAGTAGTTTTTTTTTTTTTTTTTTTTTTTTTAATGAATCAGTAGTTTTTTTTTTTTTTTTTTTTTTTTTTTTTTTTTTTTTTTTTAATGAATCAGTAGTTTTTTTTTTTTTTTTTTTTTTTTTTTTTTTTTTTTTTTAATGAATCAGTAGTTTTTTTTTTTTTTTTTTTTAAATGAATCAGTAGTTTCCTTTTTTTTTTTTTTTTTTTTTTTTTTTAAAGTATGGATTAAAATTTTGCTTTCTGATTTAGGACCATTTCATAAGTCATTCTATTGAAATAACATAAAAATCATAGGTGTTCTTCAGAAGTATAATAGTCAATAGATTAAAATTATTTAAGTCTTTGGCAGCTATATGCGATATTGATTTTATGTGATATTATGTGATTTGGTATGTGATATAGATTTTAAAAGATACTGATTTTAATAAGGTTTTGATTATTGATTGTAATTTTTGAAAATGATTATATTAAGTGATTTATCATGAGTTGGTTATCATGTACCGTTTTGAAATTTTTTAAATCCAAGAAATAGGTAATGTAAATATTTAATTAAAAATAAGTGTTTTTTTATAGGCAGGTAGGAAACTATTTCTGATTTCTTTTGATACGTATACAGATTAATATATTTTAGTTAAAATATTAAAATATGTGATTTGTTATTATTTTTTATACAACTTTATTTAATAAAAATGACTTTATTAGCAAATAAGAGGGTTTAGCTATGTTTTGCTTAGATACAAAACATAACTAGGTTGTTGTGATTTTAATTACCCATACAATATTTAAATAAACGACTAAATATACAACATTTTTGTACGGGCCATTAATTTCCAATCGCGAAGTTGAAGTATTCTAATTAATTAAAATGAGCAGTGCCAGACACATGTTGCATTTAAAAATGCTCGTTCTTTTTTTCACCATCATCTTTATTTATTTATTTATTCATTCATTCATTTAATTATTTATTATGATTTTATTATCTTTTACAAAAAGCTTCTAAATGTTAAATGAAAATTATTTTCGAAGTAAATTTAATGTGGTATTTTATTAAATTTTATCCATTACTGCAAGAAACGTGATATTTGGTTTACTTAAGCAATTTGATATCAATTAATTAATTAGTAACACTACAATTAATTAACACATTTTTTATTGCATTTATGCAAATACATAATCTTGCTTAATTAGGGTATGGGATTTTAAATCTGAAATTACTTTTGCTCTTAAAATTGTTTTTAAATCACATTTTTACTAAATTTTTGTCAAAATGTACAAGTTTAAAAACATTATATATAACAGGAGATCGCGTAAAGGTTGTGGCTATCTCCTAAGGGAGTTAAGGCACATCATCAAGATTGCCTGGAAATGTCGTCACACGCGGCTAGGAGGGCTTCATTATTATAACCTCTTTAGAAGCACACATAAAATCAGTTAATTATAAGGAAGAGTGCCCCTAGAGAAGTACGACGATATTTCTGATCATCGGATCCTGTACAATTTTAGTCATGGTGGTGTACCTTAACACCGTTGAAGTTTTTCGCAACATTTATACGATCTTCTGATGTATATAACGTTTTCTAAACTTCTGCAATTCAATACAAATTGATTGGAAATATAATTTTAAAAAATGGTTGCAGATTTGAAATTGGGGTATCTAATAAGATCTGTTAAAAAATCTTATGAAACAAAAAACAACACGAAAAATATCAATTTATCAATACATTATTCAGTTTTATAATTGAACTTGTTCCTATCTCGCGTTTTAGCGAAGAAAAAAAATCTAATTTTTGTTTTATCTAATGGATAATTTTCAGTAAATATAAAAATTTGCAAAAAAAGGCTGAAGATCATTGAGTTTGGGACCCTTAAGAGAAAAAAAACTGTTTGTAAAAATAGCTTACATATCTCCGTCGTATCTACTCTTGAGTCTGATTTCCACTCTTTCGTGAAAGCATTTTCGGTTAAAGATTGTAGAGTTAGATTCAAAGCGTGGATGAAAACTGAAATCCATAAATTCTATTCGTGCTCGTTTTCCTTCGGGTGCCTAAGAAATATTTGAATATATTAAAAGTTACACATAAATAAATACATTTGAAGCTATGTAGGGGGAATTGTAATCACCACATTGAAAATAAATTTTAAAAAAAATACATTGTATATTCTTTGACATTTTAATGTCAAAAACTGTAAAGTTGCTTTAAGGAAATTAATTTTAAATGACATAATCCAAAATTTAAATGGAAGTTATCAAAATTGAGACATAAATTTTTAAAAAAGAAGTATTTTTAATTTAAAAAAAACTGAAAATTCTTCCGATTTTGTTCGTAATTAAAAATGATGCAAAAACTTGTCTACCTTTCAATATAAAAATTATACATTATTAAAATAAAATAATTATATAAACCTATAAATCTTATTAAAATAGATCATAAATAATTAAAATTTATTTTGATAATTATGCTCATTTAAATAACATATTCCTAAAAAATGAGTATATGATGACTCATTTTTAAAACTATGAATTTTGTTCAAAAATCAGAATTACTGTTTCAAATTTGATCGTGTCCTTAAGGAGTACATAGTTTTCATAATCGAGTATTGTTCAAAAATCAGAATAACTGTTTCATATTTGATCGTGTCCTTAAGGAGTACATAGTTTTCATAATCCAGTATTGTTCAAAAATCAAAATAACTGTTTCATATTTGATCGTGTCCTTAAGGAGTACATAGTTTTCATAATCGAGTATATTCGAAAGACTAGTCATTAGTCAAAATAATACATTTATACCCTTTTTTGAAAAACCATTTTTATGAGAAAAATTATGTGTATGAGATAATTTTGTTATTCTCATTTAAATTTAAAATTAAACCAAGTTGAAAATTTGTAATCAATCGAAATAACTAATAATCGGAAGGTACTGGGTCTGAACAATATAATGGGTGAGGTAAAATAACCCATGCAAGTCATAAAACCCTTTAGCAAGTTCTCAAACTTAAATAAAACCACTTGTCCAAATATAGACCAAATATAGCCTTTTTTATTTGGTTAAAACATTTATTTTTGTTCAGTAGATGGCAGCACATTTTAGAATCGTCCGTGCAGTAGGAAAAATTCTGAATCGTCACTCAGAGTGTTGCTTATTACGGAACAAAAAATCTATAATGTACAATGATTTTTATATTAATAATTACCGCAAAACCACTGAATCATTCTAATTAATTAAATATTACTTTCTAATATTTTACTGTAAAAATGGATTTTCCGGATGATGCACCCAAAGTGCCATAATTTGATCCGAATTTTTTACAGTTGTGTTAACTGGTATAACTTCAAGTCTATTTTTTTTAGAGTTTATGCTTATTTATTTATTTATTATTATTATTTTTCTTTGAAGAAGAAGAAAGAAAGTTTTTTTCTATATCAGTTCTTAACATATATAATGATCATACGGATGAAGGGAAGTTAGTTATGAAAATATAAAACTAGTTGAGTTGGTTGTTAGGGCAAAACAAAAATTTCCGAGCAAACTAATACTTTAGAATTACGTTAGAAAATTAAAATGCTCCGCAATATCAACTGACTGTTTGAGGTATAAATAGTTGATGGAATTCAAAAGAAAAACAAACTGAAAATAAAATAAATTCAATTTATGTAAGAAAAAAAAATTTCTGTAAGCTTTTAAGGTAATTTTAGAGCAGTACCTAAAAGAGAATAGTGGGTTTAATCAGTTTATTATTTTAAAATCGTTTATTTTTCAAGTTTCAAAGAACTTAACGTTACCTGAATCCACCAACTACATGAATCAGGAGGTAGTTTTCTAGTTGGATATCCAGGAGTTTGTATCATAGTTTCTTCAGTAATATTTCCACCGCATGGAGGACGTTCTACAATTTGGAAGAATTTAAAAATAATAATAAAAAAAAAAAAAATGCTATAGTAACAGTAAATAATAAATATTATTTATATCAACTTTGACTTAATTTAACGGATGAACGTTGATTATAAAACCTATACAAATAGAATTAATATTTACTTTATGAAAATTTAATAAAGCTGAAAGAACTATGTGTAGTTACAAAACTAGAACTTTCACAATTGAAAATAGTTTTGAGTAAGTCTTCTCATCTTTTTAAAATTAATACATGTCTATTGTTAAAAATTCTGATGCTTCAACAAAATCTTACCATAATATTCTAAAGGTTCATCGGCATTCTCGCAAAATTGTCCAGAGGAATTTGGTGGACAAACGCAGGTACAATTGGCTCCATCACCTCGATAGGGAGAAAGAAAACCACCATTCTGACATACACTGTCATTTCTGTTAGGGCAGCCATCTAAAATTAATGTATCGAAATTTAATGCCAAACAAGAATCGAGAATAAATATAAATCATAAGAGGAATGTAAAAATTCCTGTTAATCAATAAAGAATGAGATTAATCCATTCAAAAACAAAACACCATAATTAGAAAAATTGATAATTAAACCTTTGAAGATGGAACACCGATGTTCTATTAATAAATTTTGACTCTCTAATTACAAGTAAAAATATATTTTGATATTTCTTAATTATAAGAAACAGTCAAAAAGTTGCTAAAAAAAATCTAATAGAGATTTGGAATTATATTTGTACTAAAATCCAAAATCCAAAAATACAGTTTTAAAAAAAAAATTTCCATTCATTTCCATCATATAATTAATTTTGTAAATGTATATTTTAATATTTCTTACAAATAAATAATATTCTAAAAGTTACTAAAAAATACGTAAATTTATTGGTATTATATTTGTACTAAAATATAAAATCCAAAAATGCAGTTTGAAATTTTTTTTTTTTTTTTTTTTTTGCATTCATATTCAAAAAAATTATTAACAATAGATTTTTTAAATGAAAGAATGGCTAACTGTTCTGTTAGATCTAATGTTGGATAACTGTTTCTCTTAGATCTAAAAAACTTCAAATAAGAGCAAATTTTTTAAAAATTGTTTTGTGGATGATTTTGCCTTTAACGAAAAAAAAAAAGACACTGATGTTTCATGGTGTATTTTATGACTATAAATTATTAAAATATTTCTCACTTATTTTGACCTAAGTTTATGCAACATAATGTAAAAAAAAAATTTAAAAAGTATGTTTAATAAAAATTCTGTGTCTAATGGCTGAACCAAAAGAGATATAAGCTGAATAAGACGTTGTTGTACTCTAGTTTAAATAGTTTTCTGATTTGATTTTAATTAGGATTAGATTTGAATTTCGATTAGATTTTACGGAAATTTAATTGATATTCGTAAACTTTAAGAAATCCACATTTTTATTGCCTAGTAATTACATAGTATTCTTGAAAGTTAGTGTTTTAAGATTAGTTTTTTTTTTTTTTTTTCAAATATGTAAAATCTTTGTGCAATGTATGCAAAATGTCCTACATTATTCATAAGGTTTTTGTATTCAATTTTAAAAATATGTAATTTATATTTTTTAATATGTTTAGTAGTAAAAAGGAAAACATGATATTAATAATGTTAACTAAATAAGCCAATCGAAGCAAATTTGTGTTTTATAAACATTTGATTTATTGAATAAAGAAAATTTTTATTTTTCTTCAGTCTTCAACTCAGAAATATTAAAAAAAGAATAAAAAAAAGTGAGTAAAAAATAATGCGTTTTTCTTTCTCCGTGAATTTCCTATAACAGACTTCACCTAAGAGGATTAATTATTGCATACAATACCTTGTTTAAGTATATTATAATGTTCAAATTTTATATTAGCACTGTATACAATGTCTGAGCCAAGCATTGTATACAATGCATAGGTCATATATATATATACAATGCCAGTTACGTATGTAGCTGCTTGTAGTTAAGCAGTTATGCTTTTAAGAGTGTTATTAATTTTTCAGATAGGTTCTTATAGATTTTTGCTTAATAATTTTTTACAGCTAATACAAAATCTTTCTCAATGATCATACCAGTTCGCAGTTTTACATTAGTAAGGAAATTAATTCGAAAATCTGATTCTATCTTTTTTTTTAAATGCTTAGAAATTATTTAGAACATTTTGTTGTACTTAAGTATTTCTTTTAATCATATTTGAGTTACTTCAAATGTAACCTGGTTATGATTGAAAAAGCATGTATTTTATTTATAGCAAAATATGCATTTGACATATTCATATTGTATTTGATACATCATTGACATATTATATGTATTTGACATATATTTTCCTTCAGAGATTTTGATGAATGTATCCTATTCCAATCAAGCTCCTCTACTAATTGACTCAGATTAGTTCAATCATTGATTTTTAGTAACCTATTTGCTCTGTAATAAGTAGACATGAGTTTATAATAATTTATGTTGTGTTGTGGAACTTAAAACTAGGTAAATGCAACGTTTCATATTTGCAAATTGAAGACCCTTATAACAATTGATAAAAATTTAGCATTTTTAGGTTTTAAAAAGTAAATGAAAAACAATTTTTTTGAAGCTTTGAAAATGTCAAATGCTGTTAATGATTTGGGTAGCTAATTCTCACAGATATTATCAAACAACAAATTTGTTGTTTCATAATATGAGTTAAAATTCGATAAATGTATTAGAATTTGTTAATTTTATCATGATACCTAAGAGCATGGCGTGAAAATCATTTATTTGGTTAAATCTACTTAATAGTTTTGTATTTCTACTAAACGTGTAGTAGTAAGAACTCTAATTTCGAAAACTGGAATTAGTGGTTAAATGGTAGCCACGTGAAAAGAAAAATTCTCGGAGTTTATTTTGGTTTTATTAACCAGAATTAATTTTTTCTTTACCAGAAATGTCTTTGCCATAAAGAACGAAAATTTTTTCCCCTTGTGTATTGTGATACTTTGAAAATGATACTTACTACTGCATGAATACATTTTATTGATCAATTTGGCATCTCTGAAACTTATTTCCTCTCCAGATCCAATGAGTGTCTGATAGTGAGGATTCAAGGAGGCAATTGTGTTCTTTTGGAAATATTTTCCAGTAAAAGCCTGAAAGAAATTGTTAACAACAATGATCATCAAACTTATTTTTGCAAAAAAAATGTGAATATAATTACTGAGCAAACTTTAGTGAATACAATTCCAGACATCCGAATGTTTCCGAAATATAATACTTTGAAAAAGAAAAACTGCAGGGCGCCATGCAGTGGCGTGCCAGCCGGGGGGGCAGAGGGGGCAGTCGCCCCCTCTGAAATTTTAGTGAGGGGGCAAACAATATGTTTCGCCCCTCCTGAAATTTAATCATTCGAGAAAATAAAATCAAGTAATTCCAATCAATAAATAGTAAAAAAGTAAAATTTTAGAAAAAAAAGACATTTTTAATTGAACTTTGAAGATATTTTCCTCTGAAATTAAAATAAGAGGTAGGCTCTTTTTTTCAACTTTGAAGCTATTTTTCAAAAGGAAAACTTTATTTTTCTCTAATATTTAATAAAAGGGCGAATAAATGCGTTTCGCCCCTTCTGAAATTTAGACATTCGCAAAAAGGAAGTCAATTTAAATTAGTAAACTTAGAGGAAAAAAAGCCTTTTTTTTTCGAACTAAATTGAGGGGGCGAATTAATGAATTAATTTAATTTAATTGAGGGGGCGAATAATGCGTTTCGCCCCTTCTTAAAATTAGATTTTCACAAAAATGAAGTCAAATTAAATTAGTGAACTTGGAGGAAAAAAAAATTTTTTTCCATCTAAATTGAAGGGGCGAAGAAATGAATTTAATTTAATTGGGGGGGGGGTGAATAATATGCCATTCGTGAAAATAAAGTTAAGTTAAATGGGTAATTTTAGAAAAAATATAAAACTTTAAAATTGTAATTTAAAAAGTAATTTTATTCTTCAACTTTAAAATTGTCGCTTTTTTGAAAAAAGAAAACACTATTTATTCTGAAATTTAACTGAAGGGGCCAATAGTGTGCTTAGCCCCTTATGAAATTTAGACATTCATGAGAAAGAAGCCAAATTAAATTGGTAATTTTTTAAAAAGTCTTATTTTTTCCTACTTTGAAGCTATTTTCAAAATATAAAACTTCATTTTTCTCTGAATTTTAATTGAAGGACGTCGAATAATAATATGCTTCGCTACTTCTGAAATTTAACCATTTGTGAAAATAATGTCAAGTTGAATTGATAACTTTAGAAAAAAAGAACCATTTTTTCTACTTTTAAGTTATTTTCGAAATAAAAAACTTTATTTAATAGTGAATTTAAATTGAGGGGACGAATAATGTGCTTCGCCCCTTCTGAAATTTAGCCATTCGTGAAAATAAAGTTAAGTTAAATTGGTAATTTTAGAAACAAATACCATTTATTTCTACTTTAAAGCAATTTTTGAAATCAAAAATTTTATTTTCCTCTGAAATTTTATTAAAGGGTGAATAATGTCTTTTTCTTCTTCTAAAATTGGTAATTTTAGAAAAAAAAATGTTATTTTTTTCTTCTTAAGCCAAAGACATTTTTTTACAAATGATAACTTTCTATATGCGTAATTAAACGAAATAAAAACAATTTTAAAAACAAAATACCTCTCAAAAAACGCATTGCATATAAAATATATAGAAATGTTTAGAAAACTAAAATAATGTCATCTCTTTTACCCTTCCCTGGAAAGAGTAATAAAAGGCATCCTCCACTGATGAAAATTGGTTTAAAAGAATCCCTCGATATTCAATAATTTCCTTTATTAATGTTTTTATTATAATCGTAAAACAAATTCATTTATATAGCGGATTAGGTCATGATTATACCGTTTACTGTTTATTGTGTATGGATTTTGCTATTAATTTATATTATGAATTTGTTTATTTTTTTAATGTAAAATAATATTTTGAATTCTTTTTGCTTTTAAACAAGTTTATTTTGATTCATAAATAAAAATCAACCTTTAACTTTTTTTTTTAAAATCACAGTCAATAAAAAATAATAAATAAAGTACGTTGAAATAAAAAATTTGATTTTGTATTTTCGATCATTCTTTTGACTTTTAAGAGATACATTTTAATATCGGTTCTTTAAGATCATCTTTGTCCTTATTTTATTGAAATTAATTTCGAATCTTTTGCTTTTATTACACAAAAGTAATATATATTGTAGTTTAATATATTTAATATAAATAAATAAAAATGACCGAAAAACTGTTTATTCCTAAAACAGGAAAATAACATGATAGAGAATGCATTATATCAGCTCTGGAGGGTGTTTTTTTTCCTTTTTCTAATTTTTAAATTTACCATTTTATTTTTTCTTATATGATAACCATTATATATGATTATTAATTTTTGAAAATTTTAATGTTGAAATTATAAATGCTGTTGATAGAAGATAAAAAATTAATCCGATCAACACTATTGTAACTTAAAATTTCTTATGTGAATATTTCTCTTTACCAATTGAATATTTTTATTTTCCGTTTCCAATTTTGATTTAAATCCAGATAAATGAAACTGGAACAAGATGAGAAAAACCCTACACATAAAACTGCCTAAATTTTATTTTTCCACATTTTTTTAAAAAATTTTATTCTTCTCTTTAAAAATCCGAAAGCAAATAATATTCATTGTCAAAATAATAAGTCATTAAAAAAAGTTTTTAGTTTTTTTACTTAGGAAAGAAGTTGTATGACGTTTTTCTTTATATACTAATTTGCTTTGGAATTTCAAATGAATAAATAGTCCTGTGTCATGATTGTTTGTCATATATAGTTGCATGACGACGTGAATATATTATGTAATATATATATATAATAGGCAAAATATTCTGAAATGATTCTTTTTTAAAATATAGCCATATTTTTAGGACCCCGTACACACTGGAGTAACGCAACTTTATTTTTACCTCGATGTCCAAGATATAACTGCGGAATATTCAAGAATTGTTATAAAACTGAAACTTCATGACTTGCATTATAATTACCTTATTGACTAGTGATAATTTATTAAAGACTTTATGATTATTTATTTAATTTTAAGTTTGAAGCTTTCATAGCAAGGGATGTATGCGCCACTTATAAAACTTTAAAATCAATATAACAATACAGATACTTACTAAAATTGTCTGAAAAATTAAGTTTAAAAATAATATTAAGTAATGACTTCATGAATTAAATCAGCTCCAAATGTTGTTATTCTTTTATAATTTTGCTATATCATTTTATCTCATACGTCATATGGTAACCATATTATATATCGACCGAGATATACTTTTATCAAAGTGTTAGTTTTATATAAAATCCTTTTTTTTTTAATATGTTATAAAACCTTCGAAATACAATTTTCAGTTTCTGACTTATTAATTCCTTCATATCTGGCTTTCTGTATGCCGTATAATAATAATTATCTGAATCAAAATATATTTGTTTTATTTGATGGACTATATCCTTAATAGCTTCTTTTAAATTTTTTTTCTTTGATAGACAATATCAATAGAACTCTTTTGGTGTTAAGATTATTGTTTATGTGTTTGTTGTTTTTATCATCAATTAAAATAAATAACATACGTCTCATGTTGTTTTTATCACCAGTTTTCAAATTCATCATATCCAATTTTATAAGTTCTATAACTTATTTGTTTTTCATTTAGTTTACGTAAAATAATAAAACTATAATATTTAGTCCAGTTAAAAGTTAATTTCAGTAAGTTTTTTAGAATTTTAAAATTTATGTACAAAAAAAAGTTATTTCTAAAAAATAATTTCGGAAAGCTAAAATATACAAAAATGAAGAAGTATGCATCAAAGATCATGCATCAGTAAGATAGAAATATGCATCAAAGAAAAAAATTTGATAATTTCTTTAAGATTTCGACTGAAAGAGAAAAAAGAAGTCCCTAGGCAAACTAGAAATCAGGAGCCATCCTCGATTTTATAACAAATACATTTAGTATAAATTTCTGTTCTAGTAATTACTTTCCTGGAACGCTCAAAATGAAAATCCGCGCCTCAAGTTCCAATTGTTCATGCGATTTCCTGACAATTTTGAGGAATCTTAACTAAAATTAATAATTGTAACAATAGTTCATTTTGAAGAAGCAAACAAAAATTCATAGTCGATATTGACACCCAATTCTTTAAAAAAAGTTTAAAACATTGTTCAATTATATAAAATGTTAGTGAAATAATTGAATATCCATTTAGTAGTAATTTATAGTTAGTTTTTCTTTTGCATCACATTTTTTTACAAAAAGTGATAAAAACAAAGATAAAAGAATTTTCACATTCTAATTGGTCAGTTAAATGTGAAAATTTACGGAACATGTACAGAAGCGGTTAAACCGTGCCAAACACAAATTATTATTTCGTTCAAGCATAAACGTTAGTAGAGAGGTTTAGCTCTTTCGCGTAATATCTCGCTCGCTCACGCACTTTTAATTTGTGATTCTGTGCAGTGCAGGTACTTCAAATAATCACGATTCGCCTTATTTATGTACGTGAACGAGCAAGAGGTTAAAGCTTTCTATTTTATAGCAAAATCAAACAATGTATTGAGCGCAAATAAATAAACAAAGCGAACATTCTTAGATCAAACAATCGGATTTTCACAGGACTCAACTTGAATGGTTCGAGAGCCTAACTTTCAGTATGCGAAATAATTAGAGCAGTGTAAGAGTAGACAATATTAAGAGTCAAGAGCCGCAATCTGGAAGGAAAAAAAATTGTCCCAACAATTTAGTCAGAGCCTTTTCATGTTTGCGATTTATAATTTTCAGTTATTAACAGGGCTGACGATTCTAAGGTTGCTCAGTAATCTTTTAATTCATTCCTTTTTTGTGCGTCAGACATAGTTTAATGCATTTTTTGTCAGTATACTTGTCGTAGTAAATACGTTTTTTGTCTCACTTTATTTACTTTTTATATTTAGTCAGGTATAATTGAAATGCATTTTCCTCACATTTTAATTTTCAAATTTCGTAGTTTACTATGATTTTTTGTTAGTTATTTTTAATAACATTTTTTTTCTTCGGATTTTCAATTTTTCTTATAATAATTTTTATTCCTTAGTCCTTGTTATTTTTCAAATATTTTTAAGCTAAATGGGACTTTTTGTTCATTTTTGTGATTAATTTTATAACCCGTAACTCTTAATTCTAATTAATGAAATAATAAGTCTTCATAAAAACTATGTACTAAATTTTAAAAGTACAACAAATTTTAAAGATTTTTTTTTTTAATTGTAAATATTTTTTTAGATTTCATTTTTATCGGATTTTAGCTTTTACGTTGTTTATATTAATGATATTTTTTTCAATTGTTTTCTCTATATTTTGTTAGAATAATTTAAATTCTTTAAATATATTTCATTAAATTTATACTTGAATTTTTTTTAAATATTTTAAAAATATATAACATAATTTCCCAATATTATTAGGTTTTTCAAAAGATTTTTAAAATTTTAATTAGTCTTTTTCGCTATCCAATTTTGTTTCGAATAGCTATAATTCGAAAAATAATATTACATTGTTCAGATTAAAAAAAATAACAGCCATATAACCTCAAATATGCAATAAAATTTTGGTTACAATTTTATAATTAATTAATGAAAATTTCTTCATTTGTTATAATTTTTTCAGCCCTTTTCCTTTACCATGAAGATTTAATTAATATGATAAAGTTTATTCTACTTCATTGAATTACTGCATATTTATATGTTTTAAATTGTATATTTTCTTTTTCTTTTAATATATTTACAATTTTTACCTTGGAATAAACCAGAAAAATCAGAAGATTTGTTAAAATTCAAAGTATTTTTAAAATAAGATTCAATTTGAGAAATCAATCTCTTTTACGTCCTTCATTTGCTGTAATTTTTTTATACCTTGTGCTTTATCATTAAAATTAAATTAATATGATAAAGTTCATTCTCCTTTTTTGTTTACTAAAAACTTATATTCATGATTAAATTAAAATCTAAGCCAGAATCAAAATGTAAATCACAAATTACTCTGGATTCAATATGTTTTTGAGAAGCGAAAAAGCATTTTATGTCATTATGATTAACCCTTACGTTAACCCTTATATACGTTTAAGAAAACGTATATAAATTATAAAATACATAATTCCTTCTGAAGTTTGTAGTTTTTATAAAATTTATTTTATAAACAACTAAAAGTAAAACTCATTAAGTTTATAATAGGTCGTGATAAATATACATACCACCAAAAATAGTAATAATAACATTAAAATTTAGATTAATTTTTATAATCTAAATGGGTCATTTTTTCTTATATCAATTACTATTCTTATATCACTTTCAATTCCAAAAATACTTTACTTTACCTTTACTAGAAATAAATGACCCATTAAAGGGTTAATATGTATCTATAAAATGTCTTGCTCAGCATTAATAAATTTAAAGGAGTAAAATTACAAAATTAATTAATTACATTTTTTAAATTTTAGTGCACTTTTTTAAAATTTATTTCCGATCGATAAATCATTTTTTGTTAACTAATTTGTTGGTGTGAATGTAATAGTCGTCATAAACAACGGAAATAATTATAAATATTTACAATTAGATAAATTACAATATTAAAATAATACAACTTATTTTAAAATACTAGATCGGACAAAGTTTCTGACTTAGCATTGGCTCGCCCCCCCCCAGTCAAAAAGAAGTTGGCACGCCACTGGCGCCATGGGAGTTTTAAATGGTTAAAAAGGCCGTTTTTTTAATGACAATTTAAGTCACTCATGACCCTGTGCATCTTATTTTTCAAAATAGCATTTTTTATTTGTTATCTATACTAGAAACTATTATATTGTAACAAATTCCGATATAAGTACCATCATTTTATTCCGTAGAAACCATTTTTACTGTATAAAACCTATACCTTATTTTTTAAAGTAATATTTATTTAATTAGATTGAGTCAATAATTTTATGGTTATTATTGTTGTAAAAATTACGGTACATAAAATTTTTTGTTCCACAACTTGATTAGGTAAAAATGGATTATACGGCATCCTGAATGCCGGTACCTTTGCATGGTTTGATTCAAAACATTTTACCGTGTACCAGAAATTATTTAAAACATTTTATTTTGGTAACATTGTTTAGAGCACATTATATTTTTATATTTTAATGTTTTTTTATCTAAGTAATTATCATTCGGTAAAAAAATTAAACGCAGTTAAATTTTTTACTATTGATTTACGTTTCATTTATTTTAACTTAAGTTGAATAGAAAAATTTAAAACAATAATTAAAAAAATTATTATTAATGAAAAATGCATTCGTAAATACAGGGGTTGAACAAAATAATGAAAAAAAACTTCCACACTAGCACATTTTTTTTTATCTTTCTTACAAAATACTTCGCGAAATATTGTATAAATTTAGAAGTGTTTAGGTCACGCAATTCTCATACATATAAATGAAGTTTAAAGCTTTTAGCGGTTTGAGGGAACGACTATGAATTACAAACTTAAAATAATACTTTTGAGCACCCTATGCCCCAAAATTTGACTTTTCCCGAGCATGCTTAGCATAAAAGAACAGCTTCAATTGCTCATATCTAGCCCAGTATTAAGCAAATTTTTCTCTAATTTTGAAGCAATAATTTTGTAATTTATTTTAAATTGCTCTAAAGAAATTGCTCTTTGTTTATTTTTTATGAATATTTTTAAAGTTATAGCAAAAAAAAAAACGTTAGATAATATTTTTTTTTTTTTTTTTAAATTTCCATATCTCTATAAATATTAAGCTAGGTTAACTCGAGAATGCGATTTATATCAGCATCGTTTTCATTTTAAGTATGATCTGATAAAGAATGAACGCGTACTATGAAGCACAGGGATAAAATATCCGGTTAAATTACCGTATTAAATGGTAATGATATTTGTGGTATTTTGGTATCAAGAACCACAGAATACGATATTTAAACCATTCGTGTGGTAATTTTTCCATTCATACAGTAACGGTTTATCGGAAACTCTGATTTTCAAAATTATTGTCCTTACTACAACAAACTTAGCAAAAAAATATACAACTGAAAAGAAAATTTAACAAAATAAATGGTTTTTATGACATGCTCAAATGTATCATGATAAAAATTACCAAATTTTGTCTCATATTATAAAACTGTATTTTATTGCTAATTTTACAAGAATCATTACCAAAGCGCTTCGGGAGAAATTACAGGGCTTTTTCTTGCCCCTATAAAGTCGAAAACATGGTAAATTTTTAACTTTATCTGGTAATTTTGCCCATACTTTTTTTCTCGGCGAGCTTATGGTATCATGGATATGCAAATAGACATCTTAAATCTTTTTAGAAAGTGGGAAATAAGTATTTTATTCCACTAACCAGTATTTCATTCCGCTGAACCATTATTTATAACTGTTACAAAAAGAATATTTGTTAATATTAATTCTTAAATGACTTTCGAGGATTTAGTATTATTTTCCACCCGTTTTTCGAAATATTTTTTTCCCCTGAGTATTGTCTAATAACAAATTATATTTCCTTAAAATTATTTCTGGCGAAAATTTAGATTAAAACTACCCTGTCAGAAAAGCGGTTTAAAGTTTTTTTTCTTCTTTTTTTTCCCCAATGAGCTGCACAATTAGTCTTCCCGATGAGCAGACCTAGTGCGTTCTCCAGAAGTGGTATCCACTCTTTCAGGACCACCACAATGAGTGAGATACCGTTGGCCATGTTAATTTGGACGTCTAGTTTCTGCCACACTAGATGGCAGCACCGAGACTCTACCAGCGGTTTAAAGTTAAAGTTGGTAATTTGACCCTTAACCTTCAACCTTAATAAAGTGTTAAATTGAAACTTTTTTCCTTTTAAGTTGAACCTTAATATAATGTAATCAAGCTTAATCAGCATAATAATACGGTTCACCTTAACACTATAATAAAGGTTAAAGTAAATTTGGTCAATATTATGGTTCAACACGCTATAAAATGTCTAAAAGTGTACATTAATAGTGATATTAATAAACCATCGTTTATTTTTTTACTTACCATAGGTCCGTAGTGCATTATCGATTTATAATCGTATGGAATGCCTCTTGGACTTTCGATTCCTCTATCGAACTGGGAATATCTTTGTACAGGCATGTTGTGCCAGTTTATGTGTATGTAGCCATCACGGTCATTTCTGGACTGCTCGTGGTAGAACCCGATGGCATGTCCAATTTCATGAATGATGATATTGGACTGAATAAAATAAATAGTATACATTATTTAGCATGCATGAATCAAAACATATAGGAGGTTAAAAACGATTGAATGCTTTTTAAGAACTTCACAAAGCAACATTTACAATAAAGAATTATGATCAAAACACTTTTAATAATGAACTTCGATGAAGTTCTTTTAAAGAATACTTTCAAATATTTGAGAACATATATTCTATAATTTGGAGACTTAAATTCATATCTGCCATAAAAATGTCGTTATGATGAAAAGTAAGGACAAAAATAATTTTTAAAACTTAAATAACCTTTAATCAGATTTAAAGTGCGCTGAAATGAAAATTTCTACTTACTCTATTGCAACGTTCCCCTATGGATACATCTTGTCCAGTAAAAAATCCGTTGACCCTGCCAATCATAGACCAACAACTACAAAAAATAAATCTTTGTTAGTTTCATATTAATTTAGTACTTTATTGTCCTTCAGATTATTACTTTTTCAGTCATTTAATTTCATTAGTTTGGTCATTGGCTCATTTTATTACCAATTATTCAATGATTCATTAAGATCATTGATTTCAGTTATAACACACTGCGCAAAACATTCTAGCAAAAAACAAAAATACATTTTTGTTCTCTGTAAAACTTCCAGATCAAACTTTGGCAAAAGTACGGGAATCCCAGGAGCATCATACGCTAAATTAATTTTACTTAAAAATCCATTTTTACCGTAAAATTTTATACCGTCGATTTAACAGTAATAATTATTTCTCTAAAGAGTTTCTGTGATTTTAGAATAAATATTAATGTAAAAGAAATTCAGATTTTCTGCTACGTAAAATTTCACGGTAAAATTGGATTTTCCGATAAAAGTACCGGTACTCTAGATACCGGTGCATTTGACTGTAATTTGAATTTGATTTTTTTACAGTGTGGTAAAGATATTTTTGATAAATAAATTGTGGTAATTAACATCAAAAATTTACGAAACTTAAAACATTTATTTGGTTAATTTTTCAATTATGTTAAGGGTTTATCGAAAATTTTGATTTCTAAAATTATACTTCTTATTAGCACTTATTAAGTAAATATATAAAACTGAAAATTAGATTCAATAGGAAAAAAAAAGGTTTTCACACCATGTTCTGAAAACTCCAGATAAAATCAACAAAACGCTCTACATAACTATCATTCATTTTAGCATTTATTGGGTAATTCTGATATTCTATGCTTACGTCTTTTTCTAAATAGTGATAGACCTTATGATCTGTTTCCTTTCTATGTCTTTTTCTAAATAGTGATAGATCTTATCTGTTTCCTTTCTATTTTTTTTTTTCTAAATAGTGATAGACCTTATGATCTGTTTTCCTTTCTATGGTTTATTTGAAAAGACAGTGTATTTTAATGGTTGATAGGAGTTAGCTGAAAGTTAATTATTTGTTTTCTAATATATTTCCAAATTTTGACTGAGAGAAAAAAGGTCTGAATGATACTTGCAAGTGTTTTAAATATATTAAACCGGGATAGATTGAACGATTGTGTCTGTTTAGATATTAATGAAGGTTCTTCAGTACAGTTACCATTTAACTGTATTTTTATACAGTGTCTATAGTGTGTTTGTTATTTGCACCTTTTTGTGCTGTTTAGCTTCATTTATTAAACAGCCTACGATTGCTTTATTTAACTCTATTTTTTATTGCTTTATTTTCAATCTCTAAATTTATAGCGGTTGATGATTAATGTAGCAATTTTAGCGATTCAGTAAGTAAGAACCTTCTTCAATGTCTAAACACAAAAAAATATTTTATACAAAAAAAGAATGTTATAAATTGTTTGTGTTCAGATTCTTAAGAAGGTTGTTGTTTATAATACCGAAACCAGAGTAATGTTCATTTCTATACCTTTATTTGTGTTTTATAAACATTGTTTTGCTTTATTAATACATAGCACGAAGTATACCTAATAGTCATTTGGATATTCAAATATGATTCTAAATTACTCATAAATTATTTATTTTTATCAGCATCTCGTTATTGATGAGACGTTTAAGAATAAACTTAAAAAATAGCGAGATGATGGGAAAATAAAATTGCACTTAATTAATGTAATAAAATTTTGGCAGAATGATGAACCAATTCAACTTAAATATCTATTTAAAATGACTATTAATTATAGCCCACAGGAAATTAAAATAACACTTGTAATATTTAGATATATTTAAAACTAAAAAAGAAAAAAAAAAGGAAAAAAAATGGAAACGGATTGGTCTTGCTCAACGTAAACCGGAGAAATTTAAAGTAAAACAAGTTTTTGATTGGAACCCTCAAGGCAATAGAAAAAGAGGAAAACCCGAAAATACTTTGCACAAGACGGTTATAAGTGAAATGAAAACAATATAATACAATAAAATTTTAGTGGATTAATTATCTATTACACTTCCAAAATTTACTTAACGTTACTATTTATCAATGCCTACAGAAAACTAAAAAATTACTTATAATAAGAAGATACACTTGGAAAGAATGAGGAAGAAAAAAAAATAATCTGCGAAAAAGATGAAAGAAAAATGAAAAAGAAAAAAAAAATGAAAATGGATTGGTCATGTTCTGCGTAAGCCTGAGAAATTCAAAGTAAAACAAGTTTTTTATTAGAACCCTAAGGGCAAAAGAAAAAGAGGAAGACCCAAAAATATATGGTGCAGGACAATTACATATGAATTGAAAATAATAGGAAAAACATGGGGAGAGGCAAAATATCTGACCGCAAATAGAGTGAGATGAAGAATTATGATAGAAGCCCTATGCTTCAATTCGGAGTAAAAAGGAATATGTATGTATGTAAAAAAAAAAAAATAATAATAATAATAAAGAAAGAAAAGTTGTAAATGATAGGATATTTACCCTTGTTTGTCAGCTCTGAATCGTAAAAAGCTGAAATCCGATGACTTTTCTGTAAATTTCAAACATGAATGTTTTTCCCATTCCTTCATTGCATCTACAATCATGGATTTTAAATTATCGTCCACTGCTAAATATAAGAGAAAAATATTTGGTTAAAATATTTTAATTTAATAATTTTGAACACTTCAAATTCAAAATAAAAAGTATTTTTAAACTTATTAGATTTTATTCAAACAATACTATTTTATAGGCACTGTTAGAAATTTCTTGGAAAAAATGGTTAAATAACAATTTATTTAAATGTTATTTTACCCTATTGAACCAAAACAGCCAAATTAACATAAAAAAGATATTATCCTAACTATTAAATGTGAGAAAAATCCTTTATCGATGGTTTTCAACTAATACGGTTAAACAAGCGAAATTTTATCCCCACTAATTTGGCCCACAATATGAAGCGCCTTAGTTCCTTGCAGCTGGGTATCTACGGTAGCTGAGAATCTCCTCTTACCTGTCAATCTCCTCATGACCGATTGCGCGAGAATTTAAATCCCAAAGATGACACCACTTCCTTCAATAAAGTTTACAGTGTTCTGTCCAATTGGTGATTCTGGACTATTAGAAAAGTAAACTCTCATTTTCGAATAGATGGTAGCATTACAGAATAGTTCAGCACAAAAAAGTATAGTATTTCTTAATTTTCATGATAGATAGCTCCATCAGAAAAACTAATTGAGCCACATACCATAATTCATTTGTAAAACACAACTCAACCATAACTTAACTCTAATGTTCATTACCTAACAAAAAGCCAGCATTACCTAACTCCTATGTCTATTTAAATTTAATTCTGACGGTTTTTTAACCATACCATTTGTTAAGATTTTCAAAACCATAAAGATAAAAAATGTTCATAACCGTAAACAGTATGTTGGATGGGCAGACTGCTGCCAATTATTTTACCTTACTTTTATAATGAAAATTCAAACAGTGTAGGAAATTAATTATGACGGATAAGTAAAAATTTGATTTTTGAGATTTAAAAGTTTCTATTTTGTTTTTTGGCTTAAATTCATTTGATCTCGTATCCATTTGCTTTTATTTCCTTATTACAAATAAATGAATCAGAGTTTGTTTAATAGTAATAAATTGCTTATTGATAAGATTTACATATTGGTTATTTTATTCACAGGAAGTCCTTAAAATGAAAAACATGATAGTGTGTCATATCAAGTTAGGATGGGAATGATATTCTTAAATGAAGATTAAATCTTATTAATTTAAAAAAATTTAAAATGTTATTATAGCGGTTGAAATCATTTCTCTAAAATTAGTAATGATAGAGTACAACAGAGAAATAATTCTTACAACTATGAAAGTTATAGGAGATTTTGCCATTTGTCCATAAGGTAAAAACATTTACGATGCCTTTCATTTCTTGCGCATTGCTCAAAGATGACCGTCCCCATGGTAATGCAATATCCCCCTGCACTATTTTCCTTCCATCGAATGTCTTTGTGGGGTTGAACTCCGTCAATAAATTCTAAATTAAAAAAGAACATATCAATCAGTATTTTTTAAATTTTTATGAAAAAGAAAGCTAATATTAATTATATAAAGTAAAAGGAAATTATCTGTCCAAGTTTTAGGAGATAGTAATAGATGTAAGGGGCCTAAATTTTGTTTCCTTCATATATTCGAGAAAAGCTTACAGTTTTAATTCACACTGCGAAATATATACTGTACGAATCAGTACCCATAAAATCTCTTTTACCGTAGAATATTATACCGTAATTTTTACAGTAAAATTTATTTAATTAGAGTGATTCAGTTATTACACGGTAATTATTGCTGCAAAGTTTACAGTTTATTAGATTTTTTGTACCGTAAAATGTTTCGGTGAAAATGAATTTATAGTAGAGGTAGTTTAACCGTAAGTGCTGGTACTTTTTAAAGAAATTTGATCCACATTTTTTTACAGTGCATTAGGGAGGAAAACAATTTTAACGCGTAGGAATATCATAATAAACTTGTAAAAATCACTAAACGAGACATGTGAGCTATTAAATGATTAGAAAAAGGCATAAATGTAAGAAATTAAACGGACATTACATGATAAAACTTGGTATAAATTAAATTTTATGAGATGCTGTTATTTTTAAAAACAATGCAACTCATTATATTTCTTTCAAGAATTATTATTATAATTTAAAATACTTTAAATTTTTTTTTTAAGAAATTAAAAAAAAAAAAAATAAGGAAAATGTAAATCGTAGTTCAAGTTATTTTTATCGATGGTATTAAATAAAGAAGATTCTTTTTTAAAAAAATCTTCCAGTTTTCTTTTCTTAAAATTATTGTTTGTTGTATAATTATGGGTCGTATAAGTAATATATTAAATTAATATTGGTTAATTGGTTCATTAAAATTTCCTGAAAGTATATTTACTCAGAATTAAATTTAAATTTTCTTATTTATCCAAAATTTTAGTGTTTTTTGTAATGACAACCCTTAATCTAAATTTTCAGGATCATTGTAAAAATAGTAATTGGTTAATTGGTTCATTAAAATTTCCTGAAAGTATATTTACTCAGAATTAAATTTAAATTTTCTTATTTATCCAAAATTTTTGTGTTTTTTGTAATGACAACCCTTAATCTAAATTTTCAGGATCCTTGTAAAAATAGTAATTGGTTAATTGGTTCATTAAAATTTCCTGAAAGTATATTTACTCAGAATTAAATTTAAATTTTCTTATTTATCCAAAATTTTAGTGTTTTTTGTAATGACAACCCCTAATCTAAATTTTCAGGATCTTTGTAAAAATAGTAAGTCAAAAATTACAAACAAAGTGGGTCGAAAATCAATATTTAAAAGAAGAAAAAACCTTATCTCCATCGAAATCAGTCAAATAACCAGCGAGGAATTTGGAATAAAAAACATCAAAACCTTTTATGTTGCCGAGGGAAACAAAAAGTACCTAAGGTAAGATTATTAGCATTGCTTTCAAGTTTAATCAGGCAATCAAACTAGCTTCGGTGTTTTTATTCCTGCCTTTCACTAATAGTGATTAGTTACATTTTGAATATGCCTTACTTTTCCCACCTCATGCATGATTTTAACTTCATTTTTAGAGTTATTCTAAAATATGCATAATATAGGATGAAATTATAGAACAGCCTGTATATAACTGAATTTAAAAATATTGTTTTAAAGCAAAAACTAGCGAAATGTGATTTTAAAGAGAATGACTGTACTGCACGTACTTTTTTTTTTTTTTTTTTAAGAACGTGGTTCAAGTGTCCAAATAACTTTAAGAAACTAATACTTTTCAGTTTTAAAAAAATTAATTGAAACAATTAAAAACGAAAAAATATTAATTTAAAAAAAAGTTAATTGCTTCATTGACTTGATTTTAACATTCCACAAAAATGAAGAAAGTTTTTCTTTATCTGTGGCTTTTATTTTTCCTCAATTAAGTAAAATGATCAGTTAACATTATAGACGACATTGAAAGTCCTGATATAATATCCTGATATTTCCTTAAAAATTATCAATATCTTACGATAAACCGTTATATTTCCCGAATTGAAGTAATTTTCATATTTTTAAATATATATTGGATAATATTTTCGTAACCCAAATGGAATTCAAGTTATAGGATAATGTAATATTTAAAAATTATCGTTATTGATAATACTCGTGATATTATATCATTCAATATGTATCGTTTTTGATAATACCTGTGGCAGCCTAGTTATCAATAATGTTCTGTTACTGCATAGTTTTCGATAAAAACCTTCGATAACCAATAAAAGAATTCCGCTAAAATTACCGTAGTGTATGGTAAAGATATTTTTAATAATAATAAAAAAAGTAATTCTTGTATACGATGCTATGCAAAATATATGATATTCAAACTATTAATTTGTTAATTTTTGTCCATATTTTAACATATACACATACGATATTTAGTGTAAGAGCGGATATTCATTATACACCATGAAAACTCATTTCAAATATCGTTGCGATGTCAAGAAAATATCGATATTTCCTGATATATCGATATACCTCCTAGCTGTAATAATGTTTGAAAAAAATATTCAACTTACCAAGCCATCGAAGCTCATCAAATCTTTTGCAATATCGTCACTGGAAACGAAGTTGCTTAAGACAGTAGAAAAAATACAACACATAAAAATGAAAGTCATATCTGTTAAGACAAATATATTTAGTAAAGAAGAAGAGTATGCCAAAATTGTGAAACGTTTTTTGCAATTCTCTTACTTAATGTCGTTTGAGACGCTATTAGTAATTCTCTTACTTATAAAAAACCGCCCCCATGATTTTGAACCCTCAGACATTGACCTTGCGTAGATATAAATAATTGTTTAAACGAGGAGGTAATAACTGCTGGCTCATATATTATTTCTTTATCTCATATCTATCATATTAACAATACGTTAATGGTTTTCTATTATTTATTACAGATAATAAAAATTGACACCTTTTAGCTAATTTACAAACTTGTTAAAAATTAGCCTTTTAGCTAATTTACAAACTTCTTCAAAAAATTAAAAAAAATTATTTCTATTCTAAGAATAAGTAACTTTTGGCACATAATTTTTTACTTTTTTAGCAACATATTGATATTTTGGTATAATTAAACGTTTTATAACATGAATTTCCGTTCCAGTAAATACTTTGCTATTTTAAAAGTAAAACAATATCTAAGACAATTTTATTACTGTAAAATAGAAACTGTTGTATTTTAAATAGAATGAAATGCAAGTTTTTGTTTCTGTAAATACTTTTTTGCAATTTTAATTTTAAAACAATGCCTCCGTCAATTTTATTACAATAAAAAAGATGCCATTACAATTTAAATAGGATAAACCTCTAATAAATTCGAATTTTCGTTTCAGTTAATACTTTTGCTATTTCAATAATAAAACAATGTCCAAATGTAAAACAATTTTACTTCTGTAAAATAAGATGCCTTTATTTAAATCGAATTAAATTCTTAACAAGACGAATTTTCATTTAATACCTTTGCCATTTTAATAGTAAAGCAATGCCTCAATGTAAAATAATTTTACTATTGTAAAATAGATATTATTATAATTTTAATAGAATTTAATTTTATAAATATTGTCACGTTAAAGTGTTTAGATTTAGTGTTAGTGCAGATTACAAGATGAGGTTTTGATAATCAATTTATTAACGTCAAGAAATTACAAACGCCAGGAACCAGTCTGCATCAAGCAGAATCCCTCTTTACAATCACGGGATCGCTTTTATACTAGCATAGAATGTTCTAGAAACTTCCTAGGAACAACGAAAGGGGAAATGACATAATCTGTACATTCCAGAAGCTTCTGGAATGTTCATAAATTAAATAAGAAAAGTTAGTGTCCGCTTGCCGTATCGAACCCCGGACCTTCTGCTTTATAGAAGCGAATTCTACCGCTGAGCTACTGATACTCGACAATACGAATTTTTGTTTCACCAACTACTTTTGCTATTTTAAGAGTAAAACAATGACCCAATTAAAATAATTTTATTGCTATAAAAAAGTTATTTTTATGGTTTAAATAGATTGAATTAAATTCTTGTAAATGCGAATTTTCGGTTAATACTTCTGTTATTTTAATAGTAAAACAATATGTCAATGTAAAATAATTTTATTACTCTAAAACAGATCTATTATGGTTTAAATCGAATTTAATTCTTGTAAATACGAGTTTTCGTTTAATATTTTCGCTGTTTTAATAGTAAAATAATGTCTCAAAGTAAAATAATTTTCTACTGTAAAAAAGATACTATTATGATTTAAATAGAATTAAATTTTCATAATTACGAATTTTCGTTTCAGCAAATACGTTTGCTATTTTAAAAGTATATTAAAAGCAATAACAATATTGTAAAACAATATTATATTCATAAAAACTAATCATTTACAATTAATTTGATTATTCCTGATTTTTTTTTCATTACAAAATACTATAATTGTAATAAAAATCAAATTCTCTGAAATACAAAACTCAGTTATTCTAGTCACTTTCGAAGTTTTACAAATAAAACAGTGTCGCTAAAGTCATATTTTATTATTAAATTACGATTTTACTAGATCCTTAATCCACACTTTATGATTTCTATAAGAAGAAAATGTTTGAAATTAAAATTTCATTAATAATTTTGATAAAGTGATTGAATAAAAAGGATATTTTTTCTTTTTACTGTCATTTATGGCTACATTAACCTCTAATTAATGAAAAAGCCCTCATACACAATGAAGTGTTGATAACACCAAAAATCCATTAAGAAAGCTTAATAAGATAATTGATACCCTTTATTTACTTGATGTTGAAGGTTGTTTTCCAGAATCTAGTTTCAGTGTTTTGTACAAAGAAATCTTCAACACTTAAGTATGTTTAAAGCAAAAAAAAAAAAAAAAAAAATCGCTTTAGAATTTCAGACTTATTTTACTTGTATTTACAATTGACAGAGATTTTGTTTTTATAAAATGTTATTTACGTGTTTTTTATTTATTTTTTTACACTTAAATTAATATTTTAATATTTATTTACAATTTATCTAATATAACAAAATAAATATTTATATTATACATTTATAAAATATAGATAAAGTTTATAGAATAGTATTATTGATAACAAAATTATTGATAAGAAATCCATCAAGAAAGCTTAATAAGATAATTAATACCCTTTATTTACTTAATGTTGAAGGTTGCTTTCCAGAATCTAGCTTAAGTGTTTTGTACAAAGAGCCTTCAACACTTAAGGATTTTTAAAGCAAAAAAAAGAAATTCGCTTAGAATGTTTGACTCATTCTACTTGTATTTACAATTGACAGAGATTTTACTTTTATAAAATGTTGGTTATTATTTATTTTTATATTTCAATTAATATTTGAATATTTAATAACAATTCAACAAACATTACAAAATAAATATCAATATTATAAATTTATAAAATACAGATAAAGTTTATAGATAGCATTATTTTAACATCTAATGTGATTATTAAGGAATTTGAAGGATATTAATGAAATTAAAAGATACTTTTTTTTTCCAAAAAAAAAAAAAAAAAAAAAAAAAAATAGTATTGTTTTATAGAGAACTTAGGATTTTTTTAAAGATTTATCCGTAATAATTATAAGCATGTATATTATTTTAACAGACTACTTCTTGTTTCGAAAAAATTATATTTATTTCTTCGTTGATCTACATGTTCTGAAGAAATTTTAAAATAGTTGAAAAAATTATAATTTAAAGTATTGAATTGAAAATTGCATTACTATATTAGTGTTAAAAATAAGGAAGATACTATTGTAATTAAATTAAAAAAGGGATATTCTTTAAAAAAAATTATAAAACGCATAATGTTTAATACATATATGTTATTTTTACAAAAAAAAATTTTTTTTTGTAGCAAATTTATATTGATTTTCTAAAATCTCAATGCATTTTGAACAAATTTTAAAGTATATATGCATTACAAAGCAAGTAGTGGAATTAAATTAAAAATATCATATTAGTATTGGAATTAAAGGAGACAAAACTGAGATTCATGCAAAAGAAAGAGGTGCTTTTTCTAAGTATTTATAAAAAATATGATGATTAAAACGTGTATATTATTTTTGAAAAATATTCTTCCTGCTCTTTACAAAATTTAAAACAGTTAATAAACTAAATTGTAATTTTAAATAACGGAATGAAGTTTTGTTTACTATATCAGTACTAAAATTAAAAGTAGGATGTATATGATTTTTTTCGAAAAAAAGGGGTGATGATAAAAACATATGTATATTTAAACAGCATATATTAAAACATATATTACGCATAATGATAAAAACATATACATATTTACTTTTATGTTATAATCAGATTCTTAATTATTATATTGTTATAATCTGATTCTAAGTACTGGAATGAAATTTAGATTACTGTAAAATTAAGGGAATAAAAGGGATTTTTTTTTAAATACGAGTGTGTTAATCAGACTAACTTTTTATTAAAAAAAGAAAGGTTTTTTTTTGTTCATTTAAGAAGATTTATTGAACTCATGATGAATAAAACACGTATAATTATTTTTAGATACTTCTACAGATTTTGAGCAAAAATTTCTAATAACATAAATTGTAGTCTGAAATAAACATGATATTTAAATAACGTGGTATAGAAAAGGACACTGCTTTAATTATTTAAAAAAAAAAAAAAGTTTTCTTCAAAAAAATTATTTATCGAAAGAAACCCTTTTGTATAAATTTTTTTTCTCTTTATTTTAGTTGTTTTGACAGAATATAAACTAGTCACTATTATATTATATTATAATTATTTTATAATGTTATATTATAATTTAAACTAATGGTATCAAAGCAACATGAAACATACCGGTGCTATAAAATAAATCATTAATTTAAAGATTTCAAAATTATTTTCCTTTAAATTTGTTTTTATTTATTAATTAAAGACGAGGAAAAATGCATAGAGAATATTTTAAATTCTAAAGCCATTGTTCTGAAATATTCTCATTTTTGGAATTTCATTATATAGTTTGAGCAGAGTCTAATAATTAACGTGATATATACACATAAAATATGGATGCAAATTAATCCAAACGATGACAAATTTTCTGAATGAATCTGGGAAAATTACTAGTTGCTTTAATGTTCGAGTGCAGTAATAGACGTAAGCAAATATTTCATAATTCTCTCTACATATGTTAAGTGTGAAACAAACCAATAAAAAACTACAGATATTAAAAATGTACATACAAGAAAAGCAGGAATATTTTTAAAACTCTTTTTGTTTTTAAATTATTTTGACAATATTTGATTAAGTAAATTATATACTCCTAAAATGTAAAATTCACTTCATTTAAAAATATATGAATATAATAAATATGCATGGTGTTGCGACGATCATATTAATATTTTTCATTATAGATGGCAGCACCATTTCAAAGGCAAATAATGTCTGCCCCCCATTCACGTCTTCACAAAATTATTTTGATATACTACTTTTTTATTTATGTAAAAATGATAATGATTAAAATTGTAAAATAATTAATATTAAATGTTTATGTTTATTTATAGTTATTGCCTCACTAAAATGTTTCATTCAGATTGAAAAAAGACTGTACCTTGAGTTATTTTTTCTTTTTCTCTTTTCTTTTCACTTCTTTAAAAAGAAAAAGAATAAAAGTATTGCTAAAAACATTGTCTGAGCAACTTTTCATGACTGCATACAAAATTAAGTCAGCAGCTAAAATAATTTTTTTTTTTTAATATACAACTTTTTCAGTTTATTGCTCATTGGCAAATGAAACTTAAATAAAATTCAAAAATAAAATCTATCAAAAAATGTAAACTTCTATATTTATTACATTTCAGTTGAAAAAGTTACACACGATTAGAAACTTTTATATCTTTAAATAGAAAGAGGCGAATAAAATTTTTAAACGTTTATTATTATGTTTATAGCATTTTATATTGTGGGTTATAGAGACAATTATGTTCTCCCTTTTAATTAAATAATTTTATAATTAAATAATTATAAAATTATTAAATAATAAATATTAAGTTATAATTAAATAATTTCGAATTTAAATAAGAAGACAAGTGCCATAAGGAAAGAACTTTTACAGTTAACCTATATTGGGTTTCACGAGAAGAAAACCTCGAAATTCATATTGTTAAAAATTAAATTTTATTATGTTCTTAAATAATTTAAAGTTTAACTTAAAGTTAATAGTTAAGTTTTCTTAAATATTTTAGATAACAGTTTAATAAATCAAGTACTATAAAGTATATCACGAATATTTATTTTTTTACTTTGAAATGTAAAATCTTAGAGAAAATATCTTGCATGTTTATATACTTTTTTGTTATATTAGAAACATGATTTATGTAAAAGAAAAAAAAAAAAAAAAAAAAAGGTAGAATATTTTATACGAGTGTTTTGATAAATCAGTTTTTAGAGAGAGATGCATAGTATAATTAAGGAATATTGAAAAAAAGTAAAACAAAAGTAGAAAGATACCCCGCAAGATAGTTATGTAGCATTTAAGAATGATAGCTTAAATGTTAAGAAGTAATATAATTTTAAAATTATTCATCGTTATATTGTAAATATTAGTTTGTTTGATTTGATTTGGTACAGTTTAATGCTTGTTTTATATGTATATTGCTTTTATATTAATATTCGTTTTATGCGTTGAGTAAGAAGTTTTGATGTAATGAATAAATAAATACTTGGGCAATATACCATCTAAAGTAATTTTTCTGCAAAATTTATTTCACATCTAAACAACATTTACAAAGGCGTAGTTTCCCAACATAACTAAATAATACAGATAATTATAAATAAATTAGAAGAATAAAATAAAGAGTAATTAGTAATTCAACAAAAACCGAACTGTGGTAGCTCAAGGGATAGAGCACTCACCTCCCTGGTGAGGTGACCCGGTTTTGAATCTAAGCGATGGCCGCACCTGGCTTGCACCGACCACAGTGCTGACTTAAAATATTCTCTGTGGTAGACGGAGTATGGGTTCGAGTTCCTTTGTCGTCAGGCTAACTGTGGGTAGTTTCCGTTGTTTCCCTTTCAATGTAGCTTAAATGAGGGTTAATTTAATCAAAAAGTCCTCCACGAAGGCTAATTTGTCCCTATGCTTGATCCAGGAGTTCCCTTGTCTTCTGGGCTGGGTTCAAAATTACTAGACTATGCAGTTGACATTGGTAGTCGTAAACTTTAAATTGTATCGGCTGTTAGAAAAAAAAAACGTATCGACCTCCAAAAATTAATGGGAATAACAAAAGAACGAAATTGATAATCAGCAAATGTGTTTGCACACTAAAACTAATGAGAGGAATAAAATGGAGATTAAATTGTTAATTTAACAATAATATTCATCTTAATAGGAGGATTAGAAAGAAAAAAAATTATAAATTACTTTTATGCTACTAAAAATAGAGGTTAGTTTGTCGATATAAATACAAATTTGAGTTGACATTTGAGTTCATTTGACATTTTTAGTGCTAACATTTTATATCTGCGAGACAAAATAGGGCCAAAAAACTTATCCGTTTTAAACGAGTTACATTTCGTTATAAAATATATACTCTCAGAACTGGAGTAAATGAATCATTATATCTTTCAAACTTATATCAACCTTAATACAATGTTAAGTTGAGCGGTATTATCGTTCTTTAGCATGATTACGCTATCTTATTCAATTTAAATGGAAAGATGGTTTATTTAACGTCTTATTAAGATTGCATAAAATTTGCACAGTCAAAATACTTAGATGTACTTGAGTATTATTGTCTAACTTAAAACCTTTTAACTTAATTATTAGACATTAATTATTTATCTAAAAAATGTTATTCAGGTAAAACAGAATTGCAACGAAATTTGAAATTTAAGGTGTAAAATGATACTTCTTAACCTTGACTACACTATAGTATGATTCAACTGGATGGAAAAGATGGTTTATTTAACGTCTTATTAAGATTGATGCAAATTTGCACCATTTGCATCTTTAAGATACTGATGTCATTGTTCAACTTAGATTCACTTGAGTACAACTAGTCAACTTACAACCAGAATAGTTTTAGCATAAATGTTAGACAGCAGTTATTTATCCGTAACATGTTTTCATAAAAAACAGAACTGGAAAGAAATTTAAAAATTAAGGTGGATAATTATACCTCCTAAACTTGATTACACTATAGTATGATTCAACGTGAAAGGAAAGATGGTTTATTTCATATCATATTGCAGTAAATTAGCCCCATTTGAACCTTTAAGATACCGATGTCATTGTTCAACTTGAATCCATTTGAGTGTAAGTATCTAACTTAGAACCAGTATAGTCTTAACTTAAATGTTAGACAGCAATTATTTATCTGAAACCTGTTATTCGAGAAAAACAAAATAGAAAAGAAATTGAAAACTTAAGGTTGAAAATGAAACCTCTTAAGCTTGATTACGCTATAATATGATTCAACTTGAAGGTAAAGATGGTTTATTTCGTATCATATTGCAGTAAATTAACACTATTAGAACCTTTAAGATACCGATGTCATTGTTCAACTTGAAACCATTTGAGTGCAATTGACTAACTTAGAACCTGTATAATTTTAACTTAAATGTTAAACAGCAATTATTTACCTAAAACATGTTATTCGAGAAAAACAGAATTGAAAAGAAATTTAAAAATTAAGGTTGAAAATGATAATAAATCTTTAAACTTCATACACGAAGTATTATATTATAATAAGTATTTTCGAATATTTTCTGTATAACAGTTTATACAAAATACCGCAATAAATAATGGTTATGCGGAATAAAATAATTACCTTCCTCCTTTTCCAAATTCATATTATTTCTGAATACCCCTCTCTGAACTATCTCTGACTTTTCCCATACGCTTCATGAAGCGCGGCATTCCTTATCAGATCCTACTAAAATGAAAACGATACTGATACATATCGCTAATGGAGGGGAAACGGCAAATCAAGTTACTGAGATTAAAAAAAGAAGAAAAAAAATGTATTGTACGCTGTGTAGAGTCAATATGCATCACATTCCATTTCTGAATATTTGTGGGAAAAAGGGCAAGTTAAAATGAAATATTAAGGGGGTTAAAAATGTGCAGTAACCATCAGTACAGTGAGTGAAAATACATTTTTAACTAAATCAATGATATTTAATACGAAATATAAGAACTAAATCATACCTAAAATTTTTGAATAAACAATTTGTCTGAAGGCTAAGAATAGTACTATTCCTCATATCATGTACACTGTTAGAAAAGTCCGGAAAAATGGTTAAGTAACAATTTATTTGTTATTTTACCGTATTCAAGCAAAACAGTCAAATAACCATAAATAAGATGATACTTAATCTGCTAATTATGTGAAAAGCCTTTTATGAACTGTTTCTTAATACGGTTAAACTACTAGGCCGACTTAACGAAGCTCCTTACTTCCTCGAAGCTGGGCACATATTATAGCAGAGAGGGCTAAACTCTCAGTATCGTGACGGCAGAACAGAGGTTCGAGTCAAAGCGTTGACAACACAATATTTCCTCCTTTGCCTTCAATACATGAAAAATTTCCAGTGTTCGGAAAATTTGACGCACATATCTTTGAAAGAATCCAGTTTTAAAACAATCGCTATGTTCAAATTTTTTTTAAAAAAATCAACTTTATTGCCTCTTTAGCATGATTTGGGGAAACATCATGTTTCGGTCAGACAAATCTCATTTAAAGACATTTTTTTAAGCACTTTTGGACAAATATGGGCATTTTAGGAAAATTTGACACGCGTATATTAACATGAAACCAAATTTAAAAGAATCACTCTGATCAAAAATTTTTAAAAAAAAATTCACAAAGTGTCCGCTTAGTTGCTTCTTCAGTATAGGGTATGGAAATATAATGTTTTGGATGAAAAAGAAGTACCTTTAAAAACGTTCTTTGAGCATTTTTAAACAAATATGGGCAATTTAGGAAAATTTGATAACATGAAACCAAATGGTCTGATCCAAAAATTTAAAAAAATTCACCAAGTATCCGCATTATTGCTTGTTTAATATGGATTGTGGAAAAATCATGTTTTGGTTGAAAAAATCTTATTTAAAGGCACTCTTTGAGCACTTTTGGACAAACATTGGCATTTTCAAAAAATGTGACGCACATCTTTTAACATGAAAACAGTTTTAAAAAATGTGCTTCTTTTAAAAGATTTAAAAAAAATTACAAAATTTACTATTACTTCAATATGGACAGTGGAAATATCATGTTTAGTTTTCAAAAAATTAATTTAAAGCCATTCTTTAAGCACTTTTGGACAAATATGGGCGTTTTCAGAAAACTAGACTCACACATTTTTGCAAGAATCCAGTTTCAAAACAATCATTCTGTCCAAAAATTAAAAAAAATTCCCAAAGTGTCCACTAAATTGCTTCTTTAATATAAATAGGGGAAATATCATGTTTTGGTCAAAAAAGTCTCATTAAAAGACATCCTCTAAGTACTTTTGGACAAATATGGGCATTTTATGAAAATTTGACTCACATATTTTAACATGAAACTAGTTTAAAAGATTTGCTTTTTTCACAAAATTTTAAAAAATTTGCGAAGTGTCAGATCTATTACTTTTTTAATATAGACTGTGGAAATATCGTGTTTTGATTAAGAAAAAAAACTCTCGTCTAAAGACATTTCTTTAACACTTTTGGACAAATATGGAAATTTTCAAAACACAAAATTTTACACAAAACCAGCTTTTAGAGATACGTGCATTTTAAAAAATTTTAAAAAATGCTCAAAGTGTCCGCTATGTTGCTTCTTTAATATAAATATCAATGTTGCTTCTTTAATAACATGATTTGGTCGAACAAACGTCATTTAAAGAAATTCTTTCAGCCCTTTGGACAAATGTGGGCATTTCTGGAAAATTTGACACTCGTATATTAACATGAAACCAAATTTAAAAGAATCGATTAGATCCAAAAATTTAAAAAAATTCACAAAGTGTCAGCTCTATTGCTTCTTTAATATGAATTGGGGAAACATCATGTTTTGGTCAAAAAAATCTCATTTGAAGATATTCTTTAAGCACTTTTGGACAAGCATTGACATTTTCAAAAAATGTGACGCACATGCTTTAACATGAAAACAGTTTTAAAATAATCGCTTTGTTCAAAAAATTTAAAAAAATTCACAAAGTGTCCGCTCTATTACTTCTTTAATATAGACTGAGGAAATATCATGTTTTGGTAAAAAATAAATAAAAAAAGAAGTCTCTTTTAAGGACAATCCTTGAATACGTTTAGAAAAATATGGGCATTTTATGAAAGTTTGACGCCCATATTTTAAAAATGAAACCAGGTTCAAAGGATTTTCTCTTTTGAAAAATTTCAAAAAAATTCGCGAACTGTCCGCTCCGTTGCTTCTTTGATACAAACTGCTGAAATATCATGTTTTGGTCAAAAAAATCTCGTTTTAAGACATTCTTTTAGCACTTTTGGGAAAATATGGGCATTTTCAAAAACTTTGACGCACATATTTTAACATGAAACCAGTTTTAAGATAATAGCTTTGTTCAAAAAATTTTTACAAATTCGCAAAATGTCCCCTCTATTACTTCTTTAATATAGACTGTGAAAATATCTTGTTTTGGTCAAAAACTCTCATTTAAAGACATTCTTTCAGCACTTTTAGTCATATATGGTCATTTTTTGAAAATTTTAGGAACGTATTTTAACATGAAACCAGTTTTAAAAAATTCGCTTCCTTCAAAAATTTTTAAAAAATTCATAAAGTGTCCGCTCTATTATATCTTTAATAAAGACTGTGGAAACATCGTGTTTTTTTAAAAAAACAAACCACATTTAAAGACATTCTTTGAGCACTTTTGCGCAAATAAGATCATTTCCAGAAACTTTACCACAAGTTTTTCAACATAAAATCAGTTTGAAGAGATTTGCTTTTTTCGAAAAATTTAAAAAAATTCACAAAGTATCCGTTTTATTGTTTGTTTACTATGGATTGTGAAAAAAACCATGTTTTGGTGGGGGGAAATCTGATTTAAAGACATTCTTTGAACAATTTTCTACAAATATGAGCAATTTTCTACAAATATGAGCAATTTTCTACAAATATGAGCATTTTCAGTAAATTTGACGCACGTATGTTATCTTGAAACCAGTTTTAAGATATTCTTTCTTTTCAAAAAATTTTTAAAAAAAATCACAGTGTCCACTCTCTTGCTTGTTTAATATAGAAATATCATATTTTGATATTAAAAAAATTTGAAAAAAATTAAAACTCATTTATCGACATTCACTTATAATATCCAGAAGACAAGGGAACTCCTTGAGAAATTATGGACAGAAATTTGCCTTCGTTGAGGAAATTTTGATGGAACTAACCCGCATTTGCATTACATGGAGAGGAAAACCACGAAAACCTCCCACGGTTAGCCTTAACGGCAAGGGAACTCCAATCCATGATCCGTCTACCACTGAGGATATTTTACGTCAGAAACTGTGATCGGTGCAAGCCGGATGCGGAATTCCTATCGACAAGCCATCTCCGGAATTTGAACCCGGTTCACCGCATTGGAAAGCGAACGCTCTAATCTCTGTACAATCACCGCTCATTCTCTAATATTAGCATGTTTCGGACTAAAATTCTTTTCTTAAATTTTTCATAGATGTTTCTTGGCATATTTTTAAACAAATTGAATCTCACTTTTTAACATGAGACAGATTTTAAATAAATACTGCTTTGAAAAAAAATTTATGACTTTTTCGCAAAATGTTCATTTTTATTTTAGCAATATGCATAATATTAGTTAAGTTGCTTTGGAAATATAGCGTATCTGGGACTAAATTCTTTTATTCAATTTTCTATAACTGATTCCTGAGATTTATGGATTTTTTTTTTTTTTTTATAGACAAAATTGATGCTCCCAATATTAGGGAACCAGTTTCAGAAAATTATCGCTCTGCTCATGGATATAAAAAATTCGTCAAGAGTCCATTCTTGTGTTAGTGATGCACTGTTAGAATTTTCACTCTAAAATTATGGTAAATTAACTGTTAGCAGTCCATCTGTTTAACCATAAAGTTAACGGTTAAAAATATTTTTTTTTTACGGTTTTTATTAACTTTACGTTTTTACAACTGATATAAAAATATGAATACAAAAATATGAATAGTCATAAAAATATGAATACAAAAGTCATAAAATTATGAAGTCATAAAAATATGAATACAAAACTATACTTGTTCCTAACCACTTACAGCGAGCATGGTTTCAAAATAGCAAAGAAGAAATTTTACTGGGCATTGGAGCTAGGTTTTTCGTTAGGTAATTGGTATTGGAGAGTGCAAGGCACTGTTAACTCTTCATGTGTTGAAAGTGAAGAATGAGGGAAATATCATGATATCGAACATTTGTGACTCGAATTGTCCCATTTTATCGGTCATGAGAGTGACAAATTAACCCTCTCAACTATAATATAAACCCAGCTGCAAGGAACTGTTTTTTCAGTAGGTGGGTAAGTTGGTGCGATAAAATACTGGTTGTTTAACTATGTTAGGTGAAAGCCATTAATAAGCAGTTTTACTCACAGTTAACAGTTTGAATGCCATCACATTTGACTGTTTTATTTGAATACGGTAAAATAACATTAATTTGAATATGGCAAAATTTAATAGTTTTTTAATAAACCATTTTTTTCCGGGAAACTTCTAACAATTTATAAACACTTTATTAGCGTGTTTTGGACTAGATAAACGCTTTTTTTCTTAAACTTTTATATAAATGCTTCTTCATAAGTAGTTTTCAAAAAAATTTACGTTCACCTTGTTATATGGAACTAGTTTCAAATCCAGCAATAATCATTGTAGTATATCGCCAAGTTCGTATACAAGATACTGCTTTCTGAAACTTTTGTTATGCCACAGATAGATGTAATAAAAATTTTTCATTAAAAGTATTCCAATTTGTTCAAAAAACTCAGAGTGTGTTAATTTATTCAAAATAAAATGCCAGATTCAAAATTATACCAGTCATAAAGGTAAAAAAAAAAATTTATAAAATAGAGTACAAACCTTAAAAAATACTAATTTGAAAAATTTACTAAAAGTAGTTATTATTTATTCCTTTATTTTTTAATAGATATTTTTAATGGTTTTTATTTATAATAAAGAAATTTTAATGATATTTTTCACAAATTATAATATTATTTTGCTATTTTTTTATTTTCACTACTACGAATGCATGACTTAAAAATGAATGTTGAAAATATCCATATTTTGTCTTATATGATAGCTGTTAATAATTACTGCTAGATCTCACATACATTTAGTTAAAGAGTTACAGCTTTCCAAGTCTATAATTAGAAAAACACGTCGTATCATGTTTGCGTCAATGTATAAGCAATTGGTCTTATACAGAATGTTCGACGTTTTTGACAAAATATGAGAATTATTACAAACTTTTCCTAGTCCTTACATAGGCACCTTTTACCTAGGCATTATGCAGATTGACTAATGCTTCTTAATTTAAGTATTGAAGACAGGAATTATACATTTCGCATATTTGGTATAGAAGACATGTATATTTTTTGCATTATTCATTTTATAGTATGCCTGAGAAAAGTGAGAAATATTAATGATTTTCTGGTTGGTTATTAGCCACTCTCTGCCTAAAAAATGCATAAAATATAAATTATTATATAATTCGCCAGTTGATTTTGAGCCTTTTTGATAAATTTTATATATTGATAATAACATATTATCGGAGAGCATTGCTTGCGCAATGCTTGTTTAAGAAAATAGACAGAGCTTAAAATGCTTGTTTAAGAAAATAAAGACAGCTTAAAAGCGTGTTTAAGAAAAAAGACAGAGCTTAAAATGATTGTTAAAGAAAATAGACACAGCTTGAAAGCTTGTTAAAGAAAAAAAACACAGCTTAAAATGCTTATTTAAGAAAATAGATACAATTTAAAATGCGTTTTTCAGAAAATGGTGTCATTTAACCCACTGGCGGTTAAGGAAATGGGCAAAATTGGGAGAATGTTTCTCCCCTACACATAGTTCCCCTATCCATTAACATGGGAAAACCGGTTTTGCTATGCAGTGAAGACTGCAGGTTAAAATACGACTTTTTACGTGCAGAACCGTCAGTGGGTTAAGGAAATACATTCAAATAAATAAATAAAATTTAAAAAAAAAAAAAATAAAAAAAATAATAAATAAATGCCGTCAGATGGGGTGACTTTGTGCTGGAATTTTCAGTTTTCCAACTTTGACCTAATAAAAAAATAGTTAAAAGATGCTGAGTTGTAGAGCATCTAATCTAAAGTTTGTTGTTAGCCATCTGGGAAGTAATTGCACGTAGTTAAGAGCTGATTTGAAATGTTTATTATTTGTAAAAAATGAATTAGTCGAATGCACAAAGTCACCCCGTGATGGGATGACTTGGTGCAATGCAATAAAATAATGACTTTAGTTATTTTCATTCACTTTGACTTAAAATCGTTTAATAAGCAATATTTAACATTGTTAACGTACAACACAAGTATATTACATATAAATATGTACTATGCATTAACAAATCTACTGAAAATAAACATAAAAACTTTAATTTTTAGATTTTAGATAATCGGCCGCTGCAGGGAAAGTTCGTGATATGCCTGGTGTGTTTCAGAATGTTCGCCTATCTTTTCTTCGCCGTTGTACTGCGTGCATAGCTGCTGCCGGCCACTGTTTTGAACACTTATTGTAATCAGATGCCATTAAATTTGCTTTTATAACTTCATCGTGTTTTGTGTGTTTTTGCCTCATATAAGAACATAAACTTAGACGCCCTGTAGCGGTTTTGCGTTTTGTTTTCGACCATGCATTCTTTGATAAAACTTTTTTGCTTGGGTGTGTACTATCACTTCCTAAAATTTAACTTCCTAAAATTAAATAAATAAATAAATATATATATATATATATATATATATATTAATTTAAACTTTTTAAAAAATTGGAAATTTTAAACGATTAAAACTTTTTTTAATGCCATATTTAGTGCCCTAAGACCTGTGGTGGTTGTCAATTTCGTCCTATATTCAATAGCGTTAAATTGTTAATATTTTTACTTTTTGTAGGTTGTCAATAACATAAGCTTTTACATTTATTGCGCAGTTAATATATAATAAACTTTTAAACTTTTAAACTCATCGATCCCGAAAATGTTCCACTTGATCTAAAAAAAATACTATATATATATATATATATATATATATATATAGTCTCATATATAGTCATATATATATATATAGTCATATAGTTGAAATAGTCTCATTCAAACAATGGTATAAATTAGAAGAACACTCTAATTGTTACAGTATAACAAAACATTGTTAAACCGAGAAATTCTCATTTCTAAAGTTTATATGCGATCTGTGAGGTTCTTTTTTTTACGATTGCTTAAGCTATAATTAGAAAAATGGCGAAAGTGGTGCGATTTTTGCGAGAAAAGCTGTAAGTATCAGTTGTTGGTAAAATATTTGCAATGGTTACAATAATTTAGCAACTTATTTTAAATTCTTACAAGGACTTTGCTTTTTAAATCAAAGAAGAAAAAAACACTGCACTCAAAAATTCAGATTTCTAATTCTTTTCTATTAAAAAGGTTTAAGTTGATTTATATATATATATATATATATATATATATGCACAGTTTTGCAATACGAATCAATTCAATATGAGACATAAAAGACTTTATTGATAACTATTAAAAAAAAAACTAATAATATTCAAAAGCAAAATTTAATTAATTAATATTCTAGGAGGATACAAGTGTACCCTCTTTTCCCCTTGCATACACATTCTGCTAAAAAATCAATAAGAAAAATTAGATCGAAATTAAATTTTTTAATCCGGACGTTAAAGCATAAGGAAAAATAAAAATAAACTACTCAACGAAGAATACATGTGTATGCTCTGAAAAACTACCCGTTCAAATTTAACAAGTAGTTTTAAAACTCTTTATGCGGCGATAATATCACACTACCCCATTCTTCTCAATTCACTTTTTAAAAATACAAATAAAAATTTGAATATGTTTTTGAAAATATTTGAATAGACGCCATAAATAGCACAATAAAAATCTTCACACATTTCCCACCAATCCTCGGAATCCCATTAACGCTTCCCAGACTCTCCTGACATAGACCCTTGAGTGTATCTAATAAAAACTTTTATTGTGCTAGGTGACAAGCCTCTCATATCCACTTTGCTCTCGACCGCAGTCAATCAAACACAACCTTTCCACCGATTTCTGCTTGGTTAATTTTTTTTTTTTCACTGCAGGGCACCAAACCCATGATTAACGTTTCGACCTCTTCTTCCTCCCCGCCACGTGACCAACAAAAGCCTGTTCACACGGTCGACCGACCATGAAGTGGCCTTTTTTGGGGGAGTGATGTTGCAGGGATGCTCAGCGAAAGTGTGCCCAAGATGGAAACTGCCAAAAGATTGCCATCACCTGCTCCACCCCCTACCCGTGGGAGATCGGCGGACTATTTTTTTTTCCGACCGGAGTACTCTTTGCGGTTATAACAATTAAATAATAAGATGGACACGATTAAGGGAGGTTATCGTTTGTCTGAAGTATCATATGCTTCCTGACGACACGGGTTCGGCAGTGATTTTGAAGTGTACATGGCACCCCCCTCGCATGGGAAAAAGGAGAGAGGCATTAATATTGAGTTATTAAATTAGCTTTATTGCTGCATGGTTTTCGATTTTGAAAGCAGATAATTATTTTACCATCCTGGCATGGGAAAATTTTTGTGTGTTGTAGTTCATCGTCTAAACTTATTTAGTTGGATTCTTCGCAATGGATTTCATCGCTCTGCTTCATAAACACTTTTTGGGAAATTTTTTTTTCTAATAAAAGCTATGTAAGTTTAATAAACAGAAATAATGATCTTTTCTTTCTAAGAGATGTAATTTTTTTTATTTTCTCACAAACGGCGATAAACGAGATTGGTAAATCAACTGTATTAAATATAGTTGGCATAGCGTTTATAATACGCATATTTTTATAAGGCTAATAATTGTCTAATAACAATTAATTTCTATTTTATTTAAACTTCATTTCGATTATCTATAGTGCTTAAACTATGTTTTATGAGAAACTGCTAATGTAAATTTAAAATTATTTATTTCTGGTTTTTTTCAAAAATGGAAATAAATTAAATTATTTAAAAATAAATCTAAAAAGAGAAGCGATCATGTTTTACGAGGGTTACACAATTCTGTGTTTTTTGATGTTTTAAAAGCAATTGCATAATTAATCTTTTAAATTTTTTAATAAATATGCAAATTATTTTAAAACCAATTAAAGAAAGAGGAACTGTGTTTCACGAGCTATGTATACTTGATTCATGTTTTACTAGGATTTAAAAATAATTCTGTAATCATTAAAATCTCACTTTAAACTTATTATTATTTTTTATTTTTTTTTTTTGAAAAATAAAACGTTACAAAAAATTTCAATTTATGATAATAATTGTCTGATAGCAAATATTTTATTTTATTTACATTTCAGTTAGAGTATCTATAAAACCTAATCTATGTTTTATGAGAAATTTTAATGTAAATTTATAACGATTTAAAAATTGTTTTTAAGAAATTAAAAAATGAAAATAAGTTTAAAAATAAATCTAAAAATGAAGGAATTATGTTTTACAAGGTTTGTATACTTAAATTATATTTTTCGAGGTTTTAACAGTAATTTTATGTATAATATTTTCATTTTTTTCGCATATATATATACATATATATATATATATATATATATATATATATATATATATATATATATATATATATATATATATATATATATATATATATATATATATATATATATATATATATATATATATACATATATATATATATATATATATATATATATATATATATATATATATATATATATATATATATATATATATATATATATATATATATATATATATATATATATGTATATATATATATACCTACAATGATTTACCTCTTGTCTTTAAAAAATAGAAAATACTAAGTAGTTTAAAAATACATAAAAAAAAAGAAGTTGTATGTTAGCTTAACTAAGTTTTGCTCTTAACCAACATTTTGTAAGTATTTTAAAGTAATTTTTAAAAAAAACTTCAGATTTTTTTACGAAGACTGCTGATTTAAAATTTGATTTACATAAATTCCTAACGATCTCGATGAAAGATGAAAATAGATTTTAAAAAAAAGTCAACAATAAGTTATTTTAATAAACTTTAAGATTCCACCCCGTCCACGCTCCACTCACCTTCCCCCGTAATTGCTTCAGCTTCATAATTGTTTTTTTCTTTTCTTATTTATTTTTTTTAAATCTTTAAAAGTCAATACTTTCCCCAAAAACAGAAAAACAAACAATCATTTAACATAATATATATTCATCGTTGTTTAATGTAAGAACATATTTCCAATATGTTAATCGTAATGAAATGAACGATTACCTGATAATGTGTGAGAAATTCAATTAGACTCTCAGGTTACAATTCCAATTCAGTTCTATTTAGTTGAATTTTTAAAATACAAATATGTTTTCGAATAGAATGTAGTCTTAAATAAATATTATTTGGAATAAAAAAAAAATCAAAAGGATTCCATCTAAACGAATATCATCAATAAATGTAATGGACCATGTAAATATATCTTTCAGCATTTTTTTCGGGAAGGGGGGAGGCGACATGTTTCGAATAATTTTTAAATTCATATATCTAAATTATCGCGGTATTTTTAATAAACTATTTTTGTTGATGTAGGAACTAGATACACGATAAAATGAAATGTTTATTTTCCGAAACTGAAAAGATTAAATTCTAAAGAAAAGTAAGATCTGTGTAGTTTAACTTTTTATTACCATTTTTTATATAATTATTTTTTCAAATTTTGCCCCAGGACTGGAAACGATATTGAAACTCTACCTTTATGGCTAGAACAGCTGCGATTTTATATACATATGTATTTACTAAAAATCAATAGAACATGCATGTTGACATACAATACATAAATGGTGAAAATTTTGTTTAAAACAGTTCGGAACACATTCTGTTATTAATTTCCGTTTAAGCGTTGAAAATTAGACTGAGTTCCCTCATCGTCATGGTTTTTAATTTAAATTACTAATTCTCTTTTCAATATTTTCTTTCTCTTGATGATAAAGTGTTATTCAACAGCACTTAACACTGTTAGAAATTTCTCAGAAAAAATGGTTAAATAACGATTTATTGAATGATTATTTAACCATATTTAATCAAAACAATCAAATAACCGTAAATAAAATGTCAATCGAACTGTTAAGTTTGAGAAAAACTGTTTATTGACTGCTTTCACCTAATACGGTTAAACAACCAGAATTTTATCACACAAACTAGAAAAACCTAATGAAGCTTAGTTCTTTGCAACTTCGTACATATTATAGCCGAGCGGGCTTATTTGTCAAACTCATGACCGACAGAACTGGAGTTCGAGTCCTAGTGTTGACACCACAATCCTCCATTCCCTTTAACACATGAAGAATTTTCAGAGTCCGGCACTCTCCAATGCCCATTACCTTACGAAAAGTCGACCTCCTATGTCTAGTTAAATAATTATTATTACTTTTTTTACGTTTTTGAAAAATGCTAGTTGTAAAAGGTTAAAAAACCGTATAATTTCCTATTCATGGTATTATAATCATACTTTTTGTAAATGGTTTCAAAACCATAAAGGAAATTTTTTTTATTTACCGTAAACTTTACGGTTAATCGGACGGTTAGACAGCTGCCAGTTATTTTACCATAATTTTAGAATGAAAATTTTAACAGTGTACTATTTCAAAAAAGAAGAAAAAAAATGGAGTTTCTACACTGGATTAGGAGAAATGGTGCTTGATAATTTTTAGAACTTCCGTAGATTTTTCTTTATTTTTTTGTTAAATGTAAAGCAACAAAAATATACGATTTGTCTTTTTGAATAAGTAGTTTGAAACTATAAATATCTATTGTTTAAAAACTTCATTCGCTTCCAAAATGTACAAATTGTAAATATCAATTGACATGCTTCGAGCATCTTTTTTTTTTTTTTTTTTTTTTTTTTTTTTTTTTTTTAAATTTTATTTATTTATTATTATTATTATTTATTTATTTATTATTATTATTATTTATTTATTTATTTTTTTTTTTTTTTGAGTACTTGAAACATGTCAACTGTTATTCACAATTTATACATTTTTGAAGATAATGAAGTTTTCCATCAAGAAATATCATCTTTCTGCTTCAGTTTCTTGCATTATTTATTTAATATAAATATTATTTTTTTTGAAATTTAGTCTTATTAATTTTTTAAATTAATGAAAATCAAATCAATCTGAATTGCGAAGATATTTCTTTAAAACTTAAATCTAGAAAAAGCATAATTTTAATCACCTTTCAAAGAGGGTTAACAGTGGAATTGTATTGGTATAATTCAATCAGAAAAAATTGTATGGGGAACCTAAAGTACCATACATCTTGCATCTTAAATTGTGATTGGATGATTGCCCTGTCTTTTATATGTTTCAAAAGATATGGCCAAATAGAATAAGTCTTACCATCAGTTTATTTGTGAAAAGTAAATATAAAAAGAATTAAAAGCATAATTGGTACTTTCCCTTTCCGTTTTCCATGACTTCTTCACACTGTAAAAAAGTTTGGTATATAGTTGCCACTATTGTGTGGAGGTTAACTTAATACATTTTATAAGTACAGAACTGCAGTTATCGTGCAAAAAATTATGCAAAATTGAAAATAAAATTATTTTAAAGAATTAAAAAAAGATATTACTAATAAATGTGCTAGTTTTTTAAACGAAAAGTTTTTGGAATGAAGCCATAAATTGTAAAAAAATATGAATTATTCGTAAAATATTCATCCATATTTAAGCAATATGCATAATACGAGCGTAGCTAATTTTTATTTTATTTTATAACCGACGTTGAACATCCGACACAATTCGGAGTTTATGACTATCTGTCAATTTTCAGCTCCGTGGTTTTGTAATTTTGTATCATACCAAAAAGACAAGGGAACTCTTGAATCAAACATTGGGACAAACTAGTTTTCGCTTAGGTATTTTTGATGAAACTAACCCGCATTTGTGCTACAGGGAGAAGAAAACCATGAAAATCTCCAACGGTTAGCCTGATGTCAAGGGGATACTAACCCATGATCCATCTATCACTGAATATATTTTACGTCAGCTATGTGGTTGGTGCGAGTCGGGAGCAGAATTCGCCTGAAGCACCTACCGCTGGTTTTCGAGCCTGGACCACCTAATTCGGAGGTAAATTTTCTATTCTCTGGGATAAAACAATTTTTTTTATTTTTTTTTTAATGTTTCATCATTATTTAAGCACTATTTTCTACAATTTTTTATATCTTCTTTAATTTTTTCTATCACCTTGAAAAATTATCAAAGTGATCACGTTCTTTTTCTTTTCGCGATAAATTTTAAACTGTCATGTTTTGAATCAAACAATATCTCTTTAAAAATTTTCTATAATTATTTCTTGTTATAAAGATATTGGTATTTTTAAACAATTGTCTATTGCAAAAAATTACAAGAAATTCGCAAAATGTCTAACCTTATGTTATCGATATACAAACTCTGATATTTCATTTTTATTTTATATTATAACCGGCGTCGAACAGTCGTCCCAATTCTGAGTTCACGACTATCAATGTTAAACTTCGTAGCCTTGTAATTTCAAACCCAACATGGAAGACAAGGGGTCACCTGGGTCAAATTGATTATTTGATTGTACTGCGCATGTTAATGTGTGCTATCAATAAACAAACAAAAATAAATAAATGAATAAATAAATGAATAAATAAATCTATAACAGTGGAAAAAAATTTTTAAAAAAAATGAGACGGTAAAATATGTACTGCAGAAAAACTGTAAACACTGTAAAAAAATGTTAGTTGACCTCAAACACCAAAAAGTGTGGCAACTGGGCACCTAAATCTTCAAGCATTTATACGGGAGTAGAAATAATGATCAGAAAAATCAGAAAACAAATAAAATGGCATTTCAATGCATTTTAAACTATCGCATTGATTTAACTTATAATTCTCAATAAATCCCTGTTTTTTTTTTTCTGTCTTTCAAATAAATAAAAGGTGCCGTTTTCAAAGATGGATTACTTACTTTTTCATCATAGACCACCAGTCCTATCTAACTCTAATTCACGGCACACGCCAAAGTTGACCCCTAATTTCCCGACTACCACATGTTGCGTGTGGAAAGCAGGCGAACAAAACGGTACACAAAAGTTAGATTTTCGTAATAACAGGGTATTAGGTCAGATATTACCTTTCATGGAGTAGTGAACACGACGCCATTTCTAAACGATTCTTCCCTATAACTGTAGAAAAGTAGTGTGTAGCATGTGGTATATGACTAGCAATGGAACATGTTGCGCGTTGCATGATCGGTTTAGCAAGCGTAACTGAGGCAGTCTTTTACCGATGACACCTGTTGAACACGTCACGTCGTTTTGTTAATAGACTGCTTGATATATATAGATATTTTTTTAACTTTATTTTTGATCATATGGGGAACTTTGATTGATTTTTTGAGGATGATTGAGTCTGTTAATTGAGACAAAAGCTGGAGTACCTGATTAGAAATGCTCTCTTAAATAATAAAAGATGTATTAATAGAATAATGGATAGTTTTTTTTTTAAAAAATTTGTGTACCTTTAATTAAAAAGATTATCAAATTCATGATTTAAATTTAGCACGAGGCCCTTAAATGTTGTTATAAATACGGCAAAAATTTGTTAGTAAATTTTTTTATTATTATTACAGTAAAACCTGTTTTTGTGCGGTCCTTTTTTATGCGATTTTGTTTTGGTGCGATTGGTTTTGTGCGATTTTATTTTTGTGGGATTTTTTTGTGCGATTTTTTTGTTATGCGGTATATGAATCTTAGCGGCGTTAGCACCAGTTTAATGTTTCCTATCAATGTACATATACATGTTGTGGACGAACTCTGATTACGTGGCCTCCTTGACAACGGTGTATCTGGACCAAAGAATATACAGGGCTCATTTATTTTAAACCATCATTTCCATCTGTTCATTTATTTTAAACCATCTCCTGACAAGGCAGAGTCAGTTACGTACATATTGTCGCTCGACGCGCGAACAGTATGCGCTTCGTATTCAGAGTTTTATACACGATTCACGTGATTAAGGATTCATTTTATAGTTAGATTAAAGATAAATAAATTAGTTACTTTTGTTTCTATTTATATGTAGTTTTTATGATTTTATTTTATTTTTAGACATAAGTACTGCCTTAAAATGAATAATTATAGCCAAAAGAAAGTAAAAAAGACAGACAGTTCCACTATTTAATGTATAATTTGAAAACTTCTCCAGGTATATGTACAATGAAAATTAAATATTTTTACAATTTCTTTAGGTCTAATTTAATTATTTCATTTAATTGAAAGCATTTTCTCATCTATTCCATAAATCATTGATGTATTTTCTAAGTCCGACTTTTTTTAAGCGGTCCCTATCCACCGCATAAAAAAAGTTTTAGGTATTATATCGTACAAACTTGTTTATTATATGTAAGAATTTATAAAATTTTCGAATTTTTTTTTGGTGCGATTTCTTTTATGCGGTCCCTATCCTCCGCACAAAAACAGGTTCTACTGTATTTTTCAATATTTATAAAAAATTTATGTACTCTTATTAATCATCTTAGCACAACAATTTTAGTTTTAGTTTTAATATGTAATAATTTGGTACTTTTCCATTTCGCCGGCGCAAGCGATAAAGTTACCGATGAAAAGTCACCGGGTTTAAGTTAATCTTATAACCGTCGTTGAACAACCGACCCAATTTTTTTGGGTTTACGACTATTAATGTTCGACTCCCTAGCCTTGAAATTTTGAACCCAATCCAGAAGACACGAGAACTCCTGGATCAAGTATTGGGAGAAATTTGCCTTTTGTGTAGAATTTTTTTTGATGGAACTAATCCGCATTAGCGTTGCATGGTGAAGAAAAATACGATAATCTCCTACGGTTAGCCCGACGGGAAGGGGACTCTAACCCCTTCGTCTACCTCTGAGAATATTTTGTGTCAGCACTTTGGTCGGCGCGAGTCAGGTCCGGAATTCGTATCGACCAGCCATCTCTGGGATTTGAACCGTTGCATTTCATTAGAAGGCGAACGCTCTATCCCCTGAGCCTGATTATGTTAATTAATTTTTTTTTTGGTAAAGTCTATTTAAAAAAATAATAATAATAATAATAATAATAAAATAACTGAATTTACTTTCACCGGCGAAATAGAGAAGTGCCAATAATTTTAATGTATAATAATTTTTATGTAAAATTCAGATTTAATTTTTTTTTCCAATGCAAACCTGGATATTGACATTCGTTTTTCGGATATCAAAAGGTCATGATTAGTTGAACACTCATTCATGGGCAGCATGTTATTGGGCCAACGCTGCTCCAACAGTAAGAAGGATAAACAGTACGGTGAATAGAAGGAAAGAGCATCCATGCCTTTTCCGGGATTTAAACCCAGGATCTTTTTGTCATGAGGTCAGTTCATTGACCACCATGCAACTGGTTGACAAGTCTAAAAATCCTAGTTTTCTAAATATTTTTTTCTATATTGGTAATTGCTTTTTATATCTGATTTACATATAATTAAAATTTTTAAATAAATATCTAATTTTATTAATATTGTTATTCTTGTATATTTATCCTTTTTTCACAAAAAAATCTGTATCAAATTCAAAATATAAATCATGCAAAATGCCTTCAAATTTTATGTTAAATTTACAACAAAAACTTATAAGTGAACTCACAATTTCTAAATATAATTATGTATAATGTTCATCAAAATGTTAGATAATACTGTGAATCATAACAATATAGCAAGTCTAATTTTTAGATTTAACATTTAATACTGTATTAAAGAGACTTATGTAAATTTATTAGTTTAGTATAAAATAAAGCTTGTATTACGGGATACCTTTTTGAAATAAATTTTTTCTTAATCTCAAATTAAAATATTAATCCAATTTAGTTTTAATTTGAAGGAAAGCGTGATAGAATATAAATGATTCAGCTGTTTTGAGTGATATTGAGCTTTAAGTTTAATATTATGGTTCAACGCTAAATCATTTTTATTTATTTATTTATTTTTATTTATTTATTTTTTGTTTATTTTTATTTATTTATTTATTTGAAAGTAAGAACAGAAGTATATGTACGAGTCGTCATTAGATCTAATTTTGCTATTTTTGCAAAGCCATTAATGAACTTAAATTTCTTAACTATTTCCATTTTTATCCCTTTCCTTTTTTATGGGGGGGGGGGGGCTAAAATTGATTTTTCCGAAGAAAAAACGAAATACCTTGAGTAATTTTTGATCTATTAATCGGAAATACACATTCCGTACCAGAGGACTTAAACTTAATGGTTCACTAAGGTGACCTCAAATATACTAATTAATTTGTTCGGACGATATTTTAAGTTACGAAACCAGGCACAAAAATGTACCATCTCAAACCTTTGTTTCGAAGGATTTATATTTCAGATCCTTAAAATATGGGTAGTAGCTGCTATCTGGGAAATATGGTTCTGATAGTTCGGTCAGGACATCAATCGGAAGCTTGTACTCCATAATGTTAATTATATTTATGTATTCCATTATAACTCTAGAACTTTTTAAGAGACTTGAAATTTTTTTCACACAGTAATAGAGTTTATCCAAACGTTTATCGGAAGAAAACTTGACGCAAAAAAATTATTTTAATAATTATTTATTTATTTTTTATTATTTTACTTTATTAAAAAAAATTTTGAAAAAAAATTTTTGTCAAAGAAGTTGTGAAATGTAAGGTATGTTATTTTAATACATCATTTTTAAAAAAAATATTTTTCCAAACAAAATTTGAAAGAAATCGGTCGTATGGTTCCTGCGAAATCTAATTTTAAGAAAGTCGCATATTTAAAATTAGATTTCACAGGAACTATTAAGCAGATTTTGCTCAAATTTTGTATTTGGCCTTGTAAAATGATTGAAATTGTTTGACTTACAACTCAACACAGACTTGCTTATTTTTACAGACAACTGGGAGGATGGGTGCGCTAGTTGTGCCTACATTAAACGCTAAAATTCCCTAATCTTCAATTTTTTTTTTTTAAAAATATAATAAATAAAAATGACAGTAACAATTTTGAACACCATCTGATTAGATGTTTCTGTATTTATTATGAATAGTATTACGTTCTGCATTTAAATTATTTGATATTTAAATGCTGTATTTAAACTATATAAAACAGAAAGATTCTCGACTCAAAATCATATAGCCTAAATTAAAATTAAAGCTCAAATTTAGTTTTATGCAAAGTTACTCCTCTTATTTTAATTTAATCCTAAGATTCTTAAAATTAAATTGCTAGATTAAACGTAGAAGTTAAAGCAAGTAAAAAAAGGGGGTGTTGCTTAATTTTGCTTGCAAGAGGGGAAAGAGGACTCAAATATGAGAAGAAAAAAAAAACATGCTTACGTAATATTTTAACGGTCCCCAAACAAATTTAAAAAAATTTGTCATCTTTCAGCCTATCTGCATAGCAACGGAGTTCTCACAAAAATATTTTCAAATATACTTTATTAATGTTCGTATGAATATTCAAATCAAAAATAAATAAATAAAATTGGATGAATAAAAAATTGAAATAAATTATTCAAACTAGGCAACAAACTGAATGTTTAACTTATGTATGTCTTTCAAACGATGTAGATTATGCGAAATTACACTGTGACAATTTTAAATTTAACGTTTTAAGTAGCAATTATATTTTAATAATTTTCGCATGAATGTTCAATTTAAAAAAAATTAAATTAAAATAAGTTAATAAATAAAAAATTTTAAATAAATTATTCAAACTGATCAACAAACTGTATGTTTAACTTACGTATATCTTTCAAACGATGTAGATTATGAGAAATTAAACTTACGAAATTATGACAGTTTTAAATTTCGACTTTCAAATTAAATTTATTGACAAATCACTACCTAATACGCAATTTTTTCTGAGCGAGGCCATATTAGTTTTAGCTGTTTTTCTAATAAGCCTTTTAGGTACTCGTTTGTGGAAAGAAAAAAAAAATCGAAAAGCCGTCAGAGCCGTTAAAAAACATTCTCCGGCAAACTGTCCGAGAAAGAAGTCGAATATATTGGCACAGACCCAATGAGACTAACTACTTGTCAAAAAACAGAGAAGAAAAAAAAAGTAACTTTTTCAGATCATCTCCTACGCAAGTACGCATCAATTCAAGCTAAAGATCAACAGCATCATATATCCCCTTCTGAAAAGAAATAAAAAAAGAAAAAGTAGAGAATAGAGGTGAAAAAAAAATTCACATTAGAAATATATTATCCAATAGTAGCGGTCTACCTCTGCACAAATCCCTGTGTCCCACTCCTGGCATCACCCTGCTTCCCATTGGCTTAGGTCTCTGTTGGTAGGCGTTCCCACTAGCTTTCAGCTCACTATATCTAATTCAGTTGGCACCGGCAATCTACACAAAATACTCTCTCAACTTAAATTGCGACTATCTTTTAACAAAAATTGCCCATATCGGTTATAAAACTTTTACAAGTCCGGTAAAAATCAATCAAGAATCCTGATCGGGAATTACGACTTCAAAAAAAGCAGATCACTTTGCGTGTGCACCAGGAAGTAAGTACCACTGATTGTTTCGTTGAAGATCTTGTATTTGTTCTAATTCGGGTTTTATTGGTCTTTATTAGACGGGTTGAAATTATTTAATTTAGCCAATCGAGCCTGCTTAGGTTTAATCATAGGACGCAGTAGCAAAGGAGATCAATGAATGAATATTGGATGTGATGTGTGCCTACTCAGGATATTTAATTAAGGTTCTGTTGAGGACATTTGAAAAGTTTTATGTGCTTGAGTCATGCTGTTAGTTGTTTTCTTAAGAACTGTAATAATAATTTCTTATGGTTTTTTTTCTCTCTCCTCTTTTGACAACGAGTCATCTTAGTTGATTAAAGCTGTGACATTTCAAATCAGCATTCATTAATAAAAATTTATTAAAGAAGGAGTATTTAAAGAAGTAAACGGATTTGTTTTACTTATTCAGAAAAATTTCACCACACTTAGTATACACTCGTCGTGAGAAATCGGATATAAACAATATAAACGATCTTTTACCTTGGATTGAATGTAGTGTAATATTGCTTTATTTAGGGGAAGATTATCATTTTATCCCTTTGCTACTCAATGCTATTTTGTATTAGGTTTTTGAATCGCCACGTGAATTGAATTGAAAAGGAAAAATTGTCACTATAAAATTATAACTTTACTTCTTAAATCTTTTATACTATTTTTGTATGAGGATTTTTTTTTAAAAATCTTTACATGGCTTGAATTGAATCTCTAGTCTAGCGTTACTTTATTTAGTGAGATATTATCACTTTATTACTTTACTATTCAAATGCACTCTAATACTATTTTCATGAAAATAAATTTCTACATGATTTGAATTGAATATAAATTTATTTAAAAAATTCACTAGAAAACTTTTCTATGTGAACTTTTTTTAAACTATTAATAACCTGAATTGAATTCAGTTTATTATTACTTTACCCGACGAATGGTTTTTAATTTACTGTTTTACAGCTTAGTTACACTCAATAATATTATTTTGTATGAGGATATAAGTCTTTAAATTTCAACATGAATAGAATAAAATAGTCTAACTACTACTTTTATTATTTACTTATATTACTTTGTATAAGTAAGAGGTTTCAAATCTCTGCATGATTAGAATAGAGTCTATACTAGTATTTTATTTACCTTTATTGCTTTTTATAATTAAAAAAGCTTACATATCTCTACATGACTTGAATAGGATCCAGTCTTACTAATACTTCATTTAGTGAAATATTATCACTTTATTACTTACTTAATTGTTTAATTAAAAAAAAAAAACTCTCATATTGTTTTTATGAGGTTTTGAAATTTCTAGACTAGAATTGAATCTAGTCTACACTGAGAAAAAAGTAACCCCAAAACTACTATAAAATGGTAAATTTTACAGTGTTTCTGGCTATATGGAAACACCGAAAAGCTCTGTAATTTTTACCCGAATGCTTTGGTAATATGGTCAATAAAATATGGTTTTAAAATAAATGATAGAATTTGGTAAATGGAGTAAAATTTGGAATGAGAACTATAATTTTAGGAACCAGAATTCCCGGTAAGCCGTGATCAGGAAAAAGTGCCAAAAGAATGTTTTAAAAACAATATATTTTAGTTTTTATTAACAGAATTATGTTTTTTTTTTCTTTTTTTTTTGTGGAGAGAAAAAAAAAAGCAGAAGTGTTATTACTACAGTATAGTAGTTTTACTAGCATTTTTCTTTTTCTCTGTGTACTATTATCTTACTTAAAAGATTATCACTTTATTTTATATAAATACACTCTAATAATAAATTTAATTATAATAACAGTATGAGTTATGAAATTAGATGGAAATAACCTTTATTCTACTTTCAAACTAGACCAAATTTTTAATATTATATTTAATGAAAAATAATATTATTTATTACTTATTGTTTTACTTTTAAAAATTTTGTAAATTAAAAAATTAATAATTATTAAATAATTACTCACAGTTTTAAAATGAACAGCTAGTAATAATTCACTAACCAAAAAAAAAAAAAAAAAAAAAAAAATTAAAAGCCTTAACATACATTCACATTTTTGTGGATTTTAAAATTGTGTATGAAGCATTAAGAAATTTTGCCATGATTTGAATGTTGGTTGGCTGTTTTGCAAATATGACAGTATAATTCTAAAATATATTTTTCTTACAATTACAGTATTTGTTCCTTCGAGTGATATTATATTTAATAACAATTTTACTGCAATAACTAAACATACATCTGAAATTACTACAATTTAGACAAAAGTGTTTTATACCTTAATTTCCATCTTATTTCTGTTTTCAAGGCAATTTCAAATGGCAAATTATAAAATAACTTATTTTAAAAGGTCCAGAGAAAATTAATATTAAATAAAATTTTAAAACATATAAAAATAATTCATTTGATTTCAAATGATTGCTAACAATGCTTTACAATATTTATAAAATAAGGTCTCTGAATTTATTTATGAAAATCATTTCATTCAAATCGTAAAACAGTTTTTTTGTTGTTGATGGTGTTAGTGATTTAATTAATTGTAATAAATTAAGTTTAAGGATATTTATTATAAAATTTATTTCATCAATAAAGCCATTATTTTTTTGAAAAATACTTACGTTAAAAAGTACTTTATCTTACTTCAGAATGTGAAGAATGGTGTAAACAACGCATTATTAATACAATGTGTACAGCATTTTCTTATTCACTGGAAAGGCGATTTTACTTGTACATTTATAATATTTCATTCAATAAAACTGTATATTAATCATTTAATAGAATTGTAATAAAATATATTAAAATATTTTTTACTTAATACTTTCTTATCTAATATTCTTATGAGTGAATGATCAAATTATTGATTATATCAAATTATAAATATTTTAAATTAGCATATCAAATTATAAATACTTCAAATTAGTATATCAAATTATAAATATTTCATTAAAAATATATAAAATTCAGACATGTTAAGCGCATTTACATGTTAATAACAATTTAATTTATGTATATTTTCTATAATTTAGCAAATATATTTATTTTCGAAAAAAAATTTCAGTAATAGAAAAAGCTAAAAATGTATTTAAACAAACGTATAATTTTCAAATCAATATTTCTTACTCATACCCTACTTATTCTTTTGTATTTAGTGTCTTCAAGTTATCTTAAAAAAATTAACTAATTGATTTTTCGTAATACAAAAAAAAAAAAAAAAAAAAAAAAATTCTCTACAATAGTAATTTACAACAAAAGTCTACTTTTTTTTCATAAATCTGTTAAATTTAACAATAAAAGAAAACTTTAAAAATTATATCAATAAATCCATTGCTTTTGATCTTTTGAAACAAAAATATTCCATGATCAATTAATTGTATTTCGTATTTAAGTCATTTTTAATCATCCTATCAAAGAATAACCCATTAATCAAAGAGACCTTTTGGAGAGCGTTGTTCTATAGATAATGATAATTTGTAAGAAAAATTTTTAAAATAATTTTACAAAAATATCTTTTTCAAAAGATGACGATTTGTCATCTTTTGAAGAGATATTTTCATTTGTTGATTGAAAAGATGACGAAATTTAAATGTACTTACTGGTGTTTTAGCTCTCTAAATGTGCACTATTTACTTACATTACAATTACTAATGTACTTACACTATTACTAATGTACTACAATTACTAAAGTACTTACATTAAAATTACTAGTGTACTTATTTTAAAAGTTTCAGCGTTGTAAGTATTTAAATTGTATTAATTTTCAAAAAAGAAATTTTGTCGTTGATTTCAAATTAAAGATCATCATTTGGAGTTAAAATTGTATTTTTAAGGTTATTTTTATCTTATTAAATCATTGTTTGATCAAATTCAATGAACTTAGCAATTAGTATATTAACTAATTTTGCAATTTTGAATTTTTAAAACAATTATCAAGTGTATAAATATTTTATTCCTAACCTTTTTTCACGTAATTTTTCTAAAGATTTTTTTTAGAAAAAAGATTAAATTATGTTGGGAAATTTTAATTTCATTGTAAAATAATAAAATATATACGTGGTGTAAATTGCCATTGAAACAAGTTTTTTTCATCGATTGCTATTGTCCATCAAAGTTAAAATTCAAAATTGTTTCAAATATTTAGCTTTAATATTACCACAAGGAATAATATTTCTTCATTGAATAACGTTGTTAATTGATTGAATTATATTTTCTTAAAATATTCAGCGAGTGTATTTCATTTAAAGGTTTGGTAATGAACAAATCAAATATAAAGCCAAAAAAATTGCGGCATTTTAAATAAATAAAATAATATGATGTAAAATATCATACGTAATATATCATACATAATAATCATACATAATAATTAATAGAGATATGACCCCTAGTACTATAATAATACTTGATTTAATAACATTACTACTTAAAATATGCTTTTACAAATAAAAATGTCATGAAGTGCAATTTAGTCAAAAATTTAAGAATATTCTGAAATAAAAAAATACAAGAAAATGCAATTCCTAAAAAAATAATAATCCGAGAAAATGTAGAGCAGCTCATTATTACAGATTATAAAATACAACCAATATGTGAATATGCTATTGAATAATGTTCTAACCAATATGTTATTAAAGCTATTATGTGCTTAAATTACATACTCACAATTACAATCACCAAAAAGTGCAATTGGCTTTAAAATTTGGTAGAATACTGAGAAACAAAAATGATATAAATGATAATAAAAAATAATCTATAAAGTTGTAGAGCCATATATTTTAAAAATATATTACTACATATAGCATATTACTACATATTATGAAAATATAAAGTATTTAACTCTCTATAGCAAATAGAACATAGTAATAATTAAATGATAATATTTTGATTTATTTACAAAACCTTTGCATTGAAATTTTCTTAAATTCAAGAAATGTTCGAATGATTAATGATGCTCGAAAAATCTTAAATTGCATTTAACATTTCTTTTTAACAATTAACATTTTAACATTTTCTTTAATGAAATATGATTAATTAATTTTTGGTTTGTCCGACTTTAGTACCAATTACGTAACTCCTTAATTATCTTTAGTTACAATTATCTTATTAAGCATGGTTGTGGAAGTATAAAGTGGGAAAAAGAATTGGTACTATTCCGTTTCGAAAGGCAATAGAAAATTCTCTGAACCATTATTGTTGCCATTTATTAATAATTAATCGTGGTAATAAATACAACTGATATCATGGTAATATTCGGTGGAGTTTTTGACACCGTGGCGGCTCAGTGGATAGAGCTCTCGCCTCCCAATGAGGTGACCCGGGTTCAAATCCCAGCGATGCTGGTCGATACAAATTCCCCACGGTGCTTGTACTGATGGCAGCGCTGGCGTAAAATACCCTCAGAGGTAGATGAATCATAGGTTAGAATATTCTTGCTGTCAGGTTAATGGTGGGTGGTTTTCATGGTTTTCCTCACCATGTAACGCAAATGAGGGTTAGTTCTATCAAAAAGTCCTCTACGAAGGCAAGTTTCTCCCAATACATGATCTAGAAGTTCTCTTGTGTTCTGGATTTGGGTTAATAATTGCAGCGCTACGAAGTTGCACATTGGTAGCCGTAACCCCTAAATTGGGTCGGCTGTTCAACTTGACGGTTATAAAATAAAATAAAACTCCTCATATGGACAATGAAAACTTAAATTACATAAAATACAAAACAACAGTAATATTTATTTAAATCTGCCCTTATTTTTTCAGGTTAGTATGCAATCAGGATCAAAACAGTCTGAAAACAGAGGAAACTTTCACAGTATACAAGTTATGCTCGGACTTCAACAAGAACTGGGTTGTCAGCAGCATGATGCCATTGCTGCAGTATCAGCTGCTTTGGGCTATAGTCCCCCACCAGGTCATCCTCAACAATCTCTCTCGTTTGGAGTTAGTAGTCCTAGTACAATGAGCAGCAGCATGCTCGGAGGAATGACGCAACAGCAATATACAACTGCCCGACTCAGAGATGGCTTTGCGGAACTCGCTGCTACCAAAGAATCAAATGGTAAAATAAATAATTCACAATTATTTATTTACTTTTTAAAAAGACATTTGCAGGTTTTGAAAGTTAAAATAGCGTGAGATTTTTCTTTCCATTAAATGCATTAAAAAAATAACTTGCAACTGGTTTCCTGTTTTTTTTTTTTTTATAGTAATTTTTAGTTCACGGTGCTGTATGAAAAAAGTGTACTCATAAAATGATTATAAGTTTTTAGCTATTTTAACTGAAAATAGGTAAATTTGAATACAAAAAGAGAGTTTATTAATATTTGAGTATAATATGTGAGATATATATGAGCTTAAGACTATAAATATTTGCTCTGCCATGAAAAATAATATAGTTCACTTTCATAAAAAATTTTAAACATAGATGTGCATGAGTTTGAATAAACTTGAGTTTAAATCTAAAAAAATGAAAAGAGTGCTGATAAAATATTCAAGACAATTAGTTAAAGGTTTGTATTTTCATTGTTTTTTTCAGATAATGTAAAGCAAGTCAACTCCGCTTCTGACAAAAATTCAGCAACGGCCAGCAGTACAACAGAAAAAACTGTAAAAAAGAAAAAGACAAGGTTAGTTCGTATTTAATAAGTGAGATTTTATAATCCATTAATAAATTAAAATTATAAATGGGTACAACTAATTAATGGGCAATGGGATAACTATGATTTTTAAACTAATGGGATTATAATTTTTAAATTAAAAAATGTAATTTCAGTATAGTTTGGATACATTGCAAGTGTACAATATTTAAGAAAACTTATCCCCTATTAAGATATTAATATCCTTCCTTGTGAGGGAAATTATATTAATTTAAAGATTATGTGATTATTAAAAATTGAAAATAAAAAAAGGATTTTTTTCTCAGTGAGAAATATAATTTTCTTTAGTTTAATGATTTATTTCCAATCTTAAAAATAATAATAAAATAATTTAAAAATAATTATAACATTTAGCCTTTATAAAATATATCTAAATTTCTTAAAATATTTTTATTTTATGGTTTAAAAGATGCATATAAATTATTTAGTATAAAAATTATCTTAGTGTTAAAATACAAAATTTATGAATTTTCTTTTAAATATTGAAATACATTTTAATGTATAAAAGTAGAGAGCTTGTAAGTTTTAATTAAATATTTGTAGTATCAGAGCTACAAATTATCAATTCAATTATAATAATAATGGAAGTATGATATTTAAAGAATTTGGAAAATACCTTCATATTTTATTTACCCATTAATAGTCCATGTAATCTTTGAAGAATGATATATAAAGTACACTTTATTATAGAGAAACTATTATTTTTCCGACATAAATTTTACGTACTTAATTTTATGATTTTTCTTTCTTGATTTTAAATCGAAATATTTATCAAATGTTTGACAAAATACCGTTTTTTAATTTTTAAGATAGACTTATAGTTTCTAGCGATATCAAGAGAAAAAAAGTTTGCTTATTCATTTGTTAACAAATTTACTAGCATTCTATAAATATTTTATGAAATACAATTTTAATAATATTTTTTTAGATTTTTACGAAACTTTATATTTAAATACCTTCTTTTTTACAATTTTCTTTGTTTTTCAAATTTAAGGTTTGTTCCCTCCTTTTTTGAGTAAAACAAAAAGCGCACCCTTAAAGTAGGATTCGCTCAACTTTATAAAGTTTAAGAAATTAAAACAATTATAGTATACACATTTTTTTTTTTTTTGAAAAATGTTACAAGCAGGTAAAATTTATGATTAGTGTGTGTGCAGATTACATATATATTTTTGTGATTGTAGAACAACATTTACGGCCTATCAACTGGAAGAACTAGAAAGAGCATTTCAAAGAGCACCATACCCAGATGTTTTTGCTAGAGAAGAATTGGCAATGAGGTTACAACTAAGTGAATCTAGAGTTCAGGTACGATGCATTTTATTTTTATTTTAATTTTTTTTTTAAATTATAGACTTTAATTTTTTTTGAAATTGGTTTGCATCATATACCATTCTCCTAATAAGACCATTCCATATCGCATGTCCCTATTTTTAGTTAGTAGTCATTATTTAAAATAGAATCTACTTTAATAAGGCAATTTATTTAGAATTGTCTTATATATATTTATTTATAAGACTAATTGTCTACTTTAGCAATACAGTTTATATGGAATGCAGATGCAAAACTAAGATTTACTCTTTATATAAGAGCAGGATGTTAAAATGGGGGCCTTTCAAATATTACGTAAGATTTTAAAGGGGGGAAAAGTTTGCGAGTTGCTTATATTTGATGAAAATAAGAGAGGAAGTGCTTGGGAAATGGTTACATTAGATATCAAATTCCCCCCTTCCCATTTTTAATTTTTTTAAAATTCAAACAAGTAATTAAAAAAAAGATGGAAAAGAAAACGTTTCAAAAAAAAAAAAAAAAAAATCATCTAAATATTTAAGAAAAATTATTGAAAATAAATTAAAACGTTAACATTTTTTTATAAAGTTTCATAATTTAATTTTAAATTTTTTAAAAATTACATTATTGTTGTAAGTGTGTTAGTTAATGTACTTTCTTAAGTTTTTATTTAAAAAAAAATTCAACATATTTCTACATTAACAAGGAAAGAAGGGAAGTCCAATAGTGACAACAACATGTTCATTTGATTGGTTCTCAATTCGAAGAGAGGATAGGAATTCGTTTAAACATAAACTGAAAAAAAAAAATCGAAGGTTTTTTAAGTTAATAACGAAGGCTGAAAATATTTACAATTAAAAATACACATAACATACAAGAAATCATAAACTTAATAACCTTTACTTTTCAGTAAAACACCCAATTTAGAAAAAAAATATTATAATAGATGATTGAGAATAGATGATATGAGATTATGATAAAAAATTATGTACATAGTTTTTTGTAATAAAATTTTTTTTCATTTTATTTGCTACATATTGGCAATGCTATGTTCATCGCAGTTTATGCTAAGATGCTGAAACTAAATCTGTTCAATCTATTTTAAAAGGAGAATAACTTATTTTATTCTATTTCGTAAGCAATTTATATTATAGGATATATTACGTAAAATTATATCGATAATGAGGTTAGTGAAAGTACTCTATTATATAAGACACATTTAAAAATGTTTCAAAATAAAGATTCAAGGTTTATGAATTCGATGAATACTGAAAAAAGTTCTTAATGAATTTTGGATGCAGAATTGAAAAATTTGGTGTATTAAACATTGAGTGTTAAAAAGTATTTCCATAACTTGGCCAGGAATTTCAAAAACATTTTACATTATTGAATTAGCAACACAATTTGAGCTGTATTCTTTAAACGTGTATTAGTACAATTTGATTGAAGTGAATTCATAAAAGTTTAAATAAATTAATCCTTGGATTAGTGTCGTAAAATAATTCCAGCTTTTTTATGAATAAATCTTTCTTTTCTCATTTTTTTATTTTTTTTAAATATCTTTTAATTAAAGTAATTTTTTTAAGTGTATAATTATACAATCTTTAACATCTAATCCCCATAATCTTTGACTGTTTCAAATAGCCATTTATTGCTTATAAATTGAATGTCTTTTACTTTGTAATGATATTTACAAGTAAATTATCTAAAATCCTGGTTTTTCAAAAATCTCATAATAAGTATTTAGCAAATTACTAATTACGTTACTAAAATGAATGAAAACATATTAATAAATGAATGTTATTCACGTGTTTAACATAAAGTAATTTTATTTTAGGTATGGTTTCAAAACCGAAGGGCAAAATGGAGGAAACGTGAACCACCGAGAAAAAACAATTATCTACAAACAGGTATTTAATTTGCATATTATTTTTTGAAAAAAGTATTAAATATTATTTTTTTATGTTAAATAATTACTTTAAAATTCATTAATTCATTTAATAATTATTTAAAATTCATTAATTCATTTAATAATTATTTAAAATTCAGCCACTAAGTGGCGCAGTTGGTTTGTCGGCGGCCTTCTGAGCCAAAGTCTACTGGTTCGATCCCCGGCCCAGACATCGGATTTTCGGGATGCAGAAAATCCTCAGCGGCCATGTCGTATGATTATGCGGCATATGAAAGATCGCTGGAGTGCCTTATTGGCTCTTGGCATTTCCGGCAAAATTAAAACTCCGAGTGCACTTTAGCATCCAAAGTAGAGTCTCGATGCTGCCATCTAGTGTGGCAGAAACTAGACGTCCAAATTAACATGGCCAACGGTATCTCACCCATTGTGGGGGTCCTGAAAGAGTGGATACCACTTCTGGAGAACGCACTAGGTCTGCTCATCGGGAAGACTGATTGTGCAGCTCATAGGAAATAAAATTAAAAAATTATTTAAAAATTTATTTAAGAACGCGTATTAACATACAATATTTTATTAGTTTTTAAAGATTGATTAATATATTTTTTTTCAATTAAAAACATTTAAAAAAAACATTTCGTTCAATTTTCCTTTTATTGCCTAAATTATCATTCAAAAACTGTTAAGAAATCGCAAAACATATTTTTAAATAAATAATAAGTGTGGAATACAGCTAAATTTCGAATTTTCATGGTTGTAGTGAAATGGAAATATTGAGAGCGAGAGAAAGAGAGAGAGAATTATTTAAAAATTACGTCAATAAATATTGTCTTTTTTCAAATAAAAGAATTAACAGGAGTATTAGTAAAATTTGAAATACGTAATATTACTAATAATGAATAAATATTTAATTTTTTTAAAATAGTTGTGGCAGTAAATGGATTATGATTATATAACTGATGTATATAAAGAATTTTCATACATAATAACGAAAAATGCATTAAATTATTAATCCATTATTCTATCTAATTTGTTAAAAAAAATTGCTAATAATGATAAATAATTGTAAGAATCTGATTTATATCCAATTCTTTTTCTTAAAATTTAATTCGTTTTGTTAAGGAATTTCACTTTAATATTTTATTTGCTTTTTCAAAAGTAAAAGCCTTATTTCGTTGAAATTTCGATTTAACACATTTCTGTTAACATTGTGTATGCATTTTTTTCAACAAATGTAAATTAATTATAGTTTCGATTAAAAAAAAAATAATGATCTAAATAGAGGAAGAAAATATTTAATATGCTTTATACACATAATATTTTAAATAAATTCGTGATCATTACCTATCTTAAAACTATATTGAGAAGCAATTTAATTTCAAAACATCACATTTGTTAATGGTGGCTAAAAGGTGTTTATGACTCACGCATTAATATATTATAATATTTAGCTTATAATGTTTGTTTCATTTTTTACTGAAAATTAAATATTTTTTTTTTTTCTTGCAGCCACCTCAACTTCAATGACAAAAACCTTCGCCAACACCACTCCTTTACCATCCTTGTCTGCAAACATAGACAGCGGATGGGCTAGTTTCACCAGCAATCCTTACGAGTTTGGCTTCCAAAATGCTCTTGCAACATCCCCTTACAGCGGATTCTCGACAAATCCTCATAGCAATTTATCCACGTCCTCCGCCACAACCGGATTCTACGGTGGAATGATTTCGCAGGGCGATCCTCTTTTACCGTCTCTAACCTCCACTCGATCCGATTTGCATCACAATTCCGTTCTTAATAGGTCGCCAAGTCCACCTATGGAAAATATCTCATCACGTTCGTATGGCGGAAGTCCAAACAATTCTGGCGACAAAAAACTCAGTGGACTTGTTGGACTTGATGCAGCTGATGTTGATCCTCATCGCTTGACTTCCCTTCCACCACTTATGCTCAAAAGTAAGGACAATTCCGTGTCACCATTACCGTCCCTAGATTTCTTTACTTAGGCTTGCAAAATTCTTTGCATGTTCTTGAACTGCGCAAAATCAATCTACATAAACAAGGCATGAAACTGTTTAGAAATTGCATTTAAGATGTATGGTGTAAAAAAAAGTGTTGTAATGTACGGTGCAAAAAAAGCAACGGTGACACAATTCCGTGTCACCATTACCGTCACTAGATTTCTTTACTTCGATTTGCAGAATTCTTTGCATGCTGTTGAACTGAGTGCAATTAATCTACATAAAGAAGGCATGAAACTGTTTAGAAATTGCATTTAAGATGTATGGTGTAAAAAAGAATTTTGTAATTACGGTGCAAAAAAAGTAATGGTGGCACAACTCCGTGTCACCATTACCGTCACTAGATTTCTTTACTTCGATTTGCAGAATTCTTTGCATGCTGTTGTATTGAGTACAATTAATCTACATAAAGAAGGCATGAAACTGTTTAGAAATTGCATTTAAGATGTATGGTGTAAAAACAATTTTGTAATTACGGTGCAAAAAAAGCAACGGTGACACAATTCCGTGTCACCATTACCGTCACTAGATTTCTTTACTTCGATTTGCAGAATTCTTTGCATGTTGTTGAATTGAGTGCAATTAATCTACATAAAGAAGGCATGAAACTGTTTAGAGATTACCTTTGAAAATGTATGGTGTAAAAAAAGTGTTGTATTGTATGGTGTAAAAAAAGTAATGGTGACACAATTCCGTGTCACCATCTCCGTCACTTGATTTCTTTGTTTAGGCTTGCAGAACTTTTGACATGTTCTTGAACAATGTAAAATTCAACTTCGCAAAGAAGACATGAAACTGTTTACATTACATATGAAATTTGTAGTGCAAAAATAAAGTGGTATTTTCAAGCCGTACGTATTAAAATGAAGTGTAACTTAGAACAGGAAAATGTGTGGGCTAAAAATGTATGAAACATTTTTACAGTATGTACAGCATTTTTACACCGTGTAAAATATTTTGCAATTGTATACAATGCGTATTAAAAAGGGAGGTATCAGAAATGTCATCGATAAGTCATATTACCTTTCATTTCAAATCATTTAGGTTTAAAAATACCTAAATATTTTCTTGCTAATGATGATGAAAAAGACTTTTTTTTAAAATTTCGTTTATTTAGCTTTTTTTCTTGACCGGGAAGATAATTTTCATCTTCTTTTAAATTTTCCGTTTGTTCCTCTTTTATTTAATTACTACATTCGTACTGGATATAGCGGCATATTATAAAATTTGACGAGAATTTGAACAAATTAATTATGATATTTTCTCTGCGATTTCAAAAATAAATATATTTTCTTAATGAAAGAAAATAGGTTCAATTATTTTTTACAAATTTTTTAATAGGTTTAATTATTTTTCTAGAAAATTTAGATTATAAAAAGTTATTTAAAAGTGTCACGTGCAGGTACTTCTTTATAAGTAAATTAGTTGATGGAATAATAAATTTACCTATATTGAAATTATTTTTAAAAAAATTTATAAAATTTTATTTGGGAACTTGAATAAGATTATTTAAAATAAAGATAAAGTAGTTCTTAGAAGGCAAAAAAGAAGATAAAGGTATCTCATTTTTTCAAATAATAAACTAAAACTCATTTTAACGAAAATCATTTTTTATCAAAGCATAAAATCTTATATAAGCATTGTCATCGTTCAAGAAAATCAACAAAGTGTTTTTACTGATTGTACATAGTTTGAAAATTTAGCGTAAGTATATCTTTCAAATTAAAATTTCGAAAAATATTATTTGTCTAGTTTTTCTCTTTTGTGCTATATCAATAAAAGTTTTATAGTCATAAAAATTAAATATTAAGACATTTGTACAGATGTAATATCATATGTATTATGTACTGCAAATCGCAATTGGCAACACCATAGTGCCTTAAACATGGTTTTACACTAAAATAACTTTTTTACGTGTTTTTCGCTCAATTGTGTTGTAAATACAAATTTTGTCTTTTAAAAAGTTGAACGTTAATTTTTATTGTACTTTGAATTGTTCCAACATTTATGCAAACTTTGTATAAAGTTTAAATTGTAACAAAATTCTCGATTATTACTTCATGTTTGTACTCTTTATATAATAAAAGTATGAGTTTTTAATGGTTTTGTAGTTTTTGTCTGGTTTAATATCATGATTTTTAGGACCCGCTCTAAGAATTTCAAATTATTGGCCAGTAAATTTGCAAATATCAAACGTATTCACCAATTTCCGAAAGTTTTCGCCAAATACAAACCTTAATAATGTTTTATTATTAATTTCTTTCCCCATAGAATATTTTACCGTAGATTTTAGCCGACTTATATTACTTAGACCTAATTCTAATTGGTTATGAGGCGCATCTACCGAAAATTACTATAATCGAATAAAAAATACTAATTTGATTAGAAAAATTCCTATTGACGTAGTTTTGAGGATCGAGTTAAATTATATTTTTCTTTCCAGTGGAAAAAAAATCATTCGCCAAAACACAATTTTAATTGCCAAATTTAAGATTTTATCGCATTTGGCGAGGTAGCGAATGCTTAGCGCGGACCCTAGGTTTTTATTATTGCAAGTAAGAAAACAATGCGAAAAAAAAAAACTTTTTATCAAATTTTGTTTAGTAAAAATTGATCAAAATTGTTTTACAGATCATTAAACACAACATCCTATTAATGATGCAGTGTAATTTTAGATATATAGATATAGATAGTATTTTTTATTAATTTAAATACCAAGAAAAAAAAACAACGATGAAATTTTCTTAAGAATGTATGTTTCTTCATATATACTATTCTTCAAGGTTTATACTTCCACAGTTGTCTCCAGAATATTCAAATTAATATAATGAAACATTAAACAGGTGGGAAAACTTTATATTTTCCAATACAACTTAAAAAAAACTTTAAAAAAAATGAATGAATAATAATAATTAGGGGCATGCAGCTATATTTAAATATTTTACGTTTATGCTATATATTCTTTTATCCAAATCAATTTAAACGTGTCCAGTTAAATATTTTAAATTCATTACAAAGGAATTATTTAAATCAACATGTTATAGATTATATACGTTATACATTTTCATAACATGAAAAGTGATAAATAATCTAGAAACGCAAGACGAAAATCATCTTTTTATGGTTTTCTGCTTCTTTTTGAAATCATATTTTTTTTTTCACCTTTTTTTTAAAAAATAAACATAAAATACTAGAATACATTCAAAGGAAAAGTTTATGCTGACAAATTATTGCTAATTTTGGATAAAAAGTACACTGTAAAAACTTCAGTATCAAATTATTCTAAAAGTACCGACATTTAGAGTGCCGATATTTTTCTCCCCATAATATCCATGTTTTACTGGAATGTGTAACGGAACAAAAAATCTTAAATACAGTAATGACATTTTTACAGTCTTAATTACCGTGAAATCACTAAATTACTGTAATTAAATAATTATTACTGTAAAAATTACGGTATAGTATTTTAAGGAAAGAAAAGGATTTTACGGATGATGCACAGTGCATGCTTTCAATATTAGGTAAGATGTATACAATACTGGAATTGTAAACTATTCAATACTACAATAATGATTTGATTCGGATTTACAAGAATAATGTGAAAATAGATTAATAAAACTTAGTAAGATAATTTTAAATAATTGAAACAAGTTTACAATTGTTATTATAAAATAATTCAAATATATTTCCATTTCAAAATTAATAAGTTTTTAAATTTCATTATAAATTTTAAAGTAATACTTTTATCATTTGATTGTAACAAGTACCTAAATTTGATGAAAAATTTAACTAGTTTTTGATTACTTTTGTAAGAAAATTATCAAAATATTATGTTTATTCTAATATAAATTCGAAATTTAAATTTTATCATATGATATGTTTTGTTTTTAAACATAATGCGAATTCAAAAGCATTTTCCTCTTATAGAAATTTTTATTCGCAATTTTTAAACGTTTCTAAACAAAATAATAACAAATCTATTGGTTTATTTTCCGAATATATTGATATCAATAAAAAAAAAAAATTTATTCTTTTTAAATCTTGCAGAAAATATATCCGTCATAAAAGAAAATTTTATTGTAATTATAGTCTATATTAACTAAAAATCAATTTATAATGAATTTTACCAGAGAAATTGGGAATATTATTGAATTGATCAAAGAGAAACAAAACCTTGAGTAAAACAGTGCAGTTTAACTGTTTAATCAAACGATTTAAAAGTAATTGAAACCTTAAACCACTAAAAAGGTAAAATTACAAAATTAACTTTCGGTTTAAGCAGGGATACTACCTTTAAAACGTCCTTTTTTTATAGAAAACTTGAAATAGCATATTTAAAACCAATAGGTAATGTACTCTTCTGACTATTAATGTATAATAATGTTTAAATATTACGTAAAATAAAACTATTGAGAAAAATAAGAACAAAAAAAATTTCCTCATTGAATATTGCAATTTAGATATTTTTTACTTAGATAAAAAGATAAGAATAACCTCTTTTTGTATAGGTAATATCTTTAGATAATTTTACTTATGTCTCACATTTATTTAACTTTTGTGGCAACATAATTTCTCCCACTGTTTATAACTATGAATTAACCTTTTTCTAAGAAATACCTTAAAATAATTTTATTTGTTGCATTCATTTTTTAAACTTTTGTTCCAACATAGTAACTCCGGTTGTTAATAACTGCCGGAGTTATAAACTCTTTTTGCTTAAGAAATACCTTTAGATAATTTTATTTATTTAACTTTTTTGCCAGCATAATAACTCCGACTGTTTCTAAAAGAAATAGCATTCTGTATACAGAATACTCAAAAATAAGGCCACATTGCTGTAATGTTCTCTAAATTTGCATTAGCTTTAAATAATAAAAATACTGTTATTTTTAATTGCAATTTAATTCTATTAAAATCTTTAAAACTGTGTTATGACAATAATAACCATCACAACTAGAATATCGAGCGTTTCCATTCGGGACTAAACTGCCATATGAAGAACTCGCGTTAAAACAATATTGAGAGCAGTGCTCTAATCATTCGATATTGTTCGGCAACTATAAATCTAGTTATAACATTTCGTTCACATTTTTATAACTAGTAACTAGTTCACATTGTTATAACTAGTTACATCAGATGTTTAAACATTTATATCGAAGAATGTAACTATTTAATTCATCGATTCATAATTTGATCATTTTTTAGTATATAACAAAAAAAAAAAAATTTCAAATATATAAAAGAAATAATCAAGTTTGAAAAATAATTCTTGAGATGATATATAATTAGCTCAAAATTAATCAATGCACGTGTACACGTGTATTTCGTTATAACATTTCGTTCGTATTCGATGTTTAAACATTTATATCGAAGAATATAACTATTTAAACGTCGATTCCTAATTTAATCATTTTTTGTATTTAAAAAAAATTTCAAGTATGAAAAAAAAAACATTTAAGATTATTTATAATTAGCTCAAAATTAATCAATACATGTGTATACATTAGAATTCCTAAATCATTCGATATTGTTCAACAACTATAAATTTATTTATAATATTTTCTTCTAAGCCTATGTTTCAACAGTTATTTAGGAGAACATAACTGTCTAAACATCAATTCCTATTTTGTACATTTTTCGCAAAGTATATATATAAAAAAAAAAAAAAAAAATCAGATGATATATAATTAGCTCAAGATCACCCAATACAAGTGTATACGTGGAAGAAGGATAAGTTCGAATTCCTAAATCACTCGATATTGTTCGACAACCATAAATTTCATTATCATTTTTTCATATGTGCAGCTGCAGAGAGAAAGAAAGAAGGTTCGAAGGAAAGATATCATGTGATTGGTGCGTCATATGGATTCCTCTGCTTTGTTCTTTTACGCCATTTTTATTTTTATAGGCTACGAGAAGATGATTGGTGGCGACTCATTGCCTCCACTAATCAAATATAATTGAGGAAGTCGGTGCTACACTAATTCTCCGTTAGCTCTCTCATCAACTCTTGAAACAGAATAGACAAATGGGTTGCCGCAACGGAAAAAAAAATATTCAAGTCTGCATTCATGAAATCGTCGCCAAAGTCAGAATGCCTTTCACCATGGCATATAGCTGAAAATAATAATATGTAATTATGTTCGAATGCCAATGTATTTTGAAGATACTTTTAGATAAAAAATGATTAAAAAAAATTCTTTTTATAGTTATGTTAAAGTTAGGAGAATCTAAGTACGAGTCAACAAAACTATTAAAACTTTTCAAGAGCTATTCGTTTTATGAATCACTATCAAATCATGAATGATTAAAAGCGATTGAAAACGATTAAAAAATTCTTTTATAGGAATGGTCAAGTTAGGAGAATCTACTTACAATTCAAAACTGTAAAGCACTCTCCAAAAATATTCGCTTCATGAATAATGATCAAATTATGAATTATCAAAAGTTATTAAAAATCTTTTTATAGTTATGTCAAAGTTAGGAGAAACTTCGTACAAGTCAACAAAACTATCAAAACTTTTAAAAATTTATTCGTTTCATGAATTACGATTAAATCATGAATGGTCAAAGATTAAAAAAAATCTTTTTATGGTTAAAGTTAAGACAATCTAGGTACAATTCAAATCGCTGCTTTATAACATTAGTTTGCAAAAATTGAAATAAACGTTCTCAAAACATTTCTTAAAAATAGGCCGTTACAAACTATATAAAATTTCATATTATTACTATTAATCAGGCCATAAATTTTCCATTACAGATTCATCATACAAATAGTTCGTAGTAGGCCCAGCAAAAAACAATCGCTTTTGACCCGCTTTTGCTCCTGCCGGCCTCGAATAAAAAAGTATAAAATTTTTTGCTGCATTTTCTATTAATAATGCTGACTACAATTGTTTTCAATGCATTTTAAATGCTATTTTTTTGTCCTTCTATAATTTAATACAATAATAATTAAGTTATTAATAGAATTTTCATCATAGTTTTATAAATTATAAAATTGTTAATGATTTATTAAACTTTCATCTTTCATTTGACAGTAATGTAAATTTACTAGTATTTTTTATACCTTTAACGCTGAAGAAAAAGAGAAAATAATCATTTTATGAAGATTATGTTCGATGAATCTTCTACTGCAGTAATCTTTCAGAAACGAATCTTTCACAAAACTTCTAAATCTGTATAAAAAAAAAAAATAAAAAAAATGAAAAAAAAATTATGATTTTATTCTATATATAAAACTATATCAAGAAAACTCACTTACAGCAAATTACATCTATTCATACAAATTATCATACACCAACAAAATACTCAAACGCATCTCTTACAATAAGTGTTAAAAAATAATAAACATCATTCAATATTTGTAGTTTTTATAAAAGTTTGAAAAAATGGCAATGTTTTCTTTTAAAGTTGATCATCTTTCTAGTGTCATGTTCAATAAATATATTTTAGAGCAATTATTTTCAACTTACAATTTTTATTTCAAACTCTTTTCGTTTTATATACATTTGCACCAGTTTTTGTTTTGGAAGTGGTAACAAGGCTATATATATATATATATATACGAGTATATATATATATATATATATATATATATATATATATATATATATATATATATATATATATATATACATATATATATATATACTCGTATATATATATATATATATTGTGTTTATATTTTTCCGTTGAAAATGTCAAATTTAGCTCTCAAAAATTTTGAATTGCTTATTAAAGAATATTTTGTTGACTCAAACTGTTTCGATTTGCATAATTTCATTCTAAATCGCTAATTTAAAATTGTTCTTTAGAGAATTATTTTAAAAATATGTCTTTTACAAAATCTTTTGCTGTAAAATACCTGTTTGTTCTCTCATAAAGTACTACATTAAAGAAAAATGGGTGACATATCAAAATACTTTATGAGTACAGAAATACTTTGTACGTTGTGTTGCACATGAAACTGCGGAATAATATGTTACATGATAGAATTTTGATTCGAATTATTTTATTCTATAGAGGAAGTCAAAAATTGAAGATTAGAAAACGATCCCGAAAATGAATTCATTTTCTGAGAAAAAAAATTTTTTTTTTCGCTTTCTCTTTATTATTATGTAAAGAAGAAATATGTAGCATATCAAAACACTTCCTGATACAGCAATTATATTATACAGATATTATACAGCAATATTTTGCAAGTTGTAAGATTTTTGTCTAGATATATGCGGTATAATATAGTATACGTTTGAATTTTCATTTGTATTATTTTATTTTACAACGCAAGTTAAAAAGTGAAAATCAAAAAGGGATTTTGAAACTGTGTCATTTTAACAATGAGAAATCTCAGTTGGTTAATTTGTCATTTTTTAAAAATTTATAGACACATTAAATTTATATTCAAGACACTTGAATGACACTATGAATAGCAAACTATTTTACAGAAATATTTTGTAAAATGTGCAAAAGATACAGAAGAAGAATTTTTTTTATTTGAAATTATTTTTTCTTGTATTATTTTATTCTGTACCTCAGGCTTAAAATTGAAAATTAAATAAGAAAAAAAAATCGATTGCAAAAATTTATAATTTATAGAACGGTTTGTTGTTGTGTTCATTTTATCTCTTAAATATTCGTTCATTTTTTTGTTTTTGAATTAATATTTCTTTAAAAATATGTTATAATAAAGAGACTTAATGATGAACAGCATAGAATCTACAACGAAAATCCTGAATCTAATTTTAACAACCAATGCACAGAAAATATAAATTCATTATTCTTTCTGTAGATAAGTATTAGATAATAAAATCTCGAATATAAATTGATAGAATTTATTAAAATTACCTGCTTTATTAAATCCAAACGAATGGGATAAAAAAAAAACCATTTATCTGAAATTACTTCCGACATTTTAAATATGTCTTCATTTTATATTTTCAAATTAATGTTTCTCTGAAAATATGTAGTACACAAAAAGACTTAATGAGCAGCAAACTATTCTACAACAAAATTCTGAAGCTAATTTTAGCACAGCAAATATAAATTCCTTATTTTTTCATTAGCTAAGCATTCAATGATAAAATCTCGAATATAAATTGATCGAATTTATTAAATTACTTGCTTTATTAAATACAAACGAGATGGATAAAAAACAAACCAATCTACCACATCATTAAAATCAATTTTAACTGAATTACGTATCTTTTATTAATGTTGATCTATCTGCATGGCTCTGATATTTTTTAAGTGCGATTAAATGAAAGCAAATTGACTTAAATGAGGGGAGTATTTGACAAAGCTATTCAGATGTCTGATGAAAGTGTCACTTTTAATTCGGAATGAAAGAGTCCTATAAAAATCTTAACAAATCAGGCACTTAATTAAATTCAGAGACAATTATTTCACATCTAAGTTGTCGCCAAACGAGCAATGTATGCCGCTATCCGGTAACACCCAATTTCTTGAATCAAAAATAAATTAAATAATCGGTTTCGTCTCTACACTTACGGATCATCATTCTCTTACAGCCCCGCATTTTTCTATGTGCCAATAAGAGCCCGCCAAACTTCCGTTCTGTTGAGTGACGTCACGGAACAAAATATTGTTAAGAAAAAATATATATTTTTATGTTCTGGAGAATAAAAGGTCAGAGAGAGAGTTTTAGATTAGCTCCAAGGAAAAAGAAAAAAAAATGAAAGAAAAGAAAATGAGGAATGTTTGAGAGATAAGTTGTTTTCAGTTGGTTTAAGTTGGTTCTAAATTAAATGACAATCATCAATTTTTAAATCTTACAAAATAATCAAACTACATTTAGTATTTCAATATGTTATTCATATAGTATTTCCAAATCCTATAAGAATTTGCAATACAAATATTTTCGCAGTTTTTTAAAATGAAATTAATCTTGTTATTTCTTATTTTGTTCAATCAACGAAGTTGCTCAAAGAACTTTTTTCAATTAACTTTGCTCAAAGTGATACTTATAAAATAATAATAATTATTATTTTTTTCAAATGCTTGTATTTTATTTCTATTCTGTTTTAGACAATTGAAACTATTGAACAAAAACCAAATAATTGATTTCGTGAAACTCATAATAGTTAGAGAATAAAAAAAACATCTTACAATATGCTCGGTTGCAAAAATGTTTTCTTTTCTTTTTGTTGGAAAATTTTTAGATAGTTGTTTTATCACTATTTAATTTAAAACTAAAGAACTGAGAATACTTATTTCCATTTCTGTATGTGCAGAGTATAATTTCTGTAAAAAAATATTTTTCTCATTGAAATAAAATTTTAAAATGAAATTAAATGAAAATGCAAATAAAAGAATTGTCTTTCTAAAAGAATCGGTTTAATGCATCTAGTTGATTCAAAAAATAATATAATAAAATAATACATTTCTTACTTATTGTTAAGAGTAAAAAATATCATCGAATTTAGTAATAAAATTATTTCTTGTACGCTATCACCTACCCCAAGCAAATCCCAAACAATAACAGAACAACAGGGTGAAAGAATGCTTTATTCTGATTTATTATTATTATTATTGTTGTTATTTTAATATGAATGAAGAGTAATCGGCTTTAATATGAGTAATCGCCTCATCAGTTTATTTTAAATTAAGAAGCTTTTCATAAAAAAAAGTAGAAATATAGAAATATATTCATCATTTCCATAGTACAGAGTAAAAATTCCGGATTAAATTTCGGTAAAAAGTACCGGCACTCAGGCTGCAGGTATCTTTTACTGTAAAATCTATTTTTATCGAAATATATTACTGAATAAAAAAAATTTATATAGCGTAATTTTTACAGTAATAATTACAGTATAATCACGGAATCATTCTAATTAAATAAATATAACAGTGAAATTCACGGTATATTTTACGGATAATACACCTAAAGTGCCAATGCTTTAAACCGTTATTTGACCTGGAATTTTTCGCAGTGCATTTGACTCTTTTCTCAATAAATTTTATAAAAATGAAACAAAATTTTCAGTTAGAATTTCAATAATTTTACAAGCTTATACTTGTGCCTCTTTGCACGTTCGAACTCGACGCCAATATTCATGAATCACTATTTATTCGACAAATTGACAACGGTTTTGTAGCTGTTTTATCTATAAATAAATCTCTTCTGATTGATGAATTTTTTGAACAATTTTCAAATTTGGAAGATTCATATTTTAAAGATATTATTAAAACCTAATCTATCTAGGAAATGAAGGTGTAGATTTTATTTTAGAAATTATTTAATAGATAAAAATTTTAATTTCAGTAGCAATATTTTAAGAGCCTCAATTGCAGATGCCAGTTTATAAGAGTCTTGTTAAAGAACCATAAAAATTTATCTCCATATCAAAATTTAAAAATGCGTTGCACCCATTTTCATACAAAATCCTGAAAGAGATTTTTGTAAATTAAATATCAAAAGAAGTTAGTTTAGAATAGAAATTGTTCATTAATTTTTATAAATATTAATCCATAAAAACTTGCATTTTCCCATTAAAAAAAACTATTTAGAAACATTGGTCAGTTTAAAAACATTTATATAAAATTGGTTTCAATGAACATTCCATTCCTTTTTTTTTATTTGGAGGGGTGGTACTTTAAATCATTATATGAAAAGATTTTCAATAATTGCTAACAATAAAAAAAGTTGCATAACAACTTTTTTGCACTTTTTGGAAGCTTTGTGAATATTTGTATGAAGACAAAATAAAGTATTGAACATAAAACTAAGATAGATAAATTTTTAGATCGTCAATTTTGGCGATTTGGGAAATTTTCAATTATTTCAATGGCTGCCACTTTATCAATCGGTCCAATTCTTTGTCAAATCAGTTGTCAATTTTAGATGAAATAAGATTATTAATATTCATAAATATGATTATGAATTATTATCATAAGTCGAAAGTAATTTATTGGAGCAACAAGTAGGTTCTCATTTCATTTTGATTTCAATAATAAGAAAAGTATAAATTTTAGTAATAGCCATGTTTTATTAATACTAATTGAATGAACCGTGATAATAACACAATGGGAATGTGTGGGGCGTTGCCCGGTATTCCTTACGTTTAGGTAGAGGGCAGTTACCTGGTATTTCATAAACTAATGTTAGTTATATTTATTTATTCATTTATTTATTATTATTATTTATTTATTTATTATTATTATTATTATTTTAATGACAAAAAAAAAAAGGTTGAATTAATATTTGTGTTTCTCTGCATTAAAAAAACGTAAGGGCCAACGCCGATGTTTTGGGTGTTCAACTTAACATTACATTTCGTTTTTTTTTTTTTTAAAAACTATAACACGTGTAATTAATTTGTGTAGAAAAGTGGGTAGAAATTGCGTGCAATGGAATAAAAAAAATGAGATTTGATAATTAATTCGAGAATTATTCATTGTTAAACTTATCAAAAATATATCATGTGGGCTGGTTTTCAGGCTGCAGGATTGCCACTACATAATTGAAACTTGACATTCTGAAAGGGCCATATTTGTTTTGGAACTTAACACAAAGATTTTTTTGAAATTCTAATTTGTTTGAAAGTTATTGCAATTTAAAGTCCTTTTTTTTTTGCAAATTTTTTCTCACTTTTTTTTGTTGCTTTACGTTACATTTTGCTTTGCTGTTCGAACCCTATAAGACTTAGAAGCTTGAAAATATAAAGCTGTGTAGAAAAATGTACAAAGAGTTCGATGAAATTTAAAAAAAAAATTGCTTAATTAAAATTAAAAATTTGTTCTAAAATTATTACTGTTAAACTTGTATTAAAAATTAACCTTGTCAGTCCTTCAACTATCTGCTGAAATGCCGTAACCCAGTTTAAATTTGACGAGCTGATAGGACCATTTTGAATTATAATCTCAACAAGAGTTTTTTTTTCTTTCGAAATTTTTATTTGATCAATTATTGTGGTTTTAAGTGCTTTTTTCCTTAAAAAAAAATACTTATACATTGTTGTCGAAAAATTTATTTTGACTTATTATAAATTTAAACTTATTGTCAAAAAAAAATATCATAATAATAATTTAAAAAAAAAAATTAAAAAAAATAAGAGAAAGATTAGATGTTAACCAGAGTTATATGTTACCATTTCCTTAGAAACTTTTAAAAATATAAAGACTGAAGTGAAATAAAAACTGTGTCCATGGTGGACTGTTATATAATATGGGGTTATAATTATATATTACTTCTTATATATTACATCTCATTATGCTGCACATTATGTATTCCTTTGTTTAATTTTTTTTCTCCACTTCAGTTGATTATTTTAAGTAATCCAGCTATCTTTTTTTTTTTTTTTTTTGTTGCGATTAACATAATAATGAAATCCGCTTACAGAAAACTATAATAATTATATACTTTATAAACAAAATTATCTTTTTTTTTTGTATCGACTTTTAAGATAGATTATGGGGGGGGGAGACTGTTTTTCTTTCGATCAGTCCATTTTTACTACGTAATAACTCTCTGGAGTAGTCGATTTCTATCTTATTGATTTGTCTGCTGTTTGTCTAAGATAGGTACTCTGCCAGACTTTCGTCTGGAGCTGTGGCGGTGACTATGATAACGCGTTATGATTATTTCAAGTAGGGGTGCGGGGTCCCTCTTTAGGACTGGTTTCGGCCAGAGAAAAGGGGACCTCTTTCTTCGGTCTATTGTCCCTACCCTCCCTAAAATGCCTTCTTCTTGTTTCCATAGCACCAGACTGCCGCAGACTTTGTGGCGGGCAGAGTACCTACCTTAGACAAACAGTAAACTTAGTAATCCACAAAATGCAACATTCAAATCTTAAATTTTATGAAAAAAGGACAAATGCCATTCTTCCCTCTTGATTTTCCATGCCTAGAGTAAAAAAATTCTAGCGAATCTAGTGAAAATACCGTACTGTATAGTAAAAACAATGTTGATAAAAAAAACAACAACATAATGTTGGGAATGCAATCAAAATATACTGTATTTAAAACTTTCATGTGGCAACGGTTTCCGTTTTTATGGCTTAATGAAAATTCTGGCTATCAACAATATAGTTCTTATTACCACTCATTTAATAAAAATACAAAACTGATAAATAATTTTATAGAACAAATAGTTTTTATGCCAGGTGGCTCTAAGGAATTATGATAAAATTACCCAATTTTACCCCATTTACCAAATTTTAACACACATTATAAAACTATGTTTTATGACAAATTTTAACAAAATCATTACCAAAGCGCTTTGGTAAAAATTTCTGTGCTTTCTGGCGTTCTTAGAAAGACATAAATGTGGTAAATAAATATTACTGTAAAAATCACGGTATAAAATTTTACGGTAAAAATTGATATTACTGATGATGCACGCAAAGTGCCGGTACTTTATACCGTACTTTTAACCAGAATTTTTCCCCGAGTGGAACTATCACCTAATGTTTCTATATGTAAGTTCGAATAATGTAAAGTATCACATAATGTTATAATAATATATGTATGTTTCCATATGTTCTATTTTGTAATATCTCTATATTGTTTTATTTTAATTGTAATAGAAGGAGAAAATTGTTTTTTTGTTTACTCTATCTAGATGTTTTTGTTATCATTGTGCCGATAACTATTACTCATTGTTTGGTACCGTTAGAGATTATAACATTTTAAGATGAATGAATCCAGGTGTTGTTGCAACTCGGGTTGTTGATACATTTTTTTTTATCAATTTTATAAACATTAAGCATATTTAATTTAAATGGATAATTAAATAACTTGCTCTTCTCAATTATTGTTTCCCCTTTTATGCGTAATACTTAATTTTTAGTAGAAATTCGAAAAAAAAAAAAAAAATCTGTTCCTCATTATTACTTAAAATAAACTTTCGAAAAACTTTCTAGTTTTGGAGTAGTGAGCAACTAAAAAGAACTATAGAAAGATGTCATCGTTCTAAAATGAAATCTGTGCTGAAATATATAAAACTCTTGCATTTATTACAATCCAATTTTTGTATGACTGTTTCAGAGACAAGTGGAAAGAACGGAAAAGTCGGAAACGGAAGACAACTCTCAGGGAATGAGTAGACATCATTTCAAATAGATATTTGGTGTGGGGAGGGGAGTAGTTTAGATAGAAGGATGAGTTGCTGACGGCTTCGGAGGTCGCGTGTAGAGCATCTGTTTCGGGATCAAGGATCGAAGTGGGGGAGGCGGTGAATAAGAATATAATATCGTCCTCAAATTTGAAGTTCTCTTTTAGATCATTATAATATGTATCTTTGAGAAAACAATTATTAAGTGCCTTGGATAGCAATGAGGTTAAAATTTATATAATGTGCAGTATAATGGCTGTACACGGAAAAGGATTCCGTATCTAATTATGGTATACCTCTTTGGGTGCATCATCCACGACCCCCCATGAAAAAAAAAATCTGATGTACAGTAAGATATTAAACCGTATTTTTTCAGTTTATATTTATTAAATTAGAGTGATTCAGTGATTTTATTGTAATTATTACTGTAAAAATTACAGTATTTCAGATTTTTTGTTAAATAACACGTTTCGGTAAGTATGGATCTGACGATAAACAGCACCGGCACCTTAAGTGCCGGTATTATTATTTTGTGATTTCCGGTATTATTATTATTAAGTGACGGTATTATTAGCATTATTTTGTTAAAAATCTATAACAGTTTTTTTTCCATGCCTCACTTTATACATTTTAGCTTAGGTTAACATACATTTAGGTTAACATTTCTGTTAACAGCAGTACAGTCAATGAGTACGTCAATGAATATAATGCCTCGAGGCATTGTATACATTATCCGGCGTTTTTAATCAAAGTATGAAAAGTTTTAATTGGTAAAGTATGCCAACAATCAAAGTGCTGGTACTTTTTACCGTAGTTTTATAAGGAATTTTTTTTCTGTGTATAGCTATTTAAAATTGGGTAATTGGAAGGAGATCTTTTTGCTTTTCTTCTTTTTATAAATTACATATTCTTTTACTCAGTTCAAAAGTATGTAGATATCAATATTTTAGAAGATTAATATAAATAAGTGCACAAATCATCTAAGTTATAGTTTTTATATATATAATTATAGTTTTTTTTATGACAATACCTGTGACTGCAATAATAGAAATGGATACAAGAAATTAACGATTCATTTTAATGTTTATCATCAAAGTGAGGTTTGAATTGGTTGAAAAAAATATCAAAAATAATACAGTTATCGCAAGCTGTTACTTTTAGTTTAACAAGTCATTTATTGTTGTTTTATAATTTACAACTGAACAATAAGTGTTTGTTAGGTGTGCATAAGTGTTGACGAAGAACTGCATATGAAAGAGCAAAACAGTTTTTTGAATCATCTAACAAATTATCTAAGCATATATTTCGTTGCAATTGTAAAACAACAGAATAAAAATGGAACAATGTCTAATTTAGAGGTAACCATACCCTCTGCAGAGGATCAAATTTGAGATGACATCCTCAGAGATGTTTCCCAGATCATCTCCAATAGCCCATTTAGCAGCTCTACTGTGACGTAACTTAAGTAACTACCTAAATACATAAACTTTCCGTAACATACAAAACCAAACAAAAAATGAACATTTAATTGGAAATAAATCGATTTACAACATTTATTGTATTTGTATACCATCAACGTATCCCTATTAATAATCTTAATAATAATTTTTTTTTTTTTTTTTTTTTTTTTTTTTTTTTTTTTTAAGTAAAAAGAATTCTTTTTCCCAAATCTAGACTAATCTCAACTTTTATTTATACAAATATATGTTTTCACTCCTTTTTTTTTAAATTTAAAAGTTTTTTTAAGATTTATCCTCAATTATTATTAAATGACATTTTTTTAAATTTTTTAGTAGTCCCTTACGCATCGTGGTTTTTAGACTAAAATTACTAATCTATGACTGATGCCCACTTAACTGCTGAAGCATTACTCGGAGCTTTTAATCAGAGGCACCGACACGTGTAGTCTCCATAGCAAACTCTCCGCCACACTCTCCATTGAATTATATAGAGAGAGGGGGTCCTATTTAATCCCCCTTCCCCTAGTGTTCCCTTTCATCCTTTCCTTAGTTTTTATTTTTTTATTTTTATGGAGCAGTATAAATTACCTAAAAGTAGACGGTCGTATGGCGGAGCATTCTCATCGGAAATTTGAGCTTTATTCTAACTAATAATATATTAATTATAAATGCGCTGCTGATTATAATTAAGGGCAAAGTTCCCAAAAGAATATCATTTTTTTTTTTACAATAAACAAAAAAGAAGTCATAATATTACGTTCTATTGTTACGTTCTATATGGTTTTTAGAAGAATGAACTGATTTTTAGAAGAGTGAAGAGGCCAAAACATGTGGTACACACATGCATCTATGAATAAATAAATGACAGAATTTTTATTTTTTATTTTTTATTTTATTTTATTTTTATATATTTATTTATTTTAAAGATAACGTGCTTCCAAAAAGCATTTTTATTTTCAAGATAAGCTAGCATTTTAAAGAATCTCGATCTGAAAGCAAGGTGGAATTTTTTTAAAGCCTAACGAACATAATGCACAATTCGTTAAAAAATAATAATGATAAAAAAAAAAAAACATTACTCACAAAATAACTATTGATCTCATTAAATAAATAATCCCAAGAAACTGAAGCGGTAAGATATTATCTGATTAAAAACTTCATTCGCTTCAAATATATATAAATAAGAAACAAAGTCTTCCTGTTTGAGGTGCTCAAAAACAGACGCCTAAATTGGGTGCCTGTTTTTGAGAACTTGAAACAAGTAAATTGTTTTTTCCTATTTATATATTGTTGAAGAGAATAGCGAAGTGTTTTTAATCTGGTTATATTGGTCTCATTATCAGATTTTTATTGACCAATACCATCTTAGATAAGTTAATTTATGATTTTAGACGATAATAACGATTAAGTCACACAAAAAACACAAACTCATATATTTTAGTCGATGACCGTCGTTGAACGGCGAACCCAATTTTTTGGGTTTACGTCTACTAATGTTCACTCCGTAGCCTTGCAATTTTGAATCCAATCCAGAAGACAAGAGAACTCATGGCGAAAGTATTGGGAGAAATTTGCCTTTGCGGAGAACTTTATGATGGAACTAACCCGCATTTACGCTACATGGTGAGAAAAACCAAGAAAAACTTCCACGGTCAGGCTGACTGCAATGGGACTCTAACCTAAGATCCGTCTTTCTACTGAGGATATTTTACGTCAGCACTATGGTCGGTGCAAGCCGACAAAATTCGAATTGCGGAATTCGAATCGATCAGCCATCGCTGGGATTCGAACCTAGCTCACCTCATTGGAAGGCGAACGCTCTATCCCCTGAGCCACGACGATATTTTGATTTTAAAATCCCATTACAGTGGGCATCCACAATATAAAAGATATAGTAGCGATACTTCAGTCTGGAGGACAGCCGAAATTTCGGGAACCTTAATGCTTTTTCTATTTTTTCTTACTTCCCCTATAGAGCTAATTGCGAGATTCAAACTTATAAAAATATTTAAATAAATAAAACCTTAGCTCACATTTTGCGCCTTATTTTGCAAAAGAGTTTTTAATAAATATTTGCAATTATTTATTATATTGTTTCAAAATGATAAAGAAAAAAATTCTTCAAAAGCAGAAAAAGTTATTTATCCTATATTATAGTTACATAAGATATAAAACTATAGATATCTCATATTACTACAACGTAATATCTGTAGTATTATGAGAGATACAACTATAATATATAGATTATATTTTTATATTCCTAACTATATCTAGTATTGTAGCAGTATAGGGAGCAAACGTAGTAATTTTAAATTAATTTTAAATTATAAGTAATTACTACGTAATTTCAAATTGTGAAATTTTACTTTACTTTTATTTGTCACAAAATAATTCACAGATACCCTGAATCTCTATTTCTTAAGAACTATTCAACCAATTTACTTCAAATTTTAAATTTACGACTAAAAACTAATTGAATTAAAATGATGTTAAGGGATTTTACGCCTAAAGGTACAGTCTCGTCTATTCTGATTATATCATTAAATGGAAATTTGAAGAGAAAAAGTTAACTGTCAGTGAATTGAATTGATTGTATTCTATAGTTCAGAAAAAGTTTTCTAAAAAATTTATTTTAAGGTTCGATAGATCACTCCTGGGGAAAGAGAAATTTAATTTAATGTAAGAAATTTAATCTTCTTGAGAATTGGAAAATTGTTTTGCCTCTTAAGTATCGTGGACTTATGGAATATCTTTGCACCGAGAATAGATCTATGAATGACCGTGAACTTGTAATATCTATTTAATCAGGACTTATATTAGTATAAATATGTTCCAAGTGATTTATGCATTACGAATTTATTTGGATTCCTTTATTAATTCGTTAAATAAAACAATAGGTATAACAGCTGTCTGAGAAAAGGAATCTGATGGACATGGCTTTTATAAAAAGGCCATTTTTTAAAAGCTATGTTTCCATTTTCTTAGTCATGTATTTTCGGCTGTGTTCATCAGATTATGTCCATTTGTATTATCGTGACATGAGAACTTTATCCATATTGTCCATATTTAAAAATAGGCCTTTCAACACTGAAAAACAAACATTCATGTGGTAGTTTTTCCATATGGTTCATATGGTAACGGTTTACCGGAAACTCTAGTTTTTGAAATTACAGTTCTTATAACCACCCATTTAGTAAAAAAATTACAAACTGTAGTGTATATTTAGTCGAATAAATTTTATGGCATGATTTGAGGTATCATGTTAAAATTACCAAATTTGTTCTCCAAATTTTACCGCATATTATAAAACCATATTTTATTGTTCGTTTTACCAAAATCATTACCAAAGCTCTTTGATAAAAAAAAAATTACTGAGCTTTTTGGTATACCCATAGTGCCAGAAACACAGTAAATTTTACCTTATTCTGGTAGTTTTGATTACACTTTTTCCTCAGTGAAATTATGCCTTCATTTTAAAATGTGCAATTTGAGCTGTATTCCTTTTTTAAAATAAACATTTTGTACTGTATCCGTGCTTTGAAATTCAAATTATGTCGATTTATTTAATTACGCATATTGAGCTGTGTCCTAAACAAAAAGCTTCCTGATGATATTTTTCCTGTAATACTGTACATTTCACACCGAGAAAAATAAATATATGCCCAAATCAACCAGAATATGTCAAATCTACCGTATTTCCATCTATTCACCTTATTCTGGACCATGTTTCATGTTATCCGCGGTAGGAGGTAATATTTGTAGAGGTTGTTTCAACTTCCGGTATAAGATTCAGGTAGAAGAGTTTCTGCTGGTGTAAACCAAATTGCGTAAACCCGCATCTTAACGATCATGTAATTGCATATCAATTTAGGATAATTTCCCAAAGTACTATTTTTTATATCTTTATATGATATTTTAAAATATGAGGAACGCATATTTTCACAAAAAACACGGCACAAAAATTCAATTAAGAAAAACTAAGTATTCCGAGTATATACAAACAAATCCGGAGCGTCAAAAAAAAGAAATAGTCTCTTTAATGCTATGACGTCAGAGGAGGACCTCAAGACTTCCGGTAGCGTTTTTTTTAATTTTTTTTTAGGATAGATGGTGAATATGGGAACACAAAAAAACACGTTTATTTTTACAGAAGGTATTGATTTTAGTAAAATTAACAATTAAAATATTATTTTATAACATGTGTTAAAATATGATGAATGTGGTAAAATTTTCCTAATTTTATCATGATACCTTAGAGCATGACATAAGTTTGTATTGTCACGCTCTAAGGTATTATTAAGGTATATGTGTTATTGCAATGCAGTTTTGTATTTATAATAAAGGCTTGCCAATAGGAACTGCAATTTTGAAAATCAGAATCTCTGGTAAACCGTTACCATATGAACAGAAAAATTATCAAATGAATGGTTTAAATGCTGGATATTTTGGTTTTATGATCAAAATAATGCGGTTTATTTGTTATTATTATTAGAAATGTCTTTATTATAAAGTGCTGTAATTTTGCAGTATTTTCCGTATAACCTTTCAAAAGTAGTATTCTATATGAGTTTTTATTTTTGAGATGAGCTTAACTTGGTTTCCGTTAGCCACGAAAACCAACCACTCTTCTTCTTATTTTTACATTTTTTCTTAAATACACTCTTTGTTTTCTAAGTTGGTTTCTCATTTGTTGTTGTTATTTGTTATTATTATTAGAAATGTCTTTATTATAAAGTGCTGTAATTTTGCAGTATTTTCCGTATAACCTTTCAAAAGTAGTATTCTAAATGAGTTTTTATTTTTGAGATGAGCTTAACTTGGTTTCCGTTAGCCACGAAAACCAACCACTCTTCTTCTTATTTTTACATTTTTTCTTAAATACACTCTTTGTTTTCTAAGTTGGTTTCTCATTTGTTGTTGTTATTTGTTATTATTATTAGAAATGTCTTTATTATAAAGTGCTGTAATTCTGCAGTATTTTCCGTATAACCTTTCAAAAGTAGTATTCTAAATGAGTTTTTATTTTTGAGATGAGCTTAACTTGGTTTCCGTTAGCCACGAAAACCAACCACTCTTCTTCTTATTTTTAAATTTTTTTCTTAAATACACTCTTTTTTTTCTAAGTTGGTTTCTCATTTGTTGATTGGTGCCTGAAAACTTGTTACGAAATTTTCCAATCCGTGAATACTTTTACAAGATAAACGTTTTGTTTCATCAAAAATGAAAGTGAAAAAATAAATAAATAAAGTGCAATTATTTATTTTATATTTTTTTAATGGCAATTATAGAAACGTCAAGAAAATAATTGACGTTTGTGTAATTAAAAATACTGATACCAAGAAGATCATTGACGCAATCATAATTTTATCAATTATTTTCTTCTTTTGAATTATCTCTCAAACTTTAGGAGATGATTTGCTAACATTTTCATTAAAGAATAAAATATTTCTTCTACTTTACTAGGCATATTTAAAAATCAATAAAAGAAAACGTTTACAGAATTTTTGAACCCTGCAAAAGAGTTACGTCCCACCTAACTCGAATGGCTACGCCTCTCCTTGTTATTGAAACTCAATGAAGCTAGTCGTGTTCGGTCGAAAACTTCTTGTGTCTGAAAACAACCCATATCGCTCTGAAATTTCGATCTGTATTCATTAGTAATCGTATAATATTTTGAGCATACCTCAGGTTTAACATGAATAATTTATTTGGGAAACATGGAGGCAAAAAGAAAGTATTTAAAGTAGTTCTAAATCCTTTATCTAATAAAGTTTCTTTTTTTTATAATTCATGTTCATTATTAACTAGCTGAATGTTAAATAAATTATCCCAAAAAACTAAAGCGGTGAGATATTATTTCACCAGGAGTGAAAAAAAAATAAAAAATATTTTTTTATGCCAAGGACGTCTTTTTCATCAAGTAACTAGCTGATTTCCAAATCTTTTCGGAGTAAAAGAAAATATTTAATATTTACTGTTTGTTCTCCCTCTAAAATGAAACTTTGAATTTAAACAAAGTTTCTATGGCAACAAAAAAGACGGTGCTGCTAAGAAAAATAATTTATTTCCCCCAAACTTTGTTTAGATAGAGAGCAAAAAGGAACTTATTTTTTCGTTTAACTAAATAATCATGATAAATCGTATCATCCGCTTGACTCTACCTTTGCGAGTGGATACAGATTCAGTCTTTAAAAAAAGAGATCCCTTGTTCTTATGTAAAACTATGCGTTTATTCTTTTTGAATAAATAAACGGAAACTTTTAGTCTAATTGAATACATTTCATTTTATTTTTATTTATTTTGTTTTTAATTAAAAAAAAAAATGATAACGGAGCTTTTAGATTCCTTAAAATTTAACGTAGATTTTTGAAGAATTTAATACTAAAACTCTATCATCTCTGTGGAAGAAAAAAAATGTATATAAGTGAGAATAAAGAAATTGTGGGTAATTTCTAATATTCTGAAGGAGTGGCAGTTTTTTACAATATTTTTCGTTTTGCAATTCAGTTAATTGACTGCTATTAGTTAATAGTTCATCTGTAAAATTTCTAGGCTGATTTGTAAAACGAAATTAACAGTTTCATCTGGTTATACCCTTCTATTTAGCACTGCTGGCAACAATTGTAAGTAGTGGTGCTCATGATGCTGCCATCTACCGAAAAAGATTTTAACCATGCGTAGTTGTAAACTTTTTATGTGCGGTTTGTAAAGTATGTACCCCATATGTACCCCTTATGTACCCCTAAATGAAAACATTGTTTCAATGTATCAATTTGCAAGCAATTTAATAAAATTTTGAAACATCAAGCGAGTTTGCGAAACAAATTTAGAAAAACTCCCTTACCTGAAATTATAATAATTCCAAGTATCGATGCATGATCTTAAATAATATCAAGAACTATTAGCTAATTTTGAAGGAAAAATCAATAAGTTTATTTTTGAGTAGAATATACATTTGAAGAAAAATACCTCTTTATTTATTTATTTTAAATAGCGAACAAACTATAAAGATAGAGGCTTATGGTGCTGACATCTACTAGGAATAACTTGAAACAACTTTGTTTGCAAATATTTTGCACTTAGTTTTCGCAAAAGTGTAAAATTCAGTTTCCTTAAAAGATATTTTATTTTGCGTACAGTTTTTTCCATGGCATACAAAGACTAGACTTCGGTCAAGGTTTTTTCAATTGAACAAATTTTTGAATTAGCCTTACTACAGTCAAAGAAATAAATTTCAATGGTGTCGCCATCTGCAATCGAAATAACGAATCATGAACCGAAGCATGATTTATATTTAAGGGAAATTTTAATTTCATTTAACGAATTGCACGCTGGTAAAAAATTCAATATAAAGTTTAAAGCAAAATAAATATTGTTGTTTTTTTATGTGTCAATTTTAAAATATCGAATGTGTTACATTCAATGATTCGCAGTCATGGTATCACTATCAATAATATATATATATATATATATACACACTATATATATGCATATTACTGTACCAACAGAAGTTAACAATTTAGTCTTTCCTTTGTGCTATTGTGCGTCGTTGTATCGTATGGAATTAAAAAATTTAAATTTTCAAAACTATAAAAATTGAATGTATTTCTTTTCAACTATTTGAAAATTTGCATTGTATAAATGAAAATTATTTAGAATACTAATTAAAAATAAAACATCTGACTTTGAAAACAGGAATTATTCACTAATATCATTTAAAAAAAAATCCAATTACTTGATTAGAAATATTCATTATGAAATGACAAAAATTTAAATTTTGCTTAAAGAATAATGAGTTTTTTATAAATATGTTTTATATTAAACTGAAAAACTGAAAGTAAACTGAATAGTATAAATACTGAAGAGTATCAATGAATATTCAACATAAAAACTATATAGCAAAAAAATCAAGTAATTCAGTTCTTATATTGAATATTCATTGATTTTAATATAAAACATATTTATAAAAAACTCATTATTCTTTAGGCAAAATTTAAATTTTTGCCATTTCATAATTAATATTTTTAATCAAGTAATTGGATAAAATCTAACATAAGAATTATTTGAAATAAATTGAAATTTTTGATAATTCTTATATGTATTTAATAAATTATTTCTGAAACATAAAAATTTTAATTATATATATATACATAAATATAATAAAACTGAACTCTGGGGAGCATATGTTCCGGTTAGGTGGTCAGCCGAACTCGGAACACTCCCGTTGTTTAGTTCCCAACACCACCATGCTTGGTACACATTTATCGATCCTCCACAGGGATGAAAGGCTGAGTCAACCTTGCCCGGCCCGAGGATCGAACCCAGGGCCTGTGGCACGAGAGTTGGAGTCGCTACCAATCGGCCACCGGGCGGTCTTAGTTTTTATGTCGAATATTCATTGATTTTAATATAAAACATATTTATATAACACTCATTATTCTTTAAGGAAAATTTAAATTTTTGCCATTTCATAATGAATTTTTTTTAATCAAGTAATTGGGTTTATTTTTTAAATAATATTAGTGAATAATTCCTGTTTCAAAAATCAGATGTTTATTTTTAATTAGTATTCGAAATAATTTTCATTTATACAATGCAAATTTTCAAATATTTGAAAAGAAATAAATTCAACTTTTACACTTTTGAAAATTTAAATTTTTTAATTCCATACGATTTCTTTTTTTAAGAAAAACAAATAAATATTACTAAGTCAAAAAGCAGGTTTAATGAGAATTTTCTGACAAACTTTGACGCACAATAGCACAAAGGAAAGACTAAATTGTTAACTTCTGTTGGTACAGTAATACGCAAAACTTATTTCCCCTTGAAAATAAGTTAAAATTGGACAAAAAATAATGAAAGAAGAAAAAATAAAAGACTAAGATAAATTTTAAAAATATAAATAAAATATATATATAAATGTGTGATAATAAAAATTAATTTTGAAAAAAACAAACAAACATGAAAATAAGTTAAAGCAAATCATGAAGGTACTGGGCTTTTAAATACAAGCTACTCTCACCTATTTAAGCAATATTTTGCTTATTTAAGTATTGTTTTAATCTTATTATTACACAATGCTTAGTGAGACTGACGTGAAGCCTCTACTGTTAGAAATTTTGCAGCGCGTTGTACCATAATATTGTTTAAAATTATTACAATCCTAACGTGGAACTAAGATGAACAATATTATTGCACTTACTTATTTAAATTACATGTAACTTTTATTCAATTTATATAATTGCAGGAAATAATTTTAATTTATATGGTTAATCCCCATACAGTCGGGTCTACCGTGAGAGTTTTTTATGGTTTTCTTTTTTATTTTACTCAAATGTTTGTCAGTTTCATGAAAAAAATTCTAAACGTACGTTAGTTTGTTCCAATATTTGATCCATGAGTTCTCTTGTCTTCTGGTTTGGGTTCAAAATTACAAGAATGCGGGATTAAGTACTGATTGTCAAAAACTCAGAATTGGATTAGCTGTTCCAGCCAGGTTATAAAATAAAATTTATATGGTTGTAAACAATATGAACCGTATCTTACATCAAGGTACAGATATTATGGTCCAATATAGACCAAATTTTTCTGCTGGTGTAGTGAAGACATTTTTCTCACATGAAAGGTCATAGGTCATTCTTCCACTGCACGTAATACTAAAAATCAAAAAAAACAAACAAATTGTTTGATTATTTTTTTAAAAACTATGTAGTACTAGTAATTTTGAATAAATGTGTTGTGTCAGCATAGTTTTTAAATGATACGGGCTTTCAAGTTTTGTCATTGTTTATAAAAAACATAGCATCATTTTAAATTGTGGACGCATTTTAAGGGCATGTTGACTATAATTTGAGAGCTATGAAATACCAAAAATATAAAAACATCTGGCTCAGATTGAGATAATTATTAGGTACAAAATTTTCCTTAGTTCTTTTTCTTGTTTATGTGATGAAATGTTGCATTCGAAATTTCCAATAATTCCCGAAAAACTAAAGCACGAATGCTCAGAGCCCGCAGAAATTATCACGATATTGTCGCCGAAGGTAGTTTATGTTCAATCAATATCTTGGCCACTTTCTGATTCGATAGAATACTGAAATATTATTAAGAACTCTATGCTGGAGATAAACGCTAGTTACAGTCGTTCTCTGTCCGATACAAGTAGAGTTTATCGTGATATTACATAGAACTATAATTATGATATTATTTTGCTGAAGGGATTTGTTTTTATTTGATATTTTGACCGGTTTAAGGCTAGCTAAAATGCTCAAACTTTAACTAGACATTTATATTAAATGACTGCATAAGTTTTAATCGTTTTGTGAACAATTCAATCAGAATTCATTGCCATATTATCTCTAAGTAGAATTCATAACCAATCAAAAATGTGGCCTTTTACAGCTCTTTAGAATCTCAGAGTTCTGTGCTTGCGGACAGTACAAGTTCATTTGTTTCCAGACGGTGTTGCAAACAAAAATTTATCTTAGTTTTATCAACGATAATTAGAATGATTTTCTCTTTTTATTCGTAAAATGTAGATGAAAAACCTAGTTTTTAAAATGTTTATTCCATTTAATTTTTATCTTTCTTTTGAAGAAAGTTATTATTTTTCTTTTTTTTCTAGATTTTTATGATAATTTTATTTGAAGTTATACTCAGTGATTGAAAAAAGAGAAAATATTCTCTCGGCCCATATAACACTTTTCACTTTTAAATGTAAAATATTTTAAAAACATTCTCAATTATAAATGTCTGGGTCCTTGAAAAAAGTCTATATTACCATTCACAGGACTTAATGAAGGAGAACACAGATTCACACTCAAATAAAACAAATGCAACACATTCTTAAATATAAATGTCTTAGTTCCTTGAAAAAAAGGCTTAGTACTTGTCAGAAAAAACATGTTGGAATCGATTCGAATCACAAGGCAACATAATCAGGACATATGAAGAGCACATTTAATTCTAATGTTGAAACGAGTTCAATAACATTTCCTGTATCTCACCTATCGTGCTGATCTATCTGAAGATAATGAGAAAAATTTTAATGAAGTATAACTGCATTTATAGCCTTGTATCATATCATTAATGCAAATTATGAAATTCCAGGTAGAATATATTATATTTTTTAAGCGTTGAAACGCTTTCAGCTTTACATTTTGTTCAAATTGTGTCGGTTTTTTTTTAATCAACCTTTTTATGAACAATAATAAAGAAATATCTTAACAAAATCAGAAAAGATTTTTTTTGTGAATAATATCGAAACACAGGAAAGAGATATTACAATTATGCAATTTTTTACTTTCATTCCTAGAATTATATAAAGGAACTTAAAAAAAATATTATTCAAACACAGTTTTGTGATTTAGTACTAGTTTCATTTTCAAAATAAGGAAGTTATGACAATAATTATAAAATGTGGCGAATGGTGTGAAATAATAATATATTTTAAATAAACAATCCCGAGAAACTGAAGTAGTAATGTATAACTCGATTATAAACGCTTCAAAAAAAAGAAGAAGAAAATACAAATTGGAAACAACAGTCAACATCGAAAACATGCGCAAATTTTCAAGACTTGACAGACGTAAATTTAAAAAATTTTAATCTGCGTTAAAATTTTTGTTTGTTAGTTAAAACTTTTGTTTTTCCTCAATAACGTCTTTGTTTTTTCCCGATCTGTCAACAACAGTTGACTTATTGTCGACTGTTGTTTCCAATTTGCCTAATTTTAAAACGAATGAAGTTTAGTTTTTAATTAAGTAATAATAATTTACTTATTAAAACTCCTTATTTGTCAATCTGTTTGGGTGCAATTAAATGATAAGCAAGATTTTTCAACTTCATTGGACAAAAATATTCAGAAATATCGTAGTTTGATTTATACTTTAGTATTTTTGTGTCTTCCAGCACAATTTTTATTTATTACAATTTTTATCTAATATTTCTAAACTTTTTATCTATTACTGTTTAATTGTTTATTACACAATATTACAACATATTCTTGAAATTAAAACATTTATGAACATACATTTATAAAGCACGAGGACTCGGTCACAATGTATCTTTATCATTTTCATTGGCTGCTTTTATTACTGCAACTATATATTTCTCGTTAAAAATTTAAAAATCATTACAATCTCATTGGAAATCACGTGTATTTTGTTAGAAATCATCATTATCTACTTCTTTAATCACATTATCGTTCTCTTCTGTATTTTATGAACATTTATGAACATTCATTTATAAAGCACCGGGACTCGGTCACAATGTATCTTTATCATTTTACTACTCATTTACTCATTTTACCCCCATACTTTAATTTATCTTAATCATTTTCATTGGATATCTCTTTTACTGAAAAAATAAATTTTTCGATAGAAATTTGGACATCATGACAGTCTTTTTTTTAAAACTGGAAATCGTGTGTGCCTTCTTTTATAGAAATCATCGTCATCTACAATCTTATTTCTATACTTACATTATCGTTATTTTCTGCATTTAAATAATCTTTCATAATTTTTTTAGAAATTATTTTCATCCTCTTTATCTAAATTGCTGTTCATGTTCTTCATTATACATTGCTCATATCTTCTTCCTCAATGCACATAAACAACTTTGATAATTTTCGTTGAAATAATAATTTCATACATAGTATTTTCACCGTAATAAAAAATAACAAAAAAAAAAAAATCCATTTATTTTAACAAAAATGCAGATTTCCTCAAGAAGATTTCAATTTAGATCGAGAATGAAAACAAATTTTTACCAAGATGTTGTTGTCTACTCACATAAAACAAATGCTCGACCAGGCAGAATGAAAACAGGTGAGTATCATTTTTTTTTTATTGCATACTCCTCTTAAAGGCCAGAAAATGTGTAACACTTCTACGTATAATAATAAAATAATAGAGCTTATACATGTTTCACTAGTCTTTGTAGCCTCCCTTCTTAACAACAAAAACAAATAAACAGGATAAATATCCATAGTTCCAAGCTTTCATAACATAAACAGCTGCACTGTATAAAATTCCAGATCAAATTACGGTAAAAAATTTCTGCACTCAGGGAGCTGGTTCTTTTTACCGTAAAAACCATTTTTACCGGAAGATGTAACGGAGCAAAAAATCGGATATACCGTAAATTTTACACTAATAATTGCTGTAAAATCACTGTAATTATATGTATATTACTGTCAAAATTACTGTGTAACATTTTACTGAAAGGTAAAATGAGGCAAAAATGGATTTTACGGATAATGGACCCAAAGTGCCGATACTTCATACGGTAATTTGATCCAGAAATTTTTATAGTGCACTACAATTCATTTTTGTGATCACATCCTGTTTAAAATAATAAGAATACAATAATAATTTTATGCATTGTATAAAATAAAAATTTTATGGAATGCACAAAAGTCTCATTTGAATAGTGAGAATTTGAATAGTAGAATCTCACTTTCATTTTTGTTAATTTTGAAGTGGAGAGCCTTAAAGTCCTTTTAAAGTGTTGAAGTGAAGAATGTAAGCCTTTCAATCTTGTTTGATTTTTGGTGCATTGAGAAGCAATTTCTCTCCCGAACTCAACTGTCAAGGTGTGAAGACGGAGAGCGGGAATTCTATATATGCTTTTTATCCTTTGCATTTAATTTTTACAAATAAATTGATGATAGATATTTACTCTATTCGGCAATATTTTTCGATAAAAGCAAAATATAAAGTCATCCCTCAATCAGAATTTGAAATATAAAGAGTGTGGTACGTTAAATTCTCTGTTAACCTTTTCGATCAAAACTATGCAAATTCAATTCGGCGACCAACAGTTTTTAAAAGATATTTAAATAATAAACATAAATTTTTTTTAATAATAAACATCTTTATTTTTATGCAATTAACGCTAAAGAACATTTTTAGCGTCATCCAAACTTATCACCAGTTTAAACTGTAATAAAATAACTGTAATAATAGAACTGTTTTAAAAAATCTAAAAGCTAAGAAATATGCAGTTTTAGGTGACTTGCTCAAAGCCTCAAACCGCATCATTTTATTGCTTTAAATTTGCAAGGAAAAATTCACAGAATTTCTCAAAATTATCAAGCGCTATTTCACCTAATTTAATAAAACGACGCCTTCATTTTCCACCCTTTTTGAAAAGCATTGTGCTGTCTAATAATAACATACCATCAAATGTTTGTTATGTACTACAAAAAATATCGAGAAAACACAAATTAAAAATTTAACCTATATTTCAAGACGGCGAGAGTAGAGGCCTTTTAAATTTAGCAGTCTTTTATCTTTTAAATAAGCTGGTGAAAAACTAATTTTAGAATATGATAGAAATGAATTTCATGAACATGTAAGCGATGCTTTCAATCTTTTTAATTCGTAAAATCAGACAAACAAGATACAAGAACTTGCATACAAGTTTTTGAGGCTCACATAATAGGTGAAGCGCCTCTCAGCAAGATTCAAAAATGAACATTATTTTCCAGGTAAATGTATTTTTTTTAAACTTAACGCCTCTCTACTCTACGGGATCTGCAAGAGTATTAATTAACGCCACTGGATGCAGATTATTTTTAGAAAAATAACAATTTTTTGCCTTCAGTAATATCTATCAATTTTATTTTCAAATGGACAATTATTCAATTTTGATGCCAAACAAATTTTTGAACTAATACGTTTTCCTCGTTGATTTTTACTGCAAAGAAACCTCCAGAATTCTTCAAAAATAAATATCCGAAATACAGTTAATATTCAAAAGCAACGCCGTATCCCATTGTTAAGTAAAAGGAATAATTTATTCAAACAACTTTGACACAAAAAATACTCCTGCTACATAATAGCCTTCTTGTTAGAGAACAACCGACCAAAACAAAACGCTTTAGCCCTATCTAATTATTCAATCACTGTTTCTGGATCGAGCAAAGCTATTAAAACTCTTAACGTCTTGGTTTAAAATAGCAAAACAACGCCACCCTCCGCGATGGAATATTCCCGAATTAAGATTCAATAGAGCATATCGGCGAAGGTTATGTGTTCTTTCTCCCGAACAAATTACAGCTTCGAAACTGCTAAATTTTTCTATTTCTTCTTGCGACAAGTAAATATTGATGGTGTGCTGGATCTCCTTGACTGTCTACGTCCATGTTAGTGTCACATGACATGATAAACAACCTTAATATAATATGAATACATGTTTTCTTCTACGCAAGAGGTTTTATTTACCTGTCCACTTCTGTGACATTATATTTGAAATCATTAAGGTCATCAATGAGGCAAATGTGTAAAAGTTTTGCAATTCATTAGTCGCTTTCTTAAATTTAGTGTTCTAAGACCGAGGATTTTTGTGGATGACAGTTAAAGAACGCATAGTTTTCCTCTCTTTTGTATTCTTAGTTGTATTGCAAAACAAGATAAACAGGAATATTTTTTAGAACTGAAGAATAAATCATATTCAGACTTTGCCAGTTTGTCGAAAAAAGTTTTTTTTTTTTTTTTCTTCCTAAACTTGATTATGCGTTCAGATAATTTTCAATGACGGATAGTGCGTAGTATTCCTTTATAATGAACTAATTAAATGGATAATTATTTTTCATATATTTGTTGTTCCAAAGCGTTTATCGAGTTGTTTTTATATTGTCTTTTGTTCCTTATCAGGATCATTCTGGAAAATGTCGAGAAAAAAAAGGAAATGCTATATTTGCAGGTCTGTAGTTCATTTATGAAAAGCCGTTGTTTTTGAAAGGTTTTTCTAATGTCAACATTATATTTCATCAACATCAAGACCAGAAAAAATCTTTTCAAATGGTAAATTTCTGCAAACAAAAAGCTATAAATACAATTTTTATGGGGTTTTTTTTAGTTTATACTCTCAATGCAGTGCTTTCAAACGCACAATAAAAAAATAAAAAATAAAAAAAATTAAAAAAAAAAAAAAAAATAGAGAGAGAGAGAGAGAAGTTTTTTTTTTTTTTTTACCTAAATCTTGTTCTACGTAATAACTGCCAAAAATACATAAAAATTTACCATAAATGTTTAAATTGCAGACTTTTTAACGCATAAAAAAAAAAGAACATTAAACAAAATTATGAATCACTAAATGATAAAATATAGTATATTTTTTTCTTTAAAAAATGGAGAATTTTCCATTTTATATTTATTTATTTACTAAAATATGTATTTTAACAAAACTATCAACATGTTAGTATGAAATTTAATATGTTAACATGATTTGAAACTGAAAATAGAGTTTAAGGCAGAAAAACTGGGAACAGTCCTACTACGCAAACGTAAATGACATCACGTTATCTCAATAAGCTGTTAAAACGGTTTTATTGCTGTTGCCTGTTTTACATATACATAAAGACCTTCATACTGATTACAAAAACAACTTAAAATCCATATCAAGTTTCATAAAAGGACAAATTAGAGAAAGATTTCACAAACATACACGCAGGGTTACGGTGGGAATCTTCCACAATACAGTTCACTTGGCGCATTGACTGACCAGGGGTCAAACGGTATCTAACCAAGTGTGATATAATGTCAGATAGGGAAAAAATGTGAGAAACAGAAATATTGGGGTGATTGTCGGACTCGTCAACAACAAGTGTAAAGTTATCATTGTTTACACATACAGACCATGCGTGAAATCAATTTTTTTTAAATTTTTATAGTTGGAGAAGCCCTTACAAATCCATTTTCTGAAGAATCAAAAATCAACTTCAACTCGAAGTATTAATATAAATTCATAAAAAGAACATTAATTAGAGAAACTAAAACTATTTATCCACCATAGACGAAATAAACTTATATACGCTTTATTGTGACGTAAAAGCAACGCATTTCCTAAAGTTTTTCCATGCTCTAGATATAGTAGAGCTTATTATTAACTTTAGTATTGATGTTGGAGACACTTTTAATGAAACAGATAGATGGGGGGGGGGGGAGATAACATTTTAAACTTTAGACAGCTTAATTTAAATAACTTAAACCATTTAATCCAAGGCTTTAATTTTGAAGTGATGGAAAAAGTAGCTTTATGGAAAAAGTGGCATGATAGATGTGTTCAAACTACTCTCTCACTGCATTTTATTTCATATTATATTTTATCAATTCTTGATACGGATACCTAAATCATAAATAAATTATGGTGGGTGAGGATATTTTTATTTGAATAGAGTCATGATGATTTTGAAACAATATTATCTACATAATCATAATACCTATATCACACCTAAATTAATAATACCTAATCATACCAATATCTATACCTAATGATACCTAATATTACCTGTACATAATAACAGCTAAAATACCAATACCCAGTGATACCTAAATCATAAATAAATTATGATGGCTTATGTTTTAATCTCAGAGAGTGATGATGTTTTTAAAACAATATTCTACCACAATATATGTTTTTGAAAAAGCGTAACTATTCTATAAAAAAGACCCTGGGCGCTAACCGGTTAAATTCGGTAGAGAGCTAAGAAACCAGAAAAAACTTTAAACCATCCTAATAATTAGGGTAACTCGATTCATAAATGTGTAAAAGATTGGCTGTCACCAATATTCACAAATGTTTAAAAGATTGGCTGTTTTTTTTCCGATTCTGTTGATGCCTTTATATATTCCGTCTAAAAAAAGCTGCATGCAGCTCTTTTTTTAATAACAATAATAATAAAAAAAAAAATACCACGTGTTACATATTGACTGCAAACACACGCTCTGTTTCTACCCTTAGAGATGCTAGAAAATTTGTTCCAGATCATCTATGCTCTAAGGGCATCATAGTTTGTTTTTCTGCCAACTCGTGAGATTAATTACTGATCCCTACTCTGTATTACTTACAAGTAGATATCACTAAATAAACAAACAATACTTTCAACTTATAAGCACCCTATTTATATCAATGAATTGTTATCTATTTGAAAAATATGAAGATTTATCTATGACAATCTAAAGTTTTAGTGATTTTCACTTTTCACACAGCAAATCAAAGTTAATTTTAAAATATTCAACTTGGAATAAATAATATTTATTTTAGGTCATATATATCATATATATCATATCTTATTGCCATCAAGGGACGATCATAATTCCAGAGAATAGTTCTTTCAAACTTGATTGTTCAAATAGTTTAATAGATCTGACGAATTTAAAATTTGCTAGTACTGGAATTAATGTAAACATATTTTAATAAATTTACATAAATTCTAGTACCTTCTAGTAAATTTTAATAAGATATTTTAATAAGATATTTTAATAAATTTATAAAATTTAAGTAGTACAGTGAGATAAAAAAAAACATTGTACCGATTAAATTTTGATCTATGATTTGATTTTAACAAATTGAATGACGACCATAGCAAGTAAATGATTAAAATATTTAATGTGGGTTACAATGATTAATTGTAGGTTATGTGGTAACAAAAAATGGTTAATATATTTTTCTAAAATTTTTTTTTGAATTAAATAATGTAATAAACAAACACAGCTTAGAGCACAGTACTGTAAAAAATACTTATAATAGCCAGCTGTAATAAAAAGAGCAATTATTTAAAAAAAATAATTAGTAACAGTAGTAATTTAAATTTTTTTTAAATAAAATTGTATTGAAAATTAAATAATGTAATAATAACAAATAGTTTAGAGTAACATGCTGTAAAAAAGGGGAAAAAAGTTTCTAATTGCCAGCAGCTGTAATAAAAAATAAAAACTACAAAAAATAATTACTTAGTGGTTTAAAATACTGAATGGTTTATGAAATTAAATAATGCAATAAAACATTTCATTAGTGACAAATATAGTCTAAAGCACCATAATGTAAGACAATTCGATTGAAAAATAATAATAAATTCTAATTGCTCCCGTAGATGATACCACTGTTCTAAATTTTTAATTATTTGTTGATATATGCCATTTCGGGATTCATACCCTCAATTTCAGCATGAGTATGCTGACGTGCAATTCCAACACGTTATGCGAGCAGAGTAAAAACCTTAGTGACCCCATTTTTTTGTCTGTTAAAATCGAAACTGAAAATTGTTGTCTAGACCCAGGAGACCCAGGATTTGAACCCCGGACTAGAGAACCATATCCTCAATATAATAACCACTGGTCTACAGAAATCGCATTACCAAATCAATTCCGCAGATTATTTCAGAGAATATTGGCAATGCATATGGGCCCTCTTGTGCTTTCATAATTCGTCTATAATTTTGCAACTTCTTGTTTTAGTGTTGTACGTTATAACAATATATCTGGCCAAATTTCCAATCTATAATTTAATATTTAGAGAAGCTGGGTGGCGCAGTTGGTTTGTCGTCGACCTTCTGAGCCCAAGTCGGCAAGTTCGATCCCCGGCACAGACTTTGGATTTTCAGGATGCAAAAAATCCTCAGCGGCCATGCCGTATGATTATGCGGCATGTAAAAGATCCCTGGAGTGCCTTATTGGCTCTTGGCATTTCCGACAAAATTAAATTCCTAGTATTCCTAAATAGAGTCTCGGTGCTGCTATCTAGTGTGACAGAAACTAGACGTCCAAATTAACATGGCCAACGGTATCTCACCCATTGTGGTGGTCCTGAAAGAGTGGATACCACTACTGGAGAACGCACTAGGTCTGCTCATCGGGAAGACTGATTGTGCAGCTCATAGGAAATAAAAAAAATATTTAGAGAAGCTATTGGCCATATTCAGAACAAGAACTTAACTCAAAGCTCCGACCCTTTTATTATAAGGAGAATATTGCAATTAAAATAAGGTCCCTTGTGGCCCTTTAAATCATCTATAATTTTTCCGCTTAGTGGGGCGCATGAGTATATAGCAACTAAAAATTTAGCCATGTTTGAAAATTATGGGTTAATATTAAGAGAAATTATAGGTCTTCTTTTATATTCAGAGAATATCTGAAATCTTAAGAATTTTTCTAAAATGCTGACACTTTCATTGTAAAGGGGATTATTGGTAACGACAAGACGATAAATTAAACTGCCACATAGAATGGCGGTGGAAGATTTTTACTACATTTAATGACTAAACGATTTTCTATTGAATGAGTGGCAATAAGAACTATAATTTTGAAAACAAGAATTTGCAATATACCGTTTCCGTATGAACGGAAAAATTACCACATGAGTGATTTAAATTTCGTACATTTAATGTACTGTTAAGTATGGTATTAATTTTTTATTAAAGGTATTCTATTCTGCCCCATCCTTTTCTACTAATTGACTCAAGTTGATTCAATCATTGATTTTTTGTAACTAATTTGCACTGAAATCAGTAAATGAATTTATTATAATTTATGTTGTGGTGTTGGATTTAAAAAAATGTGAATGTGAAGTTTCAGACTTGTATATTAAAGATCCTTATAATAATTGTTGAAAACTGAGCATTTTTAGGTTTTAAAAAGTAAATAAAAAACTTTTATTGAAGCATTGAAAGTATAAATTGTTAAAAGTTGTGTTCTGGGATAGTTTGCATTGAGAAAAAAGTATGGTCAAAATTATATCAGAATATGGTGAAATTTACTCTGTCGTTGCATTACCAAAAAGACCAAGAACCACGTAATTTTTTACCAAAGCGCTTACGTAATGATTTTTGTAACATTAACAATGAAATATTGTTTTATAATTCGTGATAAAATTTAGTAAATATGGTAATTTTATCATGATACCTTAGGGCGTGGCATGTAAAATCATTTATTCGGTTAAATTTACTTATAAGTTAACTAAAATTAGGTTTTTTTTTCTTAAAAAAAATTTAAAAAAATTAAAAAAACAGAAAACAATACAGTACGGCAATTTTTCTCCGTGTATTGGTCCATAAATTGCGCTGCGTATGGTTACATATGAAATAACAAATCGGATAAATGGCCTCCACAATTTTTCTGACACTTATAATTTCGAAGAATCGAAATTTTTAACTGCCATTTTGATTAAATGTAGATGAAATTTTTAAACACAACTTAGAAGCGTGCATTAAAATTATTTTTTTTTTTTTATATCGTGACAAAATAATTCGGAGCAGCAAAAAGATAAATGACACGATCAAGATTTTACTAAACGTTACTGAAATTTTGCCCAATATTAAAACGAGTAGCTCCTTCGAGTAGTGGTGTGTGATTTTAAGTGCCTTCTGTTTGGCAGTGAAAAAAGAAATAAAGAAACTAGTTTTAAAAATAAGTAGAAAAAAAAAGAAACAAATGATTCTGTGAACATTAAAGAAATAATATTTACATTTCTCTCTTCCCTCTTTTTTTTTTCTAGTAAAAGAAGTTAAATTACTATTCAAATAAGATCTTCATATAATTCCGAACGAGACCAATTTTTAGGGTGGTTGTTTGTTTTCCATTCGGGCTTCACCCATAATTAATGAGTTAAAATTTTTTGTCCTGTGTCTACCTAATTATTTATAATTCTATCTACCTTCACTTTCTTTGAGCCGTGATGGCTCAGGGGATAGAACGTTCGTAGGGTGAACCGCATTCGAATCTCAGCGATGGCTGGTGGATATGAGTTCTTAATCCGGCTTGCACCAACCATAGAGCTGACATGAAATATCCTCAGTGGTAGATGGATTATGGGTAAAAATCCTCTTGCCGTTAGACTAACCATGGAAGGTTTTCGGGGTTTTCTTCTCCGTGTAACGCAAATGCGGATTAGTGCCTTCAAAAAATCCTCCACGAAGGCAAATTTCTCAAAATTCTTGATCCAGGAGTTCCCTTGTCTCCTGAATCGGGTTCAAAACTACAAGGCTTTGGAGTCGAACATCAGTAGTCGTAAACCCAAAATTAGTTCGGCTGCTCTACGACGGTTATGTAATATCTACCATTACCTACTCAACTTAAAAGACAACTAAATACTTCGACTAATGTTTTTGAGAGCGAAAGTGTGCTTGACATTTGCTCACCTCGCAGTCAAAAATGAATTATTATTAGGTCGTTGACTTCATTGAAATAATTTACCGATAATTTGTGCCAGTTTACTTTTGCAAAGAGAAACTGAAGAATAATTATAGCTTAATTATCGAATAGTTAATTAAAATTAAATATATAAAATAATAGATACGGCTCCAATGACCTTTCACATACGCTATAATTTCCCCAAAGGCACATCGATTAGCACCGTGCTTTCATTACTAATGCACCCTTATAAAGCCAAAGGACAATTTTTTTTTTCAGGCGGTGTTCACTAAATTTTGTTTGTTACATTGATCCAGCCAACCATCTGACTTAGTCCATTGCTCATTGTAGGGCAGGCACACCACAAGCCTCGTGCATGGCATTTATGCACGGAGGGCATGTGGCCCCTTTCACTTATGGTCTTTCTCTTTTGAACCCACTTTCTCGCGAATTGCTCTTGTTTGTTCTTTTTTGGCACTGGTATCACTTGTTGTCACCTGATTTTTGAGATGAAACCCGAAGCAAAAGTGCTTCCACTACTTCCTCGTTCGGGCAATTATGACCTCGTTGTTGCTCCCTCAAATAATAAAAAAGATTTGTTCTTTTTTTTTTTTTGCTTTTTTTTTTTTGTTTTCTTGCGTGATCATGGAGGGCGGAAGTGTATTTGTTTCTGCTATTACCTGGATTTACAAATATTTTCCCCTAGGCTGAGATAGCAATGTTTACTTGTCTGAATACCTGTTGTTTCACGGTATATGTCAGTTATATTAAGAGTTATAAAAATGTCATTGATATATGAAGTAATAGGTTTTATGAGAACAGTGAATATTTTCTTTGGTTTACAGTAAAATAAAATAGACGAAAAAAGTAAATTTTTTTCCTTCAAAATTATACACATTCCTTTAATAAATTCACACAGTGAAAAAAAAAAATTAGTCATATTAGAAGTTACAGAAATTTCATTGATACATGAAGTAATAGGTTTTATGAGAACAGTGAATATTTTCTTTGGTTTACAGTTAAATAAAATAGACGAAAAAAGTAAATTTTTTTTCTTCAAAATTATACACATTCCTTTAATAAATTCACACAGTGAAAAAAAAAAGTTAGTTATATTAGAAGTTACAGAAATGTCATTGATACATGAAGTAATAGGTTTTATGAGAACAGTGAATATTTTCCTTGGTTTACAGTTAAATAAAATAGACGAAAAAAGTAAATTTTTTTTTCTTCAAAATTATACACATTCCTTTAATAAATTCACACAGTGAAAAAAAAAAGTTAGTCATATTAGAAGTTACAGAAATGTCATTGATACATGAAGTAATAGGTTTTATGAGAACAGTGAATATTTTCTTTGGTTTACAGTTAAATAAAATAGACGAAAAAAGTAAATTTTTTTTCTTCAAAATTATACACATTCCTTTAATAAATTCACACAGTGAAAAAAAAAAAGTTAGTCATATTAGAAGTTACAGAAATGTCATTGATACATGAAGTAATAGGTTTTATGAGAACAGTGAATATTTTCTTTGGTTTACAGTTAAATAAAATAGACGAAAAAAGTAAATTTTTTTTCTTCAAAATCATACACATTCCTTTAATAAATTCACACAGTGAAAAAAAAAAAGTTAGTCATATTAGAAGTTACAGAAATGTCATTGATACATGAAGTAATAGGTTTTATGAGAACAGTGAATATTTTCTTTGGTTTACAGTTAAATAAAATAGACGAAAAAAGTAAATTTTTTTTCTTCAAAATTATACACATTCCTTTAATAAATTCACACAGTGAAAAAAAAAAGTAAGTTATATTAGAAGTTACAGAAATGTCATTGATACAAGAAGTAATAGGTTTTATGAGAACAGTGAATATTTTCTTTGGTTTACAGTTAAATAAAATAGACGAAAAAAATAAATTTTTTTTCTTCAAAATTATACACATTCCTTTAATAAATTCACACAGTGAAAAAAAAAAGTTACTCATAGTTACAGAAATGTCATTGATACATGAAGTAATAGGTTTTATGAGAACAGTGAATATTTTCTTTGGTTTACAGTTAAATAAAATAGACGAAAAAAGTAAATTTTTTTTCTTCAAAATTATACACATTCCTTTAATAAATTCACACAGTGAAAAAAAAAAGTAAGTTATATTAGAAGTTACAGAAATGTCATTGATACAAGAAGTAATAGGTTTTATGAGAACAGTGAATATTTTCTTTGGTTTACAGTTAAATAAAATAGACGAAAAAAGTAAATTTTTTTTCTTCAAAATTATACACATTCCTTTAATAAATTCACACAGTGAAAAAAAAAAGTTAGTCATATTAGAAGTTACAGAAATGTCATTGATACATGAAGTAATAGGTTTTATGAGAACAGTGAATATTTTCTTTGGTTTACAGTTAAATAAAATAGACGAAAAAAGTAAATTTTTTTTCTTCAAAATTATACACATTCCTTTAATAAATTCACACAGTGAAAAAAAAAAGTAAGTTATATTAGAAGTTACAGAAATGTCATTGATACAAGAAGTAATAGGTTTTATGAGAACAGTGAATATTTTCTTTGGTTTACAGTAACATAAAATAGACAAAAAAAAGCTTTTTTTTTTTCAAATTTATACACATTCCTTTATTAAATTCCCAGCGCGAATAAAAATCAGCTATATTATGAATTACAGAAATTTCATTGACATTTAAAGTAATGGGTTTAATAAGAACGTAGAATATATGACCAAAAAAGGATTTTTCATATTCCTTTAGTAATTGAAAATTAATTTACATACCGAGAGAAAAAAAAGTACCAACAAAACTACCGAAATATGGAAAAATTTACATGTTTCTGACTCCAGGGAAACACCAAAAAGCTCGATAATTTTTGCCGAAGCGCTTCAGTTATCATTTTGGTAAAAATAATTATAAAATATTTTATAATAAGTGGTAAAATTTTGTAATTTTATCATGATATCTTAAAGCAGGAAATAGCAATTTTTTCGGCCATTGATCCCTAAATGACAAAGCTTCGTTTGGCGGAATCCCTAGACTTAATAAATAAATTTAATTAGCAATAGTAAAGATATTAATCAAAGAAAGGCTATTTACCTTTTGAAGAGATTTAATGATTGAAATTTTAATGCATTATTTTGAAAATATTTAATGAATGTATGAAGCATGAAATTCTTGCAGCTTATTGTTTTATAAATTTGGTTTTATGACAGAAATTTAAATCTAATTTCTAATTAATTGAAATTTAAATCTAGACCAATTTAGTGAATGCATAAACTGAGAATTAATGAGCTTTGGTATGGTTTTCGCTGAAATAAAAATGAAAAATTGAGAAAGTAAATGCCGAGAATAATAATCAGAAAAAAGAAACATACTTCTTCATTGTTATTTTCTTTTGATGCGAAATATGGATTAATTTCATAAATACATACCTTTTTTATCATGCATTTAATATATTGTTATTAGAAAATACGTTTTTTTTTAAATTTCACTTTTCTTTTTTTATAAGCATTTTAAATAAATAATTTAATTATAATAACCCATATATTAAATAAGTAATGGATAATTAATTAGTTATAAATTTAATGGCAGGTTTCGAAAATAGTAACAAATAAAAATATCCAAATTCTCGGAACCCCTGTGATCCTTATGCGGTACAAAATGAATAAATGAAAAACCTTACATTTTGGTTTTATTAACTAGAATTATATTTTTTCTTTTTGCCAGAAATGTCATTGCCATACAGTACGGTAATTTTTCAATGCGCATACTTCAATGTGAAAATAAGTATTAATTTTCATATTTTTTGTCTGTGTTATAGTTTAAATACTTAAATTAAAAACCAAATTATGGCACAGATAAAAATGCAGGCCAAATTATGAAACGTAATTTTATTTATAAATTTTTTGTTATGTATTTTTTTTTATCCATGTTGAGCTTACATAAAACTATGTCAAAGTTACAAAAATTTAAAGAAAAATTCAAATGTTGTGTTTGCATATATAATGTTTGCATATAAATGTTGCATATAACTGTTAAATGTTAAATGTTTGCATATAAAAGTTTGATTTCATATCTCAAAAAGAAAATTTTTCAAAAAAATACTTTTATGTGCTTACAATATTTTTTTTTGGAAACTATAAAAGTTTTTTATGTTTGATTTCAAAATCCATAATTATAAAATGTGTCATCATTTAAAATTTTTAGTCTATAGCTTAATCGAGAACATTTTTTAAAAATAATGTTTATATGAAAACAAAAATTGCTAAAAACACGTATTGCAACTGTTACTATACGAACTTCACAAAAAAAAAAACGTGCTTTATACTGGTAGATATAAATAAAATTTCCGCACTGAGAAAACAATTCTGGTAAAATTACTGTATTGAATGCTAATGATATTTCTGATAAAAAAAATACACAATTCTGGTTAATAAAAGCAAAATTACGTTATTTAAAAACCATTCATTTGAAGATTTTTCCATTAATTTGGTTTCAGGAAATGTTTTCAAAATTTCAAAAATTTTGCCATACTTTTTTTCTTAATGTGTCGTTTGATTTAGTAATGATTTTTGTTCATTTTTCTTCAATTGCAAAATGTATAACTTTCCTTTTTATTTTTAATCACATCACATTTTTAAAAAGTGTTTAGACGTAGATGCTGTTTCAGAATGTATTTCACAACATAAAAATACTTAATTTATGTAACAACATTTTTTTCTAAAAAATATTTTTAGTTAACAGTAGAATTAAAAAAAACAGCCGACATATTTCGCTTGTAAATCAACTTCTTCGCGTATATAAATGTAACATTCAAATTGAAACATTCAAACTATAAATATTTATAAAAACAAAAAATAATAAATACATTCTAAATAAATTTAAGGGTCTTCTACTTATAATTTATTATTTCCATTTAATTATTGTAGCGTATCCACCACTACAAAATTATAACTACAATTCACTAGTATATAAGACATGTTAACTCGACTCTATGTCGGGGTACCTTTTCATAGATGAAGGTTGACATTGTCTATAACTACACACTCCCCACATTGGTGACCCGGAGGTGATATGAACACGCCTACCTTGGCAGTAACGCCCACTTTGATATGAACACGCCTACATTGACAGTAACGCCTACTTCGATGGATGGTCCACATTGAATAGTTGACTTGCTACTTGTGACTGCGACATTATCCACCTCCTTGCACTGTTGCTACTCAGTCTCGATTAAACACAACGTCGGCCGACATGCACTCGACTGCTAAAGGCAGCACAGGAGCGACCATAACCGTGAACATAATACAGCTCTCACGATCAGCAAAAAGTACGGTGATCTTAATACAGCTCTCCCGGGTTCTCACAAAAACAGCAATGAATCAACTAGTGGTTTCCATTCATCGAATTCTATCACAAATATAATTCTGGTGGGGGAGTACTGTAGCGTATCCACCACTACAAAATTATAACTACAATTCACTAGTATATAAGACATGTTAACTCGACTCTATGTCGGAGTACCTTTTCATAGATGAAGGTTGACATTGTACACACTCCTCACAATTATTATTTTCATATTTTTTTTATTCATTATCCTTTCCTTGTTATTTGTAATTTTACAAAATCATTTAAATTTTTTTATTGTCATTTCTTATTTCACATTATAATTTCAAATGTTTCATTATTACTTGTTGCAGTTGTAGTTTATTTACGTCGCACTAGAGCTGCACTTTGGGTTATTGGCGACGTCATTATTACTTTCTTATCTTCATATCATAAGTATTTTTTTCAAATATAAGCGTTTATTCTTTTATGTATTTTTTTTTTCTTCCTTCATTCTTCTTCATATTCTTATTCTACTATTCTTATTCTTCTTATTCGTATTCTTATGCTTACTTACATTATAATATGATATTATAAAGTACTTTCAATGTTTATGTAGGACAATCATCTAAACAATATTGTGAAAAGGCTAGAATCCATAGTCTAACGTCTCTAAAAAACTATATAGGCTTATAATATGAAATAAGAAATTGGACAACATAAGTGTTGTCTGCTGCTCTACTTAGCTACAAAACGGTCCGATTGCTTTGAAACCACATAAAACATGTTAAGTAAGCGGATGTGAAAAAAACTTGAATTTATCACGTGTATACATTTCAGATGTTTTAGACTTGTGACTCAAAAACAATCATTTTGTGCTAAAAAGAATATAGGTTACAAAAAAAAAAGCTGCTTGACAATGTATAAAAAATATATATATTTATTTATTTAATTAAATGCATGAATTGACACTGTTTATTCATAAATAAGAAATAAATGTTCATGAATTATAAAACATTAAATTAATGTTGAATTTGATATGCGATTTTTTTTAATTGTGATAATGAGCTTTATTTTTAAGAATTTTAAGTTCCCGAAATTTTTTTTTTTTTAAATTCTATTCTTTTGTATGCGTTTTTATTTTTGTTTGGTATCTCGTTATTTCTAAGCTAATCATTATCCGCGTCGGTTAGTGAATGTGTGTGATACAAGAATACCAAGTTAAAGAAAAATTCTGCAATCAGCTTTAACGAATATGTACGCAGATAGAACACTGGTGTCTCTTTTATATATTTTTTTCTAACTATCTGATTACAATCAAAAATATATTTTCGTACTTTTTAATTATAAAGAAAACAATCAATTAATTACTAAAAAATCTCTTAGATTATCGGAGTTATATTTCTACTAAAATATAAAATCCGAAAACATGCAGTTTAAAATTTTTTTTTTTTTTTTTATGTTCAAAAAATTAACAATAATTCATTTTGCAAATTTAATAAACTTTAATGATTAATTATTGTTCCCATTAGATCCAAATAATTGCAAATTCGAAAAATTGTTGTTTGGAACTGAGTCGTGTTTTGAATATTTTTCCAGTAATGCAAAAAAGGACACCGAGGTTTCATGCTGTTCAAAAATGTTATTTTTTCTACTTATTTCGATTTCAATTCTTACAAAGTAACGAAAAAAGTAAAAAACATATGTTAAATAAAAATTCTGCGTCAAAGAGTTAAAAATTACAAATTTACAATGATGATAATTTATATGACATACAAATTTAAATAAAAATTCTACGTCAAAGAGTTAAAAATTATAAATTTACAATGATGATAATTTATATGGCATACAAATTTAAATAAAAATTCTGCGTCAAAGAGTTAAAAATTACAAATTTACAATGATGATAATTTATATGACATACAAATTTATTTGAAATTTATAGTAAACACTCATATCCTAAAACTAGGTCAACTTTTTTCAGATACTACTTTTGAAATATCATAAAACCTTTTTAATTTATAGATGTTAGGTTTTTGTTAATTGTAAAATAGTCTATGAATACTTTTAAAACTGTTTTATGTATGAATATAATTGAACTATATTTTAATAAATGCAAGAATTTTGTGTGAATAAATTGTAGGAGGTTTTCACTTAAATTTCATTAAAAATAGAAAAATGCACATACAAAATTTTATACAAATTAATAAACAAACTACTCAAATATATAATTATTTTATGCTAAACTGCCATCTCAAGTAATTTTATTTTGGTATCAGAAGCTATTTCAAAAAGAATCTGAATTCAAAACGGAATACATTAATAACTTTTGTTCCAAGGATCGGATTTTCATATATTAATCTTAGGAGTTTCAGGGAATGATTTTAAATATGCTACTTAATTAGTGTTATTTATCGATTAACCTAAAAAAATCAGGCACAAAAAACGTACTATCTCAGAGCAATCATATCTTTTTATAAACAGATTTGCACATCTAAGTCTTTAAAATAAGGGATGGTAACCGCAGTCTGGAATCAGTATAATAATCAAGGGTCGATAATCAAGGGTCAAGTTTTTGTGCAGTTCACCCTAATTCTAAAACTATTTAAGTGAGTCAAAATAATTTTGCACAAAATTATAACGATAGTAAATCCAATGATAATTGCAGGTAAAATAATTGTTTAAATTAGTAAAATAATTGTTTAATTGTTTATTATTTTTTAATTTTTAAGTAAGATTATTTCATTATCATTTCTATTTCACTATCTTATTTCAATTCGATTTCCGAAATCCTTTTCCGTTTCTACTGTAGTAAAATTATTTGCTTTAAAACATCTTTTGAAAGAATAAATACGTCTTCACAGTTTTTTTCCCCCGCTAATTAATAAATAAATAAACAAGTAAATAAATAAACAAACAAACAAACAAATAAATAAAAACTTAAAATACTATTATAATATGATGAAGCAAAATTTTTTTTGCCAAAGTCATAACTGCAAAGGACTACTGCTACGTTGTAACAGAGAGCATTTTGCATCTAGAGTTGCGACAAATAGTTTTAAAGTTTTTTATTTTATTTTATAACCATCGTTGACCCAATTTCGAGTTTACGCATACTAATACTCAACTCAGTAACTAGTAATTTTGAGGGAACTCCTGGCACAAGTATTGGGAGAAATTTGCTTCTGGGGAGGACTTTTTGATAGAACTAACTCACAATTGCGTTACAAGAAGAGCAAAACCGCGAAAACATATAATGATTAGCCTGACGGCAAGAGGACTCTAACTCATGATCCGCTTACCATTCACGATAATTTACGTCAGCTTTGTGGGTAAGGAAAATCGGTTGCTGAATTAGTATTGACCAGCCATCCGTGGGATTCGAATCTGGGTCACCTGATTGGCTCTATTCCCTGAGCCACCACGGTTTTATAAAAAAAAAAAAAAAAAAAAAAAAACAGTTTTAAATTGTCCGAAAGAGACAATGAAAGACAGTTTTCCTACGGGTCTTGAACATTTAAAATTATTGGTAATAAATTTACGTTATTACTATTAGGAATTTCCCATTTTAAGAAATCATTCTGATAATTAAGGGATGTGAGAGCTTAGAATTCTCATTCACACATCTTTTTAAAAAATATTGCGTATTTTTTCTGATGAGATAAGGGAATTTTTTTTTATTTAAAAACCATTTTTAAGAGAATTTGTAATTTGTGCCTAATTTTAAAAACATTTTTAAGTAATCAAACTCTAGGATTTAGTAAATATTTCTGAAAAGAGTTTCAATTTTGTAGGTAGTTTGGCTACAAAATCTTTATTAATAGTTCCTTAATTGGTTTTGAATGACATATTTTTTTTGATACATTTATTAACAAATTTAATTCAGTTTAACAAGAGTTATGCCCCCAAGGATTCGAATCAATCCAAATACTTACTTGCTATGATAAGATGAAGGAATTTTTATTTCAAGGACACCTTTGAGAGCATTTGTTTCGAATTTTGAGGATATTTTTACGTAATCAAAACTTAAATTTTAATAATTATTACTTTAAAAAGTCTTAGTTTGGTAGATAGTTCACTACAAAATTTTCTCTAATAACTCATTTATATGTTTTGCTGGACAAATTGTTGCACTTATTAACGATTTTATTTCAGTTTGTAGCAAAATTTTATGTTTCCAAGAACTCGAATAAATCCAAACACATACTTTTCTTGGCACGATAAAAGAATTTTTTTTTTTATTCTAAGCAGATCATTTGTTTTTAATTTTGAGGACATTTTTACGTAATAGAAACTTAAATTTTAATAATTATTACTTTAAAAAGTCTTAGTTCGGTAGATAGTTTACTACAAAATTTTCTCTAATAACTCATTTATATGTTTTGCTGGACAAATTGTTGCACTTATTAACGATTTTCTTTCAGTTTGTAGCAAAATTTTATGTTTCCAAGAACTCGAATAAATCCAAACACATACTTTTCTTGGCACGATAAAAGAATTTTTTTTTTTATTCTAAGCAGATCATTTGTTTTTAATTTTGAGGACATTTTTACGTAATAGAAACTTAAAGTTTTAGTAATTATTTCTTTAAAGTGCCTTAGTTTGGTAGAAGTTTGCTACAAAGTCTTCTCTTTCATGCATTTTGAAGGACAAATCGTTGTTTCATGCATTTATTAACAATTATACTTTAGTTTTTGAAAAAAAATTATGAATCGTCAAGGACTCGAATCAACCTAAATACGTATTTGTTGTGATAATCCTAAAACCCTTGCCAATTGAAACAAAAAACAAACAAGAAAAAGGTTATAAAATCCATAGCGGAAGCAATAAGGGAAAATTCCGCAACTGCGTTGAGTTGCTCAATTATAGTAACTGAGTTGCTCAATTATAGTAATTTGTCAGAAGTTACCGAATATCGAATGAAAAATAAATCTGATAATTGGTTGCCGTGTGAAAAAGGGGGGGGGGCAGTTAAAAGTTGCAAATAGGGACAGTGTATAAGAACTTAGGTTTCTTGAAGGCTAATAAAGTCTTAAATGATTTCTGGAGGTTTTTTAATTTGAATGTATGAAGAATTGTTTTTTTGAAAATTTAGGTCAGTCTGCTATTTATGAAATGTTTGACCGTGAGTTTAAGCACTGATTGGCAACGCTCTGCGGAACCCTTACTTCCTCAAACAGTTTTAAATACACTTAGTGGGCTTTTATTTAAGCAAAAATGGCAAGACCTTAACCTTGTAAGAGGAAAATAGTGAAGGATTTGGATAAATAGCGTTTATTGACAGCTATGATATTTACTAAATATATTCTATTTGGAGCCTAAATCAATTTTTAAAAAGGAATATACTTTAAAAAAAGAAAAAAGTGATTTTTAAAAATTGCTCAAAACTTTTGTAGTTTTGTAATTGGTTTTAGGCTAGTTTAGAACTTAATTTATTGCTTTATTTTTTTTTAAATTTATTTGTGAAAGCACTCTATTGTTGTTATATATTTTTATTAACTATTTTTTATTCACTATTTCTGTATAATACTTTTTAGCTAAGCAAAAATGACCAAGACCTTTACCTTTACCTTAGGAAAAAAGTGAAGGATTAGGCTAAATAGCATTTATTACAGCTGTGATATTTACTAAATGTTTGTTATTTGGAGAATAAATCACATTTTTAAAAGGAATATATTTTAAAAAAGGAAAGGAAAAAAAAACAAGAAAAAAAAGAAAGAGTTGCGAAATAATTTTGTAAAAAAATGTTTTTAGATTTTATTTATAGCTTTGTAAACTTTAATTTGATTTTTAAACTATTTTAATAAAAACACTGCACATTATTTTCATTAAATTAAATATGGCTTAACATCAACCTTGTAGGAAGAAAAAGTTAAAAATTTGAATAAATAGCACTTATTTATAGTTATGATATTTACTAAATGCTTACTTTTTGGAACCTAAATCAATTCTTAAAAAATTGATAGACTTAAAAAAATTAATTAAACTATTGTTGAATAATTTTGTAGAAAATGGTTTTGGTTTTAATTTACAACTTTATTTTTTTCTTTGTTCAATTTTTAAAAATACTTTTATAAAAGTGATCTACGTATTTTTTTTACTGATCTTTAAATGGTCAGACCTTAATCTTATAGGAATGAAAAAAATGAAGGATTTGGATGAATAGCGTTTATTTACAACTATACTGTTTACTAAATAGCGTTTATTTACTGCTATGATATTTATTAAATGTTTGCTATTTGGAAACTAAATCAGTTTTTATAAAAGTTACATACTTTATAAAATTTAACAATTGTTGAATAATTTTATAGAAAATGGTTTTAGACTTAATTTACAACTTTATATTTTTCTTTGTTTAGTTTTTAAAAATACTTTTATAAATAGTAAAATAGTAATCTGCTCATTCATTTTACTGACCTTTAAATGACCAGACCTTAATCTTATAGGAATGAAAAAAGTAAAGGATTTAGATCAATAGCGTTTATTTACAGCTATGATATTTACTAAATATTTATCTACAGCTATGATTTTTACCAAATGTTCACTATTTGGGACCTGAATCTGTCTTTTAAAAATAATATCCGTCAAAAAATGAAACACTTGTTGAATAATTGCGTCGTAAAAAGATTTTAGATTTACAATTTTATTTTTACATTTTTTTGATTTTTCAAATATTTTTATAAATGTGCTCTACGTGTTATTACCTACTTAAAAACGTAAATAAAAATGAAAGGAGCCTAACCTTGTAAAAAGAAAAAGTAAAGGATTTAATAGCATTTATTTAAACTATGATATTTTCTAAATGTTGGATAATTGGAACATAAATCAATTTTTAATAAGGAATGTATTATATAAAGTGAAAAAAAGATGTTGAATTTGTAAAAAAAAATGGTTTCAAACTTAATTTAGAACTTTTTCTTATTATTTTTATAAATAAAAATATTTTTATTAAAGAGCTCTACATATCGCTTAAGCAAAAATGGAAAACATTAAGCTTTGTTAGAAGAAAAAAGTGTAGGTTTTGACTAATTAGCCTTTATTTACAGCTATGATATTAACTAAATGTGTGCTATTTGGAACTTAAATTAATTTTTAAAAAGGAATATATCTTATAAACTGAAACAATTGTTGACGAATTTTGCAGGAAAATGGTCTTAGACTTAATTTACAACTTAAATCTGTTTCTTAGTTTGACTTTTAAAAATATTTTTATAAAAGTGCACTGCATATTATTTTTTACCTAAGCAAAAATAGCAAGACCTTATTCTTTGAAAGAGGAAAAAAGGGAAGGATTCGGCTAAATAACCTTTATTTACAGCTATGATATATTACAATAAATTTTTGCTATTTGGAACAGCTACAATATAATTAAATATGCACAATATATTTCTGTAAAGAATACAATTCTTTTTAAAAGGAAATATATTTAAGAAAATTTGAGTGAAATCGGTTAAATAATTCCTGAGAAATCGAATTTTTAAAACGCAATTATTTTAAAATTTGATTTCTCAGGAACTGTTCGACCGATTTCACTCAATTTTTTTATTTTACTATGTAAGATTATCTTATTTAACACGATGTCAAAAATTACTTACTTCACAATTCAAATTTTTTTCCGACTAATATACAATAAAAAATAATAAATATTTACTAAAATTGTTTTTGCATGATATTATATATTGATAAATGAATTTTATAATTATTGCAAAATGCTTAAGAAGTTCTCGACTTACATCGAAATACGCAAAAAGTAAAATTAATAATAAGGGGTCCAAACGCTAGACGGCTCTCCTGACCAAACTATTGGGACCATATTTCTAAGATTGCGGCTACCCCCTATATTTTCGGGGACAAAAATTCGAATCTGTTTAAAAAAAGGTGTGTTCATACAGAGAAAGTACATTTTGTGACAGATTTCGTGACTGATTTTGTTCCGCCCTAATTAATTGGCATATTTAAGGTCTCCCTCCTGAATTATTAAGAATGAGTCAGCGTTAAGATCCGATAATTAGATCAAAAGTTATTCTGGGGGGTCCATTTTTTATTTTGCGTACTCCACGTCATGTATCATATGATGTATGCATGTCATTTATTTATATGATACATGCATGTCGAGTATTAATGAAGACAACAGAAAATTGAAACAAACTGAGTTATATGCTAGATATATGTAAGTCATGTACTATATGACATATGCATGTTTTGTATTAAGGAAAACAACAGAAAACCTTTCTAATTCTTTAAGGAAGTCATGTATTAATGAAGAACACAGAAAACTACCGAGTCATATGCTAGATATATGTATGTCGTGGATTAATGAAGGCAACCGAATCATTTATAATTCTTTAAGTAAGTCGAGTATTAATAAAGACAACATTAAATTGAAACAAACTGAGATATATGCTAGACATATTGATGTCGGGTATTAATGAAGACAACAGAAAACTCTTATAATTCTTTAAGATTGTCGTGTATTAATGAAGTCATTAGAAAACTGAAACAGAAATATATTCTAGAAAGAAAATGAGAATGCTCATTCCATAGAATTATAGTTATTTGTTTTATTTATGTTTTGTAAAATGTTTAAAAGTTAATTCCTTAAAGAGTATTAATAAAGATAACAGAAAAAAGAGAAAAAAAAAATCAGAGAAATATGCGAGAAAAAAATTAGACTATTTATATCACAGAAAAATATATAAAATTTTCCACTTTAATGTTAGAATATAAAATGCATTTTTTTTTCAATGCATAACAAAAATGGCACTTTTTACGCAAACGGTTTTTTTCCTCGTGACCTCAAAATATTCAAAAACTGGTGAGACTGATGAGTTTATTGTTTTCTTTTATTATTTTTAATTGAATTTATAAAATTCGCTGTAATCGCTTAGTTATTTATTTTATTTAAGTTCTGTAAAATGTTAAGAAATTAATTCTTCAAGATTTTCTCTTTAATTCTTTTTCGCTAATACGAAAAGAATTGTTAATATTTTAAAAGCCTATATCTAAAGAAACACTCTAATTAAAAATAATTATCCATATTATGATTACTTATATTTTGATTTAATGAAAACGTTCGCAACAGAAAACCGAAACAAACTCTGAACTTCATTTTAGATATATGTATTAATGAGGACAATAGTATTCTATAGAAAGAAGAATATAATAGAATAGAATAGAATACACATGCTAGGTATACGTACGTCATGTATTATATGATCCATGTATGTCATTTAATGTATGATACGTGTGTATCGTGTATTAATGGGGACAAACGTGCATTTTAAAAAGTAAATTAGTATTTATTTTAATTTCTAACCGATGTTTGTTCTTCAATTTATTTCCATGATGAAAATAATACATATTTATATGGATGAGCAGCATTATTAAATATTTTCAACAAATCAAAGAACTAATACGGAAAAGCGTCATCTATTTACGGTGGAGTTTATCATTATGAAATTTTGCTTCTTCACAAATGCACAATCTGAAAAATTTAAAAATAATAACATAAATCCACCCTATCCAATATTAACTCAATAAATGTTTTTTTCAAATTTAGCAAATAACAACTCAGCTTTAAAACTGCAAAACACAAAGAATTATTAATTATTCATACTACAAACGGAAATGTACAAAATAAATTAAAATATGACAGCTTCATTAAATTATAAACTATGTAATGTCAATAATACAAATATACTGTATTAATATACTGTATCTCTAAATGAACAATAGTCTCCAATTTTTAGCAGATAAATCTTTAATTGATGCATACTTTTAATATTTGCATATATAAACAAAAATCTACCAAAAAGTGGAATTTCAAGTGAAAAAATTATATTATTACGTGTAGTAATTACAAAAATCATTAAATATATATCAAACAAAATTCTTTTGAAATGAATGGAGATAAAGCAAAAGATTATTTTGAAAAGCACGATTACAAGGAGATAAAAAAAGGAAATATAAAAAGGGGAGAAAAATCCCCTTCTTATTATTAAATTTTTTATTTTAATTTTGTCGTATTTTCCAAGTTCTCGCTTACTTGATGAATCCAAAGGATTCGGTTCTCTAAGATCTTCTAAGTTGAAAAATCGTTTCTTTCCAATTTCGATTCCCCCGGAATGTGCATGCGATAAATGCTATCTCAAAAGCATTGGCATTTAAAGAAAATTAATCCCTAGAGGGGGTATGGGATGTGATGTGGAGAGGGGAAGGAGGCGATTGAATGGGGGTGGAGCGGAAAGTAGGGAAAGGTTTTCAATTAGGACGCCTTCACCATTTCGGCATTTTCTGCTCAGAGCTTTCATATATTTTGCCTACTCAAACACATTTTTTTATCTATTTTTCCATCCCCTAAAATTATCTTGTTTTATATTAGATTAGTAATTTTTCATGATTTTTGCTTTTTAATCTTTGAGTTCAAAAAAAAAAAAAATTACTCGCTATATTTGCGATTTTTTGATTGCAACTTTTATAGTTGATGTTTTTCAAAAACTTTCGTTATTTGATTTTATTCAGTTAATCTGAATTAGGAAGCATTATGGATTATTCTGAAAGATTTGCGTCATTGATTAAATTATTCTAAAAATCAGATAATAATTAACAACATTCAGATAAGAAGTTACAAAATTATCTCTCCGGTATCAACAAAATAAAAAATTTTTAAGATTTCGGTTAACCAATTAGTTCATTTTGATAACTCTCTTCTGTTCAAACAGTAAAGTTTCTCATAAGTTCTAATGATACATCTAAATTGTGAAATAATTTTCAACGTTTAAGGATAAATATAGATTACAACGAAATTAGTTATTATACAGATTATCTAGTCTAGATTATATGCATAATATCTATAGGTTGATCTGTTCAAGTTCCAAAAAGTGTTTCAATTCTCATATTACCTAAATAACTTGCGAATTGCCTAAGTAATCTGCATATTGTTTACTGTGTGGACAATAATATATCATAATTATCATAATGTTATTCATTTATTTTGTATTTAAAGAATCAAGTTAATACAATCAAAGAGTCCAATTGAAAAGAAGTATACGAAGGATCCTGAAATATTATTAAATATTATGTCATTTATGGAAAATAACATAACGCTATTTATACAATAAAATATTTGATAGAATCAATCTCTCCTTACATAACTAATAGCGCTTTTGAACTTCAACGGTACGGAACCCGTGAAGGTGCATCAGTTAATCTTTCATTACGCCCCTTAACGGAATACCCTAGTAGAACTAATACCTACCTCTACATGTATTATTTATATATATGTTACCGGCAAAGTATGAAATCCGGCATTGTATAGAATGCCTAAAATTCGCCGGCAAAATATGAAATGGTTTATATTTCACACATTGCCTAGGTATTCTATAGAATGCCAAATGTTATTTAGGCAAAGTATGAAAAAACCGTCCCGGTGAGGTTATTATGTAAATGATGTGCATATTACTGTGAATGACTGAAATCGGTGGTTGTTGACTTTCACCGGTGAACGTTGACAATCAGATAGTCGCTTTGGTGAATGTCCGAAATATTTATTACATCCGATCTGATATTAATTTATTCGTGGATTTAATTACATTTGTTCGATATTTTAATACTTACTGACGATAGATTAGAAGAAACATCAGTGTTTTTAGTATCGGGCAAATATATACCGGGCAATGGCACATGACTTTAAAAAAAAAAACATCAGTTTCAGGGTAAACCGGGCAAATATATACCGGGCAGTGACACTGAGCCTCAAAAAAACATCAGTGAAGGATATACCGGGCAAATGTATACCGGGCAGTGGCACTTGACCTTAAAAAATATCAGTGTAGGGTATACCGGGCAAATGTATACCGGGCAGTGGCACTTGACCATAAAAACATCAGTGTAGGGAATACCGGGCAAATGTATACCGGGCAGTGGCACTGAACATTAAAAAACATCAGTGTAGGGTGTACCGGGCAAATGTATCCCGGGCAATGGCACTTAATTAGACCTAGTATGACTAGACCTTTGGTAAATGTCCGGTCTAGTTAAGTGCCACTGCCCGGTATACATTTGCCCGGTATATCCTACACTGATGTTTTTTTAAGGTTCAGTGCCACTGCCCGGTCTACCCTACACTGATGTTTTTTTAAGATCAAGTGCCATTGCCCGGTATACCCTACACTGATGTTTTCTTAAGGTCAAGTGCCATTTCCCGGTATATATTTGCTCGATTCTCCAAACACTGATATTTCTTCTAATCTATCGTCAGTAAGTATTAAAATATCGAATAAATGTAATTATATCCACGAATAAATTAATATCAAATCGGATGTAATAAGTATTTCGAACATTCACCAAAGCGACTGTGTGATTGTCAACATTCACCTGTGAAAGTCAACAACCACCGATTTCGGTCATTCACAGTAACATGCACATCATTTACATAATAACCTCATCAGGACGTTTATTTCATACTTTGCCTAAATAGCATTTGGCATTTTACAGAATGCCTAGGCATTTTATACAATGCCGGCGTTTCATACTTTGCCGGTAACATATATATATATATATATATATATATATATATATATAAAGTAATAAAAGCAAATAAAATTTTCTGCGAAAGGCACAAATTCGGAGTAATACGAAAATTATACGAAATTATACGAAATTATTTTAATAAATAATAATCATAAATATTTACGACTAGTGTTTCGTCTGAGCAGTACATTAGCGCATTCCTTTCATTATTGATTAGATTGAGGTTATTTTATCAACGTAGCAATGCTGCTTTTCCTTTAACTGCATTTTTCATTAGAATTTTCGACCATAATCGTGAAGTTGATTAATGACACATACGAAATGTATGTATTTTTTTAAGTAATTGACTTTTTAAGTTTTAAATTTGGGATTTATTTTTCTTTTAAGTGAGAAAAGTACTTGAAAAACTTCTATAAACTTTGAAAAATTTCGCTAAAAGTTCGAAAAATCTCTCCAATTGTAGTTTTTTTTTAAACCAAAATTTAGTTCTAATACCAAACAAATCACTTGAAAGAGTGGTTTTTAGTTCTAGTACCAAATCATGGAAAAGAGTTTTGTAAATAATTATTTTTATCCTTTAAAAAGGCTTAATTTGCTTTTTTCAATGCTTCTTTTAACATTATATATTCCAAACTCAGATGACCGTCTCAAAAAAAGGAATTACTGTAAATGTCACTTGAAACTCTGAAGAAATCGTTGACTTGTAAAAGAAATTTTTTTTAAAGAGATCATCAAGGAAAATTTGTTTTTTATTTCTCTCTCATTTTTACACATGAAAGAGAATTAATATTTCTCTTTCCTTAAAAAGAATTAAGAACATACATTTATATATTTATTTTAAGAAATCAGAATCACGAGGTTGATTAATGACACAGATAAAATGTATATATTTTTTAATTGATTAACTCATGTTTAACATTTGAGATCTTTTTTTCTTGATCAAGAAAATTATATCAAAAATCTCTCAAAACTGCAAAACTCAATCTCTCAAATCAAAAATCTCTCAAAAAACTCCAACTGAGAAGAGTTGTTTTTTTAACCGAATTTTAACTTTAGTGCCTAACAAAGTGAAAAAAATTGATAGCTATTTTTAACCCTTAAATAGGGCCTTAGGTTGTTTGTTCAAAAGTTACGTTGTGACATTAGTTAGCAAAAAACTTTAGATGGCAGCCTAAATAGGAAAATTTTAATAGAAAGGCAACGTTTCAATGTTTGATCTCTGAAGTGATGTTGACTTGTAAAAAAAATGTTTTTAAGAGATCATTAAAGAATAAAATATTTCTCTCTAATTTTGACACATGAAAGAGAAATGCGAATCTTACTTCAAACTTAGGCCTTCTTATTGTCTAAACTAATAAGTATCAAAGTAAGCGACATAGATTTTCAAACGCTTTTATAGTTAATAATGCTGTCAAAACTATTACAGAGAGACATAAATTTAAAAGGCGTGAAAATTAATTTGTTTAACACACATTTCAATTAATAACCCAGATTTGCGTTCTGATTCTCCATTACTTTACAGGTAACCACTCACTAAAAGGCAGATAAGTATACATTATTTTGCTTTTTTAACCTTTTACTTTGTGGCATTAGTTAGTCCAAATTTTTGATGACCGCCTCTAAAATAGGGAAGTTACTATGTAAATGTCACGTCTCAATGTTTGTTCCTTATTGAGGAAAGTATGCCAGAAGGAGGAAGTCCAGTTTTACAATTTTTAGAAAGATTACCTCAGTTGTTGGTATTTGAGTGGGATCGAGAGAAAAAAATCATGAAGGCTCAAGGCCATTGAAGTATAAAAGAACTACATTATTTCATTTGCATATACAGCAGAAAGTAAGAAAAGGAAATACCCCAGATTTGAGACATTCAGTGATCATTTTATTCATCAAGCATCAGGAAGAATCAAAACTAGAATCTTTTCAATATTGATTCATTGTATACAAATTTTCTGTGATAACTTTTCAGGATCCTGCACAAAAATGAAATAGAATATAAAAAGAATCACTTTTGGTATTACGCATATTATTACATTACATAACAAACTCATATGACAATTTTTCTGCATATTGCGCATATAAAGGAAATATACTGCACAATGATTAATTTTGGAATGAAAACTTTCGATTTTACGAGCAAAATTAAAAAAGTGTTTAACGAAGTTTACTTTTGGTATTATCAGCGCAAATTTGAAACTGTTCAAATAAAAAATCCTAGAAATACTTTTAACATTACGTGAAAAATGGAAAAACTAAAAACAGAAATTTACATTTTGCACAGAATTAATTTTGTAAAAAATTGCTTCAAGGACAACCATTTCAAATTTTGTTTGAGAGTTTCATTTAAAATAATTTTTAATGTAAGAGAGGGAAGAATTTTCTCTGAAAAATGCATAAAATATTTTAGTTTTGACTTAAGCTATAGAATTTTAGAATTTTCGATCATTAATTTATAAATTTTGGAATGCTTGAACAAATAGCAAATCAAAATTTCAATAATAAAATCAAATTTTAGGAAAAACACACATTTTGACTTATGACATCAATTATTAAATAACTTGTTTTAATAATGATGTAATTCTTAATAATGATGTAATTCCTAATAATGTAAGCTAAAATTGCAGTGATGTTGAAGGGTGTAACATTTTCAATTCACAAAAATAAAGAGATAAAATGATATTGGAGAGAATTTATAATTATAAAGAAATAATATTAATCAGCCTTCAATGAACCTCCAAATTCCCTATGTGGAAATGATAATTCGCTTTAAAAAAAACTCAGTGAATTAAATTTAGCTTAAATTACGTTGGCAAAAATTACGTTGAATTTATACGTATTTTGAAACTAAGGAATTTAAATGCAAGGCTAAATATAATCCCAAGCGTAAAGATTTAAGAGCATTAATTGCATTTTAGAGTATATTTTCATTTCTATTTTTTTTTATAGAAATTTAATGGATAAGACAGTTAATAATGCAATGTTAGAAAATCATAATAATACACTGTTAGAAAAATGGTTGATTAACTAATTATTTAAATGTTATTTTACCATATTCAAACAAAACAGTCAAATAACCATAAATAATATTTTATCCCGACTGTTAACTGAGAGAAAAATCGTTTATTAACTACTTTCACCTAATATGGTTAATCAAACAGAATGTCATCGCACCAACTAGACCCTTCTAATGAAGCCCCGTAGTTCCTTGCAGCTGAGTACATGTTATAGCCGAGAGGGCTAATGTGTGAATCTCATGAGCAACAGAACGAGGGTTAGTGTCCCAGCGTTGACACCACAATATTTTCTCCATTTCCTTTAACACGTGAAGAATTTTCATCGTCCTACGCTACCCAATATGTGACATGTGTATGTTAACTATTAGAATGCCATACTCTCATTCACGCATGGATGGTAGTATCATAAAGCTACTTAACACGAAAAAAGTCCTGTATTTCCTATCTCTTACTATAGGTGAAATACCCATTTCCTTTAACACATGAAGAATTTTCAGCGTCCTACGCTACCCAATATGTGACATGTGTATGTTAACTATTAGAATGCCATACTCTCATTCACGCATGGATGGTAGTATCATAAAGTTACTTAACACGAAAAAGTCCTGTATTTCCTATCTCTTACTATAGGTGAAATACCCATTTCCTTTAACACATGAAGAATTTTCAGCGTCCTACGCTACCCAATATGTGACATGTGTATGTTAACTATTAGAATGCCATACTCTCATTCACGCATGGATGGTAGTATCATAAAGCCACTTAACACGAAAAAAGTCCTGTATTTCCTATCTCTTACTATAGGTGAAATACAGCCAGATAAACCAATTATAAATTCTACTGTTCATTTGATAAAACACATCTCAACCACAACCTAACTTTTATTCCCTACCTTGTGAAAAGTCTAGAAACCATGCTAGTTGTAAATGTTTAAAAAACGTATATTTTTGTATTCATGTTTTTTTTTTTTTTTTAAACAATTTCATTTGTAAACGATTTCAAAATCATAAAGGTAAAGAAATGCTCTTTACAATTAAATTTACGGTTAATGTGAATGCTGTCGGTTATTAGACAGTAATTTTAAAATGAAAATTCAAACAGTGTATCTAGTTAGTGACCAAAATAATAATCTAAATTGTTTTCTGCATATTAAAATGCCATAAATTATTTTATCTTTCATATTTCTGGTTTTTAAATGAATTAATTATTCAAATAGTACTCTATTGAAGAGTAAAGAAAGTAATAGAGTGCCATGACATTTATGAAACATGCATTTTGCCACCGCAAAAAGACCTTACGTCGGGAAAGAAAGGGAACAAGGTTAAATGCAAGCAGAGTGCCGCATCTGAAGGCGGTAATACCGATGAGGAAAGAAGTAAAAGTTAATAAGATTATTACACAAAATTAAAGAGAAACTACAAAAAATCTTCAGGATGTCAAGAAGGATTTTAATGTCATTTCTTATAGAGTGAAGCATTGATAAATTGAGGACACAGCTTGGAATCTGATGAGAATGACTGAGGGTGAGAAAAATAAGAAGTTCTCTCCGAAATGTCAGTTGTTGATGAAGTTAAAAACAATCACCAGTTCAAAACATACCATCAATTCGAAGTCTGCCTCAAACGTTTATTTATAAAATGTTTACTTAACTGTGAAGCGATTTAAAAGAACTATTGACAAAAACTAAAATGATAGAAGCGTAATTTATTTTTGAAAACCGAAGCTATGATAAATCGAGGACACAGCTTGCAATTTGACAATAACGACTGAGAAAGAAAAGGATAAATAATATTCTTTTGGAAAGCTTTTTTTTTTACAATAAAAATTATGAACTATTGCTTGTTTGTAACATATTTTTTGCATAAAATTTATAATAAGCTAAAAATGTTACATTTTAAATATTAACTGAAAGGAACTTAAAATTGTTTTTATAAATTTTAAAAAATTAAAAAAATTTTTTATAAACAAAATCATTGTCAAATAAGGGGCAGTATCAGATGATAATGGCCGAGAGAAAAATATGAGAAAAAACTAAGTATTTCCAAGATGAAAAGTGCAAACAGTTGCCTTGTTCAAAGCAATTTGCAAAAATCTTAAACTATTGTATTTTAATTTTTCACTGAAAGTAACTCAAAGTATTTTATTAAAATAAGGCTAAAATTTCTTATTAACTAAAGAATTGTTAAATTGGGGAAATAACTTGGAATCCGATGAGACTAACAGAGACAGAAACATAAGAAAACTAAACATTTTAGGGAATAATCATTTGAAGAAAAAAAGAAATACAGCTGTTAGTTAAGTATATTATCTGCATAAAATTTTTAATAAGCTTAAGCGATTTCATTTTAAATCCTTCCCGAGAGTGACCGAGAGTGAGAGATTAAAATCATTTTATTAAAATAATTTTTTTTTCTTTTTTTGTAAACTTAAGCCTTTTTACATCAAGGACAGGGATTGGTCCAATAAGAATAGATGAGAGAGAAAAAAAGAATATCGCAGTTCAGAAATAATTAAAATAAGCTTTTAACGTACCCTCTTATAATATTTATTAAACTTAATATATATTTTAAATCTTCTAAATCTCTACTTAAAAAGTCAGAATAATTTTTAAAAAGATTTAAATAACAGTATAATTTCCCGTATTTAATAATACATCGGTAGATCAGAGAGACAGCACTGAATCTGATAAATTTGACTGATTATATATTGACTGATATTAAAAAGAAATGAAAATAGAAACTCAACTCTGTCTGATATGTTGCTATTAGACAAAAAAAATAAAATAAAATCATAGGGTTAAAACAGGTAATACGGGTAAAATAAATATATTTTTCTTTAAACTTTTACTGAGGGTAAAGGTACTTACTTAAGGGAAAAGGTTAATAAAAACTCAAATGATGGAACTATGATTAAAGTGGTGCTTTGCTAATTTGAGTAAACAATGGGAATCTGGTGAGAATAATTAAAAATAAGAAAAATAAAAGATGTTTTTGTCTTTCCTAAAAGCCCTCTCGGAAAACTCGAAATAGAAATTATAAATTCAATTTATTCAACTTACGTAAAATTGATGCTTTGATTTGTAAAACTGACGCTTAAGTTAGAAATCTTTTTTCCCGAAAGTGACTCAAAGATAATATTGACAAAAACTCATATGACAGTGCTAAGATTTTTCATTCAGAAAAAAAATCTGATGAAAAAGCTTGAAATCTGATGAAAATAAATGAAAACGAATAAACTAAGAAAAACTCATGCCCTCATTTATCATGTCTTTTTTAAAAATAACCTCTAAATGAAATTAAAAGAAATCACCAGTTCAAAACATGTAATTTTGGTGAAATATACTTTAAAAAAATTCTACAAAATTCAAATAGTTGTTCGTTAATTTATATGACCAGCTCCCTTCATTGATGGAGAAGCCCAATACCCCTAATTGAAACGGATTTCAGCAAAATTACTAGAATTGACCATTAATTTACAAGGTTATTGTGTAAAGCTTTTAATTTCAATTCTGAGGTGTATTTTTTCATGGTTCGCTTTGATTCAATACTGGCGATAGCTTTTATGAGCATATTATTAAGTTATTGTCAATGGGCATATATTTTAGGAAAAAAGTATGAACAACCTGTATTTTAATGGTGATTATAGCTTTTTAGACATAAATTTATTATTATGGTCACTGACTAAAGCATCTTTTGACCGTGAAATTTTTTAAAGCGTAAATGTTGTGTCAAACTGTTAATTGAAAGTATTTAAATAATGTGTGTGTAGCTCAACAATAAAGATTACTAAACTGAAACATTAGCATTATTATTTCTCATAAATTGGAATTATGTAAGATTAACTAGCTAAAAAAACAACATAGCACTATCTAATATACCGATCGTAAATCAAAATATTAATAATTGCTTTTTCATCAAGATGATAAATGCATGTAAAATAGATGAATATTTTTAAATGTTTTATTGAAAATGATATTAAAACTGAGTAAAAACATACCATAAGTTTCTCATACAAATCAATCTGACTTATTTCATGCAAGTATATTTTATTTCTTTAAGAAATATTATTCACTAAAAATTTTATCTATTTTGCTTTATTTGTGGATGTATAAAGTAGTGCGAATGTAAGTTTTTACAGCAAAATTTTGCCTAATAAAAAATAACAATTCGAAGAATTACGGTGAAAATCCTTAAAAGTGTCAAACGATTTTTCATTCTTCTAATACAGCAAGTAAAATGTTATCGTAAAAAATGTTTCTAAAATGCAAAGTTATATAGGAGCCTAAAGGAAAATTATAAAGCAAAGAGCACCAGCACTCAAGACCGTAATTAGATATGGAATTTTTTAAAGTGTAGTTTTCTTCTATGAAAAGAGTATTTAGATATGGTAAACTATTTATATGTAAAACTCAAATTCTTCAACACTTAAACACTCGCGTACTCAGTTTATTGTTCGATGTTATTTCGATATAGATATGGATTTCGAAATACTTTTTCCTGATCCGCACACAATATCTATTTTATTCAAATTAGAATATAAGAACTAGTATTGCAAAGTGAAAGAATAAAATGAATTATTGAGAAAGAATACAATAACAAGAACAATTCCTTTAAGAACAAAAGCATTATTATGTTTAAATGCGCATATTGTTTTTCAAGATAAAGGTTTAGTTTTTGGGTATGCATTCAAAAATTCTTCTTAACAAATAGGTTTTTTTTCTCTCTTTTTTTTAATTTTTCGTATTGATAAAAAATTGTCCGTACTTTAATGTTGAATACATTAATTTATTATTTGTTTGAATATATTTTTGTTTATTTAATTACATTGCAAAAGTATATATTTTCTCATGTATAATATTTATTGTTTTGTTTTGTTGTTATATTTTTAAGTCTTCGAATTTTCTGTATATGTCATATGCTGTTATTCTATATGAAAAAAAAAGATTCGAAAAGAAATTCAAGCATGTGATAGAAAAATTCGTATAATAATTGCAAAGTCAATTTATAAAAAATATATAATATGTATAATATTTTTTAATTATAATACAGTAATTTTAAAAATGATTTATTTATAAAATTCATTATTTCCTATTTTCGTTTGTTTTGTTCGTATAGTCTATTATTTGAAAAAAGAAAAATTAATGTTAAACCAAATAATTATTTATCTTTTTTCTTCGTATTTGCAAAACAAAATTGAATTTTCTGATTACTTTTATGCTCGGAAGCAGATTTTATGAATTAAATCTACAGCACTGTCTTCATAAATCCAAATTTGTCTGTGACCTCAATGCTACCAGACAGAGATTATTATTCTAAAAATTTAGCTTAATCTAACAGACATGTAAGAAAATTTGCAATGGTTTTTAGAAACTATACATAAAAACTTTGTCTCCTTAACTTAACTTGAATGAACAATGATATTAAAAATCTTTATATAGTATAAGTCTGTCAACGACTTAAATGGGAAAGAAAAGCTTATTATCGGAAAGAAGAGCTTAATTTACTTTATTTTTATTTGCAGTGTTCTATCCACTCAGATTTATAACTTTGGTTAAAAACAAGCTTAGACATGTTTTAAAATGAGTATCAGCAATTTTTCAATACTCTGAGATGAAAAATCTGCAGATGCTGTGATAACCTGCAACACCCGCTGCCTGCTGGAGGGTTTCTACTATCGAGTTTTACGGTAAATAACTTTAGTAATACTTATAATTCTTAACTACGTAGAGGATATGTCATTGTAATAATTCAAAGAATCTTTTTAATATATTTTTATTTTTATTTTAGAACTAAGTCTTGGAAATGGGTGCATATTTTTGAAGCGCTTGAAACGTGTCAATTGTTATTTGATATTTTTTTTAATTTATGAAGGTTATCAGGTATTATCTATTAATAATTTAAATCAGGCAATATCTAATAATAATTTCAATCAGGTAATATCTAATAATAATTTCAATCAGGTAATATCTTACCGCTTCAGTTTCTTTCGAGATTATTTATTTAACATATCTCATGCGTTCCCTTTTTCAGATTGCTTTAAAAGAATTCTTAGAATTTTGCATCACCAAATTCTGCCTTCGATCTTTAACAAAATTGAACTTTTTATCTTAATGGTCATGTTGTGCTTCATTTTTAAAAATTTAATCAAAAACATGAAAATGTAGAAAGGGCATATCTGAACTTGGAAGAGCCTTACAGCTTAAACTTTTGAAAAAGGCTTTTTTTTTTTTACAGATCCCACAATGCACTCAAGTGACGTGAAACAGGATGACATAATGAAAAAGTCCAAATGGGCTCCTCCATAAAATTTATGGAGCATAAAGTTTGAAGTTAATGCTCCTGAGTGAATTTTTGAAATAAAGAGCAAATCAAAACAACCTGGATCATTTTCTAACGTTTCCTAAAATAATTATTGCAAAATAGTTATGTAATTACCTCATAATCACCTCGTCATAGATAACCTGAAGATAACTGTAATAAAAGACTGCAATAAAACTGTTTCTTTTAATTAACGGGTAATTTTTATAAAACATTAAAAAAGACATTTCTCTCGAAACTCAAAACATCTATTTTGACTTCATGAGCCAGATTTGAAATCAAAACGTTTGCAAGCGTTACAAATGATATGGAAATCAAAGATAATTCAAATATAAATCTTCCAGATATGTAAGTAACTACACGCCAAGAAAAAAATTATGGTTAAAACTACCGGAATAGGGTAAAATTTACCATGTTTCTAGCTCTATGGGAACACAAAAATGCTCGATAATTTTTACTAAAATTCTTTCGTAATGATTTTGATAAAATTAATAATAAAATATGGTTTTATAATGCTTGATGAAAATTTATAATTTTATCATGATACCTTAGAGCATGTCATAAAAACCATTTAGTCGGCTAAATTTGCTTTTCAGTTTTGTATTTATACTAGATGTACTTTACTAAGAACTATAATTTCCTGCAAACCATTACCATACGAATGCAAAAATTATCAAACAAATGGTTTAAATATCATGTGTTTTGGTTTCATTACAAGAATTATGTTATTTCTTTTTACCGGAAATGTCATTACCATATATAGTACTGAATTTTTACCATTTTCTGTACAGAAAACCATCAACCCGAACTATTTTATTTCAAAGTTACTTATGTAAAAATTGTTGCTATGGTAAAACTTTTGTATTTCAATTGATTCTTTTGCAAAATAGATATTGTTATTATCCATATACTTATTTATTTTTAATTTTCTCGAAAAGAAACAAAAGTGTTATGAAATAAACATAAACCTAAAAGAAAAAAAAATTAAGAAAAGGCTTTAGTTTAAAATTGTCACTTTTTTGTGAAAAATGAGACGGATTAGAAACCCAAATTATTTTATTTTTATAATTTATTTCTAAAAAAGGAATAAAAGAAATGCATGGAATCGGGAAAAGAGCACGTTTACACATTAAATATATTTTTTGAGGTGATTTATTTACTTTACTTTAAACTTCAATTTATTATGTATAAAAAAGAATTAGAAATTCAAAATTTAAACAAATGCATTATGTGCAGTAAAGATAAAATTTAATTTAAAAATAGGGCATTATGGATAGGCCGAGTCAAACCACTACCAGTGAGACCACGACTCCGCATATCATTTTTGCCAAAATGGTATCTCATTTAAGGTAAAAACTTAACCTGAAATATAAAACAAAACTAGATACTTGAAAATGATACTAATTCTGAAAATCACTGAATCAAAATTATTTTGGCTTACACGACATAGCTAACATCTTAATTCTGGATAAAGCAGAACAATGTGAATAATGGCACAAGAATAGACATGCAATAGTTTAGGTAACAAGTACTTTCCTCAGTATGTCGGAACATAAAATATCAGAAGAATGTACTTGAGAAACAGATAACTAAAAGTATTTGGACCAATAGGAGAGGAAGAACAAGCTTGAATACAAAATTATAAAAGAAAGAAAATAAGAAATTGGCGTGTAAGGGTTGGGTTGAGAACCCCAGTTATGCAAGATGAAGAAATTAAACTAAAATAAGTTTTGCAAAAATCAAGAATGTACTGAATACTAGAAAGATCATTAATAAAATAATTAGAATTTCTTAAAATATGGATTGATTAGCAGAAGTTAAAATGATTTAATAGTTGAAGAGCAAAGTTGATTTTAACTGAGAAAACTTAAAGAAGATTAGAATTCAAGTTAAATAGGGCTATAGAAGATCGTTAAATTTCTGATTTTGTACATAACCTCCATGTTCTGTAAATCAAAGTGTAAGGGTACGTTTGATATGCCCAATGTACGCAAGGGAGCCGTGATCGCTCAGGGGATAGAGCGTTCGCCTTCCAAGGAGGTGATTGGGATTGAATCCCAACTATAGCTGGTCGATACGAATTCCGCTTTCGGCCGTAACTCCCGTTTCGGCTCGTACTGACCAGAGTGCTGACGTGAAATATCCTCAGTGGTATATAGATCATAGGGTAGAGTCATAACCACCTAGAGTAGGGGGTTATGATAGAGTCCCCTTGCCGTTAGATTAACAGTCTGAGGTTTTCGTGATTTTCCTCTTCAGGAAACGCAAATGTGGGTTAGTTCGATCAAAAAGTTCTCCACGAAGGCACATCAACATTTAATCCAGGTGTTCCCTTTGTTTTCTGGGAGTGAGTTCAAAATTACAAGGCTACGGAGTTGAACATTAGTAGTCGTAAATCCAAAGAAATTTGTTCGGCTATTCGATGACTGTTATAAAAATATACGAAAGGCCACACTGTCATGAAATTTTATATGTCTATCGAATTTTATATGAAATTTTATACGACATGAAATTTTATATGAATACCCCATCGTTTTATATCAGCAGTTGAATCTTTAAGGATGGTAAAATCAGGTAAATTAATCACAAACTAAATTCTAAATTGGCAATTAAATATAGATAATTTGTACAAATGTGTGTAGAGAGACAGCCACAGCGCAATTAAATTTTTTATAGCTATAGCCACTGCAATAATCTGCACTAAAAGTTAATATGGTTGCAGACAAGAGAATATCAAAGACATGCAACAACTTCGGTATTTTGCGTTATAACTTAGATGAGTATTCTCTAATTTTACATCAGGCCGTAAAATGGTGTTGATATTTGGATGTTAAATGCTTAAACATCAGACATTGTTATGAAATCTCTTAGAATGTCAAAATACACCTCATGGTAGAAATAAATATACTACATGCGCACATTTATATCTAGGTGAACTGGAAGAAAGTGATACAATTAAATTTAAAAACTATTGTGCAAAAAGTCAAAAAAATTAATGATGAGGAAAAAAAATCTTCCAGAATAATTGTTGAAATTTGTAAAATGGTTTTATTGGCAACGTTTGGTTGAAAAAATATTAGCCAATCATGAATTTTATGGCTAGAATTGCTGCGTTTAATTGACATAATTTAACCTAAGGAATAATTTGAAATTAAAATTGGATGATTTTCTTTTAAAATTGATGGAAATAGTGTAGGCCAATCATAGATTCTTTGCCCCAAATTACTGCTTTTGTAGAAATATTAGAGAATTTCACACTGTATTAAAATTAGAGAAATACTGCTGCCACTCCATCATTCATGTACCAGTTTATTCCTGACACATCCTTTAACCTGTCTTCTTTGTACTGAACAGAGTGTTTTTCCTAGAATGCGTTTCATTCTTTTACATTATGTAGTTAAAAGCATAAGACTTTACAAAATTTCTGTTGCCGATTATTGTTTTATGATATAAAAAATATTAGAATAAAGAATTCGTTCTACATTTCTTTTCGTGAAGTATGATTTAGCCATAGGGTTCAATGACCTTTTATGTGACCTTGACCTTGAAGTAGGTCTACTTTAGGAGTTCCTTGTCACAGTTTCTAGTGTGGCTCTCTCACTTACTGCCGAATCGGTATATCCGTCTGACAGATAGGAAAAGCTGAGCGCTTAAAAAGGAAAATCAAGCTTTAATCATTCACCCGTTACAGGTGAAAACAGTATTCGTATGGATTGAATATTTTCGCCCCAAAGGATTTCTCGCCAAGTTTTCCTTTTATATTTATTTTAACATCACTTTCCTCTACTAGCCTCTTTTTTCTTTCTTTTTTCGAAAAATATTTTCGTTCAGAAGGATTTTCGTATTTTGAAATTCCGTTATTTTCTTTTTTTTTTTTTTTTTTTTTTTTTTTTCGCTCCGTAAAATCTTATTTTGGTGTTCCTGTATTTTCCTGTTTGTTATGCTTAGATATTTTCTACACTTAAGCCTAACTTGTCCGATGAAAAATGAAATTTTACAATTTTTAAACAATTTCTTATCAATTGTGCTTCATTTTAAAAATAATATATATTTAGTTTTTTATTATTAATTTTAAAATATCATTATATATAAAACAATAATTTTATTTTTAATTTAATAATTTCATATAAGTTGTTTAAGTTAAAAAATAATTTTAGATAGAATTTTAAAAATTAAAAAACTTTTATTTTTGATTCTTATAATTGCTTTGACTTTTTTTTCTTAAAGTTGAATATATATTAATATTTTATGTTTGTATAATTGAGTGTGTGAATTTTGTAAATATTGTTTTATTATACAGGTTATTCTGCAATGACTATCCTTAATATAAGTGTTTGAAATCCTCGTCAAAAGTAAACTAAAAAAAATTATGAGCGTTTGAGTGCAAATTAGTATTAAAGAGAAAGTGAAATAAAAGTGCTATTAAAGTAAAACTGATTGATTGTAAGGAAGGAGAAATGAAAGCATCTAAAACCTGTTTTATTGCAGGAGTCGAATAGTGGTAATAAGAAATTCCTTCAAGCTACATCTTTTCAATCAGATATAATTCTAATACTATCTGCACAGTTTTTGTTAATTTTTTGGTTTAAATATTAATGTAAACCAGAATATGTATAGTTATTTAACTTTAATTTTAACAAAGGTTCTAAAAATATATATTGAAGGTTGTGATTTTGAAAAACCGGTTATTACTATAAATGTTATTAATTTCATAATTTTATTTGGATATTTATTTATTTGTTTACTTATTTAATTATTCACTTCTGACAAATATAATGCAAAAATCAACATAGTTCTGTTATTTGACGATTGCTTCAATGTAGTACCTAAAAATGATATTATAAAATTATATCATTAAAATGATTTTCTACAAGATAAATTAAATTTTTTTTTATTATTTACGTTGGAAAAAATTGAGGAAATACATAATGTCTTCTTTTTACAACTTGTCTACTTTCTTTTAATTACAACTTGGAAAAAATTGAGGAAATACATAATGTCTTCTTTTTACAATAAAATCATCAAATAATCTAATTATGTAATAATTTTTTTTTTTTTTTACATTTGTAAAAATCTCTTGCAAATAATTTTTAAGGTATTTTACTTTCTTTTAAAATTTTTATAACTCAATAGAATTAGCGAGATTTTACAAAACTAAAAATCATCTAACATGATTATATCATAAAATAAATCAAGTGATTTTAATTGCATAATATATTCATTTCGCTGGATAAAAAATTCCTCTGAATTTACTCATGTCAATCAAAATTGGATGAAAGAGGTATGTATAACAGGTCAATATGAATTTGTTGACCTAAAACTAATGAACAAATATGATAAAAAAAACAGTTAACAAAAACGGGAAGAAGTAAGCAAAAAACAGTAAAATATCTCCCACATTTACTACTTTTTTGTTAATTAAGATAATGTAACGTTCATTTAAATAAATTATTAACACAAATTTTGTTTATGTTATTAAGACATGGAGTTTTTGAATAAGACATGATCTTATATGCAAATTGTTTCTATAGGCAAATTAATGTCAAAAACGATGGTGAAAAACATAAATAAACTATAAAAAAAAATTAAAAAAACTAAACTAAACTTGAAAATACCTTTTACGAACGCATTATTAATCAAGAGGTTTTATTTCATGTTTTGAAAGTATAATGTTAAGTCAATTCAAATAAGATATTCACATAAAATTAATGTTATTTAAAAATAGAGTTTTTCTGATAGGCAAAATAAATTATAACTAACGACAAAAATGATGATTAAAAAAACATAAATAAATTGTTTTAGAAACATGTAATGTTTTATAAATCCATCATCGTAAAACATCCATTTTAATCATTAAAATAATTATTGCTCTTTTCTCCCATTTCCTTAAACATATAACATTCAACCTTATGTGTTGAATTGAAACCTTGCGTAATTACAATGAGTAAAGTAATTATTATGTAAATTCCTAAGTTCTTAAAATAATAAAATAAGAGAAAAAGAACATCTATTTTTTAACATGTAACATTGAGCTAATCTTTCTTTCTAAAAATAACTACAGGTGTTCATACTAACTTGATGTCTAATAGCCCTTCAGCACTAAGTGTCCTACTAGCCTTCTGTTAAGAAATTTCTCTACCAGCTGAAAGGAATAATATTCGCCAAAGGGGTTAGACAAGATCCGGATTCTCTCTGCAGTGAAACTTTTTGTAAAATTAGATAAATTCTCTCCCACGAGTCGCGTTTTTTGGTTTTTATTATATTTTTATGAGGCTATTGTCCCCTAATGTTAAAATATAGGAAAAATTTACTTTCACATGTTAAATGTGAAAAATTTGCTGAAATTGGCAGTTTACAATGTACAGCGGTGAAACGATTTATAACGCTCAACATGTTTTAATTAAAAAAAACAAAAAATAATTTTACTATAAAAACGTTTGTTCTGAAAATTATGCTTTTGAGTAATTAGTTTGAAACTTTAGGTTTGAAATATTTAGTAAATTTAAATTGTTTTACCGGCAATCACACTTTGAAAAAAAATTCTAATAAAAACAAAAATTTGGAATTAAGAAAAAAACATTTCAAAACGTATTTTTCATAAAAACGTTTGCACAATAAATTATTCTATATATTAGTTATAAAATTCTATTTCTTTTACTGAATAAAGATGGTTTTAATGCCAGAAGAGGCGATAAAGAAACGTCACAAAGTAATGAGAAATAAATGATGAAAAAAATATAGAATAATATTGATTTGCGATTTTCCATAAAGTGGTTTTGAAAGGTGTTTTCAAAAAGCTATTAGGGCAGAAAAGTTTTTAAAAATTCCTTTTTGTAGCACGTGAAAAAGTTTTTTTTTCAAGTACAGTAAATGGCAACATTTTCCGCAACGTAATAAGTTTATATCATGAACTATGATACTTAAGGACGATTCCTTTTGACGTCCTTACGACGAGTTTCTTAAAGTTTCTTCTGCCTAAATCATCTATAGCGCCCTCTGTGAACACTTAACGAATGCGGTGAGTTGATTCAGTTGATGTGAATAGTTAACACTCTACGGTATATTATGTAGTGTGTTAGTAAAATTTTAATTACTTCTGCCTGATTACATTTGTCCCATAAATGAGTTATAATTCTTTGAGATTTATTATTTTAAAGCTGAGTTCTTATACGTTATTTCCATTAAAATTATTGAATAAAGATTGGATTGCGTACATTTGTTTTATTTTTTTAAATATTTCCATATTGTACATTTATGTAGATTAAACTTATCTTAACAACTCCAAATTACTTATTTTAGATTTTAGATACTTAAAAATTATTTATTTCATCTTTTTATTTACTCCTGTGTATTTCCATTTTTTTTAGTCAATAAGTTCTACTATATACAGAGAAAATAAAAAAAATCTACATTAATAGCACTGTCCCGTATTTATTCTTTCATGAGATTAAAAGGATCAATGTTGCCTATCATCCAGGTAAATACGTATTAAATTCAACATTGAGATAAATATAAGAACAATAAAATTGATTAGAATTAAAAACATTTAAAATGAATTGTATTTTACTTTACAAAATGCATTTTAAAGTTCGTTAACAAACGACATCCTTAGAGAAACAACTTCTAAGCATTTCATAGAATTGAAACAAAACAAATGACCAAAAGCTTATAAAGAACTTAGTAAATTCAATTAAAAATAATAAAAGAAATCGAAAATAATCAATTCACCAATCTAACTGATAGTTAAACTTTTTTCCGTAGTGTGACATTGGAATCGTTTTGATCATACTGTTGCCATTTTGGCAGTCATCGATAAAAATTATGCTCTTCTCTTTAAATTTAATACTAGTCAAATGATTAATTTATCGTTTTCTGTTATTGTTTTAAATTGTATTCATGTATTTCGCTACAATCGTTTGGTTATTTGCTTTATAGAAATCGATCTAGTGCTTAGATGCTTCTTTGTGTCAATAATGTCTTGTGATAATGACATAGATAAATTTTTCGGAGCTCATTCAGTAAGTTTCAATTTGATTGAAATATTATAACTTCTCTCAATTTTGTTTTATTAAATTTATTTCAAGGTTTAATACATATTTATATAGTTAACATTCACCATTAATCCTTTTAAAATAATGGAACTATTGTCCGTAATATTTTTCAAATTAAGGACAAAACTGTAAGCAAATTACTGATAATTACTACATAAATAAATGTTTACTAAAATTTAATGATGAAAACCTATCTAAATAGTGCGTGATTATCCGAACATCTCATTGGTTCACAAAACATTTTGATTACATATGTAATGCTATATGTTTTCGTGAGATAATTTTTGTTTCAGGTAGAATTTGTATGACAGTAGAACACAATGTTTAGCTGAAGTTCACAATTTTTTGCTGATTTGTAACGAGCCTCTGAAAGCTGTCAAACAAATTTGATAGCTGTATTGTTTTTTTAGATTATAACCAATACTTAAATTTTAAAAATGTTATATTTTTATATTTCAAACGCGTAAAAACATATAATTTATCGCGTTGTAAAATTATACGCATGCGAAGAAATTTCATATTTAGCTTGGCAGAAATTGTCAAAACTGGGACGATTGAAATTATATCGCCTATACTAAATTATACCGGTACTGAAATTATACTTTTTTCCTGAACCGTATATATTGCTTATAATTACAGCCTAAATGACAGTCTACTAAAATTTCGTAATAAAAAAATTCACTCTGAATCGTGCCTGATCATCCGAATAATTCATTGGTTCGTAAAATATTTTTCTTATGTCATATTTAATGCCATATGTTTTTGTAAGACATGTTTTGCTTCAAGTAGAATTTGCATGTCGTTAGACCACAAACTGTATGTTTTTGTAAAATATTTTTTTTCATCAGGGTAGAATTTGCATGTCGTTAGACCACAAACTGTATGTTTTTGTAAGATATTTTTTTTCATCAGGGTAGAATTTGCGTGTCGTTAGACCACGAACTGTTTTTAATCAGTATCTGAAATATGATAAATTTTTGCTAATTTATAACGAGTTCTTGAAAGCTGTCAAATAAATTTGATAGATGTATTGTTTCTTTAGATTGCATCCCGTACTTGAATTTTAAAAATTCTAGCGTGACAAAAATTGTCAAATTTTAGAATTCTGACACACCAACATTTAATCTCGAGCCTTTGCCCTTAAAGTTATCGGTTAATGGCCAAGGTTGGAAGATAAGACAGATAGAAGAAAAGAAAAAAAAAATAGCAAATCGAAACAAAAACAAAAGATAATAACATATTTAAAAAAAACACAAAAACGGAAAGAAAAAAGATTTTTCTATTAGTAAGGGCATTCTCATAAAAGCGTTTACAGGGCTATATGGTCAAGTTTAGTAGTGGTTGGTGTTCAGCAAAATTAAATCATTTTTTTCATGAAAATTACTTCTGGATTTCCTCGTATTCTTCTATTAAAATAATAAGGTTGGCTGTCTTCTGTTTCCACTTAAGATTGTTATAGATAAATCTCTTCCAAGCTATGAGGAATTCTAGCTTTGGTTGTTTAAAGTGGTAGGACGTGATAAGTGTATTGCATAGTGCCAAATTGTGCCTATTCCTCTACTGGCACATATGTCAGTGGAGGAATCAGTATCAGTAACCGGAGCATAAGCGTTTTAGTTATGGTTAATATGGGCCATGCTCTGAAAGATAAAATAGGATTAACCGCATATTCCAATCTACTGGATTCCAATCTATCTGGGAATTTTGACAACAATTATTTTTAATTTAAGCAATATTTGTCTCAAATTCTATTTCTTCCTTTAATTTTTTTTTATTATAATAGAGAATTAAAGATGCATACATGGATATTAAGAACTTATTTAACTTATGAAATTATAGTTTCGGTTTAAAATCCCCCTCTGGTTTGTGAAGCTAAATTGAAAAATACCAATAATTTTTGAACCTGATAAATGATATTTTATATTTTAAAGCAAATGTCTTATTTCATAAATTGGCCTTCTCCCGACACCTAGGAAAAAAGTATGATAAAAAAAAACATGAGCATGTTAAAATTTAGTGTGCTTCTGGGTCCATGAGAACACCATGAAGCTCGACTATTTTTAGTAAAGAGCTTTGGTGATATTTACAATAAAATATAGTTTCGAAATATGTGATAAAATCTTTCTAAATGTGGGGAAATTTGGTAATTTTATCATGATACTTTTATCGTGGAATAAAAAACACTGACTAACTAATAAAAATCACTGGCTAAATATCATGGCATAAAAATCACTTATTTTACTAAATGTGTGGTAATAAGAACTACAATTTTGAATACCAGAATTACAGATAAACCGTTACTTTATGAAAGAAAAAAATACGAAATGAATGATGTTTAAATACTTGGGTTTTATAAACAAAACATATACTTTGGTTTTATAGACAAAAATTATGTTTTTTTTTTTTTTTTACCAAAATTTTTATCACCATTCAATATGGTATTTTGACCAGAATTTTTTCCCTCCATTTAACTAGAAGTATTGACTAAGCGTAACAGACAGTTTCAACCATTGTTTACATTGAGGTTACTGCCCTCACATCAGAAGCAATGTGAACAACATTTTCTTTCTGTCCATTTTGGTGTAATGAGACTGCTCGATATTTGTAACATTTATGTTTTTGATCTAGTTCAGCCTTGTATGCGCAAATGAAAACCAGCTGCTTACGAAAGTAAAAACAAAAAGTGGAAATGGATTAGCCATTTATTGAGAAGACCTATAAATTAATGGTGAGGAAAGCTTTAAATTATTTTCCCTTAGGTAAACGAAAAGAAGACACAAGATGATTTGACATGGTGATGGTACTGAGAGAAATATCAAAAGTAATGGTTTAAGTTGGAATGCGATAAAGCACTTTCTTAAAAATTGCCTAGAAATTAGTTTTTAATCAAAAATTTATACTGAAATATTTTATCAAATAGAAGTTTGAATATTTTCGAAAACGCACGCAACTTTCAAGTTAAAAAAAAAAAGTTTTTTGCCCCTTCCTCCAAATTGTCAACTCATTATTTAAAACTCAACTATTTTCCTGAGAATGTTAGCTTTATAGCAATATCAATGCTACAACAGCCTTCTTACTACTTTTTCTTATCGTTTTATAAAATCATTTATTCTATCGCTATATATATATATATATATATTTTTTTTTTTTTTTTTTTTTATTTTTTTTAATAATATGTAAATATTTTTAATAAAATTAAATATTTTTTTAATCATTTTATTTGAGATGAACTACGTATTACATATTAAAATTTGCAACATGAAATAGTGTCGATATAACTGTACAATATAACTGTACAATAATTTATTGTGGAAATAAATTTAAGAAACGCTGACCAAGCTAATTGATACAAGCAAGCCTGCTGTTCGTATAATCTGAGCAAATAAATTAAACTGCGCAACTGGAATGTGTTTTATACGTTATTTTATCAAAATATATAAAAAGAAAATTATAATAATGAAAAGAAAAAGAAGAAAAAGAAGGGAGGAATAGTTGATTTTCCAATCTTCATCAGATTATACCCTCTTATTTGACTGGTCACTACCAAAAAATGTATTTTCTCACTTTCTTGTATTACTGAGAAATTATATTAAACTGAGGTATTTGTGTTTGAATGGCGTTGTACGTTTCCAAATTAAATATTAAGAAAGTTATAATAATTATGAAAGAAATGAAGAAGAAAGTAGAAAAAAGAAATAATTGATTTTTCCAATCATTTTTCTCACTTTCCTGTGCAGCTGGATAATAAAAAGAAACCCAATCGCTTGGGTATGTATGAGGCCTTTCGTTATCAAGTTATTCATAAAAATTAAAATAATAAATAATAATTAAAAAAAATCCAAGAAGGAGGAATATTGAATTTTCTTATTTTAATCAGACTCCCCTCCGCTTCCCCAAACTGACTATTTAGTACCAAAACTCAATTTTCTTATTTTCCTGTATAGTTGTGCAATTAAATTAAACTAAAGTACGTGAATGTGTATGAGGCTTTACGTTTTCAAATAATGTAAAAAAGAAAGTTATAATAATAATGAAAAGAGAAGAAAAAGATAGGAAGAAGGAAGAATAATTGATTTTTCTAATCTGTGTCCTCTAATTTAACTCATTACTATCAAAAAGCACATTTTCTCACATTCTTGTATATCAACACAAAATATCAAAGTTCATGTGATTGAAAATACTTTTTTTTAAAGTGTCCTTTGTTGCCATCGCATTTTAACACAATTTCCTCTTTTCTTTAAACCTGATTTATCTGTGTCCTCTAATTTCAAACGCTCTTCTTTCTTCTCCAACTGGACGTGACTTGTTCCTTCCAGTTTCGTTTTCAATGAAATTAGTTTCATTTTTCATTTCTTTTTTTCATTCTTTTTAATCACGCTGTCAAGCCCGGACAGGATATAAGGTTCCGGGGAAGAGAATCATTGATGAATAAGCTTTTAAATCAGGTCTCAATATTTCACAGTGACATATTGGTCGTTGCGGTATTGATTTTTCGAGTGGAATTTCGTTGCACTACATAGAGACATAGTTCTGCTTACTTGTATATATTTTTAACGAGTGAGTTTTTATGTGAAATACATAAATGCACTTTAACCGCTTCCCATACCAATTTAAAAAAACAAACAATCAACATATTTTTTTATTTTATTAATAAACACAAAGAACTAAAACAAAACATAACACACAAGCTTTAAGTTGAAATTTTAATTTTTTTATGAGCAAAAATCATTTAATTTACCATCAGTTTATTATTCCGAATTACCACGGGTAAATCAAAAAAGTTAAATATGAATCTTTATATGATAGTTTTTAAAACAAGGGGCAATACAAAGTGATGCTTTCCAAACACCAGTGAGGTGACGCCATTTTTTTTTACTCTTTTTTTTCTATGTAAATTAAGCAACCATCGTATTTACAATCGCACAAAACCCGCGTTCAATCGCACAATCCAACAATCAAAGTCCGGAACAAAACTTGGCAAACTTCTAATCACAGTCAATTATTATTATTATTAATAATTTTATTTATTTATTTATTTATTTATTTTTTTTTTTTTTTTTGCTTCCGACCGAGTGAAAAAACGAACCGTACTGACAAATTCTGCTACTTCCGAGTTTTCTCGGGATAATAAATATTTGCCATGTATACATACCCGAGTTAACTCGGGATAATAAAGCAAGCAGTTAAGATGGATGAAGCTTTAAGGGTTATTGCATACGAAAAATGTTTGTGTTAACATGCCTTGAACATATTTTTATTTAATGCTATATAATGCGGCATAGTTTTTCTTCATAAAATTTTTCAAAAAAAAAATTTTTTTTTTCTTACTTAAGTGCAAGACTTATTTATTTTGCTCAACGAAATGAGGTTTATATGAAATTTTTTTTTTTTTTAAATTAAGACTTTTGGAAAGTCTGTACCATTGATATTTTGATTTCTCTTTTATTTTGCTGCATAAGAGTAATAGTGTAAGAATGTTTTAAATGACATTTTTGTAAAAAATTGAGATGTGAAGAAATTTTATACGCAATAAGAAAACTTATTTTAGTTCTATTTGTTACACAACATTTATTAATTTTACTCGGGAAAAGGAGAACTTACGTGACATTTTTGTAAAAAGAAAAGAAAAATTTATTTTTTTGTTGAAAAATCTTATTATAATCATGTTTTACTATGAAACAGAAATTTATTTTGCTTGGTGAAAGAAAATCACAAATGACATTTTAACAGAAAATTGAGATTTTCGGGAAAGATCTTATTTTAGTTCTATTTAACTATACAAGATAAATTTACTTTGACAAGTCTTTAAACTTCGGAGATAGCAGTAGATGAAACTATGATGTGACATCCTTTCAGCATTTTAAGATGGAAGAAAGTTACCTTTATTTCTAGCAAAACATAATGGACCAGTAACTGTAAAAACCTCTTATTTGACAGAAAATTAAAACACCAAGAGTAAAAACGTTTTAAATAAGTTTTAAATAAGTTAAACGCATTTTAAATAAGTTTTACAAATTTTGCAGTTTGGAATCTTGTCTACCATTCTTATTTCCTCTTGCCAACGAAAAAAAATAAAGATAATTTGCTCAAATTCTCTGACATGTAATTTGGAACATTCATCTAGTCAGTTCTTCACTTATTATTGTACCACTTAGAAATTAAGCTTCCTTTTATTAGAAAACTTTCATTCATCTAATTAGTAAAAATACAGAAGTCTTTATTTAAGAATATTATTAAATAAAGGAATAACGTAATTATTAAATTTAGTAAACTTCATTTAAAAGTTATACCTGATCATTTAGGGAACTTCTGGCTTAAAATATCACCTTAATTAGGGTGCATTAAAACTATTTAGTTTTCCAAATCATTTATATGTTCTTTTAACCATGCAAGTTAAAGAAAAATTTTGAAGGTCTTAAACTTCGCTTTATTATATTTTAACCCTTATATCATGTGATCACTAATTTACTGTTCCGTGACGCAGTTGTTAAAATGATAAAAATAAGTTGAACGCAATTAAGTTATCAAGTTTTATTAATTAATTCACTCTATGGCTTATTATATTTTAATGATATTTTTAAATTATATTATTATTGATGACAATCTTCAATAAATGTCAATTACTTCCTCGTTATTATACTGAAGGTAAATAAGATTTTTCTTACACAATTAAGAATAGTATTATTATTCATTATGAAATATCAAGCAATCTAACCTTGATAAACTATAAAATAGTTTGCCTGTGAATTGTGGACTATTCTGAAAAAGAAATCGTAAATCAGAATAATTTTAAACTTCGTTCTAAGAAACAAGGATATTAAAGTCGCTAAAATTATCCTCATATCTTCCCCCAAAAGAATGAAGTTTTATTTAAAAGCCAAATTATTTTTCGATTTTGATCAGATTCTTATTGTTCGCACAAAAATTATTTTAAAAATAAAACTGCGAATAAGAGATGTTAGGAAATAGGTCTTCTATATTTTTGTAGGATAAGATTCTTTATAGATGCTTCCTAAGAAATTATACTGTTAGAAATTTCTCCGAAAAATGGTTCAATAACAATTTATTTATTTATTTTACCATATTAAAATAAAACAGTGAAATAATCATAAATCAGATGGTACTCAAACTGTTAACTAAGAGAAAAACCACTTATTAATAGCTTTCACCTAATACGGTTAAACAAACAAAATTTTATTAAATTTATAGCACCAACCGGGCCAACGTAATGAAGCCACTTAGTTCCATTCAGTTGGGCACATATTAGAGTCGAGAGGACTAATCTGCTCATCTCACGTCTGACAGAACGGGGATTCGAATCCCAACGTTGACATAACAATATTTTCTCCGTTAACTTCAACACATGAAAAGTTACCAGTGTCCTGCAGGGTTATAAATTCATGCGGATGCTCACATGAGGACATAAATTTCAGCAGCATATAGCTGCTTAACACAAAAAAGTCTAGTATTTTCCATCTCTTACAATAGATAAAACAACCAAATAAATTACATTCCATGGTTCATTTGATAAAACTCAACTCAACCCCATTTAACGCCCATTACATTGCTCAAAACTCTAAGGGTGAAAAACATTTTTACCATAAACTTTACGATTAATTGGGTGGACTGACTGCTGACCGTTATTTGATGGAATGAAAATTCTAATAGTGATTAGTTTGAGAATATTTCAAATTAGTCAATAAATTTTATTCTTAATTAACTACTTGTTCAACTACTTGTAACATGGTATTTCAAACAGCTAATTTTTCAAAGTTGCAAATTAAATATAAATAATACATTTATTATGAAATAGTTGCAAAAATAATAATTATGAAAGATAACTAATTGACACTAAGTGAAAAAAGATATTTTGTTTCCTCAACTCCGTTTTTTTTTTTCATACTCTGCCTTCATATACATTAATCAATTCAGTGTTTTTTTTTTTTTTTTTCCATCTTTTTTTTTTTTCCAAGTAGCCATGAGCCCTTAAAGACTTATTGACATCATAGATTTATTCACAATTCTTGAGGAACCAGAATTTATACAGACCAAGTTAGAAAAAAAAAATGAGCGGTGTGCCACTAAAATGAAGAGATTAAGAACCTCAACTTCTCATTTAAATTTAAATAACTACTTAGTATTATGATGCGTATGCTTCTTTTTACATACTAAACTGTTTTTTATGTATAAAATGTTTCGCGAATGTTTTCTGAATTCTCTGCCAATGAAAATATTTTTCTTGTGGTTTATTCAAGAAAATTAAGATTACTACATAAATAAAAGAGTTGCCAATTGCTTCTCGCAAATATTAAATAAGAGATTATTCATTACAATTGTTAACACTGAGGAACAGATTTTTTGTTTCACTTATGCAAATACTTGATATTTCCTAATTCGGGTGAGGGGATTTCAAATCTGAAAATAATTTTGCTCCTAAAGCTTCAGATTTTTTTTAAATGACATTTTTAGTCTATTTTTTGGTCTAAATGCACTCGTTTAAATTTTTTTTTTATATAACTGGAAGTAGCGTAAAATTTCTTTTAAAGTGACAATCTTCTAGGAGAATTAGGGCACATTATCAAGATCAAAACTAGACTGAGACCCATGCCCATAAATGTGGCGCTTACCTATTACGACCTGTTCAGAAACACACAAAGAAACAGATCATAATAGGGAAGTGTCCCTAGCGGCGTATGGTGAGATTTCCGAGCATGGATTTCTATGCAATTTTAATCGTGTTGATGTTTGTCGCAACATTAATGCTACCTCCAGTTATATATAACGTTTTTAAACTTGTACATTTGGACAAAAAATAGACTAAAAATAACATTTAAAAATAATGCTAAGCTTTGAGAGAAAAACTGATTCCAGATTTGATTCAGATACAAAAGTATCTAAGATCTGTTATAAAAATCTATGAAACAGAAAAAAATAATGTTCCCCAGTGTAATTTTCAATGGAAAAATACTTTCATGTTTCACTTAGTTAATATATTTTCAAATTTCCTCCCAATTATCTAATTTTGAATTTCATTCCATTTATCTAATCAAATTTTAAATTTTATCTCATAAATTGAATTTCAAATTTAATTCAATTACTGTGATTTTGCAATTTATTATTTTGTAATCTTAAATTTTAATCAATTTACATAGTTATTAAATTTCGGTCAATTTATATAAGCTTTAGATCTTAACCAACTGGTCTAAGTTCCTAACTGGTGAAATTTAATTTTCCAGCTTTATCCTTAAATCTTCCCATTTAATCTAAGAATTTTAATTTTATTGAACAATTTATACTTAATATAATGCATAATAATATAAAACAATAATTCTTAATATAACTATAAATTTAAAATCGAGAACTGCTATTTTATTCATTCATAATTTTATTGTAAAATACTTCAAAACATGGATAAAAAAATCTTTAAAAAAAAAAAAAAAAACTCGAATCAAAGCACAACATCGATAATAAAATTCATATAAATGAAAAAACTCCGCTCCCAGTCAGACACAAACAAAACGAAATCAGCTGATGAGCATGAATGACGGTATCGCAAATGAAAAAGAGTTTCAAAATCAAAGAAGGAAGTAGAAAACTGTTTAGATCCGTGTACAGTTGACCTACTTGCGTCTGAAGCTTCGGGCACTTCGGAATCAGTGACCTCCAGGTAGTATTTCGCTTGAATACATACCAGACAGCAAGGTATAAGGGTTACCGTCACCTTTCTTCCAATATCGCCAAACAGCACCCCGCCAACTTTTAATCTCTGAATCTTTTCTAGATATTAAATGGAACTCGATTGTTGCGTGAGAAAGAATTCGATGCTAAATAGAGTAGGCTGGAATTCTGATATTGGTGTTATTAATAGGAGCTTAATAATAATAATAAAACAATAAAGAAAGTCGGCATAACTGTATTCGTGACTAATGGTATTCATAGCTGTTGCCTTACATATTTCATGTGCATAAAAAATGATAGGCTATATCTAATGGGAGAATTTGGAAGAAGAAAAAATCGATAGATTTACCTCTGAATTGATTTCCATAAATTCATATGTGGCTCAGTGGTGTGTTTATTCCAGTTTATTTATTTATTTGAATATGTTTTCATTATTTATTAGTTGTGCGTGATTAATTAAAATATCTCACAAATAGTCATTACAAAAGTTAAATATTTATTTAATAAAACGCTATTTAAAATTGGAGGAATTTTGCAAGCTGCTATTGAAAAGGAATTAAACAATGTTTCCCTAATGCCTTTTCTGTAAATGAAAAAATATTGTTCTGTTTAGCAGTCCGTTAGGACAATAATACTTATTGAATTGAGGATAGAATAATTATGCAAAAAAATAACACACATTTTTATCGAATATGCGTAATAATATATAAGGCTAACATATTTAGTCGAATGTCAATTTTCAAACAATATGAAAATGACAATAATTTTCTTTACGATTTATGAAGTTCAACATGTCTTGCGAGTTATCTTTAAATCAAAAACTAGTTTTCATTACTCTCGAAATTATTTTATCAAGAATGTATTGAATTATAAGAAACATCCATGCAAAGAAAACTTTTGCTCATTCAAGCATATTGGAGTTGTGGAGTTGTTTAAATCTTACAAACATTCTATTTTTCATTCAAAAAATATTTTCGTTTTCATAAATCCATTTTGAGTAGAGGATTGCATAATAATAAAAAAGGTAACGAACTTTTTGTTGAATATGCATAGCAATACATTAGACTAACAGCTTTCATTGAATTTCGATGTTCTAATAATTACTGGATGATGAAGTCACCCAGTAATTATTAGATATGAAAGAATGTCAATAGTTTTTAGTATTAACCTAGGAATCTTTTTTGTGGAACTATTATTGAATTGTGAGACACAATTGTAAAATAATAATAAGTATTAATAGGAAGAAAACTATTGGCTTATTTTAAATTGTCATATTTAAATTGTATAAATCTTATGAACAATTCTCTCTTTTTCGTACTAGAAAGACTAACAGTTTCAGAAATCCATTTAAAAAACAAAATCCATTTAAAAAACAATTCATATTGAATATTGGATTGTACTGTAATGCAAAAGGGGACACACATTTTTATGGAAAGTGCATAATAGTACAATATTAAATTATTAATTATTGAAGGGATTATAATAAAAAAAAAAAAATAAAGCGCTTAAGATGGCAGTAAACTACTTTTGAGTACACTTATTCACCATGATTTTATTTTCTCGCTAGTTTTCATAATTACTGAAATATTTTTATGCTGAAATTGAAATCCACGTGAAGAAATTTATTTATTGTTTACTTGGTTAAATGGTTTGGTTAAATAAGAATTCGTCCAAAAATTTTTTTTTATTTTTATTTTAAAAAGAAATTAATTTAAAAAGAAATCAAAGCGCAATATTTGTCTATCAACGCGTATTAGTATCAAACATAACAGCTCTTAATACTTGAAAAAATTCTGGAACAATTTTCTTTACTCTATTTATCTTTAGATGCTTTTAAACTCCTGTAAAAGGGTGTAGAGCAAAGTCACCTTCAATGGCATGACGTCATCCCATTTCATTGTAAAAAAATTACAAAATGGCTGAATACGTTTACAAAAAAAGTTCTTTGAAAATTGAGAAATATTTTAGTACTGGTTTACCACCTTTATCTCTTAAAAGAAAAAATATATGACACTTTTTTTTATTCCTATTTCTTTGGCTGAGGGGTATAATACTTGAAAATGAGGAAAGTATCTGGCACCAAGTTTTAAGGACAAAAATGATGTAACATATAATTAATTTTCATCTCAACTCGATTACAAATGCCGGAAGAAATCACATAGTTTGATAAAGCCCTCTGCATAAGGACTCCTTTTCAGAACCCTGACCTAAATCATATCAATTCAATTTATCGAAGTAGAGATGAACAATTATTGGAGTATAGGGTACATCTTTTCCATTGATTCTCTCGCAGTCAAGAAAAATTTTGAGGTCATTAAGGAAGTACAAAATAATTGATTTCATCTCCTTTTGATTGTTCCATCATGCTTAGAATTTAAAAGAAAACATGTTCTTTAAATTTAAATTGAGTTGCTTTACTATATTAAACATATCAGGATGTAAATTATGCTTTTTTGTATGTTTTTCAATTTGTTTGCTACATCACACTTAGAATTTAGAAGAAAATACGTTATTTTTAATTAAGTGAGTTGCTTTACAATATCAAACTTATCAGGATAAAATCCATGCTTTTTTTTGTAGGTATTTCATTTTGATTGTTGCATCACGCATAGAATTTAGAAGAAAATACGTTCTTTAAAATCAAATGAGTTTCTTTACCATATTAACTTATCAGGATGTAAATTAGGCTTTTTCATAGGTATTTCATTTTGGTTGTTGCATAACACTTAGAATTTTAAAAAATGTGTTTTTATAATTAAATTGAGTGGCTTTTCTATGTTAAACATATCAGGATGGAAATTATGCTTTTTTGTATGTTTTTCAATTTGTTTGGTACATCATGCTTAGAATTTTAAAGAAAACACGTTATTTTTTATTAAGTTAGTTGCTTTACAATATCATTTTCATCAGGATGAAACGTATGCTTTTTTGCAGGTATTTCATTTTGATTGTTGCATCACACTTAGAATTTATATGAAAAATACGTTCTTTAAAATTAAATGAGTTTCTTCAATATGTTAAACTTATCAGGATGCAAATCAGGCTTTTTGGTAGGTATTTCATTTTGATTGTTGCATAACACTTAGAATTTATATGAAAAATTCGTTCTTTTAAATTAAATGAGTTTCTTCACTATGTTAAACTTATCAGGATGCAAATTAGGCTTTTTGGTAGGTATTTCATTTTGATTGTTGCATAACACTTAGAATTTATATGAAAAATACGTTCTTTAAAATTAAATGAGTTTCTTCACTATGTTAAACTTATCAGGATGCAAATTAGGCTTTTTGGTAGGTGCATAACACTTAGAATTTTTTTAAAAAAAATGTGTTCCTTAAAATTAAATTGAGTTGCTTTTCTATGTGAAACTTATCAGGATGTAAATTATGATTTTTTGAATGCTTTTCATTTTGTTTGCTACATCACACTTAGAATTTAGAAGAAAATACGTTTTTTGTAATTAAGTGAGTTGCTTAACAATATCAAACTTATCAAGATAAAACATATGCTTTTTTTAATGTTTTTCATTTTGATTGTTGCATCACACTTAGAATTCAGAAGAAAATACGTTATTTTAAATCAAATGAGCTTTACTATGTTAAACTTATCAGGATGCAAATTATGCTTTTTTAGTATGTATTTCATTTTGATTTCATCAATGAAATTAAATAAGTTGCTTTACTAAATTTAACGTATATGGATGTAAATTAGGCTTTTTTGTTAGCATTTCATTTTTATTGTTACATCACACTTTGAATTTTTTTTTAAAAAAATGTAATTTAAAATTAAACGGGTTACTTCTCCTAGTTACACTTATCAGGATGCAAATCATGCTTTTTTGTATGCATTTTACAACAATATTTATTCAAGGGCTTCTTGGGACCGCAAGTCTCCGATAGAATCTAGAGGTCGAAATATCTTTCTAGCTATTCAAACGAAAGTAAATTAAATTTACCCAATTTCAAGATGTTCAAAACTCACCAAATTAAAATATCTTTTATAACTTAAAACTGATGACAAAAATATTTAATTTCGTGACTCAAATATACAAACTTTATTGTGTCTAACACTTTCAAAAATGTACCTATGAGACAAAATTTATCTAAATAAATTCCGTAATTTATAATACTTTTGTCTCTTAAATATTTAAAAAAATATATTTAATCCTTACAGGCCAGGTAATATAATAATTGTCCAATTTATTTTGTACAATAATATAAACCATTAAAATTGTAATAGATTTCATCGCTTAAACTAGGTGTTTTTTTTATCAACTACTTTAACTTGTGAAAAATATAATGACCAAGTTCGTTAATAATCTTCATTTTGATCATGAATTCGATGACCACAATTCTTATTTCTTTCTTTAAATGAAATTTGGGATCAAGTTTATCTGCCCCACGAAGGGTTAAGAATAACAATACTTTAATTTGCTATTCAAAATTTAAATGCATTTGTATTTAAAGAAATTTAAGGATTGCATAGTAAAAAATAATTTTATAAATTTTTTTTATAATAAACATAGTAGTTTGAATAATAATAATTAGTAAAATACAGTGCAGAAATTAAAACATATGAATGGTATATAAATGGATGATTCTCACGAAATATGACAATTCACTGTCCCTTGCTCCAAGATCTAATACTATAATTATAATACTAAAAGAACTTTTTTTTAAAAAATTAATAAATAGCATTTTAAAATAACTTTGCACTAGCATTGACTGTTTTGTATAGTTAAAAAATTTAATTGAACTTCAAAATGTCATTTTCCTGGCATGACCCAAACAATGTTTCCAATAATAACTAGCTTCAAAACTTCATATAAATTTTTCAATATCTAAAATTTTTTATCTCATCATTTCTAAAATATACGCAGAGGGTATTATTTACAAAAACTTCGTTTAAATTAATTTTTTCTGCCAATAATTTGCTTGTCCCAAGAAAATCTGTCATTTCCTGGCTACTTTTATTTAGTGGTTTATAACCAAAAGAGATAGAGCAATCAATATCTTATGTTAATAGATTGATTAGATACCCTCTTATGTGAACATGTCTTGTTGCATGAATAAAGAACCAATTTTCTGGTGCAAAATATATTTCAAAACATTTTTCAAGGTGAGTAGGTTTTTGCGTTGTCATTTTCCTGGCTTCTTGAAACCATTAATAACATAAACTGCATAGATTTATCTGAGTTATTTTAAGAAATCCTGTTGTTTTCTACAGAATATAAACGTCTTAGGTCAAAATATTTAATTAAAGTAAAGTTATATGCTATAAAATGGCGAATTTGTCATTATCCTGGTTGTCATTTTCCTGGCTTATGAATGCCAGAACATTTTTTAACTGCTAATACTGTAAGGAGGGTAAGCAAATATTAACCCAATACCAAGTTTATGTATGATTGTAATATGCTTGGATGTAATCAAAGTTATTTATTAATTTAATGATTGATTATTATCCACAATTTTATCCTGTACATATCAGCAACAAAATTTTTTTTGATTCCTTCTACAGTGGATAAAAAGAATTAATTTAAGCAATTTATGGTTCATCTAACATAAAGGCTTAAGTTGAGTTACTTACTATTAACTTAAAATGACTGTTTTTTAAACTTCTAAGCTAATATGTCATTTTACTGGCATTCAAAATTTGGTGAATTTCTATTTTATTTTTTTCCCGAGAAAATGTCAATAAACTGCACTGCTGTCTGTAAGATATTAATAAGTGTAACTAAAGAAGTATACAAAAAAAATTTCAGATTATTTTGACGACTTTAAATTTGAAGAAATATTTTGGTCCGAATTGTCATATTTCGTGAGAATCACCCATATATATATCCTTTGTACACCTTCAAAGCGTTTTGATGAGGCAATTGATTCAGATGTGCAATTAAACTGCGGTTTATAATATTTGCGGCTAAACTGAAAAAGAGTGGGGAAATCAAAGATTGGTTAATTGATATCCAACGGCCTTGAACGTAGGACGGAGGCCATTGCTACCCGTCTCACATGTTTCCCATGCTGTTGCTCAGGAATTTCCATGGCTTGTTTCGAAATATACAGACGTCTAAGAAGGAATTTAATTTAAGGACGTCTATCGAAATGTTCGGGGACACTTATATGTGGCCCCGGGGCTCCTAAGGGCCCCTTTGTTTTTGTATCAAGAGTTAGTCCAATGATAGCTTTTCAAAGGCTTTCTCACGTGTATCTTCACGTATATTGACTCCTCTAGATTTTTCTGTGAAGGATTACAAGAGCCTCCAGGGCCCATTTTTAAGATGAAGATTATATATCTTGGAGTTTGTGGTCATGGTTAAAAAAAAAACTATAGATGTTTACCTTGGCAGATGTTATGTTACCACACCGGTGCAAGTCATAGAAAAACAAGTTTAGCAAAGAATTTTTTTGTTTCTGAAAAAAAAAATAGTAAACTGGTCGATTTAAACTTTTTTTCTTGATCATGAGAAAATAAAATCTTTTTTTTTTAACAAACTGGATAAATAATCATTAGCATAATAGTCTGAATTATGATTCTGAGCTGATTCTCATTTAAAATGTTAATAACTACGTTTTAACAATGTTTTCTCGAATTAATTTGATTCGGCAATAATTACTTAGCAGACGTTTTTTTATGAATTATAAAATTTTTCCAGTACAATTGTGTCCAATTTTACAGTTTATCCAATACATAATTGCTTACACTTTCAAAAAATTTTACTAAGCGTTGAACCATAGTAATATTGACAGTGTACCATAATACTATGTAGATTTGATACCACAATAATATGACTAAATGTATTTAGTTTTTTTGACTTAGAAGCAAAATAATTGAATAACTTGAAATTAAAGTTTTAAGAAAAGTTTTTTGTTATATTGAACATTTATCATTAATAAACTGAAAATGAATATAAGAAAAACTGCAAAAAAAGAAATTGAAAAATTAGATTTATCAGTAAATTTAATATAGAACTCTTATTGCTTTATCATTTTAAAAAGTATTCATAATTAATCTATTAAAAGTCAAGAATGTTTATCAAAGTCACAATTTTTGAAGCAATAAAATGCATAATTAGTTATCAATCTTAAAAGAACAGGCAATCAATTTATTTAAACTTGCCAACCAATTTATTTTGATTTATCTTTTAAAAAACTTATAATTTATTATCAGTCAGAAATGTCCTGATGAAAAACTATTAATTCGTTAAATATTTGTTTAAACTTGGAGCAAATGGAACCAAGTAAACCATTGAAAAATTTATTATAGCACACAGATAATTGCCCTACAATAAAAACAAAGTTCATAAGCGTATTTACTTATTGTCAAAAGGAGTAAAATAAATAAATCCTTTTTAACATTAAACTTTTTTGTTTGCATTTGTTTAAATCAATACGTAAGTAAGATGCTCTTATGCAGAATGTCTTTACTAAAAGATTATACTTTAAGAGTTACACAGTGGTTTCAACAGCCAAAATAATGATCAGAAATCTCCAAATCAAAAAATTTTATTTAAGAGCTTGTAATCGTCTGAAATATAAAAAGATATAATGAAAATCTCATTTCATTATGAGATTCAAATTTAAATATACTTGATTTATTCTAATATGATCGTATCAGATTATTCGAATTATCAGATTACGAAAGCGAGGGAATATTGCTTTGCTATTAAATGCTTAGTTAAAATCATTAAGATGGAATTAACTACTGGCAATGACTCAATTTGAATAATGTATTCTTCTTAATTAAAAATCTATTTAAAATTATTTTAAGTTTGTACATTATAATTTTATATCATTAGATTAATGTCAAATACAATGTTTCCACATCGTTTCTTATTTTTATTTGTTTAATTATTTGTTTTTGCTAAAACAGAGGTATAAAAATAATGATTGAAAAACAACTAGCTGAAGTGATTTGAGAATCTCTAATGGTATTCGTAAATTGACTAGAGAGGTTGGAGACGTCAATTGTATTTCTGTTTTACTTGAAATATACCTTAAAATATAAACTCATCAATTATAAATCACTACATAAACTACTGAAAAAGCAGTTACGTTCACAATATCATCTGAGATGGCCCAGTAGTTAAGGCAATGAGCTTTCATCGTTAAGTATTGGGTTTCTAGTGGATGTTTCTTCAAAATTGCTTTCTCGAATCTGAAATAGCATATTTATTGCTTCAACAGCTAGAGAATTTACCAAATTTCAGTTAATTTTGGACTTTTTTCGACAGATAAATGAAGGAGACCTCAAATACTGTTCCAGCTCTGAAAAAGAAGTGAGTTCCAAACTATCAAAATATGATAAAAATTTATTGTGTTTCTGGTTCAATGGGTGCACCAAGAAAATCGGTAATATTTATCGAAGCACTTTTATAATGATTTTGGCAAAATTAACAATAAAATGTGGTTTTATAATGTTTAATAAAATTCTGTAAATGTGATAAAATTTGGTAATTTTATTATGATACCTTAGAGCATGGCATAAAAACAATTTAGTTGGTTAAATTTACTTTACAGTTTTGTATTTTTTACTAAATGTGTGGTAAAAAGAGCTGTAATTTTGAAAATCGGAATTTCGGGAAAATCGTTACCATATGAACAGAAAAATTACCAAATTAAGGTTTAAATACCGTATATTATTATTTTATTGGTCAAAAAAAATTTTTTTTAGACAGAAATGTTATTACAGTACAATGCGTTAATTCTACCAGCATTCTTTTCTCCGTGAAGGAGTATCAAAACTACAGCAAGAACTGCACCGCTCATCTAACGCAAAAAACTGCTGGTCAGAAGCCCATTGATTCGATTTTTTTTATCATTCCATGAGTTTGATCACTCATAAATGTATTTCTTTCCTGAATTTAAGTTTCCTCACCATTAAAAACACAAATTATATTGTTAATGATATACTTCCTTTCCATATTTTTTTGAACATTTAGAACTTATTAATTTTTTAACTTTTGAAGTCAATTTACTATTGTTACTCTTTAACTGTATATTATCTTAATTTCTGTCGAATTGTATCATTTAACTAAATTGTTTATTGAGATGTTCATTTTTAATAATAATTTTTGTATTAATAAAGTAATACAGTATATTTAATTCTCTTGATAGATGTATCTTAACTATACTAGTGGCAAAGCTAATCTTTAGCCATTACAGAGGTTGCGACAGCCGGTTTATATCATTTTCTAATGGTTTTTTAATGGTTACCAGAAGATTGCTTTTATCACTAGATTTGACTACTTTTTAAATTTAAAAATAGTTTATGTTGAATATACTTAATTATAATACTGCTTTTTTCACTAAATATTCGCCAAATATGGACTGATATTCATTATTTATATTTATTCTGGTAAGCTAGAAGCTGAATTTTTATAGGTTTTCAGATAAATGATGAGTAAATTTACGTCATAACCTCAGCTTTATCACTATCCGTATCATAACTATCCCAAAAGTGTAGCACAACAATATGATTCAGTAGTTCTTAATATTGAAGAGTAATAATAGTGAAATAGGTATAAGAAAAGTCAGTAATAAAACTTAAAACTACAAGAATTAAAAGCTTTTTCAAGCACGTATACAAATTTAAATACCCTATCACTATATAAAACGCATGGACCAATTGTGATAAAAAAATAATAATAATTTCTAAGAGACATTTACGAAATTAAGTCTGTTACAGACATTTGTTGAAAGAAATAAGTTTAAAATATTTAAATTTTTAAAAATGTTATTTATAATTGAGGTATGAAACTAAAGTTTTGAATTGAGTATGATGAAGTTTTCAGCATTTTTCAAACGCAGAAATATTTTTAATCTATTGTCTATCGTTAACGAACAAAAAGAAAGAAACTAGATGGGCCATATGAAATAAGGAGAAATTACATAGAAGGGAGCCGATCTAAATGGGTGATCAGGGAGTTGACCTCAAGTCAGAAAGATCACGGGTTCGAATCCCGGATAAGACATGAATGCTCTTTTCTTCTCTCCAATGTACTATCTGCCCTTCTTACTGTGGACGCAATGTTGGCCTACCTAATATGATGCCCCAAAGAGAGTGGTGGTCAAATCTTCCATTTCTACACCCGAATGACGAAAGTCATTATCAGGCGGAGCAAAAACGGCTGGTGCAAAAATTCTCAAAAGTGACTCATGCTAATAAATGAACAAGTTGCTCTTCCTTTTTTGTTTTCATTTGCGCTCATTTTTAAAGTTTTTTCATATCCTAAACTTAAAGGATTTTCATGATCTTTTCGATTAAGTTTTTCATAATCACTTCCATTTTTAACAGCAGAATCTGTATTTGTTTTCTTTCTCTTCTGTGATTATAAAAAATATTAACGTGAACTATTGTATAGGGGCGGAACATTGCATATCGTGGTAAAAACAATGGCTAAAGGTAAGGTTGGCCGCGAGTACAATTAAGAAACAGCAATTCACTTACTGATGAAACATTTTTACCGTGTTGTCAAGTTGATGAATTAGTTTTTGTTCTTAAACAATTTTATTTTTACGCTTAGCAACAATGAGTGCTTAAGAAGTCGGCAAAATATTTAGAGTGATGACAATAACTATTTATCTTTAATAGCGTTGCCTGTTTTTACTGGGTATTAATCATTCTTTACGGAAAACTTTTGAAGGTACATTGTAATTAAAAACTGTAAATTCTACAAAAGAAAATCATTGCATAAAAAAGAGCATCTAAAAGAAAAAAATCGATTATTTCTGTTTTTATCCGTTATCCGCACACTGTATATAATTTCCGATCTTTTTACAGATTTTCTCCGTATATTTGACTGTTTAAAGCTGTTTTGTTGACTAAAAGGTTTTCTTTGTTTTTCATCCTAATCTTAAACGGGTTAAAACCGTTAGTTGAAATTCTGGTTTTTGTCACGCAGTTTTGCTTGCCGTACGATAACTCTACCTATTTTTAAATCATTTTACGATTATTTTCTATACTTGTTCTTATTTTGTAATTTAGAACATCCTATAAATAAGGCCTGTTGTCAAATTGGACATTCTACCGACATTCATTCTTTTTCTTCTTCAATTGGACATTCTATTTGTTAAGAGTTGCAGTGGTTCAGGGGACAGAGTGAACTCCTCCTTATGAAGTGTCCCGGGCTCGAATCCCAGCGTCGACTGGTCGTACGAGCATTGCACCTGGCTCGTACTGTCCACAAAGTTGACACAGTTATTTTATAAAATTTTTTGTTAAGATGGAGTTTTTTTGTTAAAATAATGGAGTTTCTTTGCTAAAATAACTATATTTGTTTGTTTAAAGTCAAATGTCTGTTTTCAGATAACAGTATTTTTCTGTAAAATAAAAAGTTTTATACTGTAACTTCAGCTTACAGTTTTTTTTCCGTAAATTTAACAGATTTTTTACAGTGTAGATAAGGGTGATTTTAGAGATAGAATATGATAATTATAAAGTTAAATAACATAATTTCTGAGGGTTTTAAATTTTTTTTAAAGCTTTAAAAAATAAAGAGAGATAGTATCAGTGAGATGATAGACTAGTACCCTAACCACTGTTTTTTTAGTTTATAGATCAGTGCCCTAATCACTAATTTTTTGGTTTATGGATCAGTGCCCTAACCACTGTTTTTTTAGTTTATGGATCAGTGCCTTAACCACTGTTCTTTTAGTTTATGGATCAGTGCTCTAACCACTGAGTCGTCTGAGCTTACATTATGATTATAGCTGCTTTATCAGTAGTTTATATGCATACATTTTAGTTTGTTTTTTTAGTTAATATATTATGCTTAAATATGTCTATTTTTTTCTTTCAAAATTGACGTGCATTAGGGATTATAGTATATTTCAAGTGTAAGTATATTTCATTTAAAAAATAATTCACAAACTAAAATATTTAATAAAATATTTTAATAATATTTAAGTAGCCTATACATAACATAATACAAAACAATATATACATATTTACAGAGTTTATATATCGACTACATCAGGCACTGGATAACAACCTTTTTCAAGATAATATGACTATGACATTTCACTATGAAACATCTTAATTTATTCAACAAACAATAGGTAGTAAGTACAATAGTTGCTCGTAACACAACAAAAACTCTGCTAAATATCAAATTCCGTTGAAAGTCCAATTTAAACAATAAAGTCCTTTTTTAATGCAATGCTTGCTCCCGCTGAGAGGAATTCCTTTTTTTCTGAAAAATATCATTGTTAAAGAAGTAATAAAATATATCAGGACACCATTTGACAAAGAAAGTTGAACCAAAGACTCAAATTAAGTTGTAATATATTTAATATATTTGTGATACATGAAAAAGCTCATATTATTATTCTGAAAAATCTCAACAATATTATTGATTACTGATTAAATCGAAATAGTTGGACAATAAAAGTAAGAATATTTATTGTTAAATGTAATACTTCATTGAATGCTTATTTAAAATTAAGGTCTTATATTATATAAAATTAAATTGAAGCATTCAAATAAATTTTCATTATTAAGCAAATTTTTAAGCTAAAAATTTTTATAGAAAAAATTTATAATGCAAAATTAATTATTCATTAATTATTAATTATTATTAATTTAACATAATTTAACCTATTATGTTAAATTAGAAATATGGTAAGGAAAATTGGATCCAAGTATGAGCTAAGAGCTAAAACATAAATAACATATTTATTTTGTAAATTTTACATTTTAAAGAACTTTTTAAATCGAATCATTTTCTTTTTCATGCTAAGTTTAAATTAGAGATAATCTTTTCAACAAATTTATTTAAAAAACATAAATTCTACTGTAGATATTATCTGTCGGATAAACTATAATAATGCAAAAGACTCACAAAATCTTGTGAAATATGTAACACATGTAATTAACATTGCATGACCCTAAAGTAAAAACAATAAAATTATAAAAAAACTTACAAATTTGAGGTAATGGAAATAAGTATAATAGATAAATTACTAGAATTTTAATTTTTATTTCTTAAATTTCTATATTAATCAATTTTCTTTCTTTATTTTTTATTTGTTCTGAGTCATAAGAATGACCTATGATTCATAATCACTTAATTCCTCATATGATTCACAATATTCAGAATCAATCAAATTCAGAGTCATATGAGTAAACTAATAAATTGTTTGCAAAATTTTATTTTACAAATTTTATTGTAAATTATTTAAAAAATTTTAAATTAGACTAAATTCATAAAGCACAGAAAGAACTATTTCTAGCTTAAGTCCTTAGAAACATTTTTCTTTTAAAAAAAAAAAAATATTTAAAAAAGTAATCGAAATATTTTTATCTATTACATAAACCATTAAAACGTCCAGTTCTCTATCATTATAAGAAAAATTTGTGTCAGAACGATTCTCCAAATTTAATTAAAATTTCCTGATCAATATTACAATTTAGTCAGTTTTAATTTTAGTCACAATATCAATTATTTGAAGAAACATTTTCGTGTAAATATTAAGGCCTCATTTACTATATTAAAACAAGCATATTTTTGAAAAAATACCTAAAAAATATATAAACGTAAATGTGAAAAAAAAATATGATTAAGTATTAAATGAGTCGATATACAGTCATATCAATATAGTCGGTAAAGCCTTTTTTTACTCTATTGTAATTTGAATAAACATAAATTACACTACTAATGTTTATAAAACCATTTTTAGTAGTAGTAAAGCGCGCCAAGTTTGTTGATTGCACATCAAAATAAATATTTTAATTCATCCTATCATTAAAATAAAGCGTTTTAAAAGCATAAATGCAAGGCTATAATAATTATTGGAGAAACTAAAAAGTTCTTAGGTTTTAGCAAATAAATAAAAATATGTCTATGACATTTTTAAGCATTTTTTAAGGAGACAAGTGTTTCATTTTTCATGCTGCGGGTATTTTCTTTCTCTTCAATCAAGTTATTTCAAGCGTTAAGATCAGCAGTTTAAAATCCAGTTTTAAGTTTGCTTTAATCTTTGACTGAATTTAAAATTTAACAAATTAAAAACTGTCAAACTCAGTACCTGCCCAAACTTCCGGCAGCGGAAGCAAACATCAGCTTTAACAGAAATCAACAAGTAGCAGATAAACATAAAAACAGAGATTAACCACAGGAAATAAAAGAAAGAAACCCGTATGAAAACAACAAATTTGATTTTTTAAAACTGATTTGTTATCAAATAAGCTTATGTGCAAACAAAGCAGAAGCTAATTTATTTTTGCCTAGCAGCAAAATAATTTGAATATTTTTCAGTTATTGTAATATGATTAAAATGTATGTGACTTATTTTGGAATGTTTTCCTTCTTTTCTTCTGTCGACTTCAAATCAGATATGACTTGAAAATTTTTTAGGATGAAAAAGGAATGGTTGAATTTTCAATTCTTGATATGTTTTTCCAATCCTGGGAATCCTGAAATTTAAAAAGAATATTAATTGACATAATTAAAAAAGCATATAACAATTTAAAAAAATTTTGTCCTAAAAAATATTTTAGATTAATGCCTTTTTTTTTTCCAAAAGAAATTCATGTTACGCAAATACTACAATTTAAGAAAAATGATAAAACTGACTTAAAATATTAAAAAATAATATTTTAAGTACAGTAATGATTGAGATAATATTGTTTTTTTAATATAAATATTAAAAAGCAACATCATCTTTACAGGTTTATTTACTCCTGTTTCTTACTTTTTCATTAATTTTATTATAGGTAGTCTAGGTAAGATGTCCAACTTAAATACTTCCGATATTTCTTAGTGCAGCTAATGCAGTTTAACAGGAAGCAGTTTTATTTTGTTTATCAGTTTGGACAAAACTGTGCTTTCCGCGACAAAAAAAAAGTAAGTTAACTTTTAATGTTTGTTTTATTTAGGGGTAAAATATCTTTCGCGAATTAAGTATTCTGCTGTTCTTCAAAGCTTAGGTTACACTTTTTCAACTAGCTGGTTCCTTAAAACAATTATGTCCTCCAATCTTTGCTTCTCAATGAGAAGAAAAGGAATATTAAATCGGAGTAATGCTATAAGCTCGATGGCCATCTCATCACCAACTTTAGGAGAGACGGCGACATAAAGTCGAGCAGAAACGGCCACTTTTTAACACACTCATGGTCATTTTTTTTTTTAATGGTCACATTATTACGCCTTGACATATCAGAGATTGTAGGGTCCTTAAATATTTTTAAAAACAGTAGGAGAAATTCGAAGATGTGTTTTAGTAAATTATTCTTCACTGCTACGCTTAACAGCTCCAAATAAATAAATCTAATTACGAAATATTTGAGTTCATTAAAGGTTATTCATTGGTTTCGTCACGTAGTTTTAAGATGAAATCTAAAAATTAGATCCTTAAAAATTATATCCTTAAAAATTAAATCCTTAGAGTGTTTTTAATTTGTAAGTGTGTGGGTCCGGTGTCTAAATATGATAAGTGTTTTTTTCTACTGCGTTAACTTTCTAAAGTACAGATTAACTTGTCAAAAATTTCTTTTCTACAAACAACACAAATTTTTCAATATGTATTCTCTTTTTAATTACAAACAAATAAGTAGTTTATTTAAGTGATCTTTATCAACTCATTTGCCCTAAGAGTAGTAGAACATTGAGAAGGTTATATGACAAAAGGTGCATTTTGTTTAATTTTAAATTGTTCTGCAAGCAAATAACCAAATTTAAGCTATATAAATAATTTCTTAATTAAATACCTAAAACGATATATCTATTAATTTTTATTATATTTTACTACAGGTGTTTCCATTCCATAAAAAATTTTATTTAACAGAAAACTGATTAGTTTTTATTGAGTATTTTGAGCAAAAAAATTTTACAAAACTTAATGTTAAGCATTTTATTAATCAAAAACTATAAATGCAATTAAAACAACCCTGGATGTAAGAAAAAGTCAAAATTTTTACATCTATTGCTCGAAATATTAAAAGATATAAAGTACAAGATATATTTTCCGTGTTGTTCAAGTTAATAAATTTTATTTAATTGTATATTCGAACGTAATTAGTTTTGAAGATGTTTCATAATTTTAAATGCCATTTTTGTTACTCTTGTTGTAAATACTCAAATTTTTTTTCAACAACTTTAACAATTTCTTCTCAAACCATATTAATTCTGATCAATTAAGAGAAGATTGTTTCTCTTAAATTAAAAGTTGTCGAATAAAAAAATTATTCAATTAAAGGTATTTATTAATTGCATTTATACAAATCTTATTCTAAAGATTTAGTTAATGATTGTATTGAGATAAAATGTAAGTCTAAACCTTTTGCTCAGTTAGCGTAGCTACTTCATCCACAAATTTGTGTTTTAAATCCTTTTTTTTTTTCTTCAATTTTTTGGATACTGTAAAAACTCGCTAATGTTTTTGACTCGAATGAGATTATTTGGCAATTGCAAGGAAAGCAACTTTTTAATATTGCTTTAGAATTTTTATTAGTTGTTTTATATTTATTATTTTAGCTGCATTTGTTAATTACATAATTTGTCATAAATGCAACTAAAACTTATTATGAAGCAAATATAATTTGTTTACTAAGTTATAATTACAAACGAAAACTAAATATGTTTGAGATAAAATATTAGACAAAAAGTAATATCATACGATTAATTTATTAAAGAACAAACATTTCAGTTTCAAGCCTTTAATTTTTAATAACTATCAAAATCGAAAAAGCAATTTTTACAAAGAATTATGAGATAAATGAGCGGTAAATAAATAATTTACTGATGAGTACCATTTTTATTAGTATTGTGTTGTTGTTTGCTGACGATTTCCTTATCTCTTTTGTTTTTTCTATCCAATAAGAGGGCACGGACAACAATGTGTTCCACACCATTATCTTTTTATGTTATTGAAAGACACGGTAGTGAAGCCACTTTTTCAGAAAATTCTAAATTGTTTTTTAAATTCTGGTGTGTTGAATTGCTACTAAAACAGATTTAATTTTCTTTTTCAATCATGATTTGAAGCATTTTTATCACGGCATTATTAGTATTTTGTTTCCTTTCCTTTGCTCCACAATTTACCTTAACAATTATATACGTTAATAATCATTTACACACGTATACTGAAACCCCTAATTCTAATTTCTATAAGCATATGCTTTGGTAAATTTATTGTTAACCCTTCCCGGCTTTTTAATAATATTTCGAGTTGAAATTAAGGGAAAAGTCACTATGAAAATTATTTACACACGTATACTGAAACCCCTAATTCTAATTTCTATAAGCATATGCTTTGGTAAATTTATTGTTAACCCTTCCCGGCTTTTTAATAATATTTCGAGTTGAGATTAAGGGAAAAGTCACTATGAAAATTATTTACACACGTATACTGAAACCCCTAATTCTAATTTCTATAAGCATATGCTTTGGTAAATTTATTGTTAACCCTTCCCGGCTTTTTAATAATATTTCGAGTTGAAATTAAGGGAAAAGTCACTATGAAAATTATTTACACACGTATACTAAAACCCCTAATTCTAATTTCTATAAGCATATGCTTTGGTAAATTTATTGTTAACCCTTCCCGGCTTTTTAATAATATTTCGAGTTGAAATTAAGGGAAAAGTCGCTATAAAAATTATTTACACACATATACTGAAACCCCTAATTCTAATTTCTATAAGCATATGCTTTGGTAAATTTATTGTTAACCCTTCTCGGCTTTTTAATAATATTTCGAGTTGAAATTAACGGAAAAGTCACTATAGAAAGCCATTCTAAAATTTGTGAAAAATCAAAAAAAGAACTCTTATCTTAGTTTGTATTTCCAAAATTAATGAATCTGAATTTTAAAAAAATGTGAACAAATCTTCAAAGATAAAAATAAAGGAGATCTGTCGTAAAAAAGGTGTTTTCACTGTCGTATCTTTTAAAATATATGTAGCATATATTAATTAATAATAATTAATTGTAAATTAATGTGTAAATAATTGTGTAAATTAATAAATGCTACAAAACGTTTCTAATTGCAAATGCAAAGGAGCCAGCAAGAATAATAAAAAGAAATGTTTACCTCTAGACTTACTAGAATTACAAGCAAAATGACATTTAATATTGTGTAAAGGATATTTAATATTAATTTGAACGTTTTTACTGAACCATCTTTCTAATCGTTCTTTAAAAAGTTCGAGTAGATGCAAAAGCAATGCTACGACAAATCATCTTTTTTTCATTGCTATAAAACTAAATGACTTTAAATGATTAAAATGACTCTAAATCCATTTAAATACATTTTTTAATCATAAATAATCATAATAATTTTTTTTATCATAAATAATTATTTTAATATTTCTAAAAAAAACATGCTTGAAGCATACATTTTTCAAACACTTTTATTTCAATATTTAATCTTAAGTTTTTAATTAAAATGTTGAAATTTTTTTAGAACAATGATTTACTATACTAACCAAATTATAATTATACGAATTTTAAAATGTTCTGCAAACTATCTCTAGAAAAGAGAATTAAATTAGCTGGGGATAACAAATTGCAGTTTCAAATTTTCAACTTACTTATTTATACATAAGCACACGTAAACAAAACAATGAGTGGAAGATTTAAGAGTGTTCTCCATCCTAATTAGCACTTTTAGGCACCATAATTAGCACAGCATTTCCCACACTCACTTATCCGACTCCAGAGCACAATAACAATAGGAGTCCCATCACGTGAAAATGAACATGATATTCGTGCTAATTTCTGTTTAAAGCATCAAAATTGCACTTAATAATTACTTTGTTTTCCTTTGGTCACTCTCTCCAACACGTGGACCAAGTAGACCAGAAAATATTGTTTAGAATGGAATTTGAAACACCATAATTATTTATGCCTGGACTATAATTTACTTCCTGTATCGGACACATCAAAAAACAATCAAACTACACGATTCATTTCTCCATTATAATACCGATATCTATACACGGAGAAAAAAAGCTCTAGTAAAATTAACGTACTTTATGGTAATGACATATCAGGTAAAAAGAAAAACCTAATTCTAGTTTGAAAATCCAAAACACACAATATATAAACCATTCGTATAATATTTTTTCCGTTCGTATGGTAACGGTTTACAGGAAATTTTAAGTCTCAAAATTCTTATTATCAAAAATTTAGTAAATATAAAACTGAAAAGTAAATTTAAGCAAATTAATGGCCTTTCTATAAGGTATCATAACAAAATTACCAAATTCTACCACATTTACTCAATTTCATCACATAATATAAAAATACATTCTATTAATAATTTTACCAAACTCTTTACCCATGCTCTTCGGTAAAAATTACTAATCTTTTTGGTGTTGCCATAGAGACAGAAAAACGGCAAATTTAACCATTATCTGGTAGTTTTGATCATTCTTTTTTCTTACTCAGGGAAGGAAAATATTTTTTCTTCCTAAATTGACATTATTTCATACGTAACTTTACGTATAACGTATAACGTTACATACGTATAACGTCAGCCATCCTCTTTAATTTAATTTATGAACTAATAATTTTATTTATGATTTTCCAAGATTGCCTAAATTAAGTTACAAATTAGGTTATACTATAGTGGTTATAGACACAAAGAGGGAGTTTGATACCCTGTAAAAAATTCCAAATAAAATTAAGGTAAAAAGTACTTTTTATCTTAAAATCCCTTTTTACCGTAAAATTTTATGGAGCGAAAAATATGATGTATCATAACTTTTACAGTAATAATTACTATAAAATCACTGAATCACGGTAATTAAATAAATATTACTGTTAAAATTATGATAAGAAATTTTATGGCGTAAATGGATTTCGTGGTGACGTGAAATTCACAGATAAAGCATTCAGGGTCATAGTGCTTTTTACCGTAAATGTGATCCGGAATTTTTTTTACCGTTTAGATGGAATTTAGAAAAACTATTAAACTTATACAGAAATAGTTAACTATCTAAAGGCAAAAATAGGGTTCAAAGAAACATAAAATATTTAATTTCTAATGAAAGGCAACAAATATGAAACTTAAATAATCCCAAGAAACTGAAGCGGAAAGATATTACTTGATTAAAAACTTTATTCGCCTCAAAAATCTAAGAATAAGAAATAACAATCGACATATTTAATGCGTTTAAAGAAGGGCGCCCATTATATTATGGACGGGAAACTACATTTTTCAAAAACACCTGTTTGTTTCAATTATTTCTTATTTATCAATTTCTGGAATGAAATTTTTAATCAATTAAGGAGATGAAACCCTTTAATAAATTAAATTTGAATCAAGAAACAGTAATATCCTAGACAATTGTATTGTTAAGATTCTTTTGTCTTAATGTTTAGTTTAGTTTTCTTTTTTTTTTTTTTTCCTATTGTGCTTCATCTCAATTTCCTTTTTGACGGGAATAGCTGCCAAAAAACGGGATTTTTTAAAATGGGTCAACCCTTGCTTCATCGTTATTTTGTAAAATAAATCATAAATAAATAAACTAATAGTTCATGAATTTAAATACACTAAGGATCTATTTTTACTACATTTGATAATGATATATGGCAAACAAGAGAAAAAGAGAGAATGCAATAGCTCCTTGTCTGCTTGGAGGAAGAAAAAAAATTCTGGGAAGATTACAGTACAGTATGGTAATGACATTTCTGGTAAAAAAAAAAATATTATTCACGTTAATAAAACTATTCATTCGGTAATTTTTCCGTTCATATGGTAACAGTTTACCAGAAATTCTGATTTTCATAGATATAGCTCCTATTACCACACATTTAGTAAAAAGTATAAAACTGAAAATGAAATACAAACGAATAAATGGTTTTTATGCCATACTTAAATATATCATGATAAATTTTCAAATTTTACCATATTTATCGAATTTCATCACATATTATAAAACCATATTTTATATTTAATTTTACCAAAATAATTACCAAATAGCTCCGGTAAAAGGTACCGAGCTTTTTGCTGCTCCCATAGAGACAGAAACACGGTAAAGTTTAGCATATTCTGGTAGTTTTGACCTCATTTTTTTCTCGGTGGGGCAGTTGTAGAACAGAAAAAACAAGTGATCTGTTTGATACCATGCTGCATTCTAGTGTTCATTAATTTAAATGTTTAAATAAAAAATGATAAAAATTTATCAAACTTCTCCTGTTGTCATACATACCATGTTTTCCCTTCTGTGCCTTAGAACTTAAAATGTTATTTTAAAACTTCTGTTATTAGTGACATTTTTAGAGCCGATTTTCTAAACAAACACAATGTATAATGGCTCAACTGGAACAGGGATCAGCAAATCAAGTCTCGCGAGCCACATGTGTCTGTTTGAAACCTGAGGGTGGCTCGAGCCCAAATCGGTTTTTACCACTTTGAACCTCCAACGCTATTCCGCTATCTAATCGTTTAAAGTTCACTCGCTTATTAATTAATCATTTCGATCATCAGAAAGTTAGATAAGTCATTTCATTCAAAAACAAATTGTCTCTTTTTTTTAATGTCATCATAATTCTGTGACAGGAACAGAAATTCCTTTTCCACGCTTGCTACATCGCTAAATGAAATGACTCGGTAATTAACATTTGCTGTTTCTAAACACCAAATTTAGAATTAAGGAAAGCATTTCTACAGAGGCTTCAGTAATTCTGATACCACCTAGAGATGTTAACCTTTGTCAAAAAAAAATACTCCGTATTTACGTAACAAGATTGAATTGTTCTCAATTTACTATTTGACATTTGCGCTCATGAAAGAAATTGTTGGACATAAAAACAAAGAATTATGGAGTTCGAAATTTAAACACTTTCGTTCAGATCGAGAAAAATTAGAAATAGGACATATGATCTTGCTCTAAATAAAAGTTGTCCAATTTCAAAGACCTGGTAGGTGAAAATCATGATTTCAAGCACGTGGAACAGTGTTTTTAACTCTAACAATTAATAATAATGATAAAACTAGCGTTTTGTGTGTTTACGACTATCAATGGTCTACTGCGTAGCCTTGTAATTTTAAACCCAACCCAGAAGATATGAGAACGTTTGGATCACGCGTTGATAAAAACTAGCCTTTGTGGAGGACTTTTTAGTGGAACTAACAAATATTTTCGTTACATGAAGAGGAAAACCAAGAAAACCTTCCGCGGTCATCCTGACGGCAAGGGGATTCTGACCCATCATTCGTCTACCGCTGAGGATATTTAGTCACCGCTGTGGAAAGTGCTGGACGGAAGTATAAATCATATCAACCAGACACCGCTGTGATTCAAACCTGAGTCACTTCATTTGAAGGCGAACGCTCTATCCTTAGGCTATTCTTTCAATCTTTAACACCGCGTATTCCTGACAACAATCTTTTTCAGATATGACCCTTATCAAGTGTAAATTTAGCGATAGCATTAAAGATGAGAATATAAAATGCTCCTGAAATTAAAAACAGTGACATACAAATTAAAATGATCAAAACTTTCATGGAAAGTCATAGTTTACATCGAATGCATGCTTTACCTTGCCATTTTTGTCCATTTTGTTATGTTCTGGTTTTTTTTTTTTTTTTATTATTATTATTTTTTTTTTTTATTGTTTAGCAGCTATATTTTTTTTACCCACTCTAAAAAATTCGGTTCTTAAAAAGGAATTCGTCTCTCAAAAATTTTTTTAATCCTGCAGCTTTTTTTTTAAAACTTTTTTAACTAATAAATCTGACTGTATTAGAATTATTGTGAACAATATCGCACGTTTACTCAAATAATATTCAAATTTTATTTTTTGTTAATTTAGTTTTCTAAATAAAATTATGAATACAGTTACTAAATTATTTTAATTAAATTAAATTATTGTATTGTTAAATTATTAATTATTTTTTTTATTAAATTATTATTTAATTAAATTAAATTATTTAATGGAATTAAATTATTTTATATTTTAATAATTATTTATATCTGTATATATTTTTATTTTATTTTTTAGTTTTAATTGTGCAAATTATAAAATATTTCAGTTGAAATGTCAGTTTTATTTTAGACATTGGTACACCGATAAACATTCCGAATTAAATTACGGTATGAAATTCCGCAGTTTGGGTGCATTATCCGTAAATTCCCTTTTACTGTAAAATCCATGTTTACTGTAAAATAATATACTGTTACTTTTACAGAAACATTTATTTAATTAGAGTGGCTCATTGATTTTACGGTGATTGTAAAAATAACGGTACATAAGATTTTTTGATTCGTAACATGTTTCGATAAAAATGAACTTAAGATGAACTAAAAAAAAATACAGGCACTCTTAGTGTTTTAAGTCCATAACAAACTATATTTAACCAAAACATTCTAAACTTAAATTATGTTCGTATATAAACTAAATTATTATTTTTAACGAACGCATTGTTTCTTGCATTCTAGATGAGCTTTATAATTTAGATTGATTATTATAATCCAATTAATAGAGGTTTCTTACCGATAAAGTTTTGAGAGTCTTAATATCAATTACATTATATTTCTTAAGAACATGACTATCCAGAAGAAAAGGTATTTCCAAAAAAGTCGATGAAACTCTTAAAATAACAGGTTTATGTCAAAGCAGTTGAATTCGCAAGCCTGAAGTGAAATCTAATCTGGGTCTGAATTTGTTTTTGGTGTATACATTAGCTGAAAATTAGTAAAATAAGCTGAATTTATACTGTTAAACGTAAACTTCTTATGAACGTTGAGAATAGTTATCAGAGAAACATAATTCGCTATTCTTGAATGCGGCCTTTTTATTTTGAAAAATTTGACGAGAAATACTTATGCAATTTTTTTTTTTATATCAATTTTGCCATTTCTTTTCTTCACTTGCATTTTACATTAATTTTAAAAAAAAATAACTTAACTATCAAAACATTATGGTTTATTGTTTTGATCTAAGTATAATTACAAGTTTGAAAAATTATTACTGATTTTAAAAAATTAAACTCTCGGTACACCATTTGGGAACTACTGCTGTAGAGGAAGTATACTTGTAATATTAATTTATTCATTTAATCATTATTCTTATTTATTCATTATTTATAAATTTCTCAGTAGTTATTGATTTATATTATTATTTAAATAAACTCTTCAAGTGGAATTATTTGATTATTTTGTGAACGAAATCTTGAGATATTAATTTATAAATAATCTTGTCATAAAAGGTGACATTTAATAGCTGATATATTTAGTTACCATTTCAAAATTAAAAATATGAAATACAGCTTAAAAAACAGCATGAATTTAAACACAGCATGCATATAAAAAAAGAGCATATCTTTTATGCAAATCTTTGCCAGTCAACTTATACAATTACAAAAAATAAATACAAAATAACTACCAGTTTAAACTTACAATAGAAAACAACTCCTTTATAATTTTTTTTAATGTTTATCAACAAAAACAAGAATGAATGCGGCATAAGAAATAGGAATCGGTGCAACCTAATCTTCGAGAATAATTCATGACATTTTTTTGTAATGTGGAATTTAAAAAAATACTTCTTTGTTCTTATAGCGTTTATTCATTGCTTTTCAAATACCCTGCTATTTGCTTTAAAATTGCTACTTTAATTTCAAGAGCTTGCATTTCTAGTTGCTTTTTTAAAGTAACCTTCCGCTCCCCTATTATAAAAGTTTAACTTTGAAAACTGTATCTATACTTATTACTGTAAACATTAAAAGTTTTTTGAACTTAAACTTTTAAATAAAATATGTTTAAAAGGGAGTGGGTAGGGCATATATCAATAATGCTAAAACGGAATTTTTTTTATGTACCTTTTCTAAGAAACTACTTATAATATCACATAAAAATTTTCTGGGGAAATTTAAGATTATATCAGTTACATACTGTGATAATGTTTTATCGTTAACAAGAATACATTTTGAGTTATGAAGGATTTTTCTCAGAAAAGATTAAACATTTTAAATAATTAAAAGTACTCAGTTCATAATTTTTTTTTTAAAATTCTGCCAAAGATATGTATCAACAATTATCACAATGTAAACATGTATATGCAAATATTCTGTGGGAAAAAAAACTGAAGAAATGTATTATTTAAATGCTGAGAAAAGATACATCGAAAAAGGTATGTTTTAGCAATATCAGTATAAGCTAAACGACTCCCCTTAAACGTACTACTTAGTAGTAAGTGAAACCTATAAAATACTTAATTAAATTCAACAAAGATAAAACTACATATTTGAAACAAAGGTAGCAATGTTCTTAATATTCTAATAAGAATATTAAATTGTATCACCACAAGAATATTTTATAAGAGTACTAAATTTTGATTAAATGTATAATAAGAATACTAAATAGGATTAGAATGTATTATAAACTGATTAAAAATGTAATTTTTTAGGACGTCGTAAGAAATTAAAAATGGGAAAACTAAGGGTATATTTATGAGAAAAAAAGTTAAATTTTGTTTAAAAACAAGGCGGAAAAAGCAAAAAACTTAAAATAAAAAAGTAATTAACCATTTTTTATTCTTAATATAAACCATTGTACTCGTCGAGTATTTTGTATCAAACTTAATAACTCTCAAATAATATTGACCATTAAATAGGCTTATTTAATTGTCAATCTTCGTTATATGCAAAATTTTCTGTTACAATGTAATTTTTTTGTTGCTAATGAATGAATGAATAAATAAATAGCCAACAGGTTCATGCAATATTCAAATTAAAAAAACAACTCGAAGTATTAATGAAAAAGCAATAATTTTTTTTAAATAATTCAAAATTAACTTACAAAGAAATAAATATAATCGAGACCAAATTATTGATAATTACAGAATTAATTTATAGTTTTATGAATTGAAAATTGTTCTAAAGCAAAATAAGACGCATGAATCTACTCTTTTTTTTAAATTGGTGTACTGAAATGGATTTAAAAGTTGTACAAAATTAATAAGCTAATTTTAACACAATTTTACGGTAAATTTAAAAACACAGTTTTCCTAAATTCAAAAATTAACGCCAATAAAACAGTTCGTCGTCCGTAAGTATATTATATTAACGAAACATGTTTAACACCTTTTTTAACTTGACAGGTGCTACTGTTTAAATATGTTTGAATGAGACAAACAAGGAAGTATAATATAGAACAGGAAAGTTTAGGTATGTAAAGCTAACATTCTAAAACAAAATAAGGTCTAGGTAAAATAATTTTACCCTTCGAACAAAAAACGCCCACATTAATGGTTTCGTAAAGCAATATTTCTTCTAAAACCTGTAAAAAGTATTTTAGTAATTTTACCAGTCGCAGACTCTACGATTTACTGTGGAAATATGAGATAGAAAAAAAATCGTAACTTAAAATGTTAAGTTGGAATATATTTTTTAGAAATATTTTGCTTGATTTTGTTTTTATGATATAAATTTTTATGTATTTTGTATTTTATGTATTTTATGTACAGTTTCTGATTCATTCAGTTTAAGTAAAACTCACTTCTATTAGAATTGATTGCCGCTTAAAAAGCTTGGTAGAATGTTTTCTTATTTAAACTACAAAAAATATGCTAGTTATTAATTTAACAGAAAGCCTCTGCAATTACTCATTTATTATAACAACACAAAATTAAATAAGAATAAAAACTAATTTTTTTAAATGTTAAATGGGGAAAATGTCCGAAGATTTTATGAATAATATTTATATAGTATGTATTATTAATTATATTTCAACATGCGTACATACTTCCGAGAAGTCTAAACTTATTACTCAACTGAAATATTAATAAATGTACACAATATTAATGTATTGTAAATTTAAAAAAAAATAATTATGATTAAGTGCTTGTGTCACAGGAAAACTTTCTTGTAATTTATAAGAAATTTAAAATAACTCATATTGTCATTTTTATTTTATGTTTTTAATCAATTGTTATATTGCATAAAAAATAAAATACCTTCCCTCTTCATAGACATGCTAAAACGAAGAAACTATAATAAAAAATTTCTTACTATTTACATGGAATGTTCAAAATACTGTGTCACATTTCGCAACATTTCTGTTTGCGGAACTTTTTAAAGTGATTTTCCATTTTATTTTTCTTTTAATTTAACGTACATATAGCATAAAATGGTTATGATAACAACTTATTTACAAATTATGTTTTGTAAAAAAATTAAACATTAACTACGCTCATGTCAAAAAGTTCAAAAACAACACTTTTTTGAGACAACTCACGGAAAATTGAAGAGAAAATATGTCAAAGTATGATAAAAACCGATAATAACGTAAAAATCATGGCACTAGCACAAGATGAGTCATCACAGCAAAATATCCCAAAATATGATGTAATAGAATTGAACCAGTGGAGAGCTTGATACGGATATTGCTCTCAATGATGTCAATGCAGGTAATGGCATAAATTATAACCCGTAATAATATAATTTAAAACACATCAAATTCGAAACATAACATTAAATTTAGAGTATGAAATAAATCCTAATGATTTAATTAAATGAAGAATAATAACATTATGAATTAAAATATTTTATCATACAAAACAATAAAGTATAAATAAATAATTATTAATTAAATTATTATAAATAATTAATAATATTAAAGGAGATTAAATTATAATTTTCATATTATATATTATTAAATTATAATTGTCATCACATTTTCAAACTAACATCCAAATAAAAACTACATTTTCAAAGTTGAAAGAGCTTAAAGAGATAGACTTTCTAATAAAGACCGTAAATGTAATTTTTTTTTAATGTATTTATTTTTCCTAGGAATTTTGTATCACTTTCTTTAATTTTTTTTTATACAATTAATTAAATGGTTTCTTAGCATTTAGGAGTGTTATTTCTTTAGCAATTCTAACAATAAACAACGTGTGTTTTATGAAACGTCACGAAAATTAGAAATTACTTTAAAATTCCTTACCTGATTTATTAGCCATAGCATATTTAAATATGCAATCGTGTATTTGTAAAACTTAGCATCAGATGTTTACTATATTTAAAAAGGAACGTAAATGAGATAATTTTAAAGCAACACATTATTAGCATTAAATTAGATTTTTCTTTTTTTCATTTTTCAAACTGAATCTCAATAAATAATTTTCTAAAAATTAATAGAGAAAAACTCAATTTGTTGATTTTTGCTCAAAGCTCAATGTGCCCAACTCATGAATTGTTAATAATGTTTTAACTGAATGCAAATCATTTTTGAAAACTACTAATTGAGTATCGTTTTAAAACATTTTTAACTTCAATATATATTAAAATAAACTTTGAGCAACTACTATTGTAAATATTACCGAAGTGTTTAAAATGTTTTGAAAGTTGCCAGAAATAATACGACCACTTTTGGTATCTGGGCAAGAGCATTCGAGAAAAACTATTAAAAATTAAAAGGATTTTATTGTTTAAAATATTGCCAAAGTCATAGTTATTATTCATAATTTTACCTGTAATATTTTAGATCCTTATTTCTTATCTTAATTCAATGTTTTTACTATTTTTTTTTCACCTCACTACCTAATGATTCCTAAGAACTTAAAATTATTTCAAAACATAAATTTTAACAAAACTACCAGAGCCACATAAATATTTTAAGTAACAATATCGACAATTCAACTTTTATTGAAGTTCCTACGCTGAAAAATACATGTGTAAAAATAAGTCTGATGTCGAGTCATAAAATTGGTATGAATCATATAACAAGGGGAAATATTAATTCAACTTTAACAAAGTGTTAAATTTATCATGTTTCTGTTAAATTGAACCGTAAGACAGTATAATCAAATTTAATATTCACGAAAATATGGTTCAACATGGAACCATATTAGGTATATACAGCAAATTTGAGCACGTAAACCTCTCTATTCATTCTAACAATGTAGGTTTCAACCTCACCAACTAAACAGATTGTAACATATTTCACATGATCTTTTAAAAAAAAAATTTAGCAATTTTTCAACAGTGTGTGAATTCCAAGTAAAAAAAAAGTGACAAATATTTAACTTCGAATTAATTTTTTAAACCTGTTGTAAGCGGCCTAAAATTATCTAGTTTATTTCAGAGCTATTTTTATTTATTTATTTTTCGTAAGGAGAAGAAAAAAAAAAACTGGGACATACTCCGAATCCCGTTAACCGTGAATGGAATTATTCTTGAATCTCTCCCGCTAAGTTTTAGTCTCTGAACTTATTAAGTGTGACCTCTGCTGAAATAACTGCTCATGAACTTCACTTAGAAATCCCAACCTGCTGTGTTTTCATCTCTCCTTTATGTCTTTTTCCTTCCCTATAATCAGCTGTCGATCACGAAGATAGTAACGCCAGTAGCTCGTAATTTTGACATTAAAGCATTTGACAACCGTTGCTCAAAGTGTTTCTGTTAGATAAAATTAGGAATCAAAAATCAATTTGTTTTTTTCTTTAAAAAATTGTTCTGTAATCGTTTTGAGTATTAAATCGTATTAAACATTTTTTGCAATTTATTGATTTAAAATAGCACGAATTGTCGTCAAAAAAAATTTTAACACCAAAAATGCCAAAAGTTTTTCCATTAAAACATTTAATAACGGTTACAAATAATGTTTATGTTTTTTTATGAAAATAAAAATTAAAATCGGAATTCTTTTGTAATAAGTTTTGTAATAATTTTCATTATCAAATCGCATGAAGCACCTGTTACAATTGTAAATATGACCAATTCAGTATTTGCAACTCGAGAAGAAGTGAAATGAACTAAGCCTAACCATTCGATTTAAATCAGATTTAATTGAATACCTGTAAGCGACGTCACGCGTGTATGTTCAATCTGATTTGCTTTTGAATTGACCAATTCCTTGATTTACATACGATGACGTCACTTTTAAGTATCCAATTTTCATCACAAAGTTAGGAATACCAAAAACACACGCAATTTCGCACTTTAAAACTTTTGAAAACGTTGTGAGAAGCGTTTTTGCTTTTTCTTCAGATGAATTCAGAAAATAAAATAAAAAGTCTGTAGAACTTTCGGTGAAATATTTTAATTATGAAAGCATATTACACATTTGTTGACTGGAAAAGCAACTGTTTGTCAATTATTGAAATTATCCACATTAAAATTACCCAATTTTGCAATTACAACATTCAAAAACTGTTACGAGAAGTCTTTCTGGTTTTCTTTTTATGGAATTAGAAATTCAAATAGAAATTTTTTGTAGAACTCTTTTATAAACGTTTTGAATATAAAAGCATTTTAAATTTTACTGATCCTAATGTTGATAATACTTTCTGTGCAGATTTTTTTCATTGCATCATTGCACGTTTGAATTTTTTTTTTAAATTTTGATCAAAAATAAATAAATGTTTTAATAAACATTGATCAAAATAAACATGGTTGCACATAAATGAACATTAAAAACTCTATCACATTTTATTTAAAATTCTCTGTTTTGTCAAAATGTAACACTTGTATTGACTTACAATTTTGGACTTGCTTCAAAAATAGTCCCCTTAGTGTGAAAATTTAGAAAAATAACGATATATAAATTTATTTTAACATGATCAAAATTTTCATTGAATGTAAAAATTTTCAGTCATCACAAGGTAAATAATATTAGAAACACTCAATGTTATCTAAAAAAACATTTTACTGCCTTTTTTTCTGTAGATGAATTTACGAATCAAATTTAATTTTCTATTGAAATCTTTTCTAAAAAATTTTAAATATAAATGCATATCACAATTTTTGTTGCTATTTGTTGGTTGTAAAAATTTATAACCAGTGACCGATCATGAACATTAGTAACGTAGTTGGCAAAGTAGTAACGTTAGAAACGAAAGTTGTAACGTAAATAACGCATGATTCTGTCACTCAAAAACATTAGCCCATTATATAAAATTATGTGCACGATGTGTCATTTTTATTATGAAATTGGAATTCAAAGACGTTATAATATTATGCGAGAACCTGTATGTAATACGATGTTTTTTATGTTGAGGAAATTAGAATTCAAAGATATTATAGCATTATACGACAACAGGTATGTAATACATCGTTTCATATGAATGAAATTCGAATTCAAAGTCATTGTAATATTATAAGAGAAGCGGTATGTAATATATTGGTTCATAGTGATGAAATCAGAATTGAAAAACATTATAACAATAAAAAAGAACTTGTATTTAAAACGTCGTCTTTCATGTTGATAAAATAAGAATTCAAACACATACTGGGGCAATTGCGAAAGCAGGACAACTTTGAAAATTCGGAAATTAAGTAAACGCACCAAAATAAGTCTTAAAGTAGTTTTCTAATTTTGAATTTTTTTTTTATGAAATCAGATTTAAACAATGATATTAAAGAATGTAGTCACTATATACTGAAACTTGATCCAAACAATTGACATGATAATAAAAAATTCGGAGTTAAATGGATTAATGGTTTTTCGAACCTTTCTAAGAACCTAAATAAAAATAAATAAAAAAATAAATAGAATTTTTCACCTATTTTAAAAGGATGCTTTTCCACAGTCTGCGAAAAAAAGCAGTATAACTGGATTTTTTTTTATGTAATTGTTTAAATAAAATAAATTATTTCAGTTTAGTTTGATTTCGCACAAATAAAATATTTTAAAAATAGTGACTATTTAATAAGTAGGAACATAAATATATTAAATATATATTGTTCCTCAGTCAGGAACAAGACCAGATGCTTCAATCAAATAATTTAAGTCTAATTTAAATTATTATAAAGTAGTATTTTTTTAATAGCAAATAATTTTAAACATACTTATTTTTCAATTTTACAGTTTAAAATATGCTTATTCATGCTACGTACTTTAAAGGACTTAGTTTTCTACAGAAAAAATACCCTTTGGTAAATATTTATTCATTTTTTCAAATGTGCTTAGTCTTGTTAAACCACAGGGACACTTTGAACAAAAGCGTTTTTTAAAATCATCGATTAAGTTTTCAGAAATTTTTTAGTTTTAATTTTATGAGGTGAAAACATATATAAATCTCTTCAATGCACTATTTATTTTATAATTTTATAATTTTAAAAGTGTAAAGTGTGTTTTTTTATTACCAAAAACTATTCAAAGGTACGTCTTTTTCTCTTATTAATGTTATAATAAATAAAACATTAATACACATATAATAAATAAAAATTGGCATTTTTCACAAATTATATACTTTCCAGTAATTAGAATGAAAACTTTGCATTTGCTTTGCGTTAAATTCAATGAAAACACATATATTTAATACAATAAAAACTTTAACATCTAATCGATTAATTTTAGTTTCTTGAGCAAACTCAAAAACTCAATTTAGTTTCCGTTCTCATAACGCTTCATTTCATAACGCTTCATTTCATAACGCTTTTCAAATATATTTCAATTAATTTAATTTTTTGAGTTATATTTTTCCACCCATTAGTTTCAACACATTCATATTATACAAAATACAACAATTCAGATTAATTTTGGCGTGGCTGCTGTTGCTTTTAAAACTGATTTCACTTATTTCTGTACTAAACCTTATTCAAAATTAAAACAATGAGGATTTTTTTTATTGAAGTTTTCGGATGCATGAGATTTTTGAATGGATTTTGGATGTTTTCAAGTCACTGATTTCAAATCTGCAATTCGCTTCTCCCTCTTCAAGCTGCAGTTTTAAGGCAAATGAAAAAGTGCAGTACACAATGAATTCGGAAATGTAACGAAATGTTTCGAAAATGTAACTAATTTTAACACTTAGTAGTTTTGAAACAAATGATTATAGATACCCGTACGTAATCGTTTTTAAACTCTTTACACTCACACGGAGGAAAAAATTCTGGTTAAATTACAGTACTATATGCTAATGGCATTTCTGGTAAGAATATTCCCAATTCTCATTAATAAAACCAAAATATACTGCATTTAAACTATTCTTTGGTATTGGTTTACCGGAAACTTTGGTTTTCAAAATTATAGTTTTTATTACCCTCCATATTGTAAAAAATACAAAACTGTGAATTAATTTTAGCCAAATAAATGGTTTTTATGTCATGATCTAATGGTAATTTTACCAAATTTACAGTTATGTTAACAAATTTCATCCCATATTATAAAACTATATTTTTATTGTTAATTTTACTAAAATCATTACCAAAGTGCTTAGGTAAAAATTACCGAGCTTTTCAGTGTTTCTATAGAGCCGGAAACACGATAAAGTTTACGATATTTTGGTAATTATGATAATACTTTTTTCCCCAGTATCTTAACCCTTTATATCACCTTGTTGCATATCTGCAACATACACAAAAAGCCTATGTCTTTGCCCCAACAAATTTTGAAGGACGATTTCGGCGATTGTCGGCCAAAACTAGTGCACCAAGGTGAAATTGGGCACTGGCCTAATTGGGCTAACAAAAGAATCAGATGCAAATACCAAAAATGCAAAGGATTTACACAAACTATTTGTGAGAAATGTGGTGTAGGACTTTGTTACAACAAAAGTAACAACTGTTTTAAAAAATTTCATATGAATTAAAATTTTTGAATATTTCAATCTTAGTGCCATTTTTCACAATGTTGCAGTAATGCAACAAGCACTTTTTTGTCATTTTGCATAATGTTGCAGAAATGCAACAGTCAATTTTTTTCCGATATTTTTTTTAATTTTATGTTATAAAATTTTTTTATTATTTTTTACATGCTTAGAATGATGTATTCTAATGTATGAGTAATTTTTATTAAAATCAGAGATGTTGAGATATAAAGGGTTAAAAAACGAAGTTAAATTTGAAATTAACCTTGAATTAACCAAGTGTAGCGATCGAATATAATTCAGTGCATTATTCACTAAATAAACTACAATTTTAGTTTATATAAAACGAATACTATTTATGGACCAGTTGGAATAGATAATTAGTGCAGTTTTTTAAATTTCCTCAAACTAATCCTACCAAAGGAAAATTTATATCTCGTACGGTGAAAACTCGTTGGTAAAAAAAGTATATTTTCAACGAAACATTTGACTGAAATTCTTTCAAAACCTTTAGTAAAAAAATAAATCGTTTTAACAAAATTTATGCTTTCAAAATCCTATATTTTTAAAACCAGAGAGAAACGCTAGTAAAGCCGCGATTCCTTACCTTAAAGTGGATTATATATATATATATATATAAAAAAGGTCAGTTATTGAAATTCATATATGGTACCCTCCTAATAAGGCGAAGTTCTGTTGTATAATGCAATCAAAAATATTGCACTAAAAAAATTCCAAATAATGCAAACAAATATGTTTCTTTGCTTGTATAAACCGAAATATCCCAGCTAAATAATGCATTTTTCGGAAAATTAAAAAAAAAAATTACTTAATTGAAATTAATGAGTGGTCATGCATCTTATTGTAAGAACATATTGAAAAAATACTCATTCTATTTATTTATGAGGAAAATATTTACAACTTTTAAAATATGTAAAACATACAAAAAAAGAGGTTACAATAGCTTATAATTTACATAGTTAAATCCTATCTAATGAATCCTACAGTTTAAATCAGTAACCATAATTCCTTTGATATAGTTTATTTCTTATTATTTCTTTAGTATTAAAACAAAATGAATCCATTAATGAAGTAACATGTTATTTCTAGTTCTAGTTGAAGATGAAGAAACGTGGGTCTATTGTTCAAATAAATCACCAGCAGTCTCGCTCTGATTGTAATATCTGTTCAAGTGATTGGCAAACAGACAATTGATGGTTTTGTAGGTCATCGCCTTATTCGTTTTTCAAGGCTTGGTGACATCCGTCTGATGTGTACTTTTGAAAACATTTCGATTGAAACGAAATAGAAAATGTTCAGAATAACTATTTTAATTTAATATACATCTATTTCAAACAAGGGGTCATAAATGTATATTTTTAATAGCGGAAGTTGATTTTGTTTTGTGACATTTTGTAATGATTGATATAAAAGGACATTATACGCGGAGAGAAAAAATTGTGGTAAAATTGCCGAATTGTATGTTAGTGACATTTCTGGTAAAAAAAAAAACTATAAAAAACTATAATTTTGCTGATAAAATCAAAATGTACGGAATTTAAATTATTCCTTCGGTAATTTTTCCGTTGATGTGAAACGTACATAAATAAAATGTGAAAGAGTTCTACATTTTTAATTAATTAAAAAATATTTAAATAATTGTAATTTTAAAAATGAAAAGTTATTTAAGTTAATCCAAAGCAAAAAAAACTAATTAGAAACTGACTGGTGAACCTATATATGTTGGTTTTCTTATAAAATGGTATGAAAGCGTGACCAACTAATTGTTTGAAATATCAAGATTTGACCACATAGCTTTTAAGTATAAATATGATGGCCGGTATAGCCTGGTTGGTAGGGCGTTGGGGCAATGTTCAAGATGTCGTGAGTTCTGTCCCCGCAGACAACCGGTGTACAAAATTATGACTGGTGTACGCTAAATCTGTCGAAGTCACAAAGTCCTCCAAGTTCCCATAAGAAATCAATATCTCAGGAGGTACAGGATTGGAGATTGATCATGCTCTAGTTCAGGGAAAAATTACGATCTGCAGATAGATCATGTATGAATGTGTCCTCCCTGCAAAACAAGCTGTGACGTATGCGTGTGGTGGAAGTCAAATTATTGGCCATAATTGGCGTCACTGGAAAACAAGAAGAAGCACACCCCTCTGCCCTAAACTTAGGTTGTCATTATTGACAAGTAGCATGAGACAACAACAACATTTTAAAATAAGACTATTTAGCTGTGAGAAACAGAAAAGCAACTGTTTTGTTAATGGCATAAAGTCTTCTCCTCTTGCTTCTCAGTTATCATTTCTTTAGAGTCGATAGTTTTCAAAAAAGCCAAGATAATTACTGTGTTAATAAAATATGCAATTATTGCGTTATAATTAAGATAAAGATAATTATTATGCTTTGAAGATAATTTTCTTATTATAATTTTATGTAAGGAAATTATTTTAACATGTTAATCGTAGTATAAAGAACGATAACATAAATTTGAAAAATAATCAGCTGTACTAAAATTTAGAATTAGTGTCACAGCAAGAAAAAGTAAATTTACTGTTATTGTTATATTACTATAAACTTTAGTCTTTATAACAAAGGAAGTACGATACGGTTTTTACCGCTCTGGAAATAATGAATTATGTTTACAATTTTAAAAATTTCCTTGTAAATGCAAAAATTATATATTTGGCAACATCTAATCTCCATATCTTATTTTTTTTGTTGCTTCTTTTGACATCAACTAAGATAAAATCAAAAAACAACAAAAAAAGTAAGCAAAAGTTTTCAAGAAAAGCACTTGAAATTTGAAATAGCTATAGAACAATTTGAAATTTTAAAAAAGTGCTCCTGTTTCGTTCATAAATAAAAATGGCCATTTCCAAAAAGTAAAATTTCAACTCATTAGTTGTAGTTCTATGAGATGCAAAATGGCCTGGAATTTTTTATAACCGGTTCAACAGAGAATAATTTGCGAATTAATAACCGAATATCATTTTTTATTTCCTTGTACTTCTGATATATTTTTCTGTATACCTTTGTAATTCTAAGTTTCATGGTTTTTGAGCAGCGAAACAAAATGTAACGTTAGGTCGAATACCCAAAACAGGGGGGGGGGGGGGGGGGCAACAGTGTCAGTTGCGATCTTTGCATATATTTTTAAATAAGAAAACAAAATCATTTCATTGAAATAAATACAAAGGAAAGTATAGATTAAAGAATTCTAAATACATTCCTAAATACTTTCATTACATTAATTGTACAGACAAATTTTTTTTTAAAAAAAGCACTCGGATGAAGAGCAAAATTAGTTTAATGATTGATTTTTATGAGTGATTTTTAAACTGGTTCAAATTAAAGCTACCTTAAGCATTAATGATGTTATATTTAACGAATAATCAACACTCTTTCAGTGCGTAACAATCTGAAAGAGATTAAATATTAATTTAGATACAAATTAAATTAGATGAAATTAAATTATTATAGGTAAAATTAAATTGGATAAAATTAAACTAGGTACAAATAGGATTTAAATAATGATAAAAATATAAATTAATAAATGATACAATTATAACTAAATAAGTTAAAATTTATTTTAGATCTAATGCTGTTTCAAGTGTATATTTCAATATGTATCAATATGAATTTTTGTATTCCTAGTTTCCTTCTGTATTTCTAGTTTTCTTTACAAAAATATGTAATCCAATTTATTTTTTTGAATTTTCATAAACACTAATTTAAAGTAAATAACTTACATTTTAATTTTTTCATAAATGCTTTTTATTAAACCATACATTCTTTTACCTAATAAAAAATACTTATAATGTAATTTAATTAACATTAATAAAAGTGCTGAAAGAATATCAATACATAACTATTTTACTCAAATATAAACATTACATATGGAATTTAATTGAAACATGTATAATATGCTTCAATTAAATGCTCATATGCTCAATCATATATCAATAATTCAAATTCATTTAGTATGCTTATATGGATTTGAATTTTTATTCTCAAATGAAATAATATATATATATATATATATATATATATATATATATATATATATATATATATATATATATATATATATATATATATATAGTTGATTTCAAATCAAAAAGCACTTATCTGTTGTTTACATACGCCTTAACAAGTGAAAAACTTAAAAACAGTTTAAACATTTGATCATTGTAAAGAAAAGAAAAAAAAACATTTCATTTAGAAGAAAGTTTTACAAATTTGACATAATTCGAATAAGAATTACGTAACAGATTAATTAATATTATTTACGCTACAAGTACTTTATTTTCGTAAAATCACTGACATGTATCTATTTAACTGTGCCTTTCGAAATCTAAACATAGTATGGTTGCTTAGCGAATTGTTGTGAAACTGCTTCATGAGATTCGTACCCAATTAATTACTTAAGAGATCTAACTCATAATCTTTCTTACAGATTAAAAAAAATTTACTTTTTCGAAAATATATTCCTCTATTTGTAATTTAACAGTGATTAAAATAATTTATTCATATGCAAATTTAAAGTTTCTGTTTCGTAAATGCGTTCATAAACTCGTAGTTTTACACTAAAATCAGCTTTTTAAAAAACAATGCAATCATTTTTTCGTACTTTAACAATGTAATCATTATTTCATTACAGCATTAATATTTGCTTCTTAATCATTTTTGTTAAAAAAAATTATGAGATTAGGAAGAAAAATAATCGAACACTTCATTAAATTATCTGCTCATTACTTGAATTCTAGAAAATTAATGTAATGATCGTATTAATTAAAGTCATTAAATTAAAAACACCATAATTTTATTTTATTAATGGCTCGAGAGCTTGGCCCCAAATATGTTAATTTACTCGGACAGATAATATTTTAAATTACAAAATGACGCAAAAAATCTCTGAATAAGCACATCATTTATTTGACGGATTTGGATTCATGAAAATATTATTACAATAGTTTTAGCAGATAAGAGATCTATCTCTATCTCTAAAGAGATTTAAAAGTAACCATAAGAGATTTAGATGTCTTATGGTTACTTTTTCTTTTTTGCGCATTTCACCATATCTCGAAAACTTTTAAGAGAATCGTTAAATTTTTGAACGCAATTAGAAATTTGTTAACCCAACAATAAGTCCATGCAAAAATTAGTTATTTAAAAAATTCTTTATTAACATTTTATTTAATAATGTACGAAAAACTTTTGTATCGCAAGTCAAAAAAGTTTTGACATTTTATATAATATAATTTTACATGGTTAATTGCATAATTTGAACTAAATTGGTCAAACTCGAAAAGTCAAATTTTAAATTTATGACATTTTAAAAACTAATCACTTAGTAACTATTCGACAGATTGCACTCAAATTTTGTATTTTGTTACTTAGGGAGTAAACTTAATTAAAAACATTTTAAGCAATATAAATAAGAAGAAATTAATCGTAAAAAATAAGCCTATTTTTAAAAGAAAATTTAAAATTTCAGTATTTGTTATATTATCTATAATTATTCATAATCATAATGTATATTTTAAACCTAAAGTATAATTATGTAGTATATTATTTCTTTGTAAGTATTCAGAATTATAAGGGCTTTAAACTATACCATATATCTAGCAAAACTGTATGGCTTTAAAATAATGTAAATGATTCAAAACATTTATTATTAACTGCAGTTGTTTATTGAAACTATAGTTGTTTATAAATATCCATGTTATAAATATATAGTTGTTTATAAATATTTTACAAATGCGTGAATAATTTTTGCAGCACAATATGAGAGAAGAATTCAATAAAATATTTAATTCTGATTTTCTTTTTTTTAATGACCGAATAAAAGAAATTACGTTCATTTGTTAATGATTTCGGTACAATAACGGAAATAATAAAGTAAAGAACGAAGTTAAAAGCAAGAAGAGTTTTTGACTTCATGAAAAAAAGACTCATGGCAAAAAGACTTTATGAAATAAAGTTTTCGACTACATAAAAGAAATTGCGGATATTTTTTATGCTTAGATAAAATAGAGAATATAGCAACGCTAAAAGCAAAGTAAAAAAAATAGTGTTGCTGATTTTAATGCGCAAATAAAAAAATTACGGTTTTTTTATGCTTAGGTATAATAACTTATATAATAACGTAAGAGGCGAAATAAAAAACATGGTTATTGACTTTAAGAACAAATACAAGAAATTACAGATATTATTTATGCTTAGGTATAATAACGGATATAGCAACCTCAAAAGCAATATAAAAAAACGAATACTGTTTTTGACTTAATGAACAGTTATCGATACTGAATCAAAAAGTGGTAGGATTTCAGTATTTAGACATTGAAACGCAGCTTTATATTATCCAAAAGACTGTAGTTCTCGTTAACTTTTTTTATTTGTCCTTTTTATTTTTTTACTTAAATTTTCTTTTACTAAAAATATTTTTTATTCATATTATGAACACAATACAATGATTTATTTTCCTTCTAATGAATTTAAACTTAATTAAGTCACTTGCTAATAATAAAAAAAAAATCCGAAATAATCGTTTAGAAATATGTGATCTAAACAGAAAATAAGCTTTTTTTCCTCCTTTATTTTATGGAACAGCAATCTTCACGAATTCATTAGAAAACGCGAAAATTAAAATGGAAAAACAATTCATTTATTATTTTGAAACATAATGAAATAAGATGGAACAGTTATTAAAAAATGATTCACCGTGCTAATTATTATCCGAAATGACAAATACTTAACAAAAACATTAAACATAATTTAAACAAAAAATTTTTATATAATGGATATGATTCAAAAATCAACTTTGATTTATTATTCCATATTAATTGCATCATTAACGCTGAAATGTTTCTTAAAAGAAAATAATTGTAATTTGCTTTTTTTGAATAGGGGTGAGTCAATTTTCACATTAGGCAGAAAATATTAATACTTTCTGCCAAAATTAATATAAAAATTTCTTATTTTTTTATGCATAATAATAAAAATACCCTTGCAAAAATTATTTTTATTACACACGGTGATTAGTAAATATGTTTGCAGTTACGTCTTTAATGGAAAAATAAAATTTCCAAACTGATCTAAAATAATGATGTAAAAAATATCATAAGTTTTATAAAATATGAAAAACATTCTTTCGAAGTTCTATTCTTTTTGTTTTTACGAAATCGTTTCTCCTGCCCTTTTATTCTCCTTCATCTCCCTTATATTTCCATTTTTATAAACTACAATAAAACAGTCTACGCCATTTGTATGTATTTAATTTTCATATTTTTATATTTCGAAAACAATTCTATAAACACGAAAAAAATTTTGCTTTATTCGTGATATTTGTCAGTTTTTAACACCTCTACCAAACTTTTGCATCTCTCTCATGTCATCATTTTCATGCAAAATTTTTATTTAGAAAATTTATCTCGAATTTCACTTAAATAATTTTAATAAATAAAACAAATATTCTAATTGCGAAGAATTAAATTTGTATCCAGACATTTTTTGAAAGACTTTAAAATTTTACTGATCTATACAATTTTAGTAAACTTTTATACCTCACTTTACTTTTTTCACTTCATTTTCACATGATATTTTAAAGTATTAGTTCACGACATTATATTATCATTAATATGAACTAACTATTAATAATTTTAAATATCAACTCAAATTCTTTCGACACGATTAGACTACATTTCCTTCTAGACAATTTATACCAGACTTGAAACAATCAGCATTTCTTTGGATTTAATTAAAAAAGATTTTCAATTAATTAAAATATCCTTTTATTCGAAAAGCATCTTAATCTTTGAAATGCAACTAATGAAGTATAAATAATTTGAATACAAAAGATGGGAACCGTTTTGATAAAAAGAACAGCTTTATGCTATTTTAAGTAATAAAATAAAAATAATCTATGTAATCCTTATAAAGGAATGCGATATTAAGGAAGAAAGTAGATGCATTAAAAAAATTTCCACCTACATATGTTCGAAATATTCCTTCTGTGCATTCATATAACTGTAACCGTTCTCATGGAACAATGAATTTTATGCCTCGCTAGTTAAGCTACATTATGTTGTTCTGGCTTGATACGAATTAATAGAAAAGATAAGAGAAAATGTAATGTTGATTAATTCTGAACTTGTACAAAATATATTACTTACAAGGAAGCTAACGGAAAGAATTCGCAAATCAAGCTTAATTTTTTTTTTAAAAACAGTTCTATTTATTTATTTTTTATTGTGAAAATTTTGTATATATATGTATATATATATATATATATATATATATATATATATATATATATATATATATATATATATATATATATATATATATATATATATATATATTGAGTTATTGAAAAGCACAAGGAAATTTTAAATGAATTTTTATCAGAGCTCTATTTCTGTGAATGAACAATTTTCTTAAAGTGTTAATATAGTGTAGAATTGTATAACAAATTTTGGTTCCTGAAATTTGATTTGTGGAAAATGTAAGTTTAAGCGAAAAATAATTTCATAAATTTGTCAGAAGAGCAATAACACATATTTTGAAGTTTAAATAAACATCATTACTCAAAAGCGCAAATAAAGTTTAAGTGATTTTTTATCAAAAATCTAGTTCTGCAGAGTTTTATAAAAAAATTTTGGTTTTGAAAATTCAAATTGTTGAAAAAATTGTGTCAAAAACTCAAAAGTGTGATAACAAATACAGTTTGTAGAAATATTTTTAAGTTACTTAAGAGAGCAAATAAATTTTAAGCGATTTTTCATCAGAGTTCTAGTTTTACAAATAAATTGTTTTCTTAAAAGTGATAGTGGTAAAATAAAGCGTGATATAACAGTTTTTGGTTTTGGAAATTTGAATTGTTCAAAATGCAAGTTTGGGGGGAAAATTTCATAAATTTGGTCGAAACCGCAATAACAAATGCAGTTTGAAGGAATGTTCTTAAGTTACCTAAAAGCGCAAATATATTTCAAGCGATTGTTTGATCATAGCTTGAATTTTGCAAATAAATTGTTATCTTAAAAAAGCATTAGTATGATGAAAAGTTACATGCATAGTATTAGTGTAATATAGAGTTTCAGTTCCAAAAATTTCATTTGCTGAAAATATAAGTTAGGGGAAAAAATTAATGTAATGAATTTTGTCCAAGAGGCGATAGCAAAAAAGTTTGAAGAAACGTCGAATAAATTTCACGCGATTTTTCGTCGGAGCTCTAGTTCTGCAAATAAATTATTATCTTTATAAAAGAGATAGTATAATGTAGATTTATATAACAACTTTTGATTCGGGAATTTCGAATGCCTGAAAACTTAGGTTTAGAAAAAAAGGAATTTCATAAATACCCACAGTTGAAATAAAAATTAAGTTAGTGAAAAGTGCAAATAAATTTTAAGCAAATTTTTGTCAGAATTTGGTGAAGTACAGAGTAGTGTAAGGCTTTGGAATTTATTATTTAAAAAATAGAGTTAAAGCATAATTTTTAAGTTCGATCTTTTAGTTCTAGATTCTTAAAATGGAAATGTTAAAGTTTTCAATTTAGGACATAACAGTCTCAAATTTAAGCAACCCTACGCAATCAACGGTGCCTTATTTTTTCAGCGGATTAAATATAATTTGGCGACGTATTTAAGGAAAAAAGTAAAATATTTGATAGCCTATAACCTGATAACTGCTTCGAAATAGACAAAATAAATTTTATGTACGGTTTTTTAATTTAAAAATAATCTTTAAAAAATTGAGTGATTTGTGGGGACACTTCGCGTACTTCTTTCCTTAATAGATTCAGTATTTTTTTGTATTCATTGACAGAAATTAGTAATAGAACCTTTACCCAAATTCTTCCCCAAAATTGTATATGAAAGCATGTTTATTTTTAAGAATGCATAAAATCTACCCGTTATTTCAAAGTGAAAAATTCTTCCTTATTATTATTGATTCTTTTTTTTATCTTTTATTTATTTACTTTTTGTGAAAACAATTTAATAAACAATGCATTTTTAGAATCTTTTTCCAAAACTCATTTTTAAGTTTTTGTTTTTTGAAAAACAAAACTTTCTGAGAAAACGATCTAATAAGCAATACATTTTTAGAATATTTTTCCAAATCCTATTTTTCAGTTTTCTTTTTTTTGCATCAATATGATGAACAAAAAATAAACTTTTAAAAAAAGATTTATTAAGCCTTGGTTTTCCTTTTTTTAAATCTTTTCAAGATCTCATTTTTAAGTTTTTGTATAAAATACGGTAAACAGTAATATTTTTTTAGAAAACGATTTAATAAGAAATGCATTTTTAGAATCTTTTTCCAAATTTCATTTCTAAGTTTTTGTTTTTCTATAAAATATTGTAAACAATAACATTTTTAAAATTTTTGGAATGCATTTTTAGTAGGCACGCTATGGAAATATTCAGTAAGCTAAATAAGCAAATTACAAATTTTGCTCAAACATAGTTTCGTGTTTTGATTTTATCTAAAACTATAATCACATAAGAAATGTTTTGAAGTTTTCTTTTGAGAAAACAATTAATCAAATCATAACTCTTAGAATCTTTTTCTAAACTTCATTCTTAACTTTTATTTTATACAAAATATGGTGAAATGTAACATTTTAAGCAATGAAATAAATGTTCCAGAAATATTAAGTAATTTATGTAAAACATTTGATGATAAAGTCTTATCCGAAATCGTATGATTTTATCCGAAATTAAGTGTTAGTTTAGAAACCAATTACAAAGAAACGGTTACGTTTTTATTTGTAATAACAAATTATGCATGTAAATTTAAAAATGAAGAGTACATATGTAATTCATATGCTTGTAGATATGCATGTAGTATTATGCATCTAGTTATAAATTTCTTATACAAAATACAACTTTATAGTTTATTTATATTTTAACACTAAAGAGCAGCTTCCACAAGTTGAAATGCATACGTTATATTTGAATATTATTTTAATATTAATTTTGGGATTATTTTCATTGTTAAGATTGTTTGATTTAAAATTTCTAAGATAATTAATTATAAAATTTTTTTGAAAAGAAAAATAATCGCGAATGGATAAAAAAGTTTTGAAAAATTTTCCGCACAGCACGGTAATGACATTATCGGTAAAAAAAAAAAAATAAATAAATAAATAAAAAAAAAAAAAAAAAAAAAAACATAAATCTGGTTAACAAAAACAAAATACATGTTATTTGAACCATTCATTACGAAATTTTTCCATTCTTATACTTAACGGTTGATTGGAAATTCTGGTTTTCATAACTATTATTATTACTACACATTTTATGACATGATCATTAAAAAATTATCAAGTTTAGCACCATTTTTGCAATTTTATTAAAACCATATTTTATTATTATTTTAGCAAAAATCATTATCAAATCGCATTTTTTTTAATTTTACTGAGATTTTTGGTGTTCCCATAGAGACAGAAACACTGTAAATTTTTTTTCCATATTCTGGTAGTTTTGACCGTTTTTTTTTTTTCAGTGTGCATATGATATTAATATACTTTTGAAATTATAATAGTTTAAAATAATATTTATTTTTCTAAGCATTTTCTTCAGCAAATATAGTATTTCCTTAGATAGCTATTTATTCAAAAGTAAGCAACAATTTTATTTATATTTTTAAAAACTGACAATATGGTTTATATTTTCTAGTTTTCATAAAAACAAATTTACCATCAAACACATTTAGCAAAAATCCTATCAAATTAATACATAAAATACTTTATAATTTTGTGAATTATGCATTAAAATAATTATACCGTTATTATTCTACTTGAGCGAGTGTTCTATTTAAAACGGAATGAAGTCAGAAATAATTTTTATGCGTATAAAGAGGCCAAGAGCAAAGTTCATTGAACAAGACAGTACAAAAATGAAAATGCCTGTAAACTCTTTAAATATTCAATGAAATAAAGGCCAAATGTTTTATAAATAGAAAATTTAAAAGTACAGTTGCCGTGTTATATAAAAATAGAAGACAAATTATTATTTTTCTTTAAAGTTTCATAAAGAAAACTATAAAAAAATTTCTTTTTCTAGCATTTATGATGCATAATAGACTATTAATAAAAAAAATCTCTGAAAAGGTTTTTTTACTCTGAAAAGAAGATAAAATATTTGTCTGTTCAGATTTACACGGAAAAGATTAATAAGGATATAAGGTTTATAAAAATAAAAATAAAAAGTTGGAAATAAAAGTTTGCAATTATGGAATATGTTATTAGTTTTGAAAAAATCCTCTAGGCTTTAAATACGTATTAAAATGATTAAAAATTGAATTAATTAATAAAAAAAATCCCCCTTTGAAGGAAAAGAAAACAAACATTTTATTTTTTGTAATTAATCTTTTAAGTAAAATAGGATACAGACTGCCATTATATTTTTAAATTGAATAATAAGAATGAATTCATTTAAATGATTTAATTATATATGTGAACATGACATAATTAATTTAGAAAAACACACATTAATTACACATGATTTTTTTCACATATTTTATATCAAAACTTCGATTGACTTTTTCATATTTTAGCTACCTAAAACTTCGTTTTTCGCTAGTGTAAACCACTAATTAAATATTTGTCATAATAGAAATATAAAGTATCCCCTACTTTCAAAATAATAATTTTGATTTTTAAAGTAGCATTTCATCCCATTATGTATAGAGATACTTAAAAAGACATGACTAATTAATTATTTTAAAGTCAAATATGTAGCAAATAATCTTTGTATTGGGGATTGAATATTTTCATAAAAAGTTTTTAAAAAATTTGGAAATTTAGAAATCTAAAACATAATTTTATCCAAAACATAAATCAACAATCGCGTTTAAATTTAATGTTTTTAGTTAAATAATAACCAATTAAATCTAAACTTAACATTTAATAATTAAAAAACTGACAGTCATTAACTAAATGGATAACAATATAATCTTTAATGAAGATTGCATTTTTTAAGGAAAATATTTTTTTTTATAATAAAACTAAAACATCCCTCTCATTTTTATGAAGAAAAAAAAAGACAATTTAAGAAACAAGCAAACCATGAACCGAAATAAAATTAAAAACATCGCAAAATCTTCAGATATTATTTATAACTCTTTTTTTTTAATAGTTAATGATTATACTTGATCTCAACGGCATGAAAGTACGTGATACGTCATTTGTAAAATCCCAAGAGCGGAATTACAAATATTGAATTAGAGAAAAGAGACACCATAAAGTATAATTAATATGTAACAATCAGTAATAATAAATATGAAAAATTTTTAAAAAAATCTAATATATATACTTACGACAGGTATGTCTTCATTTTTATTTTGAGAATTTTCATAGTTCTAAATTCTTATCCAACTTCTTGTATTGTTAAAGCACGGACCAAATACCACAAGCTTAAAACTCAATTTTGGCAACATAAGTTGTAAAAAATTTAGAGTGCAATATTCCCATTGGTATAATCTTCAAGACAAAAAAAAGCCCCCTGTTTCTTCCCTAAAGACGTGGAAATATAATCCAAAGGTAATTCGAAAAAGCGAAAGTATTTTATTTTCGATACTAACATAACAAGTCAACGAACACTGCTCTGATATAATATTTCATTCATTGCTCTCGGCCATTCTCAACACATATGTTTGGCTTGAAATTGAGACTAGTTTTACAGAGAGTTTAAATGCTCTTAGCATCTTTTTCCACAAATATGAAAATTATATTAAAGTTCTTTCACATTGGATCAAACATACTGGTTCAAGCACACTAAACTGGAAGGTTCAGCACAAAAATATTCCTAGAAAATCTTGAAGTAAGATAAATTTTTGTTGAATAAATAAAGCATTTGCTTTGCGAGTTAAAAACCGAAATTCGTATCTGAGAAATTATGATGATAACTTCTGTTCTTTAAATATTCTCTAAATATAATATTTATACTGTTATTTTTGCTGTTTACCCATAAAATTTCTAAAATATATTTTATTCCAATAAAAAAATGCACAAAATATTTGAATCGAAAATTAAATTTTTCCTGATCTATCTTATCTTTGAGAATTCCAAAAGCTTTACATAGCATCTTAAAAAAATAATTAAATAAATTTAAAATGGCGATTAAATATGAATGGTTAATTTTCATTTGTTGTTTACAATCATTTGTAGTTGTTAATTTTTAGTTTCAAATGACCAACTTTTGGTCTTTTTATAATTTAAAATAAATTAAATTGATATGAACTTCAACTTCAATCAAGTAAATAGGTATAGATAGGCTTAGTAAAGCTCAGTATTACTTGTAACTATGCACGGAATCAGCATAATTGGAAGAAACTCAGTATCCAGTAAGTAACCAGACGTAAACAATCCACATTATTGAGCAAAGCACCATCCTTGAAAAAGGAACCATCGATCAAATTGCACACACATAGTATAATTTTGAGAATGGCCGCCAGTCAGAAGCTCTTTTCGCTTTGGGCTATGCAAGAGGCGAATCAATTTCTTCTTGATACCTGTTGGACAAATAGTCAGCAGAATCCGCAAGCTGATGCAAAATCGCATGAAGTCCATGCAGATGATGCCGAAACGCAGTTGCTAAATGCGAAGTCTGTTCCATAATCATACTTTCTCTGTCAGTCATTATACTTTCAAATTCACTATCTGTATCTTGGTCTGATGAGCAGCCCAAACTACTGCCCAATCCATCATCAGACGCTTGCCGTGGTGTGGTCATTCCAGTGGTCATACCAGCGGTCATCATCATGCTCATGGTAGATCTCCGTGGACTAGATAATCCACTAAAGGATCCCCCAACAGGGAACAGGGTCGCATTCACGGATGAAGGACCCCACAGAAGCTCATTTTTAATGTCCTTCAGCATAGAGTAAAAACCATAAAGATCCTGGTGGTTTTGCAAGCCAGGTGGAGGCTGGGAAGTTTTTCTCCGATTTTGCAGCTCCATATCCCTTAACCTGGATGGTATCAAGACAGTGGCATCCATATTGTTAACAGCTTTGACAAATCTATCTATAGCAATGAGTACAGATTGTTGGGAACAAGTGAACCTCTGGTCACCAACGGTTCTCCTCCGGCTGACCACCGCAGATGCAGTGGGAGCCGGACTCTCACCATAGTTGAGCATTACGGCGGAGGGGACACTGGATGAAACTGAAGTAAAGAAGTCAGGTTGTTTTGAATTTTGTGTGCGTGAGTAGCTCACACGCACACCCGCTACTCCTGATCTAGCTTGCCACCTGAGTGACCTAACTACAAATGCAAGCGAGATTTTTCGCCGCTGAGATCTACCGTGAGTTTTTTTTTTCAGAGGGAGTGGAATCGCGTGGTAGTGCACCTTGAGGCGGAGCGGCTTAATGGGTCAGTAGGTTTGGCGACTTTATCTCTTTTTTTTCTCTGCTTTTTAAAAAAATAATAATAATAAGAGAGAAAAGCTCATCGGAAAGATAATATAGAAGCACTACATTCCTCTAATTAAAATAGTTGGAATTGTTTTATTTAAATTGAAAGTTTATTTTTTAATAAATTTGTTGATTGTATTCATCTAGAATTTAATTTTGTGAGTAACTCTTCTTTGTGACGATGAGAATTAAGATAAAATTGCAAAAACTTTTGGTACTGAAATTAATTTATATAAGTGATTTTATTAAAAGGCGTTGAATATTTAGAACTGAACTGATTTTATTTTAAAATTGCTTTATTTTGAGATCACACTTTTTAAACAGTTTACAAATATAGTTATCTATTTATTTATTTACTTTATTTAGTTTAATTTCGTACACTGCTGAAAATTCTGGATCAAATTACTGTAAAAATTGCTGGCACTCAAAATGCCAATACCGCAAAATTTTACGAAACAAAAAAATCTGATACATCGTAATTTTTACAGTAATATTTAATTCAAATTCACTGAATCGCTGTAACTAAATAAATATTACTGAAAAAAATACGGTATGGAGTTTTTCAGTAAAAAGAAATTTTATGGTTAAATGGATTTTATGAAGTCTGCGCTTAGGGTGACAATAACTTTTTACCGCAATTTGACCGGGAATTTTTTATTGTATACTAATAATCACAAGTAAAATAAATTACATTATTTCATATTTTAAATCTAAAATACTCTTATGTACATTTTTTTTCTTTATAAGTTTATTTTACAACCACTATTAAAATAACTTGCACTATTTCATGCTTTAAACCTAATATGTTTTTCCCAATTCTTAAAATTCTTCCTAATTCTTTAAATTCTTTTCTTTAAATTTAAATTCTTTCCTTCCTCTGAATTTCATCGTTTAATAATTATCTTTTTACAATTACACGTAAAATAAATTACACCATTTCATGTTTTAAACCTAATTTTTTTTTTCTGTTGAATTCTTATCTTTACGTGTAAATTGTTATCTTCTTTTGAATTTCATCGTTTAATTACCTTTTCACGATCACAAGTAAAATTACACTCTTTTATGTTTCGAACCTAAAATGTTTTTTTCGGTCAAATTCTGTTCGTCAAATGTAAATTCTTTTCTTCTTTTGAATTTCCTCATTTAATTATTTTTTTACGATCACAAGTGAATTTACATTCTTTCATGTTTTAAACCTAAAATATTTTTTTCGGTTAAATTCTTTTCTTTAAATGTAAATTCTTTTCTTCTTTTGAATTTCATCATTTAATTATTTTTTTACGATCACAAGTGAATTTACACTCTTTCATGTTTTGAACCTAAAATATTTTTTTCGGTTAATTTCTTTTCTTTAAATGTAAATTCTTTTCTTCTTTTGAATTTCATCATTTAATTATTTTTTTACGATCACAAGTGAATTTACACTCTTTCATGTTTTGAACCTAAAATATTTTTTTCGGTTAAATTCTTTTCTTTAAATGTAAATTCTTTTCTTCTTTTGAATTTCATCATTTAATTATTTTTTCACGATCACAAGTGAATTTACACTCTTTCATGTTTTGAACCTAAAATATTTTTTTCGGTTAAATTCTTTTCTTTAAATGTAAATTCTTTTCTTCTTTTGAATTTCATCATTTAATTATTTTTTTACGATCACAAGTGAATTTACACTCTTTCATGTTTTGAACCTAAAGTATTTTTTTCGGTTAAATTCTTTTCTTTAAATGTAAATTCTTTTCTTCTTTTGAATTTCATCATTTAATTATTTTTTTACGATCACAAGCGAATTTACACTCTTTCATGTTTTGAACCTAAAATATTTTTTTCGGTTAAATTCTTTTCTTTAAATGTAAATTCTTTTCTTCTTTTGAATTTCATCATTTAATTATTTTTTTACGATCACAAGTGAATTTACACTCTTTCATGTTTTGAACCTAAAATATTTTTTTCGGTTAAATTCTTTTCTTTAAATGTAAGTTCTTTTCTTCTTTTGAATTTCATCATTTAATTATTTTTTTACGATCACAAGTGAATTTACACTCTTTCATGTTTTGAACCTAAAATATTTTTTTCGGTTAATTTCTTTTCTTTAAATGTAAATTCTTTTCTTCTTTTGAATTTCATCATTTAATTATTTTTTTACGATCACAAGTGAATTTACACTCTTTCATGTTTTGAACCTAAAATATTTTTTTCGGTTAAATTCTTTTCTTTAAATGTAAATTCTTTTCTTCTTTTGAATTTCATCATTTAATTATTTTTTCACGATCACAAGTGAATTTACACTCTTTCATGTTTTGAACCTAAAATATTTTTTTCGGTTAAATTCTTTTCTTTAAATGTAAATTCTTTTCTTCTTTTGAATTTCATCATTTAATTATTTTTTTACGATCACAAGTGAATTTACACTCTTTCATGTTTTGAACCTAAAGTATTTTTTTCGGTTAAATTCTTTTCTTTAAATGTAAATTCTTTTCTTCTTTTGAATTTCATCATTTAATTATTTTTTTACGATCACAAGCGAATTTACACTCTTTCATGTTTTGAACCTAAAATATTTTTTTCGGTTAAATTTTTTTCTTTAAATGTAAATTCTTTTCTTCTTTTGAATTTCATCATTTAATTATTTTTTTACGATCACAAGTGAATTTACACTCTTTCATGTTTTGAACCTAAAATATTTTTTTCGGTTAAATTCTTTTCTTTAAATGTAAATTCTTTTCTTCTTTTGAATTTCATCATTTAATTATTTTTTTACGATCACAAGTGAATTTACACTCTTTCATGTTTTGAACCTAAAATATTTTTTTCGGTTAAATTCTTTTCTTTAAATGTAAATTCTTTTCTTCTTTTGAATTTCATCATTTAATTATTTTTTTACGATCACAAGTGAATTTACACTCTTTCATGTTTTGAACCTAAAATATTTTTTTCGGTTAAATTCTTTTCTTTAAATGTAAATTCTTTTCTTCTTTTGAATTTCATCATTTAATTATTTTTTTACGATCACAAGTGAATTTACACTCTTTCATGTTTTGAACCTAAAATATTTTTTTCGGTTTAATTCTTTTCTTTAAATGTAAATTCTTTTCTTCTTTTGAATTTCATCATTTAATTATTTTTTTACGATCACAAGTAGAATAAATTTCACTCTTTCATGTTTTGAACCTAAAATATTTTTTTCGGTTAAATTCTTTTCTTCTTTTGAATTTCATCATCTAATTATTCTTTTACGATCACAAATAAAATAAATTACACTCTTTCATGTTTTGAACATAAAATATTTTTTTCGGTTAAATTCTTTTCTTGTAATGCAAATTCTTTTCTTCTTTTGAATTTCTTCATTTAATTATTTTTTTACGATCACAAGTAAAATAAATTACACTCTTTCATGTTTTGAACCTAAAATATTTTTTTCGGTTGGTAAAATTCTTTTCTTTAAATGTAAATTCTTTTCTTCATTTGAATTTCATCATTTAATTATTTTTTTACGATCACAACTAAAACAATTTACACTCTTTCATGTTTTGAACCTAAAATATTTTTTTTCTGTTAAATTATTTTCTTTATATGTAAATTCTTTTCTTCTTTTGAATTTCATAATTTAATTATCTTTTTATAACCACAATCAAAAGTTACATTGTTTCACGAACCTGAAATGTGGTTCCTGTGTAAATTTTTTTCTTCTTTTGTATTTCTTCGTTTAATTATATTTTTTCGATCACAAGTAAAATAACTTACATAATTTTATGTTTTGAATCTAAAGTTTCAAAAATATTTCAGATGCATTTTTAATCTTTTAAAATTGTATTTTAATTTCTACATGCATTAAAAAATACTTTTATACTGTAATATCATAAACATAATATTTTTAAAATTTAAAAATAAAAACTATTATGTTAGTTTCTTTAAAATATTTCAGTTCGTCATATTTATCAGTTTAAGTAAAATAGTAAATATTATTATTTAAAAGATTTCAATTTATTATATTCCTTCTGTTCTATATATATTCATGCCACACTATAGTAATTGGAAATTTTTTTTATGAATATAGATATTGAAAGCTTCGAAAATAGTTGCATGCGAGCTATAATGGGCACTGCCCTAACCAAAATACTATACGTTAATCCAGAATGCGGAAGTAAAACTATTATTTAATACATTTTCTATTAGTTTCTCTCAAAATTACTAGTTTGATCTCTAATCAATAGAATTTGACACACTTTTCTCACATCATGGAAATTAAAAAAATTTGAAACATTATCGTTCAATTTATCATTCATAATTGGAAACTAGATAAAATATTTAACAGTTGTAACAGAAAAATAAACAATTATTTTTATATTTTAGGCTGTAAACCAACAAGTTTTTCAAGCTTTTAAAATGATTTTCTGCATTAAAACTGTTACAAATATTTTTGTTGTTGTTTAATTTTAAGTTTATGAAATCATTTAAAGGCCTAATTTGAATAATGAGCCACTTATCTTTGTTTATTTTCTATTTTGCCCTAATTTATACCGCCCTCTATTTGACTGCAGAAATTAGCTGGAGGTATACTTATTTAACAAATAAGATAGAAATAACTTGTATGAATATGAAGAGGGGGCTAACTCCAATTTTAATTAAGGACATTTGGGCCTCTATTCAAATAAGACCTTCATTTGTGCTGTGTTGGAAAGATCATTACTTAATAAAGTAAATGAAATCTTATGTATCATTTGTTATTCTTATAACATAATTTACTTTGTGTACATCTTAATAATAAATTTAAAATGAATACCCAAAATTCTTTCATAAAAAGAAAATATCTTAATAAATTACTTTTAAAATGAAATTTTAAAAGGTTTCAAAAATTTTAATTAGTACATTGTTTTATCTTATTTTTTTTTACCAGCGCTGAGCAGCCAACATATTTTTCGGTTTTAGACTATGAATGCCTTGTAATTTTGAACCCGACCCAGAACACAAGGGAGCAACTGGATCAAGCATTAGAACAAACTAGCCTACGTGGAGAAGATTTTGATTGAACTAATTCATAATTGCATTACATGGGGAGAAAATCACAAAAACCTTCAGGTCAGCCCGACGGCAAGAGGATTCTATACTTGATCCGTCTACCATTGGAGATATTTTAGTACTGGACATAGAGAAACATGCGTGTTCTCAAAAGATATGGCAATTGTATTTTCTCCCCTTAATTAAATAAATAAAAAAATTTAAAAATGCTACGGCAATTTGGGGTGTTCAACTTAACATTATATTTTGGTTTGCTCAGCAAAAACTATAGGACTTAGAAACTTGAAATTACTATGGTGTGTAAAAAATGTACTGGGATTACAAACGAATAAAAAAAAAATAACATTCAATAATTAATTCGAGAATTATTTTAAAAACTTATGGGGAAAAAATACCAAATGGTTCACTCTTTTGGTCGCAGGAAATAGGAATGCCATCGAAGAGTTGAAATTTAACACGCTGAAAGGGAGATATTTGTTTCTGAACTTAACACAGGAATTTTTCCGAAATTCTATTTTGTTCGACAATTATATTAATTTTAAATGTTTTTCATTTTACCCCTCTCTTTTCCATTACGTTACATTTTATTTTGCCGGATAAAAATTATAAGACTTAGAAAATTGAAATTATGAAGTTTGTGCAAAAATGTATAAGAAGTTCAATGGAATAAAAAAATTTAATATTCGTGTATTAATTCGAGTAGTTATTATTAACTGCTAAACTTGTAGTAAAAAAAAAACATGTTAGCTGATCTACTACCCGCAATTACTAAACTGAAATTTGACGTGCTTATTGAGTTATAAAATTTGAGTTTTTAAATTAGAGTTATGAAATGAATGAGTTATGAAATGAATGAGTTATAAAATTCGAGAGGATTGTAAAATTAGAAAACTGGTATACCATTAAAATTAAATCTACCATTAGAATGAAATATCCATTTTGAGTTATAAAATTAACAAGAGTTTTTCTTTTTTTCGAAATTCCAATTTTTTCGAAACTTATTGTGATTTTAAGTGCTTTTTTTAATTTTTTTCCTTTAAATAATAATTATTTACTCATTGTTGTAGAAAAATGTATCTTTCCCACGATTTTCATTCTTTGAACTCATGCTTGACTTAATGTCCATAGTAACAAAACAAAAAAAAAAGAATAAATAAAATACGAGAGAGATAAGATGATGCCAGATATAAATCTTAATATTTATATTGAAAATTTTAATAAAACAAAGACAGAATAGAGAATAAAACTGTTTCCAATGCGAACTATTATATGAAATAAGGTTATCCAAATATTATATATTGTTAACAAGCTAAGTTACTTTTTATTGTGTCGCACATTCTGTATTCATAAGTTTAATTTTTTTTTTTTTTCAAATACATTTTATTAGTTTTCTAATCTAGCTATCCATTCATGTTACTTTTAACACATTGATAAAATGTTCGTGCATAAAATATAATAATTAGATATTTTATGCACAGAATTATCTTTTTTATCAACTTTTAAGAAGAAAAAAAAACAATGATGAAAGCGAAGCAACTCATGGGGTTGGTGAGCGGAGCCTCCTAGTAAGTTTAACGGAAAGATAAAAAGAAAAATAATAATAAAGGAATGAAGTAGTGTAAAAAAAATTATATATACAGGAAAACAGGCACAAGATTTCAAAAATGAGCAATTTAATTTTATTTAATCATTTTCAGATGAATAACCAGAGAGAGTGAGCCAAGATTTCAACGCGCTTCTGCCTACATGTTAGGGAAAATCTTGCAAAGAAAATCCGTAAAATGTCTCAATTTAGAAAAAGAGGGAAATCTTAGCAATTGCAATTGGTTTATTAAATAGGTCGCGTGATTTCCACAAAAGAGTAAAGGGAAAAATATCATACTTTTAATTAATGCATGCTTGAGCCAAAAATATATTTAAGGACAGGATGTGAGTTTAAAAGTGTGAGAAAGTGTTTCGATTAGAATAATAAAATAAAAGAAAAGGATTTACAGAAAGGAAATAACATAAAAAGATAAACTGAAGCTTTCTATGTGGCATATATATAGTATATATATATATATATATATATATATATATATATATATATATACTCTAAAAAGAGAAATTTTTGAACAAAAGTGGTTTTGTTTTATTTAATTTAAATAAATAATTCTTGACCACTAGGGTTTTTCTGGAAAAAATAGCGGCCTTATTTTGATATTAAACAAGTCAGAAAAAAATGTCGCATTGTAAATTTTCTCTATATTAAAATATCGCAAGGGCAGCGCTTACTACTCTGTTTTGGGTGTTCAACTTCACGTTTCATTTTATTTTGCAGCGCAGAAGCTATAAGACTTAAAAACTTAAACTAAATTACTTAAACTAAACTAAATCAACCAAACTATTTTTAATTAATTACTATTTAGTACTGAAGTGTGTAGAAAAGGGTACAGTAATTACGATGAAATCAAAAAAAAAAAAAATTAACATTCGATAATTTGCTCTTATTAACTGTTGAGTTCATTGGAAGAAATGCCATACGGGACGCCCTACGGGCCGCAGAATGCAACTACAGAGTTGAATTTTGGCATACTGAAATGGCCACATTTGTTTTTGAACATAACACAGAATTTTTTTTTCTTTCGAAATTCCAATTTGTTAGAAAGTTATTGAAATTTTAAGTGCTTTTCTCGCAATTTTTTTCTCACTACTTTAAATGAAAAAGTTGAGTAGTATAAAAGAATGAAAGAGATTCGATGAAATTTAAAATAAAAAAATTACGATTCGATTGTTAGTTCGAGAATTATTAACTGTTAAACACACATGTAGTTAAAAAAAAAAATTTTTTTTTGATAAAATTCCGTTAAAATGCAACCTGCATAGTTGAAATTTAAAGTGCTGATAGGACTGTTTTTATTATAATTTTAACTAGAATATTTTTGGAAATTTCCATTTGTTCAAAAGTTATTACAAATTTAAGTGCTTTTTTTTTTTTTTTTTTTTTATTGACTATCTGTCCATTATTATAGAAAATTTATTCTTCCGTTGAGAGAGAGAGATTACGTGTTGCAAGGTATAATTTTTTAACATAAATAGTGAAATTTTTAAGAATAAAAATTAATGAAGAGCGATAAAAATTATTCCCGATTTGAATCATTTTAAGTTTCGTCAACGGGTAAAATTTCCCCTCATTCATTTTTTCTTATAGAATCACACATTCCGTGTTCTTTTAGTTGGACATTTTTTCATGCTCAGAGAATTTTTTTTTAAGTCAAAGTAATTGTCTATTTCGTCATAATTTACATGTTAACAAAATGCTCTTACATGAAGCTAAAGTAATCGTATATTTTGAAACCAGAATGTTCCTCGTTTTTGTTTAACGTATTGATGTTTAGAAAGAAATAAACAATAATGAATGAGAATCAATAACGGGGGTTGGCTTGTGGAACGATCAGGTGGTGGAATTTCCCAGTATTATAAAAAATAAATTGTCCATCCTCTGTTAGCGATATTTATACTTTCGACTGAGTGGGTTTTAAACTAAATTTTTTTCTAAAAAAAAGTCTTAACATAATAGTGAAATTTTTAAAAATAAAAAATAATGAAAAATTAATGAAGAGCAATGAAAATTATTCCCGATTTGAATCATTTTAAGTTTCGTCAACGGGTAAAATTTACCCTCATTCATTTTTTCTTATAGAATTCTGTGTTCTCTTGGTTTAACTTTTTTTTCATGCTCAGAGGATTTTTTTTTTTTTTTTTTTTTTTTTTTTTGGAAATCAAAGTAATTGTCTATTTCGTCATAATTTACATGTTAACAAAATGCTCTAATATAAAGCTAAAGTAATCGTATATTTTGAAACCAGAATGTTCTTCGTTTTTGTTTAACGTATTAATGTTTAGAAAGAAATAAACAATAATGAGTGAGAATCAATAACGGGGATTGACTTGTGGAGCGATCAGGTGGTGGAATTTCCTAATATTATAAAAAATAAAATGCCCATCCTCTGTTAGCGATATTTATACTTTCGACTGAGTGGGTTTTAAACTAAATTTTTTCTAAAAAAAATTTAATAAATTATTCTAAACATGAATGGGTGTTTTTGAAAAACTTGACGCCATAATATAAGTTTACATGATATCAGTTTCAATGATGATGATTATTACGTGGTTCTAAAAATTAGTTTTAAAAATCGGTAAATGTCCATCCTAATGATAGTGTTATATGATCTCTAAATTTATTGTGTTTTGGACAAAAAGTAATTTTTACGAAAATTTCTTTATAAGTCATACACATGATCTTTATGGAGCTTTTAAAGTTTTTTCTTAGCATTATTATTTTTTAGTGGGAGAACATGACTCCCATATTTTCATATAAAACTAATTTCAAAAAAGGATACTGCAAAAAATTATAAAAAGTTCGAAGGTGTGCTTCTTATATTAACTCTATATATGTACTCGGCTTTATAGACTGAATTTGTTTCGAACAAATTGAGAATATTTTTAAAAAATTTCCGTAAAATATTCTAGACATATATTAGTGTTTTTCGAAAATAAGACTACGATGTCTCAGCATTAAAATAGTTACACACTGTACAAAAAATTACGAAAAAATAAATTTTCAAAGTGGCCGCTAATGTGTAACAGCTATATATATATATTATAGACTTAAGGTGCTTTTTACAAAACAAAATTTTACTTTTCAAAAATTTCTTTCATTATTAAAAAATCATAAGAGCCATTTTCTAGCTTTACGTTACACTCTGTTTTACTGCGCAAAAACTGTAAAATTTAAAATCATGAAATTGTAATGGTATGTAGAAAAATATACAAGGAGCGCACTGGAATGAAAAAAAAATTAAACATTCGATAATTCATTAATTATTAACTGTTGAATTTGTATTAAAAAATTCTATAAGAACCGATCTACGACCCTCTGAATGTAGCAACAGAGTTGAAATTTGATGTGCTGACAAGAAAATTTTCATTTATGGACATTACACGAGTTCTTTTTGACATTGCGATTTGCCCGAGTGTTATTGAAATTTTTAGAGATCTTTTGCAAATATTTTTTTCCCACTTTTTTCGCTTCAAATAACAAATATTTAGCTATTCTTTCGAAACATTTATTTATCACCCACGAGATCTTCCTTTTTATAAGTTCACACGTGGCTTGATGTAAAAGTAACGAACAAATTAATAAATGTAGCAAAAAGATAAAAGAGTGAGAGATCAAATTTAGCCAGTTATAAAGCTTAATATCTGTATCGAAATTTTTAAGAATATAAAAGGTTAAAGAGGGTTAAAAACCGAATCCAATTTAAACCGTTATATAGTTCTGGTTGTCGTTATAGATGGTTAACAGCCAAAATTCCGCTTTATATTGGTTAATCCGTGCTATATCACACATACTGTATTGCTAAGTTTATAAAAAAAATTATTTTGTGTTTTTATTTATTTATTTCAAATTCAGGTAATTTTTCCTTGCGTTATGTGTAAAATATCAACTAAATGTTCGTAGATAAAATAAAAGTAATTATGTATTTTATAAACTAACTGATTTTTGTAATTTTTTTTTTTTTTTAAATCAACCTTTACGCGAAAAAGTTAATTACTTATGGAAAGTAACAACGGGGATGGTTAAACGTAGCAATCAAGGGTACATCCTCTTTTTGTTATATACATATAGAGAAAGTCGGGGGTTTGCGGAAAATATGACACTCACATTTCTATGTGAAATCTTTTTAAATGAAAGACACGGTGGAAAAAATTATTAAAAAGTCTGTAATTATCCACTACTGAGTAAATGTTATACTCTGTTTTGGAAAATATGAGATTTTTTTAAAGAACTTTCCTATAAATAATTCTAAATATATACTGTTTTCGAAAAATATAACGCTCATACTCCAATATAAAATCAGTATCAAATGAATGACACTCAGCCAAATTTCAAAAATTGTCTACAAACTTTTGTATTTCTATATATATACATGAGTATCATTAATTTTTTCTTATTATTTATTTTATTTATTTATCACATATTTTATTCATTTATTGTTTATTTTATTCATCAATTTATTCTTTATTTTATTTATTTGTTATTAGTATTTCAAATTTCATTTTTATTTATTTATTTATATTTTATTTTTATTTATTTTTTAATTTTTAAATATTTTTTTTCGTCAAATGTCCATATTTTAATATGATACCGCAATCAAATAAAGAACAGTGTGCCAAAACTTATATTATGTTATGTTTCTTGGTTCTTTAAATAAGAACAATCAAAATTGCTTGTTTTACATTTAAAAAAAATGTTATCGGTTGAAAACTCTGCTTGGCAATATAGTTTATATAGCAGACTATAGTAGCATCATATTTTAAAAATAGCTTTACTTAATGAACAATTATAAAAATAAACTTATTTTTAAGTTTCTATGGAAATAAATTTTGAATGATTATTTTTCTATCGCGAATATATTTGTATCACACTTTTACTGTTTTCCAAAGTGATTTATTGCATTTATAGGCTAAAAGTTAGCTGAGTTTTCCTTATTAATAATTATGATATTATTATTATTAATAATTTTAACACAATATATTTAAAATTGATGTTTCAATGTAATTAAAAAAAAAATCTCATAAACATTAAAATTTTAAATAAGATAACTTATTAATAATTTCTTTTTGTTTTAGTATCACATAATAATCAAATTGTTAACTCGTAAAAATGGGTCAGTCATTCCTATTTTTATTTTTAAATTAATTTTTATAACGATTTATTTTAAACTATTTCCAGACATATTTGCAACTAAAACCATTTCTTAGAAATTTTTATTTTTTTAAATTTATTAAATAAAAATAAAATCAGATGAAATTGATAGCTCAAATTAGCACATATATAAAATAATGCATCAGAAGAATGCACTCCAGATTTTTAGTGCCATCTGTTGAGTATATAGAGAATTTCTAATGACGTCATATGATATATTTTCTATTATATGAAGTAATTTACTTTCAAAACGCATGAGCGGCAACACAAATATCATATATAAGTTTATACTACAAATTTGGCAACACAACAAATTAGCGAAATTCTCTTCGTCGTCTCATGTTATGTTGTTTTCGTGTCAAATTCACCGATTTTCAATCTTATGTTGTCTTGAACAATAAAACATTTGTAAAAATGTGACAAATAATATTTTGTCCGAAATAAAACTGTATTCATCTTCACATTATTTTTCACATAGTGAAACTAATCCTCGTGGTCATCGCAGTTATATCTATTGTCATATTTATATCAAATTTCTTTACAGATCGTAATTGTTTACAAAATATATTATTTACTATTTTAAACTTTGATTGAATCTTTTAATAACTGTGCTGTGCGTAAATTATTATATCAACATCGGTAAATTTATTTGAATATTCAAAGGTATATGTTTTTCTTCTATATACTACTTTGCGATCATTTTTAATAATAATTCCTTGATAAACAAATTATCTAAATTCGCATCTGAATAACCATTTGATGGACTAATTTTACCTGGTTTATTCTTTTATAATAAAAAAAATCAATTTGGAATCTAATCGATTAACTTGTTTGAGTAATTAGTACCTCAAAACCTTTATTTGCAAGCTTTGTAGCAGTATTAGTTATGTCCCAGACACTTTGTTAATTCATTTTTAAAAAAGTATGTATATAATACTAAAATAGCATTATTAGAATTAATCACATTTTAAAGTGCTATCAATATTTTTGATTAACTTCAAAATGTATTGGATTTATTATTCTTAATCAGAGATGATTGTGCTCTGGAAAAATTACGGACGAAAATCATCAATCACATTTATGCATAAAAATTCTTGTATATTTTATTTAGAAATATTAGAACTAGAATTTATACTTGGCATATCTTTTATTTGTAAAAGTTTTTCTGGTAGAATAATAATTGTGATTAGACATAAAAGTAAACTTATACATAATTATTCACTTGAATGTGCTGCCTATAATTTATTTAGATGTTCATGCAGTGTTTTCACTACACCGTGAGAATCTCGCATATTTGATTCTTTTCTCGCATTAAAAAATTATTAGCGCAAGAATTTCGCGCATTCCATAAATCAATTTCAAAATTCCCGAATTTCTTACATTTTGGAAAAAGCTTCGCATTACGCCATTCAGAATAAAATCCGTTTAACTTTTCTTCCTGGATCTTTCATTATTTTCAACATCTGCCCCATTATCTAGTTTCCCTATTTACCAGTATTGTTCAGACCCTTTTCGAACAACAGAACACTACCCCTCCGAACCACGGAACCCCTTCCATAACACGTTTCTCTGCAATGACGTGTTTACAGTAGGTAAGGTTTCTTCATTTAAGATGCTCAAATTTTTTATGCACTAATGCAAGATGGACATACCTTATAAAGGCAAAATTTTCTATGATGATGCAGAAAAAATATTCAATGCTTTAAAAAATAGAAGATGTTAAAAATGTATTATAATTAAAGAAATGATTTCTATTTGTGTTTTTTAATTTTAAGAAATCTCACTTAACTGTTTGAAATCTCACCCTGTTTTTAAGAAAGGGTGAGAAATTCTCCCCCATTTTTTTTCTATGATGAAAACATTGTCATGTTTTGAAATTATCAAAGAATTAAATTATAAAGACATAAATTTTTTGAAATGCGTCATTAATAAGAAATTTTCAGGATTTTCGAGTTGGGCTCACAATCACCCCTGTTTAGTTAAATTTTTCAATACAAACAGTCTCTTATATGCCATTTTTAATAAACTATGAGTCATTTTTTATTGAATAAAAAACTATGTTTTAAGTTTTTCCACTCTAATCTATCATATTTAAATTACTAATTTCATATGTATATAATATCTAATGTTAAATTAAACTATTAAATTACTTTTTATTATTTCTGCTGCCCTTTAAATTTATAAAGTTATATTATGGTTAAAAAAATCTTCCTGTAATTATCATTTTGTGTTAAATCTTGCTTGTGTAACTATTTAATATAATTAACTATTAAATTACTAAACTTACATTCCATGATTTCAAGATAATTTGAACATATTTATGATACTATCTGTACTAGACTTAGATAATATTAATGGTTGAAAGAATTTCTTATAATTTACTATGTTTTTAAATCATGATTGCTTAATTTTAAAGACATTATATATCAATACTAATAAACAGATACTTATATTTTTTATGATTAGCGGACAAAAACCGGCAAACAACTTACGTCATTTTATACTGGTTGGTGAATACCGCTTATACCACTAATCTTAAATTATCTAGAAATTTATGTTACCTTTTTTTTAAAAAAAATCCTGCTTTATTTGTCTTTCTAACAGATCAAAATTATTTTTTGTATACCAAACTCGCATAAAATTTCTCTTCTCTGTTTCTGTTTCGTCTTCTTTTTTTATAATAAAAGGAGTTGTTTCTATCTTTTCTGACATTCTTTCTGTTCATCCTTTTGTCTATGAGAGGGGTTTTTCCCCTTGAGTCAAAATCAGTAGACTGGTAGAATAAGCAACACATAAGAAGGGTTGTTAGAGAAAGTCATGGAAGGTTAAATTTTAAAATTTCCAAATGGGATTTTTTTCCAGAAAACTTTAACATTTGAATCTTGAAATAATCCAATGATTTAAAGAAGGTTACAGCTAGTAACTGGTTAGGTAATAATTTATTTGTCTTGTGACCTGCAAAATGCTTCTATAAAAAAATTTTTTTTTATGGAAGTTCTGAATTTGTTGGATAGTGTTGATTAAAACCACTACAAATGGGTTTGATAAATCTTCTCAGGGTTAATAGATTCTCAGTATCCAGCGGGAACATTGGCCCTTCAGAGTAAAATTAAGTGGCTGAAGATCTTCCAAAGTCGATGACACTCATATCGACTACAACACACAGCCCATTATTTTTCAATTGCATCATTAACTCCTTTAATACCTGCACCAATAATAGTGATGAAAATTAGCAAAAAAAAAATCTTAAGATGTGCCTATAACTGATCAAGAGTTTGAAAGCATATAAACTCTGAAACATTTGAGAATGTAAAACATAAATAAAATTTTCAAATAATAGTAATTATTTATAGGGATCTTGTAGAAATAGTATCTAAAAGCAACAAAAAAAAATAAAGATGACTTATTTTTTCTAATAATTTATCTCGTAAGTATAAATTTTTGAAAAATATGCTTTTTTTTTTTACCCCCATATTACATTTATCAGGTTAAATATTAGTATCTAAAAACAAAAACCACATTAAGATGATGTATTTTTTCTAATAATTTATCTCGTAAGTATCAGTTTTTGAAAAATATGCTTATATTTCTTTTACCCTGATATTACATTAATCAGATTAAATGTTAGGTTAACGGAAAATCGGGTCACTATATTAACTTAAGTTATGTTTAATTATTTTTTGTAATGAGTACTTCTTGTACTGTGGCAAAATGTTTGTTATCTATCTCTTAAAATAGAAAAGTGTAGATAGTTATAGTGTAATAAAAAGTATTTATGTTGGTAAGTAGAGATCCATTTTGAAACTCTTTTTAATAATTTGTGTTCGTAATACATAAGTTATTTAAATTTGCTTTTTATTCTCCCACAAAAAAAATAATTAATCAAAAATAATCTTAAGTACATAAATCTCCAAAGTGTCTTTACCTAACTTTTCTTTTTCCGTGCTTTATCTTTTTCTTCTGTTTTGTAATCTTGCATTATTTATTATGAAACACATAGTGGTTTTTATAAAATTCTCAAAATATTCTATATTAATAAGTTTTATTCTCTTTAAAAGAATTTAAAAAAACTTTTTTTTTATTTTTTGGCCCACATTTATTTAGTTGATATGTTCTTTTAATAAATAAGATAATTTGTTTGCTAAGTAATGAAGCCTAAAGTCTTAGTTATGATAAAGTTAATTCAATTTCCCACAAATTTTTTTTATTTGTAACATATGTTTATGTATGAATATTGTTAATATCTTCTTTCTTTTATTTAAGGTTATTTACATGGCGATGGTACTGCAACCAATCTTGAAAACAAATTCCACGAAGGGGGATACATTAAATTCCCCTAGAGTAACTTTTAACCTTCCTAATGATCAAGGAATGATTCAGTATTTAAATGCAGAAGATAGTTTATCACATTCATCTAAACTACATTCAATTATAAAGCTCATTAGTTCACCTGAAACTGATGTAAGTTTAATTTTTATAGGTTTTGCTCAAAACTTTATTTTTTTATTGTATACTTTTTTTTACATAGTATAATTTTCTATTGTACTTTTAAAATGAGAAAATCAGACGTAAAACTATTGTTAATTTACTCACTCTAGCTGTTTGTTTAGGCTGTTCTTTTAAGACGTTACTTACAGATTTAAAACAGTACAGTCGAAAATCAAGACAATATGTGTCATATAAAAAAACTCATATTGCACAAATGGAGTTGGATTAAATTTTAAAATCTCCTTCATAATTATTTAGGTATTTGTAAATTTATTTAATTATTTTTAATAATATAATAAAAAAGACTGTTTGTTTCAGTAACATTTATAATGTATTACTATGAATTTTCATTGTGTGCATAATTTCTGTTTCATTATTGATCTATATTTTATGTTCTGTTTTAAAACTGTGTTAGTGTTATTGTGACAGAGAAATATGGATATTATTTAATATGTCTATTATTCTGTCGCAAAATTTATTTATCAATACGTTATTCCAAATTATTTTCATATTTGTTATTTTTGTTTAGCATATTTTATTTGTGTTTATTTATATATAGATATATTCCAGGGGTCTGTCCAGACATTTTGTGAAAGGTCCGTTATGCAAAATTGTGAAAAAATTACTCGTAATTTCTGAATACGGTTAGTCACATTCTTTCCACCAGGGTCCGCTTTTATGAATTTGTGCAAGTAGGGTCCGTTATTGTATTCAAGGAGTTTTTAAATTGTAAAGACATACAAGACTATGCTCAACACTGTAAAATTATAATTAAAAAATTAAATTTTAAAAAATAAAGAGCAATTGCAGCTACTAACTTAGCGATGCAGCATACAAATATTTGGTATTTAGCCTATACTGCTGAATGCAGAATATTAATTTCGGACGAATAATGGAAGAAGAGTCTGCCGAAGACAAAATTTAGTTCGTTTACATCTGTTTTTCTCCACCCCCCCCCCTTCCTAGGAAGGGTTTATTCCGTTAACAAATGATAAAGATGAAGATGAACAAATTTGTGAAGGGTCCGATTAAAAGATAAATTATTTTGTGAAAGGTCCGTTTTTAAGTTAACATATTTTGTGAAGGGTCCGTTTTTAAGTTATAATATTTTGTGAAGGGTCCTTTTCTAAGTTAAAATATTTTGTGAAGGGTCCGTTTTTATGAAAAGATATTTTGTGAAGGGACCGTTAACGGACCCAAATTTCTTCTAAACAGACCCCTGTATTTGCTTATTATGTTAACAAGCTCTAAAATGTACCAATTTTGTAGGATCACTTAATCATCCAGTGGCTCAATGAGTTGAAAGATAATATCCGTTTCTTAGACAATGAAAATAAAAGAATTACTTATGCTTTATTAGTAAGTATATGGTTGATTGTATGCAGTTTGAAGCTTAGTTAAAGTTTTTATTCTTTATGTTTTACTTACAATAAATTAAATTTTGTACTTTTTGTTGTAAGTAACAAAGAACTAAGATTGCAAATAAAGTTTGATTCTGTTATTTAATTTAGCTGTTTATGTTTAGAATTGCACTTCATTAAAAATTATTGCAGATAAATCTTATTGAAAATTTTTGATATAAGTTTAGTGAAGCAAGTATTAGATTAATTTTAGTAAAACAAATATTTTGTCGGTTTACTTAGTTACTAACTTATTTGCACTTTTAGGATGTGCATTTGGAAAATTGAAATCCTTGAAACAGTTGCCTTAATTTTGCTTAAAAATTATTGCATGATTCCCGCTCAAGTGAATGTTATTCAAAATTTCTTAAACTTGTTTTAATATTTATCAGTAAAACATATATTCATAGAATGTGATATATAGTATATATCATTGTCAAAAATATTGCACTGTCTTATATTGATATTAAGTTGCCTGTTTATAATTATTACCATATTATAAAAAAATTGCAATAAATCTGTATATTTGTTATGTGTGCATAATTAATTGCTTTTTCTCAGCATGTATGATTGCTTCATTACCTTAGAAAGTATCATTGCTTCTTTACCTTAAAATGCATTAAATAATTTTAATTTAAGGATTTTTTTTTCTTTTCTTTTTTTTGCACTATAAAAAAGATTAATGAAGTTATTAGTCAGTAAAAGATTAATGGAGAATGTAGTTAGTTTCAATAAACTAGCTAATTATCTTTAATTTTGTTGAAAAGAGTAAAACATCCTTGTTCAAGAGTTAATTAGAAAAATTACTTGCATTAAAGATAAATTCTTGCTGTAGGTTATTGAAAAACGATATTGAGTTTATCATTCGGATAGCAGAATTTTGCAGTTGTTTTCTCAATAACGCCAATCACTGTTAGAATGTCACTTCTATTATTTTAAACTCACAATATTAAATGCTAGAAATGTCATCTGTAGCATTAAATAGAATACAGCGAATGTTGTGCTACCCTTAAATAGTAAAATTATGGGTTCAAGCTGAATTATTTTTTACTTGAACGTTACAAAATTAGAGAATGCAATCAATAAAAATATTATTTGTATTGCTCTAATACACTTTACTTCGTTTATGATGAATGGAAAATTTAACTTGAAAAAATATTTTCTTTTCTGATCTTTAAAATTATTATACTTATTCACAATTTTCATTTATTTTTGTAGGCTATCCCTTGGTATACAAAAGATGCACAGTTCATTGCTGTTTACAAAGAATTTATTCTAAATCTAATTATTGCAGACATGAGTTATTTAAATGTGGTTTTGACAATGTTCATCAAAGCATTTATTTCAGGTAAAGTACATCTTTTTTTCCCAAGCACTTTATGTTTTAAATTGAACAGTGGAGATAAGGTGATATTGAAAGTTGCTAGAAAATCTTTTATTTATAAACCTTCGAACCATGTTGAATTGAAAGCTAATTTCAAGTTTCGTTAATCAAACAGATTTGTTGGTATTTTTAAGTGCTTCTGTAAATTAAAAAAATGTTACACATTTTCTGAATTAAAATATCAAATAAAGATTCAGTAATATATATATATATAAATGTAGTAATCAATTTAGTTTTTTGTGTATTTGTAACTTTTTTTCCAGAATGACATCCTAATTTATAAAATCAGTGCTTTATAAAAGCAACTGTTTTTAAGACTAACCCTATTTTAATCGGTAGTGGTCACTGTATTAGAAAAATTTTAAGTAATTTTTTTATTATTTGAAATTCTAATAATATTTTATTTTTTTTATTCTATTCTAATAAAAATAATATTGACTTCCACATTGTAATAGGTGAATAATATAATTCTAGGAGCTAGGTATTGTCTAGTGAAAATATATTTATACATAATGAAACCTTGCCGATATCATTTCTGAGATATTTTGCTTAAATTTAGGCATTTAACATAACTATGTTTCATTACTAATCACAGCAATGAGATTTGTATCAAATAAAAAACTCTAGAAGAATACATATACAGTAGAATATTTAAGAATATATTGAGAAACTAGCACATTTAGTAAGGAAAAAAAATAGAATGAAATGTGGAACAAATATTGATATAAAATTCATTAATATAAAATATATTAGCATATTATGTAATTAAAAAATGAATAACAATTATATATGTAGTAAAATATAGAACATGAACATATAGAACATTAAGTAAAATATGAGCAGAACTATTTATCCATTGTAGAAAATTGTAAAAAGAGAAATTATATCTTGTCAGCTATAAATCTTAACATTTTAGTGAATTTTTTAAAAAATGAAAAGAGCAATGAAAACTGTTATCTATTTGAAATATTATAAGTATGGTGATTGAGTAAAATGACTTCTCATTTATTTCTTACTATTGAATTTCACAGTCTGTAATCCTTAGTTTAAAAGTTTTTTTTTTTTTTTCAAATGCAGATGATTATTTTTCAAATCTAAACAATTGTCTATTTCGTTGTGATTGACAAAATGTTCTTACATATAGCTACAATAGTTGTATCTTTTGAAATTTTGTGTATTTTTTTGCGGAAAATATTGACTTTTAATGGGGGGGGGGGAATGATTATGATAAGCAATTACAGGATTTAATGGGCAAATCAAGTAAGTGCAAAGCCTTTTTTTTCCTTTCTTTATTTTTAATGCCATGAATGATGAGAAGTATGTAATTTGTTTAGAAGAAAAATCATACTGTAGTTTTTTAATAGAATAAAATATAGAAACTGAAAATTGAGCCAAACTGTCCCATTTATAATTTTTTTTTTTTTTTCAGGTTCTTCAATGGATAATGTAAAACAAGATTTGAAAAGATCACAATGCATCCATCTTGTTTTGAAAAGTATTTTAGAGCTAGTACCTATGTAAGTAATGCTTAACATAATTGTGTCATTATTTAGACATTGAAATTTAATAAGTTTTTTCATGAAATCATCTATTTTCAGATCTCAAAACATTTTTTGTACAATGTTGAGTGAACGATTTCCATACATAAAAAGTCCTCCTTCTGTCTTTCTAAGTTTTGTTCAAAATATGCTGACAGTAAGCTCATATTTACAATCTAAAAGACCTTTCATTCTGCAGTGCATCATTGAAAAATTAATCTACATTGATGTAAGTATTATTTACTCAAAAATGAAATAATCAATCCTAAATGTAATGTATTACATATTAGCAATTCTTCCCTTAATTTTTCTTTTTACTGCCTTTATAAGACTTTTTTTTTTTTTTATTTATTGCAAATGTTTTTTTTATAAGTAACTGTATGATTAAGTATAGGGTTGAAAAGTAACTGTGGTCTGTTGGTTTGATATCACTAAAATTTCACTTGGACAACCATAAAATAATAATCAGTGGTTTGCTAGGCCAATAATTGATGTGAAAGGATTTGTTTGTTTTTTTCATGTTTGATCTGGGTTTTTGTAACAAAATAGCAAATTTCATCATAAGTCTAGTATTACCACAGTGCCGATGTAAAATATCCTTAGTCGTAAACGGATCATGGGTTAGAGTTCCCTTGCCGTGAGGTTAACCGTGGGAGGTTCTCATAGTCGTTCCTCTCCATATAGCGCAAATGCGGGTTAGTTCCATCAAAAAGTCCTCCATGAATGCAAATTTTGTCCAATACTTGATCCAGAAGTTCCCTTGTCTTATGGATTGAGTTCAAAATTACAAGGCTATGGAGTTGAACATTAAGAGTCTTAAACCCAAAATTGGATCAGCTGTTCAACGACGGGTTTAGAATATAAAAGAATATGTCTAGTATTACACATTCTCTGTGTTGAAATTGTTCATTTAAATTCAATTTATGAACTTTTTTTAAACAAAAAATTAGTATCGACTTCTGAGCAGTAATGAAAATAACTAAATTAATGAACATAAATGTGAGAATGAAAATGCATGTAGACTTAAAATATCTTTTAGTGACTGGATCGATGGACCAGATAGTTTAATATTTTCTACCCCTAATTAAGAGTGAAATTTTTGTAATGATAATTATTTCCATTTTAATTGTACTAATTTAAATAATATTATTTAGGAATAAAAAACATTTCCAGCATCGTATTATAGATATAGAAATTAACAATTCCTTACCTATTCCATCTTACTTGAGTACACATGAAATCTTACTTTTAAAACCTGTATTTGTAGAGTTTTGTCAAATTTATTGATGTTTTTTTATTTTTTAATCAGGTACATTGTTCTCGAGAAACCATTGCTTATTATGAGCAAGTAGCTGAAGATGATAATGAATTGATGGTAAATTGTTTTGTTTTTGGTCCTTCATTTTTTTAACTAATCTATCTCACTTGGCAATCTTTCTTTATATTTTAATTATATTACAATGTAAATAAACATTTAACACACCTCTTTCATTTATTTATGTTTTGTGACTCAGGAGTTTTTAAACTTGCTTTGTGAAATTAGGGAATAATTTAAGCTAAAAACTTGGTGAAAAATTTTTTGTTGTTGCTTATCCTAACTGGTCTAGCCAATAAGCTAGACCAGCTCTGTGAGTTCTTATACATGCAGAAAATCCAAAACATTAAGTGGTCTTCGTTTCAAATCTTCCCTCTTGTGTACCAGGCTCAAGAAGAGATGATCAGCTGTAGAATTTGATATAACAAAATTTTAATTCTGAAATGTTGGAAGTTTTTCTGCTCTTTTCTTTTTAAAAAAAAATCATAATTTAAAGCACACAGTTTTTCCCTTCAACAAAATTTCTTAATTTCCTGATACAAATGCATCAAAAGAGTAATTACTGCTGATGCAGTAATTTTACATTGGGAAGCACTTAGTACAAATTTATATGGGTTTATCATGAAACTGTGTAAAGCAACCATGAATATGATCTTAATCAAATGCTGCGTTAATAAGAGTATTACTAAAGTAAAATTAGTCTGTGCAAACTCTCTCTCTCTCTCTCTCTTTTTTTTTTTTTTTTGGACAAAATTTAATGTTATTCATTGTTTGTGTGGTGATCTTACGCTAACGTGTTTAGTATTAACAATATGTACCTATAATCTCAAATCCCGATGGTGCTTAGGTTAAGGGGCTGAGCTGTCATTTCATAGGACTGAAATTCTATCCTCAGTGGTAGCTAGAAATCTACTCAGTTTCAAATCTCAGTTGCTGGCTTCTTTGGGAAATCGAGGCAGCCAGTGTCAATGCTGGCCACATTACCATCATTATGGGATTGCACGGCCATCATCCTTAACCTCCATGATCCCCTTGACTAGCAGCTGGCTGTTGGAAAAATAGCCTTGCTGTTTGTTTGTTTTTGTTGTTTGTGTTGTTGTGTTGTGTTGTTTGTTTGTTTGTTTGTTGTACGAATTATTTTTTGGGCCTAACTACTTTAATTAATCTAATATTTTTGTTTCTGCTTTCTTACATTCTAGGAAAGTATGGACACTGAAGCTCCTGCTAATGCTAAAACTGAAGAAATGGCCTATCCTCTTGCTCGTACACTGGATATTTTGATGGATTGTTTATTCAAATATTTTAAAAGGACTTGTTTTCTTGAAGGTTTGTAACTTAACTGACTCTGTATTAAACATTTGTTTGCTAAGCAAAACTTCTTAAAATAAGTTAAAGTAATGATTGGATGCGTGAGGAAAATACTATATTTAATTATACTCAAATCATAAATTTTCACTAAATATTCGTAAATTTAAGTGGTGATGTTTCCCAACAAAAAAATTTATTAATTTCAATGTTGCTTTTATTATTTTCTTTATTTATTTTAAATTTTAATTATTTGATCAGCTATTTAAATCTTATTTTTTGTTCATTCAATATTGCTCCATTTTACGAATTTCTCTATTTTGCGAATTTTTTCGTGGAACCAAGAACATTTTGGAAATTTCTTCGCAAAATAACTTCCAAATAGCGAAATAAATTTTCTATTTAACGAATTTGTTTTTTTTTTTTTTTCTTTTTTTGAGATCTACTTTTCCTATTTTCCAAAATATTTGAGAAAATTATAAACTTGTAAGCGCATTTTATGGGGAAAATGACCTTGAACTGATTTTTGCATCCACTTAACTTTTAGAGAAAGCAGTAAAATTCCTTTCCCTTTTTGCTTGCATTTCATACAGGAAATGCAACGCCTCTAGAAAAGGGGGGAAAGGGTTAAATTCCTTGAGTAGGAAATAAGCTGAGAAGATAGGGGGAATGGGTCATCAAAGTGTGTGGTCCCTGGTCACTTATTGACATGTCACATGCTTCATGGAGTCTTTACATCCCCACCCCCACTGCTCACTACTCTTCTAGAAAAGCTTTTAACATTCCCATTGGTCACTCAGTAGAGCTCCGTTCTTGAAGTTGCATCCTGTTTTTAGATTGCGGATCAGAGCGCTGCTTGTTGCTGTTCGTGCGGATGCAAAATGTCGAAGCGAAAGTGCCTGACCATTAAAGAAAAAAGTTTAATTCTTCAAGAGGTGGATAAAGGTATGAAGAAAAAAAAGATATTGCTTCAAAATTTGGTATTCCTTCAAGCAGCTTATCAATGATAATAAAAAACCGTGATAAGGTTGAAAACAATGATTTACCGAATCCTTGTTCAAAATGTTTAAAAACATGTGTCTATGAAGATGTGAATGAGGCAGTTTTAAAGTGGATACTCAGAATGCGAGATAAAAACGTGCCAATATCTGAACCTTTGATAACTGAGAAAGCGATGCATTTTGCAAAGGCATTAGGGCATGATGAATTTCGAGGAAGTAGTGGATGGCTTGACAAATTTTAGAGAAAACTGGGAATTATAAGAAAAGTTATATCTGGCGAAAGTAATGATGTCAATGATAAAGATTGTGAAAGTTGGATTGCTGAGACTCTTAATAAAATTTGAAAAGATTATAAGTCAAAAATCATTTTTAATGCTGATGAGACGGCTTTATTTTTTCAATGTTTACCTCAAAAGACCTTAACATTTAAAAATTAAACGTGCTTTGGAGGAAAGCAAAGCAAGAATAACTAGCATGCTAGCTGCAAATATGACTGGCCATCAAAAATTAAAACCCCTAATTATAGGAAAAAGCAAAACTCCAAGATGTTTCAAGGGCACAAAATCTTTGGAGGTTGATTATGTATTCAACAAAAAATCATGGATGACGTCCGAAATTTGTGAAAAATGGATTCAAAAATTTTACAAACTTATGATTGCAGAGCATCGCAAAATTGCTCTGATTTTCAACAATTGTCTTGCTCATCCGAAGGAAATCAACAAAAAACTGAAAAACTTTACAGTTTTTTACTTGCCTCCAAACGCTACATTGAAGCTACAACCAATGGATCAAGGGGTGATTCAGAACTTTAAACTGCACTACCGCAAAAGAATTGTACGAAAAGTTATCACTGCGCTTGGAAATAAGCAATCTATGCCAAAGATCAATTTGCGAGAAAGCATTACAGGAATTTCTAAAGCATGGAACTATGATGTTACAGATCGTACCATTCGTAACAGTTTTGAGAATTTGGAAAGTGCGGAGGACAAGGATGATATTCCTTTAGAAGAACTTTAAAAAATGTGGGTACAGCTAAGAGAGAATCACGAAATTAATGATGATGTACAGATTAATGATTTTCTTTCTATTGATTCTGAAGCTGAAACCACCGAGACATTAACTGAATCGGATATTTTAGACGGTGTGAAAAATAAAAACAATGCAGCCATAAATCGTGAAGAAGAGGAAGACGGAAATGATGAAGAAATTAGCAAACCTTCATATGATGAAATGTTAAAGTCATTTGAAACAATTCGGCATGGGTTGCAGTTTGAGGAGAATACGCCTGAAGAAATTTTTGGTGCGTTACAAAAATTCGAGACCTATTATGAGAAAAAACACTTTTTCAAACGAAAAACTCAGACAAAATTAACGGACCTTATCAGTAGCAATTAAAATTAAGAACTCATGTTAAAATGGTATGTTCAAAATTACATTCATAATAAATGCAGCAATAATTTTAATATATAAAAATTTAGCATTTTTATTTAGTGGAAAATATATGTAGCATGATAGTGTAACACTGGATAATGTTTTGTTCTATTCTTACTTTCTTTGCAGATTTCCTTTATGGTTAAGATTTATAGTATAAATAATAGATTATAATTTACAAGATAAAAGTGTATCAATTGCAATTTTAATTATTTCTAGTGTTTATGAATTTAAAACCTGTTTTACGTTGTGGAAGTACTTCAAAAGGTGATTTTTCTATTTAACGAATTTTCCATATAACGAACTTTTTTGGGGGATTTAGGGACTTCGTTAAATAGAGGTCGGACTGTAGTTTTCAAAATGTTACTGTTTATTGTGAATTATAGTTTGAAATATCCACTTGTGAGCATCATAAACAAGCACAGGAGGTCATAAATGAGTAAGCACATTTTAATGGAAGGTCATTTCCTAGCACTTCATTAGCTTACGTAAAGAAAAAAAAAAGTATGCTCTGTAATTAATATACATGAATTTTGTAAATTCTTTATCTAGAGCAGTGGTCACCAAACTGTTGTCCACATAAGATTTATTTAAAAATTTATATATTTAGGCAAACTTTCATTACTCTTTATTATCTTTTAAATTTTCTTTCTTATCTTCAATTTCTTTGTTAAATAGAAACTTCATTAAAAATATACAGTGTATTCATCTGAAAACTAACCAGCTTGAATAGCTTTTGAATCAGTACAATTTTGAAAAATCCTTTCAGTGTGTCAAGACCTACTCCTCTAATCATTTGGAAGACTTCCCCAAAAAATAGGTTTGCAACATCAAATATTTTCTGTGTGTTGGTCCGTTCAGATCACAAACTAAGCAACCACTGATCTAAAGTAGACATTGTAATTTTTTTTTTCTAAAATAATAAAAAAACTTGATTGGAATTGGGAACTGTATTAACACTAAACATACCAACACTTACTGTATACCTATTTCTACCATAGCCCGTCAAATGACCGAGCTTTATGTTTCTTGATTGAATGTGCGAAATTTGGGTGTTAGGAAGAAAAATTAAACAAAATTGTATATTGCTAATTTTTATGTAGTACAAACACAAAGAATAAGAATTTTTAATTCATTGCTCAGTGCATTTTTTACATATACAGGTTGTTTCCATTGAACATTTTCTGCAAACTATTTCTCCTAATTATTATTATTTCTATAATTCTTATAATTATAAGAATTATAATTATTTTTATTATTAATATTATTTCTTCTAAGAACTTGTGCTGTCTTGATTGTTTCCACATTTTTCTGGATAAAAACTAACAGTTAATTAGTAATGAAGTAAAGCTATCAAAATAAAATATAAGCTACTTACCAAAACATTAAGTTTTTGTCACTTTTTCTTACACAAAAATGCCAATCAAAAATTGTAGGTACTTTTTTGAAATTGAAATCACAGTTATTCTGATTGAACTATCTACGCAACGGTCTTTGCAGAAATGTGCAACTCATCAAATGCAATACATTGAACCCACATTGCATTGTAATTTCTGATCCAATAACCTTATAAAACAATAAATTGTTCTCGCAGTCAAATGACCGGTTGTGGTAGAAATAGGTATACGCAAGTATTATTCAAGACAAATAAACTACGGAAAAAAAATAATTATAGAATATTAACTGTATATAATTGTTAGAAAAGGTCATGACGTCAAATGTGCAAAAATGATGAGATGGTAAGTGCATTTTCGATGCAAAAGTTCTTGAACGGTCATTTGACCGGTTTTGGTATGTTAAGTGTTAAGTAACTTTTTTTTTTACTTGTTAAAAAAAATAAAAATATATTTAAAGCTAAAATTGTTTGGAATTTTAAAACATATTTTTTAAACATGTTGCTTTAGTGATTAAGTTATAAATGAAAAATGTATGATGTTTTTGTTTTTTTAGGCAAAGATGAGCTTGATTGGAAAGCTACCAAAAAATTATATAAAGAACTTCTTACAATTTTTGACAAAACAATATTACCCACTCAAGAATGTTGTCATGTACAGTATTTAATGTTTTATATATGCAGCCTAAAGCAAGACCTTTGTGATGGATTTTTGGACTATTTATGGAAGAAAGTTCAAGACCTAAAAGTTGGTTTTATTTATAGACAGATAGCAGCTTTTTATATTGGCTCTATGCTTTCTAGAGCAAAATATGTTAGCATCAAGTAAGTTCATTTTACTTAATGCTTTACATTTTCTCCAAAACCAAATTGCACCAAAATGAGTTATTTCTGTGCTGTATTGTTTTATCAAACATCACAAACTTTTTGATGCAACATATTTTTTATCCATTGCACAGCCAAATATAAGTTTCGAGTTATTTAATTTCACTTGTAATCAATACATATAATATGTATAATGAATATAATTATTTTTAATTAAAAAACATCGTCCAATTTATAACTGTGTTTAAGTATTATTATAAGAAACATTTTTATATCAAGAAAAAAGGTTCTAAATAGCATTTTAAAGAATCTTTAGAATATACAGTAAGAGCAAAAAACTGCTTTCCTTTGCTATTATTGTTTTCTTTTTTCTTATTGAGAAAAGTGGGAAAAGGGCTTCAAATTTTTACTGTTGTAAAGACTTGTAGACCAGTACTTTTATTGGAAGTAAAAATTCTAGAATTATAGCATTTATTATTTATATTTTCCAAATTGTGCACTGTGGTACTTCTCAATAAAAAAATTCTTTTTTTCTTCTTTTTTTTTAAATCTAGATTACTAGACTTTAAATGTGTTTTGGCAAAGGGTGCAAATATAATAAGTGTAAATATTTGCACTTAGCTGAAACATAGCCAGATTTAATTTTCTGAGCTGTGAGAGTTATAATCTGTTATATTTTTACTAGGCTTTAGAAAAAGTCTGTTAATTAAATGTTTTGTGTAATAATGATTTTTTTATTAATTCTGTCATTTGTTTTATTTTCATGGGCATTCATAAATTTCAGTTTCATGGTTTATTCAAAATTTTAAATTTCATGTTTTTTCACTTTTAAAATTTCATAATATTGTTATTTCTTTCTATTATAATTTTTTTTTCTTTTTTGTTGTGAATTGGGTTCCATGTTATGGATGCAATTTGGTTCCATGTGCATCCAAACATTCAATTTCTTAGTTTTTCGTTTATTATTTTTAATCAGATTAAAAAATAAGTTGATGACTTTATAATGTTAATATATGTTATTTTCATTTCATCTTGCTTTATTTTTATGTATTATTCTATTTGTATTAAAGATTGTTTTTACTTTGATTTTTAATAGCACTGTTACTGCTTGTTTTGGTTTGATGAGCAGTTGGATTCATCGATATATTAATGCCCATACCTCACAAGATGTTGGAGTGCATGGTACTTTTCACAGTGTCTGCCAAGCCATGTTTTATGTGTTTTCATTTCGTATTAAGGAACTTCTCAACATGCCTGATGGTAACCTTAAATTGAATTTGTTTTAAATGTATTGTTCTATTATCAATCTTGCAATAACTTAATTCAATGATTTTTAATTTAATTTAACAGGCTACAGACATCTTCAAAGTCTGAACTTCGATAGAATAGTAACTTGTAGATTAAATCCTCTAAAATACTGTGACAAAACTATTGTGCAAAACTTTGCTAGTACTGCCAGAAACCATCAAATTGCTTATGTTTATCCTGTTATTGAGAAAAACAACAGAAATTTGCTGTATAGTGCATTTGAATCAAAGGAAGAATCAAACTCTACTGGAGCTATGATCAGGACTTTTTTCCCATTTGATCCTTACATGTTAAAAAAGTAAATTCTTCTTATTTATTTTGTTTGCTTATATATTATTGAAAAATTATTGATTTGTATATAATTTGAAACTCTGATGATTTAAGCTACCTTGTCACAAATCCAAATGCCAGCCAACTTGTGTTGGTACTAGTTACAGGGTATCCACACACCTGGAAAGTAGCAAAAAATGATGAGTTTCGGTATTGAACAAAATTTTTCGCGATTTTAATTATTATTTTTTTGTAAAAAAAATCGTGGGTTTAGGTTGCCGAAAAATCTCATTTTTGAATGAAATCCCCCCCCCCTTTCATGGTGTTCTGAATATCTGAACTTGTAGCAAAACCCCCACTCACAGTCATATTTTATTAAAATATAAACTGTTTTTAGCATGTTCTTTAAAAATTATGATGTTCTTTCAAAAAAATGAAGGGAAAAAAAACATTTCTAGAGCAAATTATCTTTTAACCTTCTGTAATTTCAATTTTTTAATTATTTATTTATTTTATTTATTTATTTTTTTGAATTTTATCAATTTAGAGTTCTAGCTGAGACAAGTCGATCATAGGCGATTTTTTTTTAATTCCAAAATGAAAGCAGAAAAATCAGGAGTATTTCTTTCCTGTCCGATGAACAAGAAAATATTACATCTTTAGAATATAATTCTGCAGAAGAAAAAAATATTTGCTTTTGCATTTTTTTCCAGCTATTATATTGCTTCAATTCTTTCTTCACTGTTTTTTAAATTTAAAATCTATAAGTATGCAGAGTATAACAGTTTTGGTTATACATATCATTTCAATGAATGTTATGTAATGCTTTAACAGGAGAAAATAGTAACTTTCTTAACCCACTGACGGTTCTGCACGTAAAAAGTCGTAATTTAACCTGCAGTCTTCTCCGTAGAGCAAAACCGGTTTTCCCATGTTATTAGATAAGGAAATAGTGTATAAGGGAGAAACATTCCCTCATTTGCTAAACCGCCAGTGGGTTAAATCATGAAAAATTCTTGGAATTAGTCATGAAAAGTCATGGATTTGAAAATCTAAAATGGAGCAGATACTCTGTAATTATAAACAGTGCTCTTTTAATAATAATTAAATTTATGATTTTTTAATAATGCTGTGTTGTCAATGTTTCTTTTACTTTTGGATTAAAATCCTGAAAATTAAATGACTTGTATAATTCGGTCAAAATTTGTTGCAGCCAATTTATATTGCTACTAATTATTCCTATTGCTCATGTTTTATTAATTGTAGTTTTTAATTGATGTAATAACATATTACTAATTTTTTCATTTACTTACAGTTTCTTTTCTTCCTTATTTATTTTTTCTATTTTTTTTGTCATTAAACTACAGGGAAATATATTTTTCTCCCTATTCTTATTATTTTTTTAATGAGGTTTAATTTTGTAATTGAAAGGAAAACTTTTAAATATATATTTAAGTGTTTACTTTATGCTTTAAAACTTACATTACAATTCCATGTTTTATTTCTCAAAATACTGGTGATTACTATAGTACATATTAGTACAATTATTTGATCAGCTATTTAAATCTTATTTTTTGTTCATTCAATATTGCTGATAGTACATATTAGTACAATTATAAATTTATATATATATATATTTATGAAATATTTTTACATTTTACATGAAAAAATAATAATAAATGTATCATTTTTATTAAAAGAAAAAGACAAGGAAAGAAAAGATTGAAAGGAAGGGGAAAATATCCAGATTCGAAAACGATCATTTTTAATGTAACAAACATTCTTTTTTTCCTACTCTCCCAATCTTGGCAAAGTGCCAAAATGGGGACATATTTGCCATCTAAAAAGCATTTTTTGTTTCTTAAACTAAAATAATAAACAGTTACTGAAGGTTTTGCGATTTCTGCTTCAAAGTAAGCTTTTAGATGGTAAAAAAAAAGGGGGGGGGTTAAATCTTTTCGTGATTTTTTTATTTTATTTATTTATTTAAAGGTAAAAATTGCTCTTGGCATACAAGAAACTAAATGCTGATATATTTCTAGATTCAGATGTGTTCCATCCAGACCTTAAAAATCAAATGTATAAAAAATAATATATAGCCGAAAATGAGTATTTTTTATAGTATTTGGGCCATTAAACTATATTTTCAACCTCAGAAATTTCTATATTTAAAAAATATACATGGGCAATTTATACATGTATGGATATACCTTAAAAAACTTCTTCACTTTCAAGTATATTATTTATGGATATAACAGAGAAAATGTTATCTATTGAGGACCCGATTTTAATTTATTATTTTAAATGTAACCCTGGTTTTCTGACTATAATTTTTCATTTCATATATTTGTTAGCAATTATGTTCAAATATAATTCTGCTCTTAATATCTTCTATTAGAAAATAAATATATTGAAAAAAATGTTATGAATAAATTTGGTTTTATCGTGCTATTTAGTTATTTTGCTGAAGTTTAAAAGGCAAGCAGACGAAATGCTCCTCTTAATTTTTTTAAATCTCTTCTTAATCAAATATTTGCAATCCTGAACTTCCTTGAGCTGTGTTAATAATATGTAAGAATATTTCTAATGTTTAAAGAATAAGATGAAAATGTGTTTAGAAAACTTAACATTTTTATTGAAAAAACATTCTTATTTGACTCATTTTTGTCTAATGCCTAATTAATTAGCATAAAAAGCTCTCTGATTTTTACTAGTTTGTTTCATTTGAGGTATTACCTCATCAGTATTACTTTTTTTTTTCTTTTTTATTAGGTCAAAACAATGGATTGAACCACATTTTAGAGTCTACAACCATTCTCACAAAGAGGAAGATTTAGAAGTAATTATTCTTTTTCATCTTTTATTTACTTTATCTTCTATATATTTTTACTTTTTCTAAAAAAAAAAAGTACATGTGTATTTATTCTGTTTTAGGACCACACTGATGATGAAATGGATGTAAATGATGAACTGTTTTCATATAGTTGTTCTCCTGGATTCACTAGAGTGCGCTCTGTATTGAAAGATGCAAATGGTTAAAGTGTAAATTGATGCAATTAATTTATTGAATAAAACACGAATCAATCTGAAATCTGCCAACTTTTATTTTTTAATGGGTATTCAATTGTTTAATAACATCCAAAGACACTGGTATTCAGATTAAGCAGGCATGTATTGGTTCTTAAAATTAAAATATTTTCCTGTGTTAAAACATGCAAATGGTTAAAGTGTAAATTGATGCAATGAATTTATTGAATAAACCATGAATGAGTCTGAAATCGGCCAACATATATTATTTTTTAATTTGTATTCAATTATTTGATAACATCCAGAAATACTGGTAATCAGATAAAGCAGGTATGTATTGATTCTTAAAATTGAAATGTTCTTTAAAAATTTATTATTAGGAAACATTTTTTTTTTTCTTCTGTTTTTAAGATTACGTGTTCTTGAATGATTTGAATCCCTTCGCTGCTTATGCCCATCGATGACTGTCTTTGCAGATTATATAATTGCGCTATAACTAGAATGTGTCAATTTATGATTGCAATGATTCGAGGTCCTAACCTTAAATATATAAATTAATTAGTGCAAACAATGTTTTAAGTTAGTTACAAAATCTGGCAGAGAAAAAAAACGTAATTTCCCTTAATTAACATGATTTTTTTTTCAACAGGTTTAATTTTTGAGCTTCGTGTAAGGGGGAAGGAGAAGTTGCAATCAGAAATACAGTCAGACTTCTATTTAACGAAATTCCATTTTACGAATTTCTCTATTTTGCGAATTTTTTCGTGGAACCAGGAACATTTTGGAAATTTCTTCGAAAAATAACTTCCATATAGCGAAGTGAATTTTCTATTTAACGAATTTTTTTTTTCTTTCTTTGAGATCTACTTTTTCCCTATTTCCCAAAATATTTGAGAAAATTATGAACTTGTTAACGCATTTTATGGGGGAAATGAATTATAGGAATAGTTATGTCTGGTGAAAGTAATGACGTCGATGATAAAGATTGTGAAAGCTGGATTGCAGAGACTCTTAAAAAAATTTTAAATGCTTATAAGCCGGAAAACATTTTTAATGCTGATGAAACGGCTTTATTTTTTAAATGTTTTCCTCAAAAGACCTTAACATTTAAAAATGAAAAATGCTTTGGAGGAAAAAATAGCAAAGCAAGAATAACTATCATGCTAGGTGCAAATATGACTGGCCATCAAAAATTAAAACCCTTAATTATAGAAAAAAGCAAAACTCCAAGGTGCTTTAAGGGCACAAATATTTGGAGGTTGATTATGAATTCAACAAAAAATCATGGATGATGTCAGAAATTTGTGAAAAATGGATTCAAAAGTTGGACAAACTTATGATTACAGAGCATCACAAAATTGCTCTAATTTTCGACAATCCGAAGGAAATCAACAACAAAAAAACTGTAAACGTTACAGTTTTTTACTTGCCTCCAAACACTACATCGAAGCTACAACCAATGGATCAAGGGGCGATTCATAACTTTAAACTGCACTACCGCAAAAGAATTGTACGAAACGTTATCACTGCGCTTGAAAATAAGCAATCCATGCCAAAGATCAATTTGCGAGAAAGCATAACAGAAATTTCTAAAGCATGGGACTATGATGTTACAGATCGTACCATTCGTAACAGTTTTGCTAAAGCTGGATTCTTTGTCAACGCTGAGAATTTCGAAAGTGCGGAAGACGAGGATGATATTCTTTTAGAAGCGCTTAAAAAAATGTGGGTACAGCTAAGGGAAAATTATGATGTACGGATTAATGATTTTCTTTCTATTGATTCTGAAGCTGAAATCACCGAAACATTAACTGAATCGGATATTTTGGACAATGTGAAAAATAAAAACAAAACAGCCATAAATTGTGAGGAAGACGAAGAAGATAAAGGCGGAAATGGTGAAAAAATTAGCAAACCTTCATATGATGAAATGTTAAAATCATTTGAAACAATTCGACGTGGATTGCAGTTTGAGCAGAATATGCCGGAAGGAATTTTTGGTGCATTACAAAAATGCGAGACCTATTTTGAGAAAAAACACTTTTTCAAACGAAACACTCAAACAAAATGAACGGACTTTATCAGTAGCAATTAAAATTAAGAACGCATGTAAAAATGTATGTTTAAAATTTTACAATTATAATAAATGCAGCAATAATTTTAATCTATAAAAATTCTGCATTTTCATTCAGTGGAAAATATATGTACCATGATAGTGTAACAACTGGATAATGTTTTGTTCTATTCTTAATTTATTTGCAGATTTCTTTTATAGTTAAGATTTATAAAATAAATAATAGTTTGCAAGATAAAGGTGTATCAATAGCAATTTTAATTATTTCTAGTGTTTATGAATTTAAAACCTGTTTTACGTTGTTTAAGTATTTCAGAAGGTGATTTTCTATTTAACGAATTTTCCATATAACGAACTTTTTTTCGGGATTTAGCGACTTCGTTAAATAGAGGTCCGACTGTATATTGTACCTATGTTTTAGGCAGGAGATTTGTTGAAATTTAGAATCCTTAATGTTAATTTCTTACATAATGTATTTTGAATCGAAAACTTTCTAGCAAAATCCAACCCTTATTGTACATAATATAATTATTTTATTTTATCCGAAGAAGATTCAGAAATTATTTTTATTATAATTATCTTTTATTAATTTTTTTAAATAATAGTCCAAAATCTTTTGAGTTATTGGGTATATAAATTTTCCATGATTTCAAAGTATATAATAACAAAAGATGAATTAAGTGATCCCAAACTTTGGTCTGTTCTCTTTCCTAAACTATTGAAATAATATTTTCTAGATAGTACCTCTTCATAAATTGAAGGTCAAAAATTGGAATCCGTCAGGGAAAAGATATGTGCATGTTTTTGTGTATGATTCAGTAGCTTAAATTATTGTCTGCACCGATTAATTCACACATTTAAAATCCAGCTCTGGAACCATTAATATGAGTCCTGGTCTTCAAAAATCTGATCATTAGCAAAAGAGATTCTGATTGTCCATTTTTTATTTCACACACTTTACATTTGATTATATTTTCCTATGTATTGATAAAACTTATAACAAATCCAGAAAACAAAAAAATAATTGGTTGTCATTTTTAATTAGAAGCAAATTGTTATACATAATACTCCATGTTTTGTAATGTATTCAAATTCTGAAATATTTTAGCTCTAGCCGTAATCGACGTGTTGATGTAACAGGGTGGACTCAGAGTGCTGTCTCTTACTATGTCCGCCACTGCAAGATATGTTGCAATGCTTCCTCCAATAACGCCAAAAACCATGATGAAAAATAAAATCCCTTTTTTGTACACTGGAAGCTTTCTGTAAAGACACAACCTATAATATCTAGTACCAAATTGAATCTAAAATTTCATTTTTTTTTTTTTTTTTGTTATTGCATATTTTGTACACTAAAAGTTAGTTTCTAAAAATATTAAATGCAACTATTAAATCCATTATAATAACAACAACAATTCACTATAGCAGACAGATTAATCATTATAGCATACTTTTCGTTATAAACAGATATCTAATGTTAAAACCTATTTAAAAAAAACATTCACCTCTTTTCCTCCAATTTTAAACAACTATTTTGATTTAAATTGCACATTTAGAGTAGAATTCATGGAATTTCCCCGATATGTAAGTAGAAAAAAAATGGAATTCAATGACTTTTGAGATTGTTGATGACATTAAATTTGATTTCAATAGTGTAAGTTGTCAAAAATTTCGCGACGTGATTTTTAAAAATAGCAAAATACCTTTTATAAGGAGGAGAAAAAATTGTCACCATAGAATAACTTTCATTTTTCTAAAATTGAAATGATTCTTTTTCTACATCGAAATCAGCAAAATCCGTTTGTAGACGATTCTCACATTATGTCAATTTATAGGATTAAAAATAAGACTTTTTGTAGCGGTTCAGAAAACCGGAAAAATCAATTATCCGGAATAGCGATCGTTCTGGATAATCGGTTCTCCAATGTAGTAAATATACATTTTTTGTAAAAGTTCTTTAGCAGTGATTTGAATACCTCACATGATATCGGACTAAATCTTGTAATTTGTCCTACTTATTACATTAAGCTTTTACAGCCATTAATCTGAAGTAAAAATATATTAAATACAAAGAAATTGAACATTAAAGCAAAATTATAACAATTTTTCTTTTTATGGTCCTGTTCAACAAAATATTAAAAAATATACACTCTGTCTGCATTCTGTGATAAAATATTGTTAGGATTTCAGGAAAAACATTTAAAAAAATTAATTAGATTATTTAGTATTCAATTTGATAGTGAATTACTCTCCCTTTTATTTCTATTTTACAAATTTTTAGTGTACACAAAGTTTTTAATAAATGTTTTTCAAAATAGTTTTACAGCCCCATAACCTTAATCTTTTTCAGTTATATTATTATAGTGTTGTGTTTTTTCAGCCATATCTTCACAATTGAGCAAATTTTTATTCACAATCTTAGAATCCTACGTAATGGCGCAAAAAATTTTAATGGTAGTTTAGTTTTTCAATGATTGAAAAAATTTTACTAATATTATAAGATAAAAATTGTAACGTTTTGTTAAATTACATAATTTTTTGTGCTATAAATTCTTAAATGAAAGATCTCGAATATTTTCCTAGCAAACTTATTCTTATTAGAAACTATTTAACTGGATTAAATTTTTCGAAATTGTAATGTCTCTAGAACTATTTAACCAACATATTAAGTTTTTCTGTTTTTTTCACTCAAAAATATACAAATTTTAGCCTTTTCTCAAATTACATATCTAGTAAAAGGTACTTCATATTTCTGCTTTTTTTAATAAGAAATAATAGTTTGGGAAAGTTGAGTAACTATTATTATTAGTCATTATTGCTATTACATTTGAAGGCAAATTGCACTTTACCAATTACATTGTAATGGAGTTGACAAAATATTTTTAATAGTTATACGTTGTTTTTATTATTATTAAGTTGTTTTTATTATTATTATTATTTGAAACTAGTAAACTAACGGTTTACTAGTTTCATATCATAAAATTATTTTTTAATTCAAAAAGTTGAATTAGATTAACAAAAAAAAAAGGTTAAATTACACAAACCTTAATAAAAACATAAGTTTCTGCTTGCTTTCATTCTTCTAAAAAAATTTCTCAAACTGCTTTAATTGATTTTTTAAAATTTTAAGGTTGTAAATAATTATTACTGTTTTTAGTTACAATCAGGGTTCCCACGGGTCAGGGAGAACAGGGAAAACCTGGAATTTTATTTCAGGGAATTTTATTTTAACTCCAAAAATCAGGGAATAGTCAGGGAAAGTTACAATTTTCTTACAAAAACCTGGAAAATTCCTTCATTATTCCTGGAAAAAACCAGTCTTAAAATTGTCAGTAACAATACTCAGTTATTGAGGTTCAAATTAAATAATTCTAACATCTATTACAATTATTTATTGTAAAAATTTTACATTTTAGACTTACTGAAATGCTTCCTTCCTCATATAATGATATTTATTTTACACAAAAAATCTAATACTTGGCATTACAAATAAAAGAATCCAAATTTTCTGATGTAAAATTTCGTAGTATAGATAAAATATGGTATGGATTTTTCATTGAAATTTACCTGGAAAAGTCAGGGAATTTTTTTTTCTGAAATTGAGTGGGAACCCTGTACAATGTAACAGTGCTAAAATGTGTGGCTGTAAACATTAATTTGTGCTTAAATTATTTTTCTCTTTTTTTCTGAATGTATTTGTTAATCAAAATTTAAAAATGATCCTTATTATTAAACGACCAATCGTCTTTGAGTAGCCTTTTTAGTACAATTACTTTATTTGCCGATGCATTTGATAAACGAAGACCATTATGATTTCGGCAGAGCTCACGAACCCTTGGATTAGATTTAACTTGTATTAGGGAGTGAAAGATTGGTCACAAGTAGACCGTTACATTTCCCAATATTATAGGTTGCATTAAATATTTACCTATCTTGCCAAGAAGGATTGCTTTGGGAGCACAGTTTGTAATAGAACATGCAAGGAAATACAGCTGTAGTTAAAGTAATGACTGATGCCCCTACTACATTCAGTACTTTACCAAACCGAGGAATTGATACTGCTACAAATAGCACAAAAAGAAGTAACGACACTCGGACAACAATTCGCTTCCAACCAAATCCTGAAACAAAAAACAACATTTGAATTTTTTTCCCCCGCAAAATTGCTTGTTCCTAAATATTCACATTGATTTATTATACAGAGTTACTGTAATAACACAGGCCTGCGATGAAAAAAATACAAAGGGTCTGATAGCTGAACTTAATGTATTTTTTGGTGCTGAAACAGAAAATAATAATGAAAAACGTTTTTTAGAAAAACTCAATTTTACTGGAATTTTTATGAACATTTACCATAGAAAAATAAAGTTTTTGAATTTCTTCCCTTCTTGACTGACCAACATTCTACTAAGGTTAAATCTACAAAAGTACCCATCTATTACTACTTCCTGTCACCGTCCCTCTCTCTGTCACAATCTCCCTCTACCAATAGCGTCGCGAGAATCCTTATCTAGGTTCGCTGACCTCTCAGAAACACTAGCAAGCGTAATAGGGAGTCATTTTAAAGTCTGCTTTTTTCGTTGCGTTTCGTGAAACATGGCTTCGAGTTCGAGACATTGTGAAAATTTCCCAGATGACTTTTGTTATATATGCGGCGAATATTATGTTGTTAAAAATCGCATGACGTTACAGACTATGTAAGACAACTTTATCTCGCATGAAACTCGGTAATCAGGACAAATCTTGAGCACCTCATAAAGTTTGTGTGCAGTGTCTCAATGGTCTACGCTTATGGCATCAAGGAAAGAAGACTGCTTTACGATTTGGAATTCCTATGACGTGGAGGGAGCCCCAAAACCACTTTGATGTTTGTTATTTTTGTTCCTGCCATGTTCATTGGTATAACCGGAAAAATCAAAGACTCATATCTTATCCTGATAACATTCCATCGGCCGTTCCTCGTGGACCTGATGTGCCTGTGCCCTTGCCTTCAACTGAATTGCCAATCATCTCTTCAGATTCGGAACATCCAGAATTTCAAGGCTCCGATATCGAATATAAGCCTTCTGCAGTCGGTTCTCCTCAGCCCTTCTCTCAGGTTGAGCTTAATGATCTGACTAGAGATCTTGGCCTTTCGAAAGAGGCAGCTGAATTGTTAGGCTCCAGACTGAAAGACAAAAACTTATTGGACAAAGGAACATCTTTTTATTGGTACAGGAATCGTGAAAAGGAATTTATTAAGTACTTTGATGAAGAGGAGAACTTGGTCTATTGTTCTGATATTCCTGGATTGATGAGCAAGTTTAATGTCATCTACGATAAAGATGAGTGGAGGCTGTTTATAGATTCATCTAAAAGAAGCCTCAAAGCTGTTCTTCTTCATAATGGGAGCCAGTACGAATCAGTACCAGTTGGACACTCAGTATATTTAAAAGAATGCTACGAAAACTTGGCTCTCATCCTGAACAAAACCAAATATATCGACCACAGTTGGACTATTTGCGGTGATTTGAAAGTTATCTCTATGCTTCTTGGTCAACAAGGGGGATTTACAAAGTACCCATGTTTCATTTGTGAGGGGGACAGCCGTGACAAGACTCAACATTTGGTCAAAAAGAATGGACAAAAAGACAAAATCTTGACCCAGGCACAAAGAACGTTATTAGAAACAGCTTAGTTGATCCGAAAAAAAGTATTGTTACCTCCTCTACATATAAAATTAGGAGTAATAAAGCATTTTGTCAAGGCTGTTCCGAAAGATGGCAATTGTTTCAAATATCTGTGCAAAAAGTTTCCAGGTTTATCCCAAGCTAAGTTGCAAAAAGAAATATTTGTTGGTCCAGATATCCGCAAACTCATGAAGGATAAAGAATTTGAGACTAACATGACAAAAACGGAAAAAGAAGCTTGGGTTGCTTTCAAAGATGTCGTCAGTAAATTTCTGGGTAACTACAAGGATCCTGATTACAAGGAAATTGTAACGAAAATGCTGGACAAATTTAAAACGTTGGGTTGCTCCATGAATGTAAAAATGCATTTCCTTCACTGACGTGTGGACTTTTTCCCTGAAAATTTAGGAGCAGTCAGCGAAGAACAAGGGGAAAGATTCCATCAAGATATCAGAGATATGGAGCGTAAATATCAGGGAAGATGGGACAAAAACATGCACGCTGACTACTGTTGGATGATAGTTCGGGATAAACCTGAGATTAAGCATAAAAGAAGATCATCAAAAATAAGTTTCAGAGGAAAACGAGTATGTACTTAAATAGAAACTTTTCTCTTTTGTTTTTTGCTTGTTTTGTTTTTTGTTTGTTTTGTTTTTTGTTTCAAACTTTCATATACACATACGCAATATTTGTTATTCTTGGTCAATTGTCAATTTTACGTAAGTTATCTCAATAAAAACAAATTAAAATGGTATGTTGGTGATTTTCTTCTGGAAACTGGTGTAAAAAGTTTGAACACAAAGAACTCTTTGTTTTTCTCTCGACCAGAGGTGACTTGTGCGGTCTGGTAACAGTATTTTTTATTCATTTTAACCTATAAAAAATTAGCTGATAGCTCAAAAATCAATTTTCGTTCACAAGATTAAATTTTACATAGATCAAAATGAATAAAGAGAACAGTTACCGGATAGTACATGCATATTGTTTGAGAGAATTCCTTTCCAAATAGGATTTTAGTAAAAACATTAATATCGATTTTATAAAAAATCCTGATGTGATTGAGAAAAATGAAGGTCATTTTTGAAATCAGCACATCAAATAACATATAAATCAACAATAAATTCTCTTGTATTTTTCAAAAAGTTCAATTTCGCAGGCTTGTGTAATTGCCCTTAATATACAAGGTTATTCATAATTCCCTCCCGGGTTTCGAAGCGTTATAGTAAAAAAACGAAGATGAATATGGCAAAAAAGAACATATGAAATTGTTCCGAAAGTATTCAAGTTTCAATTTAAGCAGTTGCCTGTAGAGGGCAGTTACATGTACCACTGAAGCCAGTTGTAGTAAAAATAAGGTTGTAGTAAACAGAGGGAATTATGTATGTAACCCTGTATAATAGTCTTAGAAACCTTGTAAAAAAAAAACCCAAACACGTTAAGGGTCACAAATCATATTGAGGTATGACATGTCACTGTTGATGGAGGTGTTTATGGAAAATTCATAACCTGTTTGATTGCCGTTTTAACTAAGCACTTTTTTACCGCTCTACTTTTTCCCAAGCAATCGAACATGTTTTCTCGTTCTTAATTCTATGTTGTTATCTTATGCCACTTGTGAATACTGACAAACCTAATGTGAAAGGGGTGCACTTTTTATTTGTCAGAAGCACCATCTATGGCCAAGAATTCAACTTCTGTCGCACACATACGTCACAACCTGTTTTAAAGGAAGGGCACATTCACACGCCATCCAACCACAAATCGTAATTTTGACCTGAACCAGAGCGCGCTTAAACTCCGATCCAGTACCCCCAGAGGCATTGATTTGTTATGAGAACTTAGCACCAGTCAACATTTTGTTCAAGGGGAATCTTCGGCCGGCGGGTATCAAACTTATGACCTCTTGGACATGGGCCCAGCCAGACAATCCCTGCCTTTTAATTCCATCTTCCTCAATTATAATTCGTCAAATCTTAACATCGTTTTTTTTTTTTTTTTTTTTTTTTTTTTTTTTTTCAAAGCTCAAATATTTATTTGTAATAAGTTTGCCTTTTTTTTTAAAAAATTCAATTCTGCCTTTTTCACAAGGTTTGTAAAAATATAATTTAAGAGCAATGATTGCGAAACATCTTGCTTTTACACTTAGGGCTTTATCTATAAACTTTACAAAGTCTGTGTTAAAAATTTTTTAGGAAATCTGTTATCGACTTTCAATTTTAACTTGTGAGATGACTTTTAATCGCTCCTTTATCTCTTTTAGTAATATGAAGTGGGAATATTTCATTCATATACGTACACCTATACAGTTAAATTTTTATGTAAGCTCACTGGGTGCTTTATAAACTGGGTCATTTGTAAAGTTGATAAATTGTTTTAAGAAATCCACTTACTGTCTGGCACCTTGAAGATTGATTCAAATTCTTGGCTCGAAGCATTAATTATCGATACAAAAGCAAAGATAGTCCGAATGGTCAATAAAGTCAAAACCAATGATTTGAATATAGATGGAGGGATCGAATCGGTTATATCAATCGATACATCGTCACCATAAAGATAGTAGCCTAACAGGGCAACAGGAGAATACACTAGATATACAGCTGAAAAAGAAATAAGTATATTGAAAATTTACTTTCTTTTTTATCAGTAAGCCTTACAACTAGCTCAAAGTGTTTTTCAAAGCTGTGCAATTGCTTGGAGAATTACGCGATTTTTTTCTCACCTAGATAAAACTTATCAAAATCAAGAATAATTTTAATTTTTTCCAAATTTTTATAAGCTCAGATAATGTAGCGTTGAAGTAAATATTCAAATATTATGAAAATAACACAGTGCATCAAAAAAAAAAAAACCGTCCTGAATAACTTTTGATCTAATAATAGGATCTTCACGTTTCGAAGGAGTGATCTCCAATATGCTAATTACTGCAGAAGATATTTTAAATTACGAAATCAAACACAAAAACGTACTTTCTCTGATTAAATATACGTTTGTTTGTTTTTTTGTTTTGACGGATTCGGATTTTTTTTGTGTATTTCGAATCTCGCGAGTACTTTTTATGCAAATTGTACAATTTTTGCATGCAATTATAAAATTTGTTTATCTAATGATAATTCTATGTAAAAAAAAAATTAATTTCTGTAAATATTTAATATTTTTTTTATCATTTATTAAATAGTGGTCGGAAAAATTTTAAATCGTAAGGTATACAGTTTTTAACACCTACAAAGTATGTAATTTTACATGGCAAAATACAAAATTTTAGCGAAATCGATTGAATAGTTACTGAGAAATCGAATTTTAAATATACGACTTGTTTAAAATTCGATTTCTCTTAGGAACTATTCTACCGATTTTGCTCAAAATATTTACTAAAATTTATTTTTTGTCTAGAACTATCTTTGGATAAACGAATTTTGCAATTAAGTGCCAAAATTTTTCAATTCGCTTAAAAAGTTCTCGAGATTTTATTTTCACAAAATAGTGAGGATTTTTTTTTTTTTTTTTTTTTTTTTTTTGGTGTACATTTTACTGTATTTTCAGAATTAGCGTAGAGGGCACTGGCTAAAATTTGTCTGAACTAGACCTAACAGTTATGATAACAAATCTGTTGAAATTTCACAGCAGTTACGGAAATGATGTATTATTGGCAAAAGAACGCTATTTTATTTAACGACTGAGTCATCGAAAATAGACGTGACACCTGTAATTGGCGAATACTTTTGTCGATCGTATAGTGCCTTTCCTTCCATTCATTCTAAATAGCGAACTCCAATAGCGCTAATAATACGTTAAAAATAATGACGATTTGTGCACGGAGAAAGAAGGTTTGAATGTTCCAAATTAATTTCATTCTTAGAAGCAACATGCTATAATTTTTTTTTTTTTCGAATCGAAAATAAGCTGCAAAAAATTTCACACTATTTCTATCATGACCCCTAGTTGATTTATTTGAATTAACCGTTATTAAAATTCCATAGAGTCCGAGAAGGAAAATTTTTTTTTATCTAAACTAACTTATATTAAAGCATATAAATTTGCAAGTATGAATATTTCTGTTCACTTACCGCCAAAACTCACAACCATAACAGCTGGGAAATCTTTCTTGTTTGTCATATCATTTTGAAATGTTGGAAAGTAAGCTGTTCCCCCAAACGCAAATAATATTACTCCAATAGACAAGAAGAAGGACATAAATGTTGGAGGATTGTGGGTTGGCTTCAAACTTTCTTTGGCAGCATGCTGTCCCATCGCAACAAACAAAAATATGATTGCTCCAATTGTGGTAACAAAAGCTATGACTGCTATAAATCTTGAATGAAATTAAAAAGGACAGGATAAATAGAAAGAAATCACTATATAAAAATGTGGCAAGAATGTGATATCCAAGTAAAATGTGTCCTATCGTATACTGATTTGAGAAATGCTGTCTACATTTTTAGTACTTTGTCTGGTTCTTTGTTCTAAAGGCAATTGACGCACAATGAGAATCTGATTGCCCTCCATGATTCTGTTGGTATTTAATTTATGAAACCCTATCCTAATAACCGTTTTAGCCAAGAACTATGGCCCTTTGTGAGAGCGTTTTACTTTTACCATCATCTCTAAATGTACTTTTGTTACGTCTTTAAGTTATTTTTGGTTTGAAGTTTTTATTTATTATTAACAATTTGAGGAAGTTAAACTTGCTTACTTTTCAAAGTTTCGGTATCGCAGAAAATGTTATTTATATAATATATATTCTTTATATGATTAAAACTTTGTCATTGTCTCAGTCTGGTAGTTTTCAGAGATACTCAATTGTGACCCAAATAATATTAAATTATTTTTAGTGAATCACGAAACTTAATTAATTTCAAGTACAGGGATTATTAACAAAATTTATAATAATTCATATATATATAAATATGTTCACATTTTGGTTGTGAAAGAAAATATATTAGACTCAAACAATAAAAAATTTATCCACCATAAAGCTTCCCAAGATGTTACTCAAATCGAATTTCACCCCTTTCTTATAAGAATTTTTCATTGGTTTTTAGAAAATCCTGTAAACTAAAGATAAGTAGAGTAATTGCATTTGCACTTTTACGTAAACAATCACTTCGTAAATCCATACAAACAAATCTGAAACCCGCGTGAGGACAGATGTTAAACTAGCATGGATAAAAAGGGAGTTTTAATGTAACTTTTAGACGCATTTGGTGTAACTTGATTACGCCAAATGAGAGTAATCTGACGAAACCACTCTAAGTCGCGTGACTTTGTAAAGCCTACTTTATTTATAAAGACTACAGTACGAGAATACCATGTTATTCAGCTGAATTGGATGCTTGCAATTGACGTCATCGTAGGTAATTATTTGTCAATTCAAAAGACAATCAGGTTCGACACACACATGTGATATCGAATACAGGTATTTATTTAAATGACACGGTTAAGGGTAATCGTTTTATTTCCTCTCGCGTTAGAAGTACCCAATTGAACCTAATGAATTTTATTTCCTCCCGCTTTTTGTCCCTTTCGGAAAAAAGGGATTGTTCTAAACCTAGTTTAGCCATATCTAAAAATATTTTTTGCAATGAATCGGGCAAGATATCAGTATGTGCGTTACACCTCATAACCATAAAAGAAATTTTGGTGACCACATTTACAACTATGCAGTAAGACAAGAAGGTGTCACACCGTCTATGTGCTACAGATAAAAGTGTTTTCACATATTTGTTTAAGGTTTGGTAAGGATTTTTTTAAACTGACACCGAATCTAAAACTTAATTGACGATAGAAAGGGGCTGCAGGTGGCGTAGAGCAGAACTCTGTACCTATGGCAACACTTCACATGCTTTCACCACTAGCGTGGGGAGAGTCATAGAAGAAGGAAGTACGTTAGTTTCTGTTTTGATTTTTGAATAGATTAAAATCTTTTAAGCTAGGAAACTTATATGGAACTGAAAACTACATTAAACATTGTTCTAAAAGAAAACGTCATGGAAATTTAAAAAAATATTTTTAACATTTAAATGCGAAAAATATTAATAAAAGGAAAAATATCGTAGAACATTCCTACACAACTGTAAAGCGGGGGAGAGAAAAGGGAAAAAGCCAAGGGAAGTTATGGAACCAGTTGTCTCTCCAGGTGGCGTATTCGAGCATTGCGACCGCTTATTATGAATGTTTTTCGCTGTTATGAATTTTTAACAGTGAATGAACGCATACTTAAAGTCTTTTGGTGTTCCAAACCACATCAAGGGACATAATACAGCTGCTAAGATGAGTATCAAACCACAAAATGGTACTTTGTCATCCAAAAGCTTAGTAATCAATTCTGCAGGAAGCAGAAGATACACAACTGATACTCCGATGAAATTAATCTCGACGCAAATCGATACAAAATACCTAGAAAGAAAATTTTAAAATACAATTTTGCATGCTTTCAGGATGATCGTATTTACTTAAAATATCAATTACGTAACGATTAAACTATTGTTATGACAAAATAGAAAGATATTACAAAAAGAATATTTTTTAGTTTGCTTTTTTGGCAAAAGTCGAATAAATAGAATGATACCAGACAAGAATTAATAAAACAAATACTGCGGAAGTTGCAAGAATTTTTATGACTAAAAAGGATTACTTTTGACTTGTACTTATTTATGCATTTAATATTTCTTCTCATGTATTATATAGTGAAGTAAAGCATTTCTTCATATTTTTTTCCTTACTCTAAATCGAATGAAACAGCACGCGATTCATTAAAACTAATATTTCAAATAATCAAATGTTTTTTTGTTTTTTTCAAAATTACTATTTTTGAATCGTACTTTTTATGAATAATACCTTAATAAATTCTAAGATCCACGTGACTAAAAGTTCGTCTCATTTTATTTAGCATACAAAAAGAAATTGCACGGGAAGATGTACTTTATTTGTCTAGATAATAATGCAATGTGTGATGTTCTTTTATATATAAAAATTGAAAAATTTGTTCCATTCACTTGTAATAAGCGTTTTGTTTTTTTTTTCACTTCCACGAAGAAAAAAAAAAAGAAAGAAAAACCTTATATTACACGAGTTACTTACTAGAACAAAACGCACTGTTAACACACTTTGTTTGAAAATTAATAAGCAATATTTCTTTTTCAAATCAAATTCAGATAGTATTTTGAATGCCCTGAAATGGTTTTTCTGTTATTCCAAGTAATTGAAAAAGCATTAATACGACGAAATATTAAGTTACTTAATTTATGTCAGAATAAAAATGCTTTCACTTGTGTCCGTTTACTATGTTTCTTTGTCTAGTATGTTTCTTTGGAATGGCTCGATCTATGATTATCATTGGCATAACAGCCCGCAATGGACTGCTTATGTCTTCAGAACGTTTCTTCGTGCAGTTTTCTGTCGCTAGATCTTGTCAAATCAATGTTCGAAATCTGTTTTAATAAATTCGTGGTATCAAAGTTGGGAACGCACTTTATATCTATCAATGCGTTATCTAGTTGTACCGAAATGGCGAATATGCTCTGCAAATTTCGTTCGATTGAACTTTATAAATTTTATTACGTCGATGCTCTTATAATTTTTTTAAATTTCTGGGCTCAATGTATAGCTTTAATTTCTTATAACCGTATTCTTTATAATGTAACTTAAGTTTTTTTAAAAATTTCAAAAACTACAGCTATTTTTTAAAAAATGTAAATTTTTTTTGGTAAAAATTTGGACTAACTCATAAAGTGATGCTGGGTAAAAAAGAAAAAAAAAGAAATCCACGTAACAGTGTGCATAATAATATTTTAAACAATTAGGAAAAAAAAAATCATAATAATTATCCGAATTATTCCTACGAAACATTTGCAGCCCAGGTAATAATGTCATTTATCATAAAGGCGTTTAGAAATTACGGTAATGTGTTAAACAGATCCTTAGGGGGAATGAAACATTAAGCAAACTTAAAAGTTAGACGGTTTGATTTCAAGTATATACGCGAAAGATTAGTGTAGATTGTAGAACATATTAATGCCTTACAATATACGCGAAAGAATCATGTAGAACATATTAATGCCTTAAAATACACGCGAAAGAATAGTGTAGAGCATATTAATGCCTTAAAATATACACGAAAGAATCATGTAGAACATATAAATGCCTTAAAATATACGCGAAAAAATAGCGTAGAACATATAAATGCCTTAAAATATACGCGAAAGAATAGTGTAGAACATATTAATGCCTTAAAATATACACGAAAGAATCATGTAGAACATATAAATGCCTTAAAATATACGCGAAAGAATAGTGTAGAACATATTAATGCCTTAAAATATACGCGAAAGAATAGTGTAGAACATATTAATGCCTTAAAATATACGCGAAAGAATGATATTGGGGAGTGTACTTCATTTTTGTCCCATATGCTTGTTCCGCGATAGCAGGGTATGGTTTTCTGATATTCTCTCGGAATTCTTCATAGCGTTCTTCTAGAATGATGCGGCAATGGCCTAAACAAACTCCGGAGTACATTGAAACTGCACAACATAAAGTCATGAATACGATTCCTCCCCAACCTATGAGATAAAACATCAAAAAGTCATGAAACTGTAACTTTTTATTTTTCATTCCAAGACCCAAGTTTTAAATAATGGCAGAAAATGTCACATTTACCTTAGAAATATGCAATTTAAAAGAAAGTAAACTAGTAAACTCACAAATGTCACAAAACTTTTTTTTAAAAAATCTCTAAGATGTTGAATGGGAGTGGTGACAGAAAAGAGCAACGATTATATATTAGATACGTGCTAAATATTACTGAATTTATTTATGTAAACAAAAAATTATGAAATAAAGTGAGTTATTCTTTTTTATTTCCCTGGTTTTTGTTTAAAAAAATTAAAAAAATTAATGCATTTAAAAGTAGAAGACACAATGTGTAAGGGAACGCGAGAGCGACATCGTTAACACCTGCTTCACATCTTAAATGAAATTTGACGATGTCTGATCAGGTACTTTTTTTTTTAATTATTTGAAATTAATTTTTTATTTGTTTAAAGACTGTTAATAACACATAATGCGACTGATTTGTAATTAAAATAAAAGCGTTCATCATGTCATTAATTCCAATTTTTTTACAACAAATGATAGGTACGTTTCAAATGTTTTAATTAATATACATTCAAAAAAAAAATTTGTCCCGCAGTGGGCTGATCGTTAAGACACGGTTCCCAGCAGATCGTCGAAGTCAAGCATCACTGGCAGTGTGCGGGTGGGTGACCACTTGAAACAGTCTGCGTAGGGACCGAGGGTGTGCGGTATTGGTCCTCGTTAAACTGTTTTACTGTTAAGTGCTCGACTTTGCGTGCAGGTCGTCGGGCTACCGAAGCAGGGGTGCCATCCCCTCTGCGGAGGATCAAAATTGTGATGGCATGTCTTCGGATCATCCTCAGGGATGTTTCCCAGACCGTCGCCAATAGCCCATTGTGCAGCTCTAGTGCGACGTAAATTATCAAATCAAATCAAAAAAAAATTTTGTGCTTGCGAAAGTTAAATTTGTGCATGTGATTTTATAGACAAATATTCTCGGCAAGACATGAAATATAAAATTTGAAAAACTTCTTGTTTCCAAAATCCAATTTCTAAATAGTATAAAATTTCAAAAAAGTAATTTGTTTTATTCTCCTCTTTCTCCACACAATACACTACTTTTGGAAGAATTTCTCCTGAGCTACAATTTCAGTAACTTCAGAACGAAATCGATTAGATAGAACTATTTATCGTAAATTATGCTCAATCTGAACTCAAAAAGTAAAAAAGTTGTATTTCCATTCGTAAAAAAATTTACTACATGTTAATGATTAGAATTATTTGCCAACTTATGGACCTGGAACACTTTAATTGTGTATCAGCACTGTGAACTATGTGCTAGCGCAGTGCCAAATCTAGTTTTAAGTCAAAATACCAATACCACAAGATTTTATAACTGAAGTAAAATGTTTGTTAATAGTTTTACCTGTGTCTGCTAATGCTTTTGGTAAAACAAGTACTCCAGCACCTGCCAGATTTCCTACTATAAAATAGGTTGTTATCCAAAAAGATAAGCCGTCTGGCTGGGGTGCTAACGGGGCCGATGTTGCTTCAGAATTAGTAATTCTATATCTTATCATATTAGTATTCCTAAAAAGAAAAAAAAAACAAATAAAATGAATTTTAAAATTTTTTAATTCCATCACCAATCAAAGGATATTTTGCTAAGCATTCGGGTACTAATATTTATGATTTTAGCATCCTTTGCAAAACAGTAACGTGTTAGAGACGAATCAACAAACATTTGAGTTCTTGCTGATTGATTTTTTTATTTTACTAATCTGAAGAAATAGTTCTAATCTGTTTTTTCATAGGGTAAAATGAGTGTTGCTCTTAAGTTTTACATTTACGCCCACTTTTCGACTAGATTAACTTATTCGACAAGATCAACTTTTACACTATAACCTCAAATAAAGCGTTGTAAGAATCATAAAAAACCAGGCTAACATATAGGGGTTGGACAAAAATATGGAAACACCTTCAAAAAAACATGTTTCTTTGCTTAATATGGTGTAGGAAACCCGTTGGCATCCAAAACAGCTTGCAGTATTCTCGGAATGGATAAATACAGTTCTTGTATGTTTGCCAAGGGAATATTATACCATTCTTCCTGAAAAACGGTGGCAAGTTCAGATAACGATGTTGGCGGTGGATAACGAGAACGCACTTTCCGTTCCAATGTAGACCACAAAGGTTCGATAATATTCAGGTCTGATGACTGTGGTGGCCAGGGGAGATGAGACAACTCATCCTCGTGCTCAGAAAACCAGTCCTGGACAATGTGAGCTGTGTGAACAGGGGCTTTGTCGTCTTGGAAGACGCCATCACCATCGAGGAACAAAGTTTGTACCATGGGATGAACTTGATCGGCCAAAATTTCCACATAAGTCTTGGCAGTCATGTGCCCTGACACAGTTATCATGGGGCCAGCAGATAACCACGATATGGCTGCCCAAACCATAACAGAACCCCCGCCATGTTTCACTCTTGGCAAAAAGCAGTCTATATTATAGGCTTGAGACGGCGTTCTCCAGACGTAAACTCGGCCAGAAGTGGGAAACAATGTGAAAGAAGACTCGTCAGACCATATTACTCGCTTCCACTGCTCTATAGTCCAGGCTTTATGACTTAAACGCCACCTTTTCCTGTTACGGGCATTAGCATCACTGATGAGTGGCTTCTCAATTGCAGCACGGCCAGCAATTCCCTGTTTATGAAGCTCCCTTCTAATTGTTTTGGTACTCACAGGGTTCGGTAACACAACATTCATTTCAGCAGTAACTTTTGCAGCTGTGGTCTTCTTATTTTTTGTCACAATTGCCCTTAATGATCGTCTGTCACGATCACTCAGGACATACTTTCGTCCGCGCTGTGATTTAGCAGATGATGTTTTTCCGCTTTTCAAATATGCGGAATAAATCTTCGATACAGTACCTCTTGAAACACTAAACACCTCGGCTACCTTGCTTACGGAAGCACCTACCATACGTGCTCCAACAATTTGCCCACGTTCGAAGTCTGTTAACTCTGACATAATGCAATGACAACCTCACATAACAGTACTCCGACAACAACTGAACTGCAGCACATTTACGAAGTTGTATAGGTGGCGTAAGTAGTCAAAAACGCCAGCGCCACCTACATATTTCATTAAAATCAATCTGTCCTTTCAAACATGCATTTCACAAGGTGTTTCCATATTTTTGTCCAACCCCTGTAAGTATCAATAAAAAAAGCAGACGATAATTTTGGAACTTCTGTGAGTTGATTGTTTTCGAATTTTTTCTTTTTCTTTTACCAGTGCACATTTTTAATGTTTCTACATAATATTAATTTAAAGTATTTTTATGATTACCTTATTCATAATTACTGTCTTGGCACTGATTTCAATGTAAGTATGAATACTGAAGAAGGAAAGAATTATGTGTCGTCTTAAACGTATATTGACTGGAATTGAAAACCAAACCATCTAATTGGAAGACGAAGGAACATGCATCAATTGATGCCGTTTTTGCAACCCATGACTTGATAGGTTGTAGCGTTTATGAGTCTATCAAGAAAATAAAACAGACATTTGACCAATGGGTAACCAGCGATCGAAAAAATACGATCACAAATTTCTGTTTTTTGTAACTCATCAGCATTATATTTTGTTCCTTTTTTTTCAACTTTTCTTTTGTGTTTACTCAGTCGGCCCTCGTGTCGGAGCGCTATACTGAATTACCCAGTACCGTTTGTTTCTGAAATTTGGATATCGACTACTATGTGTAAATTTAGCCCCAGATTCTATTTTTTTTTTTAAAATTAATTAGTCCGTTCGGAAGAGATGTTTAAAAATACTTTTCGGATTAGTTTAAATAGCCATTAAATGAAATTGTAGCTGATTCTTTTAATGATTTAATTGCATGCTCATTCTTCAGGTATGCAGTGATCAGTTTCTAGTTCATAAAAGTTTACAGAATGTCCAAAGTTTTCGCCTTTATGTTCACGAGCATGATGGAAGAAAAAGAAACCAATGATGTCAATATAATAGATAACGATAAAGATATCATGGACAAAATGATGCAGTTCGATTTTATTGGGGAAGTTAAAAATATCAAATTGGAGAATTTAGTGAACTTGTATTCAGTGGCTGACAAGTACCGAATTCTGGAGTTAAAGGATTTGTCATCGCTTTATCTATCAAAAACTTTAGGCCTGGACACTGTCTTAAATGTCTTGCAGCTGGCTGATGTGCATCAAGATCATGCATTGGAAGCTGTTGCACGTAAATTTATTTATGCTAATTGAAACGAAGTGTTTAATTCTGGCAAAGTGGAAGTACTTAAAAAATGGAAATGATTTGTATACTGTATACAGTTACAAATCATACTATAGTTAACGTTGTAGTTCGTTAAGAGTTGAAAAAGTTAAATTGGGGTAAATGCTATAGAATGGAGGCACCACATCTTTCCTTTTTATATGCAAATAGTTTATGTAGTGTTGAATAAAATATTTTGTTAACTAACTTTTATACGTAATAAAAATATTGTACGGCAATATTCAAACTGTATTTTCTATTCTAACTTTATCAATGAAATAAAAATTCGCAATAGACGGACTGGTTCAATTTAAATAAAGTTGTTAAATCATTGCAGCTGGAATGGTTTTGATTACTAATCCCCCTGATTGCTGAACGCATGGACAGTTCCAATATTTTTCCAAAAATAAATAATGTGATAAGTGTGTTATACTTTGAATATTTTCCCACTGCTAACAATTACTTGGTATGTTCCATGATAACTGCCCTTAATTAGAATCTTTTTATGATAAAGACAAAGTTAAAAAAATTGAAATTATTTACATGTTAGAGGTCGTGAAGTATTATTAAAGCTATGAAGAAAAAACCGATATCGAAACCTATTGAATCACTACTGAAAAAACAGGACTAAAAACATCAAAACCTATTTAATTACCAGTAAAAACAGAGAAAAGTTGAAAAGCTATTAACAGAAACACCTCCTTGTTCCACCAGGCAATCAAACTATTTTTGACATATCTCTCCTCACCTGTCTTGATAGTAATTCTACCAATCATTGTATCGTTTTTGTTGTTATTTTAAATTGAATATTGATTTGCAATTTTTATTGTGTATGCTATTTGAAGTTTATTTTTAAAAAGCATTCTAAAACTATATATTAAGAGTTATAGTCAAGGAACACCAGCCTATAAAATTTCTTAGACTAATCTTGTTTTAGTATTTTGAGAAATATACAAAATGAATGCTTAGTGATGACGCGTGGGACATATACGAAGTCAAAATCGAAACTTAAAAGATGGTAATAATTTATTCCGTACTAAATACAAAGTGCATTTGATAATATATTGATACCTTTTAATAACTTTCCTGCATAAAGACTATTAAAAACACTTACATTTTCGCATTTAACTTAATCTTAAAACTGTATCTGGCATCGCAAAATTTTTAAATTAGCATAAAATTTAAGAAATTAAGTACAAAAATAATAATAAAAAAGTCTAAAAAAAACATTGCAAACTTAAGATGAAGGTAAAATTTTAAGTAGGTGTATTGATATATATTTTACTCAAATACATATATTAACTGAATGAATATCAATTCGCAAATCCAACCAATAATACTCTTTTTTTTCATGTTAAGTAGGGAATAATAGTAGCTAAAAATATGTCATAATAGTACTTACTCTTACTCCACAATAAAGAGGTAATATAAAACAATTATAGAACTTCATAAATAAAACAAAATATTTTAAAACACGATTATAATTAAATATTGATTTTGCTTCAAACTTATAACCTTTTTTTTTTGACAGAACAACACTTATGTGAACCTTTTCAATTCAAAACTATTTTGATCATACTGAATTATTTTCGAGGAAAAATTCCCTTTCACAATTTAAAAATGAAGTGATAAAAGATTACTGTATTTTTATTGAACGAAGCGAATTATGTGATTTTCAAAAGTAAACTATAAGTTGTTGTTTTTTTTTTCTTAGAAAAAAATAGTAGTAATTTGGTGAAAGTTACGTTCTTTAACATTACTTATTTAACGAATTTCTTAGTGGCATTTTTGTAAACATTTAAATAAAGGTGATATATCTGTAACAAGCAGGAAATAAATCACGCGATTTTTTAAAAAGAATCACTGATTTAAATCAACCGTGATTTTCTTAAATCATTGATTTAAACCAATTGATTTTTTAAAATAAATAAAGTCAAAAACTATAAAAGCGAAAGGTAAAATCAAATTTCGTTCTCATAATGTTTTTTTTTTAAATATTGTTTAAAATTATGGTCGTGGTTTCCATATTCTAACTTATTTGGTTAATCGTCGAGTAATCCTCATATTTTATTCAGAATGATAAAAATCAACTTTCGTTTTTTTAATAAACTTCTTAATATTTTTGTTTTTGTTGTTAACATTCAAATAAATGTGCTATATCTAGACCAGGATAAACATGAATTAAATCGTTGGATTTATATTATGATTAAAATCGTGGCTTAAATCACTAGATTTTTTTTTAAAAAATCACGGATTTAAATCAACCGTGATTTTTTTAAATAACTGATTTAAAAGAATTGATTTCTTTAAATAAATTATTAAGTCGGAAATTATATTAAAAAAAACACTGAAACCGAAATGTAGAAGCAATTTTATTTTTAATAATTTAAAATAATAATAATTTTAAAAAAACATTGTTTAAAATTATGGTCGTGATTTTTATAGCCATATTCTTGCTTATTTGATAAAACGTTGAGTAATCCTCATAATTCATTCAGAATGATAAAAATCAACTTTTTCTCTCAGGCTGCGCTTATCATTTATAGCGAGAGAATTCAGTTTAGATCAAAGAGAACACGTGATAACAGGTGAAATATTGTGTTCCTAAAAACGCCTTCGAATATTTTCCGTTCTAATTCGGTGAATCATAAATGATCACCAGACGGTTATGTCAGTAAAACTCGACACTATACCCTACTTGCAGATGGAGTACGCCGATCAAATACCAATATCTTCGGTAAAAACTTTTATTTATTTAATATATATATAAGCAATTTCATATAAATTGTTTTACTAACTCTTCTAATGAATTAATGTGAAAAAACTGTGTTAAAAGAAATGAAAAAAAATAATAATTAAATAATGTGTAAATTGTAATAATTATCACTAATAACTCACTCAATGATTAGTAAAAAACTTACGTATAGTTGCATGCTAATCTTTCTAACGCATTTTTTCTGTTAATTAATGCTTTTTTAATTTTTTGTTTTTAATACTCAGTTAATCTTTAGATTAGCTATTTCTTGGCTAATCTTAAGCTGAATAGAATATCTCACTTTTTATAGCATTAATTTATAATATTAACACAACCTTTATTTATAATATTATCTCAACTTTTATATATAATTTATAAAATATCTTTATATGTTAACATTATATTTTTAATTAATAAGTAGATATTTCAAAGATAACAAACTTAAAATTGAACGAGTGAAATTACAGAAAGAAAAAGTGAAGTTAAATATAAAAAAATAATACTATAATTGGAACTTTACAGTGATTATAATGAGATAAACTAGAAATTAAAGATTAACCATAATATGTATATACATTAATAAGTCGATAAATAAAAGTAAATTTTTTTTTGGCGTAACAAATAAAAACTTACTTTATACTTAAAACTTCAAATTTTAGTTTTGTTACACTAAAAATATTTTTTTTATATTCCGTTGCTTGATTTTTCTAATAAAGAAGATAAATACTTCAAAACTTTTAAATTAATAATCCCAAGAAACTGAAGCGGTAAAATATTACTTGATTAAAAAACTCATTCGCTTCAAAAAATACAAATCGGAAATAACAATCAACATGTGTTTCAAACGCTTAAAAACAGGCGTTCATTTTCAAGACTTGCCAGATGTATAAGAGAAGAAACAAAATTGATTTGATATATAAAACTTAAAGTTGCCCACGAAAAATGAAAAAATATAATTTTTTTTGAAGTATTCGTATACATTTGCATATTTTTTTAAAGCGAAGGAAGTTTTTAATGAAGTAATTTTTTAAACTTATTTAATTTTAATCCTATTAAAGTTCCAATTTCATTCTAAAAGCTCTTCAAGGTTTGTTCTTTGTATTTAAACGTTATAAATTAAAAAGAAGAACTACGTTATAAATTAAACGTTATAAATTAAAAGAAAAGAAAAAAAGAAAAGTATATATGAACAAAATATATTAAACAACGCATTAAATTCATGCTCGGTAAAAAATCAAACTGATTATGCAAATTCAACAATGAGACAATAATCTAACTAATATTATCACTCTTTTGTGTTTGGAGTAGCTACCGTGATAAAGATGTTAAGGGATTCCAATTATGTTATAATGTTATCAACATTTCGGCGATAAAAACCTTTTTTTTTTAAACTTGCAAATTAAACTATGCAGTTAAATGTACCTTATACCAAAATACTAAACGACTTAATGCATTGCCAGAGCATTATCTCAGTTAATAATTTTAAACACTAGAGTTTATAAATTGTGAAATATCAGTGACGTGTAAGCATTTAAAATTTGTTTGCATAATTTTTAAAATAATCCAAAACATTTGAAAACAATAAAATAATGCTGTTTAGCAGTTTTTTTTTTTTTTTTTTTTTTTTTTTTTTTTGAAGAAAAAAAACACTATACAGTTGCAATCAAATTTTCGAATCGTCATGTCTTTTAATCACAAACTAAATCTCCTCCTGCGTGTTTTGAATGTAAAGCTGTCATTCTGTTTTGGAATATTAAAAATAACAAATTTTATGTAATATAAGGAAATTTCGTTTTATTTCAATTTTCTTTTCTGATTTATTTCATTCCGTTTTATTTTATATTCTGATGTTAACGGTAAGTTTTCGTTTTTATTCGGCTTTTTATATTATACTTAAGTAATATTTATTGGATATTCATAGAACCTATTTAATGTTCGATGCAAAATAACATAGTTCCATATGCTTTATTGTAAAAGCATACCTAGTAAATAATGATTTTTTTTTCTTTTTTGAAAATATAACTTAGTATACTTTAAAAAATTACTTAAAATGTTTTCCCCAACAGATTTAATCCTTTAAATTTTGAAAGACTTGACATTTTTAACATTAAAAGTTTCTTGGCAAATCTTTCAGCAGTAATAATTTAGAATTATTAAAAATTCCGAAAATTAAAAGTTTTAAAGCTTTGATAAATTGATAAATAATTGAAATAATTATTATTTATCAATAAAAAACATATCCAGTCATTTTTTGGGATAAAAATTATACAATAGAAATCGTTAGTAAGCTGTTTTATGGCTAGTTTTATGACGTTTTTAGTGAAAGACAATTATTTTTTTTATAAATCAATATATCAATAACAGCTTCAATGTTAAAATCGAATTTGCATTGTTTCAAAATGGTATGCAATAAATAAATAAATAAAAATTTAGGATTTGTATTCGGTGCGAGTGGGGAACAGAGTTCGAACCTGGGGTTGCTTTTATTGGGAGGCAGACTCTCTATCTTCAAAACCATTACCGCTTATTTTAAAATATGAAATTATTTTTTTATTTAGGATAACAAAGAAGAAAGGGAAGATGGGGACTCAAAAAACAATAAGAAAGGGCTGTCATTTGTCACAGCCGCTTTTTTCATTGTTGGTGAAATGGCAGGGAGTGGAGTATTGGTTTTACCAAGGGCTATAGCAGATGCGGGTACGTCAATCTTACTTTCATTGTCTAAAGAAGTGATAAAGCTAAATAAAAAAATTTATATTTTAAAATAATAATATTAAATATTTTAAATACTTTATATGTAATGAACCAATCGTTGTCATTCAATTTACAAATAAAAGCATCTAGAAAGATAGATAAATTTTTTCATCAAAAAATAGTCGCTTCTAGCTTTCTTAATTTAAAGAAATTTTAAAAAAATGCTGAGCAAATGGCAAATTTAAGAGATCTTTGCTTTGAAAATCAAATCAATATTAAATTATAACATTTATTTATTATTATATATAAAAATTATTATACTTAATTCAGTTGCAATTGATATCACAACGAAACAAATATGCTTTGGAAGCTTCCCAATTTTTGTTACCAAGAACTATGTGCAAGAATAATTAGAGCAGTTGAAACGTATTAGTATGAAATGTAGTGATCTGAACTGTATCTTTTTTGTTATTAGAAGTATAATAAGTTTAATTAAAATTAATTACTAACCAAGCAAAAGCATCGTTATGTGGAGAATATTGTGAATATTATTGAAAGTTAATTCCTTTAAAAAAAATCTCGTTATAGCGAAAAGTTCGCTGAAGGAAGACTCTTTCATAGATAATTTTTTCAAAATAAATCATTTGTTCTTTTATACTTCATTTATATTCTTTTATACGAGTTCTTCCATACTTTTCCTTATTTCGCGAGAAATTCCCATTCATACTATGATATCCATCTAATTTTGTTGTCTTACACAAATTTGCAAGCTACTAATAATAACAAAACTAACTGCTTGTATTTTAATCTCTTTTTTAAAATAATATGTAATTTAATAGTTTAATAACAGACCAGCAGAAATAGCATCTTTTTGATTTTATTAATTTACAATATTTACACTGCTGCAATAGTAATTATTTAAATTGTGAACTTCGAAAAATTTGTAATTGCTCACTATATTCAAAGGCAGTTAAAAGCCATCTCGCTCAAAAATGGCGAGACCGTCGAAATTTCTGACGCGCATGCGCCGAAATCACTTATTTGTATTTTATGCAGTCTTGAAATTATAATAATTCTGTATACCACGGAAAAACATGTTTTCTGCACTGAAATTAATTTTTAGCTAACTAACAATTTTAAAAATATAGATCTAAATTTTGTTTCCTTAATCTTTTTTTACAGGTTGGGCTGGCGTTTTTCTTTTGATATTTTGTTGTTGCAATGCGTTATATGCTGGCATTTGTTTGGGCCGATGTTGGCAAATACTTGAAGAAAGATGGGAAGAATACAGAAGAAAAAATAGATATCCATACCCTGCAATTGCCTTTAGAGCCGGAGGCTCAAAATTGAGGTATATATTTTGCAGCAATAAACTTTTTTCGTCCTTTAACAAAGTTTTCCGCTTATATTTTTTTAGCCCTTTTCAAAAAGAAAGTTTCAAGAAGAAAGTTCACTAACCTTTATATAGAAGTTTAAGTGTCTGATTTCGTAACTTAAAATATCGTCTGCAAAAATTTTTTGGCACGTTTAAAATATGTCGCTCGAATCATTAATATTGTATCTTCATTACCATGAAATGTCAAACATCAGAAGCATAAGTTATTGCTAAGGTAAATATTTCAAACTGTTTCAAATATTTCAAACTGTTAATATCTTCGTAATTAACAATTTTAATTGAATATTTTATTGTTATTTAAATCACTTTCATATTTGTTGAAAATGAGTTAATTTGGACCATTAGTAGGACTTAGAAGAGGGGGCTCACCATTAAAAGTCAAACATCAGGAGCATAAGTTATTTAATTGCAACGAATTTATTTGGACGTCAAAAGAGGGGGGGGGGGAGAAGTTTACTTTTTTTTCGTCTGCAAATATTGCACGCACATTTTTGTCTTTAAAAAAAAGTGCAATATTTCTCTTTTTATCATTATTTTTTCCTTTTTATCGTTTTTTCCCTTTTTAGGTATTTTGTCTCAATTTGTCTCGAAATTAATCTCCTGGGAGTTTCAATTGTTTTTCTTCTACTGACTGCTCAATTGATATCGAATCTGGCTGCACAGTGGGGTGTAGCATTCTGCTACTGGGTCATCATTATGGCAGTGGTTCTATGGCCTCTCATGTGGTTCGGAACTCCCGAAGACTTTTGGTGAAGTAAATTTAATTTATTTTTAAAAATATATTCTATTTGTAAATGAGTATTTACTATCTGAATAATCAAAATAATAAAAGAGGAAGAGTGTGTCTCATAACTGCTAAATCACTTATGCTACGATTTTGAACTTAGATATCGCGAGATGAGAAAAACGAATTTTTACAATAGAACTACAAATGCTCATTTTGGTAGTTTAAACTGTTGATGTTTTTTCTTTTGAATTGTAAGATAACATCAGCAATATCTTTAATTTACAGCTGTGTTTAATAAAACACGAGTGTTACTAAAAGTTAATTGCACGTTCGTTAACAACTATTTATGCTTATGCTTGATTTTTTTTAATATTACGTAAACACAAGTGAGGTAAAAGTGAATGGCATGCGGGAGTCATGTCACTGTATTTATTCACCATCTATCCTTAAAAAAAAAAAAAAAAAAAAAAAAAAAAAAAAAAAAAAAACTACCGGAAGTCTTGAGGTTTTCTTCTGACGTCATAGCATTGACGTGAATATTTCCTTTTTTATTTATTTTTTTTTATTTTTTATTTTTGTTTTTTTAAAAAAAAACTTTTTGGGTTTGTTTGTATATAATCTGAATTAATTTTAGTATCATGTTTTTGCGAAAAAATTTGTTCCTCATATTTCAAATATCAGATAAAGATATGAAAAAAATACTTTGGGAAATTATCCTATATTGGTACGCAATTACCTAATCGTTGAGATGCGGATATACGCAATTTAGTTTACAGCAGCAGAAATTCTCCTACCGAAAGTTGAAACAATTTCTACAAATACTGCCCCCTAACGTAGTGAACATGAAACAAGATCGGGGATAAGGTGATATTCTAGTTAATTTAAAAGCTTAAAAATGTTAAAAAAATACTTCAAAAAATTACCAGTCGCTTAACATAATACTAAGCAAAATACGTTTTTAGAATATCATCTTATCAAAAGAGAGAATAACTTATACTCGAACTAAGAATAACTTATACTCGAACTAAGTTTAAAAGATATTCTCGAACGATTAACTGTTCGCAAAGAAAAGGATGTTGTTGATCCCCATCAATACTCGCTAGTCAAAAATTACCACAATCAAGTAATTTTTCTTATGAATTGGCACTTGAAAACAAAATTTAGTTTTTTATAATTTCAAATACCGTTGTTTTTACATAATTTACATAGATTGACTATTTCTCAAAGAAAATGATGTTATTGATCCTAATCAACATTCGATAGACAAGAATTACCACAATCGAGCAATTTTTTTTTTTAAAAATTGGCAATTTAAAATAAATTTAGTTTTTTTTTTTATTTATTTCAGCTGCTTTTTTTAAAATCGTAACTATAAACAAAATAAGCATATATTAATATATTTTTCAATATACTAATTCAGTGATGCGACTGCCTTATGCCAACCACGTTGACTTTACTTCTGCTCACCTCGCATAAGGAAAAGTAAGTAATTAAAAAAGAATTGAAACAAATTCTTAGTGAAACTCGTTTTTTAAACAGAGCTATAAGTAAGCAAAAATTTCTGATGATATCATTAAAGTAATGAAGCAATGATATCAATAAAGTAAAGTAATGAACCACGACTACTAATGTTGAACTCCGTATCCTTGTAATTTTGAACCCAATTCAGAAGACAAGGGAGCTCCTGGATCAAGTATTTGGAGAAATTTGCCTTCGTGGAGGAATCTTTGATGGAACTAACCCGCATTTGCGCTACGTGAAGAGGAAAATCACAAAAACTTCCCACGGTTAGCAGGATGGCAAGGGGACGCTGACCCATGATCCATCTACCACTGAGGATATTTTACGTCAGCACTGTGTCCATGCGAGCTGGGTGCGGAATTCGAAATCACCAGCCATTGCCGGGAATCAAACCCGGTTCACCTCATTGGAAGGTGAGCGCTTTCTTCCCTGAGCCACCACGACTCATGCTAATCGTATTAGAAAAATTGGCTTTCCACTTGTCTCTCGAACGATTGATTGAATTTCGATCGACTTTCAGCATTAGGGGATTATATGTCCCGCTTATCTGCTTTCTAAGCCGCAAATAGATTGTTCTAGAGTTGTAAGCGAAACATACAAACTCCTTCCTGCATTTTTATAAGTCTATGGTGCTATTTTTAAAATGTAACGAATATCCAATATATAATTTATTTTAATAAATTTTAGGCTTGCAGCTGTGGCGGCAGTTCTATGCACAGGACTTGCCTGCATCCTTTTGATAATCGCAATAGCTGAACATGGACAGGTTCTGCCCTTCAAGCCGACCTATCCTTCCCCTTCAGTGGAATCTTTTTTCCTATCTTTTGGAACAATTTATTTTTCTTTTGGTGGAGCAGCTTCTTTTCCTACTTTTCAGAATGATATGGAAGACAAAAAGAAGTTTCCAATGGCAGCTATAACTGGATTTTCAAGTAAGATTTGAAGATACTGATTTATTTGACATTATAAAAAAAAATATTTAAAAAAAACGCGGAATTCAAGTAAAAAAGTACCCAGGAAACTTCTAAATAAATTTTGAGGAAAACAGTTAATATATTTAGCTTTATAAAGAAGTTTTGTAAGTCTTGACTACTATGCATAATTTATTTTTCCTAAACCATTATTTTCTATTCATACAATAAACATTAATAATACAATAAAATAAACATTAATAATACAATAAAGTAAAAATTTAATCAGTACGCGTTATTGAGCATATTAATAAAATTAGCATTAAATTATTATTAAATTAATACACATTGTCGAGTATTGATTTACTCAAGGGTAAAAGTTTGGATTTTCCAACTTATGGAGATGCTTATATTCGTAACTTCTGTTGAAATAATTAATATGAATGGTGTAAGAAAATCATCATAGAAAGAATAAGACTGGAGGATCATTTCCAACAAATTTTGCAACACCGTTCTGTAATTTTAAAAAAGTTATAGAGTACTTTATGAAAAACAAAGTGACTTTAAACTTCCTGGATCTTAATCTCACAAAGAAAACTCGCAAAAATAGAGTGCAAAAAGTAACATCATTCGTTCATTGACTCAAGTATGATATAGTGGGCTTATGGTTCTCAATGGAGTGAAATAACCTTGATTGATTTGTGAAATAGTTGCCATCATTTTCAGCGTTGCGATACGCTAAAATTTTTTTACAGTGTATGTTTAACAATTAAATCTAACACATTTAAAGATTATAAAATTGGCTCATAGTCATGCATCTGAATGTGTTTTTATTATTTTTCAGTTTTGTTCTTGATGTATTTTCCGGTGGCAGTTTTGGGTTACGACATTTACGGATCCAAAGTGACTGACAGTATTGTAGACTCTCTTCCGAAATCTGGCCTTAAAACTACAATTATAATATGCTTAGCTGTTCATACTTTCAATGCTTTCTTAATTATAGTCAATGCCTCTTCCCAAGAATTTGAAGAAATATTTAAGATACCGAAGAGTAAGCTTCTTTTTTTTTTACTCTAATTTCTGATGTAAATTCTGATTTTATTATAATTTATTTTCCTCAAATACGTGATAACAAAAAAATCTTAGATAGATAAAATATTATATGAAAATATTATGTAACAAAATTAAAAGAGTTATTATTTATATTAGGGAAAATTGAGAACCATCAGAAAATTAACATTCGAATTATTCCTGGAATCAAATTATTTGGCATAGATTTAAAAATATCCATTGTTTACTTGGATGCAAAAATATTAATTCTGGAAAACTTTGTTACAAAAATCTTTCCACGATTTTGTTTTTGAAAAAAAATGCTAAAATAAATTTTTTTACTCTAGGTGGGATATTTTATGAGAACTTGAAAGGGATAAAGAAAACGGAAAATCAAGATTTTCTAAATTCTCCGATACTTAACAAACCCCATCTTTTTCTAATGGTGAGGTAAAAATAGAACATGTCGACACACTTGGCGTGTCGTATTAAACCACTTTCAGAGATTTTTAAGATTCAACAGAACAACTCAACTAGTTCAATCAATCCTTACTTAACCCCGTCTTTTTCTAAAGGTGAGGTAAAAATAGAACATGTCGACACACTTGGCGTGTCGTATTAAACCACTTTCAGAGATTTTTAAGATTCAACAGAACAACTCAACTAGTTCAAGCAATCCTTACTTAACCCCGTCTTTTTCTAAAGGTGAGGTAAAAATAGAACATGTCGACACACTTGGCGTGTCGTATTAAACCACTTTCAGAGATTTTTAAGATTCAACAGAACAACTCAACTAGTTCAAGCAATCCTTACTTAACCCCGTCTTTTTCTAAAGGTGAGGTAAAAATAGAACATGTCGACACACTTGGCGTGTCGTATTAAACCACTTTCAGAGATTTTTAAGATTCAACAGAACAACTCAACTAGTTCAATCAATACTTACTTAACCCCGTCTTTTTCTAAAGGTGAGGTAAAAATAGAACATGTCGACACACTTGGCGTGTCGTATTAAACCACTTTCAGAGATTTTTAAGATTCAACAGAACAACTCAACTAGTTCAAGCAATCCTTACTTAACCCCGTCTTTTTCTAAAGGTGAGGTAAAAATAGAACATGTCGACACACTTGGCGTGTCGTATTAAACCACTTTCAGAGATTTTTAAGATTCAACAGAACAACTCAACTTGTTAAATCAATCCTTACTGTTTAGAAAAGTATAAATTTTAGTAAAAATATCATGAATTTGACTTAAAACGTCTTTATTATTCTAATGCATATATATATTGGCTTTCAAGAAGGAATAGTAAGAAACAAAAAACATTAGAGACTAATAGACATAATAAAACAAATTCTTGCTTAATGATGCTCTTGATTTTGACAGCAACGACATTTCAATATGGCCTGGTTCGTCCATAATTAGTATTAGTACTTAATTAGACTGATCAGCTGTTTGGCAAATAAAGGCATCCAGTATACCTCACCGTGATACCTGGTCTCAAGCTCTTCTAGTTCATTAAAACGCGCCTTCTTAAAATTTATGTGCTTCTGTCTCTGCCACTTCGTTATAGGTCTTCCTCTTTTTCCTCTGCCATCAAGAGCCCAAACGAGCGAAACATGTAAAAATTTCTGTTTTAACATTTTTAACATACGGCCTGACCTTCGTTGCCTTCTATTGCTTAATTATTCTTCTATTGTAAGAATAATTCAGATTTTATTCTAACTGACTAAAAAAATTTGAAATTTGCTAAAACAATTGTGCCTACTTTTCATCTTAAGTTGCATCTGTTAATTTTTTTTATAGATTTATTATGTTATCTTCTTATAATTAGAATTTTGGTAGGGTAAATTCTTTTCTTTTATTTTATTATTCTAATCGAAACGCTTTCTCACACTTTTAAATTCACATCCTGTCCTTAAATCTATATTTGGTTCAAGTATGCATTAATTAAAAGTAAGACATTTTCCCCTTTACTCTTTGTGGGAATCGCGCGACTTATTTAATAAACCAATTGCAATTACAGTAAAACCTCTTTTTGTGCGGTCCTTTTTATGCGATTTTGTTTTTGTGCGATTCGTTTTGTGCGATTTTTTTTTATGCCGTACATGAATCTTAGCGGCGTTAGCACCAGTTTACGTTTACTATCAATGTACATATACATGTTGTGGACGAACTCTGATTACGTGGCCTCCTTGACAACGATGTATCTGGATTTCGCGATGCTCTGTTCATTTATTTTAAACAATCTCCTGACAAGGCAGAGTCAGTTCCGTACATATTGTCGCTCGACGCGAGAACAGTATGCTCTTCGTATTCAGAATTTCAGACACGATTCACGTGATTAAGGATTCATTTTATAGGGAGATTAAAGATAAATAAATTAGTTACTTTTGTTTCTATTTATATGGAGTTTTAATGATTTTTATTTTATTTTTAGACATAAGTACTCCCTTAAAACTCCCTATAGTTATAGCCAAAAGAAAGTAAAAAGGCAGACAATTCCACTATTTAATGTATAATTTGAAAACTTCTCCAGGTATATGTACAATGAAGAATTAAATATTTTTACAATTTCTTTAGGTCTAATTTAATTATTTCATTCAATTGAAAGCATTCTCTCATCTATTTCATAAATCATTGATGTATATTTTATGTCCGACTTTTTTTATGCGGTCCCTATCAACCGCATAAAAAAAGCTTTAGGTAGTATATCGTACAAACTTGTTTATTACATGTAAGAATTTATAAAATGTTCGAATTTTTTTTGTGCGATTTCTTTTATGCGGTCCCTTCCACCGCACAAAAAAAGGTTTTACTGTACTAAGATTTCCCTTCTTCCCTAAAATATAGTGAAATAGAGGGAAATTCATTTGCTACTTTTCCTAGGGTAAAACCTTAAGCACAGAGTTTTAGTGTGCGAATTTGAGCTCCGCCATTGATAGAAAATGTTTTGAATATACCACGTGAAGCTAAATAAAATATTTTTGCCTTACAACTGTTATCTGCATGGCTCAACAACATTCAACTATGACTGCCACCCTTTCATATATATATTAAAATAAGAATTTGTACACATTTTGCTCATTTATTAATTTTATGCACTTTTTATTCTACAGATTTTGGGTGGAAAAGAATAGCCTGCAGAAGTGCATTGCTTGCATTTATATTTTTCATTGCATGCTCTGTTCCAAAATTTGATAAAGTTCTTAATCTAGTGGGAGGATCAGCAGTAACCTTAACAGCTTCTGTATTCCCTTGCTTATTTTATCTGCTTCTTTGTGCCCAAAGAAGTCCCGAGTGGCCTGTCAGGTGAAAATTTATAATTCATTCACTTGTATTCATTCATTGGTTCATTTTCAGCTCAATAATTTAGAAGAACACAGTAAAAATTTTGGATAGTAAAAATTTTGTATTCGCTAGGAAACCCTTTTAACCGCACAAAAAGCAATAAAATTATTTTTTTAAAAATAATTTTATTCATTTTTGTAAAATGTTGTAGTTGCTTTTTTCTCTAAAATCCTCGATCAGCTTTGCAAAGCTATTCGCTTATTGGTGACCCGGACGAGATATGAACAAATGTCTCCTTGTGTATCAGCTATACACCACCTTACAGCATTGTTTTTTCCAGAACCAGTTTACTCTATTTCTTACACTTCATATACCATCGATAGAAATCATAGATAAAAACATAGATTATAGATCATCTGCGATCTGTATCTATAATCATAGATTATAGATAGAAATTATAGATAAAAACACCATCTTGACGAATTCTATTTTTAACAATTCTGCTTGTAACATAATTTTTTTATTAAATGTATTAGTTTTGTCAATTACAGAACTGTTCTAAATTGCAGCATCAAGAGCAGTTTAATCAACTTACTGAGTCACGTTTGATGCTTTAATGTTCTGTTTCCCCAATTTCCCTATTCTGTGAAGGGCGAGTGTGTAGCGAACGTCTTTTGAAGCTTTAAACTCGTGAAACTGGTAAGCACATAAAATGATACAGCTGACGAACAACTGAACAAGATTTAGTTCCGCTTCTTGCGCTGTTTATCTCTCCTTAAAAATATTATTAAAAAAATATTTACCTTATTATGCTTTTTATTTATATTGCTAAACGAAGAAACAGAAGATATTAGATTTAAAATACTGACAATAATTTTTACACAATCAATTTGTAATTATATATAGGGGAGAGTCGGGTAGCCCCACCCACTTAAGGACTATTGCTTATATTTCTGTATAATATTGAGTAATAATCAAGATTTTTGTATGTTTCTATTGTTTTATCATTTAATTAAATAATACAAAAAGAATAAACCAAAAAAAGAATAGTTTAACTTAAAAAAATAGAAATTTAAAAAAACATGTTTTTCAGCTCTTTTCAAAATGTGTCGGGTAGCCCCGCCCAGTTACAAAAATTATGTTTTTTGATTGTTTTTTCAGGTGTAAATGAAAATGACCAATGTATTGACAATAGATAAACCTTATTTATCATTTTTATCACAAAATTATTATTTTTATTACATATTTATATACTTTTAGTGAATTCTATCATTTATTAACAACAAATGTTATATTTTTTATTATTATTAATGTATATTAATATATTATAATATTAATATATATTTATATTAAATATTTAAAGAACATAATTTAATTTAAGTAAATCTTTGGAACCGTACATTTATCGACGAAATAAAAGTGGGCTGTGATACCTAACATTCATGTGAGCAGGGCTACCCGAAATCCAATTTTTTTGTAATTTTGTAATTACTCGAACAATTTTTCACAAATAAACTTCGTTCTTTGTGCAAACTAAACTTAAGACTACATACTTTAATGCTGTATGTATAGAAAAAATTATTTTTTTAATATTAAAATGAAATTTAATCGAAACATTCAACCAATTTTTCTTAATATCATGACAACTGTATTCAACATATTTTCAAAACTATTGTTTACCATGTTATCATGCTGCATAAATACTTGAAACTTAGAAAATAATCTTTTTTTAATATAACAATTATTGTCCGATGGCCCATTGACTTGAAAAAATATTCTATACATATGAAATTGACATTGGGCGGGGCTACCCGACTCTCCCCTACTATATTTTCATAAGTAAAAATATTATACCCTTTATATTAAAAAAAAAAAAAAAAAAAACATATATAAGTTTTAGGCATGAAAATTTGAAATCGTTATGGGCGGATTTGCACGAAAATTATTCTTTAGTAGAAATTTTTAGTACAGTAAGTTTAATTAAATATTTTTATTTTTGAAAAATAATATTGATCTACATACTGAATAGATGTTTTTAGAATTTTAAAAGAAAACATTTGCATGATTACCAATAAATTGAAGAAAAAAAATTTCATGGTCAATATTTTTACGATAAGTTTATCTTTTGTTTTGTTAATGTCTAACGTTACATTTAACATTTTTTGTTTATTTTAGGCATATTCCAATACATGAAAAAGTTTACTTAATAACCATAATTGTTTGTGGTATAATTGGAGGTGTTATTGCAACATATTCAGCTTTTGATGGTATATTGAAAATGTCATCTTTCAACCCTCCTTGTTATGTAAATATAACAGCAGCTGGAAGATTTTCATAAATATTGTCACGACCTACAGTCTGAAACTTCAAATAATGTCTATCTCAAGTATCAATTTTAATTTATCATAGAAATTTATAATTTATTCTTTCACCATCAGCATTTTCATCTAAAAATTATTGAAAAATGTATTTATGCATTCTTTACATTTCATTATCATCATCATTAATATCTGATATTTTCATCAAGTCTTAATATTGTTAATCTCTTGTTAAATATCTTTTTATTGTTGTCTTTTAAAAGAATGATAATAAAGTCTGACATTTTATTAAGTAAAGGGTGTGAATAGCTGTTTCATTTTTGAAGAAGTAATTACTATGATTTGCAAGACAACTAATAATAGCCCGAAATATTTATAGCAGAAATACTAGCAGTTGTGGCATAGAAGCATACTAGCATCAAAATTGCAATTCTGATAACAATTGCAGTCGAAATTACAAAAAACATGACTACGGATGGTAAGTAACTGACGGCAACGCATTTCACTAACATTTTCCTAAACTTGAGATAATGTGAGAAATGGTATAAAGACGTGAAAAAAATTAGCCAAAGTAAAATACTTAAATAATTCCTAATATTCTTTGTGTTTTTATAAGTACAGAGAGTAGTATAACAAGACAGGATTCGCCGCTGGCTCACTTCTCATCCGAACTCTTCAAATTGGGCACTTGCACTTCAAGAAGAGGATCACTGATACCCACACTTATAAGCAAAACGGCGTGTTAGAATTTTAATTAATTCACAAGTTAGAATGTTAATTAATGTGAAGTTAATTAAATACAGTGCTGATCACACATCAAATTTGTTGAAATAGAATTCTTTCTGGTCTACGTCTTTAACTTAACAGGTTATTCCTTGTTGATGTATTTAATTGAAACCGAGATAAATTTTTGCTTTGTGTACCTGGCAACTTCAATGCATATTTAGTTTGTTTATGTTCCACGTGGCTTCGTGTCTTTCTTTGCGTTAAGTAAGAAATATATAGTGAAGGAATTGAAAAATTTTTGAAAGAATTTTTACGAAAGAATATAGAATGTGTCATTTCAGGGAATTGATGCTTGACGGGCTTGGCTTACTCGAAATCGAATGGAAAGAACACTTTCTTACGTAAACAAATGCACACGTTTCAAAAACCAATCAGGATTGAATTACCCACATTACGCCACTTGCAGGTAATCAGATTGCGACGCAATAATCTTGATTTGTTTCTTGTCTCACGAAGCTTTTGCTGAAAGACGAAATCTGTTCCTTTCCGTTATTGATATATACTACACTATAACACTTCAGGAATTGGATGCCAATATTCAAGCGAATGAAAGACAAAAACACAATGGAAATGTACAAAGAAAGGGAATGTAAATGCCATCAAAACAGGTTTAATTGGAGGTTAAAAACTTAAAGTATTTAAAATAATCGCCTTTCAACTCTTTCTCGTGACTTCCAATGTGCATACTTTTATGTTTTTCTTTTTTATTGGATTCTAAAAATGCATAGTAAGGGCAGTCATTACGAGACACCCCGTGTGTATAGGTCGAAAGCGACCAGTTAGTGAAATTTCTTAAGAGAAATGTAAAATGAAATTATAAACAAACATTACGAAGAGTTAAACCATCAACAAACATAAAAATCGTGAGTTTACAAAGCATTTAAAACTTCATAGCACTATTGAATAATAAGTATTAAAACTTTGTAAATACAAAGCGCAAAATAAAAAACGGACCTTCCTGAATAAGTTTTGATTTAATGATCGGATCTTCTCGTTCTAGGACTCAATCTTAATAGCTCGAAGTGGTGACCTCAGATGTGTTAATTAATAAGTGCAGACGATATTTTAAGTTACAAAATCAGATACAAAAACGTACTTTCTCTGAATAGCATACCACTTTTTCGACAAATTCAGATTTTTGACTCCCAAACTATAGGAGGTAGCCACAATCTGGGAAATAATGGTCCCAATAGTTTGGTCAGGAGTGCTCTCTAAAGCTTGGACCCCTTAATGTTGATTTTACTTCTTGCATATTTCGCTATAAATCGAGAACTTTTTAAGCGAATGAAAAAAATTTTGCTCATATTCATCAAATTCGTTAATCCAAAGATAATTCTATGCAAAAAATATATTTTAGGAAATTCTTATTATTTTATTTAATATTGGTCGGAAGTATTTTGAATTGCAAGATATAAAATTTTTTCATCATTTTTAAATAATAAAATTTTAGAAGCAATATCGAAAATTTGAACAAAATCGGTTGAATAGTTCCTGAGAATTTTCGAATTTTGAATATCTGAATTCTTTGAAAATCAATTTCTCTCAACCGAATTTGCTCAAATTTTGCTGTTTGCCATGATATATTCTTTGAAAGGATGCAAAAAAATTGTATCAATTCAAATCTTTTCCACCATTATTAACAAAATAATAAACATAATAATAAACATAATAATAAATATTTACCACTATGCATTATATATTAAAACTCAGTTTGTATGGAAGAAGCATACGCTTAAATACGTTAAATAAATTAGATTAGATGTTCCTTTTTTTTTTTTTTTTTTTTTTTTTTTTAAATTAAGAGTAACTTTAAACGCTGACTTTAATACATCACCACAATTCTACACATTAACGAAATTTAAATTTTAAACTATTATAGGAATATTTAGGAATTGCTACATTTTTTCTTTAAATGAGATTAAAAACTCAATATGAAATGAAAGATTACCTGGGCTTGGAAAACAAATCAAGGGCATTTGAAAAAAGCTTTAAAACATAAAAAAGCAGAATGTGTTCATAGTGCAGAGAAATAATAATTTTTTTTTACCCGTGAACGAGATATACATATAATTCAATACAATACAAATAGGAAATGGTTTTTTCATCCATTCAATTAATATCAACGTAAGTGTTAAGATCATTGTATGTCAACACGTTCTCTCTTTTTATTACTTTTAACATCAACTCAAGTGCAAACTTAAAAAATCTCAAAATAAAAGCAAGATGAATAATTTTACTTTAACAATAGATAAGAAGTCAGTGTTTAAAGTCTAAAATACGAAAAAAATATTATATTAATTTTTGAACAAATTACAATTTCCAAAAAAAGATTCGTTTGGTCTTGAAGTCTTGTGAGGCATTTTCTACTGCAAGTTTACCAGTTCTAGAATCAATTATCAAATATTAAAATTTTTCATATGAACGTACCCCCTGTTCATTTTTCTGTAAGCCTACCCCGTAAAAACAGTGGTGTAGAATTTCTCTCCTGAAATCTGTGAGAAGGAGCAATATGTTTTAAGTGAACACCGAATCGAGCTTTCATATATACTTTAAAGCAGTGATCCCCAACCTTTTTATCGCAGCGAACCGGTCAACGTTTAATAATTTTAATGCGACCCACTGAGATTGTTTATATTTTGATTGATTGTTTGTATTTTCATTTGTTTTAATTTAATAATTTTAAATTAATTGTATTTTAACGCGGTTTCGAAAGAAAGTACAATTACATGCGTATTATTAAGGTGACTTGTGACGTCTTTAAGTGTGACTTGTGATACAGAGGTAAACGACGTCACTCAGCTCCTGGTTAATCTCTCTACCAATGAAAGTCGAACAAACCCGGGCGAAAGACACCACATTAAATAAAATGGAAATAATTTCATGTTGCTTGGGCGGCCCGGTACCATCCGATCTGCAGACCGGTACCGATCCGCTACCCTGGGTCGGAGGCGACAGCCTTAAAGGGTGTAGTTACGTCTTTACAACAAAAATGTCAGATGATCCGGCTTGCACCGACCACAGTACTGACGTGAAATATCCTCAATGGTAGACGGATCATGGGTTAGAGTCCCCTTGCCGTTAGGCTGACCGTAGGAGGTTCTCGTGCTCGGCCTATCCATGTAACGTTAGTTTCATCAAAAAGTCCTCCACGAAGGCAAATTTCTCCCAATACTTGATTCAAGAGTTTCCTTGTCTTCTTGATCGGGTTCAAAATTACAAGGCTACGGAGTTGAACATTCGTAGTCGTAAACCCATGAAATTGGGTCGGCTGTTCAGCGACGGTTATAAAATAAAATAATGTCAGATGGTTGCATCAAAATTACGCGCATTCACACCATTCGAAAAAAAAATTTTGCTTCCAAAGCACACCAATTTTTGTGTACTATGGATATCGTCAGTAAATTGTTTACAATAGAATATATAATTGCGAAATTGCGAGTTTTTTTTTTTTAAATTTATTATTATTATTTTTTTTTTTACTACAGTTGTATACATACATCTACATGATCAAAGGATCCCTAGCACAAAATCGAAGCAAGTTTTTTGTTGTGTAATACGGTAAATAATATTTTAATTTTCAAATATATACCAATTGTATTACGTAGTATTATAATATTTAATTTCTATTCGCTTTTGTTCTGTTAAGCCTAAATCGAATTCGTCATAATATTCTCTCTGTTCTACGCGTAAGCCTGATTTACAAACTAATTATATTTTAAGAATTAGTGTGGGTATGTTTCCTAAATTTTTTCACTTTAAATCGAATCTCAAAAATAGCCTTACTGACTCGATTGTGTATTATATTTTGTTGTAATGATAAATGTTAGCGTTATGGAATATCAAACTGATTGCAGCTACTTTACATCAATTAATGTAAAGAAGAAGAAAAAGCATTATTGGTGCTTGACTACACCGGAAATTACCCTTGATTCAAAGTGTAGTGAAACACCAAGAACCAGGTGTTATCGGTACTTCACTACACCACTTTGGTGTAAAGTATTTGTCACCATTTTTGGTGTTGCGATACACTAAAATTTTCAGCAATGCAAGTGTTATCGAATTAGTTTTAAAAAAAAGTTGAACTCTCAAGATAAAAATATTATATCAACTTCGTACGAAAGTGATCGTGCAAAAATCGCAACAGAAATTTTTATATTAAGTATGCAAAATTTTTCATTGTCATTATCTTTATGTTTATCGTAGTAAAGAACACTTTATTACTAAAATTAACTTAAAAAACTGAGATGTAAAATAATGCTTATACTGATAAATGCTGAAAGAAATTATACTTTTACAACAACTTATTTTTCCTTTAACTATAGAAAGTTTTAACAGTATTTATTAAAAGCAATATATAAAATCAATATTTCTATAAGGTAATAATAAAACCACTTTCCCTATCTTTTCGGGTAAAAGACAACTTTTACACTTTCTTTTAACAAAAAATACAGGATCGATTCGAAGCAGTATGAAAGTAAGTGTAGCAATTTTTCCGAAAGTGCCAATCTAATTCCGTCATTCCTATTCCATTCTGTACTAAAGCAGCAATACCTCCGAAACTGGAAACAAGTAGTACTTCAATCAGAAAACACCATTCTTTCTTGCTTATGGTTCTGAAAGAGTGTCAAAAATATTTCGAAAAGTTACAAATTTAATAAAAGTTATTCAATTTAAATAAATGCACAAATTTACAAATTAAAATAAAAAATTTGTATTCAATTTTTTTCATTAAAAGTTTTCCGCTTAGATCTGAAGATTAACGTTACGGATTACAATTTAGAATTTTTCCTAAATTCAAAGAGCTAAGTTACATAACTCGAATTAGTACTTTCCGACGCTGTAAAACTTTTAATGTAGAGTTGCCACCATTTTTAATTAAATAAACTGAATACATTTTTAAATACAGAATTGTAATTATCGTTCGAAAAATTATGTAAAACTGACATAACAATTATTTGAAAGAATTAGTGCGAATATATTACTAAAAACATGCTTGTTTTTTAAACAAAATGTTTTTTGCAGTTAAGATATAAAGCTTTTCTTATCAGACTGAAAATAAGTGTTGTCAGCAATCAAATGCAAAAAATTGAATAAATAAATAAGTAAAAATATAACAAAAGTACCCAGATAGCATAGATTGGCACTTTCACGTCATAAAAAAATAAAAAATGGTCACAGCAGACACGGTCACAAGTGTGACCATTTTAAATTGCCTTATTGAGGTCATAATGTTAGTTTATTTTGTGATATCAAATAAACGTTTCACTGACTATTTATTGTGACTTTTGGCAATTGGTAGTCACACCTATACATTACTGGGACTAAAGTCACTGAGTTTATTTGTCGCCACTTAGTTACAACTTTGATCACTAGAAAGTCATTGAGAACTATCTCACGACTTTCTTAAGTTATTGGGGTATTTTTTGTGACTTTTTTCACTAAAGTTAGACCAATCATTTGAAAATATTGTAAGCAAGTACTCTTAATACTAAGAGGTACTCTTAAAATTAAATATGTGAATCACAATAGAGTTATGAATGGTCACAACAATTACAATCACGTGTGATCTTTTTTACATGACTCTAAAGTCTCTCAATATGACTTTGAAAAAACAATATTTCCTTAAACTTGATTGTTAAAAAAAAAATTTTCGTACAATACTATACTATCCTCTAACGCTCATCGTGTTAGAAAAAAAAGATTTTTAATATAACTATACCCTTGTCCAAATTATACTGATTGATATTTAAATAAATCTATTTTAATATTGTATTTTTAAAGAAAGAACTTGGATGTCCTTTCCTTCTATTTTTAAAATAGATATATACACTTATATTTTCTTTAAGATTCCTGTTAAAAATTTCAAATTTTACACAATTGTTATAGCCACAAACCTTGTTGATAAGATTTACTTTATTCAAAAATATTATTGCAGAGGTTAAAAAATAACGGTTTTGATCGAAAAATCCTATAAACTAAGCATTTTTGTTGTCTTTTAATTTTGAATAAAATGCTTTATACTAGTTTGGTTACATTTACACTAATATTGATTATATGCTTGCACTACAATGATTTATTTTCAGGAAATAACGTTGACAAATTTTGTTCAGACGATTTTAGATTTCTTGAATAATCCGTAATTTAAGATGCAAATAGTAACTAATTAATTTAAATTTAGTTTCACAACTCATAAAAATGTAAATGGAGAGGTTGTCGATAGATGAAAATCATTCTAAAGAATAAACACCTGATTGATATTTGTTTACCAAAAAAGCAAACGATTTTAAATCGAGCGCGAACCTCAGCTGGCGTCATTTTTTATTCGTCAGCACATTTTGTTTTTAAAGAAATGGCTCAAATATCAGAAAGTCGATGCTTTGATGCTATCACTTAATATTGAACCTATATACGTTAAAAAATATGTTACAAGATTAAATTCATTGGTATTTGTTGAATTCATTGAAAACGATCCTACTCACTTTAGGTTTTTTAAAAGCTTTGTTCTATTTTCATTAAATGTTGTTTGTTGGTGATTTTTGAAGATGTTTAGTTACTTGGTTGTTATGTATCATTTGGTGAAAAAGGACGAACAACTGAATACTTTATATGCCACATCTTTAACAATGATAGCTCTTTTAGACATTGTTCGTTTGAATATATAAACAAATGACTCATATGATATTGGAGCAATGGTGACGTCAAATATTGAATATTTCAAGAAAATGATAACTTTTAATGAATGTGGAATTTAAGCTCGAAGAAGGTTTAACCCGTTTATGATTTGGTTATGGTTAATAGCCATTTTTTTTCTTTCGAAAAGTGCTACATATTCCAAGCTTGTGATTTTAGGAGGTTTTTAGGTTTTGAAATGCATATTTCAAAAGCAGAAAGAATAATATCTCAACTTCATAAATGCTGTTTTGTTCTGTGAAACAACAAAAAGTGAAAGGGGTGAGTCCTAATTATTTTGTTTTCTCGCATATAAGCTCATATAGTGGAGAATAAATTAGTATTTGTGATTTAAGGTTAATAAGAATAAGCTAATGTTTTTAAGATGGATGAATGAAGAAAATTGATATGTTTTGAGTTCACTTTCGATTTTTTTTTTTAACTGTATTTAATTTCTTTGTTTAAAGGTTCTTTCGTTTTCTTTCTTTCATTATTTTTCACATGAAATAATTTTTATTAAACATTTAATGTAATGCTTAGTATAAAATAATGAATATGGAAATCGTAAGAATATTTGAAATTAAATAAGAAATAAATACACAAAATGCAAACCGGGATCGGGTGTTTGAGCCTTTTCTTAACACGAGGCAAATATAAAAGATCACTGGAAATTGAAATGCCAAGATGTTAAGCAACGCCGCTCCAACAACTTCTAAAATCAGTATATTTTGCTGAACTAAAAAACCCAATAATGTGATCAGAACAATAACAGATGCTCTGAAGAGACATCTGCGAAATCCAAATTCTGAAATTTAGAAAAAAAATAAACATTTTAGTATGTATTAAAATTAACATTTTATTACAATACACACACAAAAAAAAATAAGGATTACCCTTAATAACTTTTGATCTAATGATCGGATCTTCACATTCTAGGACTCAATCTTCATGATTCGAGGGGGTAATGTCCTCTGATATGCTAATTAATTAGTGCAGATAACAGTTAACGTCATGAAATCAGACATGAAAAAGTATGAGACTGATCGAAAACGTCTCATACTTAAGAGTTCCTGAGTCATATTTTCAAAATTCGATTTATCAGAAACTATTTGACTCATTTTGCTCAAATTTTGAATTTTGCCAATTAAAATGACACCCTTTAAATAAATGCAAAACATTTTATACATTGCAATTCAAAATATTTTAGACTATTATTCATAAAAGTAATAAATATTTATTAAAAGTTATATTTTCTATTGAATTATCTTTGGATAAACAAATTTTATAATTTTGTGCAAACATCTTTCAATTCCCGTAAAAACGTTTTCGACATTTGGCACTATACGCATTAAATAAAATTAACATTAAGCGTTCCAAACTTTGAACTGCTCTCCTAACCAAACTACGGGTATACCAAGTTTCCCAGATTGCGGCTACTCTCAATATGTTGGGGGTCAGAAACACAAATCTGGCGTAGGAAATGTATGTTTATTGTAGAACGTTTTCGTTCCTGATTTCGTAACTTAAAATATCGTCTGCACTTGGCATATTTGAGGTCACCCCTCATACCTTCAAGGTTGAATCTTAGAACGTGAAGATCCGATCATTAGATCAAAAGTTATTCAGAGTGGTCCACTTTTTATTTTGCTCTCTGTACATAACACCTATTAAAGTTGAAATTTTAAAACACAATGTCTGTTGTAAAAAAAAATAAGAATATAAACAAAATGCAATATGCATGCAACAGGTAGATCAAATGCAGGATAATTATTAAATAGCTATTGAAACGTTTAACGAGCACACCTTATCAGAGAAGGGAATAAAAAATTTTATAAATATATGATAAGATAAGCTCAAGTGTATTAAAAAAAAAATTATTCAGCGGTTTAAAGTCATTCTATGCAATCTTTTATATTCGTATAAGCGCGATCGAATGCATTGCAATTTCAGCACTAAGAGTAATGAATTGGGTAAAGTTAATTTTAAATTTCTCCGATAATTTAGAAGCTAAGAACCTTCCATCTTACACTTCTCTGGTAATTTTATCTGAGCGAAACCACAAATGACAAAAGATTCACATTGCCGTAAAGCAAATCTATAATTATTGGATTTTTGTAAAGGGAAGGAAAAATTTAAGATAAAAAAATTCCAAAAGTTTTAAAAAAAAAAAAAAAAAAAAATTTAAAAACTAAAAAAAAAAAAAACTTCAAATTTAAAAAAATTTAAAAGAATTTCTTTATCTTCAAGGTGAATCAAATGGATATCTATTGATTCAAGTCTGGTGAATAAATAGGCTGAATAATCACGTATATTCTGTAAAATAATGCACAACGCGAACGGGATGGTAACGGCTTAATTAAAAAGGTTCAACCGGTTCTGCTACGTAATGAGATTTTTTTTTTTTTTTTTTTGTGCATTTATGAGGAAGGGAGAATCCTCTTCGCGTGCTTCGGAACCGTTTATTTTTATTATTTTATTATTATTATTATTATCATTATTAACATTCAGAGTAAAGAAGGTCTTATGAGGAAAATATTTACGTTTTGGCTTTGAGCTCAGTTAACTTATAGCTACGTTACAAAATGAAAATTTAACTAGTTGTCCATTAGCTTTTCTAAAACTATGCTACATGGTACTTTTATCGAGTCATTTATGCTCTACTTTTAATAAATGAAATGTTATGTAATTTCTCCACTCTCTACACTTTTCCCCTTTTCGTTACCAGGGTATTTGCCAATTCGGCTTTTTTCCCTCTCAAATATATATTCTAACTCCTTACGGAACCTCACTACAATGAAAAAAATAAGATTTGCCGAATTCATGGTAAAGAATATTAGGAAAATGGGGAGAGTGGGAAAATCTTGTAATCTTGAGATCCCCATTCTATTTATAAATATTTACAGAAAGTAAATAACATGCCAAATAAACAAAAATAAGTTGTTGTTGACAAAACTGTAGTTTTCTTTCTAAGAAGTTATTTTTAGTTAGAAAATTTTACAAACAAACAAGTAATTTTATAAAAAATTCAGTAATTAACAGTAATGTGCCCTATTTGCTTCACTTTTGCTTTAACAAATTTTTAACCAGTAAAATAAGGGTTCTTTTATAAAAAAAAAAAACAAGTCAAACTCACTGGGTGGTACTTGTAAGAGACTCTCCAAATTTTTGAATAAGGGGTTCAGACTTACAAGGAATGTTGCCATCATCTTTAAAACAAAAAGAAATTTCAGAAAAGTGGCTAAGGCGTGCATTTTATCATTTCCATACAAATTTTGGAGAATATTGTGATTAACATTTATCCCATAAGCTGCATATCCAATCAGAGGAAGTGGTGCATACATGATACCAACAACTGCAATAAATTAAAAAAAAAAAAAAAAAAAAAAACTTAATTGGTTACCATTAAAAGAAGAACTACACAGAGATAAGGGGACCTGGCCTTGAGCACAGTCCTTGAATTTCTTGGATTATCCTCAACTACTTTCTAACTCTTTGAGAACAGGAAATGTACCCAAATTTTTACGCGTTTTCTTAAATGTCCTCGAATTTTTTACACAGTAAAAGGTAAAAAAAAAATCACAAATGGGCATATTTTTTAAAAAGATAATTTTATCTTAGAAAGAATAAAAACGAAAAGCAATAAACACTATGCAAAAACTAACAGTTGACAATGTCATGCTTGTCTTAAAATAATTTAAGCAAAAAGTAAACAAACTTAAATAATCATGTATAGTGAGCCAAAAAATTAATACCCTGAAAGTTTAACAAAACAGTAACACTCTGAATAACTTTTGACCTTTTCATCGGATCTTCACGTTCTAGGACTCATTCTTAATGATTTGAAGGGGTGACCTCAAATATGCTAATTAATTAATACAGACTATATAGGGTGACCTGGGGTAATTCCTGATCAAAAAATGCAAACATCTATTTTGTGAAAAAACTATTCAAGATAGAATTTTAATATATACTGGAAGTTTGAGGCTATATGAGATAAATCCTATGCTAGCTTCTTTTGTTTGAAAATGTAATTAGAATTTAAAAGATTTTAAATTTTTAGTGATCAGGAATTACCCCTTCTCTTGATCATTTCTGGGGTAATTCCTGATCACTTCTGGGGTAATTACTGATCACCAGTTTTTATGGTAAAGGGGATGTTTAAAAGTAATTATACAATGGTAATGAACAAATAAGACATCAAGATCAAACAAATAAACCAAAAAGATATGTTGGTTGGTGTCGTGTCTATGGGGAGAACTATAGATATCCATGAGTGCTGCGCAAAACACAGCCGGCTAACTCCTTGATGTTGTCGGAGTGCAGACTCTTGATGTCAAAGGGGGAGAATTCCCCAAGCCAGGGATCTTAAAATGGCAGGGCAGTCAAAAATATGTTTTGATGTTAGTGGAATATCATCATAGTTACTTCAGAGACGGTAGGTTCTACTATTGCCCTCTCCCAGGATCTTCATACCTCGATAGTGACCAGTTCTAAGGCGGATGATAGTTTTGATAAGGTCTCTTTTCCTGAATGATCCCCCATGGAAAGTTGGTTGCCATTGCCTCAGAGGAGGTTGGACTATAAAAGATATGTTTAAGCAGCTAATAAAACTATTTATTTAAAAGCAATAATAAAGATTAACACTTTTAGTTTTCCAAAAATCTTTGCATCATGCCATACATTTTAGGCAAGCATTCTCATGTTCTGCTGGAATATAAGAAAGAGTTCTCACATGGGTAACATTTGCTGGATATTTTAACTTCATTAAGTGAGAGTGTTAAGTTAAGTACGGTATGTCAACAGCTCTGGCAGCAGCTCTCACACTGAAATTTTCAATCATTAAAGGAAATTCACTAATTTTGCTTTCTAGAAGCTTATTATCCTTTTTAGGCTTATAATTTCTCCTCATATTTATATTAGGCTAATTTATAAGCTTAAAAATTATTCTAACAATATACACACATATAATTAAGATAGAAACAAGGTAAGACAAACCAGAAATGGTGCAAATCAGAACACATTTGTTTTGTATACAGTTAAAAACAAATTTTGTGATTACTGTAAAAATATATTTTAGTTGTTCCACTTAATAAATATGAACTGTTATTTAAGAAAAGGCAATTCGCTATTTATTAGCTATTTTTTAATACTATTTATAAGAAGAAATTACAATGATCAGGAATTACCCCAGTGATCAATAATTACCCCATCTGTAGGGGGCAACATTTGATATAGTTTCCAATAATCAATTATAATGTTTACAGTAGATGTGAAACAATTAAACAAAAGCTTACACTATTTTTATATCAAAGAAAAAGAAAGTAACTCAAAATATTTATTATTAAGAGAAAAAGGGGGATCTTTGCAGAAATGTGCACATTTTGAAACCCATCTTTGAAATGCAGAGAGCAGTTTAAAAGATACTTATTTTGTTAGATTAAACAAAAAACTATTATTGAATAAATGTAGTTATACTTTATTAAAGTGTACAAACATTCTTGCCCATGTCTCAAATTTAAAAAAAAAAAATTTTTTTCAAATAAAACTTAGGTGATCATTATTTACCCCAGAAACAGAGTGATCGTGAATTACCCCGGGTCACCCTATTTAGTTACTAAATCAGACACATAAACGCACTTTCTCTGAATAAATATGCCTTAAAAAAAAAAAAAAAGAACGGATTTTGGTTTTTGACCCTCAAATTATAGGGGGTAGCCACAATTTTGTAAATATGGTCCCCATAGTTTGGTCAGGTGAGTGATCTGAAGTTTGGACCCCTTAATGTTTATTTTACACTTTGCGTATTTCGCTTCATCTTAAGAACTTTTTAAGCGATATGAAAAAATTTTTGCACTCAAGTATAAATTCGTTTATCCAAAGATAATTTTGCGCAAAAAATACATTTTTATTATTTTATTAAACAACAGTCGAAAAAATTGTGAATTGTAAGGTGTATAATTTTTACATCATTTTAAAGTATGTAATTTAACATGGTAAAATACAAAATTTGAGCAAAATCAGTTAAATAGTTCCTGAGATACTGAATTTTAAAGAAATATTTAAAATTTGATTTCTCAGGAACTATTGAATCAATTTTGCTCAAGTTTTGTATTTTGCCATGTAAATTTACATACTTTAAAATGACGTAAAAAAGAATATACCTTACAATTAAAATATTTTTTAACCATTAAAAAATAAAATATTTAAAAATAATAAATATTTGCTGAAATTTATTTTTTGTATCTTTGGATAAACGATGTTAAAAATTGTGTTCAAGAAATTTTCATTTTGCTTAAAAAGTTCTCACGGTATGGAAAAATACACAAAAAGTAAAATTAACATTAAGGCGTCAAAACTTTGGATCGCTCTCCTGACCTGGGGACTATATTTCCCTGATTGTGGCTATCGCCTAGATTTTTGGGATTAGAAATCCGAATTCGTTGAAAAAGGGTATGCTTATTCAGAGAAAGTACGTTTTTGTGACTGATACCGTAACTTAAATTATCGTCTGCACTAATTAATTAGCATATGTGAAGTCCCCCCCCTCGAAACATTAAGATTGAGTCAAAGTCCTTCAGGATGACCTGTTTTTTTTCTTGAGCCCACTATACTGATTCAATTTACATGTATCCAAAAGCAGAACATTATTTGATATTTGAAAACTACTCAGTGATGAAATCAATATTGAAGATGGTTCTGCACCAGTTACTAGCAAAATTCTTCGACAATCCCGTTCTTGGTTTCTGGAAGATAGTTGATCTTGCCTCTAGCTCCATTAGGTCATTTTTATCGAAACTGCTGCCTGATCTATCTTTACTCACGTTGTCTATGCCATACTTTTTCTGCAGCTCAAAAAGTTTAGCTTTTGTTTTTAAGTTAAGTTTTGTTAAAAGTTTAGCTAACTCCACTTTTAGTTCTGAATAATTCCATGAAACGTCGTTCCGTATCACTTTCAGTGGAGTTAACAGAAAGAGAAGATAATGACATACTGGTTGACATACTGTCTTTTGGTTCCACGTCCAATTTTGTCATTTGGACCTCTTACATCTAGATTTTCAAACTAGCGACTGTGATGAAATGTAAAAATTAGAAGACACCTATACATAATGGGAATAGAATCCAATTCTCTTTGTTAGGGTTGCCATCTTGAAGAAGAGACATCACGACACATACTCTGTGATTGTGGTGTCTATTCTGCTCAAAGATTTGAGCATTTAGGGCAGCATTGCGTCAATGCCTGGGAACTGCAAGATGTTCCTGTAAGGTGTTTGCTGAATTTTATTTCAGCCATAGGGCTTTCATGCTAATCACGATTTAGGGTTTGGATACAATAGACCCCTGGTCGATGTGCCTCGCTCGTCAGAGCTGCCCAACCTCTAAGTCTAAGCACCTGTTACTATTAGTTATCGATTTAAAAAAAATTCTTTGTTTCCCAAATAAATTAATATTTTCCTTTAATATATGGGTGTTCTCAAATCATTAATTCTTTCGATTATGCTTCCCTGATTTGTTCTCAAATCATGATTTATAAATCTGGTCACCTTAACCAGAACTGTATATTCTAGAGAAATACCAATGTATTGTATAAAAGAGACTTGTTTTTCTAATTAATTTATTAATTAATTAATTAATAAATAATTTTTATCGTAAGTAAAGTAACAAGGATCAACGCCAAATAATTTTTTGAATCTGATTGATGCAAATCTTCAAGTCCGCCAGCGGCGCAATGGTTTAATATAATAAACTAGCTAAAATAAACGTGAATATATATTTCTTATCATTTTAGCATTAAAGGCTTAAAATTGTGATGTCTAGATTTGGCCCTACTAGACTTAGGCTCGGACTATTATAATTGGGTATCGTATAGCCTGAATAGTGGCGGAAAGATATAGGCTTAATAAGAAATATTCCATATCGGGTGAGAAATAGCTATAGATGAATATAAGTGAATTATATATATCGATGTACCCGAGGGGACCTAATGAGGTGACCCGAGTTCAAATCCCAGCGATGGCTAGTTGATATGAATTCCGCAACCGGCTCGCATCTACCCCAGTGCTGATGTAAAATATCCTTAGTGATAGACGGATCATGAGTTACAGTCCTATTCCCGTCAGGGTAACTGTGTGAGGTTATCGTGGTTTTCCTCCAAATGTAACTCAAATGCGGGTTAGTTCCATCAAAAAGTTCTCAACCAAGACAAATGCTTCACAATACTTGATCCGGGAGAAATTTCACCCGATACTTGATCAAGAATATAAATTAAACGTGATTAAATAAAATGACAACTGAATCACAGCTCATAACATCTAGATATCAACTAAATAAGACTGCAGGATAGTCAGCTTAGCATTGCTCCAAAATTTATCACTAGGCACTGTAAAAAATGACCGAAAAGATGTCCAAATTTCACGAAACCTTTTCGTTTTGGACGAAGCCGTTTCCTGTTTTATACTAAACTTGCCTGTTTTAAACTTACACATTTCATCAAAGTGACGAACACTTCTTTCAGGTTACGAAATTCGTCAAAATTAAAGAAATATTTCGTCATTCTATACATTCTAAAAAAAACTCGAAACCCTAATATCTTCAACTTTTCTAATAATCACTTTGTCATGGGCACCATATAGGTGGATCAATGTCTCCCAAACAACACTAGAAGGACAAATAGAACAGAGAGATAAAGGACACAGATGCCCGAAGCGAGATTCGAGCCCGGATTTTCCTTGTATGAGGCCATCTCCTTGACTACCCTACTATACCACTCGGCTTCTTTCGTCACTTTATTTTCGATCATTTAGTCTTCATTCTAGTTAACAATCTCCCACAATGCACTGCAGTGAGGTTCCGAGTTGAGGAGATATTTTCGTCATATATTTGAGAGTTTGCGTTTGTCACAAATCATGCGATTTCGTGACGAAATAATTCTCCAAACTAACGAAATACAGCTCAAGAATTACTGAATCGTCAAAAGGGAGAGTTTTATTTCTGAAAGTGGGTGATTATTGTGTGCTTTGTTATATGATAACATGCCATATTTTGTAATTTACTATGACAGTTGCATAATTTTTGATATGATTTTTCGTTATGGTTGTTGGAGTTATGTCTATGTTAGCGAATTACTTACTGATATGACTCTGAACCACAGACTGAGAATAAAGATTCCTGTTTATCATTTCATCGTGAATTATAGGATAGGTTCCTGAGGAGCTCACGATAAATGTTATCATTCCAAAAGCTGACGCAACTTCTAGCCCTTGATGATGCAGTGCATAGTTCGCCTGTCCATAAGTATCTTTATCAATGAATATGGCAGTGATCAAGAGGAAGGAGAAAAGGGCCATTATAAATGTATTGCTTAAAACGATTAACCTGGTGGGGAAAAAATAAAACTATTTACTTAAAAATCTAGAAAAATAACATCGTTGAACTCGAATATACATTTCGCAAAATGAAGAAGTAAATACCCTTAATAACTTTTGATCTAACGAAAGGATTTTTACGCATCAACATCCAATAGCTCAAAGGGTGTGACATGACATCGAATTTGTTAAGTAATTAGTGCAGACGATATTTTAACATACGAAATCAGACGCAAAAACGGACGTTTTTTAAATATACATAACTTTTTTTCGATGTTTTCGGGTTATTGGCCCTCAATCTATTCCCTATCTAGTAATCGTAATCTTGAAAATAGGGTCCCATTAGCTTAGGCAGAGGGGCTGTCGAAAGTGTGGATGTAAATTTCACATTTTGCGAATTTTGCGTGAGCTTTTAAAACCAATCGAAAATTTTTTGCATACAGTGACAAAATTCGCACAAATGCAAAAGCGACTTGTTGATAATAGTTAATTATTTTTTTAATATTTTATTGTCCAAATAATTATAATTGTCGAAGATCTTTTGAATTGTGAAACAAACAAATTTTTTCAATATTTTAAATCTAACCATAGTTATTGGTCATGTCATTACAGTTATAAAAATTATTGTTTGTACAGCTTAATATACGTATACGTTTACTAATGATTCATAGCAAACAATAAGAATTTAGTTCATTAGCATCACTGAACACGTATATCGCCATGTTCTTGGTAGGTCTTAACGATGTCAAGGATCGAACCCCGGATTCTCCGGACCGAAGATCGATTCTCTAGCTACTAGACTACCACGCACCCCGACAAGAAGGGACAACTGTGAGTAGTTCTGTTTTATGCATTCTGCTTTTATTTTAAGTCATCGAAGTCAAGCGTCATTTGCAGCAGTGAGTAAGCGGGTAGGAGACCACTTTGATCAGCCTACGTAGGGGCGGAAGGTGTGCGGTATTGGTCCTCGTTAAACTGTTCGATCGCAAAGTGCTCAATTTCGGCTGCAGGTCGTCGGGCTACCAAAGTGGGGGTGCCATCTTCTCAGCAAAGCATAAAACTTGTGTAGGCTTCGGATCATCCTCGGGAATGTTTCCCAGACGGTCGCCAATAGCCACTTCTGCAGCTCTAGTGCGACGTAAATGAAATACCTACCTATACATAAAGTCGCAATAATTTAAGATTTAATAACATTCCCATTTCTGATTGGCTAGTTAATTCATTTGAAGCGTGAGACTTTCGTATTGTCCGCTATTTCATCGAATTCTGCGACACCTTAAATTCGATTTTCATGTGTAGTTAGAAACCATTTCATATCAAAGCATAAACTTGTTTTTGTGAGATAATTAGGACTAAACTCACTACAGATATAAAAAAAAAGAACATTTTACTCACCACAAGTCTTTTAGTGATCCAAGCATTGAGAAAGGCATCAAAACAGCACCGGCTACAAGAAGGGTAATACAAAACTTCAGCTGGGCTGGAGTACTTTCATCTAGCATGCTGGCCATATTACTTATTAACACCGTGCTCCAATCAAATATAGCCATATTCATGACAATGATCACAACATACCTGTTTGATGAAGTACTATAATCAGTTTAATCTCAAAACAATCATTTTCTTGTTTATTTATTTTAAGGCGTTTCAAAAGAATACCAAATAATTTCGGAGTCTAAATAATTTTCAATCTAATGAAATCTTTATGGATCAAGGACCAAATATTAAACAAACTCTTAAATTTCATGCGATGGCATTTATAGTTACAGTTACAATATATTGCGCACCAAAAAAGAAACACCTTGAATAACTTTTGATCTAATGATCGGATTATTTCAAATTATTGTTAACTTAATTAAAACAAATATAAAGTATAACATTACTCAGTGGAGAATGATTCAATTATTTACTACATAATTTTTTTTTACAATTTTTCGATCAATTGTCGAATTAGTGTTAACTTAAATGAAACAAATATAATATTACTCAGAAAACAATGACTCAAATATTTACCCTATCAACTTTTTTACAACTTTTTAGACCTATTTCCAAATTATTGTTAACATAATTAAAACAAATATAAAGTATAATATTACTCATTACAGGATGATTAAATTATTTACTACCTTTTTTACGACTTTTAGACCTAGTGTTGTACAAGGTTTATTGTCGAATTATTGTTGGCATAATTAAAACTAATATAAAGTATATAGTATTACCCAGAAGAAAAAAAAAACATTATTTACATTATCAACTCTTTTACAGCTTTAAGACTTTTTAATGTATTGCTTTTTTAACATAATTGGAAGGAAAAAAATTATAAAATATAAGCTAAAACTATAAAGTAGTACGTCAAATTTACCAGAAAAGATTTTTTCAAGTACTTACTCCATCCATTTTCCTACAGCTTTTAGACCTATTTTAGGATATGGTGAAGGAAGGTTATCTTTGTACTCCGGCCATTGCTCCTGCACTATCATTCGACACCTGCCAATCAGTAAACCACAGTAAAGAGAATTCATTCCAACAAGTAAAAACATCATATATCCAACGAAACCTACAAATTTTAAAAGCTTTAATAGTTGTCCTGATAAAGTTTCATTTTAGTTTTGCAGCTTTGATTATCAAAAAGATGTCAAAGCCAAGACCTGAACTATATCATTTAACTAGTATCGTTCAATCAATTACAGTAGGAATGAGGTTGTTAATAACAATCAGCTGTCTACAGCTGTAGCTGATTGATCATTAATGAATTTCTAGTTGACGTCAGCTTAAACATTTACATTTTCTGAGTGAATAAAGGTGTTATTTTATTGAGATGTCTAAGCTAACGTCACTTCAATTACCTGTCTACTGGAAATCCATCAATGATCAATTAGTTTCAGATGCAACCAATAGGAATACGTTTCTATTGGGATAGTAATACGAATCATCCAATTGGAATAATGCAAATGGAAATTAATTCGATGTTAGTAGAATACTGATCCAGTTCAGTCTCTGATTTGGACATCTCAATTGAACTAAAGTAAATTGCTTTAAAATTTATATGCTGCTCTTTTTTACTGTTGGCTATATGCTGCTCTTTTTTTTTTTTTTTTTTTTTTTTTTTTGTATTCGGTTTAAAGTCTCTCAATGGTTGAGAATTTTCATTAATTTTTGTGAATAAGCAGGTGTTTTTATTCACATAACGTTAACTTTGTGACTCTTTATGTTTTTGGTATTATTTCAAATACATGATAATTAATGTAACATATTTTACGGTTAGAATTTTTTGCTCTCCCTGTTTTAATGATGGGAATGTTAATGGTTTTTGAGAATAATCAAAAATTTCAATTCTCCTAGCGTTAAAAGAACTCTCTTTTTGAATAGGAAAAATTAATTTAACGTTAAACTATTTCTTAAAAAAAAAATCTGTTTTTAGTATATTTGGGAAGTTATCATATACAAAAGTTTGAGGTTTGATAAAAATTTGTCTCTTTTAATGAAGGAAGTTTTGGTAATCAGCTTATAGTTTCATTCACTTTTTGCATGGAAGGTATTGAGTATAATTTTAAACTAATAGTTGAAAATAGTCGAAAAAAAGGAGAAAAGTCTGAATAGTTTTCTGTACGATGAGCAGATTTTCCTGTGCTATATTACACAAGATTGGTTTTGTTTCAGTAGGAGTTTTGCAGATTCATATTTCTCTTGCTAGAGGTTCGAAGGCCACTGAAGTCTTATTTGCCACATTGTAAAAAATTCAGGATGAAATTACAGTAAAAAATATCGGTACTCAGGCACTTTTACCGTAAAACCCATATTTGCTGGAACATGTCACAGAACAAAAATTCTGATATACTACATTTACAGTAATAATTTTTACAGTAATAATTATCGTAAAATCACTGAATCACTCGAATTGAATAAATATTTTTGTAAAAATTACGGAATAATATTTTACAATAAAAATGGATTTTACTAATGGTGTTTTCCCGGTACTTAACGTAATTTGATCCGAAATTTTTCACAGTAGAGGTAGTTTCAAAGTAAAAGATTCCCTCACGCGTATGGTTGGAAAGAGTGCTTTGTAGAACACAATGTAATCCCTGGTCTAAATTGTGGTACTGCAGAGCACACACGCGCTAATACTGTCTTTGCATTATTATCAAGAAGGAATTCCAAACCATTGAAAAGTTGCTGCAGCGGAAATGTTGCGACAGAGTATTAGGAGAGTTAGGACTCGTCAACAGAATTGAAATTGCATAAGAACACATCCCCGGAAGCTAATATACACTCCAACGATATTAACGACTCGTTTTTTCCCCTTTATTAGAGATTTTTCGTTATCTGTAGTCGATTGCACTTAAAACATAATTTCTTATTTCTTTAGAAATTTGTTTCCTAGCGAGCTAAACAAAATTCAATAGTCATGTTTTTTACTTATTTATTTAATAAAATGCTAATCAAAAGAGCGGATCGTTAAACACCGCTGTATTGGAAAATCTCTACCCGGAAATATCTTCGCATGTGGCATACTATGATCCTTTTCAGAAATGGAAGCACAAGAAGAAAAAATTCATAATAGGGAAAACACACTTTTCTATGCACTTTTTATCCTGGGTTATGTGCACTTACTCCCTTACAAGTTTGTCGCAATATTTATACGATCCTCTGTTGTATACAACTTTAACTTGTATATTTCAACAAAAAATAGCCTTAAAATGTCATGTAAAATAAATCTGTAGTTTGAAGGGAGAAATCTATTGCAGGTTTGAAATCTGCGATGTTTAAATATCCAAGATTCGTTTAAAAAAATTCCCTACAACAGAAAAAAATATATTCCCCCGTGTTATTTCTCACTGTTCCCTTTAAATATAGATGGACTAACCTGACAATTTCATAGCATAAGGCAAATAGGTCACGCCATTTCCGCAGAAGGAAGCGATCATATACAATGCAGCAAAATTCTTCGACAATCCCGTTCTTGGTTTCTGGAAGATAGTTGATCTTGCCTCTAGCTCAAGTGGGTCATTTTCATCGAAACTGCTGCCTGATCTCTCTTTACTCATGTTGTCTATGCCATACTCTTTCTGCAGCTCAAAAAGTTTTTCAACTCCACTTTTAGTTCTGAATAATGCCATGAAACGTTGTTCCGCACTTTCAGTGGAGTCAACAGAAAGAGAGGATAAGCTCTTACTCCTTGACATATTGTCTTTTCGTTCCACGTCGAATTTTGACATTTGGACCTCTTACATCTAGATTTTCAAACTAGCGACTGTAATGAAATGTATGAATTAGAAGTGAAATAAATATACTGTTTCAGTCTGTAACATAATTATTTATTATATTACTTAAATATATTTATGATAACATTAGAACAACACGATGCAACATTTTGATATGAAAGATTTTCGCGTCGTGTATTTCACAAGCTGTGCTCAAGGAAAAAACAGCTGCTTTACAATGGTGTAAGAGATTCATTTGTTTTTCATTAAGTGAATGTTTTTTACATGATCGTTGCAATTTTATAGCGCTAGAAATTAAATTTATCTTTGAATTCCATAAAGTTTTTAAAGAAACTGAAATTAAAACTTTTTTTAAAAAAATGACATAAGTTGTTAAAGAAAATAATTATATTCCGCTTACATATTGGCATTCGCTCAACATAATGTTATTAAATGAGGAAACAAATAATTCGTTAAAAATTAATTTCACTATCAAAATTCTCAAAAATGTTTAGTTTAAGCTGCGATTTAATTTATAAAAAAACAACGAATGACAAGAAATAATTGTGAACAAAAAGACCGTTTTGCACAAATTTTATTAGACTTTTGACAAGCTTTCTTCTTCTATATCAGATCATTATGCGGCTATTCACTTTATACATGCGTTTTTGTGGTACTAATCTGGAGAATAGAAAACCCCATTGCATATACACTGAGTTCATGTTTCACTTTTTACACACCATATACAGATACTGACTGCTTATAATGATCTACAGTATCAGTATATGTACACTGAGAAAGAAAATATGATCAAAACTACCAGAATTTGGTAAAATTTACGGTGTTTCTTGCTCTATGAGAGCACCAAAAAGAGGTAATGATTTTGATAAAATTTACCTTTAAATAAATATGTGACATAGTTTAGTAAATCTGTCAATTTTTCATGATTTCTAAGAGCATGGCATATAAAAACAATTTTCGTACATTTTTGAAACCCATTATATAAATTTAGCTTTCTGTTTTATATTTTTTACTATATGTGTCGTAATAAGAACTGTAATTTTGAAAACCAAAATTTCCGGTAAATTATTACTATATGAAAATAAAAATTATCAAATGAATGATTTAAATACCGTAAATTTCGGTTTAATTAACCAGAAGTGGGTTTTTTATGACCAGAAATGACATTATAATACTGTACGGCAATTTTACCAGAATTTGTTTCTCTGTATACTACTGCATTTTGGGAAGTAGTTAAAAAATAATCTACAACCTAGATTCTAACTGTTGATTTGATTATAAATAATTTATTGTTAATTGAGATAGTAAATTCATTTATTGAAGAGTAAGTAATTAATTTATTTAGGGGTCACAAAATTTTTTGTGGGTACTGCTTTAATAGGTATTTAATAGGCTGGGCACAAGCGGGAAGTAACCAAAAAAGTAGACCTCCGTCAATATTTTTTAAATTTTTATTTTTTGTTTTATTTATTTTTTAAACGTATCAAAAAGCCTTTATATTTAAATATATTTCAACATCGAAAAATTTTTTTTTAGTTTTCTCTTCGTCATCACCGAATAAACTCACGAAAATACGATTCAAGTGAATTAAAGTTGGACAGCTTTTTTATGGCCCTAAAATGAAGTAGAACCATTTCTGTTGTATTGACCAGTGCAATAAGTTGTTTAGTTCTGCGTAGTGTTTATGATAAAATTGGTGTTTCTTGCTCTTTATATTCCTTGACGAAAATGGCTTGTAAAGGTAAAAATTGGCTGAAGGCTTAATACAGTGTAAAGAGTGCTTTTGACTCATTCATTGCATCGAAATACCGGTAAATAAAAAAATAATTTATTTACTAAAAAGCAAAATTAATAGAGAAATAGAGCTAAATATTTAAAAACAAGTAAAAAGAACCACCAAACTATTATTAACGCCAATGATGCTTGATTAATTTTGATCAGCAGAAATTTCATAGAATGATATTGACTGTTTTGTATTTTCATTTACAACTTAAATTATTTAAAAACACTACTTAATTCTTTTTTTAAAAATGAAATTTAATGTTAAAAATAAATAATTATTATTAATATTACTCATATTAAAAACAAAAGCATTTAACGCAAAATCTAATTTATCAAGTATCAAATAACTTACTCTTGGACAATTAAAAATATAACTTGTTCAGAAAACATTTGATCAAATTTAATTATAGATTACATATTACTTGGAAGTCATTAACTTGGGTAATTTTCTTAATTTGTAAGTTATGTGAACAAAGCAAAACTAAACGTACAAATAAGCTGTATATAACATTATATTTGTGTTATTTACACTCAAATGATGCATCACCATTAAGAAATGCATCACCCACAAATTATTTAATTAATGGAATAGTCAATAATATTTTAAAAAACATTTTAAAGTGTGTTTCTATGTTTATTAACGTGTTTTAAAACATCAAAATTTCTGAAATTCTTTCTTTAGATGACGGGAAATCACTTATCTACAGGATTTAATGATTGAATATGTTGTAACAGAAATATATATAAATATGAAATTTACCTTTAAGTTTATTCAATAAATCTATGTGTCAAGACGATCGTATTTTAATGTACTTTTAAATATTTAATCTTAAATATGTTTAACTGAGGTTCCAATAAATCACAATATTTTGCTTTGTAATTAAACAATTTGATATGGGAATATATATTTTTTTCGCTTACTTATTACTCTCTTTTTCTCAAGTGAAAAAATGTATTTTTTGGATATTGCGAATTATTTATAAACCGCAGAGATGTCCAAGCCAGATGCTAAACTACATCCTTGAGTATAATAAATCAATTCATTGTTGTAATTTTGGGGTTGTGAATGGCAACTAGCTGTTTGCGATATTCCTGTAGGACGATACATTGCTGTTGGAGAATTCTTATTGGCCAGAAATCCACATAGTATCGTTTCTTAATTAAAAAAAGACGATCATATTTCTTTAGTTGTCATGAACCAAGAATTAACTAAATTTAAAAAGCTATTTTTTTACCAGAAAATATTTTTATTTCGTATTCAAGGGCATCTACTTTTATTTATAAATTAATAATATTCTCAACTATTATTACATTTATGAATTTTGATTTTTTTTTCCATATTAAATCTAAAACTGGAATTCTTTTATTATAAAAAAAGATTTAAAAAATTTTTTTATAATAAATTTTAATTTTAGGAAGTGATAGGGCAAAATTTTAGGAAGTGATAGTACACATCCAAGCAAACAATTTTTATTAAAGAATGCATGGTCGAAAACAAAACGCAAAACCGCTAAAGGGCGTGAAAGTTTATGCTCTTATATGAGGCAAAAACACACAAAGAACGATGAAGTTAAGTTATAAAAGCAAATTTAATGGCATGTGATTACAATAAGTGTTCAAAACAGTGGCCGGCAGCGGCTATGCATTCTTTGGTACAACGGCGGAGAAAAGATAGGCGAACATTCTGAAACACACCAGGCATAACACGAACTTTCCCTGCAGTGGCCGAAAGCTTGGCGACAAGTGACGCAGCGCAGTAACTCGCAACAGGAATGGAGCTTTCACGTTTGCATCAAATAACTTTCTAAAGGCGCCAGCACCTTTGCGTTTTGTTTTCGACCATGCATTCTTTGATAAAAATTGTTTGCTTGGGTGTGTACTATCACTTCCTAAAATTTTGCCCATCTTTTTAGAATCAACCTGTATAATTATTTCCATATATATAGTTATAATTTATTAAATTAAATAAATGTAAGGTTACACTCATAAACTTAAGGAATTCAAACTAATAAATACACAACTTGACATATGTTTTTTTTTTTAACTCGCGATCGCAACGTTTGAAAACGCCCTCTAACGGGTAGTATATTTTCAGGCTTTTATTTATTAAGTTTTCATTTAATTCTATGAGAAACATTGGCAGAGTAGGATGCCATTTTTTTAGCAGCCAATAAGAAGCGAAATTGTCTTAAAGAAGAGCAGAAGAACTTGACATAAGGGACCCAGATCGTTGATAAATCTTTCTGAAACAGAATGCCCCCAACAATTCAAGAATGAAGAACAATTTCGCAATAATATTTACCTTTCTATTATCAACAAACTTGCAACCGATAACTTTCAATTTCGTGATCGCATAATGTTACAGATATGTGTATTAGGTAAAATATATTTTGTTTGCTTCAATTTATTACAAATTAAAATGAAGTCAACATTGCTTTCTTTATTCCCATGATAAATTTGATTTCAGAACGTTCAGAACTGAAATAGTTATAGAATATTCTTCTTTATAGAATAGTATATATTTTTGTATCTATATAACTCGGAAAACAATAATAAAGAATCATCCGAATTACTTGAAATAGTATCATTTGTATTAGTATTCGCGATCGCAACACTCGATACGCCATCTAGCGGGAGACTGTAAATATCGTGCATTAGTTCCCACATAACCATTGGCAATGACGGACGCCATTTTCTTAGCATAAAAAAAGAAGCAAAATTTCCCTAAAGAAAAGGTAAAACTTCTTGAAAAAACTAATCAGAACATGCCAAACATTGAAGCAGAACACGCCAAGCATTTGAAGAACAACTTCTCAATATTTTTTACCTTTCTATTACCAACAACATAACATGATTTCATGATCACTTGCTGTTACAGATGTGTGTATTGCGGTAAAATAATTTTTCTGTCTTCAATTCATTACAAGTTAAAATGAAATCAACATTGCTTTCGTCATTCCAATGAATAAATGTGTTCCAATGAATTCCATACAGAACTGTTATAGTTTAGAATATTCTTCTTCTTCATAGAATAGTATATATTTCTGTATCTACATAATTCAGAAAACAACAATAAAGAATAATCCGAATTACTTGAAAAAGTATCTTTTGTGCTGATTATAAATAAATTTTTTATCGTTTTCTTGGAAAGTGTTTTTTAGTTTTGAAAGAATTTCAACTAGAATACTGTTCTGAACTAGAACAACTATTCTGTTTTTAAGCTACATATTAAAATTCATATCAAGATCTTACAATTATAAAATTTTGATGTGTGGTATGTTACCTAAAAGTAATGAAGGGATAAACTATGTATATATTATTTGAGAATAAAGTTTTCAAACAAAAAACATATCATTTGGGAATTCTCCGGACTTATAAATCAGGTAAGTGTTATGATTTTTATAATAAAAAATTAGCTTGTAAATAATTTTTTTTCTTACTTGATGATCGTTCTCTGCAAAATGGTTTTTTTACGTCTGATTAAATACTATAAGAATTAAAAAAAAAAGAAACAAAACGAAAGTTTTTATTGAAAAATGAGGAAATTTTAAATTCGTTTTTATCCTAAGAATTCTTTATTTTACGTTTTTTAGTTTATAATTTTTTGAAAAAAATTGTTGTCAAAATACTTTTTTTGAAAAATTAAATGGTATTAAATTATGTGTTTATGTATACTTCTTGCATATTCTAATATTTGAAGTAATATGATTCAGAAAAGTATGGAAGAAAAATTCGGTACTTACGTATTAACCACAGCTACAGATTTGGCAGATTTTTAAGTGCCGCCAATCTACACTTAAAATTTTTGGAAAAAATCTTAAAATGAAACACTTTGTTTAAAATCAAAGTATTCAATCGGATTTCGGTGGAAAATGGGCCGATATAGAGTTTAGCATAGATTCAAAACAAACTTTTCTCTCACCTGATTCTATAGCCATATGAACTCTAATAAATAAGATTCAAAATGAAATAACATTTCCAAAACGGACTTTTACTAAGATAAAGTTTCATGTTATGGACATTGGTACATTTTCCTTATATTTCACTCTATAAAATATTTCGCTCTTAAAAAAATAAAATTGCATCTTGTTTTGTTTTTGGCAAGTCCCAAAGACGCATTTTCGTAACACTAAAAATGGCGACAAAAAAAGAATAGTTCTTTTTTTGTTTTGTTTTTGTTTCGTAAGCATTCTTTATTTTACGTTAAAATTTAAATGAGCCTTTCATGTTATACCATTAAATTTAGTAAAACTATTTCTCAGGCATTAGGTTTGAACTTTTATAAGAATATACCTATTTTTTTCTCTTTATTTACAAATATTTTTCCGATGTGTTCTGGATGTTCCTTCTCTAAAAAAAAAAAAGGAAATACCATTTTGTTTTCGTTTGCATAAGAAAGAAAACAAACATTTTTCTTTTTTAAATTTAATCAGCCACAATAAGGATGGAACGTTACAATGCTACATTAAAGACGTCTCCAGTGTAACTGAATGACTGTTCATATGGAAATCGCAGGGATTCGGCACATACAACAACGCCCCCTATAGTTCGTTGCGATCGCGAATTATCTTGATCATTAGTAATTTTTATCGTTTTCTTGGTAAGTATTTTTTAATTTTGAATGAATAATTTCAACTAGAATTCAGCTATTCTGTTTTTAAGTTACATATTGAACTTCATATCGAGATCTTACAATTGTAAAATTTTGCTGTGCGGTAAGTCATCTAAAAGTTCATTCTCTATAAAGATTCATTTCTCTGTAATGATCCCGAGTAGATATTTTTTTTTTTTTTTTTTTTTTTTTTTTTTTTTAATTTCTAACTGTTCAATTAAAAAACATTGAAAATATTAAGGAAAAATTATTAACTGCTAATTTATTGTTTTTATAAGAATTATAATTTAAATCAGATAAAGGAATTTAAAGAAAAAACATGAGAATTATAACTTAATAAATCGTTTATTGAAGCATATTTATGAGTTATTGCAATAGAAAATACACCAAAAACAATTTAAAACGTTATTTCAATCATCATTGGCCTATTCTTTATCATTATCATTTATCAAAAGTTTTAGAATTTTGGATTCATCCGAGAGTTCATTTTTCACCAGCGCATCAACCAGTCTAACAACTGCTCCAATGTGTTCATTTTATCCAGTTCATCAACTGTCCCAATCTTATGACCATCCTTGCTCTCCTTATTTTCTACAACATGCGCATTATCAAGAGTTTCATCCTTAGGAGCATTTTTAAACGCTTTGTATTCTATTTCCGCCATCATTTGTTCTGCTAGAACTTCATTCCAATCTCTTAACATAAACTTCACGTCATTTTCCATATAAAACTCGTTAAGAGTTGCATCATCAGAAGTCATCTTTGACTCCTTATTTCCTTCATCACCTTCAACCATAGACTTATCATTACGAGTCTTAAACTCTTCCGTTTCGCTTTCAAATGTCATTTGTTCCTTAAGAACTTCGGACCAAGCTCTTATTTCAAAATAATTCTCGTCCGTACTCTCCCCCTTCTTAAAAACTTTTGCACTAAAATTGGAAATATATTTTAAACACGACCGTATGTACCGCAACATGTAGCAAATAACTGGGATTATTTTAGGAGAAATTTGTGACTCTTAAAGTAAAACCTTCAAAAAAAAATTTTCGTAAAAAGAATCCCTTCATAAAATATTTTACTGTAAATGATAACCAGCCACGAAAAATATTATTATAAAAACGAAGCCTTCACAAAACATTTTACCGTTAAAACAAACACTTAATAGTAAAAACGAGACCTTAATATTAAATTTTATCATAAATATGGACCCTAAAACTTTTCTTATAGTAAACGGAGTCAATGATTTCTTTAGTCTGTATTTTTAAAATTAAATTTTTTAGATATAGGTGGTTTTTGTGCTTTTCGATGAAAATAGGAACTTATTGTCACATATTTAGAAAAACAGGGCCGTGGCCGAATGAACCAATTTTCTCAGTTCTATAACAGATTCATAGCATTAGTATATATTTCACTAAAGAGATTTTGTTTCTTCAACATTTTCACCATAAAGGAACTTTTGTAAAGAGTCTGATATATCCTTATAACCTCAAATAATTTAATCGTTTTCACCTTTACAAATATCATCGCCAAAAACTAAATACTCCACAAATCTTTTTCTAATGGGCCTTTAGAACTGCTTATTTTAGTAAAATTAAAAAGCTTTTGAATTATGTTAATAGATTAGATGATTATAAAGTTGTGTTCAAAATAAACTATAATACGTTGATAGCATGCAGTAATTGAAAATTTGACAATTATGTAAAAAATGCTCTTGATTTTCAATTAGGACTTATTTAAATATCCCTCTGTAATAAATTTTAAATCATAACTACTAAATATAAAAGAAATGCCAAGCAACATTGCGCTCTCTAACATTTAACAATTTAGCCTAGTTGAACTGACTTATAACAGTCGAGAGAAAAAGTGTTCAAAAATGGGCGCCCATATTCAAGACTTGACAGAGGACATTGATCTTTAAAACAATTGAATTGCGGAGAGTAAATTTTTACGATATATATATATATATATATATATATATATATATATATATATATATATACATAAATCATATATATATATATATATATATATATATATATATATACATAAGTCATATATATATATAAAAAATCAACTTAAACCTTTTTAATAGAAAAGAATTAGAAATCTGAATTTTTGAGTGCAGTGTTTTTTTCTTCTTTGATTTAAAAAGAAAAGTCCTTGTAAGAATTTAAAATAAGTTGCTAAATTATTGTAACCATTGCAAATATTTTACCAACAACTGATACTTACAGCTTTTCTCGCAAAAATCGCACCACTTTCGCCATTTTTCTAATTATAGCTTAAGCAATCGTAAAAAAAGAACCTCACAGATCGCATATAAACTTTAGAAATGAGAATTTCTCGGTTTAACAATGTTTTGTTATACTGTAACAATTAGAGTGTTCTTTTAATTTATACCATTGTTTGAATGAGACTATTTCAACAATGATATTTTACCAAAATCACTTTAAAACGAACAATGTCACAGTACATTATTTAAATTAACAACCCTGTTTAAAATTGAACGGATTTATGCACGTTGAAATCAGCAATACTGAGTTTAGGCGCACACAAAAATGTGTAAAATGTGACATTGACAACGATAAACGATGATATAGATTCCAACTCAGATAGTAGAAATATAATTTTTGTTTCTATTTAAAGGCGAGATATTTCTTTCATGGAAGGAATCCTTGCAAATCAAATCAATTTTTTGAATAAAATAGTTTATTTTTTGGATAGTAATATGTAAAAAAATGCATATTTTGCTTTGATTGCTGAGACATATTATTAAAAATTTTAATTTGGGCAAAAAAATTTGCAATGAATCACAGAAGTTTTGAAGTATGCATAACAACAAATGCAACGGGAAAAAAATTATCAATTTCCAAACAATTTCCTTTAAGAGGTTATTAGCCTACTAATGACATTTTATTGTATTCTAGCAAATCGATATCCAAGTTTATACGTTGACAATACTAAATACAGATAGTACCTAAAGGACTATTCCTATTATACACAATCATATTAGAAGTTAATGGATGATGGTACTAAATGATATTTTAGTAAATTCTAGTAAAATAGGCTTTATTACAACATAAAATAAAAATTGAACCCTTTGAGTCATTTCCATTAGACACAGCTATATAAGAGGTTAATGGGTGAAGAATCTTAATGACATTTTAGTGAATTCTAGTAAATCGACATCTAAGTTTATACGTTGACAATAAAAAATAAAGATTAAACCTTGAGAATCATTCCTTTTATACTCAGCCATATTCGAAATTAATGGATAAAGGTTCTAAATGACATTTTAAAGAATTTTAGTAAATCGGCTTTCAAATTTATATGTTGATAAGATAAAATAAAGATGGTACTTTTATCATTCCTTATATGTACAATTACATTCAAAGTTAATAGAGAAAAATTCTATAGAATTCTTTTAAATCGGCTTTTAACTTTATACGTTGAAAATAGCTTCCAAGTTTCAAAAGTTATAAATTCTTTACATTTATTTGAAATGTTCTCGTCATGGCATTTGCACTCCTGGCAACTTAAGTTAATCATCAACTCTTTCTCGCCATATTCACTTAAAACTTTCTTCTTCGCCAAAAAATAATCAAAAACTATCACTTAGTACCTTCAACCACTGCGATCTTCGAAATTAGGTTATTTCTGGAGAAAAAATCTTACTTTTTTCAATAACATCACATGTGGAACCTTGTTTCACTAAGCTCTTTCCATATTTTAAGATACAGATGAAAAGAAATTAGTCCGCTTTCACAAAGTGAAAGCGGACTAATTTCTTTTCATCACAGTTTCCAAAAATACAGTTTATACATTACACAACTATAGCAGCAGGCATTTACTGAACAAGTATACAAAAAAATAATAGTTTCCTTAAGAAACAGACATTTACAGGTCATATGCTTTGCAATGAGATTATAAGTATAAAGAATGCTAATTTTTAACTGAGCCTTCCACCATTTTAATCAGAAAATTCTACTATAAAATGTAAAAATACAATTTAGTTAATGTAGTTTCTCATTGCCAATCAAGACTAAAACTTAACGGCATAAAATAATTAAAAATTATACATAAAAGGATGCTAACTTGTAATGATTCTTTCTGAGCCGCTGTTTCATAGGGATTGTAATTTCCGTAGTAATTTAAAAATTCAATATAAATTATTTTAATGTATCCAAAATAATATTTTTTGGAGAAATATAGTAACCTTCTAATTCAATTACAAGATGAATATGAATAAGTGTTTATTGAATTTTTAAAAAGCTTTAAATTCACAGTTTCCATAAAAAATAACGCTGTCCACACAAAAAATTGCAAGGGATTGTCACTGAAATGCAAAGATATGAAATTAAGAGAGTCATTCACAAATTGAAAGAGACATTAGGAAAAAAAAAATGTTTTTAGAAAACGGTAAAAATTTCTGTAATTTTCTCAATCTTTGCTTAAATCAACAGTCGGAACTAGAATCAGTAGCAATTGCGAAAAATCCTAATTAGTTGGCATTCTCGTACAAACAGTAAAAAGGTTTTATATTGCAGCATTTAATATTTGCTGTTTAATGAATTTACATTTAATATTATATATAAGCACATGATTTATTTCAATCACATGCAATACAATGAATCTTTACAATGAAAAGCTAAAAAAAAATGGAACTGTTAGATTATTTCCAACAGTTTCATTTCCACATTTTATGCACTTTATTAAACGATTTTTAAGTGCAAATAATGACAACTTAAATTGTTTTATAAGTTAAATAAAAGAATGATAATTTTTGTAAATTATTTATATTTATAAATTTATTTTATATTTAAAATTAAATCGAAGTTTTAATGATCGAATCATTTGTACATCATTTTTTGGCATTTTAGACCTTGAATTACTACTACAATGAGTCATTTTTAAAGAAATGGTTCAAATTATTAAACAAATTTTTTTTATTTAAACCTAAGAACTTAACACTTTTAAATGCTGAACAAAAGCTTTAATTTATGTTTCATAATACAAAAGTTACGTTTTTTATTTAAAAATTAAAACTTTTAATTATTAAGATACGCTCTAACAATTTGCATGTCCAGGAAAAAAGATAGACATTTTTCTTATAAAAATATAATATGAGTTACCTTATTAAAATAAGTTTTGCGTAATAAATAAATATATTTTTTATAAATGCGTTAAATAATAATATTTACCTCATAAAATTAGCCCTAGCTGCGAAATACAATATGGACAATACAGACACCATTCTAACAATACAAACAGCAGGAAGAAAATTATGAAGCCAGATGTCCTCCCCTTTCTTCAATCCATTTGGGCTATGTATTTCAGCAAGATAGTGCGGGTGAACATGTTTCAAAGGCTCCTTAAGCCTTTATCAGTGCACAACAGGTTTAACAAATGAACTGCTTAATCCCCGTTTATATTGGTCGCCCTTGGAATAGGTTTGAAATGTCATCTGTCGGAAATTCACTCGTACCGCTGGTAGGGGGGGTACACCGTAAGATTGAACTTTAGCGCCAAGTTGAAGCCAAATGAAATGGAATGAAATGCTATTCCCCAAAATTACATTCAAATGTATGATGCAATCAATGCCTCGACGGTACAGGAACTCATCGCTCAGTATGGTGGGCACATACTGATTTCTTACGTTATTTTATTTATTTATTTATTTTTGTCTTGTAAATTTGATTGTTAACTGTCAGGCATAAGCGGAATAAATTTCATTTATTTCTGAAAATTCTTTCATTTTGTTATTGCAATAGTTACAACTTATATTCTTTAAGCCTGCTTAATAATCGGTGGTTTTATTTTAAATTTTTTTGTTTTTATTTTTTATTTTATTTATTTACTTTTAATCTAATCTTAACAAGCATGGTTTTTGACTTTTTAGAATTTATATCTTCATTTTAACTGTTTTTTAGTTAGTTTACCTTGTTTATTTTACAATATGATAAGGGCTGAAATAAGGTATAGAAAGTGAATTGCTTATTTGCTTTAGTTCTTGGTTTATTTTTCGACTTTTATTTTTAAGAAGATAAAATAAAGGGAAAAGATATTAATAAAAATATAAAACACTGAGAAAATTAAAAGAGAATTTTCGTGTAATTTAAAGCTACTATTACATTTCGAATAACTAGATTTTAGTTACTGAGCAGAATTGATATTTCTTACTATTATTCTTCGTTGCTTTCTGTGCTGTTTATTTCATCATTATGACTTTTTTTTTTTTTTGTTCTTGTCTGCAATCTTCAAGTTTTCAGTGAAAATTCCATGCATCATTTTATTTGCTCTTGGCCTATTGACAGATTGTTTGTCGTGATTTCAAAATTAAATGAAATTTCCTGAACGCCAAGAATCGGGTGGACAGGACTATTAATTAGAAGATTGCAGGTTCAGGTCCTGTCGCCGACGCCATTTTTTATTATCACTTTTTAGGCCAGGATAGCCTGGAAGGGCACTTGGCCCATGTCCAAGAATTCGTGGGTTCGATCCCTGCTTGCCGAAGTAAATGGTGACTGATGCACGTTAAATCTGTCGAATCGCAAAGTCTTTCATGTTCTCATAACAAATCAATACCTCTCGGGGTGCTGATCCTAGAGTTTCCTTGTCTTCTGGATTGGTTCAAAATTACAAGGTTACGGAGTTGAACATCAGTAGTCGTAAACCCAAAAGTGGGACGGCTATTCAACGGCGGATATAAAATAATATTAAAAAAGAGTCATGGAGGCTCAGGGAATTGAGCTTTCGTTTTCCAATGAGATTCGAATCCCAGCGATGGCTGGTCGTTACGAATTCCACACCCCGCTCACACCTACCACGGTGCTGACGTAAAATACGGATCATGGGTTAGAGTCCCCTTGCCGTTAGGCTAACTGGGTGAGGTTTTTGTGGTTTGCTTCTCAGTGTAACGCTAATACTGGTCAGTTCCATCAAAAATTCCTCAACGAAGTCGAATTTCTCACAATACTTGATCCAGGAGATCCCTTGTCTTCTGGAATAGGTTCAAAATTAGAAGGCTACAGAGTAGAACATCAGTAGTCGTAAGTCCTAAAATTGGGTCGGCTGTTCATCGATGATTATTAAAAAAATAATAATAAAATATTGAAATAGGGTAATAAATAGAAATTATCTAAGATCGCACTTTTAATTTCGCTTAGAAATGATCATAATTAAGCGAAAACTTTATTACAACAGTACTGTATACGTGAATTAGTTACGTTTTGCCTTACTATGCGTCACAAAAACATTAAACAATTAGTATGTCAAGGTCAAAAGAAATTTGTAAATGTGCTACTAATGGCGCTATTACTGTTCGATTTTAACAAAGTATAAATACTATTCGATTTCATTTCACTGTGGACTTAACAACTGTAACCAGATTATGCTACTATTAACTAATGTTTTAAACTGTAGTTTTTAAATTTAAATAAGTGTTAATTGTTAGTACATCTGTTAATTTTTAGAGCTAAATATGGAAGAGTAAGTAATTTATGTTACATACTTTATGTTTAATATCTTAATTTTTCATTTTAAATAACTATTAGTTTTCAACACTGCTGTTAATTATTAGAGCTAATTATGGAAGAGTAAGTAATTGTTTATGGATAATGCTTGTAACAAACTAAATTATTTAAATTATAATTTTTTAAATTTATATAACTTTTGATCTTTAATGTAACTGTTAATTATTAGAGTTAAATATGGATAATGTAAAAATTAAATGATTTAAATTACATTTTTTTTAAATTTAAATAGCTGTTAATTGCTGGCATAACTGTTCATTATTCATTGATATTAAATTTCATTTGATTTGTTGTATTATTTACGTTATCCATGAAAATATGTTTTTTTTTTCTTAACTTTAAGATATGGTTGCATAATTATAACTATAGACTTTTTGATTTTAATTTTAGTATTACTCCAGTGAAACTGGGTTATTATATAGCAGAACCAATGTTTGATGCTAATGAAATTTTGTGTCCTCTAATTTTCGTGCATGGTTTTGCGCATTCAAAAGAGGTGTGGGGTGATATTCCACAAATCGCAGCTGATGAAACTAAAAGAAAGGTAATTTTTTAGCAGTTTGAACAACATAACCGCCATTTTGAGTCTTTTGAGTCTTTTACATCCGGCAAGTTTTAACAAGATATAAGATAGTGTTAGGTGTCTATTATGATTTTGGTAGATGTCGAAAATGATTCGCCCTACGCTTTTCGATTTAAATCAGACAAAAAGAATAAACTATTTTTACTTTTTGACTCTACTTGAAAAAAATAGAAATTAAAATTTTTATTTCATTTTATTATTTTCTTTTTTTTTTAGTTTGTAGTTAACAAAAATGGACAAAATTTCAATAAAAGATTTTTAAAAATCTTTTTTTTTTTTTTTTTTTTTTTAGACCTTTAATAAAACAATTGAAACATTTACTAAGCAGAAGGCTCCAGTTGCAAATTGAGAACTTTAACTTGTCGGAATAAAAGGGTTAAAATTTCGATTAAAGAAAAATTTTCTATTTGTACTGAAACGATTGAAAATTATAGTAATCAGACGCTGAATGCCAGTAAAGATTAAAGAACTCAATAGTTTGTCGGACAGTAATTGGAATTTCGATTGACGATAAATTTTGCTTGTAACTCTTAGATACCGATAAAAATTTGTAGTACCTCTAACACACTCTTAGATACCGATAAAAATTTGTAGTACCTCTAACACACTCTTAGATACCGATAAAAATTTTTAGTACCTCTAACACACTCTTAGATACCGATAAAAAATTTTAGTACCTCTAACACACTCTTAGATACCGATAAAAAAATTTAGTACCTCTAACACACTCTTAGATACCGATAAAAATTTGTAGTATCTCTAAACACACATCTAAACATCGAGGTTTGAGCGCGTAAGTTCTTCCGAAAGTGGTCGGAATTTCGATTGACTGGAAATTGGTTTCGTCTTCGAAATTGTGACACATTTTTCTTGTATCGACCGAATGACGATTGAAAATTACATTGTTAACATGTGGCGTAACTACCACTACGATTATTAAACATCAATTCATTAGTACATAAGACATGCTAACTCGATTCAATCTTGAGGTACCTTTTGATAGATGAAGGTTGGCATTGGTCTTTCCCCACATTGGTGACCTGCGGACGTGATATGATCACGACTACTTCGATAAATAGTCCACATTGAACAGTTGACTTGCTATTCGTGTCTGCATCATCGTCCTCCCCGCGCTGTTACTTCTCAGTCTCATTTACACATATAAGGTTTCTGCACACACTCAACTGCTAATAGCAATACAGGAGAGATCACACACACAGCCATGATCTTAATACAGCTCTCATGGCTAAAGCTCAAAACCCGGTGACCTTAATCCAGCTCTCCCGGTCTTTCACAAATTCAGCAACTAATGACATCCGTTCATCGAATTCTATCCCTGATAAAATTCTGGTGGGAGAGTATTGTGGCGTAACTACCACTACGATTATTAAACATCAATTCACTAGTATATAAAACATGCTAACTTGATTCTATCTTGAGGTACCTTTTGATAGATGATGGTTGGCATTGTCTAATGGTCTTTCCCCACTAACAGGCATAGAGCTCCAGTAGATATTTAAGCGTTGTAAGTCACAAAAAAATCCAAATTTTGAGTACAAGATTCCATCCACGATTACAACGCTCTCTCCGCTTGTCAATATGTAACTTATATGGCCAACCTATTTTTATTGTATGTTTAAACTTACTACTAAATACTAAATTTTGAATTATTTTTTTCAGGCGTATGTAATTGATTTGAGAAATATGGGAGATAGTGGGTGGTCAAAAGATTTAAGCTCAGAAGCCATGGCAAAAGACCTATTTCATTTTATGAACTTAAAAAAAATCAACAAGGCAGGATTAATTGCACATAGTCTAGGAGGTGTTGTGTGTCAAACGTTTGTGATGGAATGGGTAAACTGTTTTAAGTTTCACAAAAATTCATTCTTGCTTGTTTACTAAAAATTACTATGTCATAAAATTCAGAATATACTGACGGTTTTAGAGATTTATAACAAAAAAAAAAAAAAAAAAAAAAAAAACAACAACAAAACTGTTAAGTTCGAGGAAGAAAAAAAAACTATTTCTTACGGCAAATTAACATGGAAGGGCATAAATTTTACCTTCCAAAATTCTTCTTTTAGTTCAAACATTTTTAGACAGATGAGAAAAGCAACAAGTAAATTTATAAATCAAAGATAAACAACTAAACATCATAATTTCTCAAAATCATTCAATAAATGAAAAAAAAATAAATAAATAATAACGAAAGAAAACTTTATAATATTTTTGAAATATTCGCCACGAGTTATAAACTAATGTCATTAACCAGATGATAAAACTTGCACACATCAATATAACACGTAAGAAATACCATAATTAAGTTTCTAGCGACATCTGTCGGAAAACTTTTCAACTAGTACTAAGAAAAGTGTATGGTCCGTCACATGCTGCAAGAACTGTTATTTTTTAACCCTAACTGTTTTTTGTTATAGTAAATTTTTGGAAACCATCCGTCTAATTTAAGGCATACGAGATTATATAATATTATTAAAACATTCCACGCGGGCAACTTCTGCAATAATTTTCTAAAAATCTAATTCTTCGGCTGTTATAGATTTAAAATGTAAAGAAGAAGCTAAATTGTATTTTTTTTTTTTTTTTTCATTGAGTTATTGTAGTACAGAAAACAGTTTCTGAATTATTTATATTAGCAGTTATAATAAAAGAGTTATATTTTCAAAAACAAACGGAAAATAAAATTGTTTTAATATCTCTTCAAAATAATAATAATAATTGCTATCACAGAAGGCTAATAAGAATTTTTATTTTTCCAAAAATGGAGAATTCTCCTTTCGCAAGGCGTGCACCAATTGTAACCTAAAATTTTTATTTCAAACCGAACTTTTTATAAATATATTTTGATGCACAACATAAAATTTTTAAGCCGCAAGTATATATAAAAAATTTGAAAAACATATTCGAACCACTTTATGTCAAAAGTCCTGGTGACGCAAAATTAAAGCATATGCTATCTTTCACCGGTTCATTGTTTTTGTGTTCTTTAGAAATGATTTTCGAATTTTCGATTAATTTATTGTTCAAAATTTTGTAAAATTTTTTAACTATTTATGTTTTGAGGTTCCTCTTGTTTGAGGAGTTTTCTTTACGGCTGCCTCGCCGTAACTCTTCTTTTTGAAATTGTATCGGTTTTCATGGGCTTTGGACAAATTCTGGTACTTTTCATTATCAAAATATGTTTGTTACCTTTTTTTTTTTTCAATGTTTTTTGTTTTTGTTTTGATGCCTCGTCTATTATGTTTGAACACTCAAACTCCTATTTTCTGAGTAACTACCATTGTTAATTTTAAGATTTCACTAAATTCTTTGAGGGCTTCTGGTGTTGCCATGAATCGCCACCAAGCCTACCTTTATGAATCCTCTTTTTTTTCTGAGAGGTTACGTGCGTGTAGAGCAGTGATTCTCAACCACTGTGCCGCGGCACTTTTGTGTGCCGCCAAATTCTTAAAGTGTGCCGCTAAATTTTAGAAATGTATAAAGTAAAAATTATAATGTTTTTTTTATTACGAGTAAAGTTTAAATTAAAGAAGAGTACTAATATATATTTGATAGTATATTTGAATATTGTAACGAAGATTTTTCACAGTCACCGCTTCGTTACATATTTCTCAGTGTCTCGCTTTTGGCCACAGATATTACGGGAAAAGCTCAATTAATTGCATTCGTTCGGTTTATTCACGAAACTGATATAATTAATAAATTTTTATGTTGTCGTGATTTACCTAATTTTACAACTGGCAAACATATTTTTGATGCAATTATTTTGATGCAATTATATTTAGAAGAAATTAAAGTTTCGTGGAATTCATGTATATTGGCATTTGCACAGGTAGTGCTCCAGCTATGACTGGACATCTAAAAGGATTTGTAGCACATGTTAAAGAACTGAATGGGGTTACGCATTGTTTTTGCATCGAGAAGCACTTGTTACAAAATATTTGCCATCAGAATTGAAAATAGTTCTGGAACAATGTGTTAAAATGGTTAATTATACAAAATCAAGACCATTAAAAAGTCGCTTATTTAGTAATTTATACCAAGCTATGGAAGCTAAGTTCGAATCCTTGTTACTACATACGGAAGTATGGTGGTTGTCCAGAGGAAAAGTTTTATCTCATGTACTAGAATTAAAGACGAAATGAAAATGTTTTTTGAACAAAATAAAAATTATGATTTTGTTCATTTGTTGGAAGATAATATGGTGTGCTAAACTAGCTTACTTATCAGACATTTTTGTTATTTTTAATAACATAAATTCAAGTATGCAAGGGCCGAAAGAAAATGTATTAAACTCAACAGATAAACTGGTGGGATTCCAAAAACAAATAACTTTATGTAAGAATAAAGCTCAGGAAGGATATTTGGAAAAGTTTGAGTCAGTCCCAAAAGATTTTAATAAAACTATTCATAAAATTGTTATTGACCATTTGACAACATTAGAGGAGAGAATTATTCATTATTTCCCAAATTTAGATATAAAAAAATTTGATTGGGTTCGTAATCCATTTGTGATAACGAATACTTCTGTATTTGAATTAACTTTGAATGAAGAGGAAGAACTAATTTCGCTTTCTAACAATCGAGATTTAGTTTTAAAATATTCGGAAGAATCAATTAATTCATTTTTGATTAACATTAGATGCGATTATCCCATGATAGCTAAAAAAACTTTAAAAATATTATTACAATTTTCTACATATTATTTGTGTGAATTCGGATTTTCAATATTAACCAACATAAAAACGAAAGAAAAAAAAACTGTTAAATGTAGAAGGCGATTTGAGAGTAGATTTGTCATTTTTACGACCCAATATAAATGAAATTATCAAAAAACATCAAGCTGAAATGTCTCATCAAAAATATTCTTATTATTCATTTGTAATTAATCCCTTTATAAACGTTGTTTTGTTTGTTTACATATGATATTATTTTATTTTACATTCCGATATATTATCAAGAACTATTTTACACAGTGTATTATAGGTAAGTAAACAACTTTTAAACTTATTTTTTTCTTTGTGTGCCGCCAAATTTTGAAATCGTTAAAAGTGTGCCGCGACAAATAAAAGGTTGAGAATCACTGGCTTAAGGTATTTAGTAATTACCCCGCCACTTTACATATAAAATAATTTTTAAAGTTCTTATCTAAATTTAAGTCTAAAAAGTAATCAGTTTGATTGACATAATCGGACCAATAGACGACATGCCTTTTTGTTGTAGTTGTTGCTTATATTCGAATTATTCTTCATTTTTTGCTGTATTTTTTGTAAAGGTTTTTCACATTTTATAAAGTTTTTAAATTAATATTTTTATATTATACTCTTACATTATATTTTTATATTACATATTTATATTATATATTTACATTATACTATTAATTAAAAAAAAAAAAAAAAAACAGCAACTGCTATTAATCACAATAAAAAATACTATTTGCGTGGTTCATACAGAATAATTTAAAACATCTGTAAATTCTTTACCAGAACTATTTTAACTATTTTAATTGTCTCTTATTTAACATTCTCCAGAGCAGCTATAGTTTATTATCATTGATTAATTTTATTACAAAAAAGATTTTATCCTTTCAATCAAAATTTTAATAAAGGTTTCATACAATGTTTTGGTAAGTTAAAATTGAATGAAATTTAATATCTAATATCCATACAATTCTTACGAAAAAACATGAACGACTATCCTGTCAATTATAATTTAACTTTAAAAAAAAATGACTATTACATTTAATGGAATGTCCCAAATGCAACCAAATAACTTTTTCAATTTTGATTTTCATTTTAACCCTTTATATCTCAACATCTCTGATTTTAATAAAAATTACTCATACATTAGAATACATCATTCTAAGCATGTAAAAAATAATTAAAAAATTTTACAACATAAAATAAAAAAAAATTATCGGAAAAAAATTGATTGTTGCATTTCTGCAACATTATGCAAAATGACAAGAAAGTGCTTGTTGCATTCCTGCAACATTGTGAAAAATGGCACTAAGATTGAAAGATTCAAAAAATTTAATTCAAATGAAAATTTTTAAAACAGTTTGTGTAAATCCTTTACATTTTGGGTATTTGCATCTGATTCTTTTGTTAGCCCAATTAGGCCAGGGCCCAATTTCATCTTGACGCACTGGTTTTGGCCGACAATCGCCAAAATCGTCCTTCAAAATTTGTTGGGGCAAAGACATAGGCTTTTTGTGTATGTTGCAGATATACAACAAGGTGATATAAAGGGTTAATAAAAATTTAAAATCTGTTTCTTTTTTAGCCAGATAGAGTTGAATTCTTAATTGTAGAAGATCTGTTTCAAAGCAAAACCAACTCATTGACTTTTGTGGCTGAAATGGGTTTATCTTTCTATCGACACTGGGTTGAAGCTGTTCGAAGTATACCACCATACATGAATAAAACTGATGCTATAAAATATGCAGTGGATCACCTTTATTATCAGCTTCTACCTGAAAAGCTTGTAAAATATTTTCTTTTTCCCCTATATTCCTATACTGCATATTTTCCTAATAATATACGCTTTAATTTTATTTTTATTTCACTAGAATAAGCATTTATAATCTTACTCTATTGTTAAATTGGTTTAAACTATATATTGGTTTAAACTTTTGATTTTATTTAACTGAGCATGCATGATTTTAATCTGCTGTTTAATGGAGTAGCACTCAATAGATTGCTTTAATTTTTTACTTTACTTGAATCAGCAGCCAGTATTATTTTAATATATACTGCTTACTAGAGTAAACTTGAATCAGTCAGTATGATCTTAATCTATTGTTGAGTAACACTTATAAACCTTTTATTTTACTTGAATTGGCCTGACTATGATCTGACTATATTGTTTACTTGAATAACACCTAATATATCGTTTTAAACATTTTATTTTACTTAAATAAGCATTCATCATCTTTATCTGCTGTTCATCTTGGCCACAACTAATATATTGCATTAAATTTTTTATTTTATTTGAAAAAGCATGTATGATCTCAATATATTCGTGAAAAACAATTTTATATTTTATAAAAGCCAGGCAATATTTATATTTATTACTTAATATCCTTATAATATACATACAAACCCAGAAATTTCAGTGCATATAAAATGCCACTTATCATTTTCCTTTCACTAAACTCTGCATAAGAATTGCAATTTATAAAAACTTATTAAATTTGCATAATATAATCTGTTTCCTCCTTCACTATCTGCATAAACTTATTGTCCCAAAACTAATTTGTTTAATTCTTCAATAAGTGTAGTAAAGTATAAAAAATAAGAGGTTTCCGTTAAAATTTAGTTAAGGGGATTTTCTTGTCTAAAAATTTCAAAAAACTAATGATTTTTTTTTTTCTTTTGCAATTTTGAAACCTTATACTATGAAGTACATGTCGACAAAACCGTTTTACCCGGAAACTATTTGATTTATGTAAAATACGCGATCATTGGATCGACCGTTCCGCGTCAGGTGCAGGAGGCAATGAGGCCTATATACGAAGACCTGCTAAATGGCAATTTGCATTAAAGATGTGTTAGCACAAACAGTCATAACAATAATGAATCACTAAATTCGCTTATTTGGACGTTTTCTCTAAAATACATCTATTTCAGTAAAAATATGGTTGAAATTGCCAATTAATTGGCAACGATGGTGATCTTTAACGAGGATTTCATGGGAATTGCCATGGTCATGGGTATATAGCAAAGATTTTTTTAAATTTTTTTTATATCCGTCGTTGAACAGCCGACCCAATGTTTGGGTTTACGACTACTAATGTTCAACTCCGTAGCCTTGTAATTTTGAGTCAATCCAGAAGACAAGGAAACTCCTGGATCAGTACCCCCAGAGGTATTGATTTGTTATGGGAACACAGAGGACTTTGTGACTCGAAAAATTTAACGTGCATCAGTTACCATTTACTACACGGGGAGTCTTCGGCCGGCTGGGATCGAACCCACGAACTCTTGGACATGGGCCCAGCACCCTACCGACCAGGCTATCCCGGCCTATGTAGCAAAGATAGCCAGTCTGTGTCCAGGGAGGTAGCAATGCACGCCAACGAAATGTATGATCAAGAGAAAGGCGTGCTGTATGGTCCGATGCGTTGTCGATCAATGGGAAGTTTAAAAATACCAAAGAGAAACGTAATAAAAACTATAAACGCAACAAAAAATCATGTTTCTTTCATTGGGCCTTTGTTTTTCAGAAAAACTACTCGATCGAATTTAATGGCACTCTGGAAATTTTTAAAGAATTGATGTGGTTTAAACCAACAAAATTCGAAAATTTTGATTTCCTTTTTTATTCCAAAATCGTTAATTCCCCCAAAAAATATAAATTTTTGCCATCTTTTTTTTTTTTTTTTAAATTGCCTCCATTTAGGGGGGGGGGAGATTTTTTTTTTCCTTAAATGGCTGATTTTTGTGGTTCTAACCATAGTTACACTAATAAGTAATCGTTAATTTTTGATCTCACCCGTTTCAGATTATACAGTATGGAGATCGAGCTACGCTTGTCCATCAGAGCACAGCGTATACTGCCACCTTCGCATTATTTTTATATGTTAATTTATAATTATTTCGGGCTGGAAAAAAAATTGAAATGTAGCTGAAAGGTGACGAATTAAAACTATGAAATCATTATATAACTTATCTTTTATAAGTACATAACTATCTTTTATAATTATCATTACAACTTAAGATGTTAAAAATGAGGCCTCTAGATCAGAAAAACCTCTTTAAATAATTATTACCGCGAGGGTTTTGAATATCTGTCATTAGCTCACTATTCTTGGTCAAATACAATAATTTGCAATAATCATTTATTTTTCAGAATTTAATCAGTGATAGAGAAAAGTTATGCCAAATTGATTATAATTTGAAACAGATGGATGATGGCACCTATGATTTAAAAGATAATATTGATCTATTTTTTAATTTACGTAGAGAACACTTGGAATATCCACCCATATCTGGTATTTACGACGGACCAATATATTTCATAATTTCTCCCAACTCTTGGTGTAGAGTGTAAGTATTGTACGTGAGTTCTAGAAATAACCATTTACAAAGCTAAAATAAATTGTTAACAATAATAGTCAAGAGCGACAAAATTATGCAGATATAAATCTCATGCAGTATAATTTTTAGAAATTTATTTCTAGTCTTATACAATTATAATCTAAAAAAAAAGAAAATAGAAAAATCATAAATCCAAATCCACAAAAAAAATCTCTAAAAGCTTTAAAAAATCGAATGAAGTTTAAAATTTATACATTAGTGCTTTTACAGAAAAGAAAGTAAAAGTACTTGCTTTAAAAATGAGTGATGAATTCAAACCCTCATGAAACAATGTTTTATAATAACAGAACAAATGGATATCGTAAAGAATAATTGAAAAAAGTTGTGTTAAAAAAGCTTTTCTTTCTTTCTTTTTTATTATTAATTTTAAAAAGTTTTCTCGAAATCTTTTTGCAAAATACTATTAGAGAACCTCAAAAGTAATTCTAAAAACAGCATTTTTAAATCAGTAATGAAGTAAATTGGAAAATTAAATCGCATTTAATCAATTAAAGCAGAAAAAAGCCATGAATAACATGATTTAATAAATAATAACAAAACATAATTTAAGGTCAAGAGATAAAAGGAAAAAATTAAAAACAAAATCAAGTTAATTACATCTTGAACTGCATCTGTTCGTTTCTGAGTTTCGTTTTCGAGCAGCTGAATTTCTGAGCCAAAATGAACTATGCTGGTTCTGAACTAAACTGTTCAAAGACATGCATCTCATATTTCATAGAAAGTTCTTCATTTATTATCTAAATGTTAACTATCATAAGAATGCTTCATTAGGCAGGAAATGAAAAACAATATTTTGTCATTATTATTATTAATCAGAGGGAAAAGATGGACAATAATTATGATCCTCTTCGCCATGAAATTGAAAAATCAGAATTACTGCATGTCTTTTGTAAAACACATATGTTGTTTTTTCAGTTGCAAGGCAATGAAGCTCTGAGAAATGAAAATCACGAAACATAAAGATTGTAATATATCGCAAATAAAGTTAGTTGATTAAATTTATTAACGGAAATCACAAATAAAACTTTGATCATGTTCCTCTGTTGGGCTAGAGGTTTCACATGCCCATTGTTTACAGTTGACTCCCTGTATCCAATCTTCCAGAACCTTTAACTTCGGCGTATTGTGAAATATAACTACCCATTCATGTACTACCGAAAAAGTTCTGGTCAAATCTGGCAGCGCCAGTTAACAGAAATAAAAGGGCTTAGCATATTTTAAAGCATTATTTAAAACCTATTTTAACAACCTATAACAATAGAAAACAGCAGATAAAAAGGTGTTGAACTCACATTTAATAATTCTTAAAGCAATGGAAAAAAAACAGAACTAAATTTGTGGACTAAAAATAAAAATTTGTCTTGTAGAATTTTTTAAAATTAAAAACAGAAAAATTTTGACAAACAAACAGCCGAATCTGCTTTTTATACGTCTCTATATGCCATGATGCCTGTCAGCAACTACTCTCATGTAATTTCTGATAAAAGACAGTAGAAGCTTAGAAGAAAACGGTTCTCGGTTTTATTCCCCTATTTTGTCCGACTTTCATTTATACGTATGCAATAATTATAATAATATTGAGTTAATTAATTTTAAATCACGATGGCTTAATATACGGCTGTTATTTATTAAAAGTTTTCGATAACGTATTATCTTTATTTTAGGTATGAGCATACAGATGAAATTCTCGAGACATTCCCTAAGGCTCAATTTTTCTACATTGAAGGCACAACACACAATATTCACATTGATGCTCCTGAAAAATTTATGAGTATTATGTTGAAATGTATTTTAAAACATCAGTGTATGGATTAATGTACTGTTGGTAAACTTAATGAAAATAAGCACGCCTAATAAAAAGATTGATTTCATCCATTTATTTGCTAATGTATTGAAAATATCGTTTTACAATTTTTATCTACACCGAAGAGCCATTACATTATGACCACCCTCCATCTATATCAATATATGGTGTGAGCAATGTTGTCATGGGGCACATTAGGACCCATAATCCTCATAGAACAGTCCCTGGCGTCTGTAAGCTACTTGAACAAGTTGCAGACCAGGTTCACCCATTCATGGCAAAAGTTTTTCCTGCGGGGGGTGGTGTTTACCAACAGGATAATGCACCATGTCATAAGGGTCGAATCGTCATGGATTGGTTCGAGGAACATTCCTGTGACTTTCAAGTCATGTCTTGGCCTCCAAATTCACCTGACCTTAATCCAATAGAGCATTTGTGGTCCTACTTGGAAAACCAAATTCGTGCTGTCACGCTACCCCCTCGCAATGTGAGGGAATTGCAGGACCAGTTGGTGAGCGCTTGGCACCAGATACCTCAGACTACCTATCAGCACCTTGTGGAATCAATACCACGGCGGGTGCTAGCAGTTTTGAGGGCTAAAGGTGGTCCTACATGTTATTAGCAGGGTGGTCATACTGTAGTGGCTCTTCGGTGTATAAATATTTGTTGCATAGAATTGAGCATAGGAGTTTTGCATTGGTAATTGCACGAAGCTGATGTTTTCTGTGCATAAAGCTGAAAAATTTGTAGAAATATGTTTAAGTAGTAAATGCCGGTATGCAGTTATTCAGGCATTCCGAAAAGACCTTATCTTATGATTATATTTATTGACCTTTGCAGTTGTGTTTTGTTTATACGATGAAAACAAAGGATTGAAAGTTAATTGAATATTGACTTGCCGCTACGAGAAGTTCTCCGATTCGTAGTTTTATCCCGAAATTTAAAAAAACTGGTAGAAAAATATTTCATTTCTAGATAGTTTTCAGAATGAGTAAAAGATCCGTGATTACAAAAACTTATTATTTGGATTAAAATATATACAGGACTATTTCTTGACTGGGAAATTATTTTCCACGGAAGATGACTCTTCCCTATAACAATCCAGAAATAAAGCGATTTTTCTACATGTTTTTCATTATTTTAATATTGCGCTTTATAGGTGTTTTTCTCAAGACGATGATGGAATGTCAATACGGCGGCAACTGATAAAATAGTCTTAAATAATGGTTTAATGATTTATTCTTTGGAATAAAAGTGCGAATTGCGTATGCAAAACTTTCAATCATCACAATTATAAATTAAAAATTACTTCTAGTTTGCAGGTGACTTAGTTGTGAATGAATTAGGAATTAAAAATGAATAAATAAATCTCGCCCTTAAACAGAGTTGAAAGCAACGAGAAAAAGTTAATTTTGGCAGCATTTATATTTCTAGGTTATGTATTGTCTTATAAAATAAATTACGACAAAATTCTTCCTTCTAATCATTAGTTAGCCTCCGATTTTAATATTAAGTACTGAAAGGACTATATTTTCTTTTTTTCACACTCGGTGTGGAGTAGAAAATTAAATTAAAAATTTTGTTAAAATAAAAATAAATCGAAGCGTAAAAAAACCTCATCCTGGTTTCAGGCCCAACAAAATCATTGTCTGATCCTGCTCAAATAATCGTATTGGCACATGAATCACTCAATGGTAAATGGGCTATTTTAAATGGTACTTTTACGACTGTATTACATATATGCATAACTAGTTGCAGAATTATTCTGTTAATTTCTTAGTTCTTATTTAAGTATGTTTCCTTATCTTTGTTTAAATCCATCTAACATTTTTTAGTTTTATGAAAATATTTATGATATTTTTGTGCACACTCTATATAACGTCCATTTCCATTGAAGCGATGGGAATCGTCGTATTGAACCTTAACTATGGTAAAAGAATCGCAACCTGTACAAGGTCGAAATTTTACTGAAATATGAATTATCAGAAAAGGGTATGTTGAAGCTGTTGATTTACTGCTTGTATATGGGAAATCCTCAATTAAATTTATGATTGCAATGTTTGAATATTCCCCTTTCTTCTTTTCTCCAATTAGCTCCAATTTAGGTAATAATATTACTTTATATACGATACGCTGGACGCACTTTGTCTACGAACACTAGAGCTGCACAATAAGCTATAGGTGACGGTCAAGCAAACATTCCTGAGGATCATCCAAAGACATTCATACCATCATAATTTTGATTCTCTGCAAAGGGAATGGCTCCCTGTATCCCGACAATCTGCTCTTGAAGTCGAGCACTTTACGATAAAACAGTTTAACGAGATACTTCGCAGGTTGATCAAAAAGGTTACCCATCAGCTCACTGACCACAGTCAGTGATACTTGATTTCGGTGAACTACTGGAAACAATTCCGTGTAATGTAACTTCTGGTCCTATTACTTATTTTTGAATATGCACATGCTTTGCAGTGAAGAGCCCTTGTCACTGTGAAAAATCGCATCGCATGTGAAAAAAATTGCTTATTTGACTTCGGAGATAGGAACGAGAACCTGATAGGCGAGTTTTTTATGGGCAATTATATTTCACCAATCAGATTCTCGTTCACATATCCGAAATCGCATATTTGATTTTTTTAAATTTTCTTTATCTTATCTATAGTGTGGCCGGTTCAAGAGTTAGTTGAAAGAGTGCCCAGTTTTATTGAACGTAAGCGCCACCTATAAAACATTTGAATCATGAATTGCCTTAGAATCAGCTTTCCAACTACACTACTGGAAGCAAACAGAAACGAACAACCAGAAGCTGACTAGATCAATTGAAGTCTTATAGAAAATAAACAAAAATACAATTCAAAATTTTCGTTTCTCGTTGTTTGTGAATTATTATAAATTCTGGGCGAAATATTTCGATTCCATTTTGAATTTCTGATATGACAGGAATTTCTTAAGAATATGGTTTCGATACAAAATAAGTGTAGGAATAGAAAAATTTTAATTTGTTTCTATGCATTGTGTTTTCATAATTTTAATGGTTATAATACTTAATTTTGTATTACATTACAATATTTTATCTTCATTATTTTTTTCTATCTAACGTTAAAATTCATGAGGGGGGATTATTGTAATACAAAAATCTCATTTAAAGTAAAATTTTAAATTACCATTACATAATGATATGCTTTTTCGTGGCCTAGCGCTATGTTAATTATTAATATATTAATAATAACATTGATGGTGCATTTAAAAGCGTTGCTTTAACATAATATAGAATATTAATAAAATATATAGTTCTAAAGAAAGGTTTTTTTTTGGCGCCGTCACTTTTCTCTTTCTGCATTAGGAATAGAAGTATATAATCTGTTTACTAATGCTTATTGTCCGGTTTGTTTAATGTTTTTTGTCCGTAAATGTTAATGTCTGGATTACTAAAGCATATAATATATGCTTTAGTAATCTTAGCATTTAACTATTAAACAGTAACTGTCTATGGAAACTATTTTAAAAAGGTAACATTTATCTATTAAATTTTCGTATTAGAGTGACTTAAAGAAAATACGGAAATCTTATCTATGTCACTTTTGCGCCTTTTACTAAAATAGAAATCTTTCTGTTGATTAAATTTTTTTTTTGTAACCTTAGCATTAAAATAATTAAATTCTATGTTTGCTATTAGAAACTGTTAGTTAAAATTATTAATGAATTTTTTTTATATGGAAATGTGGTTTTGTTCTTAAAATAATTAAAATTAGCATTAAAATAATTAAATTCTATGTTTGCTATTAGAAACTGTTAGTTAAAATTATTAATTAATTTTTTTATATGGAAATGTGGTTTTGTTCTTACTATGTTTTTAGTAAAAATTTCTTGAATGAAAAAAAGTTTTTGAAAGTACATGTACTTTTTTAATGTTTCAAGCTTAGAAACCAAAAATGTACATAGATTGTAAAGATATTGTAGTAAGATTTCTAATTAATTTACTACAGAGATATGTGTTTTTGTTTTTATTGTTTCTGAAAACGTTAGTAAAAAATTATAAGAACAACTCCTAAAATGAAATTTTTAATTGAAATAAGTCTTTAAACTATGTATCAGGAATTGAGTTTTGAAAACACAAAAATGTACATATATTGCAAAGAAATTGTAATAAAATTTCTAATTAATTTGCTAACATGGGCTTGTTGTTTTGTTTTTACTGTTTATGAAAATATTTGGTCAAAATTCTAAGAACAGCTTTTGAAAACAAATATTTAATGAAAACAAGCCTTAAAAAAAAAAGAAATCGTAAGTTTAGAGAACACAATATTTACATTGATTTTAAAAAATACTAATAAAATTTCTAATTCTTTTGCTAATATGGATCTATAGTTTTGTTTTTAAAAACATTAAGTAGAAATTGGAAGAAAAGCTTCTATAACTAAATTTTGAATGAAAAATATTTAAAAGTATATATAAGGAATTACGAGTTTAGAAAAAATAAAAACCTACATTGAATGTTAAGGCATCCTTTTTTTCCTTGATAATTTCTTGGTGGAAAGAAACTTGCCTGCCATTTGTTTTTAGAAAACATTAAATATTGATAAAAATTATTGATAATAATTTCTATAATTTAAAATTTTCTTATTTTATAGAACTTTCCATAAGACTAAAAATCAAGTCTGCATTTATGTAAGAAATTAGGCATGGAGCTTCAGAAGTTAAATCAGGAATCTCATACCATTGACTTTGAATCATCTAGTGATGAATCTCATGACAAAGTAAAAAAAAAAAAAAAAAAAATCTTATTGTTTTAAAAATTATTTTTACTCTCATTTTGTAATTTATACCTGTTATAAAAAATTTGCATTTTATTTAGTATAACTTTATTTTAAATTAATTCAAATTTTAAAACGTTTTGCACCTGAATAATAATTTAAAGTTATGAATTTTAATATATTTTAATCTTTATTTAATCTTATATTTTTTAATGTTTTTATAATTTAATAATTATAGAAAGACAAAGTTTAGTTATATCTTGTCTGATGTCTTGTGTTAAAACCAATTTCTTTCTTTTTTTAGAGGATAAAAAAAACTAATTTTTCTTAACCCATTAATAAGGTGGTACTCAACAGTTTTTTTTAAATTGATCACATTCATTTCTCTGCAATTTTTTTTCTGTATGAATGTATACAATGCCTGCCATTTATTAAAATTGCATTTGTTCTAGGAGAATTTGATTTTATAAAGCGGGTGATTTTTTAAACAGGCATATATACATTAAAAAAAAAAAAGGTTTCCAAGTTACTCTATTTGCAAATAGCTGTCATAAATTATTACATATTTACACACGGATCAAAAATAATATTGCTGACATTCGAGAACATGTAAAAATTAGGATTGGGCATATAAATATTTAATCTGTAATGCCTGAAAATATCTTTTAAGCAATCTTTTAAATTTTTTATTAAAAATAAAATTTCTAAGTAGTTAGTATTATATTATATTAATAATTCTAACCTCTGCTTCAAATTTTTGAAGAAATTAAATATGTTGTCAAAACAGGCAAGTATTTTTTTTTTTTTTTTTTTTTTTGTATGGAAAATTGGTTTATTGTTTCTTTAAATGTTTTCTTTTACTATTGTGACTTTCTGATAAACTATGAGAATTATTTTATAAGTTTCTTTAAATAAATAGTTATATTCATATGAGCAAATAAATATGTTTGCATCGCTATACATTCAAAAGAGATGCTTGAAAAAAGTACTTGATGTAAAAGGTTTATTGGGGCATGTATTTTGCAAACTGAAACAACTTGTTGGGGAAGTAGAAATTTTAAGATTTTTTTAAAATTTTTATTTTATTTGAATTATTTTTATTTACATTTGTTGACATCTTGATTAAACATGCGCTGGAATTTTTTAATTTGGTAATGGGCCTTAAAATATTAGCCTTCTGTTTTTTGATTAACAGAATTTACAACGCCAAATTCAACATCATTTGAAAGTTTATATATATATATATATATATATATATATATATATTTTCAATGCTACCTCAACTGTTAAGGATAAATTCAAGTGCATTTTAAATTTATCTTTTTCACTCAAATCTTGGTGTTAAGGCATATTGATAGCTAATAAATGTTGCTCAAAGGAATGGTAGCCTGAACCTTTATATATATAAATTATATATTAAAAAAAACTAAACTCATTGGCGCGGCAGCCCATAGAGGGCTAATGTCTACTGTGCCCATCTCAGTTTTCTCGACCATGGGCTCTGGGGTGCGGGAGCGGATGTTCCGGTCAGGTGGTCAGCCAAATGCGGAACCCCCAGTATTTAGTTTCGAAGCATGCTTGGTACTCATTTATCGACCCACTGAAGGGATGAAAGGCTGAGTCAACCTTGCCCGGCCCAAGGATTGAACCCGTTACCTGTGGCACGGGAGTGCGAAGTGCTACAACTCAGCCACCGGGCGTCACCTTTATATATAGCTTGTTAGTTTTAATAAAATAATTAACAAAATTGATTTATTTTAACTATATAGTTTATCTCCTTGAATATGTAAGGCATTCAATCCATTTAGTTTAATTATAATTGAATTCCTTTTAAACTGCACTGTGGCTGTTTTATTTTTTCTCAACTGTGAGGTGTAATAAATGGATGGTAATTACCTATCAACATTGAATGATGATGAACATCTTATAATTTTTCTTTATTGTGTAGCTTTCATTAGGATTCTTGTACATTCCTTCTCCTTATTTCATTTTTTATTTTTATTTATTTATTTTTATGCTCGATTCTTCAATTCCTCCAAGAAATGAAATTCAAACTTGAAGCTTTATTTCTTCCTCCATTGTGTGATTGACAGGAATTTGTTATCTATGAGTTATATATCTTTTAAAACTTGAGAAAACAAAAACTCTGAATACTTAGACAATAAAAATGCATAATTATTTTACATCTTAAACATAAAAACTCTGATATCTTGATTTTACTAAGCAACAGTAATGATATAATTAAAGAATGGTTTTAATATGTTTTGATATTGTATTGATTCATTGTAACATAATTTAATTTTAAAAAGCTATGTTTATTTTTGATCATCCCTGCATTATTATGTGAATTGTGCAATTTATCATTATTATTATTATTTTATACTTACACAATTACAGAATTATCTACTATTAGTATTATTGATAATATTATAATGGTATAATTATTGAAATGTATGATTTTATCTGATTTATGTATCTATATACTTATTTCAGTCATATTGAATTGCAAGTGTATCATCTATATAAAATAATGTACCCAGGTAATTTTAAATTTATCTTGAATTTTTATTTTAATTTTTAGATGCTGAAAAAGCCATCTAATGTTACTTTTGCTCCAGAAACATCATTCATAAATAGGATATCATCACGAGGTAAAGATTGATTGTAATTATCATTGTTAACAAATTCGAAAATATGTATATAGTAATTTTCGTAGATTTTATCTTCTTTTTTTAATTTCTTCTTATAGCAATCTGTTTTCTTTTTAATGCGTGATGACTTTTTATGTATGCTGATTGGAGCGTTGTTATTTTGTTTAATTACTACTACACCCTGGTATAGTCTGTGTTAGACCATTATTTCCCTAGATATTCTACTCCAAATCCATTTGTCTCGTATTTTTGCTATAATTTTTCTCGTATTTTTGCTATATACTGTTAATATTCTGTTGTCTTTTTTCTTGTATTTTGTTTGTTTCGAATAATAGTCGTTGTATACCTATTTCTAAATAATCAGTCATTTGACAGAGATAACTATTTATTGCTCTATAAGATTATCGGATCAGAAATTAAGATGCAATGCGTGTTCAACATATTGCTTTTGATAAGTTGCACATTTCTGCAAAGACTGTTGCATAGTTAGTTCAATCAGAATAACTGTGAATTCAAATTTTAAGAAAGTACTAAAATTTTAGATTGGCATTTTTGTGTAAGAAAAAGTGACAAAAACTAAATGTTTTGGTAAGTAGCTTATTTTATTTTGAGAGCTTTACTTCATTTCTAACTAACTGTTAATTTTTACCCAGAAAAATGTCGAAACAATCAAGATAGCACAAGTTCTTAGAAGAAATAATATTAATTATAAGAATTATAATTCTTATGTATTCTTATAATTATAACAATAATAGAAATAATAATAATTAGAGGAAATATGTTTGTGAAAATGTACAATGGAAACCATAATGTTTTTTTTTTTTTTTTTTTCCTGTAGTTTTTTTTTTTTTTTTTTTCCTGTAGTTTTTTTTTTTTTTTTTTGTGCAAATGTTTGTAATTTTTGAATTTTTTTAATCTTCTGTTTTTCAAAAGTGTGTGAACTTTTTGGGTTATAAATTTTTCAAAAAATAAATAAAAAATCTTGCCAAATTGTTGAAATAAATTATTTTTTTCAAGATTATATGTTAAAAAAATAACATTTTGAATAAGATATTTTATATTATAGACACTTTTCTTGTACACATCCTACACTTAATAAGAAAAAAGAAACAAAAACCTGGAAATTTTAAGATTTTTATCTGGAAAACCTGGAAAAATCAGGGAAATTTGAAATCTGATTTGAGTGGCCACCCTGATTATTAAAGTTGCATAATTGTGACTTGTAATAGTTACATAATTTTTGACTTGTAGTTCCTACAAGTCAAAGCCTACAGCCTGTTCTCCTGTTATTTATTTCCTATTTTGCATTTGCATACCTATGGTGTTTGCAATTGTCATTTTATTTATTTTCATTTTTTTCTTCCTATTACTTTGCAAACTTTAATGCACGCAATAATGACTTTTTTTGCTGTTTAATTTTGCTAATTAAAACACTAAATTAAAAAAATAATCTATCTTTATTTATTTTATACATCAAACATTTTATACTACATTTTTTAAAATTCACTTATAAAAAGAATATTTAAAATAATAAACATATTTTTTTTAAATTTCAGACTCTGATGATGACATTGAAGATATGACAGAAAACGATATAAAAACTGAAATTTGTAGTGTTTTGCCTAGTAATACGATTGGTCGTAAAAAATATAAAACTTTAAATAAAACAAAGGCTGCAAAAGCTTCAACATTTCCTCGAAAATCTGATATAAATGAACAGCATGATGTTGATAAGCCTCGGCCACGCTCATTTGTTTCAAAGAAGCCAAGTTTTCTCTCATCTCTAAATCTTCCATCTTTGCAAATATCACAATCACTTGATGGAGTAAGTTTATGCTTACACTACTAGGATAATTGAAACTGATAATTGATTAGAAAACTACGATAATTGATTTTGGATTGGACGCATTGTATTTACTGTTCAAAACTAGCCAACAAAGTATTTAAATTTCTACAAAATGTAATTTAGAATATAATTAACACACTGAAAAGAATTTATTGCAGAATAAAATTAAGTGTGCTTATAAATAGCTTGATTGAAATCTTAGATTTCATTAATTTTTAAATTTTATAAATTAATTTTGAAAATTTTAACTCTTTATAGATTTAGTGTATGTTATATATGTGAAGCTTTGTCCTTGAAGTTCATTATAGTTTGAATAATTAGCATAAAAGCATATATTTCTTTTTATTTTAAAGATGTAGAATTGGTAAATTTTTTTATTTTATTTTTTCATATTATAGTTTTTGCCATTTTCATAGCTGTTAGCGTTTTTCACATAAAACTACACTATTTAGATTTTAGAAAGTTTAAAATGAAAGGGTTTAAAACAATTATTGTTGATTCAATAGGTTTCATTAAATATCTTTTAGCATACCTAAATGAAATATCTACGAAATTTAGTTTCAAACAAAAGAGTTTTGGACCACTTACTAAATTTGAGACTTTTTATTTTACATATTATAGTTTTTGCCATTTTTTTTAACAGTTCATTCTGATAACAGCATTTTCAAATGAAATTTAGTTTTAAACAGTTTAAAAATGAAGGGTTTGATCCAACTATTATTTGTTTTATTAAAGACTTGGATAAATATTTGATAATAGTTTAATTAAATAAATTGTTAATTTTGTCATATAAAAATTCGCCATTATTGCTGATTTTTGACTATTTTCATATTGCGTAAATGAAACTTCTATAAAATTTATCTAAAAATAAGAGTTTTGGACTACTCACTGAATTATAAATACTACTGACTGGATTTTTTGAACTGCTATAGGTAGTTTTTGTCGATACAATCCCAAACTAACAAGCATTTTGGACACAATGCTGAAATCCATGGAGAATAAGATGCTTTTCTCAGTAGATTTTTGCATTATTCAGAAACTCTTTGCCCGTTTTAAAGTTCCTGAAATTATTTAAAACTATTTTTTTTTTTCTTCATGTAAGAAGGTAATTTTTTTTAAAAATAAATTACATTAAAAAAGTTATAAGATATCCCATATTATCTTTGGTAATATTTTCTGAAAGAGGATCCAAAACACAATTCGGTAATTCATGTAAGTTTTTTTGCTGAAAATGATACATAATGATGAATGATATCATTTAGTACATCGAAACAAACAAATAAAAAACTGTGTTGTGAAAGTATTTCAATTGCTTAAATTAATACTTTCACACTGTAGAATATTATTTCCCAATGAATACCTCAGTTAAATGTTTTTAAAATTTTTTTTTTATTAGTACCGATATGACATATGAAACAATATAGATATTTATTCCTCGGAAACCAAATATTCCATCATTAAAAATATCTCCGGCAATATAGGAAGTAAATTATGCTTTCTCGTAGAAAGCTTCTGATATTAATAAATTTTTTTCCTTTTTGAAATTAATGTTTAAAAATCAATTATGTCAGAAAAAGCCATGAGATATTAATCATCATCTTTAGTAGTGTTTTCTGTGAAGGGATGCAATACATAGCTTAATAATGCACTTAAGGGTTTAACTGTAAATAATACCAAACAATAATATAGTATTACTTGCACTACCAACAAATAAAAAACTGTTTTATGAAACGCATTACAGTTGTTTAATTTAAGATTGTGAAATATAATAAACGTGTAAATATATTGTTATTTAAGTTATATATACCTGTGTGAGATGTAAAAAAAATTTACTTATTCACATCTTGAAATAAATTAAAAACATCAAGAACACTAGGATATTTACTTTTACACAATAGAGGAAATTTTTAATGAAACAAACTGTAAAATTAAGGATCTAACATGTTTGAACCTCTGTGATAAGGGGTCCTCCATAAATTATGTTACACATTTTTGACCTCATTCTTTTTGTCATTACAAATTGTCACACTTCACTGTACACTCTACCCTTCTCTTGTCACATGTCATACTATGTTACATAAACATATACATACACACAGTTCAGAAATAAAGCCTTACGTTAAAAATCATATCTCAAATTTTAACTATATATTTTAATTACATTTGTGAGCATAACAATAATAATTATTATATGTGTATTTATTTTGATTTATTTAATTTGCTAATTTTAAATGTTTTTATCTTAACCAAAATGTGGGATGCCACACTTTGTTATCTCTTTCTCCCTTGTCACAAACCCCATCTCTTCTCCAAGCGTGATGTCATTTATGAACCATAACTAATTCATTCATACGCTTGAATTCTGTTTTTTTCTTTCTAAAATTGCTATAAGAAATTAACATAAAACTATGAATATAAGAAATATTATGAATTAGCTTTTTATGTATGAAGAGCTTCAGGCAATATATTAATACCACATTTTCCAATTACTCAGAATAGAATTAATACTGAAGAATAGTTTGATATAAAAGTAACGCCTTTAGAAAAATTGTGGCTTATTACTGCTTTGCACCAAGCCCTTCATATTTATTGTGAAATTTTGCTTATAAGTTCAAATTTCATTAATATAGTTAACAGTTTTGAAAGTTTATATCTTAGGTTTTAATCTTGGTAAAAGCTTTATTTATATAATGCTCTTAACTTGCACTTATCTATTCTTAACCTGTGCAACTATTTTGTGTTTGTGCTTACATTTCTTAAGTTCTAATTTTGTTAATATAGTTAACAGTTTTGAAAGTTTATATCTTAGGTTTTAATCTTGGTAACAGCTTTATTTATATAATGCTCTTAACTTGCACTTATCTATTCTTGAGCTGTGCAACTATTTTGTGTTTGTGCTTACATTTCTTAAGTTCAAATTTCATTAATATAGTTAACAGTTTTGAAAGTTTATATCTTAGGTTTTAATCTTGGTAAAAGCTTTATTTATATAATGCTCTTAACTTGCACATATCTATTCTTGACCTGTGCAACTATTTTGTGTTTTTGTAAATGCCTTGTGAAAAACCAACGCAAATTTATGAATCAAAAAATATTATGAATTGGTGTATTATATATTGATAATAAAATTTTACTTACATTTATTAAATTTAAATTTTCTTCCTTTGCTGGAAAACTTTGAAGAATCTGATCTCAGGTTCTTGGTAATAGTTGATTGGTTACTATACTGATACCTGCTTGCTTTTGACATATTTTTTACTTCTTGATCCTTGTTTTTCACAAAAGCTGTACTTGTGATAAAATCAATATAAAATTTTTAGCCTAAAAATATTAGTGCTTTATATATTTAATATGAAATTTTATTAATAATTGGTGAATTTAAATTTCATTATTTAGGTTGACAGTTTTGAAGAATTTGGTGCTGATCTTAATGATGAAGAAAAGAAAAAGGAATTACAAAACATAAGAAATTTTCCTATTCGAATGAGTGAGAAAAAGAAATACAGGTACTTTCATTGAGTTCATTTTTCTAAGCTCTTCAGTAACCTCAATTATTATAATTTTAATTTTTCTAAAATTTTGTGTAATTGAAAATGATTCTGCCAAAAATGATTTTAATTCAAAGCACTTCATATTAATTTAAGAACTTAAAAATGGAATTAACATAAAATAGATTAAATAAATAGGAAATTTTATTTATTTGTTTTAGAGATAGTTTTTGTGTGAGGATGATAAGTCTTAAATTCCACCTCTTTCATTGTTATTAAGTAGGAGACATTTCTATTTGCAGGACTCTTATCAGTACCTTTTTTATTTATTTGTTGCTTCTGTATTATCTTATCTTTGAACTGTCTCTTTCACTTTCGATTTATTAATGTTCTCATATCTCAATTGCTTAGTAACCTGTGTTTTTTTTTATTTAGTAATGCTTTTTAATCTGATGAGTTCTAGATATTGTCAGGTCTTTAAATTTATAAAATGATCTCTACTGATAAATATTGACTGAATCCTTTTTAAATATTCATCAGTTTTTTAAAAACTTTAGATAGAAGACATGAATAACTTTCATCAGGATCCTGATGAATATAAGGAAAATATTCATTTATTTCCTTAAAATAATCTATACAGATTAATATTGAGTAAAGATTTTCACCATATTCATCAGTTTCTAAAGTACTTGTGTCATAATGGATAGAAGGCATGTTAATAACTTTCATCAGGATCGGGATGAATATGGGGAAAACATTCATCCGTTTTCTTTGAGAGAAAATTCAAGATACCCTCCAAATTCATCCGATCAAAATTCAGTTGAACTTCAAGAATTTGAACGGAAAAGTAACCATTATGTTGCAAAAATGCAAAGTAGAGATAGAGCAGAAAGATTTGTGGAATTAAGGGCTGCAGATCTCTCTGAGCATTCAATTGGTTTAAATGAAACGAAAGCTAAAAAAGCTCAGCATGATGAAGTTGTTTCTCATCCCAAAAGGCATCAATCCCATCCGAGCTCCGAGTATCAAAATGAATATTCATTTAGCAAAAGAAGTTCTTCCAAAAAAGATCCAAACCTGTATTTGCAAGGTGTTGCTAAAGATGCTATTCAAACCGATTTGCATCGGAAAACACCATACACCGATAAAAATAAGAAACTGGAACCATATACAATTAGTGATAATTATATGGAATCGAATATTTCTGTAAGTAAGCTTTCAAAAAACAAATCAAAATATATTGAATCTGATTCACTTAACTATGAAATTAATACAGAAGGTAAGCAAGCAGCTAATCTGGCCAATGTTGCTGATTATCATAAACAGCGGGATTTTTCACAGAGTGGTATTAAGGTATCAAAAAATTATGAAGGTAATGAAAAAAAAATTTCAAAAGTTAGAGAAATTAAGCCATTTTATGCTGATGATGGAAACAGTGCTAAAGTGAATTATCAAGAACAAAGCTTAAATAGAAGGTTTATTCAACCAAATAATAATGAACATTTTGATGACTATGAGGACTCAAAATATAATGACAGAATGAGTGTAAGACAAGTGAGTTATGAAGAACAAAGCGTGAATAGGAGTTTTATTGAACCTAAAAAAAATGAACCCATTAAAGAACATTTTCATGACTATCAAAATTCAAAAGATGATAGAATTAATGCAAAACAAGTGAGTTATGAGGAACAAAATTTAAATAGGAAACGTGACTATCAGAACTCAAAATATGATGATATAATTAATACAAGACAAGCGAGTTATGAAGAACAAAATTTAAATAGGAGATTAGTTCAGCCTGGTCGAAATAAACAAGTTGGTGAGCATTCTTCTGACAATCAAAAGTTAAAATATAATGATAGAAATAGTAGAACACAAGTGAATTATAAAGAGCAAGATTTAAATATGAGGTTTGTTCGACCTGACAATAATCAACAAGTTGGTGGGTATTCACCTGATTATCATGACACAAATTATGATAGTAAAGATAGTGCAGGACAAGTCAATTATCAAGAACAAAGCTTAAACAAGAGGTTTATTCAATATTCTGATAAAAGAGAACAGTTTCTTGATTATCAAGGCTCTCAGCGTGATTCTCACAATAAAAAGTTTTCTGAAACATATGTTTCAAAAGATAAACAAAGCACAAAGTTCTCGCCTAATACAACAGAAAAGTATGAAAGGGAATACTTTGGACAATCCTCTGAGGTAACAAAATATAGCAAAGTTTTTATCGATAGATTAGAACCAGGATCTTTTAGAAACAAAATAATATATGCTGGAAATGTATCAAAAGAAACTGGTGCTAGATCAAAAGTAAAAACAATCAATAAGCAAGAGGATAATTGTGTACCTGAAAGTGGTGAAAATTTTAGACACTATAGTCACCACCAAAATGTTTTGAACGATGAACAGAAATCTATTCATATGAGGCCTGATAAACATTTTAGAGAATATCATTCAGGTGATGAATCTGCTCCACAATACCATACTGATGAATCTCAAAATGATCTAAATGTTAGAATTTCTCCAAGGAAGTGTTTTAATGATGAATCAAATAAAATTGAGAGCGATAGTATTTCTGAAAACGACACCTATTTAAAGTATGGGGATGGTCGTAGAAAGAAAGACAAAGTTATGACAATAAATGATGCTCGGATGTTTTCAAACACTTTAAGACTTAAAGGAAAGAAAAGAAATTTGATTCCTTCTTTTACGGAAGTGGAAGTTTTAAATGACAAACGAAGTTGCTGGTCAAAAAAGTGCTTTAGCACTTCACGTCATTCACATGTGGTCAGTAGCTATGAAAATCAAGAGGCTCTGGATAAAAAGTTTGAAATTTTGCCATTTTCATTTCTTAAATGCCTTTAGTATTTTTTTTTAAACTAGACTTGTACCAGTATAGATAGGTAGGGTTATATTTCAATGCTAGTTTCTTCTTGACTTTATGCGCTCTATATCTATTAGCATGTAATTTATATTGAGTGAACTGTCATTGCATGACGAACAATATCAAATAGTTTTTTTTTTTTTCCTTCTCAATATAGATATTTTAGAAATTTCTACAGTTGATAAAGTTTTTTAAAATGTTCTAGATAAAGTCATTAGCACCAATCAAAAATATCTAAATTGTAATACAACAGAAAAAATCAAAACTGTCCAAGCTTATTTTTTTATTATAAACTTTTATAAAATGTTAAAATTAAAAATTAGATGAATTTTTTTTTTTTAAATATCATATACTATTTCCATTTTTTTTCCAATGAGGAATGAGTACTTGACAGTTAATATTAATAAAAGCTATCAATGTAAACTGTTTGCATTTTAATTTAGTGTCGTTAGTTTTACTTTTATAAAAAATTCTAGTCACTTATGATGATTAAAACAAGAGCCATATATATTATATACAATCATCTTGCTTAAAATAGCTAAAGATCTATTATGGTAATAAAATTTAATGCATGCATAATAACTATCATGAATTATTCATAATTTCCAGACGTTTCAGTTACAGAAATACAAGATAGAAAGAACCTATAATTGAGACTAATCCTATGCTTCTAACCTTTTTACTTATATAAAGAAACTCTGGAAAAATTGCTTCCTATCTAATAGTTGGCATATTTGCTTACAATGATGACAAAAAAATTCTTTATGTCACTATATATATATTTTTTTTTTGAAGATACGATCAATTAAAGCTGTGTTAGAATTTTAAATGTTACATCAGTGTATATCTTGAGTTCTAAATAATTATGAATATTTTAATATTTTTAGGAATGCTATTTTGGATACAATACCCATTCATGATCGACAGGATAAATCTGTATGGTTGCAAGTAAATATCTTATTTCAAATATTTATATCTTATAGCACATAACCCTTATGATGAACTTTATAATTATCTGGTATCGATTTGGTAAAATGTTTGCTTTTTACTGGAACCATGCCTACTTTGGATAATCAAAAGATTATTTTTTAATTTATTTTCATCAATAAATTCTAAAAATTAAGATTCTTTTATAATAATCTTATAAATATTTAAGTTAAATAAATGTAAATTAAAGTTAAATAAATGCAAATTTAAGTTAAATAAATGTAAAATGGGTATTTAGATATTTTGTTTTAGAATTTACTTTGTTCCTGTTGTTCATGATTAACAACTTACTTTGCTTAATTGATTCTGCTATATTTCAGCATTATTTTTTTATTTTGAGTCTCAGAAATGATGATGCAGCATGTTTATAGAGCCAAAATTTCTTCCTATCTTTTAAAAAAATTTTTATTTCTGCTTACAAATATTTTTCCCCCAAATTATACTTGTGTTTACAATTAAATTTATCGAATTTATGTTTATGCATTTTTTTTAGGTTGTCTTGTTTCTTTTTTTATTATTATTATTGATATTCTCTTTCAAATTGTTATTCTCTTTTGGTTTTTGATGTTTTTAATACTGTTTGTCTATGGTAGGTACTTTTCCTGCCACAAAGTCTGCGGCAGTCTGGTGCTATGGAAACAAGAAGAGGGCATTTTAGGGTGGATAGCTTCGAGTAGACCGAAGAAAGAGGTCTCCTTTTCTCTCACCGAAACCAATCCTAAAGAGGGCCCCCGCACCCTTACTTGAAATAATCATACCTTGTTACCATAGTCACCGCCACAGCTCCAGACGAATGTCTGGAAGAGTACCTACCGTAGACAAACAGTATTTGTCTTGTAGTATAAGTTTTTATTTTTTTGTTTGTTTTTCCATTATGAATTAAAGTTGAAACAATCTTTTTTTTTTATTTGAAATATGAAAAATATTTATTTATCTTATTAATATTTTTTTTATTTTTTAGGTTAATGACATGTGGGCAAGTGTTCAGCAATCTACAACAAAGTTTGAATTATGGCATGCAACTTTAAAACGTATTGAAGGTAAATTTATGAAAATCATGTTCTTGAATGAAATTTGGTTTTAATTAAGTTTTTAGTAATTTTGTTTTACTGTGTAATAATATCTTCCTTTTAGCTTTAAGTATTCTATTAAGCATGCAGGAATTTTAAATATAAAAATTTTATAGTCATTGTAAGTTTTAATATTTGATTTACTTTAAGTGAATGACTTTAATATTAAAAATATTAAGCATAGAAGCTTAATTTATTATTGTACGTAAAAAGTACAAATGTTGAAAGTCATAGTAATCTATTATCTATCAAAATACTAATCTATTATATCATGGAAAAAAATTTCATTATTAGAGTTGCACAACAATTTTGCATAGATGGTTACAAAAACTTCAATGTTGGTTGTCAATAATATCATAATATAAATGTGAAAATACTAGACTTATTTGGATTTTTTTTTTGTGAGTGAAATAGATGACTTACACTTATATAGCTAAGTTCTTACTTCGGACAGCAATAAAAATAAATAAATAAAAATATTTAATTTAAAAAATGTTATAAAATATACTTACAAGATTACAAAGCAAATTATTAAGAAAAATGTGTAGATTTATAAAAAAAAAATTAAAATTTGTATCTACCCCAAAAGCTAAATTTACCTGTTGTTCTGAAAACAAAATTTGTTAGTATAGTTACTATCAGATTAATGTCATAGGTGTCTAATTCCTAATTTTTTTTATTTATCTTTTTTTTTTTAGTTGAGGGAAATTACATTTTACTGCAAGCAATGAAACCATTGCCACAAACAAATCTTAGAATGTGGTTCATTATTGGTTATTTGGGAAAGTTATGTACTAAATCAGTAATTCTTGTTACAGAACATGGTTGAAGATTGAAAAATATTTTTTTTCTTTAAAATTTTATTAATATTTAACTTAGTTTCGAGTTAAAATATTTCTGGGGCCATTTATGTCACATGGGCAATAGGTTACTTATCTCTGTTATTAAAATAATATTATTGTCTTTAAAATATTCTTTATAGTAGTAATTAATCTTAAAATAACAAAAAAATCTTATTTGAAATTAATTATTATATCTTTTTAATTAAATTCATTTTGATTTTGTACTGTCTAGTTCTATTACAAACTTTGCACCCTTTGCTGAGAAGCAATGAATATCTAAATTTTTAGGGGAAACAAAATTATTGATCATAAATTAACTATGACCTAAAATAATTCATGAAATTAGTTACTGTGTTGTAAAAAAAACAACCTTTTTTTCTAAAAAAAAAATAGGCTAAACGATTTTATTCCTTATTTTAACCCACTGACGGTTCTGCACGTAAAAAGACCCATTTTAACCAGCAGTCTTCTCTACATAGCAAAACCGGTTTTTCCATGTTAATTGATAGGGGAACTGTGTATAGGGGTGAAACATTCTCCCAATTTTGCTCATTTCCTTAACCGCCAGTGGGTTAAAATTTAACTTCTAATTTTATTATATATATTTAGTTTAATTAAGTTTTAAAAACAAAATTTTCTGACCAATTCCAACTTTGTTTTAGCCAGCTTATAAAAATGAGGTAAATGTAAGTATATTTGTATTTAAATAATTAATTTTTATGTTAATTGTCATATTGCATAAAAGATTTAATTTTTTGTCCTCATTAAACTGGACTAAACAGTTGATTACCTTTTTCAGGTTTACATGGAACTGGAGTTGTCTCCTATTTCGTGTTTTTGAGGTGGCTTATTTTGTTGAACCTCATTCTCTTCATTACTTTCTTGGTTTTCATCACTTTGCCTCATTCAATATTTTCAAGAGTTCCTCTCAAGAAAATTAATTATGCTCCTAATAACACCTTCTTCTTAGAAAAATATAATCAATATCCTGATCCAAGAAGCACTCCCAAACCATTAGTTAGTATTTTGAATCATTATATCTTGTTTTGTTTAAAGTTTTAAACCAATCTTCTCATTTTAAAAAATGCTAATTTTTAACTATACTATAATTTAGAGGTTGGTTAAATTTTAGTTTACCAAAAAGTAAAAATAAAGAAATTAAATTTGTGAAAATGCCGGCAGTAATATAGATTCTGTAAAATGGTGTTGTTCTATGCCCATCTTGATAATATAAAAAATAAAAATAAAATTACCGACTTCACACAATAATGACAGTTATTATTTTTAAATTGAAGAACTACTCTAATCATACTATATTATGAAACTATAAATCATTATTTATTTCTTTTAAAAAAAGTTTATTGTTTGTATCTGTTTTTTTCCCCTTCAAAGTCGATAATATTAGTCATATATTATTAGGTTTATGGCTGTGTAACTAAATTTTGAATAATTATTCTTATCAATTAGAAATGTAACTAGTTTTTATTGTTATACTGTTAAAAGCTTAATTAAAGAACTGATAAACTGACATTTTAGGGAATTTGCAAAAATCTGTTTTAAAATGTGTATAATTATAAAGAATCAATTTAGGAAACATTTTATTATTGAAAACTATCATATTTAAAAACTTGTTAGAATAAATTAGTGTTCTATACTATTGCCAAATATAGCTTATTCGTAAATCTGTTCCTCCTTTAAGTTTTTACAACTTATTTTGTCATTTTAAAGCAAAGATTTTTTTATCTTTCAAATTATTTTGTTTTGTATGTATGTATTTACTAGATTTTCCAGTTTTTTTTTTTTTTTTTTTTTTTTTTTTAACATGATCTTTTTGTAGATATGTAGATTTGCTTTATAAAAAGTAGTTCATATATAAATTTAATTCTGTTGTGAGTTTACCTATCAGGCTAGAAATTAATTATATCTTAGTAGTATTTAATAAAATAAAGTGTGTTGGTATTTGGCAGGAGATGTAAGGAATTAAATACTATTTCTATATGTTATTACTTACCTCTCAATCTGGAAATCAATCTATTCATGTTGCATTAAATAAAATATACAGTTAATAAATATAAATATAAGCAATTAAATACTATTTTTATAAATTGTGAATTTGCCAATCAGGCTTGAAATCAATTAACTCGCTGCATTAAATAAAGTATTCAAATGTGTTTCCTATTCGCCAAGGAAAATATAAATGTAAGCAATTCAATACTATTTGTAAATTTGTCTGTCAAGCTGGAAATCAATTAATTCTTTGTATCTTTAAGTAAAATGTACAAGTGTATTTGTTATTTGTCAACATAAATGTAAGCAATTTGATACTGTTTCTATAGTTTTTGAATTCGACTATCTGACTTGAAATTTAGTTAACTCTTTGTTTCATTAAATAAAATATATGAGTTTGTTTGCTATTTGTCAAGAAAAATAAAAAATTTAAGCAATTAACTGTTTCTATACGTTGTGAATTTGCCTATCCTGCTTGAAATCAAATGACTCGTTGTAACTTTAAATAAAATATACAATTGTGTTTGCTATTTCTTAAGAAAAGTAATATATTTAAGCAAATGAACTTAGTTTCTAATACTTTTTGTCCTGATGCATCTTTTAATCTGGATACCTTAATAAGTTAAGTTGTTATATTGTTTCTTTTTAGAAAAGAACTGATCGTCTACCTTTTGACTTTAAAAATAAAGAGTTAGTATCTGATTTAGGGTCACTTTTGAATCGTTATTTGACTAATGATACTATTGAAAATATAAACTATGACCAGAGAAACTACACTGATGAACAAAGGCGTAAATTATCTGAAATGTGTGAAAGTCGATACAAGAAGGAAGAGCTATCTAAGTCAACTGATGTACTTAGCGGAGCACAAGATTTACTTCAAGGAACTGTAAGTACAGTTTTGTTTATTTGCATCTCTAAATATACAAATACAGTAAGTTTAGTTTTTTGGTATACTAATAAAATTTGTTTCAAAATAGTGTAAAAGTTCGTTATACGACAATTAACAATAGCATGAGAAATTGATATTATCGTGATCTTATTGTTATAAGCGAATGCACAAATTTAATGTTAACAGTGCAATAAGAAAGATTAAATGTTGAACTTGACAGATTTATGCTATTTTCCTTTTATTTTGATTAAAAACAGATCATAAATAGACTGTTTTGGCCTACATATTGTAGATTGAACTAAAAGCTTTTGCAAGATGCAAGAAAAAAGGAAATAATGTGCATTGGATTTTAGCGTCATCAAAAAGTGATTTTAATAATAAGCTGTCGAGAAAGAGAATAAAGAGCCATGGTAGACCTGTGAGTGACTTAAAGGTTGGAAGAACTTGTAAAAAAAATTTTTTTTTAAATTTATTTTGTAAGTAGAAAGATAACTAGGCCGATGCTCATCCACTCCTGTATACTTTATAAACATAAAGGTTTATGCTTATAAGGAAATATTAAAGTGCAATGTTGTTGGTTTTCAGTTTTTTGTATTGATAATAGATATGAATAAAATTGTTTTGAATTTTACCTTATTTGAACAACAGAAAAATGCATCTTTGGGCTAAGCCTTTTTTTTGCACCAAACACTAGAATAGGCCTAAAAACAGACCACACATATACAAATAAAAAAGGGTAGCCATTAAAGTTTGTGATACTGACTTAAGAACAGCGCCATTAATTATTTTATCCAAGAAATAAGATTTTTAGCCACCTTTTTAGTTTTTGTAAGCTCATGAAATTAGTGATTTTTTTTTAAATATTGAAGTTGTTTGAAATTCTTTAGTTTAGGCCTAAAGAGGATTTCTGAAGTTTTCCATCCTCTGAGATGAGCTTAACCTGGCATACAATGAACTGGAAATTTCTCTGTGCAGCTAAAATTTCATATTCCAATTTTTTCACTCGTTTTTAAAAGAATTTTCATTTTTGACATTTGAGCATAATTTTTGCATTAAGAATATTGAATTAAACTCTGCTTATATAACCTTAAGTCATTTTAGTTATGTTTACTTTTTTCTTTTAACTTCGTAATAGTTAATAAACTAGTGAATAACTACAGTTAGATATAGTCATGAACAGAGAATGTGAGAACACAAAATCTCTCTTAAATTTGCAAAAATAACGTTAAGTATTTTTGCAAATTTAAGAGAGATTAAAAGACCTAAAATAATGACTCAATACTGCGTTAACAGTTTTAAACAGTTAAAGAGTTTAAAATTAACTAGTTAATAATGAGACATAAGATTTGCAATATTTTAATTGAAATATTGTGCCTAGTATGAGTTTATTGCTCTATGAACTGTAACACTACTGATTGCTTGTTCTTTTCCAACTGCTATGTCTTCTCTTATGAGTTATGTTTGCTGATATCGTAGTCTGATTGGAAAATCCAGTTCTTTGCAAACTGCTGACGTCATCTCGTTATACTTTCGCTGCAATAAACTTAACAAATTATGTTGGCATTTTGCAAAAAGCCAGGTGTTCCAATTAGACTAATATATGTATTTAATTGGTTTTTTTATATCATTGAAATTTGATTTAGCAAAGTTTTCCTTAATTATTTTGTTTATTAAATATATTGTAGCATTCTAATTATTATTTTTTTACACTTAGGGTTGGCTTCAATCCACCATTCTTTTTCTGGGCTATTATACACCTACTCAAATCTTGTTCTTTGGTTATCCTTATAATATGCCTGTTGCATTTCTTTGTGTATTTTTTGTTTCATCCATTATGTGCATATTGATGATGGTTCAGTAGTAAGTAAATTTCTATTCCTCTCCTAATTAAATTTATTTCATTTTATTGAATTTCCAGAGAATACATTTTTTTAAATTTAGACAACAATTCTTTAACACATTTAGGATTATTGTTTAAATTTATCTTCCATAAAATGATATTTTTTATTTCCTCTGCATTAACTAATTCAAATTAATTTAATATAGTTATGAATCAAACACAAGTTCTAACATATTTGTGACAACTATTGAAAAAACTATCTGTATTAACGATTATCGCAATTGTAGATTTTTGTTAAAAGCTATTTTATTTGTGTTATTTTCCATTAACGTACTTTTATTTATTTACATTTATTGATTTTCTGAATTTAAATTAGTATGTGTTAAAAATGGAGCTCAGATGGCTCAGTGGTCCAGGGTTTCTACTACCATTGTGAAGAACTGGGATTTGTTCCTTGGTGGTGACTGTGAGCCCACCCACCTTTAGATCTATAAGTACCAGCTTGTCTGGGAAGTAAATATGGCTGATGCTCAGTGCTGACTACATTGCCATCATCATGTCATTGATCATGAAATTGTGGAGATTTTACTTCCATGATCCTCCCCTGGCTCACAATGAGCTGTTGTAGGAATACTTTACTAAGTGCTCAAAAGTTAAAGGTATTACTGTATCAAAGACTTTATATTTAATATGTATGTGACCAGCTGGCTTACATTTTAGATTTTTAGGAATTTCAAATATCTGAGAAATTTAAAGAAAAAATTAATAATGAATGAAACAAATTTTTAAAAATCACTATATATTTCATTTCTCACAGCAATAGTAGAAATGCACAGTAAAAATAAATAGCCTCTAATAGGCTAGAAAATTTTCTAATCAATTTAATGTTGCTTCATTTTGTTGGATCATTATAGTTAAAGGATCGTTTAGTTTATTAATTTGGGGCATGGCTAATAATTATTAATATTGAACAATTTTTTACTTTAAATTAAACAGAAAATTAACTTAAACTAATTCATTTTTGTTTAAATAAATGTAATATAAAAAATATGCTAAATTTTTTACAAATATTTACATTGAATAATCCACAATCACTAAGTTAAAGTGATGAAGCAGTCATTGTGAAGGATTGGGATTTGGTTTTCAGTGTTAATTTGGTGTCCACCCGGCTTCAAATTGATCATTTTTTATAAATACTCAATATAAACAGCTTGTGTATAATATCCCACACAGTCACATGCTTAATTCAGTCCCACTATCATACCATTGGTGACAAAATTGTGGAGCCTTAACCTGCACAACCAACCTGGCCTACAACAGTCTGGGTGGGAGTACTTTACCTCAATTTTTTCCCCACATAGATTGTTACTGAATTTTTTCTTATTTAGTTAAAGAAATTTAAAGATTTTGATTTTTATTTCAGTTTTATTTCTTTTTTAGTTCTTCTCATGGTGTTCAAGAAACTGTTTTAGCTAGAAAGAGTAATTATTTAGCGTATTCAAATATATTATTTTGCTCCTGGGATTATTGTATTGAGAATAAAAAGAGCAGTATAATCAGACATAGAAGCATTTTGCATGAAATAAAGGTAGTTAGTTTTATTGCTTTTTTGGGTTGACGAACAATGAATGACTGATAGGCTCATACAAATAATATTTTTTTTATCATTTATATTGCAGAGTACACTTGCAGAAGAAAGAAGGCGCAGAGAAGTAAAGGGGTGGTCAAAATCACAAAAGTTTAAAGTTCATACTTCACGTTTTTTTCTGAATGCTTTTGTTCTTGCTGCCTTATGTGGGAGTTACTACTTAATTTATAAAGTCGTAAATTTTCAATTAAGAGTAGGTATTATTTAGATTTTTTATTTAAAAAAATCAGTAATTTCATAGTTTATAAAATATACACTGCTATTGATTTAGAAATATTAATGTAATAAAAATAAATGCTTTACAGAACAAGCCAAAAAAATATTGTTACTGTTTTCTTTTGTTTAAAAAAACCTTCTGCACATGCATCAGATCTACTTTATTTAACATAATCAAAATCGTGGTAAGAGAAGATGCAAAAAAGGTTAATGTTTGTACTTTTTTTTTCCTGATTTAGTACTCTTATTTTAGTATATCATCTTTTGGTGAAGTAGAATTTGTGCAGAATGATGAAAAAGAGTATTGAATAGGAACCAAATATAACCCCTTGAGGAATATGACAAATTTCAGAGCTTTTCAAGTGTTATTCATAATGGCTTTTAAAACAATTTTTCTGGATATCAAAATGTTTAATATTGAGAAACCCCTTTAATATTCAGTTATTTTAATTGTATGCTATTTTTTAAAATATAATGCTTTCATGAAAAAAATTCACAATGTATTATTTCAGTGAAATACAATTATTATAAAAGAACATAACTTCTCTGTTAAAACAAAAATCGATGATTGTACAATGGATGCAAACAAATTTTAAAATTCTCACAACATGAAAAATTACTTTGAATATTGTTTAGTGAATTATGTAGAGCATGTTCTTAGTGCAATTTAAATAAATCCAAACTTTATATTAATAGTGTGAAGTTTATTTTTAATTTCACTCTTCTTTTTTTGTTTTTTTAGGAAATGCAAAGTCACCGTTTGCAAGATTCTGGTGTTCAAACTTTACTTGTACAGTATCTCACTCCAGTGTGTATTACTAGTCTCAACATATTTGTTCCTATAATATTTAATGCTATAGTGAAGTTTGAATCATACAATACTCAAACCCAAATAAATATAGCTCTAATCAGGTAAGATAACTTTATATATGCATAGTATTTCTGAATATAAGTCTTTTCCTGATAGTGAGAGCTATCTGAATTTTTAAGTTAGGATTTGTAACTTTTGTTTGAGGAAAAATGAGCAGTAAAGAAAATTCTATGAATAAAATATTTCTTTTCTATTGTCATTTTTATGTGTTTCCTTTCCACTCGATATTTTTTGGCATTTTATTTTCATTTGCTATTTTATGTAGGGGAGAGTCGGGTAGCCCCGCCCACTTAAGGAGTATTGCTTATATTTCTGTATAATATTGAGTAATTATCAATATTTTTGTATGTTTCTATTGTTTTATCATCTAATTAAATAATGCAAAAAGAATAGACCAAAAAAAGAATAGTTTAACTTAAAAAAATAGAAATTTAAACTTGACTACTGTATTCAACATATTTTCAAAACTATTGTTTACCATGTTACCAGCTGCATAAATACTTGAAACTTTGAAAATAATCTTTTTTTAATGTAACAATTTATGTCCGATGGCCCATTGACTTGAAAAAATATTCCATACATATGAAATTGACAGTGGGCGGGGGTACCCGACACTCCCCTACATATGTTTTGCATGGGCCATTTCGTAATATTTTGCAATTAACAGAAAAGTATTTTTGACTTATTTTATTCAATTTTTTTGAGTTGGTAATGTTCTCATGGAATTTTTTAAATTAAACTGATCTTATTAGAAGCGGACTCCTTCACTTAATATTTCAAAAATGTCCTGAAGCTTCTCGACTATATTTTGAAATTTATGTTTTGTATATGGTATATATGTGTTGTACTATAGAAATATAACCCTTTGATGCAGAATTTTTATTAAACATAAATTTTTATTAATTTGTATTAATTTTAGTCAAAATAAGTGAAAAATATTCCTTTTTAATAATTTATGCTTATGAAATGCAGCCTGAAATACCAGTGTTCTTTTCTGCATTAAAGGTTAAATCTTCCAAACACGGCTCACATCCAATAATAATCTTTCAAATTTGCAGTTATTTAGATTTAATTGAAAGAGTTATGAAACATATTTGAAATTTCTTTAATTTGCAAAATAAATTATTAATAATTTTTTTTTTATGAATGAACAAAAGAAATTTCAAGCTAAATTTTTTGGATTTTATATTTTAATGCAAATATGCTTTCGATACTGTAACAGATTTTTTATGTAGTAACTATTAGACTGTGTTTGATAATTAAAAAGTACCAAAATCTATTTTCGCTGGCATATAGAGTGTCAAAAATATATATGAAAGGGATACCGGGGTTGCATCTGCGTCAAAGGGATAAATACTATTTAATCCCTTATCAATTGTCTATTTCTATTTTTTAACATGTATTTAAGCATATCTAAATTAATCTATTATTATTCTGCTGTCGCAAATTTCTGATTAAAGCAAATAATAACAAAAATTGGCAAATTTCTATAAATGTTACTCCTCCATTATCTTTTACCCCATTATCTTTTACATATCCATTATCTTATTAATAACTTGATAGAAACTGGTTTGCTCTTCTGTAAAGCATGAAGATAAGAGAACCATTATCGACTGTAAAAACCATTGAATGGTTAAGCAATGCTATGTGATGCATAACCAATATTGTTAGAATATTATAATACATATTAAATAGGTTTTAAATTAAATTTTCTTTTTATTTGCTAATTAATCATCCAGAAATTACTTTGTTGATTAAATTTTGCATGACTTGAAAAGTTAACATAAAAATCAATATGATTATGAAGGAGAAGGTAAAAATCTTTCGGTGACTTGAAAAACCATATTGAAGAGTTAAATGTGTATGATGCATAATCCATATAGTTTAAGATTTTAAATCTTTATCAAATTGAACTTAACGTAGAGTTCAGATTTCAAATCAAATAAATCAGATTTCAAATCAAAATAAATTTAAAATTTTATGTACCTTTAAAAGAAACATATTTTTTTGTACACTACTTAATCAAGATATTACTTTAACATTATGTATTGTATTGCTTAAATTTTTGTGTTAATTTTAAAGATTATGCTCACTAAATTCAGTTTAATGTATAGAAATTATTTATGTTTTAGGATTGTTTTCTTACGTCTATCATCAGTTTTTGTTCTTGTTGGTTTACTTTTCCAACAAATAGTTTGCGAGCCTAAAGATGATTGTAAAGTTGGAACATTGGCCTCCTGCCAGTCACCTATAGTAAGAACATACAATTTACTTCTCAATTAATTTTAAACTTTTAAGAAAAGCTCAAATCTGAAGAAAAAAAGAAGTTATTGAGCATTTCAAAAATAATAATAATCTTTGTATTTATATTTCAGTGTTGGGAAACATATGTTGGCCAGCAGCTTTATAAACTTGCTGTGACTGATTTCTTTGTCTATGTAATGTTGTTTTTTGCTTATGATTTACCTCGAGAGTAAGTGATAATTCCTTATATTATTCATTCCAGTATTGTTTTCTTAGTTCTTTTTCGACTAAATTAAGATTTGAAAACTATATAAAGTATATTTTTGTTATTTTTATAAATATTATTAATTATCTTATTAACTTTTGATAAAGGTTGACTAAAAAGTGTTTAAGAATAAACATTGATTCTGTTAGACATCGGAAAATATGGGTCCTTAGAACCCAGGACTGCTAGATTTCTGAACTCTTTTTTTTAATTTTGTTTATTTATAATTATTTTTTTTTTTTTACCAATAGTGGGTTCCTATTTAAAATTATATAAATATTTATAATTAGGAAATAAAATGCAGCCATTAATTGATTCAGTATTAACTATTCGTTTTATTCATGTTATTTAAAAGTATTCTAAAATTTGTCCACCAATATAAATATATTAAAGGTACGGAATTTTTAATCGATGCTGATAATAGTTATTTTAGTTATTTACTTTTTAAAAATTTTAGTTATTTAATAAATGTGTCTTATACTTTAGCCTTTTAGTTAGAAGTTGTCCAAACAAAGTGACACAAATGGTTGGTAGGCAAGTATTTGATCTCCCAAATCAAGTATTGTCTCTAGTCTACTCTCAAACTCTGTGCTGGTGAGTCTGCATTATGTTTGTTTGTAACAAATAATGTATTGTTTTACTCTTAATTATTGAATCACTATGCATGCATCAAAGTATGACTATTTAGAAAATTGGATTTTGGTGTAATTTCACTGGAATTAAACTAATTATGAATTTAAATAAATTTAAAGACAGTTTCTATTTTTAAAATATTTTGTTACGGATTCTAATTTAGTAAATTTGTTTTAAAAGGATTTTTCAAATTATTAATTTAAATAAATTTAAAGACAGTTTCTATTTTTAAAATATTTTGTTATGGATTTTAATTTAGTTAGTTTGTTTTAAAAGGATATTTTCTACATTTGTTCTTTAAGGTAAGAAATTTAAAATTAAATGTTCAATATCAAAATTCACTGATAATTTATAATATTATTTACATACAACTGATTCTAGCTCTGTTGTTATTAAATTCTACATTTTAATTTAACTCAATTATTTATGTTTGAACATATGTTATGTTTGAACATCTTATTCAACATTTTAACTGTTGGCTTAACTGTAATTGTTGAAAATTTAAACATTATTATTTAAAAATAATTGTGTGCTTTATGTTAGATTTTTTTTTTTTTTTTTGCAAACCTCATTTCTAATTTTGTTTTATGTATTTTTTAGGTTAGGTATGGTCTATTCACCTTTAATACCATTAATAACTGTGATTAAATTCATCATATTATTTTACATTAAAAAAGTAAGTTTATGTTATAGCATTAAATACTGTTTCAAAAATCTAAAATGAGTCAATTTGTATGAATACATGTAATTATTATTTGTGCTATTTCTTAATTAGGTTTTGGTGTTGAAGTTTTGTACACCTCCTCCCATACCATACAAAGCATCACGCAGCAATGCTATGTTCATTATGATCTTGCTACTATCATTTTTTTCTGTACTAATTATTCATGGTTATTCATTATCAAGGTAAAAATCACATGTTTTTCTTTTTTTATCTTTATCTATTGTGAAATTCAGTTACAAAATTAGTGAAAATGTTTCCATCTATTTAACAAACATTACAATAATAAGAATTCTATTAAGATAATCTTTGTTTCGTTTAATTGTTAATGTCACACAAGAATTACAATATTGGCAATGGCCAGGGTTTTTTGATATTCATTGAGCTTTGAATATCAAAAGGAAATACTGTCACACTGTCAATACTGTACTTACTATACTACAAAAATTTATATCACTGAAATTGGTGATAGTATAAGGATCTCTTAACCATGCTTCCCAACTGTGTAGACTTTTCCAACTTTGAAACTGCCAGGAACATGACAGAAATATTAATTCTGAGCCACTCAGAAGAGTATAGACATCGAAAGTACGATCTGGTATCTAGTCTTAAGGCAAAGATGTTATCTACTATATTATCTAAACTGTCTAATCAAAGAATGAAACTTTTTTACACAAATTCAGAAAAAGAAAAAATAATAAATCAAAATGGAAAAGCGCTAAAAGCTTTTTATTTCCTGCATTGCTTTTATAAAAAAGCAAAACTATAGTTAGAATAAATTGCATATAGTATTGTAAAAATCTCTATTCGAGTTAAAACTCTCTGATTCTTCGAAACATGTAATTCCAAACCAATTTTATGCCTTTTTCACTTTGCATTAAATTTTTTGCAATCAAGTCAAAATTTATAGGTAGATGTTTAGAATTGAATTGTAAAATTATTTAAAATGTTATAAATTAATACATTAAGATTGATGAGGATTTGAAACAAATGCTTTCAGAACTTTATTCTTTTGATTCAAGACTTGTTATAGCAATTATATTTTAAAAATGATTTTGCTAGAAAATTTTTACAGTTGTCAGTGCATTGCAAAGTTTTTAAAACAAAGTTAACGTTGAAAGTGTTACTTTAATATTTTTTCTTCAGATCATTATTTGCTGTTATGTTGTTCCCTATTAATTTCTTATGAATATTGTGCTATTTATTTTTCCTAGTCTTGACCCATCACCTGCCTGCAGCCCTTTTAGATATTATTCTGCAATGGTGGATGCTATTCCTATCACATTATATTCTGAATCATCCACTCTAGCTTCCATAGTCAATTTAATTTTTAGTGGAATAGTTCTTTTTCCAGCAATTATATTGCTATGGTAAGTATGTGTGATTAACACATATTTTGTTTGTTATAAAAACAAGCTGAACTCTGTATGAGGTTCATTACTTCATTAATTTCTAAATGACAATGAAAAGCTATTTTTCCACCTATGGTTTGTGCAGCCATCTGCTATTAACTTCAGAAGGTACAATAAGAATTTTTTTTTTATAAATTTAGGTAACTGTAATTTACAGTAAAGGTTACACTAACCTTTACTGTAAAGGTTCGTTTGAGGTCAAGAAAAATAGGCCAACACTGGAAAGCTATATTCTCTAGTACATTATATGCCAATTTATTTAATTATGTTAAATTTAATTTGTTTGTTGGGGCTATTCAAATATCATGTAAGCACATAACAGGAAGAGAGTGTTTATGATTTGCTTATTTTTGCTGACTAGGGTTAAGTAGGGGTATTAAGATAATAAAATCGTGATATTTTCAAAAGCATTTATAAAATATTAAAAAAATTATTACAAAATAAGTTTTGAGCAAAATATTTCAAATAAAAGTTAGAGAAGAGAAAGAGTTGGAAAATATTTCATTGAACAGTTTCAGAGGTGAAGAGATTTGACCGAAGGTAGAAAACGCAAAAGATTCCTAAATAATATTCTACTGAAACTTCTGTAAAATTAATTGAAACATAAATTTTGTTCTATATCATGTTACATCGTTTATTAGAATTTAATCGTAATTACTACTGTCTGAGTTAAAACCAAAAACAAGTGGGAAAATGGGCGGAAGGTTTAATGAATTTCTTGCATAATCATGGAAGGGGTTTGTGATTTGCTTATTTTAGCTGACAAGGAGGAGGGGTGTCTAAAATCTCCTAAAAATGCTTACGTAATGTTTGAGCAGCCCTGTGGTTATAAACAGAGAATTTAATGATTCAGATATTTATAAATTGAAATTTATGACCCAGTCTTAACAGTTGGTAAAATTGTGAAAATACCCCTAACTAGCCATTACAAAGATTGGTCTTAAAAACCTAATTAATTTTAGAAAGAAAATAAATGAATTTCTTTTCTATCTTCACCTCAAAAATATTTTGATATAATATTGCTGGAGAAAAAATATCTTTCAGATATTCTATGGTGCCTCAACCTGGAATAATTCATACTAGTTAGTTTTCACAATTTTTAAAGTTGTTGAAAATTAATTTGCTAAAAATAGTAATTGATCACTTGTAGAATCTAAGAAATTATAGTATAGGGAATGGAAGAGATAAAATTATCGGATGTACAAATGATGCCCCTACTATGTCACCGCTCACATGATGATATCGGATGTACAAATGATACCGACCAGGCTATCCCGACCGGACCGGGATAACCTGGTCGGTAGGGCGCTGAGTTCGTGGGTTCAAACCCTGTTAAATCTGTCGAGTCGCAAAAGTCCTCCATGTTCCCATAACAAATGAATACCTCTGGGGGTACTGGATTGGAGATCGATCGTTCTCTGATTCAGGTCAAAATTATGATCTGTGGATGGATGAATGGGTCCGCCCTATAAACGGGTGCGACGTGTGTGTGGCTGAAGTTGGATTCTTGGCCATAGGATGGATTCTTGGCCACTGAAATAACAAGAAACGCACTCACTGCCTTAAATCTGCTCGGTTTCACCAAGCAGGCTTGCCCGTGTGGCAAGTAGCATTAGACACAACAACAACAAATGATGAGAAATTTAGTTTTAAATTTTGGGCTACATTTATTGCATTAAAATTTTAGTGTTTTGTATTTTTAGCTTATGTAAGTAATGTAAAGCACAATCAAACTAATACCTTTTTGAATTTGTTCACAGTATTGCAGTTTATTATTATTGGACAATTGTCATCGCCCACAGGAAGATGATAAAAATACTAAAATCTCAAATAGTATTAGAAGGTCGTGATAAGCAGTTTCTTCTGAATAGACTGACTCATGCTGCTAGAGGACACCTTGATTGAAAAAAACACAAACATTTTTTGTATTAGCACAGTGATTTAATCTCATTTATTATAGCTTTACATTGTTGATTAGCGATTACATTTTTTTTGTAAGTGCAATATAATTTATTTAAAAATGAAGGAAAGTGAAAAAATGTCACTAAATATGAGCTTTATGGTTTTAATGTTTTTATCTGTGTTTATTTGTGATGTAATGCTTACTTAACTTGAAAGTACAATTTTTTTATATAATAATATATAATTTATATATAATTAATAAATTTATGTTTAAAAAGATTAAAGATTTAATGACTAAGTATTTATGAAATCAAGTGATGTGATAATTTTAAGATATCTGCTTTACATACATCTAATATTAATTTAGATTTATTGTTAAAAGAAATCCTGATGAAATGTAAATTTATAAATCATTAGTTTTAAAGATTTGCTTTTGTAATTATGCAGGTTAATACTAGTTCAATGAAGAAGCTAATTTCTCAAGAATATCATATAATTAAGTGGTTTTCTATGAATACGACTTTTTAAAAAAATAATGCTTATCATAAAGTTTTTTTTCCTTCGAATTAATGCTTAAAATCCTATTTTGGATGAATTACGAGCTTTTTATAAAAAATTATTTTTCCTAATTAAAGTTTAGAGGACATATTAATTGTTTCTCAGGATTGATACAACACTTTAAAACAATTTAATTTTTGTAACAAAATATATGAATAACTCATAATTTTTATTATTTCCTTTTTCCATTGAAAATACACATTGGAAAAATATTTGCTGCATTAAAAACTGAAATTGTTTTGTTATTTCATTAATACAAAAGAATTTTGGCATACAAATAAAATTGTTTTTAATAAAAAAAAAAAAAAAATGTATGATTTTTTTTATTAATAGATCATTTTTGCAAAACAATTTTACTACATAAAACTAGACTTAAATGTTTAGTGATTGTTTTTTTTCCTCATGTTGGCAATCTAATTGATTTGATTACATTATTTCCTATTTTTAAATATGAGATACTAAATTTCTAAAATTTAAAAAAAAAATTAAGTTCTCAAAATTTTCTCAATATTTTACACATTTCTCCTCTACTCAGATGCTATGAGGCACTCTCTCAAATAAAACAATCCTTTAAATGTAAAGAATACGTGATGAGGGAAAATGAAAAATTAATTATATATAATGCATTATATATAGTTTTTGAAAGGATTATGATGATACAAAGTTATTTATATCTATGCATTGTTTATAATTCATTATCATTGTTTAAGTCGACCCCCTGATTTTCGTAAAATTTTGGGAATTTGAAAAGTGAACTTACAGTAATGCAAACATATTTAGTTTTAGTTCCTATTTTATTTAATTTTGCATTTCGTAATTATTGTGTTATCATATAAAATTAGCATACATCATAACCTGTAAAATGTTCAGTAGCATTTATTGGTTTTAAGCTTTTACGTTACTTAATTTAGTTAAGTGTTTAAAATTGGTTGTGATTATAAAGACTACACTGCAAATGAAATACCTGTTATTATTTTATGATAATAAAACAAAATTTTCTTCTGACTTTTGGATCGAGCTTATAAATGTTATAAATCAGACACCTTTTTAAACCTCATAAAAACTATATTAAATTTAAGTCTCTTAAGAAATATTTACACATTATAGAAATAAAAACATTTTATGTCATTGGCAATTTTCCTTCTAAAGCCCAATATAACTTAGCCTTATTTAAAAAAAGAAGACAATAATATTATGTAATTGAAAATGAAATTCTGAAGAACAACTGTAAAAAAAAAATTTTTTTTTTAAATATATCCTTGGTATTTATTAAGTTTAAGTTAAAACAAGATCTGAAGGAATTCAAAATACTTATAACTTTTACATATATATAATAACTTGAGCTGTTTCTTTTGTTTTATAAAATAAATGGGAATTAGTAAAACTCAAAATTTTTTACATTTATACTCTTAAGTTATTTAATTATGGTAACATAGTTTGTTTTCAACAATCGATATAGTAGCTAGTAACAAGGGGTTTTAGTTACAAACTTATTTTACTGGAGTAACCTTCAAGTGCTAAATGAAAAGAACTTAAATTGCAGTTCCTTCTGTCTATTTTATTTTTCATAAAATAAAATAACTTTCATTATATTTTATTTCATGAAGTCTAAGAAATAAAAATTATAAAATTTTGAAAAGATAGCTTTGAATTTAATTTGCAAATGAAAAAAATTTATCTATTCTTGACAAAATAAAAATTGATCTTCAAATTGAAAACTTTCTATAAATTTATAGAAATTACGTAAAATAAAATTCTCAGTCTTTGGCACCCCTTTAGAATTAAAGCTTTATCAAAAATTTACAATAAAATTTAAGCAGCATGTTATAAATATTGCTATTTGAAAAACTATTATATACAGTTTGTTTATAATTTTGGTAATTCAGAATTATAATAAAGCTAATTAAAATTAGCTATAATGAGACAAATTAAAACTAGCTTTACTATAGCTTACCTATCAAACAATTGAATGGAAACTATTTGTTATTTATTTTGAAGCATAATATCTTGTTTATGTGAGAGAAATCAGTTCCTAAAGATGTTTTAGATATATTACAGACTATTTCTTGTCTTAAGTTAATAATTATCCTATTTTATACAGATGAATATATATTGAAGAATACTTTTAAGTGAACAGTGTATGTATATTTAAACAAATAAAAGAATTTAACATTTTGATGTGTGTGTGTTTTTTTTTTTTTTTTTTAGAATTTAAATGTAAAGGTTGGCAATTATTAATATGCTACCTGAATACCCGTTCTTCGTTACGAAGTGGAAGAAAGTGAGCAATCAATACTGAACAAACACAACGAAAACCTGCACGAAACTTTAAGACATACATCAACACAACTAATAAAGCTAAAATAATTTCCTTTTTTAAATTTACTGTTATATTTCATCCCTTCAGAACAGATTAAGCAAAACATGTTTTAAGTAGTTCATCTCATCATAATAAATCTTTTTTTTTAAATTCCAATTTGTACATATTATCTAAATTAATTAAGCCTGATTGGAATCAATAGCATATGGCCCTAATGAAATAAGTACCGTTTTCCTTTAATTTTGCTTTCTAAAACATGGCTATTTTTTAAAAAAAATTAAATTATCAACTAATAATAAATATAATAAAGTATCATTGGCTATGTTAAGTTTCTCCTATACGAATTAGTACTATTTTTTCATAAATTTTTTTTTAAAATTTCAATTACTGTAGGTTTTAAATTATTTAGTTTTATAGATTAACATTTAAAAGTACAATTTTAAACAAATTAACATGTGGTTTTAAATAACATTATAAATGCTAGTTTGGTGACGTAATCAGCCAATACTATTATCTTTATGCTGATCATTGACTTTCTCAAACATAATGAATAAAAAAATTTTAAAAATATGCAAACTCGAGCTATTAACTAGTAAATATCATTGATGTGAATATCATTGATCATCTTTAAAATGTTTGAAAGAAAGAAAATTCTTCGCAGTCTCATTTTTATCAATGGTAAGTTCACGGCCAATGAAAAAATTCCAGTTTTTATACGACTCTACCAAAAGATCTGATTGAAAATTTCGAACGCACTTTAGAATCGGGGGCTAAATTTGCCCCTTGCTGCCTCTGTCCACATTCCTCGGTGATAAAACAAACGGTTCTGGAATTATGAGAGAAGGAAACACATACTCTTTGTTCAGTTCATCTGAGCGTAATACTTTTTATAAATTAATTCATGTATGACGTGTTAATTTCCTCACCCTTAGGATGATCTTAATAAGAGAGAAATAAAAAAAGTAGTAAAATTGATAATATAGGGGAAGAAAAAAAAAAGCTTACCTAAGTTTTAATTTTTTTTTTTCCTTAGAAAATTTGAAATCTATTATTTTATCAGAAAATTATTCATAAATTATTAAAATTATTCATCTGTCATAATTTAGTATAAATGAAATGTGTCAAATTAGAGAAATAGAAAAAAATTACAAAAATATATAATTTGAGAAAAAATATATGCGTTTGAATAAAAATGATCGCGATTGCTAGTGAATTTTATAAAGTGAGTCCTCCCAAAAGAAGTCGACCATTTTAAAGTTCCATAGTCGAAAAAATCTGAAATCACTTCTCGAAAATTGCAGGCTGAAAATTCATATTATACTAGCTGTGGTGCAAGTGGCAAAACATGGTTTTGGAGCAACAAAAAAGCAATTCTGGAGCAGAGAAACAAAGATTTGGAGCATATTTAATCAAAAAAATAAAAACAAGAATTTTTAATTTTGTTCATCAATAACATATCTTATTTTTTACATTTTTTTGAAGGTCCCTGCATTAACAAATTAAGTTTCTTTTTGGTATCTTCCAATGCTGTTAAATATTCTGCTATCCTCGACTTAGCCTCAGAGAAGAGGATCTGTCTGCTTTCTATAATCGACATGTCTTTATTATTTAACCCCTCCTTAATCAATTCTTTTGCAAATCAATTTCAGCAGCTTCCAATTTGCCTTCCTCAGTTTCAGTGCTTTCACATTCTTTTTGCTTACTTTTTTCTCAATCTCTAATCGAGCAGAATAATTTTTAAATGCTGAACGAGCCACTTTAATCATATCTTTGTCAACTTTTGTTGATATGTGAAAACTAATAAATTTATATTACAAATGTAAATTAGTGAATGGCCCCTAATATATTTTTATTAAAATTGGTTACCTAGTACAGTATTTCAACAATGAAATTATTAAAAAAAATTAATTTTTAAATGCAAATACAATAGGTATTGAAGCAAAAAATTTTTTGTTAGAAGTAAATTATTACATTGTCCCTACACTCATAATATTTAGCAAATCTGTGATAATTAAAATTCTTTATATCAATTGTCTTAAATCAAATCATTAACAGAAACAGATGAATTAAAGTATTTTTGAATGGCAAATCTGAAAAACATTAGATTTTTTGCTGCATTTAAAATATTGAAAGCCCCTCTCTTCATACTTATTTAAAATCATGCCTCTAAATATTATTATGCTTTTTCCTAAAACAAATTAAGAGCACTGAACATTTTAAAAGTAATAATACAATAATAAAATGCAATAAGTAAAAAAAAAAAAAAATATTTGAAAAAAAAGTAATAAAGTAAAATAAATGTTTAAAAACAATATGCAATTAGTGGATGGTCCCTCCGATGAAAATTTATATTTAAGAAACTCAATTTTTATCTTTATTAAATTAAATGACTAAAAGGGAGATGGAAATTTTGAGGTTATGAAGCTTTGTGATTCTTGACTGTTCTGAGGATCAACATGAAAATATGTACTTAGTGAATGGCCTTCGACCGGCGAGGATCGAACCCACGACCTCTTGGACATGGGCCCAGCGCCTTACCGACCAGACTATCCCGGTCTAACTACTTCAATTTGGAGCATGTAGGCGCAGGTTTCTACAATTGGCGCAGCACTTGCACCACTGTACTAGATAAAATTAAAGGATACTGCCCTAGGAAGACAAGGAAATAAATAAAAAGACAAGATTCAAAGCTTCATTTAAGATAATTGAAAATGCTCATCTAAGTGGTAGGTATTTAATTTACGTCACACTAGAGCTGCACCATGGGCTATTGGCGACGGTCTGGGAAACATCCCTCAGGCTGATCCGAAGACATGCCATCACAATTTGGGGCTTCTTCGTCAATTCAGACATAGATCTGAAGAGGAGCACATCTAAATAAAAATAATGTACACTTCATTAATGACGGTTTTGTTTTCTTCAGTGGATGTTATTTAGTTGATGGTTTTCTTTATGAGATGTCTGTTTATCATGCTAATGATTGCTCAGTCGTTAGATATTTTAATTAACAGTTCTTTCTTCTAATCTTACATACATACACATTAGAGCTTTATATAACACTATGGTCCACCTCTGTTTGTTCCCCTCGCCAATCCCTAGAACTGCAGTTGTGTTCTTCTGCATATGCACCCTGATGAAGTTCTGAAAATATGCAATATATAAATTCTAGAAAATCTTTTATTTAAAAATATTTCATACAACTCATATACCATTTTAAGATTTAAATTTATATGCATTTTAATGCTATATTAAAATTACATTTGAAATAAATAATTTTACTTTTTTCCGGTATTTAAACGCTAAATATGGTTATTAGCTCATAATGACAATTTCATCTGCTATTATGAATTGTTGTATTATTAGACTTTACTGTATTTCCTCAAACAAGCTCACTAAAACATGGTTTTTCACTTAGAAATTTAGAGCATATAATATAAACCAGGCATCTGAGTTATCAGAGAGGGGGGGGGGGAGCTTCCCAACACCCACCTAAACTGATATTTTGCAAGACAAAATAGTCCTCAAATTCCATTAAGACCAGTATAAGAATGATAAGGGTTGCCTAGTGATTTATTACACTTAATGAGGATTTGCAATTCACTTTTTAAAACAATGGAGGAAAAGGTAAAATTATATTTATAATGATTAAATCATATTAAGAACTAGACCAGATGCTGCTCCGAATCTGCAAATTCAACTTTCTGACGTAAAATCCAATTTTAAGACTAATATTGATAAAATGAAATGATGAAAAAATTTCATTCTTCATTTATTCACAAAATAATTTCAAATGAATTATTAAAACATTACGAATTTCCAAAATAATTTATCTTTTGTTAATTAACGTATACGCAATTGCTGATGAAATTTATCCATTAGGTCTCAGGGTTTCGCCAAAACAAGGCCAATCATTTAGGATTTCACAGTAAAAAAATAAAAGGGAAGAACGTGTTAACTGATATTGAAATACGATCAAGATGTACAATTACATGCAAAAAAGCAATATGACCCGAGATTTTTCTACCCATGAACCAAAAACGCAGCAAACGAATATGACTTGTTGTAGTTTATAAAGAATAATAGCTGTGCTTAAAAAACATCTCCAGAAGACTTAACTTCTCTAAAATAGGGAATACCTTCAGTTCATTATTTAAACGAGGGTTCAGTTAATGATATATTTTACTATAAGTAGGCAAACCTCGTTAATTCGACACTCTCGGGACCTCTGAAAAACTCACGAATTAAGCGGAGTGACGAGTAAACCGGAGTTGCATTGTTTTTCAAAAAATTGGGAAAATACCCATAAATTAACAGTTATTACATACAGCAGCGAAATTTCAATTTCTTAAAATAAAAAAAAAAAAAACGTTCAAGAATTTGCATTAAAACATAGCATCAGTAGAAAGACAAACAGTATGGTTAACAAACTTACTTTTATTTATTTAGGAATGAAAAAACCATCAATACGGGTTTGTTTGGTATGGGGATTACTTAGCATAATTCTTTTTTCCGAGTTTGTACACAGAGTTCAAATCTTCCTAGGTGCCAGATATTGAAGAAAAATATTTTCTTAGAACTTCAATGCACTGCAGAGCTTCATTTTTGAAAGGAGGAACTTCCACTTCATCCTCGCTTTCACTCTCTTCAGATGCTGGAACATGCCTTTCGCGGATTTCCGAGACGGTTAGTTCTGGAGATGTCACGAGATTTTGGTCAATTCCAAGGTATGTTTCTTCATCCATTACATCTTTGTTGCGTTCTTTAAGTTGCCTGAGCAATTCAGATAAAGGGACGTCATCATCATTAACATCTTCTGACGAGCTTGGACTTTCAACAAATCCAGCATGCATGAAGCAGTTTTTGATGGTTTTAAGGATAAGGAGCATTATTTCAACTCTTTCTGCAAGAGGTGGTGGAAGGAGTGGTGAGACAAAAGAGCAGGGGAAAAACGCTTCCAGTGTCCAAATTCCAAGTACCAGTTGCCTAGTGTGAATGGCAAGATTAGCCAAGTGGAAATTTCCGCAAAAGTTGACTGGAGAAAAGCAATTTCCCAGTCAAAACATTCTTTAAAGTGTCATTTTATCCGGAGTTCATAATTTCCCCACGACGTATTAAACAGAGTTTGTTAACAATGAATCCAATGCAAATCAATCGGGACTTGAAAAAAAGCGTCGAAATAACCGGAGTGACGAATTAAGCGAGTGTCAAATTATCGAGGTCCGACTATAACAATAATTTTATTACTTAAAAAGAATAGACCCCAATAGATGTAGATACATTTTATTTATTATTAGATTGAGTATCTTCGTAATCTTTTTATAAGACAATATCTCAAGAAACATAAAAGATATCCTTCATGAAGAATCAAAGGATACCCTAATACATTAAAAATGAATAATATATACAATGAAGTAACAAATAAAATGTATAATACATTTATGATTCAAAATAACACATTTGTACAAAACAATTGATGGCATGCAAAAAGCTCTATCCGAGGTATGTTTTACTAGATGGCCAGCCTTTTGTACACAAACTGGAAATTTAAGACTACAAAAAAGCTGCTTTGTAAACTGAAGTTTCTCATAATTTTATGATGAATAAAAATATGCCAACACTAAAAAGAGAAAATGTAAAAGTAACAGCTTAATAAATGTTTTAAAACTTATTAATTGGATAAGACATTTGATAAGCTATTAAATTTTATTGTAACCTAAATACGTAGTTTAAGAAAACAGCCTACTGTGCATTTAAACTTATTGTGTTTAAAGCTAAGATATTTTTATTATTTTGTTAAAACTGATTCAAACAGAGACAGTTTTTGAATGATTGTTTAAATCAAAATATTTATACAAAATTTGTTAAAATTTTTCAACAACCCCAGAGTTGTTATAGTATTTTTAAGAGTGAATAAAAGGTTTTGTTTGGATGTTTAATATAGTTTACATTCTTTACAAGAGTATATTTATATACTATATTAGCAAAAGGTGGCACTATCCAGTTCACACATAGTCACATAATACATTTTTTTGTGATTTTAAATTTATTGGATTTTACAAACATATAATTTATAAAAAAATATAAATGCAAATACACTTTTATATGCTATAAAATATACACCATGTTAGCATGAAAGATATTGCATTTTTTTCTTCTTCAAAAAGCTTTGATTAAAAAGCATTTCAACATAATCTAAAATATTATGAGACAGTTCTTATTATACAATGAACACAGATAACCACTTCTAAAATTTCTTATTTACAGTTAGTGGTTATTTTAGGAATCACCAAAATATTGAGAGATTCACATGACATTTTTAATGCTAATAAAGAGCAATTAAAAATTAAATAAAATTCTTAACACTATTTATTTGCACTAATTAAATGGAATAATAGAAAAATACAAGGTCCCCATTCAGACAATAGAAACACTACAGATTGAGAACATTTTTGTTGGTAATACTTGACTCATTTCTTTACACGGAAGATATTTTCATTGTCAAGATTTTATTTTATGACATTTAAAAGTTATAATAATTTACATCATCATCTTATATATGTACAGCAATAATTTTTTTCATTTGCAAGTACCCATATAAATATTTTATTGTAAGTAAGCAGTTTATGAAAATATATATAAAAGCAATCAATTAGAGAATCTGCAAATACTTTTTTTTTTGCTATTATAACTTAAAATAAATTTCTGGATCAATAAACTACATTTGTCTGCAACTATTTTAATGTTTTTTTTTTTTTTTTTTATATTAAAGGATCATATTAATTGTAAGGAACATAGTATTTGCAGACTTAAAATACATTTAACTCATTTAAGAAAAAGTCAAGCTGTTTTAATATTTTTTATTAAAATAATTCTTAGTATCAATTAAACTTACTATTCTTATAAGTTTTAAAAAACGTAAAAAGAATTTCAAAACTGGCTCCAAAAGTATACTTCATGCAATGGAGAAAGTATATTCATGCTGCATAGAAATAAAGCAAAATAATGTGGATAAATCATAATTAGGATATGCATACTAAAAAACATAATTAAAAATTTTATATGATTAGGATAAAATAACTAATTTCTGACAAAGAACTCTTTTCTTGATTTATGCAGAATTTTAAATATATATACAATATTAAGTCACACTTTCCATTATTTAAATTATTAATTAGTTTATTTTATTGCATAAAAAAGAATAATTTTAATTTAAAAATTATAATTAGTTAAACTATAATTTTAAAAAGCTGTCGGGTGTATTTTTTAGATTTAAATTAAAGTTATTTAAAAAATATATACAACAAAACAATAACAGAATTAATATTTTTGATCATACTGAATTAATAACGATATGTAAAAAATTAAGGAAACTAAGAAAACTTTAAAAAAATTCATAAAAATGTAAATTAGTGAATGGCCCCTAATAAATTTGTCACTTAAAATTAAAAAAAATTTCCAATAGTTTTGGAATGTAAATACAATAAGTACTGAAGCTTAACTTTTTTTTTTTTGTCAGAAATGAATTATTTTATGGTCCCATAATATTTAACAAATCTGAGATAAATGTAATTTTTTGTTTCAATTGTTTTTAAATCAAATCATTAAGAGATGAATTCAAGTTTTTTGGAATGACAAATCTGAATTAACGTAAGACTTTTTACTGCATTTGTTAAATATTAAACATTGAAAAGCCCTTCATTTTAAACTTTTTTTTAAAATCTTGCCTTTATTATTGAGTTTTTTCCACAAAATAGCTAAAGAGTACTGGCAGTTACGAATATAATATATTGCAATACATTTGTCACAGCCAGTCTTTATTTTTTAAATTTATTAAACATACTAAAAATTACAGTAATTGTAAATAACACCAAAAGTTATTCGAAAAAATTTAAATGCTTGAATTTTTTTTAAACTGAAATATTTGCATGTAAAGTCAGAAAATATTACATTCGAATTGATTTAATTGCTCTAAAATGAATTAACTTGTGATGGTATGTAAAAAGAGTTATAATTTTGAACATATTTTCATAGCCTCTTACTTGCACGTAATGGTATTCATGTCATACCATTTTTATATAATTAAACATTCCAAATTTAGAGCCATTTTTCATTGCTCAGAAAACGTTGTAGAGCAGCGGTCAGCAACCTAAAACTTGTGGGTCACCTAGTTACTAAAATTAAGGTATAGTGGTATATAGCATAACGCTTTTATTTACAGTTTCCTAAAATAATGTATAATCTAAAATAGAAGTGATGTGTGGTCACCAGCAAAAATTTTTGTGAAAAAAAAAGCCCCACTTGAGAGAAATGTTCCTGACCACTGTTAAAAGTCTTAAGGGGATGCCCTATACAACTAAAAAATATAAACTAAAAAAATATATTTAGTAACAATTCTTAAGCAGAATTGTTTAAAAATAATAATAATAAAAGCGATAAAAGAATAAGTATTGTAATTCACAGTTTAAGTATTTGAAATCGAGTGTCTAATCAACTTAGTTGATTGTACTAAAATCGATAATATACATGCAGGATGATATCTCTTCTTTTTAAATGACAATGTAGAAAAGTGATGATTTATTTTCAAATAACACACTTTTTAAAACTTACATCTTAAAATATTTACAAAAGAAATTGAAAATCATCTAAAACAGGATAAAGAGAGAAAAAAAGCTTCTATACAGGTAACAGAAAAACGTGGAGTGTGCACCAATAAAATCCTTTGTCTCTAAAATCACGCATAAGCAGCATATTTTCTTCTGGGTCATGTTTTTTCTTTCTTTTTAAGAGGTCGTCGGCTCACATATTTGTTTACCATTTCAGCAACGTTTGTTTTGTGATCCAAGATTTTTATTGCCTGCTGCTTTGATTCAGTGATTTGCTCTTGAACAATTTTACTCCGCTGCAAATTTCCCTAAAGAAAAAAAAAAGCAAATTTTAACCAGGAAGAAAATTTTATTTATGAATCGAGAACAAAAAATAAATTTTAAAGCATAATGCAGAATACATTTCTTTAAAGGGATTCTTACTTTAATCAAATCATTCAGTTTATTTATGATTCTATTTTCTTCTGAACTGTATAAATTCCGGTTTTTCATAACCGGTGGATCGCTTTCGACGAAGTCTAACAGATCAGATAGCCGGGAATAGACAGTCTCTTCAATTTCAATCTAAAATGTTAAAAAGAAAACAGAACATGTTTCAAAATTTAAAGTATATATATCTAAATATTAATAGATGAAATACAGAATCATAGACTCCTATTTAACCATGGCATTTTTCGAAAACCGAGCTTCTTAGGAGAAAGAATAATTTAATTTTGTTTTATTTATCATGCAAGTTTAATTATATTAGTTTTAAGCTGCATTCATTTATTAAAACCATAATTTAAATTTTATAAAGAAAAGAAAAATTATTATGCAGTAAAAGATTGATGTAATGAGCAGGGCACATTACACGGTTATTACGATAGGTTTCCAGATCACTGTCAAAATACAATTATTAAAGAAACAAAAACGGTGTTTATATTGAGCTAAAAATTATCATTCTTCTGTGATTGCTACAAAATTTTTTTTGAGGAAAATACATTTTTTCTGTTGTCAAGTAAACAATATTTTAAGAAAATGCAGTAAATGGGGAACATTTTAATTTACATCTGAAATCAATGCGGAAAATGAAAACTTTCTTTTCTGAAGTTACATCATTTCACCAAATTATCATCTTACAATTTTAACATTTTATGTTTATAAAGCAAGCATAACTAGCTCTGTTAATTTCCTTCCAACAAAAGACAAATTCTTTTGCTATTTATAGAAATCATGCACCAGCATAATTCTAAATAATGCACATAATAAAAATAAGCTCGCTATAGCAATAATTAATTCTATCTTTTATTGTGAATTGTAATTATAACAGACTTTTATATTCTGAACGCTTTTTATTTTGGTTAAAAAAATCCACTAAAAATCTTTTTGAATTATAACAGGTTTAGTGAATTATACATGCATTCTTTGAACAAAGATGTTACAAATAGGAATTAACAAATAGTGATTTGGCCGAATACCGAATATACTGCAACTGAATATATATCTATATTAAAATAAGTACAAAGAGTTTTGTACGTAAATAAGTTTAGTCATTATTAAAAAATAATCAAAACTTAGCAATGTTATTGGAGAGAGTATATTGGTATGTTATTGGTATTATAAAGCTATAATAGAAATATTTAAGATAGTAAAGATACTTAGATATTAAGACAAGTAGAAATATTTAAGACAAATAAAAAAACTGAGTAACTGATAAAGATATACAAAATTTAAAAAAAAAAAAAAAAAAATCAATCTTAATATTTGAAAGAAAATTTTAAAGAAAAACATCTCAGTTTTCCAATTACTTAAAAAAAAAAAAAAAGGGTTGTTCTTAGTTCTGAAATGTAACATTGAGAATCACATTTTTACCTGCACAGGAAAAAACTGACAATAAAAGAATTAAGTTTATAAGAAACGCTCAATTAAAATGTGCAATAAAAACAAAAAAATGAAGTAAACAAAAAAAGTTTTCAATTCTCTTAAAAAAAAAAAAAAAAAACCAGCAGTAGAAAACTTATGGTTTTGTATAAAGTAATCTAGTTTCAATTCTTTAAGTTTCGCTTCTTCATTTGTCTTCCAGAACATAAATTAACCAAGTTTTAGAACTGAACAAATATGTATAAAATCTATTTCTAATAATGTAAAGTACAAAATACGATTTTCTTCCTAAAAAATACTTTTGTCTAAAAATACTTTTCAAAAAAACATTTGGCAAAAGGGCCCGAATACCGAATATTCGTTACATCCCTAGTTACAAAAGGCAATCATAAATTTAAAAATGATCATTAATAAATAATGTGGTTAAAATCTAGTAGTAACAATTCAACTTACAATGTCCTCCATTTGTGCTGATAAATGATAAACTTTCCAGCCATTAACTTGTTGGAGAATTCCCTTTTGATTTGCAAGCTCATTCACAGTAGGCTTTTTTTCTTCTAAAGGGTTAACAAATTTCAATATATTAGCATATAAGCAATTGATAATCCTTAATTACATAAAAAGATGTAACATAAGTAAATTTTCATGCTATATTAGGTTGATTTTTCACAATCGAAAATATGCTAAAATAAATGTAGTAATTGGTAGTTATATTTTGGTCGTTATTAGTAGTGTAGCTATAGTAATTTAGATTAATCAACAAAAAACAATGAATATAAAATGATTTAGATATTCTTAAATTTACACAGCAAGATAATATTTTGATTTTTTTTTAGTATATACAGTGTGTATATACTAAAAAAAATATATATACAGTGTGTTGCAAATAGTTATTTAGCCGAATACCGTATACTAGGGGAAAAAAAAGCCCAGAATAGCAAAATTTTTCTTCTTTTTTTAAAAAAAAATCATTGCTAAATATTTTTTTTAATAAAGAAATAAGTTTAATTATTAAAAAATAATCAAAACTTAATTGTATTATTGGTATGAGATAAAGGGAAAAAAAAACTTTAATATCTTGAGATAATAAAGATAATTAGATTTTAAGATACTTAAATATTTAAGAAAAAACAGCCATTAGAAAAAAAAAAAAAAAAAACTAAAGTAGTAAAGTTAAAATAAAAAGAAATAGAAAAAAAGGTATCCTCTTAATTATTAAAACAAAACTTTAATGCTAAAAAGATATTTTCCGGAAAAAAAATTATCTATGTAATATTAAAAGATATAATGTCTATCAGAAATACTTTTAAAAATGCAGCGGTATCATAAAAAAATCTATACAAAATAAAGATTATATACAAAAGAAAATAAATAAAGAAAAAATAGATCTTAATTTTTGAAACTTCACTCTGTAAAAAATGCTGTCATAATAAAAACGCTGATAAAAAAAACATCAGAAAAAAAATTGATTTTAGGTCCGAAATATTACTTTAACATTGAGAATCACAATATTCTATGTTACGACAGTTGAACCTGTTTTATCTCAAAATTCCCTACATTTACTGTCTAAAATCAATGTATTTTCTATGTTTATGTTGAACTTTCCCCCCTTCAAAACCTCTGTTTCTGGAATTTCTAATAATAGAGCACAAATGTCAGAACTTTCTTTATCAGTAGAACTCCTAGACAGAGATGAATTCTGTGAATCCACAGGAAGTAGGGATGAACAGGTAGGGGGTGTTTCTTGGAATCTCAATTACTATCCCTGCACTTCCTTAACTAGAAAGGAATACAATGATTCTGGCAGTAAGTGAGGGGTTAATGAATAGTGACCATCAGGGGTTAGCTTTTCAACATAGATAAGAAAGCTATAGAAAACCATTGGTATGCAAACTTGTAGATGCCATTGATGAAACAAGTTAGACTGTTTTGCCTGGAGAAATGAACTATCCAAAAGGGTTTTAAAAATAGCTGTGAAGATGATGAATACGAGGATGAAGGCATCAGTAAAGAAGAAGAAAATGTTAACGCTGAAAATGCAGTGCCAGATTTGCTAGAATGGAATGCAATAAAATCTGGATTAATTGTTGACATTAATTTTGATGATTTTTACAAGTGGACAACTGCCTGGCAACATGCGGAACATTGGCAGTTGCAGAAATCATAGATAACGTCAAAGGAATATCAGATGAAAAGGAAGAAACTGAAAATCATATTGATGAATCAAAAGTGAATGCAAAAGAAGTAGAAAAAGCTGTCTTATAAACTACTCTTGAACCCCAGGAAAGAGTTGGCTATGAGGAATTTGCGATCTTTCTAACCTTAAAAGAATAATCGGAACAAGTAAGGTTATACATCAAAAATCTTCGAAAAATTATTTTCAGTGTTTAATGTATGCTAAAAAACTGTTATGTAAATAGATGTATTTGGTATAATTAATTTAAAGAAATGTCTATATTTTTCTACTAAAAACAATTAAAGCACTTTGAATAGAATTTTTTAATTAAAATTAATTTTTTAAAGTACCTGTATAACTGGAAACCTCTTTATCTCAAATGTTTCGCTTTTCCCGTGAGATTCGAGATAAACAGGTTCGACTGTAGTTACCTGTTTTACAGTACAAAAAAAAAGTAACAATAAGCATATTAGAAACTTTAATTAAGCATATTCACAATTTTAAAAAGTGTTGAAAAAATCATAAAATTGACTTGCCTGAATATAATCAAAAAGAGAAAAAAGGTAGGAAGCATAAATTATCAGCTTGGGAAAAATAGATAAATTTTCAAACTTGCAATGAAACCAGACTTGTCTACTCGCAAAATAATTCAGCCAACAAACGGAACCATCTCTCATACAACAGTCCGGCGCTCTTAGAGGTCAAATTCAAATGCAGTTCTTCGAAAATAACAGAGAACGCCAAAACTGTTAAAGCATCATAAAGAAGAGAGGCTGAAGAGGGCAAAAGAGATCATGACCTGTGAGGCTATGTGAAAAAATGTTCTGTTTTCAGATAAAAAAGAGGCTTAATTCGGATGGTCCAGATGATAATAATCACTACTGGCATGATTTGTGACCAGAACTCGATTTCTTGGACAGTTAGATGATGATAGTTCGGTATATGATCTGAGGAGCTTTTGCGTAGGATGGTAAATGCCACCTAGAGTCCATTTCTGAAAAAAATGGACTCTAGTCGTTATCAACAACTACTTTGCAAATACCTTACACATTTTGGTCCACATCTTACTTTCTAGGAGGGTCAGATTATAAATTTCAGGAAGAAAAAGCGCCCTGCCATACGTCACAATCAACTAAAAATTGGTTTCAGAAAGAAAAAATCGAGGTCTTAAGCTGGCCAACCATAGTCTTGATTCTAATCCTACGGAAAACTTGTGGGGCTACTTGGCAGGAGAAGCATATGTAAATAATCTCACGTAACTCAGTATACGACTGGGAAGAAGCTATCTGGAAGAACGATACAAAATTTATAAAACTTAGCTCGAAAATTCGATAAAAAACCTAGTATTTGAAGTAATCCAGAAAAATGGTGAATCAACATCCTTTTAATTCTGTAAAAAAGTTCATTTTAACCTGTGGTTTTATAATTTTGTAACAGACATTTCAGATGGAAAATTTTGATATTATATATTCATATTTAAACACATCTCTTAAAAATTATGCACATGCATTTTGTTTTTCATTCATTTTCATTAATTTAATTTCGAAAAATTTATATTATTGATACTAAAAGTCACAAAAACTACAGTGGTCTTATAATTTTGTAACACACTGTATATTTACATATACACATTTTCCAAACTAGTACCTCTGGGCTTTACATCAGAATATCGGACAAAATGATTATGCCTAGGTTTCCAAGTCTGCCGATATGTATTTAAGAGTGACATGGAGGGCCTTTTGTAATAAGTCAAATTTTTATTTTTGTCTTCATCTGAAAAAAAAAAAGGGAACACATTATAATTAATATGACATCCTATAACAAACATAAATAATATTTAAATTAATTAAGTAAAAAAGCAAATATTATGTGTATTCAGAATCAGTATAACTCAAATTTAACAATAATAATGACATATAAGCGAATTACGAATATGAATGATAAATGAACAAGATTAGTAAAATATTTTTCTAAATCCAGTTAAAGATCAAAAAACATAAATTTTGTGGAAGAAAAAAAAATTAATTTTAGTATTAAGAAAATATCTAACACTACTGCAATAAAAAAACTCAGAAGCCTAGAAGTTTTTTCAATTTAAAAAAAATGGTGATTAACATGAAAAAAAAAAAAAAAAAAAAAAAAAAAAAAACAGAGCATTGTTTCAATACAACTCCATAAAATATTTCTCCATTGTTTCTGAAAAATTATTCGTGATGTTGGTGATTGCCATATAGTGGTATTTGTTAAATATTGTCTCCAGGAAAATGAATAAAACTGTTTAAGTAAAAATTTGATTTATTAAAATAAGAATTAGTACAATAGGAATGGCCATACCCAAATCATAAAGAAAAGAAAATCCCTCAAAGGGATCAATACAAAACGCTCTCCCACATCGAGAGTTTACGTTAGCATCAATGAATATTTTATGGTTGGGATTGGGAGGCACCCCCATTCGCCACAAATTTGAAATTGAAAGTAAATGCATTTGTTCCCAACAGACACAGGAGAAGCATGGGTAGGAGATCCAAAATTGTTGAATTATCAAAATACAACATAACCAACCCCGCATAATCAATATTGGGTTTGAAAATACTTTGGCGATCACAAGTCTGCAACAAAACTGTGGGAATTATAATAACCATGTAACTGAAACATATTTTAGGTAAGAAATTAATAATAAAGAGTTTAAATAGACTTTTGTTTTTGATTAGGCACGGCAGTGAATTAATGAGTCTACATTAGTATTGAAATAAAAAGTTAGCCGTTACATTGATCGACAAGAAAAGAATAAAATATTTTATGTTTGCTTTTATAAAGATTATCTCATTGATTTAGTTTAAATATAATTCGATTGATATGATTAGAAAAAAATAAGTTTAACTTATTAAAGATATTTTAAAAATTAGGTAATAAATATGTAATGCCAAATGTGGCATCACATTATTCATAATTATTTTTAAATAGAAACAAGATTCAGGGATGAGATTGGGCAAAAGGCAAAAAAGCAGAATTTCCAGGTGAGTAAATTTTACGCGGAAATACTAGCAACAATATGTAATTATTAGATTGCATGAATGCGAATCGATACATAGGTTTTTGAAAGTGCGTAAATACAAATAGTGATATTGGATTTATAAATCTCTAAGAATCACAATGCAAGATATTCAAATCGCGAGAATAAGAATTGAAATGTTAGCAAATTCCGGGCTTGAGACTTTTAAAAAGCTCGTTTGAAGCAGCTATGTCTGAATTACGAAAATACAAACTATCTGGCAGGTGGGAAAAAATGCGAAAAAATCTTATCTTCTGCGCTTAAAAGCAGTGAAAATAGCTAAAAAGTAAAAATGTAGAAGGGTTGGCAGCTATGTAATTTGAATTTTCTGTTTATCTTTGAAAATCGGAAATAAATATAATTATTTTATTTCAACAGCTAAATTTTTCGGAAAAGCAGAATATTTATTTTTATAGGAAAAAAAGTGAAACTTTTAGATAATTGGAATTTTTGACAAAAAGGCTGAAATTTGAGAGACAAAAGTAAAAAAATCTCATCCCAGAGATTACTGATAATTTATATTATTACTAGAGCCCGGATTTTGATGACCTAAAAAATCTCAATTAATGCCCTTAAAAAGTGCAAAAATGTCCTTAAAAATGCAAAAAATGCCCTTAAAATGCGAAAATTGCGCTAAAAACGCCTTATGACATGACTTAAATAAAGTAAAAATATTGAACTAAAACAATTTTTTACTCTTTAAAATTATTATGAGTCATTTCAAAAAATATAAAGCAATGCAATACTTGTTCTACGTTCATTAAAGTTTGAAAAATATGTTTTATATCCTAAAATAACAAAAAAAAGGAAAATATATTGACTCCAAAACATTTTCATTTTGTATAAAAACTTTAATGAGTATAACAACTTCCATCTCATAATATTACTAAATATCAGAATTACATTGGATTATAATTTATTTTTTTTTAATATTTTGAAATGTAAACGAGCGTTTCTTGTCTGAAAGTTAATTTTTATACCTGAAGAAGCTTCTTTCAACGTCTACTGATGTTATTGGTGCGTACTTGAAAAAGACGGTCTCACTTACTGACAATTCTTCTTCAATTTGAAAAGATGTTGCTTCACCTGTTAATATCCTAGAGATTTTCTTCATTGTTTGGAAGCCAGTGTAATAATGAAAAATGATAAAAAATAATAAAAATTGGAAAAAATTAACAAAAAATTTAAAAAATGCTTTAAAATGCAAAATATGCCCCAAAATTTAAAGAAAAATGCCCTATAAATCTAAAAAAATGCTCTGAAGGACAAAAAATGTCCAAAAATGCAAATGTCAGCAAAATCCGGGCCTTAATTATTACTAAGAAAATTTGTGAAAAAAAAAAAAACTATTTTTTTCGTATATATATATATATATTATAACAAATTAGTTAAGAGATTTAGTTTAAAAATTTAGTTAAGAGTTAGTGTTAAGCAATTAAAAGACTATATATATTAAAAAAAGACTTTCTGTAGAAATAAAATAAATCCATAAACGCAAATGAATAAGGTTGTTAACGACATACCCATTTCTTCTTTAACTTTTACTCTAAGATCAAAATTATTTTCATCTCCTTCAGATGAATGAGTTTCTATTAGCTCATTTGTAGACCTATAAGGATAAAATATATATATATAATAAGTACATAAAAAAAAAAAAAACAATTACACGACATGATTAAAATATGCTTACAATAGTTGTTTTCTAGGTTTTTTACGTGGTGATGCTTCAACAAGTTGCCTGGAATCCTTAAGAATAGGGTCAATGCAATGTAAAGGACCTGAAAAGAGCATTATTAAATATTTTAAAAAACTGATAAGACTGAAAATGCAATGAAAAAGATAAAATACATCAAAAAGTAAAAATAATATTCTGCATTCAAACCATGCTAAATTAAACTTAACTCACAATTTAATGCACACTTTAGTAATCATATAAATTAGAATACCAGTTCGATATCTTTGTTTTATAATAATCTACAAAATGAATAAAGTTTGACACACCTTTAGGAGAAAGAATTAAATACACAAAAAACAATGATTTTCTGCATTTTTATATATAAATAAACCACCGAGCAAATTATTTCATAAATCACTGAATCCGGGCTCTTTACTCACCCCCAAATAATGGAAATGTTTTAGTTGAAAAAATAAATTCGTTAACAAAGAGGTCGAGACAAAAAAGGTTTTAACCTAAAACAGAACTAGAAAATGTGGCATTTATATTACCAAAAAGAAAAAAAAAATGTAAAAAGATAACGCCACTTTGGTAATTTTAATTATACAATTCTATAAGAGGTAAAAATGTACCAAAACAAAATCTTATAGGAAAAATGTCTGGTAGGAACAAGAGGTAAAAAATAATTAAGAAATTTTAAAAATCAAATAACAATTTCTATTTAAAAAGAGGATATATCTACATTTTATGTCATTCAATTTCTATTTCCTTAAACTAGCTCTTTTATGTTACTACTAAAAAAAACCAAAAAACAAGTGGTTATTAATGTTTGTATTTATTTATTTGTCAAACTGAAACCAGAAGTGACATGAATCATTACAGACGTGATAAGATTTTCTAACATCTGATTAGTATAATAGATATTGGCTTGAATCAAATGCTATCAATGAATCTTCTGTTAAAGTCCTACAATAAACTTGATGCATATAATCCAATTTTTGAAGTAAAATAATAATAACTGAATGGCAATAAAATTGAATTTTCAACACATGGTTCTAGCAAGGACCTAACACACATAACACCATATCAAGATAACAATCTAATAGTCTAACTTAAAAATTCAAATTTAATTATAATTTAAATAGTCATCAGACAAAATCTAATGTCCCCCTTTCTTTTTAGTGGATAAAAACTACATTTAAGTTTCAAAATTTAAAATATTACTCATTTATTGGAGTTGCTCCTTATTTATAGGGAATGAAAATAAAAAAATGTATTGGTTTCACCAAATCCAGTTTTTTTATATTAGCTTATTTTACTAGAAAAAACAAACAAAATAGAAAAAACATGTAAACAAAACTTTTCTTATTTTGTAACTTAGGTCTTGGACTTTTTACTTCTTTTTCTTAACATATGACATGTTTGATTCAAAACTCTTACACTATTAATAGAAAATATCTTCTGATATTTGCTTTAGTTCAATTATCATTACTTATTATTAATGTAATTTAATGAACACAAATAGAAATCAAATTTCAGGCATCCTAATACCAAGTTTTAAAAAATGCACACTTTTTGATTGATTGTATACATGGGTGAAAGTGATTGGTTAGAAACAGGATTGTAACTTTCTCAAGAAGAGGTCTGTATTGATCTTTCATTCATATATCATGTTATTTAAAAAAAGATATTACATAATTTAGCCCTTTGAGTGTTGTTTAGGCCCTAGGCAAATTTATATTGAAATTACATCATTAATAAAATGGGTAAAGCCAGATTTTTGATGCTGTCACGTACACTCAAAGGTTAAGAATGTTTAAGATCACTATAAAATATACTTTCTAAACAGTTTTATTCATTCCTTAATACTGCTGCAACTATTAAATAAGTTTGATAAATCCCTATAATGGACACGTGAATTAATTATTTTCAATCCGAATATCAGTTGATTAAACAAATCAAAAGTAGAAATCAGTCTTAAAGACTGAAATACTTGCACCCATGATTGTATACAATACACACATACCATTATACACATCTCTATAGAAAATAAGCAATCTTATCATTGTAGAAAACTTTCTTTGGAGGAAAAAAAAAAAAGAGAGGAACTTACACATACATACTCTATTGAAAGCTGGAGTAGTCTGGTTTCTGTGAAAAGTGAGCGTAAACTCAGATGGCACTCCAAGGAGGTCTCACAGAAAGCCAGGCTTTTCAAAATGACGAGGCTGCCGCCTGGAAGGACACTCACTATTTAGTAGTGTCGTGCAGCCATCAAATTTCATTGATTTGTGAAAATAACTGCCACTTTAACTTATTACTAGGGAGATCGCAAATTTAAAAACTTTTAAAAAACTATTTCTGATTGCTGGGTACTCATAAAGACATTCAGACTTTTAAAGATTAAGAATAAATTAAACTTAAGATTAAATAAAAAAAAAAAAAATAAAAAAAAAAAATGCCAATAAATGAGACTTTCAAAATGTCAGCAGAGAATTCTTCAAAACTTAATGAGTATTGCAATGAATAAAATGTGTATAGAAAATCAACACTTGATTCATAGCATAAAATTTTGATTCAATATATTTAATTTTAAAATTAATAAATATGATTCATAAATAATATTATAAATTGGTTTAAAATTTATTACACTTGCTATGCAAAGCTTTTATAGGTATGAAAAATATATTTGATTTGTAGAATTCAGCATCTTGGGATAAGGGTCATTCTGTACTTTGTAATGGATCTTAAATTTTATACGACTAAACTGCATCGTGAATAAAAATTTAAAATAGTCGCAGAATCGTAATTTTTCTGTAGGACTCATTAAGGTTTGGATATTTTATGCTAATAATAGTTGAATGCAGAATAGGAAGTGTAAATTTTAGTATCCAAGTATAAGTTATGAACATAGAAACGATTCATGTTACTAAGCAATTTAATTATTTAATTGAGGGGGGGGGGGGACAAAGCATCTAAGCAATTTTAAATTAGAAACATTCATTTTTTTATGTGGGAGCTAATAACTGTTCTTTTTACAAAAGTTTTGCATTCATATAAGTTATATAAGAGAGAACTAATAGCAGAAAGAAACACTTTTACATTTGGAATCCTTAAGACATAAATAAGTATCGAAAATAGGTACCTTTTGGACGAAATAAGTGCTAATGACTAGAAATGTCTACATATTACATTAAAAAATCCATTATTTGAAGTAAGGCCAGAACAATACAAGTTAAGGTAAACAAAAGTATTTTAATAAAAAAAATCTCTTGCTATTAACTTAAATGACCAAAAATAGAAATTACAGAGAAAAATCTTGACTTAAAAAATTTCTGAATTTCAGCAATTCACTTTTTGAATTGTAAGTACTCAGCTAATAAGATGAATAAGTGAATTTACTTTTGATTCAAGAATAAAAAACCATTAATAAATCCATTCAATAGATGTTACAAAATAAAGACAGTAAATAAGTTAAATTTAGCAAGAGAAGTAACCTTTAATTGAAATTTTTAAACCAAGAAAAATAATTTAATAGTAAAATTTTAAAATTTTTTTTTGTTAAAGTTTACTTAATATATGTCAATGTAACATTTTTCTTTGAATCTAAAAATTATATATCATTAAAATTTTTGCTCATATGTCACACTTTTTAAGGCCCGGATAGCAACATCTTAAAACTTCTTTAGAGCCTATTTTCATACAACAGTTTAATTTTTTAAACAAGTTTTAACAATGATACTAACAGTATTTTTTTCTTTATTTGATCAAGAACCTACTTGGTTCTAACATTAACATTCTTACTAGAAAAAAAAAAATTAAATAAATAAATAAAAATTGTAGGTCAAGGGTTCCTAATCTATTTGTACTGAATAACACATTCTAAAATATTAATTAGGAAAGAGGTCGTTATTTTTTTTTTTAAAGATAGATTTGCAGTTGGTATTTATAAAGATTTCAAATGGTCACTGAGAACAGAAAAACCTGGAGACGTCAGAAAGTTTGATTTTGGCACTAAACATAAAGGAAAATTGCTTTCTTTCTGTTATTGATTACAATTACCTTTTGAAGTAGTAAAAATTCCACATCACAGAAGAATTTTCAGATATCTGGATTTAGTAATTATTTGTTTCTTAAAAATGGATAATTTGGCACTTTGAATAAAATAAAAATCATATTCTTTTTATTGAGAGTTTGCAGTGGATAGATGAAGTTAGGAACTAAAAAGAAAAAAAAGGTAAAATACCAAAAAATATCTGGAAACAATTAGGGAACTTTATTTTTGGCCTTAGGGCATACTCGGTTTATATTTTTTAACAGTATTTTTCCTAAAAAATTTTTTACAATTTTTTACTGTAGTCAGACAGCAGCCAACACAAGTAAAACAATTGTTGGGCTCCGGATTGACCCGTTGTAGGATATAAAATGGGGCATATTTTTTAAAACATATTAAATTTTTCAAACAGCTGACTTCTGCAGAGGATCAAAATTGTGATGGCATGTCTTCAGATCATCCTCAGGGATGTTTCTAAGACCGTCGCCAATAGCCCATTGTGCAGCTCTAGTGGGTCGTAAATAAACAGCTCAAACAGCTAAGTTCTTCTAGTGTTTAAAAAAAAAAAAAAACATTAACACAAGGAACAAAGTTTGGTTGTAGTAAGGAGCACAATTTTAACAACCCCTGCTGGTTACGCTACTTTTTTATACTGATTAGGAAGATAGAACTTTCATTAAATATGTGATATATTATTTTAGGATAACGATTAACTTAAATAAAATAAATATTGATGTTTAAATAAACACTAATTTAATTAAAATTGCATATTTATATGTTTTATAGCAGACTGATAGATGATCTAAAAAATGCTAAAAGACATTTTAATGCAAAATAATTTTTTAAAAATGACAAAAAAAAAAAAACTTACTTTCTGGGAGACCTGGTTCCTTCTTAATAGCAGATGGTGGAATCAAAGCTATTGTTGAATTAATGTTATTAGCAGCTGGACCAGATGCAGAAATAACCTCTTTAGATTTTTCACTTAAAAAAAAATAATAAAATAAAATTAATTCATAGAATATTTTGAGTGAAACATTAAAATTTAAATTCATTGTAAAAAATTGAATAAATATTAATGATAGTTCATATTTATTATTAATATATCTTAAATCATTTAATTAACACCTCAATTATACAAACTATTTCCAGCAAATTTCAAAAAAATGAAAGGGAAATTAAAATAGATATGCAATAAAAAAATAAATTTTAACAACACATAATTCATTCAAATAAAAAAGATAATCTTTGTTAATATTTTTATTGTCTATGGATATTTTGAATATATATATTTTTAATAAAAAAAGTTAGGAGTAGCCAGTAGTTCATTTAAATAGCCATTTTTTATTGACTCGCTATGTGGTGAAGTGTTATTTTCAAGTCTAATGGATGATATAAAGATGCCCACTTACATAGTTGGTTTAGGTGAAAGAACAGAGGTGAAGTTAATACTATTGCTCAGATCAGGCCTTGGACTCATAGGTTCAGCATTATTCAAGCTACCAGATAGATTTTTTCTAGCAACAGTATTCAAACTGCAAAACAATAAGTAAAATTGTATACCAGATTACTTGATAAGTATAACAAAGTTTATTCATTTAAATCTAGCAAAAAACTCAAAAACATGAAATAAAATATTTAAAAAAAAAAAAAAAAATCCTGATGAGAAGCTAATGTTTTATTATAATAATATAAAAATACCTTTCACTTGTTCGTTTTCTCAAGATGCTTGGTCTAGGAGAAGTATGATTAGTAACAGTTCCTTGAGAGGATAAAGTGTTGAACGATGTAGTAACAACAGATTGAGAATTGTTATTGGAAGAAGTGGAAACAGATACAAGTTCTGAAGTTTTCCCTGTAAAATAAAGTAAAATATAAAGACTTTTGTAGCTAAAAATTATGTTGTGTTTAAGTTTTAAAGTTATTAAATATGTATAACATCTCTTAAAATAATTTATCAATCAAAGGTAGTTAAGATTGAAAATCTTTTACTTAACTTGTTATTTTAAAACAGAGAGCATGCAAAAATTTAATCTTTTTACGTTAAAATGACCCAGATATTTTAATTTTAAAAGATTCTTAACTTAGTGATTAATTTTTATTTAATACAGCCAAAATTTAAAAAGCTTTCAGTACTTTTCAATAAAAAAAAATAAAAAAGATAAATTCAGTAAAAATTATGCTAAGTGTCAAATGATTGGCATATCTCTTTGCATTCCATGTTTCAGTTTTTGGTTTTTAGAGGATCCTGACATTTGACATAACCCCATTAAATGCTTATGGGTAAATTAGAACAATGACTGAGGGCTCGCATACAAAATTAATAACAAAACCAGCTGGAAGGAAAAATATGCTAAATTACTCATGCGTGTTAACACGGGGAGAAAATTTCAATTTCAGCATGGAGAGTCCTATTGGTATTAAATAAAGTAAACTTTAAAATCTTTCATAAAATTTCTTCATATTTCGTTTTTTACTTATCTATTATTATAACGCACAAAGTTACAATTTTAAAATCTTCCAAACTGAGAGCACTTCAAATTTTGCTGCTAGTTAATAATCAAAGAAGGTTCATACCTGAAGTGCTGTAGGGGGGATGTAAAGCAACATGATGGCGAGAATCAACAGCAACCATAACAGAATTGATAGGCTGCACAGGATTTGTAACCGGTATGGAAGAATGTGATGCATTGCTTGATGTGTGTTGAGCAACTAAAAGATAACACTTTTTTTTAACTTGTTATAGCAAACAAGTTATTTCTAGATGGCTAAATTTTTTGAACTTAAGATAATATTTTGAAAGATTTTTCTTTCAGTCTGCAATACAGCTAAAACTATCACATTATCCTTGCTCAGTTATGAAATTTCTTAAGGAGTGGGGGAGTTTCCAGAATTCAAGAAATTTGAAATCAAAGCATTGAATTTTTAAATCTCAACATATCTTTTGTATTCAAATACAGTAGCGACAAGTCTATTTTTTCTTTAAAGATAAAAATAAAATTATATTTATTTAGAACTTATCCTAAGTATGCAGAAACATAACAGTATTTTATACGATACTTTTAAAACTTAACTAACAGTTAATTTCAGCAAACAACAAGTATACATTAAAGAATTTTTTTTTTTTTTTTGCTCACATATATTTTAAATCTTAGCATACTTTTGTAAAGAAAAACACATAAACCCAGATATATAAAAAGTATGGCTGATTTTTTCTTTAAAAATTTTTATTTATAAATTATTTAAGTAACTAAATAAAATAGTTAAATATGTAAGGAAACATTATGAAAAATATAAAATCTAGCCTTTAATTCAATTTAAAAGTTTAAATACCTTAAACAAAGATTGATAAATAAATAAACAAATACAAAAAAATAAATAATCTATTTTTTCTTTAAAGATAAAAACAAGTTTATATTTATTTAGAACTTATCCTAAGTATGCAGAAACATAACAGTATTTTATACGATACTTTTAAAACATAACTAACAGTTAATTTCAGCAAACAACAAGTATACATTAAAGAATTGTTTTTTTTTGCTCACATATATTTTAAATCTTAGCATACTTTTGTAAAGAAAAACAAATAAACCTAGATATATAAAAAGTATGGCTGATTTTTTTCTTTAAAATTTTTTATTTATAAATTATTTAAGTAACTAAATAAAATAGTTAAATATGTAAGGAAACATTATGAAAAATATAAAATCTAGCCTTTAATTCAATTTAAAAGTTTAAATACCTTAAACAAAGATTGATAAATAAATAAACAAATACAAAAAAAAATAAATAATCTATTTTTTCTTTAAAGATAAAAACAAGTTTATATTTATTTAGAACTTATCCTAAGTATGCAGAAACATAACAGTATTTTATACGATACTTTTAAAACATAACTAACAGTTAATTTCAGCAAACAACAAGTATACATTAAAGAATTTTTTTTTTTTTTTGCTCACATATATTTTAAATCTTAGCATACTTTTGTAAAGAAAAACACATAAACCTAGATATATAAAAAGTATGGCTGATTTTTTCTTTAAAAAGTTTTATTTATAAATTATTTAAGTAACTAAATAAAATAGTTAAATATGTAAGGAAACATTATGAAAAATATAAAATCTAGCCTTTAATTCAATTTAAAAGTTTAAATACCTTAAACAAAGATTGATAAATAAATAAACAAATACAAAAAAATAAATAATCTATTTTTTCTTTAAAGATAAAAACAAGTTTATATTTATTTAGAACTTATCCTAAGTATGCAGAAACATAACAGTATTTTATACGATACTTTTAAAACATAACTAACAGTTAATTTCAGCAAACAACAAGTATACGTTAAAGAATTTTTTTTTTTTTGCTCACATATATTTTAAATCTTAGCATACTTTTGTAAAGAAAAACACATAAACCTAGATATATAAAAAGTATGGCTGATTTTTTTCTTTAAAAATTTTTATTTATAAATTATTTAAGTAACTAAATAAAATAGTTAAATATGTAAGGAAACATTATGAAAAATATAAAATCTAGCCTTTAATTCAATTTAAAAGTTTAAATACCTTAAACAAAGATTGATAAATAAATAAACAAATACAAAAAAAATAAATAATAACTTACAAGAAACTGGTCTTAATTGAGTTGTAGTAAAACCAGAAGAGTTCCCAGAATATTGATGCATAGTTAAGTTAGCAGGATACTGATCATGATACAAATATGCTGTAGAAGATGTAGCATATGAAGATCCATCACCAGCCTGAGGTTTCGCTAAGGAGGCAAATCGCACACCAGGAGAACTAAAAAAAAAAAATCAAAATAAAAAAATCAAACAAGTTCTATGTAAATCTGTGTAGTAGGGGAAGCAAACAAATATAATTATCCACATCAATAGGAATTTTGAAATACAAATTTTAAGTTGTTGTACATCTTTTTCTAGTCTACTTTAAACTTTATACCATTTGCTATTAAAGTTTGGCAGCTTTAACAACCTAATCTTTAAAAAAAAAAAAAAAAAAAGAATTTGGCTAATATGGTAGAAACCTATAACTACCACTTACTTTTCAGATTGTTTTTCAGATATCATTACAGACTGTGGCCCACAATTAGCAGTGGTTGCTGGTGGATTTATTCTTGGTGTACTAGTGACAACTGGCTGAGGATGGAAACTTCCTGAGCGTGTAGTATCTTGCGTAATTGGTTCACTTACAGATCTTGCTGGAGATTGAGGATAAACTTTAGCTAAAAAAATAAAAAATAAATTCAATGACACAAATTTTCTTAACTCTGGGGTTGACTGAGGTCTACACTAAAAAGAAATTCTATAATTTTTTTACTCATTATTACTCTTTTAGTTTATATAAATACATTTTAATTTAAAAAAAAACTTCACTAGAGCTAAAAACTGGAATTTCAAAGAATTTTTTAAAAAAAATTTAATTTCTACTTTATAATGGTATAAAGAAATAAAATAAAGTTGAATAAATAGAAAACTGAAGTTTTGAAAAAAGAAATCTATAATCAAACTTTATTATTACATTTATTTATTATTTTAAAAAATATCAAATGTTGACTTAAAAGTTTATTAAATAATTATAATTTTTTTTATTAATTTAAGATTAATAATTATTAAAAAAATTATTACTGTTTAAAAATTTATTATTCAAAAAATCATTATTGTAAGAATTTATTTAATACAAAACGTATATTATTTATTTTTACACATAATGAATAGTGAAATTATTGCATCGGAAATGCTAAACTTAACAGAAGAAAAGAAATAATTATAAAAATGTAGGATTCAACAAGTTTTTTTTAAAATCTATAATTCATTCAAAAATTGTTACTTACCAACTGGTATAGTAGTCGCTCCAATTACGCTTGCAGTATTCAGAGGTCTAGATGGACTTGAAATAATAGATGAACTTCCAGATGAAGAACCAGTTGTATTAGGTGTAGCTATTTATAAAAAAACATGAAATAAATACAGAACTTTGTAATTTTTGGAATAAATAAAATAAAAAAGTTACAAAGAGAATACACAATAAAATTGAGTTTTTTTTTTTTTGAAGCCTTATCGATTTCAATACAATGTGGAACAGATTAAAATTGGATAAGTGATCACCAAAAATGCACTAATATGAGGAACTATAAAAGTTGTCAAAAACTTCAAACATATTGAAGCAAAGAATTACTGTCATTTTCTTATGAAATTTTACCATATGGTCTTTTAAAGAATGAGTCATTAAAATAATAACCAAAATGCAGGAAAAGAAGAATAACATATTAAAAGAATATTTCTTTCTTCAAATTTTCAACATTCAGTTAGCACTTTGAATCTTTAAGAAATGGGATTCCAAGCAACATAATAAAAAAGCAGCAATTAATCAACGTAAGTGCCTCATATTTGAAATCAATAATTGATATACAGAAACAAAAAACAACTATTTTTGATAGCTACTAATAAATTTTTTGATCAAATACAATTTTTTAATCATAAAATATAATTTTTTGATCATTTTATTTAAACATATTTGTGATATCTTTATATACTAAACATCTTTTTTAAAAAAATTTTGTGTAAAATAAATAAAATAAGTAGTGTTATTCTTAAAACAATTGCAGTGTAATTCTTAAAACAATTTAAAACGTTTATTAACCAGAGCTCATTCTAGGCAGGGTAAACAGGGCGCAGCACCCTGTTGCCCTTTTAGTAAAAAGAATCCACCCTGTTGCCCTTTTAGTCAAAAGAATTCACCCTGTTGCCCCTGAAGTAAATTAGCGCCTTGATATAATACTCTATACCCATTTTGCCCTTTCTTTCCTCAACCCTTCTTTGTTTTTTCCCCAAACTCTACTATAGATTTCTTAAACCTTTGTTATTTTCAACTCTTTTTATTTAGTTTGTCATTGTTGTCAATGCATAGATTTATATGGGAAAGGAAAAATAGCCATCACACCCCCTTGCTGCACTTGTCTTTAAAAGTTTGCAGTTACTTCCACTATCATTAAATCATAATTATTAATAATTTTAATTATTAAATCATAACTACAAACTTAGAAACATACATTTATTATTTTATTAATAGATGCATGCATTTTAAATAAATCACTAAGCTAATTAGCCCATTTACTCAATATATATGTTAATTTATTAATAAAAATTAGTAATTAATATGATTACTTTGCTATTTTTTGTTCTTTTATATATATTATGCTATATTTTGTTGTTATAGTTATTCTTTTACTAATTGACAATGTTCTTTAATAGAACGTATAAAGCCCATAGAAATAATTGCCTCTTTAGAATAATAATGCCCTTTTTTTAAACTTTTGCACCCTGCCCTTTTTTCTGCCTAGAATGAGCTCTGTATTAACAATAAATAAATAAAATGCATTTAAGTTACCTGATCTTGCAGCTGGGGTGCCTAAAGAAATTGAATGGTTAGCTGGCATAAGTGATTTAGCAGAAATGACAGTTAGAGTTTGGTGGGGTGTCCCTGCAGAAGTTACATTGGACAATGCATGCAAAGCTTGATTAACATGAGATGCTCGAAGAGCTTGCAACGGTGTCCCAAGTGAAGTAGAGGATAGCTGCATGATGCTAGTGGAAAAACCAGTAGACACTGTTGTTCTTGAAATAGCATTAACGGCTTCACTAACTGAAGTGAATGTACCAGGCAAAACAGTTTGATGTGCAGGAGTTGTATTAGAAGAAGAACTGGTTGTTGTTGATGACAAACTCGACACTGACTTCACTGTATTTTTATCATACATCTTAAAGGAATAAAAATTATAATGTTAGGAACTGTTTTTTTTTCCCCTTAAATTCTACCAACATAAAGAGAATGTCAACAAGTAGTTTTGGACTATAGTAAAACTATTAGAAATGCAACATTATATTTATTATAGGAATGTCAAGCTTCTTTCAGAGTGGAAAAAACTATCCTGAAAAAAAAATAGATTTCTTCCAAGTCTAGTGGGAGAAAACGAAGAAACTCTTTTTCAAAAAAAATAATTCAAACATTAAAATAGTTTATTAGGATGTTTATAATTGCAGTCTTATTTAAATAACAGTATTAATCTTCAAGCTATTTACTAAAACAATTTCAAATAAGTAAAAACTAAAAAAAGTGATGATGGGGAAAAAAAATATATATTAATGAATTTGAGATATTAAAATAATTGCAGTGTTTTAATTTTTTATAAAAATGAGTGTAATAAAATAATATTTTATGATTATAAAAAAGAACTGTTAAAATATAATAATTAAATTTTACTAATACTAATAAATTATTAAATCATAAACATTACTAAAAACTCATAGTGAATACCTGATTACAAATAACATACTAATTTAATATTAAAACTAAACTGTTAAATAATATGTAGTTTTTTAAAATTTTGTGTAAAAAAAAAATATGCAAACAGTTTTTATTCAAAAAGATGTAGAAATTCTTTTATTTTTCAAGTACTATATTAAATGTAATAAAATTTGAGCTATTCCTACAATACTTATCCCTGAGAAATTTTTTCTTTCTTTCATTTTGTTAAATTTCTTACAGTTTTTTAACAATTTGTTCTGGAAACAGGTTTTTATTTTCAGACGTCATTTATTTATACATTAAAAAATTTTGCGACTGTCAATAAGACTTTCTTAATAAAAAAAAATCTGATATTTTTTTAAAAAATCAAATTGTATTGAATACAGATAAATTTAACACACTATAAAAGCACCTTATAAAGAAACTTACCTGCTGCAAATGCTGTACTATAGGTTGAGAAATATTAATTGGTTTTGCAATAGTAATGGATGATGGATGTGAAGGTCCAGTCCTAACCACAGTACTGTCTAAGCTTCGTGATCCAAGACCAGCATGAGTTGTAGTGGTTGAAAGAGAATGCCCAACAGTTGACCTGCAAAGAGAAAGTAGTATAAGGAGGTTAAATCAATTTCTTCTTTACTTATTATTTAAAATTATTAGCTCCAATGTAACTGATATAAACAAATGAGTATTGTACCCAGTACTCTGTTTCAGTTTAAAAAAATATGGTATATGATTCTATTGAAAAGTAGGGTTAGTCAGTCTTTTATCTTAACAGATTAAAAAAAAAAAAAAAAAAAAACTAAAATAATTTGCATTTCAAATTGTAATATTAAAAAAATTAATACAGTCTATTTAGTGATGACGAGTAGCAAAATAGGGAAGCAAACATTTTACAAATTTTAAAAATACACTTTGATTATACGGCAATAGAATGTTATTATATTTAACATGTGTACAATAGTTTATTACAGTTTCATCAAAATTGTTAACACACTCTTATTTCATAGCACTGTCTTAAGTTTCTACAAAGTATGCAAGCAAGATAATACAAACCTTTTCATTATGATTTACTATTATTAACTTACTATCAATCACAATATTACAGACTACAGTCTGTTTAAAAATACAACTTGTAATTCTAATACTTTAAGGAACATATTTTTAATACATAATTGCAAAAAACAAATAAAATAAAATAAATAAATAAGAATAATAAAAATAAAATATATAAATAAAAAATAATTATTAATTTTGTATGAAATAAGAAATTAATAAAAATATTTAGATGAAAAAAGAAGCACATTGTGCATAGCGAGTACAATAACTAATAGTTTTTATTTGAAATTCATATATTGTTATAAGGGTAGGTATGAAACTTAAAAAGTTGAAGTATACAATACCACTAATTCTGAAAAAGAAAATTTTAAATGTACTATCTGATGTGGTTTTCTATTGAGTAATTTTAATTAGTTGGTTAGCAATATGACAGCTTACTTATCAATAAGAAATTTTTTAAGACTTTTCATAACTCTTATAATTGTCAGTAACAAGGTTCAGTGAAATTGAAATAGGATTAGATGGCATAAAATAAAAATTAGTATTCAAATTGGAGAAGCTTAGATATCATAACCAAATACAAATGTTTTTTTCAGTAAATATACATAACCTTTAAGTACATAATGCACAAGTTGAGTCACCTTAAATTCATACTCGACATCTACCAATTAATCAAATCAATGTTTTATTTTACTCGTTTTAATTTTGTACAAAAATTTCTTTGACAATATTTTTTAAATCTTTTACAAATATCAATAAAAGAGGAACATTTATGGAAAAAGTCCTGCTAATGATTGATAAGAGTTGTTGGTTTACATCTTTTAGCAAAGCATGCTTATTTTAAAACCAAAGAATTTATAATTTATTAAACAATTATGTGTTGTTACCTTTTAAACCAAGAATTAGCAATAAAAATACTACTATTTTTACAATGAAATTAATACATTCATTGTCTTTTTAGAATAATTCTAAAAACAGATGAATAAAATAATTAAAAAAAAAACTTACTTTTGAAGATCTACAACTTGTGGAAGCGATGTGCTTCCACCAACTGGGGGTGTCACTGTTCTTCCAGCCAGAGTAGGTGATTTCGCCTAAATAGGAAGAAAAAAAAATTTTAATATTCTACAGCGTACAAAATAGTTAAAAATATAAAAATCATGCTATGGAAAATGAGATGTACCCTGACTGGGGTATGAAGAGCCATCATTGATGATGATCCAAGAGCCATAGTAGCAGACGAATGAGGAGTTCTAAGAATAGGAGTAGCAACAGCTGATTTAGGAGCTGCACTGATGCTTGCAACGGCAGCTGGACCTAATAGAAAAATTAAATTAGTTTAAAGAGACAGAAGATAAAAAAGTTTTAAAATTAGTAGATCAACAGTTATTTGTATGTGACAGAACAAAAAGTTAGATTTTTTTTTATTGGCACACGAAATATCAAAGCAATACCAGAAATTCTATTTAAGAATGCTTGACATATTTGAAAAATTGCAACAAAGAGTTATTTTTTTTATTTTTTTCCCTTCACCAAACTGTAACAAAAAATTTAGATTTAGGTTAAAAAAGCAATGTTTTTCACAATCTTCCACCAAGCTATTGATCAAACAAAAACATGCATTCTTTTGATATGTCAGACAATAGATTTTGTGAGAAACAAAATTACTACTAAATGATAATATTGAATAAAAGTTATTCTAAAATGTGGAATTTTTACAAAGAATAGTTACAATAAATTAGAATTATTTAAACTGAATCTTAACAGTAGATTACTGTTACCCAATAATTGTAAAAGATTATTTCCTGCAAAAATTTCCCAATTATATATATATATATATATATATATATATATATATATATATATATATATATATATATATATATATATATATATATATATATATGCATGCTATGCGTCTTTGTGTCCTAATGCAAATGTGCCTTTGATAAGTGCCAAACTTCAATTCTTTAGACTATTTCAGATTTTTCCTGATCTGTGGAGACACTTCCAAAACAAATGAGATACTTCCACGAATACAAAATAGTAAAATATAATAAATAATTAAATATATTAAGGTATCAAATAATTACAGAAAAAGAAAAAAACCTATTTATAGCATAACATACATAGATATTTAAATAACAGAAATTATTACTTTTTGTTGATATATTAGTTAAATGTTGTGTTAAAAATGGAAATATAATTTTGTGTCAGTCTGATTAATATTAAAAGATGATAAAGCTAAACAGTTTTAAAAATTACATGCAGTTAAAAAATACAAGAAAATAAAATCTTTTCATACCTCTAGGCACATGAGACGAAAAAGACTGGTGAATAACATGTCCCGAAGGAGGAACTTGATGTGATCCTCTAATAATAGATGCCATAGATGGCCCTGAACTTCCTGCCGCAATAACTGGATGCACAGCTGTTGGAATCATATGTCTACCCCCTGAACCACTCAATGCAGAGGGAAGGATTCCAGGAGTTACAGTTCCACTGGAATTAGCAGTTGTAGTTCCAGTTGGACCCATATCACTTGAAGGCATTCTAATAACTGTAAGAAACAAAGTGTTAAAATGCATTGAAGGTAAGTTTTGCTATCATTCAGAAGGCAAAATTTGTCATTAATATACACATCAGAAAATGTCATTACAAATATACAATCAGAAAAAGGAAAAAAAAAAAAAAAAAATAGATTGTTGGAATTAGATTAATAATCTTATTTCTTTAATTCTACTAATGCAAATAATTTCAACTATAACCACTGTATTGGTTATCATAAACTAAATCTGCAACATGAAACGTTTACAACCTGATTGTCATTGAGTATAGTTATCAGAAACCTACTGTCATTGAGTATAGTTACAATTAAATTCAGGCTTATGTCAAGAGAAGTCATAGAGCTATTAGCTAATATTAATTAACAGTAAAAAATGAGTTAATTCTATAAACAAGTAAGAATATTTCTTTTAAATCCCTTATTTTATCGTAACTAATAATTAAAAGACTATTCACGAGTTAATTAAAAATGCTTTGAGGGTCAAAAGTGCAATTAATTGATGAAATAAAAATAATGTTCGACTTACAAAATAAGGGTCGAAAAGAAATGACTACTTTCACATTCAAATGGTTAATGAAGAAATTAATTATAGAAATAAGTAACATATTAAACAAACAAAAGCAAAAATTAAATAAAATCTCTATTCTACAATTTTTTTCTGTTTTTTTTTTCTGCATTCTTAATATTTTCTAAGAATATAATTTCATAAACAAAGGACTCTTAAAGAGAGTAAGTTAGCTTATCAACATTCAATGCCATAAAAATTTTCTTTATAACAAATTAAATACATTGAACAAGAATACGATATAGTTTGTTGATTAATATTATTTTCTTGGAACTGATTTGTAATGAGCCCGCACCAGATATTTCGCAATTTTTTCCCCTCAACCACTTTTGGCACATTTCTACTGGTACTGCTTTCGTTACATATAAAAAAAGTAATAATAATAATAATAAAATAAAACAGAATCAAATATTGTAATCCTATTAAATTCGAAGTTCTCTTGCATTATAGTCTGTTTTTAACATAGAATGGATGCATTTCATAAATAAAAAATGACAGATCTATATGAAATGTTATCTCCGAGAAACAGTTTTGTTACCCATATGCCGCAAATTTCATAAAAATATGGTAGTAAATAGCATAGAAAACTATTATTTACTGATACAAAAGAGGCATATTAAAAAAGATACAATAATAAACAAATTAAATTTATAAAACATGTATCTCATTTCTTCAAAGTACTTACTAAAAATTATTCTAATCTTTAATCATTGTTTTAGCAGACGCGGAGCAATAAAAGAGTGACTCAACAGTCATATTAAATCTTATCACTCGCAACAGATTTACTTCTAATTGCATCATGCAACGAAGCCAATATTCCTAACCTCGATTCAAAACAAGATTTAACTAAAATTTATAGTCTAGCACTTAGCTGATATATAAAGATTCTGTGCATCACTTCAAAATTAATTTCAGCACTCTTATTCGTGAAATGTAGATAAATTTAAAAAAAAAAAAAAAACATTAGTGGGTATATAGACAAAATTTACCGGGCAACCATACTTAAACTTGGGGAAAAAACAAACAAACATTGAAGGTATGAAGTTGAAACTTTTTCACTTCCCACTCTTTCAAATATCATCAGACCTATTTGCATGCACAAGTACAATACAAACTTCAAATTGGTAGTTATAAAAAAAAAAAAAAAACTTTAAAAAATGAGTGCATATGCATAACAAATCTGTGCAGTGTTCTTCACAAAATTTCATTCAAACATTAAAAAAAGTCAATTAGGTAAAAAAAAAAATATTAATCAGAAAAAATAACCAATTAAATGAATTAATTTGAATAATTTTCCAAAATAATTCATATTTTATTTTTGGTAAAAAACTTGGCTTTAATGATAACAATGAACAACAAATTATATTTTTATAGTGTACTACAAACATACATACTAAAAGATAAAGATTTGTTCAAAAAAAAAAAAAAAAATACACATACCTGTCCAACTGGATATATTACTGTTTTTAAAATCTGGACCTGTAAAAGTATACATTAATTCATAAAAAAAATTAAATATTTTTCTAGAAAAGGCAAGATAAAAGGTTGCCAGGTGGTGACTAAATAAAATAAAGTGGCCACACAGAAAAAAACAAAACATAATTTGAATTAAATATTGATGAAAAGAAATTCCTCAAAGAGTAGGTTGATGTTTAATTTTGTTTCTTTGCTGAAAGATGAAAAAGAGTAAAATGACAGATGCAGTATTTTGTGTTTAGCGCACCCAAATGACAATGAAGTAGAAATGAGAATGACAAAAATAGAAAATAAACCCCTAAAAGTAATATTTTCAAAAACAAATTTTTTTTTTTTTTAAATAAAAGTGCCTATGCTTGAAGGATAAGTTTTATATAAAAATAGATAAATTGAAAAAGGAAAATAAAATGCAAATGATTAAAAAAAATAAAGAATGAAAACTGAAAGAATACAGAGATATATAAAGCTGAAGGAAGCAGTTGCCGAAATTCTAACTGTAACTTTGCATGCAAGAGGCTTAATTTTCCAGAGCTAGTTATTAAACATAATAAAAACAAATCTAAAATCGAAGCTATTACATATTCTATTAGCATTCTTTTAAAATTATTTTTTCTAAAACATATCTTATAATAATATTTTTTATAGTTATATCTTATAAAATTAATATTTTTTTAAACTAAGAAAAAATATATATATATATATATATATATAAGTTTAAAATGAAGATGAAACAAAGGCCTTTGTTTTATCTTCATTTTAAACTTATCTTATGAGTTCTATTTACTTGCAGCTTATGCGCAATAAATGATACTTATTGTTTTTTTTTTTTTCTTCTTTTTTTTTTTTTTTTTTGTATTTACTTATTTTGCTGTATATATATATATATATATATATATATATATATATATATATAAAGTAATTAAAATAGGCTGAAAAATCTAAATTAATGTTCACACTTTCTCTGTGGCAGTTTGCTGAAATACTTGAAATTTGCAATGGAATCGTTTTTTACATACTTCATTTCAATCCAGAAAAAAATTAATTAAAAATAAATAAATAAATAACAATAATAATTTTGCACATAAAATTTAATAAAATCTATACTTTAAAAATATTTATACTTTTATTTTAATCATAAAACTGTTATTTGCGAATTCATAAGACACACATATATATTTAAAAAAAGTTGAATTTGTTTTCAAAACTTAGAAGTCTTTAAAATTTGCAAACATTAACTTTGAAAACAACATTTTTTAAAACTTTACTATTAATTTAAATTCATGAATAAAGAACATTCAAATTTTTTTGGGATAAATTTCAAAGTTTATTTCTATTATATTATGACATTTGTAAGAAAAAGACTAAATTACATAGAATTTTTCATGTTGCTTCATATTTTTCATATTATTTGGTCAACACAAACACTATAGATTTATTAAATTGTATTTGAAGCATAACTTTCCTTGTTATATAACAACTACGAACATTATTAGGGAAATATAAAATTTGGTCAAAAAAATTACTATAATAGTCAAAAGAATATTATAGCACATAGTGAAAACAGAAATCATAAAACAGACTAAAATCGTAAGTTTTTTACCAAAAGAGAACTACGAACCTTTTTATAAAATTAAAGTAACTAATGACATTTGCATAATTTAAAATAGAAACTGATAAATAAAATAAAAAACGAAATTAAGCACTGATAAAAAATTTATGTTTTACTTGATTTAAAAATAAAATTTTATAAAAAACAGTCAAATTACCTTGTTTTCCAGTGAAGTGCTGTCCTGAAGAACTTTGAGATCCAACAACCGGTCCCATAACTTGACCCTGAGGTCTCGGTCCAGGTGTTCGGAAATACAGAGTCTAAAGTAAATTTACAAATTGGCATTAGCAAAGAAGAATATTACATAAACAATACTTTTTAATTCAAAAAATATAAAATATTTTTTAAACTGATAATTATAATAACTAATAAAAATTGAGAAAACAGAAAATAGATTAAAAACATGTCATTGCAAACTAGACATCCTCTCATTTTATAAGCTCCAGTTCATTGTGAGTTTTAATTAAAAGAAAAATTCATTAGCACAGATCAATAAAATGATATCAATGAAGTACAGTTACCATTAAACCAGTCTTTTGAGCTTCAAGGTGTGGTCTTAGAGCCAAAGGCTGCGTTGTAAGGCCTGAACTTGAACTAGAGAAGGTAGAAGTAGGTGCAGGAGTTCGTGCTGCAACTAAATTGATAGGCTGTGTGTGATCATTATCTTCATGATCTCCTGACTTACTATCTGCTTTCTGATTATTCATACTAATAAAGAAAAGAACTTGAAATGTAAACAAATATAAGGTAAATTAAAAGTAGAATAAATTCTAAGTATAAAATTCAATCTAATGCTAATATTCATAATAATACGTTTTGAGTAGTTATTGTCTAATGCATTCCTATAACTGCCCTATACATTTTCAAATATTCCTGCTATTGCCCTATATATTCATATATTCACGTTGACCACATTAATTATACCATCCTTCTATTAAACTAATTATATCTTTATACTTATTCACTCAAATTATTTTCAAGCTGTGTTACTGAATGCTTACAATAAATATCTATAAATGTGGAAAAAAAATTATAAGGCAGAAATGGAAAAAAAAAAAAAAAAAAAAAAAAAAAAACATAAAATGTTGATTATGAGTTAGTTGTGAAAGTTTTTTGATGCAGTGAAACACCAGATGCAAGCTTCAAAGTTTCAAAATAAATTTTAGGGCTACATTTTACAAAAAAAAAAAAAAAAAAAATTTAAATTAGAAATAAATTTAAGAATGCAGGTGTGAAATTTCATTTCATACATCATGTGAGAAATTTTGGAACTAGGAATTTTTTACTTCAGAACTCAAAATGAAAATATAGACAGAAACAAAAATGATCATTTTAGTAATTTTTATACAATAATAAATCACTTCAAAAATAAATTTTATATAATCTATACTAAAGAATAAATATATACAAAAATAAATAACAAAAATGTAATACACAGTAATCTGGAAACAATCAATAAAATAATAAAAAAAAAAATTGACATTTTTAAAAGTACTATAAATTTTGCAATTAGGCAAACTAATAAATGAAAAACAATTTTGATTGATGTAATTTAATGCATTAGAAAAAAAAATTGCTACTGAAAAATGTTGATAAGTTTATCTTTAATACCTTGGGCATGGTATGATCAATGAATGCTTCACTAAATACCTATAGGCCAGCATGGCATAAACGAATGCTTGCTGTTCATTAAAATTCAAGGTGTTGTGTCTCTATTATGAGCCACATTACAATGTCAAATACTTAGATATTTAAAATCCTAAGTATACCATTTATATTAGCTATATTATTAAAATTGCTTTACCCCCATGCTTAACGTGTTAACACCACTTTGCAATAAGCAAATGGGCATATAAAGAAAAAATTTTGATAGAAAAATTCTGAATTTCCTTTTCATAAGATGACCAAAAGTCAAATTAATTATTAAGCATTCTTAGATTCTTAAGATCTATTAATTTAAAACCTGCACTTCTATTCATAGAAATTGGGCTGTACTGAACAAACACAAAAAAGATAAAAATCAGGATGAAACTCTTTTTTAATCAGGAAAATTATTAACTATAAACCTTGAATACGTAATTACATTATAATATAGCATAGCAACAAGTATAAGATGACAATTTTAAAATGCATAGATTTCTAAAAATAAAACTGAAGAAATGTAAAATACAAAAACACATAAAAACAAAATAGTCTAACATTTCAGGATTAGTAAAAAAAATGTGAACATTTCAGAGAGTATTACTTAAGTTTAGAATTAAGTTGATATCTTACCATTTAGTTTTTTCCAATTATTTATTTAATATTCTAGAGAGTGATAAGGATTTTATATCAATATAAGTTAAAATATGTTTCAGATAATTTGTGTTGTTCAGACATGTTTAGATAAAAAAAAAAAAAATTAAAAAAAACCTAGATAAATGTGCCAACAACACACTTTTGAAAGTAAAACATTAGTTTTTAGATAAGCTTAACAAGTCATTAATATTATACCTATTATAGATGACACAAAGGGAGCTAGCCTGAACATGGGGCAAATATAGACAGGAATAATTTTGTTATTTATCATTTAACACTTTTTATGAAAATATAGGCTAACTTATAAAAATATTTTGCACATTTATATGCAGTTACATGACATACTTTATTGTTTAAAGTTTTATGGTAAAAAAAATAAAAAATAAAATTAGTTAATATATATTGCCGCTGAAAACTACTTTTATTGTTTATGAATATGTTTAGCGCATATTCATATAACAGCCAATTTAGATTTGCATTTTTTGAAATAACCAATAATACATTAGGAAACTTTTTTACTAGGTAACATTTTACTTTACTAGGAAATTTTTTTAGATAGGAGAGACTTAGTAAAGTATTTCATTCATTTATATATAACTTTTTGGGTATTTATTAAAAAAGTAACAATGGATTTATTGTAGACAAAACTTAATTTTTTCTTTTTTTAAAGTATATGTTTAATCTAGCTTATTCAAAAAGGAGAAACAAGTTTAAAATATAATAAAAAGGGATACCAGGCAATAAAAAATAAAAAGAAGTGTTGTATAGAAAATCTATAAAAAATTTTATGTATATTTTTATATCTTGTATTTTGTAACAGATTACATCTGAATGATAAGGTGAATTTATTTTCTTCTCATTGGGTACATAGGAGTAAATGATACAACTTTTAAATGGCATAAATACTATGAATTCAAATAGATATTTTATGTTATCACATTACTAAATAATATATGTTTCACAGTTACAATTTAATATTTATATGACATTTTTTTATCATTAACAATGGATTAAATTGTCAGCTTTATAACTTTCTTGCACTAGTCCCATATTATGAGGCTATTATAGACAAAGCAACTAAAAATTACACAAAAGGTATATGTTAATCTGACTTACGAATCATTCAAAATACAAATACAAGTTTAAATTATAAGAGATACTAGGTAGTTTAAAATAAAGCTGTGTATATTTTTAAAAAATAAGAAACTTTTATTAACTATATTTCCTTGTTACTCTTTATATAGCAGTAAATATTTCAGCTTCAGCCAAAATGTCAGAAATACTATGAATTTAATAAGATAATAAATGGTTTTCTATCATGGAATAATATTTGTTTCTTTCAATGAGATTCAAAAAATCTTAAACTTAATTGATATAGAAAGGACATACAAACAACAAATCAATTTTGTCTATTTTGCTATTATTTGATTTCGGACTAGAAAAATTTTCATCTTAACAAGATTAGGTTTCTTACTCTATGACTCTAATTGATAAGTAAAAGTTTTCAATGTTTGATAATTTTATTTTATAATTCAAGTTAAAAAAATATCTTATTGAAATTTAAAAAAAAAAAAAAAAAATCATGAGCTTTTCCAGATATTGGTACCTATTTAGGCATCATGACTACTTTGTTTCAAGTACTAATGTAATATACAATACAAAACAAACAGAGTACTTAGCACAAAAAAAAAAAAAATCATAATAACATGTTAATTTTGAAACATTTACTAGACGATTTGGCATCTGGGATTATCTAACTATGTAAATAAGCATTTCAGATTATGCTATTCACACAAATGATTAAATGATAAGACTTTTAAAGTCAGACTAAGAATAATAAATATCTCAAACTAAATTAAGTATGAACAAAAACAAGTTTTTTTTTTAATGTGAAACAACACAACAAACTAAAAGAATTAGATAATACATAGGAACTATAGCAAATACTGAAATTGGTCATAATATTTAGTACAAATATAGAAAAGAATAAAAATACAAATAAAGAAAAGAAATATAGCTAAATAGACATTAAAATTTAAGTGAGTCATAATGATTTGTAACAAAATGAAAAAATTCATCTTTAGAATAACATCAATTTAGAAACACTACATTAACAGGCTGGAAGATGCATAAAATATTAGTAGAATTGTTGTAGAAGAAGATAAATATGATTATATTGTAATCTTCACTTGATGCAATCATATAATGGGTCAATTAACTAAACACACACATTAATATATAATACCATAAAGTATCCACAATTTTGTGATGCTGCTTATATTTGTAAAATGCAGAATACCTGGCTTATATAATGGTTGTGTATTTTCACCAAATAGCTATCACAAAGCTACAGTGTATCCTTAAGAAATTTTTTTTCTCTAAAATCACAATTTAATTATTCTGCTACATACATGATTCTTCTTTACAAAGTCGTTTTTTTTTTTTTTCTTTTTGAAAAAATAATTTCCAGCTTGAAAATATAATTCCAGCGATATATATGGCTGCTACAGGAAAGTTTTAAAAATAAATAACTTAACAGCCTTATTTGAAACAGTAAGAGAAGTTAGAAACAATTGTTCAATTTACAATAGTATTTCGCATATGTTTAAGTCTAAACTTCTAACATACGATGATAATAAACGCACTGTTAGTTACCGATTCTTATTAACAGGACTAAGAAACTTATAATTAAAACTATATCAAACTAGAGAATTGAAGTTAGTGTAGATTGATAATACTGCATTATCTCCATGCATTTGACAGACAAAATTTAAACGCGTTTGCCTTTAAGTAGGTTAAATTTAAAAATGTAATGTGAATAAGATCAACAACAATTGTCGAATAAGAATTTACGTAGAAAAACTAGTTGGTAAGTAAAAACAGGAATAGCATCATAATTGAAATCAGAAATATTGACAATTAAAAAAATGCTTATTTGAAGTTTATAAAATGACCGACAAACTTTACGACTAAACAAGTTAGTGTAACAGCTGATGGGTTATAAAAAATGACGTGAAATGTTTCTTACTTTGATTATCGTCTACAGTTTGATTTATAATCATGGATCATTTAAAGCAAATATACAATTTCAAAGCATAATTATTCGTTCAATCTCGCTTGAAATCACCAAAATATGTTTTAGCATAAAATAGTTGATGGAATCACATTTTCCATCATAATCACTAAAATTAAAGACTAACAACTTCATCAAACAAGCTCCGAGAGCGATTCTCATACGCAACAACACAAAAACAAAATCAAGACATCAAAAATTCCTCCCTTGGGAGAAATATTTTTTTTTAAACCGCTAGTACTGCGCATGTGCAAAAAAACGTCAGAAGGCTTTACTAATGCCAACTTTGAAAAAAAATCCTTTTTATAATTCAGATGCAAAATTTAATTAATTTTAATCTTAATCGCTTCTTACTTAACGCACATCCGCTCGCGTATATTTGTTTTCATGAGTGAAAAGCAGAAAAAGTAAATCGATTGTGCAAACAAGATTTATCTGCTGCATCCGATTACCGTAGACATGCGTGCGAAAGTTTATAAACTACATTTAAGTTGAACATCTCATGCATATTAGAAACGTATACAGTAAGAATACTCAAGAAAACTTTGTAACGAAACCGTTCTCACTTTCTGCGATTCACGCACTTTTGTTAGAACCTCTAAGAACCTGATTAGTATGTTTGTCTCAGAAAATATCTTTCACCAATCAGGTTATAATTTTTTCTCAATGGTGATCCGATTGCAGGGGCGAATCGCATGCAATGAAATGGCATTGTTAGAATCATTCTCACTGCATGCAGTTCATGCACCTTCGTTTATTGAGAAGGGTGATTAATTAGAGTGAATTACATGCAGTGTGAACGAGTGAGCAAAATGAGAGGACCGTTTTCACTGTATTGGCGATCAAAATGAGCTACTGATGGCGTGGAGCAGAACTCGTTATGGCAACATTTCGCATGCATTCATCATTAGCTTATGAAGAGTCATAAAGGAAGGAAGTAAGTTAGTTTCCCTGTTGATTTTCAAATAGATAAGAAACTTTTAAGTTGGGAAACTATATGGAAATGAAAACTACATTGAACATAGTTCCAAAACAAAGCATCGAGAGAAATTAAAAAAAAAATTATGAGTATTAAATACGAAAACTATTAAGAAAAGGAAAGCATCGAAGTACATTCTTATGCAATTGAGGAGAGGAGTAGAGGGTAAGGGGGAGGGTTAAGACATGGAACCAGTATTCTCCCCAGATAAAAGTATTCGAGTGTTGCGATAGCGTATACGACTTCTCATTACATTTGGGAAGAAAATAGGTTGCAGAATTGCTCTTCAAATTGGAAATTGACACGATACAGCTGACGTTTTTTAAAATTTTTAAAACTATTTTGCACAGAGACATCACGTCATAGAGAATTACAATTCAAAATTTAAAGTTACCTCCAACAAATCACCTCCGCAAATCTTGAGAAAGTGAAAATCGCAAAAACCCGATTTCACATGTTTAGACGTACCGTTGGTAAACAATAAATAATAAAAAAAAAAGATGCGACAAATTTTCAATTTATAAAATGATTTATTTGATTAATTATTACAAAAATTGTTTGAAGTAGCACGCACTGTACTTATTGCATACAAAGACGTAAAATCGATTCTGGGATGCAGTCGAAGATGCCTGATGTGATTTTTATGTGTGCCAAAACCTTGCGAATCAAACTTTTGAATTTAAGCAAGTTTTCCGATAATTTTTAACAAACGTTAGGTTAGGGGGATTCAATAAAGGAAGGCGAGTGCAAATGCTCTCTATTAAGCCATTGCATTTTCATGTAGCATTCCACTTGTTCACGTATTTATGGGCTCTGCGCAAGCTCTTTAGATTACAAACTTTATTCTTGGGTAAGAACTTTACTACGTCAACGTGTGGGAAGCTATGTGCGAGATGCTATGCGTAATGCGTGTCTCCATTTTGTTACATTATATAATATTTTTATTATTATTTATAATTGTACATCTACGTATTTCATATATTTGTTAAAATAAGTTTTTTTTTACTTTTGGCGAGCATGTTTTTTTTTTCTACTTGACTTATTATAATATGGAATATGTTAGGAAAATCATAGTCTAGGAAATACCTGGTTATGGCCCGTTAACCTTAAAAAACCAGTTTAGGGAATATCGGACAATAGTTCTTTAATCTTGAAAAGAAAAACACACCATTGTATGGAATGATGGAAAAGCGAACATCAGATAAAGACCCCTAATATTAGAAAAATATCAGTGTAGGGAATAGCAGGGCAATGTGTCATAGATGCATAATTATCAGATTGTCCAGAAAGTGCAGTTATTATCAATGATAACTGATTTAATCGGAATAATAACTCAGCAGACATGCTTGAATCTTACCTAGTATTTTCAATTTTGGTATATTTTTTTCTTCCTTTTTTTCAAGTTAAGGTAATCATTGGTATTACTTACACAAAATACCTGTGGGCTCTCAACTACATTAAAAAATGAGTGAATAAAATAATATAAATAGACTGTGAGAAAGATTACAGGAAATGACAAACTCAAAGCGAATAAATGCTCTTGAATGAATTTTTGAGATGAGAAAAGAAGTGTTTTTTTTTTTCACCTTTAAAATTCCGATATCGGTAGAAAATTTGTCTTTGAAAAGTGCGAATATCACCTTCTTGGTTTCACCCACTTGCATATTAAAAATTAAGGGGAAAACATTCCATTTGCATAAGAAAAAGAAGCTCCGATATTTTCAGAGATATATTCCTCCTTGCCAAAAATTTTATAAAAATATTTTAACTTACTTTTCATGTTTCCCTTCGGTCATCTTTCAAATTTTTAACATTATGTAAATATTTCTTACCATTGTTACTTATTAATTTTACTGAATCACCAAATACTTTTACGGTTGACATGATATAGTTTACCGGGATAAATCCAATTTGTAAATGAAATTAACGAGCTCTAAGCAAAAAACACTTATAATTACTATGTTTATTTACCAGTTTTAAACTTAAATGTCATAAACAAGCAATAGCTTTAAGAAGTTTGACCTAGCAGATTAATGTCTCTTTACTTAGTGAATTATGTTTAAATTTAAATGGAAGCATACAAAAATAAAAACAGAAATTCGCCTTGCTTGTGAGCGTTTAAAAATACTCCAAGCAAGAAAAGCGGAATCAGCTGAAAAAATGAGAAGAATGATAGCAGATTATATAAACGAAGAAAAATTTCTGAAAGCAAAAATAAATGTTCAAACTGTTCTCAGACATGAAGCAACAGTAGAAGCTATGGAGATGTTGGAAATGTTTTGCTATCAATTTCTGGATAGATTCGGCATATTTGAAGAGAAAAAAACAGTTGATCCTTGTCTTGTTCAAACTATTACCAGCTTGATATGGGTGGCGCCATACTTACAAAACGAAGTGAAGGAATTGAAAAAAATCAATCAGCAATTCTCTCACAAGTACGGTCGTAAATTCGTACAATCAACTTTGAAAAACAAGCAGAAAACAGTACATCCTGATTTAATCCAAAAAGTAAATTTGTTGATCTCACCAGAAGATAAAGTTAATAAGTGCCTCCGAGATGTTGCAGAAAAATACGAAATCTCAAATGAAAAAACGAAGGCTTTGAACAAATATTTGATGGAAAACAACTCTGAGGAAAGAGCAAGTTATATGAAACTCTTACCCTCATTAAAAGAACTTTTTCATACCGATTTCAAAGGCTCGCAAAAAACTCAGAGTGAACTTGGAGATATTACAAATGAGTATACTATAGAATCCATGAAAACTAAAATTCGATCATCTTGTTTTTTGGAAAAAATAGTGCCTCAAAATATTGATAACACCAAAAAGCAGGAAAAGGGGATTTATGATGAGAATTTATGTTACGTTTTAGATCCAATTGATTTAGAGGGTTATGTAAGCGAAGCACAAAACGGATTAAATTCAGTAAAGAACTCGCCTGAAGTGAAAAAGTGTAGGTCATATGTAGCCGGAATTCAGTATGAAACACTTTACCCTGATAAAAGAGAACTGGGCTTAGAGAACTTTGATATTGAACTAAATACAGTTACAAAAAACAAAAATAATGTATCAGATTCTTTTTGTGGTGTTAAAAACATAATGTGTGACCAGTGCAGCAGGTGTATTGAAGAATTACCACCGTCCTACAGCGCTGTTGTATATGTGGATACATCAGAAAATTTAGAGCAAAAAATGGAAGATACCATAGTATTTCCATCCTGCCCAGACCAAAGTTCGGATGAAATGATTAAAGAATATACAAATATGAAACTGTCTCATTGACGGACATGAAAATTTGCCATTTTAAAGATAACAATTCCATAATCTGTTATATTAAAAGCGTAAGACGCTTCTTTAAATATAAGTGGTTCTTCTTTTTCTGTAGCTCCACAGCCCGTTGTAGGCCACGGCTATCTCCAAAAGTTTTTTACCCCCATCGGAGATTATTCGCTGCCACAGCTATTAGTGGTTATTTAAACAAAATTAAACAGATATTAGTTAAAGAAAAATTGATTATAGCGATACGACCATTATGATGTGTGCATATCAGAATATATTAAGATATTTCGTAATCTTTGCTCTTAATGCACATTTTTAGACTAGCAGTCAAAAATAAATTCAAGATAGTATATACATTTGAGGTAACAAATTAATATTTCAACGGAAAAAATTATAATGCTTTCCGACTATTAAGGTATTGAGATAGACGAGATTGAAATAATAAAAACCGATTTGGTTGCCTGTCTAAGCTAAAGTTTCTTTTTTTCCAAATGAGATTTTTAGTATATTTTTTTTTTCAAAATGTACAAGTTTAAAAACGTAATGTATAGCAGAAGGGCGCTTTAAAGTTGCGACAGACTTCAAGGGGAGTTAGGGTACATCATCAGGATTAAAATTGCATCATAAGAACCCTGGACGGGAAATGTCTTCACACGCCACTTTGGGCGCTTCCTTATCATGAACTCTTCCATAGTGTTTTTCTGAACAGTTAATAATAAGGAAACACTTCTATCCGTGTACAACGACATGGAACCTGTGCAATTTTTATCCTGATTATTTGCCCCAACTCCCCTAGAAGTTGGTTGCAACATTTACACGACCCTCTATAAAATATACCGTTTTTAAAATTGTGTATTTCAACAAAAAATAGACTAAATTGCCATTAAAAAATTTGTAGCTTTGTGAGCAAAACTAATTGCAGATTTGAAATCTCCACACCCAAATTACGCTAGATCAAGTATACATGCATAACTGCAACAAAAAATTCGTTTTCGATTGAAATTCAGGAACATACAAGTTATTAGGGAGATTTTGCACTTTTTTGTTAGCTTCCGTACACTCCCGTACGTAAGATTTGAAACAACCGCGCATGCTCGCGTTTATTTCAGATGCTACATATCTTTACGTTATGTTTTCGTGATTAGCGCTACAAAGACAAAACTACAAGCACGCTGTTTATGGCTGTTAAATGTTGTTTCCTGTTTAAGCCTACCTTTGAACTAAAAACATGGAAAAAGAATGCGATTTTCAAGAAATGCATTAATGAAATTTAGAAATGAATCACGTGATATTACAATTGAATGATTCAATAAATAACATAATTTTATTGGTTTTTGACTAACATTATGGTTGGTTAATTGCACTAGTTCCATAAGAAACTAGATACATTTTCATTATTTTAATTACAAAACTTAGTTAGAAGAAGCTTAATTTCAATAATATTTCTTATTCGGTTATAAATGCAAAATTTGTCTGATTTTATTTTGAAGTTAAGATATGTTCTATATTTTGCCCTTCAAAAATTGCTTAAAGCAAATATGGCGTAACTACCACTATAAATATTAAATACCAATTCACTAGTATATAAGGCTTGTTAACTCGATTCTATCTTGAGGTATCTTTTGTTAGATAAAGGTTGACTTAGTCGATAATTATATCCCCTCGATAATGACTCGGATGTGATATGAACTTACCAACATCGATGGATGGTCCACATTAAACAAGTGATTTGCTTTAAAACATAATGCTCAGAAAAAAAAAAAAAAATGAAGAAAAAAAAATTATGAGCAAAATGATATATATATATATATATATATATATATAAAAGAAAAAAAAACCAGCATAAATAAATTAGTGGTATTCGTTCATCGAATTTTATCAAATTTAAATTCTGGAAGGGTAGTAATGTGGTGTAACTACTACTATAAGTATTAAATACCAATGAATTAGTATATAAGATTTGATTTTATCTTGACCTTACTCTGGCGCAAAAGTGCCCAATACTTTTAGAATTTGAATTATTAGAATCATTTTGATATTTAACACAACTTCTAATAGTTATGAATTTGGTAAAGGACGAAATCACAATTAAACCTTACCATTGGATACTTGCCAAATTTGATTATATTTGATTATTTGCATCAGATTATGTGGACTAACGGAGGTGATTAATGGTGATTGTTAAAATATACCCAATTTCGAGTTCACGTAAGAGAAATAAATATAAGTGTAAGTGATTATCTCTAAATTACATTTATAATAATTAACAAACATATAATTAGACAATTATCGTGAGAAGATAATTGTCTAAAATCGCTTGTCTTACAGTTTCTGATTGATGTCGGTGCATTCGTATCCCAGAGAACATTACATAATATGGCAATTATTAATCAATGAAGAGCCAGATACCTTTGGCTGTCATTAGCATAAAATTAATTTGTTTTTTATTTGACAGCGTTTGCTTGTATATTGTTTATTTATCCTTTGTTTATTGGTATTTACTTGAAATATGAATTTAACATTTATTTATAATATAATCTCTTTCATTATTAAATTGTTTTGATTATTTTTTTAAAAAAACACTTAAAAGTGTTGTTCCTTTATTCTATTATAAAATAAACTTATAATACTACAATTTTAAAATTACTCAGAGTAAATACGTTGTATTTATTTCATAATAATTAATATTTACTTAATAGTTATATCTAATTTCAAAACGGCGTTTAACAGCAGATCCAATTCTGATTTTACCTCTATTAATGTTCACCTCCATTTAATATTGAACAAAGTTCGTCATTTAATATTGAAGCCAACCCAGAAGACAAGGGAACTCCTGAATTAAGCATTGGAACACACTAATGAAGTGAAGAACTTTTAGAAATTTTGGAACTTACCCTCATTTGTGTTGCATGGGAAGGAAAACCAAAAAAATCTCGCATGGTTAGCCCGACGGCAAAGAAATTTTAACCTAATAATCCATCTACCACAGAGGATATTTTAACGTCAGCCTTATGTTTAGTGCGAGCTAGGAGTAGAGCTCGTAATTACCAGCCATTGCTGGGATTCGAACCTGGGGCATCTCATTTTAAAGCGAACACTCTGTTTCCTCGGCCACCGCAGCTCACTTAATAATTATATATTCTTTATTTTTCTGTTTTATAACCGTCGCTGAACAGCCAACCTTATTTAGGGTTTACGGCGACTAATGTTCGACTCCATAGTCGTGTAATTTTGAACTCAATCTAGAAAACAAGGGAACTCCTGGGTGAAGTATTGAGAGAAATTTTGCCTTCGTGGAGGACTTTTTGATGGAAGTAACCCTCATATGCGTTTCAGGTAGAAGAAAACTTAGCCTGACAGCAAGTTGACTCTAACCCATAATTAGTCTAACACTGAGTATATTTTACGCCAGCACTGTCGTCAGTCTGACCCGGGTGCGAAATTTCAATCGACCAGCTATAGCTGGGATCGAACTTGGGTCACCTCATTGGGAAGCGAGTGCTTTATCCCCTGAGCCACCACGGCTCACTTAATAGTTATAATACTTTTTTTGATAACGTATGCAATTAAAAGAAGTGCCAAAAATGTATTTAAAATTCCAAATAAATGCTGGGAATGAACGTTTCGCATAACTGCTTAAAAATCTCTTTTTCAAAATATATTTAATGAGTTTAAAAATAAATTTGTGGTTAAAATTGCACTAGTAACCGAGAAAATAGACCAGGCTCAAATTTCATCTAAATAGAATCGGTAATCCGTAACTAATCTGTGTTTGACCTTTTCTAATTTCATAATTTTAAATTTTGATGTAAGTATCTGTTAGTTGTCAAGAAATTTAGAGTTTAAAATAGAATTTAGAAATTTAGAGTTTAAAAATAAATTTGTGGATAAAATTGCACTAGTAACCGAGAAAATAGATAAGGCTTAAATTTCATCTAAATGGAATCGGTAATCGGTAACTAATCTGTATTTGACCTTTTTTAATTTCATAATTTTAAATTTTGATGCAAGTATCTGTTAGTTATCAAGAAATTTAGAGTTTAAAATAGAATTTAGAAATTTAGAGTTTAAAAATAAATTTGTGGATAAAATTGCACTAGTAACTGAGAAAATAGACCAGGCTTAAATTTCATCTAAATAGAATCGGTAATCCGTTACTAATCTGTGTTTGACCTTTTCTAATTTCATAATTTTAAATTTTGATGCAAGTATCTGTTAGTTGTCAAGAAATTTAGAGTTTAAAAATAAATTTGTGGATAAAATTGCACTAGTAACCGAGAAAATAGATAAGGCTTAAATTTCATCTAAATAGAATCAGTAATCGGTAACTAATCTGTATTCGAAATTTTCTAATTTCATAATTTTAAATTTTGATGCAAGTATCTGTTAGTAGTCAAGAAATTAATTAATTGCGAAGCAGTTTTGAGAGGGATAACAAATCGAGAGGGATAAAAATTCACTTCTCAAAAAATTATTAGCCATTTTATTATTTTTTAATCAAACATGTATTATAATTTTTTTTCTTCTAAATAATTCATGTTTCTTTTTATTTACTAATAACAGAGTTAAAAAAAAAATATTTCAGTCTTAAAATTAGGAAAATAATTTTAGTGACTTTATATGATCAGGTTTCATTTTGTTTTTCTTTTATGATCCTTCAAAGAAAACGTATGATTAAAATTTTTTTATCTTTCTATCAGAAAAGGAAAGTTAATAAAAATTAATTGCTGAGGTTCTTTTTTTTAAGAACTGAAATAGTTAGTTACGTATTAATTGGCATGTTTTATTTTGTTTATGGCTTTATTTTCAACATTTTTTAAAAGTTAATATCTATTTTTTTAAATTCGCATATCACAATTTTTATATTTTTCCTTTTAATGCTTTATAGTTACGACCTTGCAATGTAGATGGCAGTCACGATCCCGTTGAAAATGATTCATGTTACTTATTTTTGTTCCATAAAATGTTACTTAAAATGAATCAGTATGATTCCTTTGCCTTAAATTTAACGATTTATGTTTTTAAATGAAATGATTAAGGCTTAACATTAAACAATTAGTGTTTCAAATTAAATAATTACTGCTTAGTTAAAAATTAAAAAAAAAACATGGACTTATTCATACATAATATGTGTTTACGGAATGATTTCTTTATTTTCCTCCTCCATTCATATCCCAATACCAGGGATTAAAATTTAAAAAAAAAAAAAAAAAAAACGATGTAGGTAAAAATTACTGAAAGGACAAATTTTGATATTAAAAATTGAGTTACAGCTATGTATAAGGGTAGGGGGGGGGGGAATACATTCATCGATAATGAGGAATGTAAAACCAAAAGAATTTATCGGAATTATTTTATAACAGGTCTTAAAAAAGACATCAAAGTATAATAATAAATATAATTTATAGTCACCCTTGTATAAAATATATTATTATTACTATACTATTAAATAAATGTTAAAAATGATATTATTGCCTCTTTTAAAGATATTATTAAGATATATAGAAGATATCATTTTTTGCTAAAAAATCCTTGATTTGACTTTCCATAATTCCATTCCCGTAAATTGTCAGTCAAAAGGTTTTCGTTTATAGGTATGATTGTCTCCAGTTCCATCTGTGAGCCCCCGACGACGAGGAACAGCAGCTCGCGTTTTTTTAATGATATGAAATAGTTCCCTAGCAAAACGATTTCGCCCATAGTATGTAGTGTACCCCATAGTATAAGATATCCAAATATCCAATAAATAAAAAAAATAAAGTGATTTTTTTTAAAATTTTCTAGATCAGAATACATCTTTAAGGCACTGAACTGATAGTGTGATGGTTTGGGATTCGAATCCTAATTTCAACATGAAGTTCATAAAGTTTCATATTGATCAATACCAGCTTGTCTGAAGTCGAGATGGTCTGAGCTTGAGACAAATCCCGAGCTTGTAGAGCCCTAACCTTCATAACACCTCTGGGTCCAAACGGGTTATTGCGAGAAACATTTACTAGACAAGACACTTTCAGATGACAATTGGTCTAGTGTGTAAGTTGTGAAATGTTAGAAATGTAATCCAGACAATTTTATTTATTTACAAATTAGCAAGAAATAACTTTAGCACACGATAGCTGTTAAGCTTATTAAAATGAAATAACTTCATATTAATTTTCAATTTAAAAAACATAATAACGACCAGTTACAAAATTTTCATTTTCTGCCATGGGCTTACTGTAGTTTCATAATTGGAAGCGATTATTTATCAGTTGTCGTAGGAAATTTTATTTATGTGTCTCGCAGTCTCTATTTTATAAGCTCTCGCTTAAGCTTGTTATTAAACTGTTATGTTATAAGGTTACATCGTTAACGAATAAAATTACTTCTTATATGTATTTATTTCTACTTATAAAATTTGTGTTGTTACACCATCTGCATTCCTAAGCTTATTATTATCATTTTTTAATTTTATTTACAGACAGTTGAATATTTTTAAAATCCAGGTAATTTTTCATTTTGTTATGATTAGCCTGTTAACAAAATGTTCTTAAATACAATTATCAAAACTAAATCTTTTATTAGCAAATTATCATTGTTTTTAATTTTTTTAAAATTTCAATTTTCAAGGGAAAAATGAATGCGAAGCAATCACGAGGAGGTTGATGAGCGGGGAGAGCAGGGGGCTTCCTTGCTTATAATAAATTTCACAATCAATCGCAAGCGCGTTATTTCAATTATCTACAGTTGACATTTCATCTAAATTCGAACAATAGGATACATTCTAGAGCTTTTTGAAATTTATCTTTTGCTCACCCTGTTTTAAAGAATATTTATTCCAATTTTTAGAGAAATATGACGTGAAGACTACGAATATTACCATAAGAGTTTTTCAATAGATTCCCATCACTCTTTCATTTATAGAATAGAAAATATAAATGGAGAATTAGATGTGGTGTTTTCGTGAAAATAAATTGAAATTCTGCAGTTCTATTATAGAAAACTGCGGAAGCGAAAGTGCCAGTAATTTCCGAAGTTTGTATTTAAGGAAGTGTGTTATTAGCACCTTGTACAGCTGTAAGGCACGATGAAATTAAAGGGCTTTGGTATTCACATTCTTTGAATAGTTTTAAGCTTTGAATTATGAGGGATTAATTCAGAATTTTACTTAGATCCTTAACTATCTGAGAGTTTGCTGTAGATATTGACAAATTTATGAAATAAATTGAAATGCAATGACGTGGTTATTCGAAATACAATGAAACTAAAATGTATGTATTTCAAAATGATTGTTTCAAAAGGTCAAATTTGAAACGTTTCTAGTTAAAACTGAGAAAAAAAAATTAGAGGAAAAGGGCCATATTTTGAAATTTTGGAAGTTATTCTCTCGCATATTTTTGCATTCTAAAAAATTCCGGATCAAATTACGGTATAAATTTCCGGCACTTTGGGAGCATCATCCATAAAATCCATTTTTACCGTTAAATATTATACCTTAATTTTTACATATATATTTGCTTAATTAGAGTGAATCAGTGGTTTTACAGAATTCGTATCGACCAGCCTTACCAGAGATTCGAATTTCAGTCTTCTCACTGAAAGGTGATCGCTCTATCCCTTTAGCCACCACAGCTCATTACGTATAGTAAAAAAAAAAAAAAAAAAAAAAAAAAAAAAATTATAATAATAAAAAACTTTGTTATTTAACTGTCAAAACTATAAGACTTTCCGCTATGTACTTACTCAATTAACAGCGCTGCCAACTTGCCGATAACAGCTTGGCGTAATTTAGGCGCCATTTCAATTGAAGATTAAAATTTTTCACAGCTTATATTTACGCGATTATTTCTCTTAGAAAATTCAAAGATTTATTAATGACTCAAGATATTTTTATTTTGTTTAATTTATTCACTGCATTATTGTATAGGCAATGAAGAATTTTAGTCTAAAACTAAAAATTAAATTGAAGAACGTCAAATTAAAATAATAGACACAGGGGTTTAAAATATTAAAAATAAAATTCGGTAATGAAAGTTTACAACAAATAGGAGGCCAGTTTAATACTAAAAATTTCAATGAAATTAATAGTTTTGCACGCAGTTTGAAGAAAGGAAATATTTAACATTTTTTTCCCAACCTTGTAAAATAATTCGAAATACGTAGCTATACTCAGTGTAGTTCAATAATGAGATTTAGAGAAAGTATTAAACATATTTAAATTAGAAAAAAGTTATTTTATTTTGTACCGCGCGTTTTATACAATTATTAAAACAAAATTAAGGAGTTTTAAAGGAAGAAAGAGAAGGAGAAAACTATTTAGATAAGTTAAGGAGAAAACTATTTAGAGAGAAAACTATTTAAAGGAGAAAACTATTTAGATAAGTTAAATACTGTTTCTGGATTAGCGATTATCGTTTTTATGGCATAATTCTCAAACTTTTATTAATCAGACGATATTAAATTGAAATTTTACAAGTTTTTACCCATCAAAAGTCATCGAACATTTGATACATCGCAGAAAAGTATGATTTGGTGTGTAATGCTACTTTATTATTAAAGCTTATCATCCATTAATTTTTGAAGAAAAATCCATAAATATTTAAAAACTTTAAACGGTTGATTTTTTTTAATCTTTTGCATTATGGAAATAAAAGTAAAAATAGTAAAAAAGTAGCTGATCGGTGGCAATTATAGTCGTTTGAAATCATTATAAAGATAGTTAGCTCCAGAAGAGTTTTATTTTTGCAATAAAAAGCATTTGAACTTAAACATATAGAAGAGAAAATGCCTGTTTTACGACTTGTGTTACATCCAGAGAACTATATTATGGTTAACTTGTGTCCTCTATTATATTTGTCACTTTTGGGAAAAATAAAAGATCTAGAAAGAGCCATATGTAACAGCATTGAAGTACGCCATTTGGAAACTGATTTTTTATATCGTTGTAAAGCTACTATGTAAGTAAATTTATTTCATGACTTAAAAGCTTCTTTAAAATTTATAACTTCAAAGCAATTTTAAATGAAAGGTAAATAGTTCGAGAATAAAATCACAATAAAAATGATTCTAAACATTCTATTCAAGATTAATTACAACTATCTATTTAAACCTGATATACCCACAGTATATCGGGCATCCATTTGAAACTTTTATTTTCTAAAATTTTATAAATTATTTTATTCTGCAATTCTCTTCTGGTGATTATAATATGTAAAGTAAAACAAGATCAGAGTTTAACATAGCTTTTTTTGTTATTAATTTTAGTTTTCTTTATAGATAAACTCATGTTTAATTTTTTGACTGATAATTATTTAAAAATACAATTAAATTGTCGGACATCTTGTAACTATTGTTTTGGGACTTAATGTTTTAGCATTTTATGTTTATAAGTTTATTCGCATTATAATATTTATTTAATGAGGATTTCTTTTTGATATTTTAAATAACTAACATATCTGAAATTAACTTGGTAATGGTAATCAAAGACAAAAAAAAAAATTAAATGTTGTGTCTTACCTATTAAACAATCTTTGACTTAGCTTAGTAGTTCTACGCGTATTGTTTTACGTGTACAGTTTTTTCTAATCGTTCTCATTGTCTTTATATTGTATCTTTATATCTTCTATATTGTTCTTTAAAAAAATAATTTCATAAAAAGTTTAAAAAAGAAAGATATTAATATGTATTTTATTTTACTTTGCTCAATTTTTAGTTAAAAAAAAAATACTGTAATTTCTTCTCCCACGAAAATCCTTAGTTTGTTTTCATAAAAATTTTAAAAACAGAAAAGGAGAAAAAAAAACAGATAAAAGGAACTAAATGTTTTCAAAATGTGTCTCATAAATTAATTTTTTAAATACTTTATTTGCAATTTAAAATTATGCTATGATGTTCTTACTAATAAACAAAGTAAAAAGTAAATTTGTACATTATTTTATTAATTTTCTTTCATGATTTATTAATTTTTTTCTTCATTTTAGTCATTATATTACTTATTTGATTATTGTTCCTTAAACTCAATTTAAGACTCTATTATATTTATAAACTTTCTATAACTGTTAAACAGACAAACTGATAAAACGTATCTTATTAAGACAAGACAAAAATAGATAGCAAATAAAAGTTTCATTTTTCTTAATCTGTCAGATTTACTACACTTTCTATCTGGATATCGTTGATTTGGTATTATTTTATAACATACATTAAAAACTTATTATATAATTTCATAAATGTTAGTAATGTCCTATTTTTGATAAATCATCTGTGCTGTGAGCCATCTGTGCTATTGAAAAGAAAAATTTAGAACAGCTGACAACAGATAACTTTTGATCAAACGTTTGGATTTTTACTCACTAATGAGCAATCTTAATCGTTTGAGGGAATAACCTTGAATATGCTAATTGATTAGTGGAGGAGATACTTTAAGTTATGCAGTTACACTCAAAAACGCACTTTTCTCGAGCAAACATAATTTTTTTGACGGATTTTCATTTCTGGGATATTTATTTGAATACAAAAGAGATTAAAATGTTAAGTTACCAACGAAACAACTGCATTCATATGAATCGATATTCATATGAATGCCGATTCCCCTGTTAACGATACGAGCATTTCGCCCTGATTTGCCTCTCTTGGCCAGATTTATTTACCACTCCCCTTAATGATTAACAACTTTTTATGTTTAATATTAGTTATTATTTAAATTGGTTTTCTAGGTCCTTATTGCATCAAGGATTTGGATGCAAACATATTTTAATGAAGAAATCAACTCTCAAACATTCCAGCTGCTATTTAAAAGAAGCTTTATATTATGATTTTGGCACTTTAAGTTTTGATAATGCTCCTATTCACCAATGCAGATTTCATACTATAAATGAATTGTTAATTTTTATGCTGAAATATGTTTACTCAGATCCTAGTGAAAGATTATCTTTGGCAGAATGTTTTAAACTGTTATGGAGAATTTTGCCATTGTCTTATATTCGAGTTCAAGAAATACAAAACTTATTTCAGTTGGAGAATAATAAAGAGTTATGTCCGTTTAATTGCCTTGAAACCTTAAATCGTTGCTGTCAAGTTTATGTCAAGGATTTTTCCTTCATGTCAGTAGGAGAAATCATGCCAAGATCTCTAGAGCATTCATGTCGCTGCAAAATTCGCAAAATTCTAATGAGGAACAAACGATGGCCAGATGGAATTAACGAGTTGCAGCTTCCAGCTCTATTGGAAGCTTACGTTAAACTTAGATGTTGATTCTATTGTTGTCAAATGGTAAAAACTTCTAATTTTGTTGGATACTTTTATTATCTAAATATTTGTTTAAATAAGATTACAGCATTTAAATAAAAGCTGTGATTTTCATAAATAAACAGATATCTGTTATGGTAGTTTACTTTTTATTTTTGTGTGTTAAACACAGAGTGAATCATTATTGAATGACAGTTTGTATAGATTTTTATACTAAAATTCAAATTTCTTTTGTTTTAAGTAGGGTAAACTAACCAGTGAAGGAACACTTAAGCTTCGCTTGCCTTTTAAAAAATCATATTAATTTCAAAATTCGTAATTTTAGTTAAATGACAGTGTCTACATATTTGTTACTAATTGCAAATTATGTAAAATTTTTTTTAGAGAACTTACATAATATTGTTTTAAAGTTTTGGAGGTTCAAATAACAAGTAGTAAGAAGACCAAGTGAAGGAATAGCTCTTACCAGTGAATGAACACCTAGTAAAGGAACACTTAATTTTGGTTATTTTTTAATGCTCTTTATGAATTAATAAGCCATACGCATATTTAAAAACAAGTCTATTCTTGAAATTATAACATATAAATACTTGGAAAATGTTGACTTTTTTTTTGTAATCATGAATTGAAAATTAAATTGTCAACATATTAACACATACTGTTCATTCACTGGGAAATCTATGCCCTGTTCCCTCACTGGTTAGAAGTTGTTTTTCGTATTTTTAACGTACTTTTGATGCGGAACATCACTAAAGGTACAAAAAAGTTAAAGTTTATCTTTTATTTTCATTAACTTAGAAAAAAAACAACAGTAAATGAACACTTGTTCCTTCACTGGTTTTTCATCGTTTGGTGATCCAGTGAATAAACAGCCCCCTATCTCAGTACTTTATTATGCTATGATGCTTAAAAAAAATAAAACGTAAATTCAATAATTATATTTTGAACTCTCTTTTTCACAGTGAGAAAAATAAAACAATTACATGCAATTAATTCCCCTTCAAACATATAAATACAAACACTCACCTTATAATTTTTCAAAGAAACAAGGTGTTGCAGAGATAATAACAAATTAAAAATTTTTTCAAGAGAAGTCTATTTGACCAGGTAATCCAAAACATTGCTAGATGATTTCCTATTGTCTGGCAGTAAGCTAATGTTACCAATCAATCTAAAGAAAAACTTTCAAATTCTTATTTTTAATCAATATATATGAAATGTTCCTTCACTGGGTAGTGTTCCTTCACTGGTTGGTTTACCCTACTTAAGTATGACTAATAAAGGAGTATGACAAACAGGAGTGCTATCGTCAATAAAGTTAGATTTTAAAGCTAAAATATATTATGTGAAAAAAGTTGTCGATTATGAAGTTTTAGCTAAAAGTTTCATCTCAAATATAACTCTCGGGAAAACGAAGACATTGGCTGTAAAAATAATACTTCAGGCAAGTTTTTCATTCAGGTAGTTTTGGTAAGAGTGAAATTTAATTAGCTTTCTAGTCAATATAAATAAAACAGAATGCTTATATGTATGTACCGCATACAAATCCGCAATTCGGAACAGATCTGTAACCAAATTTATCATTATTATATTCGGAGACATGACAGATTTAACTATCTACTTTAAAACTAATTCCGACCACTGGTTCGAGTGGTACATCTCAAAGAACGAATTTTACATAAGGTTTGATAAGTAGTTTATTTTAGGGGGATTAGATAACAACAAAAATTACAAATATCTTGTATTTTGGAATTTCGTTACTGTTAGTGGCAAAAAATGTTCCTTGCCATATTTTTACTTATTCCCATTTATTTCATTCGAATATATAAATTTATTATAAACCGAGAAAAGAAGAAAAAATTATTATTTATTTATCGAAAGGATTTGTGTGGTAAATCAAAGTATTAATACTTATCTGTATTTTTTTAAGTTAAAAATTATCCATGGTGCAATTCAATCATGTAAATATGCAAATTGAGAAAAATTGAAGCACAAGGAAAATAAAAATATTTAAAACAAAGAGCAATTTACTTTAAGAGGTAAGACAAAATGTACGCTGTTTTCATTAATTCATTATTTCTTCATTAATTTCTTCACATTACTTTAAAAAATCTTTCTAGCCTCTCAAAGAATAAAAAAAAATTTAAAAAATATTAAAAAAAGAAAGAAAACGATACTATCACATTCTAACTAGTAGTTAAACTTAATACCACATTTGGGCACTGAATTCAATTGATCAGACAATATTCGAGCTTTGAAGAAAAAAAATCCGTCGCCTTTTAATCTATTCAAGCGCAGTAAGTTTCGATTTTAAATTTTAGTTAGACAGCATATTAGTAACTGTAAGCATAGATCATGAATTCTAATAAAGATGGATATATTTGAATTCTTATGTTGTTGAAAGATCAATAGTTGTTAAAAACGATGGACGTTTTAAAGCAAATATTTTACATTTATAGTGAATTGCAATATTTTTAGAATAAGTGTAGGAGCACACTTCCCCATGGTAACGCATAAGAGTAAAAATTCTTAATAGAGATGTCCAAGCTAGAAGCTTAATAATATCACTGAGTGGAATAATCAAATCAATTGTCGTTTGCACCATTTATATTGGACGATTCATATTCACATTCTAATAGAAACGTATTCCTAATGTTTACTATCTGTAACTCACTGATCATTGAAGGATTGCTAGAGAAAAGGTAAGTGAAGTGAAGTCAGCTTAGACATCTCCATGCTTTTCTGTGCCTCCTGGCTATCCAAGGGAGAACTTGTAACCGTTGGTGTATGTATGAGTTAAGTTGCTGATCTAGTTTGGCGCAATTGATATCAAAATTCTTTTAAAAATATGAATGCATTAAAATTAGAAAATTAAAATTCTTTCTTGTAATAACCTAAAGGTAAGTTTTGATTAAAGCTGCTGTTAAAATTTGTTTAAAGTTAAAAATAATTTATAAATAAACTTCAAATAATTTACTATGTTATTAATTTTGTTATTCTATAAAGAATATTGTTACTTAAATTTAATAAAAATCATTATTATACTTTTCTATTGAATCTTTTAGATTAATTTATAATGCTTGAAGATTTTAAAGTAAAACATAAATTCTATGATTATTTTAGTTAATCTATTTTTGTCATTGTCATCATGCTAAAAATCTGTTTAAGTTGATTGTCATTATGGCGGATAGACATTTTTTACCCAAAAGCTTTACTAATCTCTTCATAATCATTAAATTTGTTTATAATTATTTGTTAAAACCTTTTTTTCTAAATGAAAGTTACCTAAATAATCTAGAACTAAGAAAAAGTCTTATGGCCAACAATAATAAAGGGTTCGTACGTATTATCGCAACCAGGTTGGCGCGATTTGTATGTTACGTTTTTTGTATGTATGCGATTTGCACTGATGTTTTTTTAAGTTTAAGTGCCACTGCCCGGTATACATTTGCCCGGTTTATCCTACACTGATGTTTTTTTAAGGTCAAGTGCCACTGCCCGGTATACATTTGCCCGGTTTATCTTACACTGATGTTTTTTTAAGGTCAAGTGCCACTGCCCGGTATACATTTGCCCGGTATACCCTACATTGATGTTTTTTAAGATCAAGTGCCACTGCCCGGTATACATTTGCCCGGTATACCCTACACTGATGTTTTTTTAAGGTCAAGTGCCACTGCTCGGTATACATTTGCCCGGTATATCCTACACTGATGATTTTTTAAGGTCACGTGCCACTGCCCGGTATACATTTATTCAAGATGTGTGAAGAAAAATAATATAAATCACTTAGGGTTGCCGTAAGTAGGGTCGCCAAATTTGGCGATTTATGCGAATTTTGGCCTGGTTGCGTTAATACGTCAGCACCTAATAAAGTTGTTTGTCTAGTTATAAGTCATTAAGTACAGTTAGATATACTTAGATCTGTTGAGGCAATTGCAGTATTTCCTACAGAAATGAAATATGTACAATATACTCTCTATATTTCAAAGTTGAAGAGATTCTAAAAGATTTCCGAGATAGTGAGTTTTCAAGATAACTAGTTCAGAAATAAATATGTTCTAAAAAGTAGAAAAATATATTCTAAAATATTACTCTAAAAAGAAGAGTCTTGAAACATAAAAAGAATTACTAATAAATATCGATATGTATGTAATGATAGTTGAGAATAAGCCTAAATACAACAATGATAATCTTATCTTTAAAAGGTAAGGACAAAAATAATTATGCATTAAATAGAAAATAATTGGTTTACAACAAACTTAAACTGTGGTTTTTCTGAAAAAATTCATTTCCTATTTCGAAAAAATTTCGACATAACAAGGTTTTAGAAGAAATTCTTCGACATTGGAACTCAAATGAACATTAGGTGGATATATAATGCCAAGGGGGAAAATATTTTTTTGACATAACAAGGTTTTCGAGGTATCGAAGCTCGAGACAGCGAGAGTATACTGTATATTACTTTGAATGCTGAGATTAATAATAATCACAAAATAATTTTAGAAAAATTCTTAAATATCAGTAATGATAGGTCTAGTTTATAATGTGTCAGTGCGCAGCAACTTGGCGACTTGAATGCGTTGTCCCAACGAAAAGAAGTTGCGATTTTGCCAAGCTACTCTGAAAGGCTCATAAATGAAGTGCGAAACTGTAATATGAAAATAATACTTGATAATGATCATATAAACATATTTTTAAAAGGGTTTTCACTATAATTTGTCACAGCCATTTAGGTATAAGCTTTCGTTAAAAAAAAAGTAAAAGTAAAACAGAATAACTTATATAACAGAATAATTTACGAATAACTCAATATTATGACATCAAGATTGGCATATGAATAATTACTCATTATATTGTTTTAAGCTTCTTAAAAATAAAATTATCTAATTTTTAAATAAAATCATAATAAAGTTGGTTCTTTTATCAAATATCATTAGAATATTTCTATAAGTACGTGTTCTCACTACGGTTTTGCCAAGGTGGTTAGTGGTAATAACAAAAGGGTTAACAAAAATGCTAAGTATTAACAAAAGCAGTAAAGTACTATAAGTAAGTGATGTCATTAGGATTCTACTTAGGTGGTTAATAGTTTAACTTATGTCATTAACTTGGGCATTCATATGAATAAAACAGAATTTCAGAGCGTTTAAGTGTAACCGATGTGATTGGGGTGGAAAGAATTTTGGTATAATGTAAATTTAATTTCAACTATACTGGTATAAGTTGAATTTCGATAATACCAAAATTTTTTCTATCCCTGCTGCAACAGCTCTTCTTGATGTTCTGAAATTTTGTTTCATTCATGTGATTGTCAATTCTCAAGGTATTGACACGAGTTTCTCTTCAACTCTCCGTAACGTGGGAAATTGCATCTGCTGCTTTGTCTCTCTCGCCTTCAGCGGATTTTTCTTGTTTTGATTTTCCTCTTAGTTTATTTTCCCTTTTTTCGCTGGCAACTTTGCTTTTTCTATTTCAAATATGTAATGTTTTGTTTATTCACGTCTACTAAGTCTTCTAAATGGGTGCCGATTTTTGAGAGCTTGATACATGTTGACTTCTTACACCTTTATAATTTACAATGCAAATGAATTTTTTATATTATCAAGTACATAATGTGATTAGTTGAACAGCTTATTTTGAGTTTTAAAGTATAACTCCTCTTTTACTTTCAAATAGTAACCCTAGTAAATTTTGTTTCAAAAATATACTCAACTTGATAAATCTAAATATTAAATAACGAAACGGTTTATTTTTTGAAAAAAAAAAATTAAGTTCATATTAGTCTCCAATTTTAAGATACTTTATACTTTTTTAATAAATAAAGCTTATTTCAGATATTAAACAGCTATGGATTACAATTTTTTAAAAACGAAAAAAGCTGATAGCGTTCCAGAAGGTCTACAGGAAAAATATACTTTTCTTCCTACATTTATGCCAACTATGCGTCGCACTAGCAGTAGAGACGACATATTGAAATTCTATCGTTATTTTGATCTGGTAGAAAATAATAGTGGTTATCTGTTTACTTGGAAACATTATTTAAATATATTGAAAGAACAATTACGTGAATTTGAAATGATTGTTTACAAAAGTAAAACAATAATCTGTAGCATGTCTTCAACTGCATCATCAGAAACATCTGTTTATACTCCTAATTTAGAAGGAAACAAAAATCTTATCGATGAATCATGTACTAGAAGGGGTGTGAAGACCGACATTAATTTAAAATCTGAAGTCTCAAAAGAATTTGTTTTCTCTCCTGATATCTGCAAAGTCAAACAGTTACCTTCATTAGAAGAAAACGCAAAACATACCTTTGAACTGCCTTTGGGAAACGAATCCAAAAGTTGTCCATCTGCGTCAGAAATATTTTTAGACGAAGGTTTTGTTTTCGAGGAAACGTCAGAATATTCGAATTCGGAAGAAAACAAGATCAACCCCTATGACTTACCTTCGAAAATGAACACGAATACTGAATTAGAAACAGCCTGTATAATAGAAATGGTTCCTTCTTCATCTACCAGCTATAATGATGTTTTTGAAAAATCTCATTTCGAAGAAAAATCAGCAAACGCCCATGAGAGTTTAATTGGTTATTCCGAGAAAGATTTAGAAATTACCTCTGCGGTAGAAAATAATTTGACTCAAGATGTCAGTGATGATACAGTTTTAGACTGTGCTCCCTCAAAAATACAGGCTTATGGATTTCCTGTGGAATATAACTTTGGAACTGACCATACACCTGTAGCTGGATTCGGAAGATCAGCCCATTTCTTTTCCGACGTCGATCTGGATATGGAAACTACAGCAGAACTGATCACTAAATCTAAAACAGAAATTGTTACTTCTTCTAATGCACGTTATAATGATGTCATCGCGAAATCTCATTTAGAAGAAAAACCACCAAATGGCGATGACTATAGAATTAATAACTCCGTAGATGATTTAGAAATTGCGTCGGTGGCTGAAAAGGATTTGCACCAAGATGTCAGGTATGATGCAGTTTCGGAAAACATTCTTCCAGAAACACATGCTGATGGATCGGGTGAGGGTTTTCACATTAGCACTGAACCTACACCTGAATCTGATTTTAAGGGATCCAATCTCTTGTTTTCGGGCGTTAACCTAAACATGAATACTATAACTGAATTATTTACTAAATCTACAACAGAAATGGTTATTTCTCCTGATGACAGTTATAATGATGCAAATGCAAAATCCCATATAGAAGGAAGACCTTCAAAGGTTGATACTGATAACTCCGTGAATGTTTTGCAAATTACATCTGTAGTAGAAAATGATTCATCCCACGTTTTCTGTTATGATGCAGTTTTAGAAAATGTTTCTCCAGAAACACCCACTGAGCATCCCTTTAGCACTGAACCTATATCAGATGCTAAATTTACAAGACCAACTCATTCCTTTCCTGATGACAGCCTGAATATGAATATTACATCTGAAATGGTTTTTTCTCCAGGCGTCAGTTATAAGGATACAGTTAGAAAATCTCCTTTAGATGGTAAAGGATCAAAAGCCGATTCATGTTTAGCAGATAATTCCGTGAATTACTTAAAAAGTTTATCTTCAAAAGGCGAGGATTTATCCCAAAACGTCAGTTGTTCTAAAATATCCCCATCAAAAACTAATGCCTATGAATTGTCCATGGAATATCACTTCATAAATGCTTGTGCTTCTGAAGTTGAATATACGATTGCAACTATTTCTCACTCGGATGGCAATTTCAATCGATGTACCACTTCTGAATTAAACCCTGAATCAGAAAAAAGGATTTCTTCTTTAGGTTCCAGTTATAATGATGCATTTGAGAAATCCTCTTTAGATGGACAAAGAATGAATGTCGATCCAGGCTCACTTGATAATTCAGCGAATGATTTCGAAATTGAATATGCAATTGACCGGTATTTGTCCCTAGATTCCAGTTATGATCAAGTTTCAGAAAAGATAAGTTCAAAAAGAGATGCCAATGCACTGCCTGTGCAATATGACTCCAGCATTAAGCCTGAATCAGACACTGAAGTCACGACGAAAGCAACAAACTTTGTTCCAGAAATCAAGCACGATGAAGTCGCAGTTAAATCTTCGCCGAAAGGAAAGGGCACATATTCTGATGAAACATCGTTGAAAAGTGATACAATAATTGCTACCGCATCAAGCGTTACACTTGGAAAAGGATTGGATTTTTCTCCAGATATTAGTATGAAGGAAATTTCGAAGAGAAGCTCGGTGTCTCGTATTTCAAAGGCAAAAGTCTTAAAAGTGAGCACATAGTTTGAGATATTTCTTATAAAAATTGGTTTTCTATTTCTTTGTAATATGAATTTTCAAGAATAGTTTTTATTTAAACAGCTCAGTTTATTTTCCCTCAAAATTGCTTATTGAGTAATTAAAGCTTATGAATATGCAGATAAATTTTGTCTGAGCAACCTACTTTAAAATTTTTTTTTACGTATACACACATCCTGGATATTTAGAAACTAACTGTTGTATGTTTTTAAATTTTTATATCATCTTTGAAATCATAACGTAATAGAAATATTCAATAGAATATTCCATTTCCATAGAATATTTGTAAAATAAATCATTGTTTCATCGTCAGTTGTGTAAATTAATTTATTTATTACATGCTGAATATCCATTCATCGTACGGGGGGAAAGAAAAAAAACAAACAATAAATGAGAACTAAGCAACACTACAAAATCATGCACAAGAGTAAAAGATACACGCCGACACAATTAATAATGCTAAAATAATTTTAATTATTTATTATTAATTATTATTGGTTGACCGATCCGGTGGTTTTTGTTATTAGATTAAGTAAAACAAGTTTTTAGTAGTTCATCAAAATAAAGATTAACTGTATGATTTGGCATAATGTTGTTGCACGAGCCAGCTCATGTCAATCAGAATTTTCCACAATCAAACAATTTTTTTCGGTACTAATGCCTTTCGAGGGGCCGTGAAAAATCTATTTCCATTGTATCAATATTAATATAGCACAATATTGGTGCAGTTTTGATAGGTATGAAATAAACTGATTTAATAAGTAACTATATTATTCTAAGTGGTATCTATTAAAATTGCACCAATGACAAGAATACCAGTAGAGTCTATTATAAAAATTAATTAAACATCATTAGCGCTAATAAAAGATGACGATTTTTCGCTGTTCCCCTAAATGAATTAGCACCATTTTTCCATTAATTTTGTTTTTTGGTGCATAGTATTTAAATTACAATAAGTACCAATTACATTTTTAGTACATATTTTTTTAAATTTCAATAAGTACCAAAAACCAAAATTAATTAAGTATATATTTGCATCAATAATAATATTGCGATTTTTTACTTTTCTCCTAAATGAATTAAAAACAATTAATTTTTTTATTCCAATAACTGAATCAGGCATGATGTTCAGCTCAATTTTCAAAATATTAATAATGGTAATTATAATAAATAAATACAAAAAATAAATAAATACAAGAATAAATAAATAAATGCAGAAGTAAATAAATACATACAAAAATAAACTAAAAATCTAATGTCTATTTCATATCTTAATCAGTGAAAATATATTTCTCAATCAATTAACTTATTTTGAATTCATTTTAATAAATAATTTCTAAGTGTTTTTAATTGTATTTCTAAAGAGATAATCAAATATCAATAAATTGGATGTTAGGAAGATTACATATTTTAAAATATTCTCTTAAGTACTAACCAAATGATGATTGTTATTTGTGTAAAACTCTATTTCAGAATGTTATTCTGGATTTGAAAAATGTCTCAAAGCAGATCCACAAAACTATTGAAAAGATTTCATCATTGTCTACTTGTGCCAAATGCGGTGCTCCTTTGCAACGTATTTGTAAGTCAAAGCCTTGTTTGGAACCTACTGAGAACGCCGGAGACATGGCTATTCAATTGCAGACAGTATCAAAAAGTATTATACTTGGTTTATTCATTATATGTTAAGTCATTAAAGCAGAGACTTTGCGACAATGTTAAGGAAAATTAATGGAAAAAATGTCATTGAAAACGTATTGCCAAAGTAAAATTTCAGAGATTGAATTAATTGCATTAAATTAATATTAAAGGATTTTCATCTACACTTATAACATGAATGTTATTGATAATTCAGCTAGGAAACATTTAATTTACCTTACGATTTTGCAACAAATACGCTCTTGCATTGATATATACAAAACTGAAAAATAAAATTGCTAATCGTAGTTCATTATTTTATTTTACATTTTAGAGATACTTTGGGCGGAGCATATATTATATATATGTTTATAATCAGATAAATAAATACGTAACTAATTTAATACTTTTAACAATATTTAAATTTTATTGAATCAATTAGAAAAGGTTTAATCACTGAAAGTATAAAACTTCACAAGTTTATGATCCTTAGTAATTTTGGGATTTTTGAGATCTGCGAATATCAAACTTCTATTAAAGAAAATTTGGGAGTATGAAACTTTCAGGAAATAATTAGGGAAATTAAAAGGTACGGGACTTAATAAACATATTGCACCTAGTTTTAAAGATGTAACATCTTAAAAATATACCGAGTATTAATGACATTATGTATGTGGCTTTAGGAATAATGTGTGGTGATTGACTTTTTTTTTCTTTCTAAAGATTAAGTTATCGTTTAATTTGGTATTTTCAGAACAAGTTATTTGATTTGACATGAGTATTGATTAGTCATGAGCTAGGAGCTGACAAACAAAAACCCAACAGCAGATGAGAAAACAGATAAAATCTAAATTCAAAATTTAATTTTCTTGATTGAAAGTAATAAGAATGTCATATTTTGAGTTTGCTATTTTTTCTACGATGCACACCTCTAAGGTACTTCTATAAAATTTTGAGAGTTAGCTATTTATTCTTACAGCTAGTTATTTACTTCGAGAAAATAGTCCAGTGCACGTGATAGTAACGAACTTCATCAAAGCTAGCTAGTAAAGTTAACTGTTAACCTATCCGGTTATTATATAATGTATCCTATCTCAATTCAGGGGTGTACACCCTTTTTCATGGTGGTTGCAGCAACAGGCTATGGACACAAAGATTCCGGTTCGTATCCAGATCAGCTGTTGCTAAAGAACATCTCTCTCGCACTCCATCTACACATTGGTGGCCACGTGTGGTTCAATTGGGGACGATTGGTGATCTTTTAATGGTCCCACAGGCAATGAACACGCAACTCTTTCTCTTTTCGACAGATGGCAGAACTATACTACTCGTATCGTTTGTTCAATACTTTATTCTCGGATAGAATAATTATTTACTTGTAATGTACGTGATCAGCATAAGGTCTACGTACTTGATTCTGATTGGTTTAATAAGATATGGAATAATTTCAGTTTGAACTCTGTAATAGGTTGTGATCAGAGAAAAGACAAATCACTCACGCCAAAATAGTTCCGAAAAGCAAATGCGCCGCCATTACTGCAGTTGGTGTAGTCTTAGTTTTCACGGAGTTTTTCTTTTCTTAACATGGCAACAACCCTTTCTTAACAGACTCGCACTTTTTAATTTCTTCCTTTTAATAGTTAATAAATAATATTAGAGCTGACTATTCTAGGATACATTCTAACAACAGTCTTTTCTTAAAATACTATAATAAGAATAAGAAGAAATAATTAAAATAATAAGAAATAATTAAATTCGAGTCTACAAACGGGTCGGGGATTCGATCCCTAGTGGTGACATGGGAGCATATATTTCGTCCTTTATCTTTTAAAGCATTATATATGTATAGCATTATATACATATATTTATATAGGATTTTTATTTTAAATTTATTAAATTATATATTTTAATACATAATTTTAATTTAAAATCTTTTTAAGTTAAAATTTTTTATACGTTTATAATTTAGTACCTATGATTCCACTATGACTAGTTTCTCTTTCGTTATAAAGAATTTAGAAGTAAATCTTTATTAATAGTTTTTGATTCAATTTTGGCATAAATCTGTCCTAATCAATTGAAGAAAAATATCGATTTCAAAACTTGTAATAACTAGGAATATTTGAACTATTTAGCTAATTCTAACCATTTTTTAAGTTAAATATGGAATTATTAAAATTGTATTCAGTTCTTTATATTTAAAATTATTTCAATTTTGAGAGCAACTTACGTTTACGTATATTTATATCAGACTAAAAGAATTGTTAAAAACTTTTTAGTAATTATGACCCTTTGGTTGTGAGTTACTATCTCATTTCAATCACCTGAAGTAAAAAGGTACAATGAAACAAAACAATAACTTTTTTTTTGTTTATTTTCAGTTAGAACTTAGGTTTAGATTTATAAGTTAAGTGACCAGAAATAAAATTGATCGCTTTTTCAGTACTAAGGCAATCTGCAAGATACTGATATAGTAGAACGGGCTATGAAGATAATAATACTCTAATCGAGACGAGTATAAAATTAGTAAAATAAGTGTAAAATGTAATTAATTTAATACGTAGTAATTTTGAGGCTTTTTAAATATGATAACAAATAGATGTTTCGAATCATTAAGCATGCTGTATGCATGGAAAATATAATTAAAAACTGAAAATAGTAAGATAATCCGTCAGAAATTTTAATTAAAATGAAATTAGATAATTTATGTACTACTATTTTTTAATCAATTGTCATTTTATTTCATTTCAGTAAATAAGGAAATGGGTAGTTTTCAGAATAATATACTGCTTGGTGATGCAAGGAAATCTCCCATGGAAGAAAATGTTTGTAGTACTTTAAACACTGAAAGAGGAGATGAGAATCCTTTAAAGACATTGATCTAGTTATGACTTCAGTTTATGTAAACTTTATGATGATTTTTTTCTCAAAAATAAATGAAAAAAACATAACTGATGTTTAATATATTATAAATGTATTATAGTAGTGTGAGAGAGAGTAAGCCTATATTAGTGAAATTGCAAACAACACCTTTATTTTACGAAATGGTAGATAAAATTGATCGCAACTGTACAATAGCATCATAAGATAGCAAGATTAACCCTTTCTGATAAAATGAATGTTATTAAAAACAATGTTTAAAATTATAAATAGTAAAATATTAAACCTACGCACGTTTCTGTGTCGTAGTGGTACATCGTCATCAGTAAGGTAAATGGTATGGATGGCAGAATAGAAATGTTGTTATTGGGTGCTTGCAACTCGATAAGAAGAGAAGTGATTGTGCTTAATCGAGTGATTTAAGACAGATTTTATTGGATATCTGTAAGTGACGTCATGCGTGTGTGTTGAACCGGATTGGCTACTGAATCGACAAATGCTATGATTTACCTACGATGACTTCAGTTTCAATTATCCAATTTGACAGAGATTACGTCACACTAAAGAGATAAACAAAGAGTTAAAATTGGCAATAAAAATTGACAGTAGGAGTCAAAAAATTACTGATTTTCAAATATTTTAAAAGTATAATATTGATGCAAACGATAAGATTTAAAACTATAGTTTTTGATGGTATTCAGTATAATTATAAAATTGCGGCCATTATTCAAAAGTGAAGCTTTTTTTAGTCGGTACGTATAAAATTTATTTTTAAATCTTTAACTATGTTTGGCACACAACTAATTATTTGAGAGGCATGATCTCAAAAGCAATAATGACAAACATGTAAACGTTAGTTACAAAACTTACATAGTGATTACTATCCCCTAATTGACCTATAATTATTGCCTCTGGTAGGGTACACTAGTACCCTGCAATGTAATACGTGGCCTAGTTTGAATATTATATGTCTATATTAAGGGGAAATATAAGGCTAAGCAGTAATACAGTATATTAATTTTATATATACATTCATAATAACCTATAGGGCCACATTGTGGGTCTCCTAATTGACCTATAATTATTTCCTTGGAAAAGGTACACTAGTATTTTGTAATATAACATGTGGCTCAGTTTGAATATTTTGGGTCAATATTAAGGGGAGATATAGGGCCATGTAGTAATGCACTCATTTTAAATTAATGTAAAAAATGCAATTATCTAAAAACAAGTTCAGAATAAAAAGGTAAGTACAAAATGAAAATACATTTTCTTTGTTCTCATAGAGAAAATCTAAACTACAATTTCGTATAGAATAGAAAAATATTATAGAATTTAATAGCCATCGTATTGCTTTTTTTAATCTCAAAAGTTCTTTTTTATTTTACAAAATAATTACATAGTATTGAAAAGATATTATCATACAAATTGATTATATGCGTGCATTTAAGAAGGATATATTTCTTTTTTAAAGTTATTTCATTTATATTCAACACTAAATTGAATTTATAAGAAATGTCGAATAATGGATAAGAAGTCTGGATAATGGATATAAGTAGTGTAAATGGAATTTTGTAATTCCTAATATTTCCTTACTCATTTTTTATACTAAAATTTTATTTCTTACAATAAATTACATTTCTAAAAATGAAATTTTTTGAAAAACAAAATAATGTTATAGATTGAGCTAAATTAGTTTTTTAAACTTTTTTTAGTATTTAATTATTAAATTAGTTAGCTAAATTAGTTTTTTAAACTTTTTGTTTTGTATTATTTTGAACCTATTTTCTATAGCATTTTCTGATTCAAATTAATTTAAATATTTAACTATTTATAAGTTCAAAAGGCGAGAGAATTTTTTTAAAGCGTGTTAAATAAAAAAGTCACTCCAGAAACACTTTTACAAGAACAAAAAAACTAAATTAATAATACAAAAAGAAATTTTTGCAAAGCTGGCAATATTAAGGAAATAACAATTTTTGCATAGATTGCCAAACTTTTGTTCTCTGCCTTTGCTAGCAAAAAAGAGAGACGGTAAAAAGAGAAATGAAAAAGTTGTAATAGCTTTATGTAACACAAAAATATTTTTTTCCCTCGCTATGCAAATATGCAAGCTTTTTTTTATTCCCTTTCCAACATACAAAAGAAAAGAAATACAAATAGATAAAATTTTGAATTTCATTTCGGGCAAAAATAGAAGTAAAATGAAAAAAGGACCTCATTTCATTACGATTCGTTGAATAGTGAGAACTCTTAATTTGTTCAGAGTCACGATTTACTAAAAAGAAAAAAAAATTGTAGGAATAATAAGATTTTTCGCAAAAAAATAATACTCTATTATATATTTTTTTTTAAGGACTTTCATTTTATTTCTAAAAAAGAAGAATTTTTTTAGCAATTACTGAATAGTTCATGAAATGTCAGAACTTCAAGCAAAGACATATTTAAAAAAAATTATTTTTTCGAATATTCATTATTGACCTTCACTCAACATTTTAAAATAAAATAATAAATTTGTTTGTCCAATTTTTCTTAAATTTTTTGATTTTCTATGAAATCATTAGCACATTTTAAGAACATATGCTAGGGCAAATGAATAAACATTAATATTAAATTAAGAATATCTCTCTGTTAACATTTACATTTGTTACATTCGTTAAACATTAAACATTTTGTTTTACTGCGCAAAAAAAGTAAGACGCAGAAACTTGAAATAACAAAGAATTGTACAAAAATGTACAGAAAGTATGATAGAATGAACAATTTAATATTAGGTTATTAGTTCAAGAATTTGTTAAACTTGACATAAAAAATACCTTACCGGCCGCTCTGCTGACAACAGATATGCAACTACAGATTGAAATTTACCACGATGAAATAAGTTTGTTTATGAAAACACAAAGATTTTTTTTTAAAGTTCCATTTTTTTTTAAAGTTATTGAAATTTACTTTCTTTTTTGTCATTTTTTATCACTATTTTTTGGCTTAAATTTGTTTTTGCCGCACAAAAACTAAAAGATTTAAACATTTATTTGACATTGCGATGAGGTGTAAAAAAGTAAGACGGAATAAAAATTTAACATTCTACAATTAATTCGAGAATTATTAGCTGTTAAACCGGTAGGAAAAAAATACCACTTTTGATCGATCTGTAGCCTACAGAAATGCAACTACGGAGTTAAAAGACGTGCCGAATGAGCCATATTTATTTGCCAATTTATCATTTATTAGTGAAGTTAGTCATTTTTATTTGGGAAGTTCAGTCCCTATTCATGGGCACAAGAAATAGGAGGTGAAATTTCCCCCTCGCCATTTTGAAGGGAGAGAGATTGAAACTTGGTTTAATATCAATTTCAACATTGTTCGTTTGCTACATTTACAGCTAGTTTTTTTTTTCTTCCTAATTCAATTCGTGACCTCATACTTCTGTAGTTTGATTTACATCTATGACTCAAATGGAAAACAATTTCTTTTTAACAATGTTTAGTTTCTTTTTAACAATGCTAGTAACGTTCGAAATAATAGAAGAAATTAGATATTTTGCCTAGTCTTGTGTTTTATTATCAGATAGCCGATATGGTATCTGAAATGGTTTCCCTGTTATGGTTTCGAATTTTTATATTTGTTCTGATATGTCAAACGCAGCAAGAACAAAAACATTCATGTTCCGAAACGATATAGATATTTTAAAACAGTGATTCCGATCAAAATAAATCATCTTATCCTATCTTAAAAAAACCAATAATTCCTTAATTACATGAAGGATATTCTTTAATCAGAACCAACTAAAAGAGCAAGCATTTGATATCTTTGTTTACTCATTTGTTTTGATGCTAACAAAATTGAATATTCAAAATTTTCACCTGGTTGTATAAGCATTAATAAGTCAGCAGTGACTTATTCTAATCAGAAATAAAATTGGCGACGTTCACTCTTCCTTATTTTTGCGTTAAGAATTAGGAATAAAATTTTGAATTCTAGCAGCAAGTAAATATGAGAAAAACAAACAATGCACTCGCATGAAATTAAAAAAATAATATCATTTAGCAGGCAAAAAAACTACTTATTTCAGGAAAAAAAGATGAATAGTATTTAGGACCTAGTTACATAAGATACATATTTTTCGATTTCAGATATTTATGATTAGTTTGACTCGTAATTAATCTTTCAGGTTGATCTGAAATAATTAAAAAAGTTTTTTTTATTTTTCATTTAGTCCCAACATGATTTTTAAAATATTTTATGCTATAGTCTAGTCAGAAATGACTTTTTAATGGAAGTGTCGGAATAAATTGATTTTTTGAATTTCTTAAATCAGTTAAATCTTATGCAAAATCCATTAACCTAATTTTTAATATTCGTGTCTCAAGGAAAGTTAAGCAGAGAAATCCATTAAATTTATTTCATTCTATTCTAAATTTTTTTTGAAAAATATGCTAGTAGAAACTAATAAGAAAAAGAAGAAAAATGGTCTTTGTCTTTTGTACAGGTGTAAGCTGTACAGGTGTAAAATAAAGTGAGTGCCACGCACAGAGAAAAAAATTCTTGTAAAATTATCATACTCGCATGGTAATGACATTTCTGATTAAAAAAAAAAACCATAATTCTGGTAATAAAACCAAAATATACAGTATTTAAAATATTGATTTGAATAATCTTTTCGTTCGAATAGTCATGGTTTATCGGAAGTTTTGGTTTTCAAAATGAGAGTTCTTATTACCACACATTTAGTAAAACTATAAAACTAAAAGTTAAATTGAACCAAATTGATGGTTTTTATGCCATGCTGTAAGTTTTTTCTAAAATTATCAAGACATTCCTGAGAAATGTCATTCATAAAGCAATTATTTAGTAACTTTAACCTTTTTATGTTTATGCCTTTAAATCAAATAGAATGGCTAAGACTGTTTATACGTACGTGGTTTATTTAAAATAGTGGTTTATTTAAATGACTAAGGTGACAGTTAATGGTTAGGTGACAGTTAATTATTTATTTTCTTAATATATTTCTCCATCAGTGGATCTACATAATGCTTTCAAGTGTTTAAAAATTACTAAACTTGAATAGATTTAGCTATGGTGTCAGTTGTCTGCCTTTCTTGTGGAGATCATGGGAATTTTTCTTCTCTTACGCATTTTTTTTTGTAAGAACAAAAAATAGCTTAATCTCCTTTAATCTTCTTATCGATCATTATACTACTAAGCAAGCTTCTAATACTATAATACTTGCTAATAAGGAATCATAAAGCAAGAGTTTTGAAAAAAATCTAAAATTTTCGATATTGTTTTCGAAGCTAGGAAAATATAACACTCTGACTATCATTTAATTAAAACAAAAATAAAAATGTATTATTAATGAATTAAAAGCACTGAAATTGTTGAATTTTTTAATAATAAAACCACATAAATAGATTATATTTGTCATGATAATATGGATAAAACAGAAGCTAACATGCAATTTTTTTTTGTCTCATATTTGCTATATATATATATATATATATATATATATATATATATATATATATATATATATATATATATATATATATATATTCCTAACCATTTACAACTAGCATGGTTTCAAAACTGTAAAAGAAGACAATTAACTGGACATTGGAGCTAGTCTTTCTTTTAGGTAATGACCATCAGAGAGAGTAGGACACAAACTGGGGGGTGGGGGCCACTGGAAATTTTTACTTCTTGATGGGAATAGGGAAAATATTGATGTGTCAAAGCTGGAACTCGAAATCCCGTTCTGTCAGCCATGAGAGAGACCGATTAACTCTCTCGGCTATAATATGTGCGCAGTTGCATTTAACTAAGTAGCTTGTTAAGGTGGGCTGAGTTGGTGTGATAAAATTCTGGTTGTTTAACCGTATTTGGTGGAAGCAGCTAATAAAAGGTTTCTCTCACAGTAAATAGTTTGATTACCGCCTTATTTATAATTATTTGACTGTTTTGTTTGAATATGGTAAAATAACAATGAAATAAATTGCTATTGAACCATTTTTCCGTGAAATTTCTAACAGCGTACTCTCAAATCACATCTGGTATTAGCACGTATTCTCACTCTTGTAAACTTACAGACTGTTTAGTTTTCGGGTCTGGGGAAGATCTTCTTTCTTCTGGAATAAAAAGTTTGTCTCACAGTAAATAGTTTGATTACCACCTTATTTATAATTATTTGACTGTTTTGTTTGAATATGGTAAAATAACAATGAAATAAATTGCTATTGAACCATTTTTCCGTGAAATTTCTAACAGCGTACTCTCAAATCACATCTGGTATTAGCACGTATACTCACTCTTGTAAACTTACAGACTGTTGAGTTTTCGGGTCTGGGGAAGATCTTCTTTCTTCTGGAATAAAAGGTTTGTCTCACAGTAAATAGTTTGATTACCACCTTATTTATAATTATTTGACTGTTTTGTTTGAATATGGTAAAATAACAATTAAATAAATTGCTATTGAACCATTTTTCCGTGAAATTTCTAACAGCGTACTCTCAAATCACATCTGGTATTAGCACGTATACTCACTCTTGTAAACTTACAGACTGTTGAGTTTTCGGGTCTGGGGAAGATCTTCTTTCTTCTGGAATAAAAGGTTTGTCTCACAGTAAATAGTTTGATTACCACTTTATTTATAATTATTTGACTGTTTTGTTTGAATATGGTAAAATAACAATTAAATAAATTGCTATTGAACCATTTTTCCGTGAAATTTCTAACAGCGTACTCTCAAATCACATCTGGTATTCGCACGTTTACTCACTCTTGTAAACTTACGAAAAGTTGAGTTTTCGGGTCTGGGGAAGATCATCTTTCTTCTGGAGGGTCGTGAAGCAGTAAGGGGTCAATGAAGGGGTCATTAAATATCTCCTCATTGGCCCATCAACTCCCTAGTATTTCTCGTAAATAAAATAAATAAAGCATACTTAAAACAATGATTAATTGGTTTGAAAATTGCGTTAAATTATTAAAAAACCCACTAAGTAAGAAATGAAACTTTAAATTGAATTGAACAGCGCAGAAATGTTTTTATAACCTATTACTTTTAATTTAATGCCTGGTTTAATTGAAAAATATTATTTTTAGTTTAAATTACTTCTAATGAGATTCTGGATAAGTTAAAAGAAAACCATCTTACCATTTTTCAGTTTTATTTATTTTACTTGGAACTGAAATGAAGAAAATGTTAAAAAAAGTAATGCACATTAAACTAACTTTTCTGAATCTTTTATCATCTTTAAAATAGAAAAGTACTTCCATCTTTTCCTTTGATACTTTGAATTCTATGAATATAAAAGTTTTTCAAAAGAAACTTTTCAAATATGTTGTTAAGATTTCTTTTTATGGTCTTTCTTTCCTAGAAATAATTTTGTCGAACATTAATATCTTTTGAAGGTATGGTACGCGAGCACTCGGTGTTCTTAGTTTTCTATGAATTCAATAGTAATTTGTTAGTAGATAATATCTCTATATATTTCTCTTATGTGCCACCATAAGCTCGGGAATTTCTCTATCAATTGGTAGCACAGTTATTATTCATTTTGTTTGGTTGTCTTATGTAAAAATTTAAATCATGTTGAATAGTTAGTTCATGTTGAATGTTGAATAACTATTATGATAGAATAAATTTGAATTTTTATAGAAATGAAATCTTAGTCTTGCATACATAAAAAGCTTCAACAAACCTTCTTATGTTATTCCTTTATCTAAATCAACTTCATTTATTATTTATTATTCAAAACTAAACGCTTTCTCCCACTTAATTATTAACTTCTTCTTTTTTAATTCTATATTTAGATTTCAAGTATGTATGGATTAACATTTTACAGTTTTCTCTTTACTAACCGTGAGAAACATATTTCTCCCTTTACTTATTTTATGGACCAATTGTAATTACTCAGGTTTCCCTTTTTTCCTAAGACAAAACATTATTATTTGTGTGTCACCTGGTTGATCATTCTCTATTAATAATATATATATATATATATATATATATATATATATATATATATATATTCAATGGTTGCCTCTCTCTCCTTCATTCATCCTCTTTTTCTTACAAAAATTGATATTGTTTTTTTTAAAAGAGGAAAAAATAATTTTTTATGAAATATATAATGATTATATTTTATGAAAGAACAATTTTTTAATATGTTAATCGTTACTTGGATTTGAAAGTAATAAACTGTACTTGAAAAATATATGTAACATATGAATATAGGATGTTTGACTCCATAAAAAGTAATATTAGTATAATATAGTATATTGCATATCAATATTGCAAAAAGTACTTTTCTCTTTTGAGTCCTTTATATTTTTATAAAATTTCAATATAAAAATTATGATTTATATCAGGCAATATCTTTTCTCTTTTTCTTAATTTTTTTATTTAATCTATTTTTTTTAATTATGACATCAATTCAAACGCGAGCGAAATGAATATCTAGAAATAGATGTTTTTCTACAACAAAGGGTTAATAATCATAAATTAAAACAAAATAAGTGAAAATATTCGCAGGAAAAAAAAAACACTCAAAATTTAAATAACTTTCAAATTTTTGTTAAAGTCTTTCAGATTTCACCAGGAATTGTACTCGGTAATTTTTCTTAGACAAGCAAAGGCGCAAATCCCTGTACTACACCATCAATGCAAATGGTTTTAAAATCAGAAATAAAATGTTAAAAAATCGATTGTGATCGATTGTGTGAATTAAAAAAATATATATCAAAGATTTTCATAGATCTCATCTGTTAATTTCGAGTGCTATTAACTGCAAACGCTTAATGTTACTATAGTGACTTTATTCTACAGTGATGTTTATCTTACACTCACGAAGCAACATAATATACCAAAATACAGTAAGATGACACAGGGATAAGGAAACGGATATGTCAAATAGTTAAGATTTAGTGCTTCAGAGTAAAAATCACGTGATTTCCTCCCGAAACTATTCTCAAAAACAGCGAAACACAGTTCTAGGATTGCTCAAAAGTTCCTTGTAAGGAGTAAGAAGACTTAGTTGGTGGTCAGCCACACGTTTCCTTTATAAACGTTAAGGATTTTGTAGGAAAGAAATAAGGTGTATTAATGTACCAATTTCATTTCATTGTATTGATGCCATGAATATATATGTCGTGATGATGCTCTTCTTTGTATAATATTACATTAAAAGCAGAAAAATGTTTTTCCTCTAAAAACTTTTACCGCGACAAAGGAAGGTTGCAGTAACTCTATACTCTTCATAAAGGTACAATTTTTGAAAATTTAATGTCAGTATTTTGTCGGTGACTTCAAAACTTGTCATAAAAGTGAACCTCTCGTAATGTGCTATTCTCGCTAGATGAAGCTTTTACTGTTCATCGGAAACAATATTTCATACATCTAGATCTGTGAAAGTTTTTATTCTCACTTCTACCTTTCCCTCTCCTGTCAAGACCTTGCGCTTGAAACTAAGCACTTAACTACTCACCAAGAAGAGGATACTTAAAGGTTTGCCAATGGGCAGTTTTTTTTTTCTTTTTGGTGTTCAGTTTATGACAATTTCTGAGCTGTCTTTACTGTACTATAAAATGTAGTAAGTATCAAAAAGTTTATTGATATTTCGTTGTTTTTTTTATGATATAAGCAATCATTTGTTTTATTCTAGAAAGTTGTTGCATCAAAAACGTTTTCATGTGTAGCACAAAGAAGAGGCAAATAGTTAGGAGAAGAGGCAAAAGTTTAGAGGCAAATTCAGTAATTTATAGTGACATAATAAGCATTGATAAATAACGATTTATTCATAATATTTTTTTCCACCCCATACGAGGAACGGCTATTCAGCTAGTATAAATACATAACTGCTTCCTTACATTTCTTAAAAATTTCTGGTACAGACACTGAACTTCATTTCCCTCCACCCTGATTTTTATTCCTCCACCCTGATTTTTATAATTTATTATTTTTATTATTTCGGGCCTTTTTCTCTTTAGTGCTTAAAATTTCTTAATTGTTTTATTATCTTTCATTGACTGTTGTTATATAATGTATCGTGTAGCATTGATAAATAACGATTTATTTAATTAATTTATTAATTATTTTATTAATTATTTAATAATTATCTATTAATTATTTATTAATTATTTTTTCTCCCCGTACGAAGAACGGATATTCAGCTAACATAAACACATAGTAACTGCTTTCTTACATTTCTTAAGTCTCGGAGTGGACAGATTGTAAAGACACGGTTCCCAGTAGAACACCGAAGTCAAGCATCACTGGCTGCGGTCAGAAAGCGGGTGGGTGACCACTTTGATCAGCCTGCCCTGGAACCGAGGCTGCGCGGTATCGGTCCTCGAAAAAGTGTTCTACCATAAAATTCTCGACTTCGTGTGCAGGTCGTCTGGCTAACAAATCAGGGGAGCCATCCCCTCTGTAGAGGATCAAAATTGAGATGGCATGTCTTCGGATCATCCTCAGGTATGTTTCCCAGACCGTCGCCATTGTGCACCTCTAGTGCGACGTAAATAAAGTACCAATCTACATTTCTTAAAGATTTCTAGTACAGACACGAAACGTCATTTCCCTCCTCCTTAATTATTTTTCTTGCGGGCATTTTTCTATTTGGTACTTAAAATTTTTTAATTGTTTCATTATCTTTTCTTGACTGTTAAATAACTATTAGTGCAATAAAATGTTTTTAGCTAGCTTTTGTAAAATCCACAGTAATATAAAAGCTTCAATGATTTTATAAACAGTACAAAAATTTAAAATGCATGAAAATTAAAGAATTACACAAAATTTAATCGACAATAATTGAGCTTATATTCGACTTTTAAGTCTCGTGCTTTCCTCCAAAAGGCAAATTGTTTCTTTTCTAAATGAGGCAAAAATCTTAATATGTTGTAAATGAAATTTTATTACAACATTTCAGCAATTAAAATAAAATATACAATAACAGAAAAATAGAATAAATATGCATAAAATGTATTTCTGTACCTTATATTTTAATTATTATTATCCGATGAATGAATATTTAAATCCGTAACAATTATTTTTATTGCATACAACATGGAAAACTAATGAAGTTTTGCAGAATATAGAACTTAAACTAGTGAAGAGCTTGCTACTTATTTTCTCTTTCAGATCTCTTAAACTTTAAAAAGCACTTTTCAAAATGATAAAAGAATAGAATATAAACGACTGGAAGATAATAATATTATTAAAAAATGAAAGACAAAAGAATATTGATAAATTGAAAAAGATTTTTGGTGATTTCCTTTCAAACATTAATGCAGTTTTCAAAGGTTTGAAGCGAAATTTGCCTAAGTCTTTTATCTTTTACTATAATGTCCGAAAAAAGTAATTTTATGATGATTATTTTTTTGGGAGCCAAAATAGTCTCCTCAAAGAAAATGATTCCATTATTTTCCCCGAAAGACCTGGTAATGCTCGCATTAAGTTTTATTGTATTACTTTCTAGCAAAATACATCAAAAGAAAATTAGAATAATAATGCTCTTTCCGGCTCTTTCACTTTAAATTTCCATAAATCACAGAAATTATTGAACTAGATACACCGTAAGAACTATGGTGTAATGCCTATCTGAATTTGGTGTTAAAAAAACTCTAAAAATTATGTGAATGTTTATTTTATTTTAAATTAATGCCGAATTGAGCGTTTTTTATACATTTTAATCGATGTAGTTAAATATTTACTCCAATAATTGATAAAGCTTACACCAATCTGCAGCTCTTTGATGAAGAATGTTGTATTCTTCAGAGCTTAGCAAGTTTGGTGAATTTTTAGTGTATAACCCAGTGGTTTGAGAATGGGACTCCGGTCAGGAGAGGCCGTGGTTTGATCATCGACTCACCTTCGACCCACCGAATACATGCGATATACGTGCTTGTAAAATCTGTGGAATCGTAAGTCCTGTCGTCAGTTGCTGAGCAGTACTTTGGGTACAGAGATCTGGGGAAAATTTACTTTCCTTTCATATTTACCTCTAAATTGAGGAAGTAGTCTCCCGAATGAATAGTGCTGCCATCTACCCGTGAAGTTCTAAGCCAAGGAGTGCTTTCACCCTTGCAGTGCTTTCTTCTCAAGCGAAAGACGCATATCTTAACTTATTCCAAGCTTGGATTGTCCAAATTATTTCAGAAGAAAAAAGCAAACAAGCTATTTATGTAAATTCTTGCCCGGAATGAGGATAAGACACGTTTTAAAGGAATAACAGGTGCTTTTTTGGATAATTATTAGAAGTTTAAATGAGAATTATAGTGCAATAACAAGAAATTGACAATATAACCGGACGATGTTGGTTAGTTTATACGAAGTGTACCTCTTTTTGGATTGAATTAAATAATTCTCCAAAGTCCATTCAATACGAAGTAAGTTTCAGTCCTCTTTCCTGATTGATAAAAATATTTATTGTCGTCAATTATTTGCCAAGCAATTTGAATTATCTTGTTGGATCTATCATTCACATAAATAGTTACAAAATGCATGTAGGCTTTCAGTTTTAGTCTCATAAGATTTGCATAAATCTGTCAATTGTATAAAATGAATTTATAACATTTAACTTCTATTCACATCGGCTTTGTTCGAATTCATATTAATATTTTATCTACGCTGTGTGTATGTGGGATTAAAAAACTAATGTTATTTTAAGAAATATTCTATATAAGCATCCTAAATTTATAATTATTGCTTTAGATAGTATCATAAAAGTGTTACATAATAACTTTAGTGTTACATAATAACTATGACTTAGCAAAAACAATGACTGAATGACTGAAAAATAACAAAGACTACTTTAAACCAAGAAGTGTAAAGGAACATTCTAGGTGTTTCATTACACCAGGAATAACCTTTGGTTTTGGTGAAGTGGAGCAGTTAGTGAAACACAACTTTGGTGTAAAGTTGCTATCATTTTTAAAATTCAGATACACTAAATTTTTTTAAAGTGTAAAAAAGTGTTGTACGATTTCATTATTCATACGGTGTTCCGAAAAAAACTGTTTTGAAAGTATAAACCTTGTAAACAGTTATTAATTATGAATGGTATGTTTGAGTGAAATATCTGAGATTCAATAAAACTTTCAAAAGATATAAACTATCTTTTTAATTCCTTCGACCGGCTTTAGTAGGGGTCAGGGAACTGGCCTTGCATCAGAAAGGTTCGGCGTTCGAATCCCGGGTAGACTGAGAGCAACGTGGTGGCTCAATTAATATAATGCCTCTGAAAGACAACAATTCTGCCTTTCACATGTCTGTATGATTCCAAGGTCATTTTACAGGTGGGTATTGGAAAACAAAATCTTTTTAATCCAGAAGTAAGCTAATTTAATTTTTTCAAACGAATCCTAATTTATTATATCCAGAATAACTAGGAAAAGTCATTTTGACTCCATTTTATTAAAATTTTTCGTTTAGAAATATTTCGAGGAAAGTATTATCTTTAAAGACAAAGATGAAATTTCACGATTTTACTCGTGTGAAAATTATATTACCCAAATTACGAAAACGAGAAAAAAATATTTTTCAAGTTTCAGAGTATAAATGAAATTTTCCTTTTTCTCCATGTATAATATATATTTTTTCATATAAAAACATAAACAAAAATTATCGGCGTTGGGGAGTGACACTGAACAGGGGCCTCAACCCCCTAGCGCTAAATATATTTACGTATAAAAAATGAGTTTTCATAATAATAATAAAAATAAATATGAAAATTTAAATTTAATAATTCTCAGCACAGAAATTTGATATTAATCAACAAATGATGAAAGATACGGGGTAACATTTGTCCATGTCATAAAATTTGAAGTTAGAACAATTACTTCTGGGAGATGTCACAATTCTCCATCTGATGGCACTATTTTGGGAAGACTAATCACGAATGCAATTAAGCTAACCCAGAGGGTTTAGAGAATGCAGACGATAAGTTGAATTATTCAGATTTAGTTCCTGCTGCTGTTACTAATGAAATTTATTTCTGCTGAATACAAAGTAAAGTTAAAACAGAGTTTCGAAGATCGAAGGTGTATGTTAAATCAGAAATTTGGTTGATAAACTCAGGAATGGATTTATTATGTTAGTACAACGTATTTCTAAATTTCTAATATATATATATATATATATACATATATAAATATATATATATATATATATATATATATATATATATATATATATATATATATATATATATATATATATATATATATATATATATATATATATATATATATATATATATATATATATATATATATATTATTATTATTATTACTATTATTAAAATAGTAGCATTAAAAAATAAGAAATAAAATGCAGGAAAATACACTGTAAAAAGAGGTTTATAAAAACTGAGCAAAAATGTGAAAAATTAGTTCCGAAACAAATAGCCGAATTTAACAGCCCCCCCTTAACAGCATATATTTTTTTAAATATATATAGGTGAATACACAGGATTTTAAACAGCATATACTCATTTTTGAACATAGTCTCAAAGGTGATGTAGAGGAAGTAATGTTCGGTGGCCGTCGCCAAGATTCGAACCAATGATCTCAGCGTCCATAAAATAATATTCTAACCACTCAGTTGTACAACTCAGTCCAGGGAGAGTTAGCAAGCTTATATAGTATCGCCGCAATGACGCATCATAACATACTAATTTCCAATTTCTATAATACAAAGGGTTGAAATTCGAAAAATATGGCTCCATTAGATTAGTCAGGATTTTGGCAATTTTAATTTCACTTTTTGCTTATTGCGCTTCATCTTAAGAACTCTCATGCCAATGGAATATATAAAGCTTTCTAACTCTCCCTAGGCTGGGTTTTATAACTATGACATTATGTGCCCGACCTAGTACAAACCCGGATTCATTCATTCATTTCATTCATTTGGTAGTTTTTCCGTTCATATGGTAATGATTTACTAGAAATTCTGGTTTTCAAAATTATAGTTCTCATTACCTTAGATTTAGTAAGAAATACAACACTGAAAAATATGAAAAATAAATTTAACCAAATAAATGGTTTTTATGCAATGCTCTAAGGTATCATGATAACATTAAAAAATTTTGCCACTTATATAATAAAACCATATTTTATTTTTAATTTAATCTAAGCTCTTCTCTAAAAATTGCCAATCTATTTTGCGTTCGTACAGAGCCAGAAACAAGGTAAATATTACCATTGTATGGTAGTTTTGATCATAATTCGTTTCTAATAGCACTGTTAGTCTGTTTTCAAAAAAATAACAAGTTAGACTACGAATTTATCTCTCTTTCGTTTTAATTAAAAAAAAATAATGCAGTTTTTTTTATCAATCTTGTTTATTTGAACAATAATAAAACTAAGTCTTCTAATTTTAACAGCCTAAATAATTGACAAAATATTTTGAAGAGTTCGTAAGAACAGAACAATAGAAACTAAAATATTTCAGAATGAATGCATTTCAGCGAATATCCATAAATATTCTGAAATATTTTTGCTAAGGCAGCAAACTTGGCCTTTTATAAACTACAATCGGTCATAAGTTTTCAAAACATTTTCAAGAACAGGATCTTTAATATATTTTTAGATTTCCTCGTGTGCTTCCTAATAAAAGTTTTTATTGTGACTGCTTTATTTTCCGAATGCTAGCATGCAGAAAATGACGAGGTTTTACATTCTATTTTTCCTTTTCCACAAAAACTTCTACCCTTTAAGGAAGGGTTGGGAAGGGATTTTCTCTAGGAAATGGCACTAAGAAAAACGTTTAGCACTCTGAACTGAAAGTGTCAGCATATTAGAAAGGTGGAATATAGTCTTTGGAAAGAATTCTAAATGAAACTTCTGCGCTTGGAAGAAATTTTTAAATAAAAAGAAAACAAACAAATAAAAAGTGAGAGGTGATTTTTTATAGGAAGTTCGTTTGGGTAGAAGTATTTGCCCTTTGATTTGCTGAGTTTTAAGAATTTCAAGTTGTACCAAAAGAAAAAAAAAAGAAATTGAAATTAAGGACATAAACTTGTGCAAAAAATATAATTGCAATTAGAAATAAAGTATCGCCAAATTTACCAGAATTTGGTAAAGTTTACCTTGTTTTCTGGCTCAATGGAAACACCAAACAGTTTGGAAGTTTTTATGGAGAAGCTTTGTTAATGATTTCGGGAAAAATAAAATTAAACTATGGTTTTATAATCTATATATATAAAAATGAATGTGTGTATGTATGTTCTTTATGGACTCCTAAACCATCGGATAGAAAATGAGGAAATTTGCCATACAGATAGTTTCAAGCACGAGGAAGGTCACTGTCAACATTAGAGCATTCTGCGACAAATCGTTCTTGTGTGATGAGCGAAAAACGAAATGGAATTTTCTGATTGGATAAGCGTTAGCCATTGTTTTAAATTTAACGAGTCAATTTTCACATATTTTAAAGATAACATCAGAGATAATTGCTAGCTTATAGCTCTGTTTGGTCAAAAAAAAGTTTATTGCACGTATTTAAATATTTAATAATTTTATATTCGCTATGTCAGATGAATTCGATGAACATTACGTGGTAGCACGCGTGGTTTACGTCATCATATTTATACTTTGTCTGATGCTACGCGATTTTATTTTATTTGTATTAACTCTTTTAAACGTGATTCTAAAAAAATACATATTTGAAATCAACGGTAATGAAAATAGAAAAAATGATATTTATGTATTCAAAATGCGAATATTAATGGGAAAGTGGTACTAATTCGTTTAGGAGAATCATAAAATCTCGATGACAATGAGGCTTTATTATGCCAATGATGTTTAATGAATTAAGGTAATATATGCATATTGAAATAAAAGAAAGAAGCTATGTACTAGAAAGAAAAAGAAATGGAGTAAAAGTATTTATTTGTCTAGAAGAACCGTAAAAAGTCGGCTTACTATCATTGACGACAATGATGCTTAATTAATGTTGGTAATATGTATTAATTGAAAAAAAAGGAACTTCTGTTCTAAAAAGCAAAAATAAAGAGAAAAGCGCTTTGAGTAACCGTAAAAAATCTGCATATTATTATTGACACTAATGCTCAATTAATATTGATAATATTGATTTTACCCTGGATCACATTCTCGAGTGCCCAGCCCTTACCCCATATGTTTTACAACTGGTTATGGTGCCACTGGCTTCAGAACTTCGTGAGAACCTCTACAGTAATGATGTATCGAAGTTTGCGGATGCAGTTTTGAAGGCACACGAGGCCATTTAATTGTCCATGGACACGATAAAAAAGATAATTAAAAAAAAACGTATATTGATTGAAAAAATATAAAATAAGCTACATGCCAAAAAGCCAAGCCCATGGAAGAAAGATTAATGGGAAATTCGCTTAAGAAAACATTAAAATATCACCATTCACAGATGACGCCTAATTCATATGAATTCCGGACGGTAATATGTACTACTGGTACTATGGCAATTGGCGATTAATTTTTGGTAAGAATTCTACTACAATTTTTCCGTACTTTCAGAATCAGAATATATTTTTTCCCAGTGGTAGCTAAGATAGTGTATTAATATTTTAATGAATTATAATTAAAATAACTTTTTCCCATCACTATTTTTAATTATTTTAACAGTAAATTAAAGGTCAGATAGACAAATGGTCATGCTCTAAAATCCTTATAAAGTTCTGTTTCTTCTTTCATTTTTCAATTAATGTGGCCTTAGTTGGGGGCCACTGACAAATACGTATAAACTTAAATGAAGGATTATGTGCTAAGTACCAAATAAACTTATGTAGGTATAAAATATATTGATATATTTGGTAATTATTAAAACTGCAACAATTTGTTTTAATACCTATAGTTAGAAATTAAGTGTTTCAAGCCCTTTGAAAGGGCTATAAAACAGGACCATTGACCTGAGAAAATCACTTAATAGTGATAAATTTTAACTATCATGAATCGGTCGCGAGCAATATCATCATGCCAAGAGATGCTAAATACATTTTATATTTATTCCATTGGTATGAATTATAAACAAAGAGCTCTTCTTATTTCAATAACGTAAGGACACCGAAGATTACAACATATAACATTAAGTAGAATGAAAAAATTATTTTAGCTATACTTAGTGGAAGAACCAAGTAAGTGCCATTTTCAGAAAGAAAAAAGAACACATGCATCCGGATTATTTTATTACCAATTTATAAGAAGGTGGGACTAATAATTCTTTGCTTTATTTTATTTACCACTGTCAAATCTATAAAAAATCGAATCTGTCTTATCTATAAAAAATAAATGTCTCTCTGTGTGTGTCTGTGGTGATTAGGTTAAATATATTAAATAAATTAATTCAATAAAAATTAACTATCAACACAGTTTAATAATAATAAAACATAAAAGAAATTATATTAAGTTACAAGTAGAAAGGCGAATAGGATTAGCGACAGCAGCATTTCAAAAATGGTGTAAGTTCATCAGTCAGCAAGATGGAATGAATGTTAGCCAATTCCTGTTGCCATTTCTTGAAACTAAGGTTTTAACTCAGAGATGTTGCCATCTTATAGAAAAGTCATTTCCTTGAGGGGAAAGTTTTGTACTGCCACCTGGCGAGCAAAGTTCATCGCCATCTGGTGAGAAGGTGGTTCACCACAGTACTCCCCCCCAAGTGGTGAAGGCACTGATGTCAGAGGTAACGAGGGTTAAAGCGAACATGCCTTCCAGAGCGTGTGATGGTCTGGGGTTGGATCACAGGGTCCTTGTCTTCTGGAGTAGGATCCAGAGAATCACTGATGTTTACACTAGGGGTTGCTTTTTGTCCTGTCAACACCTCGTCTGATGCTGTCGAGAAACATGGCTTAAGGCGATCAATGCCAATTGTGCATCTTTTGCCTTGTATGAGCACAGTGAAGTGTTTTGGGGAGCGCTCAAGTACTTGGTAGGGTCCATCATATGGAGGTTGGAGAGACCTTTTAATTCCACCATGACGCACTAGAACCTGACTGCAATCAGATAATGAACGGTGCACAAATGCTCCTGGTTCACAGTGGGCAGAACCTGGAGTCGGAGTCAGAGTTTGCATAGCTTTTTTTAGCTGCTGTACAAAATCTTCTGGCAAGTCTTTTTTGGTAGTTGTTGATGGCGCGATAAAGTCTGCTGGAAGCCTTATGGTTGTACCATAGACTAATTCTGAAGATGTACACTTCAAGTCCTCTTTAAAAGCGGAGCGGAGACCCAAGAGTACTATCGGTAGGGTTTCAGTCCATCTCTTGTTGCTGTGGCACATCAAGGCTTGTTTTAGGGAGCGGTGGAAGCGCTCGACCATTCCATTGCTGGCTGGGTGGTAAGGAGATGTGCGAATTTGTTGAGTGCCCAATATTTGAGCTAATGACGTGAAAAGCGATGACTGAAATTGTCTTCCTTGGTCTGTGGTGATTCTTGAAGGCACACCAAATCGAGAAATCCAATGCTCAACAAAAGCTCGAGCTACAGTTTCAGCTGTAATATCCGCCAGTGGTACTGCTTCTGCCCATCTGGTGTATCTGTCGATGCACGTAAACAAGTAGCTGTTACCATTGGAGGGTGGCAGGGGTCCGACCAGGTCAAGGTGTATATGGTCGAACCTTGCTGAAGGTGGTATGAATGGCTGGATAGGACTATGAGTGTGTCGGGTGACTTTGGATCTCTGGCAGTCTAGGCAGCTTCTGGTCCATTCGACTATATCTTTGGCGATAGCAGGCCAAACGTATCTGTCCATGACAAGTTTTTTGGTGGCTCTTACACCAGGATGGGATAGGTTATGGAAAGCAAAGAAAATAGGTTTCCTAAACTGAACAGGGACATATGGTCTAACTTTTTGCTTTCTAGAGTCACAAATTATGTGCAGTCCATTCGTCAGATGTAATGACTGGAAGTTTAGCGAGCACTTTTTATCACTCAGAAGAGCTTGAAGTTCAGTGTCACTTTTTTGAGCTATAGCCAGTTCATCAAAGTTTACAGGTGGCTCACTACCAATTTGCTGAATTCTGGATAACGTGTCAGCAACTACATTGTTCTCACCAGAGACATGCCTGATGTCGGTACTGAATTGAGATATGAAGTCCAGATGCCTGAGTTGGCGCGGGGAACATGTGTCAGAATTTTTGGTAAAAGCATATGTTAAAGGACGATGATCAGTGTAAATAATGAAGCATTGCCCTTCAAGAAGATGTCTAAAATGTTTTACGCCCGCGTATATTGCAAGGAGCTCTCTATCATAAGTACTATAATTAGTTTCGGTTTTTGTTAACTTACGAGAAAAGAAAGCAAGAGGTTTAGGACCTTTAGGAAAATGTGAATGGACAACAGCACCGATAGAAAAAGTGGAAGCGTCAACCATTAGAGAAATTTTGTTATCGGGTGTATGATGCGTTAAAGTTGTTGCGTTAATCAACTCTTTTTTGCATTTTTCGAAGGCTAGTAAAGAATTCTCATCCCAGGGAACGGGACGTTTGTCGTTTTTTTTCGAATCCCTTAGAAACTCATTTAAGACGGCCTGTGTTTCAGCAGTTTTTGGTATAAACCGCCTATAGAAGTTAATCATTGCTAAAAAGCGTCTTAGTTGAGAGATTGTTTCGGGTTTGGGAAATTTGGAAATTATCTCGACTTTGTCAGGAAGTGGCTTAACGCCTTCAGTAGTTATCAAACAGCCTAAGAACTTTACGGAGGATTTACCCAATATACATTTATCAGGGTTTAGCTTAAGGCCAAAGTCCCGCAAGCGTGAAAATATTTTGTGTAAATGTTCTACGTGTTCTTCTTCTGAAGTAGAAGAAATTAATATGTCATCAAAATAAGGGATGCAAAAGTCAAACGGAGCTAATACTTGATGTATGAATCTTTGAAACGTCTGACCTGCGTTCCGGAGTCCGAACGGCATTGCTGTATATTCAAAGAGGCCAAAAGGTGTCGTTACAGCTGTTTTGGGTATATCTGGGGGATAGATTGCAATTTGGTGGTAAGCTCGGGCAAGGTCTAGGGTTGAGAATACCTTTTTTCCAAAAAGATTTTGGGTGCAGTCCTGGATGTGAGGGACAGGGTAGCGATCAGGAACAGTGATCGAATTTAGACGACGGTAATCGCCGCACGGTCGATAATCACCGTTTGATTTCCTTACAACATGAAGAGGACTAGCCCAAGGGCTTTTCGACGGCCGAAGAATACCTTGAGAAATCAGGTATTCAAACTCTTTCCGGACAGCGTTTAAAATGTTAGGTGCCAGACGACGAGGTTTCGAGAAAACTGGCGGGCCTTTGGTCTCAATGTGATGATATGTTTTGTTTGGGAGGTCAACATTATTGTTTTGCGATGGGTTAATTAACTCTGGATACTGGCGCAAGATATCGTCGAATTTTGAATCGCCCAAAAGAATTGAAATATTGGTGAAAAGTGGAGAATCCGAAGGCAAATGTCCACGAGAAGACAATTTTGTTTCGGCATCAATCAAACAATTATTTTTAACATCAACCAATAGATTAAATTTTTTTAGAAAATCAGCACCTATAATAGGCTGATTGACGTCAGCAATGATGAACTGCCATGTAAAATTGCGGCGCAAATTTAAGTCTAATTTTAACAATTTAGTGCCATACGTTTTTATGACTGTGCCGTTGGCGGCATACAATGTCAAAGTTTCGCGAGTAGTGGGAAGAGTTGTTTTGCTTTTTGGCAAAACGCTGACATCTGCACCAGTATCGATGAGAAATTTAAATTTAGAAGAAGGATCGGCCAAGAGAATTCGATTTATGAGGCGGTCGCCTGTGTGGCCATCACACGATCGCCTAACTAGTTTGTTGAAAAATTACATGGCTGAGTACACTTTTTGGCATTTTTGCCGAAGTTAGTGTGATAAAAGCATTTGCCATTAGCAGGATCTTTAAATTTTTTAAAACGGGTTCTAGAGCTGCTCCGTGTTCGAAAATGGTTTGGAGCTGGGCTACGCGATCTTTTTACAAAAGCAGTTAACTCATTAACTTGCTGTGTCAATTGAGCAACTTGTTGTTCTAATCGAGAGGTGTGGGAATTAGAAGTAGCGGCGACAGAATTAACTCCCTGATGAATAGAGAGATCATTAATCTTGTCTGCCACAGTGGCTAACTGATCTAAATCTTCGCTGAGAGCGGCCAAAATTGTTTGTGTCCCATTAGGTAGCCGACCAAGCCACAATGATTTTAAAAGAGTATCGCCTACGTTGTCACCTGCGAGTGAACGCATTCTCGTTAAAAGCTGGGATGGTCGTTGGTCCCCTAACTCTAAACCTTGGAGTAAAGTTCTTATTTTAGATGCTTCGCTTTCAGAGTGTAACTCTACTAAACGTTTTTTAAGTGCTTCATATTTATCATTCTCAGGGGGCTTTAACACTAAATCACTAACGGAACTTAAAATGTCCGATTCAACAGCAGAAAGCACATGGTTAAATTTGATTATATCAGCTGTTATTTTAGCCAAATCGAATTGCGCCTTCAAACGGACGAACCATAGCGCTGGATTATTTTTCCAAAAGGGTGGCGCCTTGACGGCAACATGAGCGACTGACTGATTTTCAAGTTCAGTCATAGCGTATTAAGAATCTAATCACTTATTAAAAAAATAGAATGACAATTTAAAATGAAATTGAAGTTAAATGAATACAATGATTTACAATCACTCAATTAAGGAATTACGTTTGGAAAATGCATAAGTGCGCATGCGCAAAGAAAAATTCAAAATTAAATTCAGAATACATTAATACGGAAAAGAAATTTTGAAATATGACACATCGCAAGATCAATAAATAAAGCTAAAAAAATAACATACCATGTTACCCCGTGGCAACTCAGGTTGAACTTTGACAAGAAAAAGAAAAGTTAATGTCTTATTTTAGTTAAGCATTTTAAGTTTTAAAATATTTAAGCTTACGGCATAAGATGATTGCCGATGTTGTAAGATTTAGAAGGTTGCATTATTTTAAGGTCACCAATCTGTGGTGATTAGGTTAAATATATTAAATAAATTAATTCAATAAAAATTAACTATCAACACAGTTTAATAATAATAAAACATAAAAGAAATTATATTAAGTTACAAGTAGAAAGGCGAATAGGATTAGCGACAGCAGCATTTCAAAAATGGTGTAAGTTCATCAGTCAGCAAGATGGAATGAATGTTAGCCAATTCCTGTTGCCATTTCTTGAAACTAAGGTTTTAACTCAGAGATGTTGCCATCTTATAGAAAAGTCATTTCCTTGAGGGGAAAGTTTTGTACTGCCACCTGGCGAGCAAAGTTCATCGCCATCTGGTGAGAAGGTGGTTCACCACATGTCCTTTTTGTAGATTCCTAAATCATTCAAATGAAATCGACGGAACTTACCATACAGATAGTTTGAAGCACGAGGAAGGTCACTGTAGATATTAGATCATTCTACGACGAACCGTTCGAACGGAATGGAATTTTCTGATTGGTTAAACGTTAGTTATTGCCTTAAATTTGACTATAGACAATTCAGTTTTGTCACATATTTTAAGTATAACATCAGTGACAATATCTGGCTTATAGCTCCATTTGATAAAAAAACTTATTGCACGAATTTAAATATAGAATTATTTTTATGTCACATAAATTTAATGAGCAACATGATGTGGTAACATGTGAGAGCTCCGTCACCAAATTTATACTTTTAACGTTGTTGTCTGAAACCACAAATGTTTTTTATTTACATTTATTTTAAAACATTTTTCCCAAAAGAATTTTATTTAAAAGTCAACAGTAATTGAATAGAAAAAATATGTATGTATTTAAAGGCAAAATTAATGGGAATATTGTATTTATTTGTTTAGGTGAAACGTAAAAAATCGCCACATAATTATTGATGCTAATAGTGCTTTTAATTTAAATAATTTACGCATATTGAAATGAAAGAAATAAGCTTTGTACTAGAAAGCAAAAGTAATGGAGTTAATCTATTTATTTGTCTAATAGAAGCGTAAGGAATCGTCATATTATCAATGACGACAATGATGCTTAATTAATGTTGGTAATTTGTTAATTGACATAAGAAACTGATCAAAATTATAGCAAAAATATAGGAGAAAAGATACTTATTCATTTTTAATCGATATCTTATTACTGACACTAATGCTTTATTAATATTGATAATATGTATTAATTGAAATAAAAACATATAAGCTATGTCTAAAAAAAGAAATTAAAGGGAAAAAAAAGCTAATAAAGAAATTGCTAAGAAAACCGTAGAAAATCACCATTCACAGATGATGCTTAGTTTATATGTATCCCTGACGGTAATGTGTACTACTGGTATTATACTAATTGGTGTACTTTTCATAAAAATTCTACAACGAGTTTTCCGCGATTTCAGAAAATATTTTTCCTATGGTAGCAAAGATAATTTATCAATATTTTAATGAATGAGAGCAAAAGAACTTTGTTCTTTCACTACTAAATATTTTAATAATAAATTAAAGGTTAGACAGAGAAATAGCTATTCTCCTAAATCCCTATCAAGTTTTCTAATAAAAATTCAGTTTTTTTTTTAAATTTCGGCTTTAGTTGGCTGTCACTGACAAATATATTTTTCATAAAATTTAAATGTTGAAAGGTTATATAATAAGTACCAAATATGCTAATCTATATATATATTTCTCTTACACGGCACCAAAAAAAAAGCCTCATTACAACTCCCCGAATGACAACGTTAGAAAATCGACCAATGATTGCATCTAAAAATGTCACATGCCAAATCTAGCTGAGGTGGCTCAACATATAGCGCTTTTAAAAACGGAAACAATAACCAGAGTGAGCATTATCAGGTTGTTCAATTCAGATGCGGCAAAAATAAAAATAATAAAAAATAAAAATGCTGTTGCCAGCCATAGAATTTTTTGAAAGTTAACTTAGCAACATAAATCAAAATGACATAGAAGCGCAACTAGATCAAAATTAAGATACCTGAGCGCTTGACGTAACAAATCCTTCAATTCTATAAGTGTTGTATCGCCAAATGCCCAAACTAACAATTCGCGATCGCAACGAACTATAGGGGGCGTTGTTGTATGTGCCGAATCCCTGCGATTTCCATATGAACAGTCATTTAGTTACACTGGAGACGTCTTTAATGTAGCATTGTAACATTCCTTCTTTATTGCGGCTGATTAAATTTAAAAAAGAAAAATGTTTGTTTTCTTTCTTATGCAAACGAAAACAAAATGGTATCTCTTTTTTTTTTTAGAGACGGAACATCCAGAACACATCGGAAAAATATTTGTAAATAAAGAGAAAAAAATAGGTATATTCTTATAAGAGTTCAAACCTAATGCCTGAAAAATAGTTTTACTAAATTTAATGGTATAACATGAAAGGCCCATTAAAATTTTAACGTAAAATAAAGAATGCTTACGAAACAAAACAAAAAAAAAAAGAACCGTTCTTTTTTTGTCGCCATTTTTTAGTGTTACGAAAATGCGTCTTTGGGACTTGCCCAAAACAAAACAAGATGCAATTTTATTTTTTTAGGAGCGAAATATTTTATGGAATGAAATATAACGAAAATGTACCAATGTCCATAACATGAAACTTTATCTTAGTAAACGTGCGTTTTGGAAATGTTATTTCATTTTGAATTTTATTTATTAGAGTTCATAATGGCTATAGAATCAGGTGAGAGAAAAGTTTGTTTTGAATCTATGCTAAACTCTATATCGGCCCATTTTCCACCGAAATCCGATTGACTACTTTGATTTTAAACAAAGTATTTCATTTTAAGATATTTTTCAAAAATTTTAAGTGTAGATTGGCGGCACTTAAAAATCTGCCAAATCTGTAGCTGTGGTTAATACGTAAGTACCGAATTTTTCTTCCATACTTTTCTGAATCATATTACTTCAAATATTAGAATATGCAAGAAGTATACATAAACACATAATTTAATACCATTTAATTTTTCAAAAAAAGTATTTTGACAACAATTTTATCAAAAAATGATAAACTAAAAAAAGTAAAATAAAGAATTCTTAGGATAAAAACGATTTTAAAAATTCCTCATTTTTCAATAAAAACTTTCGTTTTGTTTCTTTTTTTTAATTCTTATAGTATTTAATCAGACGTAGAAAAACCATTTTGTAGAGAACGATCATCAAGTAAGAAAAAAAATTATTTACAAGCAAATTTTTTATTATAAAAATCATAACACTTACCTGATTTATAAGTCCGGAGAATTCCAAAATGATATGTTCTTTGTTTGAAAACTTTATTCTCAAATAATATATACATAGTTTATCCCTTCATTACTTTTAGGTAACATACCACACATCAAAATTTTATAATTGTAAGATCTCGATATGAATTTTAATATGTAGTTTAACAACAGAATAGCTGAAATCTAGTTGAAATTCTTTCAAAACTAAAAAACACTTACCAAGAAAACGATAAATTTATTTATAATCAGCACAAAAGATACTTTTTCAAGTAATTCGGATTATTCTTTATTGTTGTTTTCTGAATTATGTAGATACAGAAATATATACTATTCTATGAAGAAGAAGAATATTCTATAACTATTACAGTTCTGTATGGAATTCATTGGAACACATTTATTCATTGGAATGACGAAAGCAATGTTGACTTCATTTTAACTTGTAATGAATTGAAGACAGAAAAATTATTTTACCGCAATACACACATCTGTAACAGCAAGTGATCATGAAATCATGTTATGTTGTTGGTAATAGAAAGGTAAAAAATATTGAGAAGTTGTTCTTCAAATGCTTGGCGTGTTCTGCTTCAATGTTTGGCATGTTCTGTTTAGTTTTTTCAAGAAGTTTTACCTTTTCTTTAGGGAAATTTTGCTTCTTTTTTCATGCTAAGAAAATGGCGTCCGTCATTGCCAATGGTTATGAGGGAACTAATGCACGATATTTACAGTCTCCCGCTAGATGGCGTATCGAGTGTTGCGATCGCGAATTGTGTTTTGAAAGAAATTCTCTCTATAAAGTATACAAAAGCTAGACGTTAAGAACGTATCCAAAAACCGAGCAAAGCGAGCATTGGATTGCGAAGCAATCCGAAATGAACTGCGAAAGCAGTTCCGGGGATTGGCAAGCGCCAGCGAACAGGGGGCGAAGCCTCCTAGTATAGATATAAAATATTATAATGATATATTTCGCTATGATTAAAACAGAACCAATACTAAGCCGTTTAAATACCGATACTTTAGAACGGCCCCTCGAAAAGGATATGTACCGGAGAAAATTATTTGATAATGATAAGGTTTAATCATTATTGGTTTAGCTGCGAGTAATAGCATCATGCCAAGTGATGCTAAATACATTTTCTCTTTATTTTAATGGGATGAATTACAAAAAGAAACTTTTATTTACTTCAATAACGTAAAACCATCGTAAATGGCAACAAATAATATTGAATAATAAAAAAAGTAATTTTAGGTATATTAATTGAAAAACTTAGTAGAAGAAGCAGGTAAGTGACATTTTCATAATGAAAAAAAAAAAAGTTGTATCCGAACTATTTCGTTACCAATTTTATAGAAGACGGGACTATTATATTTTCGCTTTATTGTTCCCAATTTTAAATAAAACCTAACTACCTAAAAAATAAAACCTTATTGCCTAATTTGAAATAAAAAACATACATACTAAACATACTAAAACATACTAAAACTTTATGTGATTAGTTATGTTAAGATTTATAGAAAGGCAAAACCAGTGATTCATCAACTCCCCTAAAAATGTCACTTACCTGGTTCTTCCATTAAGCTCTTTCATAGTGGTCGCTATGTGCTTTTCAGTTATGAGAATGATTTCGTTGTGTTTTTCTACTGTGATTTATTGATACTTAACTTATTTTTTATTCACCCTGTGGAAGAACGGACATTCGGCTAGTATGTGATAAAATTGAGTTATTGTGGCAAAATTTAATAATTTCACTATGATACCTTAGAGCATAGCACAGAAATCATTCATTCGGTTAAATTTAATTTTCAGTTTATATTTTTTACTGAATGTGTGGTAATAAGAATAATAATTTTGTAAACCAGAATTTGCGGTAAACTGTTAGCAGAAGTTATAAAGAAAGCCAACAAGGTTAAGAAAATTTTACAGAAGGATGTAAAATTATTTTGAATAAAGGAATTAGGTTTAGATATATAGTGAAATAAGAAAAGAGTAAAGTAATACTAATGCGTCAAAACTCTCGATCGCTTTCTTAATTAAACTTCTGACCGCATATTTACAGAAACAGATATATCTTATATATCTGTTTCTATATAATTTTGCTGATTTGTATATAAATACAAATCAGAAAAAATAAATAAATAAATAAATAAAAACAGGGCATACTTCCGTATTAAAGTACAATTTTATCCGTAACCTAAATTTCGCTCTCTAAATAATTAGCATCCTTTAGTACATAAAGATTAGACTTTTAGGACAAAAGTTATTCAAGGTGTGGTGTTTCTATTTCTCATTCTTAAAAGTGCACAGAAATATTTGAAAGTAATACAAACATTGTATCACTCTGTTGTAGGCTGTAGTGCATTAGAAGAAAATTTTTATTTATAAATAGTGATTTCCAATTATCCTTATTATAAATTTGAAAGTTAGTGATAAAAGTACTTTAAGTAAAACTTAAGTTTATAATATAATGAAATAGAGTATTAAAAAATTGAATCATGTCTTAAAGACGTGCGATCTACTAAAAGTATTTGTTGTTAAAAATATTAATCTACTGCAAGTATCTTTTATTTTATAAAAGAAAAAAAAAGGAAACATTTTTTTCAAGTTTCAACCAGTTTAAAATTTTTTTTTGAAAAAGTAATTATTGTTTTTCACTTTATACACAAATTTAAAACATTATTTCAAATATTTACTTTTTTAAATTCATTTCAAATAATAACTTTTTCTTCAAATCATTTCAAATAATTAGTCAATAATTCATAGGATACAAGATAACAAAAATGTTCAAATATTATTACAGACTTTTTTTCCACTTTAAAAACCAGCAATAAAAGATTTTCTTATGCTAAATCTTTTTTTGATTAAATTCTACAACAAAAATCAAAGAAAATAGTTTAGTTTTTTTAATACAAAGCATCGATCATTATCTATCTAAAAAATGAATACCAAAAAGTTATTATGAATTAGAAAAAAAAAAAAACTGAAAATATTGCTTCCTGAAAATAATTTGATTAATGCATCGTTGACTTGAGTGAAAAAAAAAACTATTAAAGGATTTCGTTGAAGAAATAATTTTTTTAATTCCTTTTCTTTCCATGAAAGATAAAATTTTCCTGCTCATTTATTTTTGCAAAATTCGTAGAAAACAGAAAATAATATAAAATACAACAATTGTATGTCTGTTTCATTAGTTCTTTTTAATTTGATATGAATAATGTTTGAAATTTAATTGGATAGTCTGAAATCTGCCAAGAAGAAAAAAATATTCAAATTAAAAAGAAAAAAGTACTTGAATTGATTCTGCTATATTTAGTTGAAATGTTATTTAATCAAGTATTGATAACGATTTAGAAATTTAATCTTATTAATAATATAAAAATGAACCTATTCTTGTCATTGAGTTTTGATTTTCTTTGTAAAGATAAAATATTTTAAAATTAAATTGTTATTTTTTCTCATTTTGAATTAGTCCAATATTTTTATAACTATTTTAGCGAAACTAAAGTATTAAGCTTAACTTTTTTCATATACTATATAAACATTCTATATATTTTAAAACTTTAATTAATGATTTACATCTCATTTGTATGAAACCATTGCAGTGTTATATGAATAAAAAAAATTATTTTTATCAACTCAAGAATCTTAGTTGAAGAACCTTTTAAAAACTTTCTTTCAAAAAAAATATTTTTCTTGGACATAAAGGAAAAAGAATAAAAATTTGTTTTGACGAATTTTCAAAAATCTGACAAAAATTTGACAAAAATCTGGGAGCTTTTTAGAAAAGCTCCCAGTTTTGTTTGTTTACTTAAGCTTATTTGATCGGAATTCTTTATATTGTTTTATAATAAGATATTTCTCTAATTTTCCCAACTTTTTAAACGAATTGATTTGTTTGTCTTTTGAAAAAAATATAGTATCTTATATTCCTGGTACCAAAATTTTATTCAATTATTATTATTTTTTATTATAATTATTATAATCCATAGTAATGAAATGAAGAGTCTGTCTGTCTGCGTGTGTGTGTCTCTTACAACCCCAGCACCGATTCTGCTCTCGTCCTGAAATTTGGACAGTAGATGAAAGGGGAAGTTTCAGTCCCCAATCCCAAAAACCTTTAACAAATTTCAGTCAAATCGTTCTTGAAAAAATTTTGAAAAATGGAATTTTTTCATTGGCTAAGAACTCGCTATTAATATAAAATAAATAGCAAACGATTTTTTCAAATATTTTATAGGAAAGAATCAGTGATGTTTGTTTGCTTATAGCTCAAAGTATACTTGCTAAACATTATCACTTGCTTATAGCTCACAGTTTCTTGCACGTTCTTTGATGTTTGATTGCTTTTATATTCGCTATGTTTTATAAATTCAATGATCAACGTGTAGTATGACTAGCCAAATTAGTAATTTTTTAGTAATATGAAACTGCGTGCTTGCTTATTTTTATATTTAGACTTTTAAAACGTATTTTTTTAAAATTAAATTATTTAAGGTCAACGGTAATTGAAATTAAATGTTTTGTACTGATGAGCAAAATAAATGGAGATATAGTTCCAAATCATTTAAAAGAAAGGTAAAGAAACACATAACTATAATTGAAGCCAATAATGCTCCATAAATTTTAGTAAACGGTACTAATAGGTAAAGGTATTAAGCTACGTACTGAAGCTACGTACTCAAGAGTAAAATTAATGGAGAAATGATACTAGTAGGGGAAGCATAGAAAATCGCTATACTGATATTGATACCTATGATGCTTAATTAATATTGGTACTATGCATAAATTGAAATGAAATTAAATAAATTATGTATATAAAGCAAAATTAATGAAGGAATGCTATTAATTCGTTAAGGAGAAAAGTGAAAGATCCCCTAAGATATAATTCGCGATTCACAATGGGCCTCGAACAATAGCATCATGCCAAAAGATACTGAATGCAATTAATTTTTTCTTTAAATGGGAAGATTTTGATTAATCAAATAAATTAAAACCACCGGCAAGGATAAAAAATAAAGAATAAAAAAAAAAAGGAATTATTTATGTTTTAATTATGTTAATATAAGGCTTCCATATTTTTGTATGATTGAAGCCAAAGATGCTTAATTAACTTTAATGATTTAGTTACTAATTGAAGCTAATTAAAATAAAATTTAATCTATGAACTAAAAAGAAGTAAAAAACGGAGAAATGGTACTAATTCACTTAGGTTTACCTAAAAAATTCTATTGCAACGTAAAAAATTGCGTTGCTATTATTTTTTTAAAATATTTTTTTTTATAACCGATGAACAGCCGACCCAATTTTGGGTTTACGTCTACTGCTCAACTCCATAACCTTGTAATTTTGAACCCAGTCCAGAAGAAAAGGGAACTCCTGGATCGAGTATTGGGAGAAATTTGACTTCGTGGAGGACTTTTTGATGGAGCTAACCCGCATTTGCGTTACATGGGTAGGAAGACCACAAGAACCTCCCATGGTTAGCCTGACGGCAAGGGGACTCTAACACATGATCCGTCTACTACTGAGGATATTTCACGCCAGCGCTGTGATCGGCGCAAGCTGGATGCGGAATTCGTATGGATTGGGATTCTAACCCGGTTGGTCTCATTGGAAGGCGAATGCTCTACCCCCTGAGCCATCGTGGCTCACCTTGCTGTTATTGTCGTTAATCATACCTTCTTAATTTTGGTAACAGGTACCGATTGAAATTAAAAAAAAAAAGCTATGTTCTGAAAAGCAAAATTGAAGCTAATATGGTACCAACTCATTTCGGAGGAGCTTAAAAAATTTACATACTATTTTTATGGGAATGGTGCTCAATTAATTTAAGGTATTATTGTAATTGGTGTAATTTTAATAGGTGTCAATTATACTCCTCCTCAATGGCACGACAGCCCCGGGTGTTCCCTGGCCTTCTCAATCAACTTCCTCCAGGCCTGCCTCTGCTTGGCAGTTGTCTTCCAGTTTGAGACTTTTTTGACTGATAAGTCTCTTTCCACGCAGTCGGCCCATCTCAGCTTTGGTCAACCTCTGGGCCTTGATCCGATGGGCTGAGCCAAAAAGATTATGTTTGTCGAACGCTCTCTGTTCATTCGAATAATGTGACCAGCCCATTTATTTCTTTGGATTTTTACATACTTGACAACATCAGGCTCTCTAAAAGACCGATAGAGTTCTGAGTTTGAACGTCTGTACCAAGTACCATCAACTTGTTTGCCCCCAAAAATGGATCCTAGGATCCGACGTTCGAAGATTCCCAAAGAATTCTCATCTTTCTGTGTTGTTGTCCAAGTTTCTGAAGCATATGTTAGGATAGGTCTGATTAAGCATTTATAAATTAGCCAATTATACTATCATAGGTATAATTAGTATATGATGTTTTAATGAAGAAACTGTGAAAAGAGATTATTTACGGGTCTTCGAAAGGGATAAGTGACGAAGAAAATCACATGATTGTGGTAGATTTTGACTATCATGAATTGACCCCGAGCGATAGCATCATGCAAAGAGATGCTGAAGGCAGTTAATGTTAATTTTTTGTGGGATGAACTACTACAAGAGTGTTTTTGCTTCATCTAATAAAAACCACCGGGAAGGACAAAAAATAATAATTCCATAAAAAATTGGTATTATTGTAACTTTATTAATTATGCTGGTGTAGTTGTCGAGCAATAGCATCATGCAAAGAGATGATGAATGCAGTAGAATAGAAGAAAATACACATGGCGGTAACAAATAAATATTTAACATGTGAGGAATAAACAAAAACGCTATCAAAATCTAAAAAATTACAATAGAGGAAGGAGGTTGTAATCAACATCAAAATGGTTTTAATTGGTGGTTGAAGCTTAAAGGTGCTTTAAATAATCGTCTTTCAAATCCTTTCTGTTTTCTCCCTCAATCAGACATGTCCTTTTGTTTATCCCACCCGCCTTCATTTATTGGGATTTGTTACTGTTTTTGCATTTAAATATCGTTTTTTTTTTCTCGATTAAATATTATTATGGGACCTCCAATTTATGCACTTTTTTGTCTTCATTTTTGATTAAGATAAAAAAAATATATGTTAAGGACAGATTTATAAAACATCCTGTATAATATGCAATGTGATTTGCTTAAAAAATACTTCTAAATTTCTAAACTTTCGTAAAAATAAATTATTGTCAGAAAAACAACTGTCTTGAACGAGTTGCATAATTTTGAAGCATCTTTGCGAAACTAAATACATAGGCTTCCTTTATCACTTTCAAATGTTTTATAGTCATAAGCTTAAAAACGAATTCTAACGAAACAAAACAAAATTGTATTTTCCAAAATGCACTCGAATCATTCCTTTTCATTTCTTTCTTCACTTCTTGGATAAATTACTTTGCCTTCTTTCAGAAAAGAATATGTAGGACGAAATGCAACCGTTGCAGTTTCTGGGGCAATCACACTTTTTCAGTAAGACATTTTGCGAATGAAAACAAATGGGGTTTGGAATTTTTTTTATTTTACTTCAATGTATATCTTCAACTTCCACCCAGTTTATTATGAGGAGAAAAAAAAATGCACAAGGAGAAAAGTTGACTGGCCTTTTCAAGTAACTGCGGTGATTGTCAGATAAGTTCAATCGTATATTAAGTAGAGTGCTACACAAATAACCATGTTTTCTTTAAAAAAAACTTTAATTTTGTTTACAATTTTTTTCTTTAAAAAAAAAACAGATAACTATTAGGAAATTTTTTTTAATTTTCAATAACCTTAAATTCTAGCCTTCCTTATCGACTTATTCCTATTATCGACTTAAAAAAATTACGTACTTATTCTCGTTACGTTGTTTGACGTGTAAGGAGAGGGGGCATGGATAAGTGCTGTCCCCCTTCTCCATGCCCCTTCTGCATTTGGATCTGGCTTCCTTTAATTCTTTAAGTTATCACTTGAATTTTATCTTTATAAAATATGCTTACATTTTCTTTTTCTTCCTCTTTTTCTCCTGCCATCAGGAGTCCAGGAGAGAGAAACTTGGATAAATTTCTCTCTTGGCACATGCCCTATACGTTTCCGCTCGCTTGTTTATTTCTTTTTCGATTGCAGTTAGGTTTGTTCTTTAAAATATTGTTTTATTTCTTGTTTAGGTGTTAGAAAAGGTAAATATAATTTCTATATAATTTATTTTAAATTTAGAAATCTGCTCCTATTACGCCAAATTACGGTAAAAAGTACTGCCACTTAGGGTTTCAATTCTTACACTGCAAAATGTTACGGAACAAAAAATCTAATATACAGTGATTTTCAGAGTAATATTTATTGCAAAATCACTGAATCTCTGTAACTAATTAAATATTGCAAGTAAAAAATATGGTTTAAAATTTAACAAATAGAAATAAAATGGATTTTACGGATGCTGCATTTTGGATGCCCCAGTACTTTTTACCGTTTTGGAATTTTTAATAGTGTGGAATATTTGTAATCCAATATTAGAAAAAAATAAACTGCTATCAGAAACAGGTTTAATTTTCAATATGCTTAAATTGTTGTATATCTGATATAAAGAGCAAATACGATTTTCGTGCAATTAAGTTTAATTTTTGATAAAGCTTGAATTGTGAATTTAAGGTTACATCTGTTCATTACAATTTTAAATAAGTAAATATATTTTTTAAACAATTGGTAATAATCCTCATTAAATTTGAATTAAACTATTCCCAGCAGCATATTTGCAATCTAACATTATGGAAAAAATAAAAAACGTTTTTTTTCTTTCTCAAATTAAACGGTTTTCAATCGGTTATTTGGAAAAAAAAGCGCGTACGGATAGCAACTGGATAATTTTTATAGAATGATATTCTGAGTAGATTTTAATACTTTATTTCTTATGTGTATAACTTATTTATTTATTATTTTGTAAACGAGATTTTATGATTTTGATACAAATTTCGGATATTTTATTAATCTCTTTCCTCTCACTCCAGTCAAAATCACGGGCTGAGCTTCAGTTTCCTATCTCTCGCGCTTTTGATATTCCCAGACTAAAGCGCTCAAAAATAATGCACCAAAAAGGTTTAAACATATTGGGCTCTGAATATTTTTTATTTCCTATTTTACATACTAGATGGCTGCAGTAGACTATTTTTAATGTAACTGGACATAGTTAATTTTAAACTTGATGCCAGTACTATCTAAATATATGTATTTGTGATATCTAATTCGTACCCTTAGCCCTCGGCCACTAATGCTCTTTGTGAATACACGCGGTTTGTGTTCTGTAATAAAATATTTTTTGATATTGTGTACATTAAAGAGTTAGAGTTACATGTGCATATAAAGTACATAGTGCGTCTACCACTACGAAAAAACAAATCAATATCACTAGTATATAAGACATGTTAACTCGATTCTATGAAGGAGTACCTTTTCATAGAAGAAGGTTTGGCATTGTCGACATGCCAGGTAACTCCTCCCCACATTGGTGACCCGGACGTGATAAGAAAACCCCTACCTTGACAGAAGCTCCCACTTTGATTTTAACACGCCTAATTTGATGGATGGTCCACACTGAACTTGCTTGCTACATGTGACCGTATCATTCTCCCCCTCACGCTGTTGCTTCTCAGTCTCGATCACACACAACGTACAACGTATACACTCGACTGTTAAAGGCAACACACGAGCGACAACGACAGTGAACTTAATACAGCTCTCACGATCAGCGAAAAGTACGTTGATTTTAATACAGCTCTCCCATCTTCTCACAAAACTGCAATGAATTGAACTAGTGGTATTCGTTCATCGAATCCTGTCACAGATTTAATTCTGGTGGGTGAGTACTGTAGTGTATCTACTTCCACGAAAATACAAATCCAATTCACTAGTTTACAAGACATGTTAACTCGATTTTATGAAGGGGTACCTTTTCATAGAAGAAGGTTGACATTGTCGACATTCCCGGTAACTACTCTCCCCACAAGTACATATCAATTTTTAAATTTCAAGCTAAAAAAATTCCAAAAATCAAAAATGATTATATATATATATATATATATATATATATATATATATATATATATATATATATATATATATATATATATATATATATATATATATATATATATATATATATATATAACTGCAATGAATTGAACTAGTGGTATTCGTTCATCGAATCCTGTCACAGATTTAATTCTGGTGGGGGAGTACTGTAGTGTATCTACTTCCACGAAAATACAAATCCAATTCACTAGTTTACAAGACATGTTAACTCGATTTTATGAAGGGGTACCTTTTCATAGAAGAAGGTTGACATTGTCGACATTCCCGGTAACTACTCTCCCCACAAGTACATATCAATTTTTAAATTTCAAGCTAAAAAAATTCCAAAAATCAAAAATGATTATATATATATATATATATATATATATATATATATATATATATATATATATATATATATATATATATATATATATATATATATATATATATATATATATATATATATAACTGCAATGAATTGAACTAGTGGTATTCGTTCATCGAATCCTGTCACAGATTTAATTCTGGTGGGGGAGTACTGTAGTGTATCTACTTCCACGAAAATACAAATCCAATTCACTAGTTTACAAGACATGTTAACTCGATTTTATGAAGGGGTACCTTTTCATAGAAGAAGGTTGACATTGTCGACATTCCCGGTAACTACTCTCCCCACAAGTACATATCAATTTTTAAATTTCAAGCTAAAAAAATTCCAAAAATCAAAAATGATTATATATATATATATATATATATATATATATATATATATATATATATATATATATATATATATATATATATATATATATATATATATATATATATATATATATATATATATATATATATATATATATATATAACTGCAATGAATTGAACTAGTGGTATTCGTTCATCGAATCCTGTCACAGATTTAATTCTGGTGGGGGAGTACTGTAGTGTATCTACTTCCACGAAAATACAAATCCAATTCACTAGTTTACAAGACATGTTAACTCGATTTTATGAAGGGGTACCTTTTCATAGAAGAAGGTTGACATTGTCGACATTCCCGGTAACTACTCTCCCCACAAGTACATATCAATTTTTAAATTTCAAAGTAAAAAAATTCCAAAAATCAAAAATGATTATATATATATATATATATATATATAACTGCAATGAATTGAACTAGTGGTATTCGTTCATCGAATCCTGTCACAGATTTAATTCTGGTGGGGGAGTACTGTAGTGTATCTACTTCCACGAAAATACAAATCCAATTCACTAGTTTACAAGACATGTTAACTCGATTTTATGAAGGGGTACCTTTTCATAGAAGAAGGTTGACATTGTCGACATTCCCGGTAACTACTCTCCCCACAAGTACATATCAATTTTTAAATTTCAAGCTAAAAAAATTCCAAAAATCAAAAATGATTATATATATATATATATATATATATATATATATATATATATATATATATATATATATATATATATATATATATATATATATATATATATATATATATATATATATATATATATATATAACTGCAATGAATTGAACTAGTGGTATTCGTTCATCGAATCCTGTCACAGATTTAATTCTGGTGGGGGAGTACTGTAGTGTATCTACTTCCACGAAAATACAAATCCAATTCACTAGTTTACAAGACATGTTAACTCGATTTTATGAAGGGGTACCTTTTCATAGAAGAAGGTTGACATTGTCGACATTCCCGGTAACTACTCTCCCCACAAGTACATATCAATTTTTAAATTTCAAAGTAAAAAAATTCCAAAAATCAAAAATGATTATATATATATATATATATATATATAACTGCAATGAATTGAACTAGTGGTATTCGTTCATCGAATCCTGTCACAGATTTAATTCTGGTGGGGGAGTACTGTAGTGTATCTACTTCCACGAAAATACAAATCCAATTCACTAGTTTACAAGACATGTTAACTCGATTTTATAAAGAGGAGTACCTTTTCATAGAAGAAGGTTGACATTGTCGACATTCCCGGTAACTACTCTCCCCACAAGTACATATCAATTTTTAAATTTCAAGCTAAAAAAATTCCAAAAATCAAAAATGATTATATATATATATATATATATATATATATATATATATATATATATATATATATATATATATATATATATATATATATATATATATATATATATATAACTGCAATGAATTGAACTAGTGGTATTCGTTCATCGAATCCTGTCACAGATTTAATTCTGGTGGGGGAGTACTGTAGTGTATCTACTTCCACGAAAATACAAATCCAATTCACTAGTTTACAAGACATGTTAACTCGATTTTATGAAGGGGTACCTTTTCATAGAAGAAGGTTGACATTGTCGACATTCCCGGTAACTACTCTCCCCACAAGTACATATCAATTTTTAAATTTCAAGCTAAAAAAATTCCAAAAATCAAAAATGATTATATATATATATATATATATATATATATATATATATATATATATATATATATATATATATATATATATATATAACTGCAATGAATTGAACTAGTGGTATTCGTTCATCGAATCCTGTCACAGATTTAATTCTGGTGGGGGAGTACTGTAGTGTATCTACTTCCACGAAAATACAAATTCAATTCACTAGTTTACAAGACATGTTAACTCGATTTTATGAAGGGGTACCTTTTCATAGAAGAAGGTTGACATTGTCGACATTCCCGGTAACTACTCTCCCCACAAGTACATATCAATTTTTAAATTTCAAGCTAAAAAAATTCCAAAAATCAAAAATGATTATATATATATATATATATATATATATATATATATATATATATATATATATATATATATATAACTGCAATGAATTGAACTAGTGGTATTCGTTCATCGAATCCTGTCACAGATTTAATTCTGGTGGGGGAGTACTGTAGTGTATCTACTTCCACGAAAATACAAATCCAATTCACTAGTTTACAAGACATGTTAACTCGATTTTATGAAGGGGTACCTTTTCATAGAAGAAGGTTGACATTGTCGACATTCCCGGTAACTACTCTCCCCACAAGTACATATCAATTTTTAAATTTCAAAGTAAAAAAATTCCAAAAATCAAAAATGATTATATATATATATATATATATATATAACTGCAATGAATTGAACTAGTGGTATTCGTTCATCGAATCCTGTCACAGATTTAATTCTGGTGGGGGAGTACTGTAGTGTATCTACTTCCACGAAAATACAAATCCAATTCACTAGTTTACAAGACATGTTAACTCGATTTTATGAAGGGGTACCTTTTCATAGAAGAAGGTTGACATTGTCGACATTCCCGGTAACTACTCTCCCCACAAGTACATATCAATTTTTAAATTTCAAGCTAAAAAAATTCCAAAAATCAAAAATGATTATATATATATATATATATATATATATATATATATATATATATATATATATATATATATATATATATATATATATATATATATAACTGCAATGAATTGAACTAGTGGTATTCGTTCATCGAATCCTGTCACAGATTTAATTCTGGTGGGGGAGTACTGTAGTGTATCTACTTCCACGAAAATACAAATCCAATTCACTAGTTTACAAGACATGTTAACTCGATTTTATGAAGGGGTACCTTTTCATAGAAGAAGGTTGACATTGTCGACATTCCCGGTAACTACTCTCCCCACAAGTACATATCAATTTTTAAATTTCAAAGTAAAAAAATTCCAAAAATCAAAAATGATTATATATATATATATATATATATATAACTGCAATGAATTGAACTAGTGGTATTCGTTCATCGAATCCTGTCACAGATTTAATTCTGGTGGGGGAGTACTGTAGTGTATCTACTTCCACGAAAATACAAATCCAATTCACTAGTTTACAAGACATGTTAACTCGATTTTATGAAGGGGTACCTTTTCATAGAAGAAGGTTGACATTGTCGACATTCCCGGTAACTACTCTCCCCACAAGTACATATCAATTTTTAAATTTCAAGCTAAAAAAATTCCAAAAATCAAAAATGATTATATATATATATATATATATATATATATATATATATATATATATATATATATATATATATATATATATAACTGCAATGAATTGAACTAGTGGTATTCGTTCATCGAATCCTGTCACAGATTTAATTCTGGTGGGGGAGTACTGTAGTGTATCTACTTCCACGAAAATACAAATCCAATTCACTAGTTTACAAGACATGTTAACTCGATTTTATGAAGGGGTACCTTTTCATAGAAGAAGGTTGACATTGTCGACATTCCCGGTAACTACTCTCCCCACAAGTACATATCAATTTTTAAATTTCAAAGTAAAAAAATTCCAAAAATCAAAAATGATTATATATATATATATATATATATATAACTGCAATGAATTGAACTAGTGGTATTCGTTCATCGAATCCTGTCACAGATTTAATTCTGGTGGGGGAGTACTGTAGTGTATCTACTTCCACGAAAATACAAATCCAATTCACTAGTTTACAAGACATGTTAACTCGATTTTATAAAGAGGAGTACCTTTTCATAGAAGAAGGTTGACATTGTCGACATTCCCGGTAACTACTCTCCCCACAAGTACATATCAATTTTTAAATTTCAAGCTAAAAAAATTCCAAAAATCAAAAATGATTATATATATATATATATATATATATATATATATAACTGCAATGAATTGAACTAGTGGTATTCGTTCATCGAATCCTGTCACAGATTTAATTCTGGTGGGGGAGTACTGTAGTGTATCTACTTCCACGAAAATACAAATCCAATTCACTAGTTTACAAGACATGTTAACTCGATTTTATGAAGGGGTACCTTTTCATAGAAGAAGGTTGACATTGTCGACATTCCCGGTAACTACTCTCCCCACAAGTACATATCAATTTTTAAATTTCAAGCTAAAAAAATTCCAAAAATCAAACATGATTATATATATATATATATATATATATATATATATATATATATATATATATATATATAACTGCAATGAATTGAACTAGTGGTATTCGTTCATCGAATCCTGTCACAGATTTAATTCTGGTGGGGGAGTACTGTAGTGTATCTACTTCCACGAAAATACAAATTCAATTCACTAGTTTACAAGACATGTTAACTCGATTTTATGAAGGGGTACCTTTTCATAGAAGAAGGTTGACATTGTCGACATTCCCGGTAACTACTCTCCCCACAAGTACATATCAATTTTTAAATTTCAAGCTAAAAAAATTCCAAAAATCAAAAATGATTATATATATATATATATATATATATATATATATATATATATATATATATATATATATATATATATAACTGCAATGAATTGAACTAGTGGTATTCGTTCATCGAATCCTGTCACAGATTTAATTCTGGTGGGGGAGTACTGTAGTGTATCTACTTCCACGAAAATACAAATCCAATTCACTAGTTTACAAGACATGTTAACTCGATTTTATGAAGGGGTACCTTTTCATAGAAGAAGGTTGACATTGTCGACATTCCCGGTAACTACTCTCCCCACAAGTACATATCAATTTTTAAATTTCAAAGTAAAAAAATTCCAAAAATCAAAAATGATTATATATATATATATATATATATATAACTGCAATGAATTGAACTAGTGGTATTCGTTCATCGAATCCTGTCACAGATTTAATTCTGGTGGGGGAGTACTGTAGTGTATCTACTTCCACGAAAATACAAATCCAATTCACTAGTTTACAAGACATGTTAACTCGATTTTATAAAGAGGAGTACCTTTTCATAGAAGAAGGTTGACATTGTCGACATTCCCGGTAACTACTCTCCCCACAAGTACATATCAATTTTTAAATTTCAAGCTAAAAAAATTCCAAAAATCAAAAATGATTATATATATATATATATATATATATATATATATATATATATATATATATATATATATATATATATATATATATATATATATATATATATATATATATATATATATATATATATATATAAACTGCAATGAATTGAACTAGTGGTATTCGTTCATCGAATCCTGTCACAGATTTAATTCTGGTGGGGGAGTACTGTAGTGTATCTACTTCCACGAAAATACAAATCCAATTCACTAGTTTACAAGACATGTTAACTCGATTTTATGAAGGGGTACCTTTTCATAGAAGAAGGTTGACATTGTCGACATTCCCGGTAACTACTCTCCCCACAAGTACATATCAATTTTTAAATTTCAAGCTAAAAAAATTCCAAAAATCAAAAATGATTATATATATATATATATATATATATATATATATATATATATATATATATATATATATATATATATATATATAACTGCAATGAATTGAACTAGTGGTATTCGTTCATCGAATCCTGTCACAGATTTAATTCTGGTGGGGGAGTACTGTAGTGTATCTACTTCCACGAAAATACAAATTCAATTCACTAGTTTACAAGACATGTTAACTCGATTTTATGAAGGGGTACCTTTTCATAGAAGAAGGTTGACATTGTCGACATTCCCGGTAACTACTCTCCCCACAAGTACATATCAATTTTTAAATTTCAAGCTAAAAAAATTCCAAAAATCAAAAATGATTATATATATATATATATATATATATATATATATATATATATATATATATATATATAACTGCAATGAATTGAACTAGTGGTATTCGTTCATCGAATCCTGTCACAGATTTAATTCTGGTGGGGGAGTACTGTAGTGTATCTACTTCCACGAAAATACAAATCCAATTCACTAGTTTACAAGACATGTTAACTCGATTTTATGAAGGGGTACCTTTTCATAGAAGAAGGTTGACATTGTCGACATTCCCGGTAACTACTCTCCCCACAAGTACATATCAATTTTTAAATTTCAAGCTAAAAAAATTCCAAAAATCAAAAATGATTATATATATATATATATATATATATATATATATATATATATATATATATATATATATATATATATATATATATATATATATATATATATATATATATATATATATATATATATATATATATATATATATATATATATATATATATATATATATATATATATATATATATATATATATATATATATATATATATAACTGCAATGAATTGAACTAGTGGTATTCGTTCATCGAATCCTGTCACAGATTTAATTCTGGTGGGGGAGTACTGTAGTGTATCTACTTCCACGAAAATACAAATCCAATTCACTAGTTTACAAGACATGTTAACTCGATTTTATGAAGGGGTACCTTTTCATAGAAGAAGGTTGACATTGTCGACATTCCCGGTAACTACTCTCCCCACAAGTACATATCAATTTTTAAATTTCAAGCTAAAAAAATTCCAAAAATCAAAAATGATTATATATATATATATATATATATATAACTGCAATGAATTGAACTAGTGGTATTCGTTCATCGAATCCTGTCACAGATTTAATTCTGGTGGGGGAGTACTGTAGTGTATCTACTTCCACGAAAATACAAATCCAATTCACTAGTTTACAAGACATGTTAACTCGATTTTATGAAGGGGTACCTTTTCATAGAAGAAGGTTGACATTGTCGACATTCCCGGTAACTACTCTCCCCACAAGTACATATCAATTTTTAAATTTCAAGCTAAAAAAATTCCAAAAATCAAAAATGATTATATATATATATATATATATATATATATAACTGCAATGAATTGAACTAGTGGTATTCGTTCATCGAATCCTGTCACAGATTTAATTCTGGTGGGGGAGTACTGTAGTGTATCTACTTCCACGAAAATACAAATCCAATTCACTAGTTTACAAGACATGTTAACTCGATTTTATAAAGAGGAGTACCTTTTCATAGAAGAAGGTTGACATTGTCGACATTCCCGGTAACTACTCTCCCCACAAGTACATATCAATTTTTAAATTTCAAGCTAAAAAAATTCCAAAAATCAAAAATGATTATATATATATATATATATATATATATATATATATATATATATATATATATAACTGCAATGAATTGAACTAGTGGTATTCGTTCATCGAATCCTGTCACAGATTTAATTCTGGTGGGGGAGTACTGTAGTGTATCTACTTCCACGAAAATACAAATCCAATTCACTAGTTTACAAGACATGTTAACTCGATTTTATGAAGGGGTACCTTTTCATAGAAGAAGGTTGACATTGTCGACATTCCCGGTAACTACTCTCCCCACAAGTACATATCAATTTTTAAATTTCAAGCTAAAAAAATTCCAAAAATCAAAAATGATTATATATATATATATATATATATATATATATATAACTGCAATGAATTGAACTAGTGGTATTCGTTCATCGAATCCTGTCACAGATTTAATTCTGGTGGGGGAGTACTGTAGTGTATCTACTTCCACGAAAATACAAATCCAATTCACTAGTTTACAAGACATGTTAACTCGATTTTATGAAGGGGTACCTTTTCATAGAAGAAGGTTGACATTGTCGACATTCCCGGTAACTACTCTCCCCACAAGTACATATCAATTTTTAAATTTCAAGCTAAAAAAATTCCAAAAATCCAAAATGATTATATATATATATATATATATATATATATATATATATATATATATAACTGCAATGAATTGAACTAGTGGTATTCGTTCATCGAATCCTGTCACAGATTTAATTCTGGTGGGGGAGTACTGTAGTGTATCTACTTCCACGAAAATACAAATCCAATACACTAGTTTACAAGACATGTTAACTCGATTTTATGAAGGGGTACCTTTTCATAGAAGAAGGTTGACATTGTCGACATTCCCGGTAACTACTCTCCCCACAAGTACATATCAATTTTTAAATTTCAAGCTAAAAAAATTCCAAAAATCAAAAATGATTATATATATATATATATATATATATATATATATATATATATATATATATATATATATATATATATATATATATATATATATATATATATATATATATATATATATAACTGCAATGAATTGAACTAGTGGTATTCGTTCATCGAATCCTGTCACAGATTTAATTCTGGTGGGGGAGTACTGTAGTGTATCTACTTCCACGAAAATACAAATCCAATTCACTAGTTTACAAGACATGTTAACTCGATTTTATGAAGGGGTACCTTTTCATAGAAGAAGGTTGACATTGTCGACATTCCCGGTAACTACTCTCCCCACAAGTACATATCAATTTTTAAATTTCAAGCTAAAAAAATTCCAAAAATCAAAAATGATTATATATATATATATATATATATATATATATATATATATATATATATATATATATATATATATATATATATATATATATATATATATATATATATATATATATATATATATATATATAACTGCAATGAATTGAACTAGTGGTATTCGTTCATCGAATCCTGTCACAGATTTAATTCTGGTGGGGGAGTACTGTAGTGTATCTACTTCCACGAAAATACAAATCCAATTCACTTGTTTACAAGACATGTTAACTCGATTTTATGAAGGGGTACCTTTTCATAGAAGAAGGTTGACATTGTCGACATTCTTGGTAACTACTCTCCCCACAAGTACATATCAATTTTTAAATTTCAAGCTAAAAAAATTCCAAAAATCAAAAATGATTATATATATATATATATATATATATATATATATATATATATATATATATATATATATATATATATATATAACTGCAATGAATTGAACTAGTGGTATTCGTTCATCGAATCCTGTCACAGATTTAATTCTGGTGGGGGAGTACTGTAGTGTATCTACTTCCACGAAAATACAAATCCAATTCACTAGTTTACAAGACATGTTAACTCGATTTTATGAAGGGGTACCTTTTCATAGAAGAAGGTTGACATTGTCGACATTCCCGGTAACTACTCTCCCCACAAGTACATATCAATTTTTAAATTTCAAGCTAAAAAAATTTCAAAAATCAAAAATGATTATATATATATATATATATATATATATATATATATATATATATATATATATGTATATATATATATATATATAACTGCAATGAATTGAACTAGTGGTATTCGTTCATCGAATCCTGTCACAGATTTAATTCTGGTGGGGGAGTACTGTAGTGTATCTACTTCCACGAAAATACAAATCCAATTCACTAGTTTACAAGACATGTTAACTCGATTTTATGAAGGGGTACCTTTTCATAGAAGAAGGTTGACATTGTCGACATTCCCGGTAACTACTCTCCCCACAAGTACATATCAATTTTTAAATTTCAAGCTAAAAAAATTCCTAAAATCAAAAATGATTATATATATATATATATATATATATATATATATATATATATATAACTGCAATGAATTGAACTAGTGGTATTCGTTCATCGAATCCTGTCACAGATTTAATTCTGGTGGGGGAGTACTGTAGTGTATCTACTTCCACGAAAATACAAATCCAATTCACTAGTTTACAAGACATGTTAACTCGATTTTATGAAGGGGTACCTTTTCATAGAAGAAGGTTGACATTGTCGACATTCCCGGTAACTACTCTCCCCACAAGTACATATCAATTTTTAAATTTCAAGCTAAAAAAATTCCAAAAATCAAAAATGATTATATATATATATATATATATATATATATATATATATAACTGCAATGAATTGAACTAGTGGTATTCGTTCATCGAATCCTGTCACAGATTTAATTCTGGTGGGGGAGTACTGTAGTGTATCTACTTCCACGAAAATACAAATCCAATTCACTAGTTTACAAGACATGTTAACTCGATTTTATGAAGGGGTACCTTTTCATAGAAGAAGGTTGACATTGTCGACATTCCCGGTAACTACTCTCTGTCGACATTCCCGGTAACTACTCTCCCCACAAGTACATATCAATTTTTAAATTTCAAGCTAAAAAAATTCCAAAAATCAAAAATGATTATATATATATATATATATATATATATATATATATATATATATATATATATATATATATATATATATATATATATAACTGCAATGAATTGAACTAGTGGTATTCGTTCATCGAATCCTGTCACAGATTTAATTCTGGTGGGGGAGTACTGTAGTGTATCTACTTCCACGAAAATACAAATCCAATTCACTAGTTTACAAGACATGTTAACTCGATTTTATGAAGGGGTACCTTTTCATAGAAGAAGGTTGACATTGTCGGCATTCCCGGTAACTACTCTCCCCACAAGTACATATCAATTTTTAAATTTCAAGCTAAAAAAATTCCAAAAATCAAAAATGATTATATATATATATATATATATATATATATATATATATATATATATATATATTTGGAACTCATGAGCTCAGTTGCTCATAACTCACAGCAATTTAAACAAATTAAAAATTCTTTTTTACATTTTAACTCTTCTGCTTTATCAGTATTAATTACATGTTATGAAAAAAAAGTTCTAAATTCTGTTGACGATAACTTACAAAACTTTAATCAAATTATAAATTCTACAAGAAAGGATAACCAAGATCTAATTATCTTCCCAGTATTCGATTGTTCCTAGCAAAATTACATTTAAGAAGCGATGCCATCTTAGATTTACGATAACAAAACGAGAATAAAACATTTCAATAATTAATATTTCAAGGAATTCCATATATTTCTGTTTTTTTCCAAGAATTCGAATGAAAATTTGAATTTTACTCTGCCTGCTCATGATTTATTTAATTATATTGAACGAGAAGTTTAAATTGCATTTCTTTTGAAATTTTAATATTTTCTCGTATGATGCTAATTTTGACTTGTTTCGCATTGTAAAGTTTTTTTTAATCAAAATGTAGAAATGTAATTTCATTCCATGCAGATTTATCATAACAAGATAAAAGTATAACTTCTGGGCTTTTTTAGACATAAAATTGAATTAATGAATATTTTTTATTAACTTTCGTTCTTAAAATTTGATTCAGTTTGTTTGGTGATGTATCTTTTCTTTCGTATAGATTGATGAAATACAATAGTTTTTAAGATTCTCGATAAAATCACGAAACCACGACTGCAGCAAAAATACAAAAAAGAAAAAAGAACAGTTACGTTGCTTACATTTCTGCATTGAAGAAACTTACAATTCAAATAACGGGATATGACAGGTAAGAGCAAGAGAACTTCTTGCTAGAATACACTTTTCTCAAGCCTTGATAAGAGAAGTGGGGGTTTAAAAAAAAATTTCTAAAAGCTATAAGGAGACCTATAAGAAGAACTATAAGAAATGATTGGATCTTAACTGAAAAGCTGCGATATGAGAACTGAGTTATTGGACGATGTTTGGAGTCTTTCGCTGGAGATTCATAAGCTTTGTATCTAGGCACAGGATAAGTTGCAGATCTAGGTGTATGATCAAGCAGCAATCCTGTATGCTTAGATAGGAGATCTAAATGCTTGGACATCAGTTCTAAAAGTATTGACAAAAAAAGCTGTTTGTTTTTGTTGGAAATCTGAAATTTTCCATCTCCGCTCACGGTAATCTGCAGATCTATGTCAGAACTAGAATAGCAATCTTGTAAGTTTGGTGTGCTTGGATATTAGACATAAGAGCATTGACAAATAACCTGATTTGTTTCGATGGAAATCTACAAGCTTGTCATCTACGTACACAGTATGCTGCGGATCAAGGACACAGATGTAATAGCTTTCTTGTAAGTTAATACATAAGATCTGAATATTTGATTATTAAGCTCATGAACATTGACAAAAGACCTGTTTGTTTCCGCTTGAGATCTACCAACTTGTCATCGACGCACACGTGCAGATCTATGTCCGCGCTAGAATAGCAATTCTGTAAGTTTATATAGGGGGCTTAAATGCTTGGACATCAGACCCAAGAGCAGTGAGAAATAACCTGTTTGGGTTACGATGGAGATCTGCAAGTTTGTCATCTATGCACACAGTACGTTGAGGATCAAGGACACAGATATAATAGCTCTCTTGTAAGTTTAGATATAAGACCTGAATACTTGAACATTATGCCCATGATCTTTGACAAAAGTCCTGTTTGCTTTCGCTTGAGATCTATAAAGTTGTCATCGACGCACACGTGCAGATCTAAGTTCGCGCTAGAATAGCAATTTTGTAAGTTTATATAGGGGGCTTAAATGCTTGGACATCAGACCTAAGAGCAGTGAGAAATAACCTGTTTGAGTTACGATGGAGATCTGCAAGTTTGTCATCTATGCACACAGTACGTTGCGGATCAAGGACACAGATATAATAGCTCCCTTGTAAGTTCAGCTATAAGACCTGAATACTTGAACCATAAGCCCACAAGCATTGAAATAAGACCTGTTTGCTTTCACTTGTGATCTATAAAGTTTTCATTGACTCACACGAGCATGAATGCAGATCTACGGACACGCTAGAGTGGCAATCCTATAAGTTTGGAGAGGAGACCTGAATGCTTGGACATCAGGCCAAATGCTAGCTCTGTTTACAGTAGGTATCTTCAAAATGCACACATAATTATAATATATCTTCTTCTATTTTTTGAATCTCTGTCTGAAGGTTATATTCTGTTGTGAACAGAAAGCCAAGCAAGTGATTTGTAAAGGGAAAAATAATTTCTTTTATGCCGGTGAATAATTTCGTTTTTAAATAATATAATATAGTACAAGGAACAACAGCGTTAGAAAACTTTATTTGAATTTTTTTTCTGCGGAATAAATTTAATCAACTATATATATGTCATGGTTTCGATTTTGATTTGTTCTTTTCCACTTTTGCTAGTACAATGCTGATGTATATTTAAAAAAATGCATACGATATCAACAAGCAAATTTGAATATAATAAATTTTTATATTTTTGTGATTAAATAACGCTCAAATAAATAAAGAATAATTATTCAATTCTTAAAAATATCTATTCAAGTATGCTATAGCTTCTTAATAAATTGAATAGTTAAAAGAAGAAGATCTACAATTTAACCCAACATTATTAATTAAGAAGTTAATAGTAAAGCTTAAATCTTTTTCTAGTTTTAACAACCTGCAATTGCTGTACAAACTTTTCCAGACAATTATTAAACATAAATTTTATTGATTATTTAAAAGCAATTTACTTAATAATATGAATAAAAAATATGTTAATAGGCAGGTTTAGTGGAAAATGAAGTATAAATCCTCCATATATTGTTTTGTTTTATTTTATCTCATCAATTTTAGCTGCCAGTTTAATCTCTATGTTTTATTAAATAAATAAAAAAAATTCAGTGTAATTATTCTAATTTTTGTTTTTCAAATTAAGGAGTTTTGTTGAAGTTTTGTGAAAGTTGAAGTTGTATAAATAATTTATGATAATGGAAGCTTTTACACTTAGTTAAAGCTTTAAAATGTCTTTTGTTAGTACTATTTTGTTAAATAAAAAAACAATTGGTAGAATAGGGGTTAAATTATTTTTTTACGAAATTTGATATAAATTTTTGCATTGATTTCAATGTTCTAAATTTAATGAAAAGTCATAAAATAAAACACTTCTATAGTTTTTGTCACCACACATATTTTCTCTTTAATTAAAATTTGATATGTACAAAGATTTTTCATACTTTTCTGAAAAGCTTAACTGTTTATTTGAGGTAAATTGGCTCAAAAGTTTTCGATAATCAATATTTTTTGCAGTTAGCTATATATTTATCTCTAGAAAATTTTTGGTTTAACACTCTAAATTATATAAATACGGAGATGTAAACATTAAGTTTGGATTATATTTTAATGCATGGTAAGGAGAATCATAAACTAGACGAAAAGATGTCTACGAAGAAAGGCTTATTCTTTTTTTTCTGCAAAATTTTGGTTCAAACACAGGCTTCATTCAAAACAATTTTACTCCTGTACGCAATCAAATGCAGTTTTACATCAATGTCAAAATACTCTAACTACGTTAGATACAGAGACTCTAACGTGGTTAGACTTTGGGGTTTATTTGAAATTTTTTAACTGAAGTGTTACGCACTGTATTTTCATTTTTCGGATAACAGTTGTTTTTGAGTTAAAGGTACGTATATACATTACACGCTATTAAAATCATCATAATTTGTAGAGTCTAATAATATTAGGGATAAAATCATTTATTGAAAATTATAGTTTCTAAATTTTTGACTTGATGAATAATAAAATCGAAATAATAATCCTTTTTATTCTGATAAAAACTATAGTTATTTTTTACTAGTATTTAAATGAATTCAAATTAATTTAATAATTTCTTATAAACGAAAAATCCCTTAAATTTGATAATTAATTTAAAAACAATTACTTTTCACGAAATAAAATATAAGTAAATTAGTAATTGTTAAATATTAATATGCTTCATTATTCTGTAAACTTACTTTAAAAGTAAAGTAAAAAAAGAAATAATAATTCTGTTAAAATAAAACAAATTAACTTTATTAATGATAAGAAAGCGTCATTTTTTCTTTTAAATAAGTAATTTTCTGATCTCTTATTTTTAAAAGAATATGCAGCAGTCTTGATCTTTCTAGATTAAAAAACTGCAGAAGTTAAAATTGTTTGAACTTTTTAAAAATATATTTAGACAATTAAAAAAAAGATTTCCATTATTCTTATATATTTTCTATTGCAATAATTAAATTTTAGGCATATTTATTTTACTCACTTGAAAATTAAACTTGATATAATTCAAGAAATGTTTTTTTATGTTTCTTTATACTTTAAAATTTGTGAATTCTAGATTAAATTTTTCAAGGTAGAAAATTTTAATTTGAAACATAAATGTAGTATAACTAATTAATTGGTAATAAAGATGATATAATTAATATATAATATAGTTAAGATATAATTTAATTAAGCTAAGAAATTCAAGATTAGGAAGATAAATTAAATCATGATATTTAAATAGTAAAATAGTTCAATGCTAAGAAAATTGGAATGAATGCTTTTGAATTTACCGAAGGAATTAAATCTATTAAGAGAAAAAGGATTAATTATTTACCATTTAGTAATTTATTGCAATTAAAACTTATTTATGAATAGAATTAAAAAAAGCGTAAGGCTAAATTAAACCAATTTTTCTTTTTGTGGATGTATATAACGAAAATAAATTTATTTGTTCAATTAATGATTTGATATCCATTCTTTTGTGATTTTTTCCACTTAGCTAATAAAAATAAATTATTTACGTAATGATATTAACTGTCTTATAAATATACAGAAAATTTATTTCCAAAATCAAAAATTAACAAAATTTTATATAATCTAAGAATATTTTGCATTGAGTTCTTGTTAATAAGGAAATTCCAAAAGAATAACTTTAATTATAGAGTTAATTTCAAAATTTAAACTAAAGCTGTTTTATTTTGAAATACATTAAAGATTTAATTAAAAAATACTTTAAACATATAATTATACTTAATAAACTATACATACTATTAAGTATACAATTAAATTAGTAATTTTTTTTATCGAAATGTTGCATGCTAAAACATATTATTTAATTCTCTCTTAACATTACTAAGAATTTTGATTTTTTGATTAAAAATAAATATTGTCTAATTTTCTTTTAAAATGAATGCCAATTTTTAAAATATTTTTAAAAAATGTCTATTTTTGTTTTAAATAATTAGAAGAAAAAAAATTAAATCCTATTTTGTGACTTAGTTATTATTAAAACAGTACAAAATATTTTATTTGCAAATTTTAAATATAATAATAAAAATGTATGCAAGTTAGAACAACGATTTAATTAAAAAATACTTTAAACATATAATTGCACTTAATAAACTATACATACTATTAAATTACTATTAAGTATACTATTAAATTAGTAATTTTTTTTATCGAAATGCTGCATGCTAAAACATATTATTTAATTCTCTCTAAACATTACTAAGAATTTTGATTTTTTGATTAAAAATAAATATTGTCTAATTTTCTTTTAAAATGAATGCCAATTTTTAAAAAGTTTTTTAAAAAATGTATATTTTTGTTTTAAATAATTGGAGGAAAAAAAATTAAATCCTATTTTGTGACTTAGTTATTATTAAAACAGTACGAAATGTTTTATATGCAATTTTAAAATTTTAAATATAATAATAAAAATGTATGCAAGTTAGAACAACGGCTGAATCCCACATAAAGTGGAAACTACTATTCGCCTTTCCAGACATAAAAAAAAAAAACCGAAGAATAATATACAGTTCTTTTGTACTTTTTAAAATTGTTGTATGATGTACTGCATTGAATATAATTTTTGGTGGTAATTATATTTATGTGATTTTTTTAATAGAATTTTTTTAAATACCTTTAATAAAATTTTTCGAGAGTTTTCGATTGCCGACTAACAACAATCAGAATCTATTTAAAAAATTTGTTTCATGTGTAGATCGGATAAAGTGATCGAATAAGTGATCGAGTGATCGAGAGACGAATACAGTACTCATTGTGTAAAATATATATGCATTTTTAACAATATAATGTTTTACAGTCTTTGAAAAACGAAACAAAATTCAACCACAGGTTTCGGCATATTTTTGTTATATATGTTTGGCTTTGGCATACTTATCTTAACTTAATAGATTTTGAGATATAAGTAAGTGTCTTAAGTACCATTTTAAACTATTATAAGCTTCATTGAAAATTTTAAAATTGTACATAAGTGATTAATTTACAACGGTCGTTTGCAGAGGAGGAGGATTAGGGAGAAGACGTAATTCTTTCATTCCCTTTTTTAAAATCAGTTTTATATACTATAAAAATGTCCGAAAATGAAACATTTTACAACGTCCGTTTTAAGGATTATCTGGGTCACTATATGATAAAAATCAGTGGAAAATTTTACTTAATTAGGTTACTAAACATTTGAAAACTAATTTTGTGTATTTTTTATAAAAAAAAAATTGGGCTGCTTATATAATTTTGCATTCAGATAAGCACAATTATGGGATTCAAATACACAGGATGATTTTAGCACAGAAGTTTCAAGTATGGTGGGGAGGCGGGAACGTCAGGAACATTGACTATTGCATAGCATGTTCTAAAATATCATCGCACACCGAAAAATTTCCGTATAATAGAAGCCGCCATTTTTGGCTGTTAAGGTAAATTAAATACTTTTTAAGCACAGAACTATAGTTATCGTGCTAAAAAGTATTTAATGAGTGTGTAGTAAGTGTGTTTTCAGTTAATAAAGAAACAAAAAATGAATAAATAAAATCGATAACAATAAAAAATGTGACTGCATGTACCGTAAGAAATTTTAGTTTTTATCAACCTCAAAAATGGTGGCAAGTATATACAAAAATGTTTTACAGTGTACGCCACTAGGGGCTCTTTCATAAACTTGCTGTTTTGCACCTTTGATCTGGTACTTGAATTTATTTTAATTATCTTAATTTTATGTTTTCAAGTTGAAGCCGTGATGGCTCAGTGATTAAGGCACTGAATTGTTGTCTGAACAGGAGTTCGATCCCCGTAGTGGCTTGCAACCCACACAACTTCAGACCAATGGGCACCAGCTTATAGGGGAAGTAAAAGCGGACTGTGCGTAGTGATGACAACATTGCCACAATCATGCCGTTGATCTCAGAATTGTAGAGCCTTAAACTCTATGACCCTCCTGGCCCACCAAGGGCTGTTGCAGGAATGCTTTTCTTATGTTTACTAATAATTAGTGTTGAAAAAATTGTATTCGAATTCCCTCGAAAACATCTGTTTTATATTTTCAATAGTAAAAATGCTCTTATAATAATTTAGCTATTTGACAACTTAATGACTAACTCACCAAATTTTTTGGCAAATCATTAAATTACGATAAACAGCTTATTTCTAAGTTTATTTGGGTTCAGTTTTTGATAATAATAAAATGATAATTAGAAAACATAAAATAAATTTATAATGAAGATAATTTAGATAAATAAATAAATATACCAGTTCAAAGGCATATAAGCTGGAATTTCATATTCAGGAAGCGCCCCCAACTACGTTCATGGAATTTTTAATTCGTATGATGTCCCCAACCTATTCTCCAAGATGATAAACACTGTAGTGAATTTTTCAAATTATTGATCGAATAATTGTCGTGAATAACTTACTTATTGCTGAATTTAACTGGAACTTTTTAAATCTTATTATATCTGAAAACAATTTGATAATTAGATAGTTTCTTTGACATAGTTTTATTAAGATATGCATTTTAAAAATAAATTTCTACGATTCAATAAAAATAAACAATTTTAAGCAGCACTTTTTAATTTATACTATAAATCTATAAAAATTATTTATTGTGATTCAAGGCTCCTAAATTGCGTACTTTTCTTGTTAGACACATGACTCAGAACTGACACGTGGGTAACAGTTAAAATAAATGAAGTGATAGTCATTAAATGCGAAAAGCAAAGAAGTAAAATAAAAGACGACTCAAGAGTTGTTAAGTAAGTGTTGTTAAGTTAAGTGTGTAAGTTCGTAGTACACTAGGTTAGTGAAAGGAATTTAAAACTATCCACTAGACGTCATTAAAAGGCATGCAATTAAGCTCCTTCAGCACTTTTCATTTTAAAAACTCTTTTAACGCGCCGAAAAAATAATCTCATTATATTTAGAATAGACTTGAGAGTGACACTGTGGTTTAGGTAGCTTAAAATTAAGTGGCGCTTCCCCAGAATTGACAAATTGCTATCGAATTTGTATTATTAAATTTTCATTAATTAGATTTTTTTTCTGTATTGTGTAAGTAAATCAGCTAAAACAAAAAATCAACTAATAAGATCATAATGAAATCAAGTTCAAGAATAGAATAATAATCGCAAACTGATTTTTTTAATATCCTTACGTTTATATGGATATAAATAGGTTATTTTGTCTGGGTTAAATGAAAATACATATTATAAATAATTACAATTATCCAATAAAAAAGTATTAATCTTATACATAAGTTAGAATATTTGATCTTAATTTTATATGTAGCTCATTAATCTCATAATTTAATTAATTTGAGTTATATATCTTTAAAAAAATGTGGGTTTATCTTATATGTCTAATGTCTTTATGTCTTTAAATGCTTGCCCCGCAAAAAACAGCAATGAGGATAAGACATTACAATTTATAAGTGTATATCCATGCTACACAATCTGCTAAAAATTCAGAGTTCAAAGATTTAGGTATAGAAGTGTTTAACTAAATACCATATTTATAGTAAGAAGGAATGAAATGCAATAAAAAACATCGATTAACAATTTATATGGAATATTATGTACATATTAACGTATATAATAAATACATATTTGTGTATTCATGGGCGCATATATATATATATATATATATATATATATATATATATATATATATATATATATCTTCTGCGATTATGTAACAAGTACCATCACATACATTAGTTGCAAATTTTATAGAACATTTCAGGCACACTTTATTAAATGCTTTGTGTGTCATCCTCCAAATTCGAACGCCGTGATCACCATAGGCAGAACATACTTTCGTCACTAAATGATATCTTTTTTCCAATCCTCTAAGTCCCATAACGATCTTGATTTCCAGCAGCTTATTCTTGCAAGATTTTGTTTTACATTCGTCAGTGGCTTTGTTCTTGGAACAAGCGATTGAAACTTAAAATTTATGAAGACTTCCTACAGTTGCCGATTTAGAAACATTAATTTCCTCTTTCCATTTCCGATGCAAATATCGTGCAATCCGGAAACGTTAGCCTTCAATTTTCTGTCATCTTCGGCAGAAGTTTTTCGGTTTTCGGCCAGCATTGCAACGGTTATTTCTAAAATTTTCTGTCTTCAGATACTGTTGTAAGATTCAATTAACGCTTGATTGAGGGCAATTTAAATAGTTGACTATATTTGATTTTTTTTCTATGTCGGTCTAAGCCATTATTTTGTATCTTTATGTTGTTTTTTCAAATGCCACTTACCAGTACAGCGAGCCTGATTGGGGAAACTAAGCGAATTCAAGGCATAGGGTGGGTTTCTTGATTTTAAGTGCTGCCATCTATGACCAAGAATACGACTTTAGCCACACGCACGTCGGGCCCATTCATACATCCATTCATTCATCCACGGATCGTAATTTTGAACTGAACCAGAGAACGATGAATCTCCAGTTCAACTTGGAGGCCTTTGTGACCCGAAAGATTCAACGTGCACCAGTCTTTGGCCAGCGGGAATTAAACTCACGACCTCTTGGATATGGGCCCAATACCCTACCAACCTGGCTATCCCGGCCGTGTATTTTTTATTGATTTTGGAACATTACGTAAACGTCCAATTTTAAAAACAAATTGCAAACATAAAATACACAAAAAAAAAGTCTGTTTAAAATAATTGTCTGCAATAAATCTAAAATTCTCTATATCACTAGTGAAACTATGAAAAACAAATATTATCATATTATCTTTTTATAATTTACCAAATAAATTTAAATATTAAAATATTTGGAGATTTATTTATATTTTCTTTAAATTAAATCTGTTTTTAAAAAATGAGCAAGTTTTAAGTTTATGTCGAAATTTGATTGAAGAAAAATCTCAAGAAAATACCATTTGCATATATGCATTATATTAAACTTCGTTTTTTTCATCTTGGATGAGAACAATGGATTTTTCTAATAACTTGAACCAGAGTCGTATTAGTCTACTTTTATTTTTGGCTAATCTATTTTACTCCAGATTTTTAAGACTTTGGCTATTTCTATTATTTGGCTAGTTTAAAATACGAATATGTTGGGAAAAGTATGTTTATTCAGAGAAAGAGAGCTTTTGCATTTAATTTTTAATTCGTTAAAAAGTCGCACTATCTTATATTTAAATTTGCCTTTCGATTCATAAAAATTCTAATTCAATATGAGCAAATCTTTTAGTTAGATGCCTTTCAGGATGTCTGTACTGTGTAAACTGGACAGGATCTAATTCCGGTTAAATCAAGCTTAATTTTTACTGTAATAATTATCATAAAATCATTGAATTACTCTAATTAAATAAATTTTACTGTAATAATTATCATAAAATCATTGAATTACTCTAATTAAATAAATTTTACTGCAATAATTATCATAAAATCATTGAATTACTCTAATTAAATAAATTTTACTGCAATAATTATCATAAAATCATTGAATTACTCTAATTAAACAAATTTTACTGTAATAATTATCATAAAATCATTGAATCACTCTAACTAAATTTTACTGTAATAATTATCATAAAATCATTTAATTACTTTAATTAAATAAATTTTACTGTAATAATTATCATAAAATCATTGAATTTCTCTAATTAAATAAATTTTACTGTACTAATTATCATAAAATCATTGAATTGCTCTAATGAAATAAATTTTACTGTAAGAATTACGGTATAATACTTTGCGGCTAAAAAGAATTTAACTTCAAAATAGATTTCATGGATGATGCACTCTAATTGCCGGTACTGTATACCGTAATTTCGTTCCGAATTTTTTACGATAAATTCTGAAAATTTAATCTCCATAATTCTGTTTTAATACCAAATAAGTAAATTTCTTTTCAAAATGTGAACCATTAGAGTTTTAATTCTGCATAATTTGCTTAGCTTATAGACTGATAAATGTTGTAGAACTGAAATTAAAATAGTTCGTATTTTCAAAATACATGTTTATCATTTAATTCGGGAAAACGTTAATATGTATACCAATACGAATAGTAAATATGCACTCTGACCAATTTTCAGTGTAATTTGCAATCGATTGCATATTTAGTGGGGATGGATGTATAGTTAAGGGGTGATCTATCCATAAACTCTAGTTTAGTCTTATCTATTAGAATAATTTATTGCCACTATCTTCTGCATTAAAAATATGCCATTTTTGTTTGTGTGCAGACAGAAGTATAATTATATAGTATTTGAGCAATAAGATTAATTGCGACTGCGACTCTGAATATATGATTCAATTATATTCAAATTTGAGGATACTTAACATATTTTTTTTATTAAAAACATAAATTCTGTTGAGATTGATTTCTAACATAATAATATATCTAATATTTGAAAATTTTTTTTAAATTAGTTGCATAATGGGCACGTAATAATACTTATGCAAATTGAAAAGAAACATGTAAGTATAAATGAATATTTTTTTTCTTTACAAGTATATTATTGTTTTTTTGATGATACTATTTTATTACTATGCATTGGAATAAATCACGTAATATTTGAAACCTGTAAAGTAATTATAACGAAAAGTTTTCTCGATAGATATTACTAAATTCGCATTTTTGCATAAGTTTGTGATTGAAATTCGTTTCGAACAATGTTTTTTAAATCGGCATGCTATGTTTGACACGAAAGAATATTAAACTTTCTGTCTACATAACTTGTTGATGGGCAGTGTGCATCTAATTGCATTGCGCGTTCTGCCTCTTAACAAATTGTCTGCGCAGATGGTATAGCTTTAGAATATAAATATATAGTTAGCTATGTCAAAAGATTTTGAGGAATCTTTTTTAGAATCTGAATTTTTTTTAAAGGAAACGATGTCTTTAAAACTGGTAGGTTATGTTTAAAATAAAAATTATTTCTTGTGTATAATATGTTTAACTTTATCGCTACATAACTAAATATTTACAAATAAAATATGAACAAAGTTAGTTTGAAAAATCAATATAATTGTATGCAAAAAATTTTCCATTTATTTAAAAAGTTCTTGAGATAGAGTGAAATGCGCAAAAAAGTAAAAATTATCTTATGGGTTAAAAACTATAAATCACCCTCTTTTCTACACTATTAGGACCATTTGTTTCCAGAATGTGGCAAACATACAGATCGCCACATTTGATAGACAATCTAAATCTATCAAAAATTGTATTGTAATTTAGAAAAATAACGATTTAGAGTCATCTTTTTTAACTTAAACTTTAATCTATTTTTTGACTAATTAGCATATTTACTGTTAGGATTTCGAGCTATTAAGATTGAGTTATAGTACGCGAAAATCTGATCATTAGATAAAAAGTTATTCAGTATATTCGCATTCCATTTTGCGCAATGAAAAATATGGAAAGGGTAGGAATTTAAATGAAAGTTAATTCCACAGAAATAAGTAAAACTCGGATCATCTTTCAACAATTTCTACTTTATAAAATATTTTTTAGAGAATAGCAAGAGAAAAGCGTCACCTGGTTTGAGAACTTTTCACCTTTTACAAAGCTCATGCATAATAAATTTTCTATTAAATTAAAAAAAGAAGATTTTGTTCCAAAACTGGCATAAATCGTCTTTTTGTAAAGACGTTTTAAATATTCAGTAAGTATAGAAAATGTTTCGAAAATTTTATTCTCTATTTGATAGTTATTTTTTTAAAAAATTCTTGTTTAGAGAAAAACGGCAGGAAAGTTTATAAAGGCCAGCAAAACCACTTTGGATTTTAACTTTGCGCCATATGTTATCCTAATCTTAATGATAACAGCGTTGGGAAATTGAAAAAAATATTAAATATCTTACTCTTCTCATTTAAATATTCTTTTATTGCAGCACCTACATGCTATAAATATTTGTAGAAGAGAAATGGTGGTTTGTAATAAAGATATTCTAAATTTTTGCTTTGTTAACAGTTTTTATGGAATCTAATTTTATCAAGTTATAATAAAAGTAATTTTAATTATTGAACCAACAATTTTAATTATTTCCAACCTAGAGACGATGAATGTTATTAAAGACAACATTTCCAATTTTTTTTATATTTCTAAATATGGTATCGCAGCAAAAGTTAGCATCTTAAATATTAAATTAATAGCTTGATAAACAAAAAACTTTTACACTTAAAAGTAAATTTTATTTTACCTTTTGGAAAAAAAATATGGAAAGTAGTTGTAAGATGGGAAACTGTGTTTCCTCCACTGCGAAAACAGTATGGTCAAAATTACATAAATATAATGAAAATTATCGTATATTTGGCTCTATGAGAAAAATAAAAAATTCTATAATTTTTTTAATGAAGTGCTCTAGTAATGTGTTTGGTATGATTAACAAAAAAATACGGTTTTATAATATGGGATAAAATTTGACAAATGTGGCAAAATTTGGTAATTTATCATGATGTTTTTGAGCATGGAATAAAAAATATTTATTCAGTTAAATTCACTTTTCAGTTTTGTATACTTTGCTAAATATCAGGCAAAAAGAGCTCTAGTTTTGAAAACCGATTAAATGGTTATTTTAGTTTTTATTATCAGAAATATGTTTTTCTTATTAGAAATCTCGCCACCATACAATGCTGTATATATATCAGAATTTTTTCTCCGTGTATAGTTTTATCAGAAAAATGATCAAAACTTTTTTCCCCTTAAGTGAAATTAGATTTTTTTGCGTATTTAACCATCTTTCGGAAACTTATAAAATGAACCTTAAATATTGGGTGTGAAACTATAAAATTCCAAATGTAAAGGTAAATTAAAAGGTAATTCCATGCAAAAATTGTGTTTAATACCTATATTTATTCAATATTTTATTTTGTAAAGGTTAAAAACTTTTTGAATTTGAACAATCTTCATATTTTTACATAATTTTTAACAGTTTGATCTTAAAATAAATAAAATTGAAAATTTGAACTAAATAAGTTGAATTGTTCTTGATAAATGTGAATTTAAAATACGACTTTTTAAATTTTTTAAATCTGAAATCTGCCTGATTATTTCACTGATTATTTCATTATTTCTGACTCTTTCTTGTTTATGGTAGAAAATTGTTGTTAAAGTATTTGTAGGTCCAATATTTTATCTTTTGAGGTTCTTTCTTTAAACCAAATTTTAAGTGTTTGTCTAAAATAAGAGTGTGTGTAATCTAAGAAATACAAAAACAACTTAATGGACTTTAATGTTAAATGTCTATTTGTTGATTACGAATTTCCGGTAAATTTCATCAATAATCTGAAAAAAAAAATTCATTTAATATTGTGTTAATGCGTATCTGCGTTATTTCTCAATAAACTTTTTGAATTACCTAAAAGAAATATTTTATGTTCATGCTTGAACCATTTTAACTGAGATTCTGAAATTTAGACAGTGAGTTTAAAAAATCAACTTCAGCAGGAGATTTAAAAACAAAATCGTTTAAATTTTTCTTTTTCTGCTCAAGAGAGACATGTGAAGAAATAAATTTTTTTCGCACGTTTAGCATCATTCAATGTTGCAATTAAAAACTGCAAGCACTTTTGTTAAATCAAGAATATAAAAGATAACTGCACAGTAATAATGAAGAAAACTGCATCGTAATATTTTCTAGCTGCCGAGCGGACTGCGTAGGGGTCAGGGAACTGGCCTTGCATCAGTAAGGTTATGAGTTCGAATCCCGGATAAAGCATGGATGTTCTTTTATTCTCTGTACTATCTGTTCTTACCGTGGGAGAAACGTTGGCCCACCTAGTATGTTGCTCCTGAAAGAGTGGCCAACAAATCTGCCTGAATTGCCGAATACCAACCCAGCGGGCACTGAAAAAAGGAATATTTTCTAGCGATAGCTCTATTTATTAGAAAACGAATTTCTCAGCGAATTTTTAGCACATTCTTTAATAATTACTTATCTTTGATTCTTCATATCAATTAAGTATAAGATAATGGGGTAGCGTTCAAGAATTAGTAATTTTAAAACAATTTGAATTCACATTATTTTATTAATAGTTACGCTTTTGAAGCGCATTTCTATAAACAAAATAATTTAAAACTGACAATAAATGAAATAAAAATTAAGCTGTGTACTGCAGTGCAAATTCATCGGAAAAATTGCTTGATTGAGGCAAATCTAGATTATCCTCAGTTGTCCGAAATCAATACCATCACTTTATTTTTTCGAATGATACTAAGTATAGTTGAGCTTCTGATTCTGTTGTTGAACGTATCGTCACAGTTCTCAGTTTGAACAAAATTCTTAGTGAAGTTTGTCTAATCTAATAATGCTGTCAGTGATAAAAGCAATAATTTTTTTTTTAAAAGATTGAACTATTTTTAAATAGTCTTTCTGCATGATTTTCACTTTTTTTAGGTGAATGATCGCATGTTTGTAATTAATCAAGATTCAACAATTAATTGTGATTAATTAAGATTCAACAATTAATTGTGATTTGTTTAACCCGTTGCTAATAGCCGGTATTCATCTAGCAAAAGTTAACGTTTCTCAGTGAACTTAGTGTCTTATTTCTTGTTGTTTAATATATCTATAACTACTATTTGATCGAAAACTTCCTACACTTCAAAAATATACAAAATTGAAATGACAATAGAGAGGTTTCAAGCGCTTCAAAAATAGGCTCCCATTTTCAAGACTTGACCGACGAGGATTTAACGAAGCAAAAATGATTTAAAAAAACAACAACATAAAGTTGCCAACAAAAAAATGGAAAAATAAAGGTAAGAAGCAAAAACTAGAAAAACCACAGGAACCGAGAAAAGGAAAACCTGTGGCCGAGAGGAAAATAGGGGTAAAGTGTATTTCCACGTGTCATGAAGAGGTTGGGAGGAACTAATGTCGCTAAGAAGGGTATCAGCATTCAAATGAATATAATGAGATTTTAGGGAATTATGATGAGTTGACGGGGCTGACGTGGAAAAATAATATCTTCCTATTATATTCAATATAATAATATAGTTAACATAATAATGCTTAATATCTATAACTATTGTAAAATGAAATGTAGTGTTTCAATTCTATTTTATGCTGAATGTGCACGCGGAATTATTAATTCACGCTATATGACTGAAAGGAGCATATTCAATACATATTCATATAAGCATATTCAATACATTTAGGACACTTCACATTTCAGGAATATATATGGTATCTGATTAATTCAAGAATGGAACGTAAATTTGCATAATCCATCAAATGGAAGAAGTATTAGGGGAGGCGGAATCGCTACACTGAATGCTAACGACGCACTGAAATTTCATTGACTATTACAAGTGAACATTTGACAAAATCTTACATTTATGTTTTCACAGAAGAGACGAACATGACTAAAGATTGCATCAAGTGCAATTTTGCATATTATAGTTAACAAAAAAAGTTTTTTTACTTAAAAGGAATATAAAAACATGTCTTTTTATCAAGATTGCATCACGATATTTATTATTAGGATTAAAACAGGTAACAAATTTTCCGTGTATTGAGGAGACAGTGAACCTATGAATCCATAAAAGTTATTTATTTGGTTATGTGTAAAGCTGCTAGAAAACTATCTTTTTTTGAACTATACACGAAGTACTTGCAAAGGACGAAGAAATTAATAGTGATTAAAAAGCTATTCGACCAGCAACTGTTTTCAAACATTTTTAATCTTTAGATAATTCGGCTACGAAGTTTTATAACGAAACAATTACAAAACTACTTGACCAACAACTGTTTTCAAAAATTTTTAATCTTTAAATAATTTGGCCTGGAAGTCCCATGATAAAACAATTACAAAACTACTTGACCAGCAACTGTTTTCAAACATCTTTAGATAATTCGGCTACGAAGCTTTATAACCACAGAGATGCTAAATGCTCCGAGTTCGACGAAATATTTTAAAAAATGGTAGAGAACTACAATTTGCAGATTTTCTGTTATTTTTTAAGACTCAATTTTTAATTACAAGACTCAACTGCAGCAAAAAGGAATATCACATCTTTCTCTAGTACCTATAGTCTTTGAATTACTTAGAAGAAGTGGTGAGTATAAATTTATTTTTTAAACCGAGAATCATGCATTAAAAGACTACCATTCAAAAATATTTATCCACTCGGAGCTAGTTGGCATTTCTGTGAAAAGTGTCACAGGAAATATTATTTCATAATTTTAAATTTAAAACAAAATTCTTTTAAATTATAAAATAAAATTTTTTTCATGGAGCTTTTTGAAAACTTTAAACGCTTTTATAAAAAACATATACTTGCAAATTATTTCGGCTAAAACTTTTCTATGCTATATTTGAGACCAAATTTTTAAAAATGTAAATATTTAAAAAAAAAAAAAATTGTAGGATTTTTTATGATGAGTAATTGAAAATGTATTATATCGATAATCTTTGTCTTTTTCAATATTTTTTTAAAACTCGATGCACTAGTATACAGCACTACTACAGCACTTCTTTCATATTTTATCACCGTTTTTGAACAACCGTTAGAGTTGGTTTCTAATGTTCAACTTTGTCTCGTTGTACTTTTAAACACAATACAGAAGGCAAGGGAACTTCTGCATCAAGTTTTGGGAGAAAATGACCTTCGTGGATGACTTTTTGATAGAACTAATCCGCATTCACGTTACATGGAGAGGGAAACCACGAAAGTCTTCCACGGATAGCCTGATGGCAAGGGGACGCTGAACCATGATCCACTGAGGACATTTGACGTCAGCACTGTGATTGGTGCGAGCCGGGTACGAAATTCGTTTAAACTAGTCATCATTCAGATTCGGAGCCAGGTCATTTTATAGGGAGGCGAGTGCTCTATTTCCTGATTCACCACGGTATATTGTACTGTACTTGAGAACATTATTAATAATATACTAGCTTGTTGATACTCTTGGTACTGTAGTTTCTTGCAACAAATATAAAAAAAAATTAAAGGGCCACTGTCTTAATTTTCATTTGAAAAACACGAATCTTAGTCTAGAATCAAACAAAAAAGTATTTATTTAGAATTTAACAATTATGCTGGAAATATTATTAAAATTTGTGAATTTAATCGCTACTAAGTTTAATTTTCCTATGATAAGTTGAGTTAATCTGTAATTTGGAATGACTCTTAAGTCCACTTTCGATTACCATCAGTTCAATACCATTTAGTTTAATGATAAATAACCAGCTGAAAATCTTGGATGTATTGCTACACTCTATCTTTAAAACTTTTTAAAAAACATACATGTTAATGGTAAAAGAATTTGAGAGCTTAAATTATCCCTCAAAACAGGCCAGCAGTTAAAATTTGAAGTTTGATTAGGTCAGTGACAGGGTAAAAAATAGACATATACTGCTTAAATATTTATTAAAATTAAAAGTACTATTTTTTTTTTACATTTGTAGAATTTTTAGTGACTTGTAGAGTTCTTTTTTCGAGATGATTAATTTAATGACAAGGTCAATCTCAAAATTATATTGGATCCTCCTTAGATTGTTACATGCCATACAGTACTGATGGCCATACAGTACTACAATATTCACATCCACTGTTTTGTGAAAAACAAATTATATGAACCACTACAAAAATCCTACAATTACAAAAGACTACATTGAGTTTAAAATTAAAGAAAAAAAAATTAAATCAAAATACAATTAAGGAACCAATAATTAATGAAGATAACCAATCATAAAATTATTTTCTTTGAGATTATGTTTAAATTCTGGTAAAATTGCGGTTATGTTTGGTTATAAATTTCCCGGAAAAAAAAATTCATAATTTCGGTTAATAAAGTCAACATGTACGATATTTAAGCAATTGATTTGGTAATTTTTTCAGTTCATATAGCAACAGTTCATCAAATATTCTGGTTTTCATGATTTTTGGATCTGACAACAGTTTACCACATGTAAAAATACATTAAAACGGGAAAGTGTATAGGATGCATACTTTTTATTTAGTTTCAACCCAGTGATTTCGTTTGATTTTTTGAAAAAAAAAGAAAAGAAAAAAGGTAATCGGTACCATTGAATTTAGTTCCAATTCAGTGACTTTTCTTAAATTTCCATCAAGTGGCACCAACACGACATATTACCACACATTTAGTAATAATTACAGAACTGAAAAGTACATTTAAACAAAGAAATAGTTTCTAAGATATAATGATAAAATTAACAAATTTTAACTTCATTTACCATGGTAAAAAAGCATTTATATGGTAAAAAATCGCAATATTTCATGGTTAATTTTACCCAAACTATTACCAAAGAGCTTTGGTAATTATAACCAAAACTTTGGTGTTTCAATAGAGCCAGAAACTCGATTTTACTATTTTCTGATTTTATACTATTTTCTGATAGTTTTAATCATAGTTTTTTTCCTCAGCGTAAGAAGTATAATATTTGTATAAAAATGCGAGTTTATTGATAAACATCATGATACGTATGAGTTGATGATGAAAATATCGAATATATAAGTAAATATTGGTAAATATACCTTTATAACTTACAACATATGGAAAAACATCAAAACAGTAAACAGTGTTGCTTAAGTCATCAAAAACCAGATGGCGTGATATAGTTGAGAAATCGTTACATGAAATTGGGGGTCAAATGCTGGAAAGTTTTGGCAGCGGTTAATTCTTAATGGAAAAAACTTTTGTAAATAACCTTGGTCAGGCAATGGACTACAGAATAAGAAGTTGTGTCCAAAATGTACCAAATGTAAAATGTGTAAATAATATTTAAGTTGTTAGCTAGTGAGTTAAAGAAATTTCAATAACGGTAAATATCATACATGCCAGGTACAGCAACCGTGTTTTTAATCGAAATATTTTATACAGCATCTTTTTAAAACGATTGAAATCAAAGCTACTCAAATTATTTTTCAATATCTTTGCGAAGAGCTGTAAGGATGTATTTTTGCGTAGAGCTATATCTTCTAAGAAAATTTATTGCAAACTTCCAACATGGATACGTTTTCCATTTAAACTAATTACTCATCTTTAACATTGTTTCTGTTTATCCCTGATTTTTCAAGCGTAAAATGTCTAAATTGATGAAATAAATGTTTTAATATGTCACCGTAGTAACATCTATCCTTTTAAAATATGCCAGTTTCTTTTGCTAAGTTATTAAAGTGACTAACGAATTCGCCTCAATAACCACGCTTACAATTTCTCCACCTCTTTATTCATCAAATAAATCTCCATTCTTTTGCTTCATGCTGTGTTAACTTTACTGTCTTCTCGTGAGTGACTGGGCAAACATAAAGTGACAACTCATAAAAATCGATTTTGTGTCGCAAGAAGACTGTGTGATTACTCTTAACCAAATAATTTTCAATTTTTCAAAGTCAGAGTTTAATTCTTTTGACTAATCGTTAGTTTATATCTCTGGTACAAAGTAAACAAATAACAAAAGGGTTATTGTACACTACAACAAAATTGTAAAGTAAATCATCAAAGAATATAAAATAATACTTGTTTAAGAATACATCTAGCATAGTAAATTTATAGCTTGGATTGCTCTAATTATAATTTATTTCAAATCACGTGCCTTCATTTACTTGAAATGTTTTAAACTTTAAAGTTCTAACTGTCAACACATAGGGGCATAACTTATGGGAAATGTTTTATGTTTGCGGGAATCTGTTCGCAAAATGAGATCATTAAATGGGAGGCACTGGTAGAGATAATCATCCAAGGATTAAGTTTTAGTGAAAGATTTTTTTTTTAAAATTTTTTATTATTTCCAATGAGCTGCACAACAGTGTTCCCGATGAGCAGACTTAGTGCGTTCTCAAGAAGTGGTATCTACTCTTTCAGTGGCCACCACAATGGGTGAGATACCGCGGGCCATGTTAATTTGAACGTCTAGTTTCTGCCACACTAGATGGCAGCACCAAGACTCTATTTGGATGCTAAAGTGCACTAGGAATTTAATTTAGCCGGAAATGCCAAGAGCCAATAAGGCACTCTAGGGATCTTTTACATGCCGCATAATCATACGACGTGGCCGCTGAGGATTTTCTGCATCCCGAAAATCCGGTGTCTGGGCGGGGGATCGAACCCGCAGACTTGGGCTCAGAAGGCCGACGACAAACCAACTGCGCCAAACAGCCACGTGAAAGACAAAGTATATTTCATAATAAATATACAAGATGTAGCAAAAAATGCCATATTACAAAAAAATAATAATCAATAAGTTAGAGGTAAAGAGAAATAAATTTGAATTGAAAATATTATATTTTGTAATTTTGACGTAAAATAAATATAAATTTTATTTTTAGATAATTCTAAAAATTATTTTTAATTTTTTTCTTTTTATAAATTTTTTTTCCATGTTTTCTGATATATTAAGCATTGTATAATAAGTTAAAAGAATAGAGAAAACATGAAAAATAATAAAGATGAATGAAAAGTGAAGAAGAAAAATTATGCAAATAACATATTTTTAAAAAATATTTAAAGAAATTAATATATGTAAATTAAAAAGTTGGAAAACAAAATAACGAAAATATATAATCTCTTCCTCAGTTGACGTGATTATATCCGCAAAAAAAGAGTGATTTCTAATATTGTATATAGTCAAAGCAAAATATATCAATACAATAGTGTGAGAAGCAGTAAAAGAATTGAAATGGAAATAGAACACATTAAGTAAAAAGCATGTACGAAATAAAACACATCAAGCTGAAAACAGAAAATAAAATATAAGAAAAAGACAGAGCAATATACAAAACGAGACCCTTAAAATGAGTAGCAAATTCAAATGAGCTTACACGTACCGGAAACGTTCAAGAATGATTTAAAATATTTTCGTAATAAGATTACCAAATTACAAAATATGAAAACAGAAGCGCAAATTCAGTTAGAAGCGTAAATAGAGGAATCTTTTATTTGGAGTTCTTACTGCAGTACTGAAGCGTGTTTGATTTGTTAATTACTTTCGATTGGCCCGGAAATGGATTTGGGCAAGGTAATAATATTATACTGGCTTATTTAAAGTTTATGATTATAAAGTTGATATTTAATTATACAATTTCAACGATTTTAGAAAATTAGTATTTAATTAAAAAAAGAAACATGATTTGCTCGATGCATGATCTACACTGATTTTTAGCCACGAATTTGCCTGAATTGGGTTTGCACATGGTAAAAATATAATAAAAATATATTATATTTTGCTGATATCATTGACTGAGTTGTTGAAGAGATTATATATCTTTTCATTATTTTGTTTTCCGCCTTTTTAATTTATGTATAAATATATATAGACATTTTTTTAAAAATATTTTTTTTAAAAGTATTTTTTTAAAAGTATTTTTTTAAAAATATTTTACTTTAATAATTTTTCTTCTTCTCTTTTCATTAATCTCTATTATTTTCCATGTTTTCTTTATATTTTTAAATTTATTTTATGAGTTCTATATTCTAAGTTTCCTTGTGGAATTTTACTGAAAAACACAATATTTACCTATTACTTTTTCAATAAAATATTTGCCTAATACTTTTATTGATGCTTTTTTTATGGATAAAAAACAACACAAAAAGAAAACTCATTTTTAATGACCTGTTAACAATATTGATACAATAATTTCATTAACAGGGACAAATATGGCATGTTAATCATTTTTGTTTAAATCACTACTACTTGTAGAAACTAATGTCTAATTTTCGTCTATGTAACATAAAAATAGGCCTAAAATTAATCTTTTTCTTCTTTAAATGTTTTAAAATATTCTGCTGTTTATACGCATATTATAAAAAATAACGTTGCGCTCGGTAAAATAGGGCAACGTAATGTTGCGCTATTTTACCGAGTAATTGAACGAAGTTGATCGTAAGTTGAATCTTTTAGAAAACCTTTTCGTTTTACAAATAACTATAGTTTGCAATGATACGGTAATATATCGGTATAATAAAATCGTGGCAAATTACGATTAATTCGGTGATTTCTATCAACTTATAATGTTGGTGTTTTTAACTTATTGGTTTTTGAAAAATCTCAATTTTTTTTTCTTTTACGTAAGTTAGCACTGTTGCATGTGTACTTCTCTAACAATTATGAGGGCAAACTTCAGGATCCCAGTAAAGCAGTAAATCTGCTAAATCTCCTATTTTCCTTTTATTGCTAGTAAAAATCATGGCCAGAATTGTAGAGTGACAAATGTAGATTATTAAACATAAAAAAAATAAGAGAACTAATTTAATTATTTATTTCAATTATAAAGCTTTTATTGTATTTTCATGAGACTTAAACTTACACTTGGACTTTTAAAATCATAGAAAAAAATCTTAACTGCGTGGGCTCGCCTGCTTGTTAATAGCAATTTTAGTAAACACGTTATTTTTCCCTCAAAAGGTAATTAGGTTCAAACAGAAGAAAATAACATCAACCACGTCGTAAATATCTTCATCTAGTTCTTCACGTGCATCATTAAGCTCGGCGATAAAATGTGTGCACTTAAATCATACTTCTAACGACACCACTTTATTTGGATTAACCTGTATCCTTCATGTATCAGATAGACATTCATTTTCGTATCTCTCTTTTTTTTTTGCTTCTTTCTGCCGACATGGAAGTGACTTAATTAGGCTCCAGCTCAGGAAGAAATAAATTTTGAAGGCATCATTATCATTGGGTTCGAAGCTTGCCGTTAAATTAAAAAAAAAAAAAATTCCTTTTAACGATTATTGGATATCATGTTTCAGTGAGTGCACATTTGAAGTTTAGCAGGTTTTGCATTTTGATTATTAAAGAAACCTAGGGATCAGAAAAGTGATTTGATTGATTCTTTAATTACTTTCTCGTGATTCTTAGAAAATATATTAAAAGGCTCTGTCTCTTAATCCTTTTAAAAATGCTTGTACATTTAGTGGTACGATGATTTAATTAAAAATAATTTTCTTAATGGCTTGTTTATTTTGTCTGTTTTTTAAAATCTTAATTTAGTTTCGTTTTTGCAAACAAAACACACAAAAAATATGTATTTTTTTGCCATTTTGAAATTAGAAAAAAAAATACAAAAAGTATAACATAATTTAAAATACTAAATTTGAGCAAAATTTCTCAAATAGTTCAGGAATAATCTAGTTTTAAAAATTCGTATATTTAAAGTATTTTTTGTGTGCACTGTACAAGCATTTTTGTTATTATTTAAATTTAAACATATATTACTTATTTTATGAAATTTAAATTTTTGAATAGATTTTTATTTTAAGTTCAGTTTTTTTCTCTGTACGAATTACGAATTCAAAGATAAATTCGCAAAGATCTTTAGGACTTCAAATTTTAATATGAAACCGTGTATCAAATCATATTTGAAAAATAAATCTTTTACACAAAATAGAACAAAAAAGTTAAAAAAGTTATTTTCATGCGTCCAAAACGAAATGATTCTTTAGTTATAGTATAATGCAATTATAATAATAAAATAACATGGAATGCAGGATCAATTCGTAAGCTTTTTACTTCCACCTCTAAAAAAAAAGATTAATATTTCATATTTTTTACTCCACTAAAAAAATACACTTACAAGAAATAACAATAAATCTTTTGATTTATTAGAAACCAAAAATATTTGCTTTGGGTTTTTATAGCTGGAATTATGAAAATGTCAAAAAAACAAACCTGATATTGATAAAAAAACATCAAAGGAAACTTAATTATTTAGCAAAGCTAGTACAATAAAAATATTTATCCATTTTTAATTACGCTATGAAAATAAAAAGAAAACAAAATTTGGATAATGATAAAAAAAATATTCATTAACTGAACAATGAAACTAATTTTGTATTTTAATGCATTAATTTGCGTGATTTATACGATTTATACGATATACGATTTATACCATATATATATATATATATATATATATATATATATATATATATATATATATATATATATATATATATATATATATATATATATATATATATATATATATATAAATAATATACTATATCTATATATGCTTCTTACTAAGAAAAAGAACCGTAGGTAATTTTATTTTATAAAAAGAAGATTATTTTAAGCAGAATAATTATAAAGATGAGATTTTTTTCTTAAATTATAATATCAAAATAGTGCAAGATTGCACAAGTAAGAACCATATTAATAAGGAGCCTCCTGGAGAAGAATAAATATTTTCATTATCTTCGAAGGGGTAACAATTATGACATCATGCATTTAAATTTAATTAAAACACTTTAAATTATCAGGTTAAATATATTGAATCTTTCATCTAATAAAAATGTTTTCTTCTTATTTTGTTCTGTATTTTCACGAGGACTCTCCGTCGACGGACTAATCTTGATTTTAAACGATTTCCTACAATTTCAATTTCATGCTCAAGTAAATAAATTATTAAATGTTCAAATAAATTAATACGACGAATGAAATAAGAGGAAAACATTTTATAATTGAAGAAAAACTAATATTTTATGGTTATATCTTTCAGGAAATAAAGCAAATACAAATTTATATATGAGATTTAAAGCAAGAAATATGGATTTCTAAATTACTACTGTTTACTCTTTTATATTAACATTTTAATAACTCATTTATGTTAAATGTGGTTTAACATTACTTTAATTCATTCAATACAAGTGTACAAATAATCATAATTTTATGCTTACAAATAACATTAAAATTTAAAATTAGAAATAGGTATTACAAGTATATATCTATATTCCAAGTATAACTTTATTGTACTTTAACTCGTGACAAAGGGGAGGGAAAAAATTATGGGCATCCCTTAATGTTCTATTTTTCATCAAAATAATGAGACATGGTTACTGCAAATATAAGAATTTTGGAAGTACTAAATTTGCCATTGTCAGATTCAATAGATTGATATAGTGTACACTTTTTGTTTCGAGATAATGAAATTCTACTTTTTTAAAGCTTTATTCGTGGGCAAAACTAGAAAAACAAAAAAAGTATTGATATGGTCTAGAAGAATAAACCTAGAAAATGGTCCCTCAATTTTCTCAGAATACAAACTACATATTTAAGTTTCATAAACATTTTAAATATTACTTAAATATCTAGATTATACAGCTGTCAAGCGTATTTTGGTGATAAAAACACAGCATTTGGGACGTCAATAAAGTTTTTAAGTGTTCCCAAAGCACCTACTTTCAACTGCTTTAAAAAAATTCTTCGTGGTGAAAATTCAACATTAAGAAGTTTGAACTTTTTGAATGTTGATTTAATTTATAGTTCAGGCAGCTTTCAAAATTGTTCCTTTGATGCTCTTTTCTACATCAATAACATTGACGTACGTCAAACTAATGTAAATGTGTAATGTTTGAGATTTTTCGAATTGTAAGGAAAGGTTTATGTACTTGCAGCAAGTAAATCACTCAACGATTCAGGAGGGTAAATAGAATAAAACACTTCTAGAACGTTTTTAAAACACTTTTATACACAGAACGTATCACCGTTTAATTTTTGTTTGGGTGTTCAATTTGGGCTACTAGTGTTGATTAATCTTGTGCAATTTTCCATTGCTTAATATTATTTTTCCCCCAAATGTTAATTTAGAAATTTTGAAATATCATATTTAGTTAATATTCATCAGTAAAAGATCGAATTGTGACTTAGTATGCCAGTTATAGCTCAAGCGGTATTTAACAACATTTTCTATCAGCATTTTAGTACATGTTGATATTTACTTCAATGCATTATCATACGCACAAAGTTATTCAAAGCAGTATACTAAGATTCGTCTTTACATAGCTTATAAGATAACATTTTAATTGAATTTAAATTCTAAGTTTCGTTTTTGAAAGGCAATTTTCCTGATATGCGAAAGGAGACATTTTAAATACGTAATCGTGGCAAATAATTAAGACATTTTAAATAATTAAATCGTGGCAATGACGCTCCTTTGTTCCACCTCTACGCTTAGAGTTCCTTTACAGCGCTAAAAAGAACAAATCGCAAATTCCTGCAAAACTTGGTTTGTTTTACTTTAAAAAATAATAACCAATTGCAATCAATAACCGCTAATACAATAATAGAGCACAGCGAATATTCCTGGATGACTAGTTATCTCGTCCTTAGCGATGTAAGTGTTAAGCATTCAAATTACAAAGAATTGAAACTTCGATCCGCAGTTTTTACCGTTTTAATTTCTTCAAATTGAATTGGGTAGAATCCTTTCTGTAAATTAGAAATGTGTTTTTTTTAAGAGAGATAGAAATTTCACAAGATTATTCAAGTACCCTAATTGCAATTCTTGTTTTGTAAGAATTCAAAATCCCAGGAGTGTAATTTTTTGTCATGCAATTCTTCGAGTAACTACACTGAAAACAAAATGATTGAATAAATCACTCAATGTAACATGTCTGTTGAATAAACTTTAATTTTGATGTTAAAAAATACTTCAAATTTCTTTTCATGTTAAAATTTTAAAATAAATTTTAAAAATCTCAAAAATGCATTAAAAACTTTTTCACAAAACGAGAAACAAATACTGAAGGCGCTCCATTTTCAGCTAATAAATGTTAAGTTTCTGTCTATGAGGTTAAAGTTATTATTAGTATAATGCTGCATTCAGTTCATTGTTACACAAATTGTTCAATGCTCTTAAATTTACTGATCCTTTGTGATGTCGAGTTAATTCCTCTTATATTTCAAATTAGCATAGTATGGTGGTTAAAGTATTTATATTATCGATATTTTCTGAGGTATCTATATTTTCTGAGATTGAAGAAAATGGTTAATTAAAAACATCCTCGTATTAAATAAAACGTAAGTTTAAGTTGCATGTAACACCAATTATGGACTTAAACTATTTTTATTATCTTTGATAAAGTTTTGATTTCAAAACAGCTAGAGGCAGAGAAAAGTAGCTAAGTAAATTCAGCAGGAAAAATGTTTAGTATGTTTTAGCAATTTTTTTTAAAATTAGATTTCTTTACTTAAATATCATTCACAATCACATTTTGCAGGAGCCATCACGATTAGCACGTTGAATGATTAAGATTGCTTTTTAAAATATGAAGAATACGTTCATTAGATTAATAATTAAAATTGTGCACTTTTTATTTTGTTCAGTGCACATAGGCTACTAGAATTTTGAATATGAAAATTAGTATGTTTCAGTTAAACTAAAAGCTCTATAGAAAATTGTAGAAAAAATAGAAATATTTAAAAATGGAAGTATAAGACTTCAAAAACTAATGTATCAACAAGAATCCTTAAATACACATCAATACATGCAAGTGATTAATTGTTTCCTCATTTTAAATATACATCAAAACTAAATACATATTCACAAAGTGTTAGCAATGAAATATAAACAGCTTACAAATTCCAGCATAAAACAAGTTTCAATTCGCAAGACCACTGCTCGGAAATTTTCTGTTGTAAAACAGATTACAAAAGGCAATTTTCCCACTAGTAAATGCTAAAGTGAGTTTTATTTCGTACTGTGCATTTTAAACATTTAAAAAAAAAACATTTTATGAAGGTTTTCAATAGTTTACAAGCACTTAAATTTAAAGCTTTCAAAAAGTTAAAAACATGGAATAGAATTTATAATTTTCATACAAACTGTCTTTCTGATTTAATATCAAAATTATCTGATATAATATTCAGTAGTTGAAGTTTTCTAAGATCACTGACCGAAGAGTTTTATAAAAAGTGATATTTAACAAGAGTGAAAAAGATTTTGTTTAAATATTCAATTAGTTTTATTAACTGTTTCTAGGATTGAAAATTATTTATTCCCGATTTCCTCCCAATTCTCAAAATTCCTGATTTATTTTAAAAACTAAATTTTAGTACCAATTTAAAAATAAATCTTTTCACCATTTAATAATTTTACAACCAGTGTTGAACAGAGTAAATGGTACACTGTTAATTTTCGTATTTTTATAGAGTCAAAAAGAAAGACAAAAGAACTCGTGTATCAAGCATTGGGATACATTAGTGTTCACAGATAACTGATATAATTTAACCGCTTATTTGTTAAATATTTAGAGTAATACAAGTTACCCGCATTTACACATAGAGAGGAAAACTACGAAAATCTCTCACGGTTAGCCTTATGACAAGGGTACTAACACATGATCACAGAGGATTTTTTACGTTCGAACTAGGGTCGGGGAGAGCTACGAGCGTATTTTCAATCTACCAGTCACCGCTGGGATCGAATTTGGGTCACGTAATTAGGAGGCAAGCGCTCAATCTCCTGAACATACGCGTTTTTTACTAATTAAAGCCTAACGTAGATTAAAGTAAAAAAAAAAAATTAACGCGAGATTGTAGAACATCCTAAAAGCGCCTAACATCTAGGGAAATAAAAAGCACTAACGTATTATTCATCAATACAATACCGTATCTAAATTGAATTGCGAATAGTGTGTCAAAGATTCTAAGAGCAATTAGATTTATCTTTATTATATAACATAAAATCACATTCTCCAAAAACAGAAATTTGCGTAAGTGAATCATGAAGTTCCGAAACGGCTGAAAGAATATGAAACACAAAGCGAAAGCAGAACGGTCGCTACCACTTCCACTTCATGCATCACATTCTTCCACCCATTTTAAAACTTTCGGTCATCACTTGCAAGCTTCTGTTTCATAGCTTCTGTTTCTTTTCTGTCCTATCGAGCTTTCAATGAACAATTCACGTTTCAATTACTAATTCACGAATTCATTTGCGCGTTTGGACTGAAGAAGAACTAATAAATGTCTTTATCACAGTATTCAAACATATCCGATCACTACTCATTGCGCTCGCCGTACACCAATGTTCGCTTTGTGCATTAACTTTTTCAGAGCCTGTTTTTGTAGCCGCTGGCTTTCAGTGATAAAAATATATAGATCATTACCGTCGGGCGAACAGTGGAAGATATTTAGTTTTCCATTCCATTTAATGCTATTATTGCGCAATTAAAATCCCCAACTAACTAGTTTGCAACAAATACGGGAATTTCCGATTCTTTCGATTTTCTCATAAATTGGGTACTGCGCATGGCTGTATAATATAGTCCGGGTTTGATTTAACCATTTTCTTACGTAGACATATTTTCTTAAATTTTCTGTTAGAATAGAGTAATTTAAATAATTTTACTTATGAAACTAAAGATTCAATTATCGAAAATGGATTAAATAAATCGAATTCACGAAATAGTTTGAACCCGATATTATTTTAAATCACTTAAGTTACATAGAATCGCATATTCGTTTTCAGGATAAGTCGAAACGCATGGTACAACTTACAAAATGGCTAGTGACTTCCACTAAAAAGGTAAAATAATCCAAATTTTCTTAATTTTTTTCACTACTAGCTTGCTACTCACTTTTACTGAAATTATGTTAAGGCAATGACAATTCCCTTTACTATTTGAGTGAATATATCTGAGACATAAAGCAATTTTATAAAAAAAAACTCAAAGATTAAACTTCATTAATGTATATCAAGTCTATTTAGAAATTAAAGTTTATTTAAAAATAAAATTTTTTTCCTCAATAATTAGATTTTTAAAGCAGTTATTAAATTTTAGTTCTTATCTAATTTAATTTGGAGCCTTAAAAACTTGCAAAAAATTTATAATTTAAATGAAAAAAAGTTTCTACTACTGAAACAAAAAAAAATCAAGGAGAGAAACACTTCGTTCTGAAAGCAAGCATTTAATACCGTTTGACAAAAGTACTTGCCTCTTAATATTTTATGATATAGCAAAATAAACTTATAAACAGATTAAAAAGTCTTCAAACTGATTTACTTTACAACACATTTTCTATTGAATTTTATACAATGTTTCATAGATCTCACATTAATACACAATATAAATTTACAAGAAAAAGAGCAAAACTGAAAATGCAAATAGAACTATATGCAACTTAGAGTCTTATATATTAATATCTAAAAATTTGAAAGTTAAATTTAATTGTATTGGAAACACAAGTAGATATTTGTAGGGGGCGGAGTTATCGACTATGCCAACCTTCATCTATTAAAAGGTACCTCATGATTGAATCAAGTTAGCATGTCTTATATACCAGTGAATTGATGTTTAATATTCGTAGTGGTAGTTACGCCACAATACTCCCCCACCAGAATTTTATCATGGATAGAATTCGATGAACGGATACCACTAGTTGCTGTACTTGTGGAAGAACGGGAGAGCTGGATTAAGGTCACCGAGTTTTTGAGTGCTGATTGTGAGAGGTGTATTAACTTCACTGTCGTAGGCGCTCCAGTGTTGCCACTAGCAGTCGAGTGTATGCAGGCAGACGTTGTATTTTTAATCGAGACGAGACTGAGTAGCAACAGCGTGAGGAGGTGGATAATGCCTCAGTCACAAGTAGCAAGTCAACTGTTTAATATGGACTATCTATCGAAGTGAACGTTACTACGTGTTCAAATCACATCCTGGTCACCAATGTGGGGAGGGGCGGAGTTATCGACAATGCCAATCTTCATCTATCAAAAGGTCCCTCGTTATGGAATCAAGTTAGCATCTCTTATATACCAGTGAATTGATGTTTAATATTCGTAGTGGTAGTTACGCCACAGATTCATTTCGGAGTACATAATTTGACTATCTCTATTGATAATTGTCAGTTTCTTTCTATTTTGTTCTATAGCATGACATTTTAACAATAAATATTCATAGTTGCAGAAAGTTTTCAATAAAGTACTTTGAAAAATTACTATTATGCTGAATCCCCCAGACTAAATTCCTGTCTTTTGTCTTAATGACAGTATTTTAAAGCAAATATATCGAAACAAACTTCCAATTCCCCTGAACATGTTAAACATTTAATTTGTTGCAATTCATTTGGAGAATTCGAATAACGTATGTTAAGTCAATGACTGAATCTGATAAATTTAACTTCGCATAAATTTGTTTAGTTTAATAAATATCCTGCTTATTTAATGTCAAATTAAATGAGAAAATAATTTTTAACCAATATATTAAGAAGTTCATCGAATTTTTTTTTTTTTTTTAAAGTAACATTAGTTCATATTTATAATTCTTATTTCATATCTATGCATGTTCATGTTGATCGGTTCTAAATAGAATTTGATTCTAATTAATAGGAAAATTTTTCTAGCGCACTCAAACCTTTATACTTGACAAACTTCCCTTTACATACTAATAGTTTATTAAAACTTCATATCAAATAGCTAATTTTAATCTTGCTCTCGGAAAATAATGTGAAAAAACATTCTATATAAATATTGTTTGAAACTCCAGCGTCTGTTTTGTTAAAAAGGGATTGATTATTCCGGACTGCGTGAAATAATGAACTCTATTCATAAATTTCTGGAAATAAAAATTCCGTATTATTTCTATCACTGTCCTTATGAATGTGAATATAAGGACCAATATTTGTGAAATAAATATGTCTTTCAAGAAGTTTTAGAATTAAAACTAGGAAGTCAGTTATGGACTCCGGTTTTTAAAATGAAGTTTTGCTGGAGATCTAAATTCCTGATAAAAAAAAAAAAAACTGAGCCTTAACTACTTTAGTTACTTTCTTAGCCAATTTTATATTATCTTAACTTCTCTACAGACTACATTCATACCCTCTTTTTGTAGAAATATTTAATTTCCAGAATAAGCGTTTCATAATTCTCATTTAGTAAAATTTTCTTAGCAATCCTGTAATGGGTATGCGATGTTTTTACTCCAAGTCTATCTTGTAACTTCTAAGTTTAACTTTATTTTATATCCGCTGTTGAACACCCGTCCCAATTCTGGGTTTACGACTATTAATGTTCAATACGTATCCTTGTAATTTTGATTTCAATTCAGAAGACAAGGGAGCTCCTGGATCAGTACCCCCATCGTTATCGATTTGTTATGGGAACATGGAGGACTTTGTGACCCAACAGATTACTACACGGAACATTTACTACACAGGGAGCCTTCGGCAGGCGGGGATCGAACCCACGATCTCTTTGACATGGGGCCCAGTGCCCTTCTATCCAGGCTATCCAGTTGAACTGTGATAATTAGGTTTCAAGATTTAAAAGTGCTGTCGAATTTCCCACAACATATAGTAATCCGCATTTGCATTACTATTAAAATGCAATGAATGAAATTAAATTCTTAATATCGCCAATTTTAAGACCACAAAACGCGACAAGTGTTGCTTAAATTTAAAAAAGAAAAAACTTCCGTATAATTGCCCCCCTTCCCGCAAGCATTAAGTTTATAACAGAGCTCTCAAAAGTGAGACTTAAAACAGTGATTTACCTCTTATGGCAAGATATAATATATCTTGCCATAATATTTTTTAAATTTTTGTGTAGCTTATATTATAAGCTACCCAAATTTGTTAAAAAATTTTACCCATTAAGAGGATATAAATGATTTAACGTGCACCAGCGAAGCGAGAAGTTCTGAAACGTTTGGACGAGTGTTAAGTCCGAAAAAGCAACAGAACGGCCACCTACCACCACCTCGTCGACCTTCACACTGGCTCGAATCGATTTGGAACTTTGGTTCACTGATATACGCATTTCTTTGGCATATGAATGTCTTTGTGTTTTGTACTGATAATAAATATCAGTCCTCATCTGTTAAAAAAAAAACTATTAAAAAACAATTACAAGAATGCGATTAGTCCAATGCGGGACCAGCGGGTTTCGCGAATAAAAGTCCTATAACTCTCATTTGTTAAATAACTATCATTTAAAAAAATATATTGTTTAGTTTTTATTTTTTGAATAAAAATTACAAATAATAGAACTCATAATTAGTTAAATATTTAATTAATGTATTAATTTCATTTATTTATAGTTACATACATTAGTAATGTATAGTAAGTGCGAAACGTAACGTAAAATAAATATATATGAGTAACTATAGTTACTCATATCCTAGCTGCTAAAAGACAGTGCCGTGTAAAACTTATCAAGATGCTTTGTCATGGCTGGGCAATGTGACGAGTAAATATTTGAATAAATGAATACAGAACAAAACATAATTGAAGAAGAATCAATTATACATAAATCTACAAATTTATATGGTTGATTTAAAAAACATATTAAATCCATTTGATATTTCGAAAGCCAATGCATTTGTGCCTTTCGTTCTCAATATAAAGAACAGTGAATTAGATCTAGTCAGCTGAAGTAAAATTTAAAGAAGAACATTGCAGAACATAGCAGAAAACTAGAAATAGCTAATTAAAGCAAAGCTGGCTTAGATTTTACGCACTTACGTATTTGTATAACGGAGTCTTAGTACAGGTATATAAATTAATTTTTTTGTGTGTTTGATCCATGAATTTTGATAGTTTTAATTCAGACTTGATAACGTAACAATTTGGTTGAAAGGATGACTAATAAGAAATCACTTGAAATCAGAATGATCTTTTCTAATGATAAAGTACTTATTTTATGTTCATGGAAATTTTCTTATTTTACTATTTTTTACTTATTTTTACAGAGTTTCTCTTAAAAACAACGGTAATATTATCATCTGTTGAGTCAGGTTTTGCCACAACTACCTTGTGCCGGATATGGATGTTAAAGTTCTACAGTTTTTTTTTTATCTACGGCATAATGGTGATAAACTGGCTTTCTTGCTGCACATGCTGATCTGAACATAATTTAACGCCACCGGGAATGGAAACCGGTTTGCTTTACTGATAGCTGAGTGCCTCTTTTATGCATTTTATTTCATTGTGGCTTAAGATGCATAAAAGATTTATGCGACTCCAATAACAATATAAACTTTTCCTGAACGTAAACTGTTTGCTAAATTGTATTATAATTTTCAGCACTAGGGTAGCGCAAAAAAGGGTACCCATAGGGTAGCTCGCTTTTTGTATAAGTGATCCAGATTTGAATCCCAGCTGCGGCTAGTGGATTATCGTCGTACCATTCATGTGTTAAACATTTTATGGTTCACATTGATATTGTAGTAGAGTTTCCTATCGATTGTTCTGATTATTTTTTTGAAATATAACTAAATCAGGGGTTGGGATTGCCTGCCTGGTAGGGCATTGGGCCCGAGAAGTAGTGATTCCCGCCGGCCGTGGACTCCGCGTGTACAAAATGATGACTGGTGCACGTTAAATCTGTCGGGGTCTAATCTCCGAGTTCCCACAACAAATCAATACCTATGGGGATATTGGATTGGAGATTAATCGTGCTCTGGTTCAGGTCAAAATTATGATATGCGAATGGATGGATGGTGTGTGAATGTGTTCTTCCTTTAAAACCCCTTTTACATGCAAGACGTATGTATGTTGTCTCCGGATCATCCCCAGGGATGTTTCCCTTACCATCGTCAATAGCCCATTGTGCAGCTGTGACGTAAATAAAAGTGTATCGTAATGAATCCAATTTAATTTAAATTAAAAGGTTTTCAAAGAAGTTTCCATTATCTTCCAGAGAGAATATGTGAATTTCATATGCGATTTCATTCTGAAGCAAGGAAAGTCATTTTCAAAAAAAATCGATTAAAGCTTTAACCATAATATGAGAAAATAGAGTGTAAATTTGTTTCAACCTTAATAAGAAGTTGAATTGTTCTCCTTTATGTCTGATCATAGTTTGAAAAGTACGATGATATGCTTTAATTTAGCCCTATATTATTATTATGGTACATTATTTTTCTGCAAACGTTATTACGCTTTAACATACTCCAAAATTTCTTTAAGCGGGATTAATGTTTGTGTTTTCTGGAACATTTTCTAGAATTTGCATTTTATAATGTATTTTTTAAAAGTATTTTCCTATTAAAATTGAAATTTTGATGATTTAAAAAATTTTTAGAAATTTTTTAGCACATTTTAATCGATTGCTGTAAAAAAAAATTATTGATAAAATTTTAAACCTTAATTTACTTTTTAAATTAAATAGACTTTCTAATAAAACAGCTATTTTTCTTTTTAATTTAGTGTCATCACTTTGAAAAAGAACTACAATAAATTCAAAAACACATATTGTTCAGAAGTTAGAATTGATTACTTTTGTGATTAATTTTATTGTAACAAATTGAAACGTGTAATTTTATTTATAGACTTAAGAAAAAAGTTGTGGGAAAATGCTTTTTTTTTCTTTACGAAATTAGTAGAAAATAAAATATCTGGCATGTTCTTTTATTATACAGTAATTTTTTATTATTTTTAGGACTTGAAGTTTCGTTGGAATTTATTTTTTAAAAACTATAATAAAGACTTAAACCTGATTAATTAGAAAGTTTAATTAGCACGCATATATTTATACACATAATCAAATAACTTTTTTTGAATATTATCTTTTTTTAATACCCAATTTAAATACAAAATGTTTTAATTATCCTACTTATTTAAAAGTTCAAATGTTGAACAAAATTCTGAATTGAACAAATTTGCTAAAACTCAATTTCTGCTTTTGTTTTTCAGCTCACAATTAAAAGAATGTAAAATTTAGTTACAATAATCTATAGTAAAATACAAACTAATGAGATGATTCATGATGAGATGCTTCAAAGGTAAAAAAGTTATCTTTGATGGGCAACTTACGATGCGGAAGTTTTTTTTTAATACTTTTAAAGTGAAAAAAATGTTTTATTTAAAAAAAACTATTTTGTAAGTTATGCGTTTCATTACATCGTATCGATATTTATGACTGTTTATTTATTTCCCATTAACATCTAAATGTAATTCAATAATTTAGTGCCTCAAGAAAAAAACGTATTTTAACGGTTGGATACATTGCACTAAGTAAATCAAAAACGTTATAAATTTAATTTATTCTTGTTTAATTCCTTACCTTTTTAGGCATCAATTATTGAAAAAGAAGTGAATATTCATATTGTTTTTACAACATTACTGTTCATAAACTTTTAAAACATTAGAATTATTTTAAACTAAATAATATAATCTTGTTTTAAAAGGCAAATTTGTTTTCTTAGTAATTTAAAAAAAAAACGTACTTAGTTTATGTGATATTTCATTGAAATACATAAGGAAAACACTTCATTTGCTTCAAAATATTTATGAAATAAGAAAAAAATTGACATGTTTTGAACACTTAAAAATAAGCGCTGATTCTGAAGACTCACTAAGCGTTAATGGGGAAAAATCATAATTCAAAATGAAATGAATACGACTGGCAAGTCTTGAGAATGGGTGCCTATTTTTGATCGCTCGAAACGTATTGACACTTTTCCGATTTATAATTGTTTTATAGTTGTTTTATAAACTTCAGCTCTTGAAATAAATGAAGTTTTCACATTTTCAAACACATTTAAAAATGTCAAATGATCTATGAATTATAAAAATTGCAAAAGATATTTTGCAAAATTAAACTACCTTTAGGTATATACAGAGCGGCCACTAAATACTGTAACACTAAGAAAGTAGAATATATATTAAATCGTTTGGTAAAACATTTGCTTTCTCTGTAGTGCAGATGATATTTTAAGTTATGAAATCAGACACAAAAACGTACTTTCTTTGAATAAGCATACCCTTTTCTCAGCGGGCTCGGATTTCTGATTCCTAAACGTTAAGGGTTAACCGCAATTAGGGGAATAAGGTCCAAATAGTTAGGTCAGAAAAATTATCCAAAGTTTGGTCCTCTTAATTTTACTTAGTAGCTCCTGAGAAATCGAATTTTAAATATGTGGCTTTCTTAAACTTCAATTTCTCAGAATCTATTCAACCGATTTCGCTCGAAAATTTGTATTTAACCATGTAAAGTTACATGCTTTAAAATGAAGTGAAAAAATTATTCCTTACATTTCCTATTAATTCCTTACAATTAAATTATTTTTTTTGATTATTAATTTACAAAGTAACAAATATTTAGTAAAATTTATTTTAGCGTTGAATTATCTTTGTATAAGCTTGTGTGTACAAATTTTTCTATTCACTTTAATAATTTTCGACACTTGGCGAAATACGCAAAATGTTAAATTAACATTAAGGGGTCTAAACTTTGGATAGCTCTCCTGACAAAACTATGGCAACCATATTTCTCTAATTGCGTCTACCCCCTATATTTTGGGAATCAAAATTCCGAATATGTTTAAAAAAAGGTATGTTTTTTTAGAGAAAGTTCATTTTTCTGTCTGATTGTGTAACTTAAAATATCGTTTGCACCAATCAATTGAGGCAACCTCATCGAGCCATTTAGATTGAGTTATAAAGCGTCAAAATCCAATCATTAGATCGAAAGTTATTCATCGTAGTCCGTTTTTTTTATTTATTATTTTTTTGTGCACTGAACACTCGATTTTTGTTTAACGCAAAATATTTTGATTCGGTTAATGTTGGAATCGAAAAGGTAGATGATTAAACGGGTTTTCGATTGCGGATTTTCTTCAAGTAGAATCTTTACAACAATATTTTGTATTTAATAGAGCATTTGTATATAAAACTATAAATTTATTATTGAATACTAATAGCTGTAAAGATCAATTCAGGTCTGGTCTTCCACTCTCAGTTTAAACAAAAAAGAGCATCAAAAGAATTCAAAGTGGTGGTAAGGAAACTCACAATGTTCTGCTGATAGAGGTTATATAGGAGAATGTGAATCATAGAACTTTTTAAGTTATACAAAATTAAGGCCACGGTTTTCACCTTTATGGCAAAAAAGTTTTGATTACTGCACAAAAATTAAAAAGATTACAAACATTTAAGGAATTGCCGAACCGGCACGATAACAAAAGTATTGACAGAAAAATCTTTCTAATGAGAAAATATTTTGCACAGAACAAAGTTATAAAGGCTGTATAATCAGCAGCCTTCGATGATATACCTGAAAATATTTGAACTGTACAATAATTTCAGAATTCTGTAATGGTTTGAACTACAGTGCTAAATAACGTAAAATTTTCTCTGAAATTCATTGATGAAGGGAAAAATATCAATGCTGAATGTTACAAAACTGAAATGTTAACTACAGTTTTTTTGCCACATTATAACGGATTGTACCACAGAAAGGACTGGATATTTTAGCAACATTCTGCGCAATCACGCCGAGCCAAAACAGCCTAGGCTCCATGCCAATTGCCCAAAGTTTATTAAGCAAGAAGTTTGGCCTCCTTCTTCACCGGATCTAAATAATTTAGACCATTTAGTTTAAAAAAATTTTGAGTTTAAAGTTAATACTCAAGTTAAGTTTGGACTCAGAGCTTCTTTATTGTGTGAATGAGGAAAATTATCTCTTAAAATAATTCGTGTCGCCGTCGGACAATAGCGTAAGAAATTATCTTGAGTAATCAATAAAGGTGGAGGTCGATTTGAAAAAAAAACTTTTCAAGGTAAACTTTCATTTATAGTGTTAATCACATTTATGTATTTATCATTTTCTAATTTTTTTATCTATAAAATGATTCGATATTCGTAACAGTATTTTGTAGCCACCCTGTACAAAACCTCTTTTCAAAAAAAGCATTAAAATTAAATTAATAAAATTAAATTTATAAAAACGAAACTTAAAATTAAATGAATAAAAACAAAATATTACAGGTTAAATTAATAACGAAATAAATGAATAAATTGGAAACGAGAAGAGCTATTCATTTACCATGCAAATAATTTCTCACTTATTTGTTTTTCTCTTTCTTTCTAATTTTATTACAGGATTGTTCCTGAAAACGCTTAGATAAATAGAAAATATTTTTCAGCTTAATGATTTTTTTGTGAACCATATTAAACTGATTATATCAAAATAATTGGATACTACTCCATGTACCTAAGAGAAATAATTTTTGAATTAATTATGTTGAAGATATTTTTTTGGGGAATGAATCTTTTTATGGTCTTCATAAATTAATTTCGTATTTTCACATTAGAAGAAAAAAAGTAATAAGTTAATCAAGTTTTCGATTTGCTTAAAAAAAACTATTTAATAGATAAGGGTTTTGAAATTGAAAGAATTCGAGGAGCTATTTCATTTTATCTGAAATAATGGAAAATAAAAATAAACATAGAGTCTAAGTATATATAAAGTTAGTGTTAAGTTAAGGTTATGAGTCTCCTGCGAAAAAAAAAGCTATTTAAATCTAACGAATCATGAATCACTTTTGGCAAACGCAAGGCTAAAAATATCAAAATCTTTTTGATTGTCAGAAAAAGAAAGAAGATGAGGATTGATTATTCGAGGCATATCAAAGTTGATATTGATGTATTTATCTTTCAATAGAAATCAATTTTGTTTATTTCCTGTTTGTATGTCAACTTGCGGTGACGCCCGTTGGCTGAGCGGTAGCGCTTCGCGCTGTCGTGCCACAGGTCCCTGGATCGATCCTCGGGCCGGGAAAGGTTGACTCATCCTTTCATCCCTTCAATGGGTCGATAAATGAGTACCAAGCATGCTTGGGAACTGAACACTGGGGGTTCCGCGTTCGGCTGACCACCTGACCGGAACATCTTCTCCTGCACCCCAGAGCCCAAGGTCAAGAAAACTGAGATGGACACAGTAGGCCTTGGCCCTCTATGGGCTGTCGCGCCGCTGAGTTTAGTTTTTATGTTGACTTGCGTTGTTTATGTATAAACTTTTTTTTAAATTAAATTTTTTTAGAAATTTATGTATTTTTAACGGTAAATAAAAACACTGTTTGAACATATGTTGTAGTATCTCTTCGAATTTAGACTTGAGAAATCCAAAGGATTGCATTAAGAATTTCTTTATTTCGAGTAAACCCCAAATTTAACTTTCATATACACTTAAAAAATAGTAGTTAAATATAAACACCTATAATGGAGAAATCGTAAATCAATTATGTATTCACACCAATTAAGAAGAATTTTCGTGTCTAAAAACGCCAATTTTGGTATAGTTAGGATACCGTTACTAGAATGTTTACAATCGTATATGATATGGCATGAATTATTTTTTTTCATCCCTGATACACATCTATATAAGCAGAAGTTTTCCGTTTAAAATTATTGTTTCAGTTCTGTAATAAGGTTACTTATTTTTTAATTTTAAAATAATACATCTTGTAATAAATCTTTAATACAATTGTAATAAATTTTTTTATAATATTTAATTTCTTTTTGCTTATTTTCTGTTAAGCATAGTTTGAATTAATCTTAGTATTCTCTCTGTGCTGTGTGTATGCTTAATTTTTTGCAAACAACTTTTATTTTTAAAATAAGTGCATATATACATGTTAAATTAATGATTCTTATTTAATATGGTATCGTAAAAATTACTTTACTGACTTTTATATGTACTATATCTCTTTATATTTATAAATTTCAGTATAACCAAATAATAAAATTAGTGGCAACCACTTTTTACAAAATAGTGAGAAAAAAAAATCATTCTTTGTGATTTGCTATACTAAGAATCCTTGGTAATTGGCGCAGGCAGTGAAATATTAAAAACTAAAAAATATTTTTGGAGTTTCATAACTTCACTTTGTAGTAAAGTAGTTGCCATCACTTTCCGTGTGAAAATACACTAAAAATTTTACGGTGTATATAATTAACAAAATAGGAGAATTCCTTTCAATTTTATGTCTTATGCTTTTATTTAATATTATCCAGATTTGTGAACAATTTATAAAGATATTCTTCTTATTTCCAAACTAAGGTCATGGGGTTTGAGTGTTCACATAGCTCTAACTCTATAGATAATTGTCGAATCCGGATATAAATGACGAAGACATAATGGTGCATGAGCACTCTACATAACCACAACTTAGATCAGAGAATTGATGATGGTAATTATCTCTTCACCTTGCTTTCGAACAATCCAAACATTCTAGTTATGGAATCATCAGAGTAGATTCCGAACCATCAAGATTCGTTAAAACTGCTATCCCATCAGACACGTAATTATATATTGAACCCCCGTCCTAGCCTTAGTTGTCTAAGACTTTACCCACAGCAGTGGTTGTTGGACTATTTCATATAAAGAAAACATATTACAGTGATAAGAACAATTTGACAAATTTCACTAAAATTTATTCTTAAATTTTTCTTAATTGATCAAGAACGATACAGTGATCAAGTTAATTTTTATCCCTTAAGTTAGATTACGGATTTTTTTATTAAAAATTTTTATACTCTCATCTGATTGTATGTTTTCAAACAAAAAACCGTGCAATATGTTTAAAAATATTATTTGAACTTAAAGCTAACTGTTTTCTTACGCCCTTATTAGTTTATTTTATTATTGGAATTTAAATTAAATAATCTCAAATGTGCCTTTTTGTTACCAGAGCTTAATTTTTTCCTTTTTAAAAGGCACTTCTGCTGTTGAGTTTTTTTTCAATGAATAGTTAAATGTTTAATTATTAAATAAAAAAAGCGTATTCTAAAAAAAATCGTTTTTCTATTAAGATTCAAAAACATTTTTTTGACATTTTGAATGTTTATTAAGAGTATAATTAGAAACTACTCACACGAATTTCTTACATTTACCAAAAAAAATAAGGAAATTCAGCGGATTTTAAAATAAAACCCTTTATAAACACTTTCGTCAACGTATTAAAGAACCAAAAATAAAAGGTTAAAATTAGACACACAAAACTACGCATCAAGGATAGTTCCAATCCCCTCATTTCAACATAAACGAAATTTAATGGTTTAAAGGTATTCATTTCTAACTCCTAAAGAATCTATTCTTTTGAATCCTGTTTTCTACATAAGGCTTGCAAGCTTAAAATTAATAGTGGACTAAGGAAACGGGATTTTATTTACGGGATTTCAGTGGATTTTTTATTTCGTTAACTGCCTGTGTAATAAAAATATAGTTAACTGAAACTAAGTACTAAGTAGTAGTAACTTGATAAAAAGTACTAGTAATTACTATTAAAGACATTTTAGACAAGCTAGTGGACATTAAATTATAAAAATAGATCTTCCTCCTGAAACTCCAGACACATTGGCATGAAAATTGAAATCCGTTAAAGGTTTGCTATAAATCAGTTACATGCTATAAGTTTTATCTTTGTCGCCAAATTATTTCTAACTAGATATACCTTTTTCATTAGATTAACTTGATAACTTGATTTACGCTTACGCCTGTTCGATAAATTACCAAATAAGGAATCACTCGATTGGCTGCTGTGTTCCGAAAGTTTTTACCAGAACAAATTCGCGGAAGTTCCCGCAGCTAGACGACGTCTTTTCGTTGTTGAGATTTTTTTTTAAATTACACTGGGTAACAACATTTTTGTTGCATTTATACAAATACTTATATTAGAAGCCGTAGTGGCTCACAGGATAAAACTTATGCCTTCCAATGAGGTGAAACAGGTTCGAATCCCAGCAATGGCTAATCGATACGAGTTCAGCACCCGGCATACCCAAATCACAGTGCTTACGCAAAATATCCTCAGTGGTAGTCGGATCATGATTAAGAGTTCTATTGCTGTGAGGCTAACCGTGGAGAGTTTTCGTGGTTTTCCTCTCAATTTAACGCAAAGGCGGGTTAGTTCCATCAAAAAGACTTCCACGAAAATTAGCCGGCTGTTCAATGATGGTTATAAAATACTCAGATTAAATATTAAATATGATAAACTATAACAAGCATTAAATATGACGAAATCTAGCATGAACATGGAATCTTTATTATCATTGAGCTTTGAGGTATCAGCATTTTATATTATACAAGAAAGTGAAAAAAATATGAATCTCAGGCATTTGCATTTTGCTGCCTGAGAAAAAAAATTCTATCTTTCTTTAAACAGTAGATGTTTTTGTCTAGTATTATTCATCATAATCTGCAATGAAATAAATTTCCATCAACAGCCGGAAACGCCTTGATCATGCTCACATTGCTCAATTTTTTTTTTCTACAAAAGAGTGGTTTTCTGAAAAAGTTTGCTACAATATTTTAAAAAACAAAACTAACAATCACTAATTATTGAAAAATAATTCGTTACCACCGAATAAAATATCCTTCTGCTAACTTCAAAGAATATACAAATCGTTTTACTACAAAGAAACGGGAAAAACATATTTTATAACTACTCAACACAAGAGAAAGCTTTTAATTTAATTCTTAAAAAAGTATTACCGGTTAAATGTTTATCTGAAGTTCATATCAAAAATGATTTAATGCTGAGTTTACACTCTTTTTTTTGGACTTCATCTCATTCAATTAAACAATTTTTAAAGTTAAATGATTTTTAATCCTATTAAATTTAGTCAGCAAAAAGAAATATATAAAAACATTAGTTTGAAGCATATTTAAAACACATTCTTCATAGATTTACGCATCTTTAGTAATAAAAACAGAAACTTAACATGAAATTTAAAAAAAAAAAAAAAAAAAAAAAACGAGAAATTTAAGGAATAATAGAAAACACATCACCGTTTGATTCGATTTAAAAATTAAAACTCAAACCAGCTTATATTGATCTTAAAATTCTGGAATGCTCAACGAAAATAATTGAAATTATTCTTCGAAATGGTTCATTGAGCATAAATGAAAATTAAATAGTCTTGAGAGTGCCTTTTCTAAAAAAATATTACAAAAGCTACCATTGCTTGGAAGTTTAATAAGCATTATTTTTTTTTAACTTAATAACATATTTTAAATATTTTTGATTTCTAATGGAAATTGTCAGCGGAAGAATCAAAATTATTTGCTTATCAAATGATAATAATTTACTGTAAATAAAGCTTCTCAATTGAGCAAGAGTATGTCTAAATAACTCCAAAAGAAATAAAAGTTTAATTTGAGAGCCTCATCCGTTATCAAAATTGAAATAGCATATACTCATTTTAGAGAAAAATGCATGTGGAAGGGAAAAGATTCGTTAGCTGCCGCAGGCTTCGAACCAAGGACCTCCCCCGTTCGTAGTAGAATGATCTAACCACCGGAGTTATACATACATCCATGAAGAGTTATGAAGCTTTATATAGTGGCCATCGCACTAACATACAGTTTGTATACGGTAAGAACTCCCCCCGCCCAAAAGTCTGAAGCCGTCTATTACTATGGAAACAAGAATAGCGTACTTCAGGGAGGGTAGCTTCTTTTCACTCTAGAGCTAACACAATAGAGAGGAGAAAAATATTCCATTTCTCTCACCGACCCAAGCCAAAACCTGTTCTAAACAGTGATCCCACACCCCTAGTTGAATTAGTTATACCTCGTTACCATAGTCAACTCCACGAATCAAGACGAATGGCTAGGAGAGTTTTTACTTCAGACAAACTATATTACGGCTTACTTTCTAGTCGATTGAAAATTTTAAGACAGAGCGAATTAAGCAAACAACGAAATTAACTAAGCAATGGGACCATATTTTTCTAGTTGCAACCCTTTGTACTATTGAAATGTACTGAAACTGTAGTAAGTCAAGATGTGTGCATTATACTAAGTTTTCATTTTATCTGATTTCAAAACTGTATGTTATGCTTGATGGGTTGGTACAGGGATTAATGCATAGGTTTTTTTTTTTAAATTAGTAATTTTCGAAACACTAGTTGTGAGGGTGCAGTTCTTCAATTTTAACTATTTTTCTGCTTTAAATATATACTATTATTCTATTTGCAGTAAAAATTATTAATGACCTGAGTGAGAATATTTTAATCGTGCATTTTCAAAAAAAAAGTTTAATACATGAAACAAATTTATTAAAAAAAATTATTCCTTTGAAAGAGCGCTTTCTTTTGAAATTTAACATAAGTTTAAAACTTGCGATTTTTTAAAACTTTTGTTAGCATTTTTAAATGCAATGAGATATTAAACTTTTTTTTAAAAAAATCTTAGCTTAATATTTTTATAATATTTGTACATTTAATCATACATAATCAAAAATTAGTATTTTTCTAAATACTAGTTGTTGAGGGCGCAATTCTTCAATTTTAACTATTTTTCTGCTTTAAATATACACTATTATTCTACTTGCATTAAAATTATTGTTGACCTGAGTGATAATATTTTAATCGTACATTTTCAAAAAAAGCTTAATGCATTAAACAAATGTATTATAATTATTTGGAAGAATTCTTTCTTTTGAAATTTAACATAAATTTAAATTTTGCAGTGGCTTAAAACTTTTGTTTACTTTCTTAAATGCTATATGCTATAAAAAATGTTTTTCAAAAAAATCTTAGATATTTTCATGATATTTAATCTTATTCAGCAAAATAGCATTGAAAAAAATAAAAATTAACGGATCAAAACACAGTTTAAAATTATTATTATTATTTTTATGTAAAATTTAAAATTACCAAAAAATGAATAAAATGCCAATTAGAAAGGATACATAAGAATTGCTATTTAATATAAAATTTTGATTATATATTACTTTTTTCCCAAGTTTAAAATACGAATTTTAAATAAAAATTTGCACAATCTTTCACAAAAATCAACTATTTGCTTGAAGTTAGCGTGCTTTTTCCGCCTAAACGATCTGTTTTACATGCTCCATTTGTTTCATGAATCAAAGGGTAAATCCTTTCACTTTACAAAAGCTTCTTTTGGAACAATTTTCTCAGTCTTTTGATTTTCCTTTTTCTTTCTTTGTGGAAAGACTTCATTTAGAATTCTTTTCGAACGTTACTCCACCTTTCCAATATGCTGACACCTGAGTTTAACGTCCTCCCTGGAGCAATCTCTCCAGAAAACTGTTTTTTTTTCCAACCTCATCTGAAAATAACGGTTTTCAGAAAGTAAAGCATGAAAACTTAAAACTAGAATTTTGTCATTCCTCAAAATCTAACATTTAAAAGCTGAAAAATAACAACAGAATGAAACATTCGATAATGACTTTGGTTCAAAAAATGCAAAGTAATTTTTTTTATATTTGGATATAAAGCATATAAAGTTAAAATTTTGTTGAATAATAAAATGGATTACTTGCCATGCTACAATTAACTTTAAATTCCTTTTTTCTAAATTACCACTCTTATTGTAGATACAATCTGTTTAAATTTTTTTTAAATTTTGGAGTTGAAATTTGCGGATGTGATTTGAAATTTCAAACAATATGTACTGTAAAAAATGTATGACAAAAAACAAAATAATTTTGTAATATTTCTACTGAAAATTTCTGTTCTCTAATGCATCAGAAGCATAGTGTTAAACTACATCGTAATATGCAAAAGACACATATTTTTTATTTTAACAAAAAAAATCTGAAACTATTGATAACAGATTGTATCTCTTGGGTATTCTGTTTTGAATATCAAAGAGTTTGGTTAAAAAGTGGCAACAGATAAGTTTATAGATTAAAAAAGATTTCATTCATTATATATGTCTGAACTCTTTAAGATGAAAAAAAAATAAAACTTCTACAACTATTATTGTATTTGGATTGTTTTTGACACCTTAAAAATCACGCAAAAATGAAATGATTAAAAAAACTTGCAACATGCATACAGCTATGTTTATACCAAATTTCTTTGCTGTTTGTGCAGAAGTGTGGACTGTACTCTGAATATTGAAAATATTAGAACTGTATAGACATTTATTTTTCTTCTTTTTTTTTTTTACAGAAGATTACAAGTAACGTATTTTTTTTCCGTAGCATATGGTTAATCTTTGGCAATTTTGCAGTCAGAAATTTCCGTATTATAAAAGATTTTTTTTTTACAGTGTAACATCCACGACATAAAATTGATACTAAACAATCGATGTATACAGTCCAATTCCTCTAAAATGAACTCTGGATATAGTAAATACCCGATTACAGTGCACGTGTTTAGTGGTCCCATCCAAACTGTTATGTTCCTTCTTCCCCTTATTGCGAACATCGAAAAAAATCGGCAAAAGAATTCGTTTATTCGGCAAGTGAACTCAAATTTCCTTTTTGCATGTATTTAAATAAATGTTACAAAATTCAAAAGTTTATATAATTATGATTCTTAATAACAAATGAAATAATAATAATAATAATAATAATAATAATGATAACAACAACAACAACAACAACAATATATAAGGAACTGTTTAAAATAATTCTTTAAATAAATAGTACGAATTTGCTAAAATAAATAGTACGAGTGTTTCCAAAAAAAATTTCACTAGGAAGAGCGAATCAGTTGTTCTGAAATTTTAATTTCAAAACTAAACTTTCTTCAAAAATGACGGATAAATTAAAAAGATAAACGTCTCAAAATTAAAAAGATAAACGTTTAAAAAAATTCATTATATGGAGACAACCACTTCGTCATTTGGGGAATATTTTGAATGTTATTTAATGTTCAGACTTAATATTTCTTTAAAGGAAGATATTCGCTATAAGGAAGCTATACACCAGTAAGACTTTAAATATTTAGTTTGTAATTAATTTATAAATCAAATAATTTAATATTGTAATCATTATTTTTTTACAATACTATTACAATTTTCTGAAAAAGTACATTTTTTTTTTATAGATTTCGCTTTCATAAACCACCGTTTTAAGTGAAGATATTGCTAGATCTGCAGACAGTTCACTGTATATATATATACATCAATGCATAAAAATATAAAAAATCAATAAACTTACAAATTAAAATCAATAAAAAGTTGAAAATCAATCAAAAATAGATTAAAATAAATGTTGTTGTCTTATGCTACTTGGACTTACTTGTCAATACTAACAATCCTATTTTAAGACAGAAGGGTGTGCTTCTTCTACAGTGTGGCAATCTATGACCAAGAATTCTACTTAAGTCACATAAGTACGTCATAGCCCGTTTTACAGGGAAGACACCTTCACAGACAGATCGTTATTTTGACCTGAATCATATCATGATCAATCTCCGATCCATTACCCACCAGAGGTATTGATTTGTTATGGGAACTTGAGGATTTTGTGATCACGGCAAATTTAGCGTGCACAAGAGATTATTTTGCACAAGAAGAGTTTTTACCTGGCAGGGACCAAATTCAAGACCTTTTGGACATGGTCCCAGCGCCCTACCATCCAAGCTATCCCAGGCGTAGATTAAAATCAATAATTTGTGTAAAAAAAAAAAAAAAAGCATTTAAAAAATTCCTTAAGCAATTTTTACAAGGTCATTAATTATTAACTACACATGCATTTCTTTTATTACTAGTTATATAAGTGTAGTGAGCTGTCTAATTTTTTCCTTCAAAATTGGGGTATATAAGATATTTCTAAGACCAAGCTACGAAATAAGAAAGGAGCTCATACGGTCCTTTACCTTCCAACAATATCTTCACTAAATTGTGGTGAAAAGCGTGGGTCATCAGTAAAGGTAAAGTTAGTCAATTAGTTTTGGAAACTTCCACACAGAGCTTATAATATGGATCTTCAAGCATATTAAAATGGAAATATAAATATATAGATTAGCAGTGAGATGAAATTCCGCTACAGCTTTCATCCTAAACTTGACAGAAACATTCTTTTCAAAGTTTGCTGTAGTTTTGACCTCTTAGTTTGGCACATACCTACGACATACCCTTATAAGTTTCGAAAAGAATTCCTTGGATTCATGTGAAGCTTGGACTGCATACCACATGTTCTAAATCGCATAGCCGCAAAATGTTACCAGGATGCACCACGAGGGGCAAATCTAAGTTACTTCCCAAGATTCGTGAAATCTAGTAGTCATATAAAATTACATTTTGATCGTTTCGGAATTTAAATAAATTATAATACTAAATATATTTTTTAATATCTATTCTTTTTTTTTTAAAATTTGAAGACGCATTGATTCTACGGAATAAGTTTAAATTTTGCATTGAAAAATATTGTGCTTTCAGAAATAATTCAGAATCTTGCAGGAATTTTTATTTTTTGTTAGTAGTTTATAATAATACTGCATATAAAATTAAAAAAAATCTTAACGACCTGCTGAATTTAAATGTAACAATATAAATAAATAATATTTATTATAAAAAAGTATTAATAAATTTATTATTAAATGCAAATAAATTTATATTTTAATGCCAATTTTTTTTTGTAAATTTGAAGACGCATTGATTCTAAGGAATAAGGTTAAATATTTCAAGGAAAAATAAGGTGCAGGTAAAATTTAATGCGGAAAAAAATATCGTAAAGATATTAATTCAGATTCTAGCTTTGGTTTTCATTTCGTAACTGTGGAACGTTTTCCATTTGCATTTTCTTCAAAGTAATATTTTTCCCCAAAATTAGTCTCTACGTGATAATTGTACCAATAAAATCTAGATTAAGGATCGAGAAAAATAAATGTTCCATTTTATCTTACACCTCATTTTATCACGTTATTTGCCTATTTTAATTTATGTAAAACTCTAAAAGTTTCACTAACTGCTTCATTTTAAATCTTCAGCTTTGCACATCACAAAAGGAAGCATTATACAACAAGTTAAAAAAGTTACCCTTTTTTTTCATTTTGAAGTTTTATGAAATATTGTATCAAAATTTATTGGTTTGAATGAATATAGTTTAAAACTTAATAAATAAATAGGATACGCAAGGGAATCCCATTTCCGAAAACCGAATAAAATAGTGAATGATCATCAATCACATGGAGTTTGTCATGAAAGAAGCAATATTCTCTCTTCCTATGTCATAGTAGAAAATCAAATGACGTTCAGCTTACCCGGGCCTTCTCAGATTGGAAATAAAAAAAGATCCTATTTCCATTTTATTTTTAAACAGCTTTCAAAGCACAATAGAAAAAAAAAACAACAGATTTTGCTTCCTTATACATTTTTATTATGAGAAATAAATAAATTATGATTTAAAATCCATATTTATTAATCAATGCTGCAGTTATACGGGGTTAGAACAAAAAGATGACCAGAATTCAAATCTTTACATTTTCTGAAACTGTCTATAAGTTTATATTTATAACCGGCGTTGAGCAGCTGACCTAACTCCGAATTCACGAGTATCAAAATTTGACACTATAGTCTTGTAATTTTGGACCGAGTTCAGAAGACAAGGAAACTCCTGGATCAGGCATTGCGGCAAACTAGCCTTAGCGGAGGACTTTTAGATGGAAATAACCCGCATTCGTGTTGCATGGAGAGGAAAACCATGAAAACCTCCCGACGACAAATGGATTATTATTATATGTGATCTACCTACCACTTGGGATATTTTACATCAGCATAGTGGTCGGTGTGAGCCGGGAGCACAATTCAGAACAACCAGCCACCGTTGGGATTCGAATAGGAATTACCCCATTAAGAAGTGAACACTCTATCTCTTGAGCCACCGCGACTCACTCTCTTTATTCTCAACAGTGTTTCGTGCTTTCAACGACATGGGTCAGTATTTGAAGAGGTTATTTCAATTTCTGTTTAAAGATTCACTTTTATTAATTTTGATTTTTTAACATAATTTTTCGACCTCTTTTTAATATAATTCGTTGTTTTCGATTCTGAAAAGTTTGTTCGCAAGTGGCAATAGTTATTCTGCTTTTGGGTGCACAATGTGTTAAAGCACTAATTTGTTAGAGGTCAGAGAAGGACAACAAGACTTTCTGTAAGTTTTTTTTTATAGGGATTATTGTGTAATTATGATGCAGATGGGGAAAATAGTTCTCTTAAACGGCGATAAAAAAATTCCTCATTTTTTCACCCGTTGGCAGTAAAGAATTAAAATATCAAGTTCATGAGCTGTCGTAAGCATGAAGAGTAAACGTTTTTCTTAACGATTCTTCGAATAAAAATTCTCGCATGGGCACCAAAAAGCTGAAACACACTGAGCTATGGGTTGGCAAAAATTGAAAGGTTAAAAGCGAATTGTTCATATCAACAAACAGTGTGTTCTACATTATTTTTTGATTATATTCATACAGATTCAATACTAATTACTTTATTTATTATTATTTTTATTCATTGAAACATGAGTATTAGTCATGCTGTTACGCTTTTCATTTATAATAAAATAAGCGTGCTCGGCCAGATAAAAATGTTAATGACAGCTATGAAAGACATAACATTGAAAAAATACGTAGGAGACGTGCCATCATTTTTATTGTCTTTTAAAAACACAATTATTTAACTTGAGATAAATGACGTTCAAGTTTCTACTGATATACGTCATTTATTTCAAGTTAAAATTTTTATTTCAATAACTTATTATTGACTATAAATATTAATTTTTTTAAAGAGGAATTAGTTTTAAAAATTTTAATAATTGATTTAAATTCTCAATTTGTTACATTTGGACATGGTTCAAATAGTTTAAATTAACCAGCGAAAAGAGCACACTTTGTAAAGCAAACCGTATAAAATTATATATAATAATATATGAAATATATATATAATAACCGATAAATTTGTTATTTTCTGCATATCAGTGTTACTTAAATTCTTTACAGTGGAATTTAAAGTTAACGATTCACCAAAGAATAAAAATGAAGCAATATTCAAAATTACTTTTTGTTTAAAAAAATAAAAATTGCAGGCACTTAAAGAATAATAAAATAAAAACTGACATCTCAATAAGCTTACGGCCATCAGTTTTCCTAGTCATTGAAAAGCAGTTTCAGAATTCTTCACAGCTCCTGATTCCCTAAAAAATGGCCATCTTTTCCCTTTTATACCTTTATCAGCACATCGTTTGATGTGATGACACTTACTGTGACATCGTTATTTTCCCCAATTTTTGATGCTTGTTTCCTCATTTTGTGAACAGAATTTTTTTTTGAAACTCAACTTCAATTTCCTTTTAACAAAGTGAGAAACTTTTTCTTCTACAAAATACTTTAAAATGATATCACATCTATGACTATAAATTTAATTTGATAATATAAACATATAAACAGAATAATCTTTCTGGAATATTTATTTTGTTTTGTAAGTTAGGTATATATATTATACTTAAAGAAAACTTGTTTAATTTTTTAATTAAAAGAGATGATAATTTTTGATTGTTAAAAATATGTTCCAAGATATAGCTATTCTTAAGACTTTTCTATTTTATTTGAATGGAATGATAATCATTAGAGCTTTAAATTTCATATTCAGAAGTACTGTTGGTAAGGATAATGTTTCAAAATTGACGAAAGTTTAGTTTAAATAATTGTACAATATGGAAAGTGAAAATTGAAGAAATAAAATTTTTTTTCATTATTTTAAAAAAAATATTGAATAGAGATATTTTTATTTTTGGCAAAAATCAAGTATGATAATTTATTTTCAAATTTTTTAATGTTCAATTAATGTAAAACGTAAAAAATTTAAATTTTAAAGATTTCTTTTGCAAATTAAAACATTTAGGCTTTGCATTTTAAGATTAACAAAAAATTAGATTAAATAATTGTAAAACACGGGAAATGGAAATTAAAAAAAATATTAAAAAATATTAAGGAATAGTTCTTTTTTTTAAAAAAATGAATTTAGAATATGCTAATTTTTAGGTTAAAATTAACAAAGATAATTTATTTTTGAATATTTGTAGTGTTCAAATTCATAAAATGCAAAAATAAAACTAAGGTTTAAATTATTTTCACAAATCTAGGAGTTTTATCTTGGATACTTTATTTTGATATTAATAATATAGTGTTGTTCTTCATACGTATGTATGCAAAAATATAACATTTAAAATAAGATATTGTTGATAAAAACAGATTTTAATTGCCTATTTATTACTTATTTTTTTAAAAAAAGAATTGATACTAACGTGTTTTGTTGTAACTAGTAAATTATTAATTATTTAAGAAAAAAATGCGAAAGTACAGTTTGTGTTCTTTTGTGTCTGCTACTTATTTTAATAACTAATAAATCAGCTAAATACTGACTACTTTTTTGTTGTTTAACATTCTTTCCACATGATGATTTAAAATTTAACTGTTTCAAGCATCGAACTTTAAAAATATTATTTTCTTTTGGTTTTAACGTTATTACGATAAACTAAGTAGGAATAAATTAAAACTTTTGTATTAAAATATTAGCACTTCCAGAGAAAATAAGAAATAAATTTAAAATATTGCTTCTTAAGAAATATTACGATTTTCGCCTTAGTTAAGTTAATAAAACACATTTACCTACATTTAAAAAAAAAGTAAGTTTGCGTTTCTATAAATCTTCAGAGTCAGATTCCTCTTATTTCCTGTGAAATATGAAAAAGAAAAGGTTATAAACTTTATATTTCGCAGCAGTTTGAAAGCTCCTTCTCTGTTACGAAGGAATAAAAGTCTTTTCTGCCCTTCTTTTCAATCTAAAAAAGTTTTGAAAAAAAAAACTGACTTTATTTTACTCCCTACTATGTCGCTATGAAAGAATATCTCTGATTCTATGAAAAAGTTTCAGTGATTGATGAGCATTCAGTTTTCCATTTGAAATTTTGAAATAGGAATCCATATATCTATTCTATAACAGCAGTCTTTGGTCATATTATGTAGAAATAAAAGAAAAATCGGTTTAAGCCATACACCTTTTTAGAAGAGGTGTATTGTTGATAGAAATAGCCTCTTGCGAAACTATATTTTTTTTCTATTCAATTTAGTGTCTATTTTAGTGTTTATTTGATTAAATATAGTTATTTTAGTTATATACCGTAAAAAAATAGTGTACATACAAATTTTGGCAACTACTTTTTCTACAAAGTGATGTAATGAAGCACCATGCACTGAAAAATTTGCGGTTTATTACCTATCCGAATTTGGTATTGCAAAACTCTAAAACTTGTGTGAATGATTGCTTTATTTTAAATTAATACCGAATTGAGTGTTATTATACACTTCTAAATGTATAGTAAAATTTTAACACTAAAAATTAATAAATCTTACTTTAATCTCCAGTTCGTTGGTAAAAAAGTTTGTGTTTTTTGGAGTTCCTTAAAATTGTTAGATAATTATTATTTTACATATTTAAACTATATAGTTGAAGTCTTGTCTGAAATGATTGTAGGGTTTGTTTTAAACTTAACACAAATGCTTTTGGACTATTATTTTAATAAGTGTACAGACAGAAAATCGTACAATTTCAAGATATTGATAAAAAAAGGGTTTGTTTACATGAAATGTACTGGTCAATATCTTTTTGGTGGATTAAATTGGCAAACTGGTCATTCAAGCAAGTTTCAATTCTTTTTAATCATTAAGAATATTAATTGTGGTCGATTATTTTCAGAGTAATTTAAATTTTTTTGCCGGAACAAATAAACAGTTATAAAATGCATACATCTTTTTTTGTTGTATAATAAAAATATTTACTTTCTCATAATATTTACATAAATCTGCCAATTCTATAAGAAAATTTCATAATATTTAACTTCGATTCACTTTTGGTTTTGTACGAATTCATACTAATAACCTGTCTGTGCCCTGTACAATTTTGATGAAAAAACTAATTTTATTTTAAAAAATAAAGTATATATGCTTGCTTTATAATGCATTTGTAAAATTAAATTAGCTTAACTGTTCTTTTTAGCATAATATCTTACTGTAAGTGTAAATCTTAGTGTTACTGAATAACATGGCGGTAACTACTTTACACCAAGTAGTGTAAAAGAACATTTTAGGTGTTTCTCTGTACCAGGAATTATCCTCAGTTTTGGTGCAGTGGAACACTCCTTAGTAAAGTAGTTACTACTGTTTTTGGGATTCAGATACACGAAAATTTTTTACTTTGTAGATGTTTCACAACACCATGAATCAGGGCTAATTCCTGGTGCAGAGAAGCACCAAAAATGTTCTTTCACACTACTTGGTGCTAAATAGCCGAGTTCGTTATTCAGTGATATTAAAATTTATATTTACAATGATATGATACGCATGCGCATAAGAGTCAGTAAAGTTATTTTTACGATACAATATAAAGAAGAAAAAAATTAATTTAGAGGAATTTTTAATTTAAAATCATTACTTTTTTTTAAATAAATATATTTCCTAAAATAAAATTAGTTTGGTAATGAAACATTCACACAGCACAGAGAGAATATTAATATGAATTCGAACTAGGCTTAACAAGACTGAGAAAGATTACTGTTATTTCTTTGGAATGTTCAGGATCATTCGAGGCGAAAACAAGCTTTCACCTTTTTGATTATTCACAATTTACCATTGTCGTATGACGGTTTCTAAACGGTATAATAATTTGCAAAAATAATTCACGAATGGAGTGAATGCATTAGAACTTGGTGTTAGATTTTTTTAATTATTGGTATCACGATTTATCTACGCCCTTTAAAGGATGTATTCGGTATAAACTTGAAATAAAGAAATTACTCACAAAATTTTTAAAGATTTGAAATACCTCATTCTGATAACTAACTATTACACCACAGTTTTTTCAGTGTTATTTTGTGCAACATTATTCCACATTCCACATTATGTTCAAAGTAATCCGCAGAGCGTTACCAGAAATGTTAAAAGATAAAACAACAAATATGAAAAGAGATAACAAAGTCATCGGTGAGAGTTGCCCCAGTTTACTTTATGGATGCAAATTTCGATTTCATTCAATTTTTGAAAAACAATTTTATTTCACATTTTTTTTACGTTTTCGTATTTTTTTAATAATAAATACTTTTGAGTAGCTGCTGTTTCGACTTTTTGTTACATTTTGTTTTGCTTCACAAAAACTAAAAACTTCAAACTTGAAAGCAAATAGATGTGTAAAGTAATGTACAGGGAGTACAATGAAATAAAAAAAATTAACATTCAATAATTAGTTGGAGAATTATTAACTATTAAACATGTTCCCTTAAAAATATCACACGGGCCACAGAAACAAAATTACATCAAATTTGACATGCTGAGAAGGCTTTTTCATATATAAACGTAACGAGATTTTTTTTCTTCAAAATTGCAATTTCTTTGAAAATTGTAGTTTTGAAAAAAAAAAAAAAAAAAAATATCGTAAGTGCTTTTTTGTGAACTCTTTTTAACCGTTTCTTTTGTTTTTAACTATTTATCCAATAGTGTCGAAGTATTTCTCTCTCTCTCTCGAGATCCTCTTTTTATAAGCTTGCTATTGATTGAGCCGTGATGGCTCAGGGGATAGAGCGTTCGCCTTTCAATTAGGTGAACCGGGTTCGAATCCCAGTCGATAAGAATTCCGCATCCGGCTTGCACCGACTACAGTGCTGTTGCGAAATATCCTCAGTGGTAGACGGATCAAGGGTTAGAGCCCCCTTGCCGTCAGGCTAACCGTGGGTGGTTCGCATGGTCTTACTCTCCATGTAACGCAAATGCGGGTTAGCTCCATCAAAAAGTCCTCCGTGGTTTTTCCAAAGTAACGCAACTGAAGGTTAGTAATATCAAGAAGTCTTTCACGAAGGTAAATTTCTCCCAATACCCAATCCAGGAGTTCCCTTGTCTTCTGGATTGGGTTCAAAATTACAAAGCGACGGAGTTGAACATTAGTAGTCGTAAGCCCATAAAACTGAGTCGGCTCTTCACCGACGGTTATAAAAAAACAAAAAGTTTGCGATTGATTTGATGTCAAAAATATCAAAAATATTTGAATAAATATAATAAAAACAATAGTGTGATAGATTAGATATTTCTAGAGTTGAAAATTTTTTTCGAAATTTTTAAAAATGCAAAAGTCTTAAGAAATATAAAAAACTGTTTCCAATTAGAGCTGTTCTAAGATACAAGGTTATCCTCGTATATTTGTATATTGTTAACAATTAAAAGTTACTTATTTGTTTCTTCTTATAATGTCGCACAATCTGCAGTAACAATTTTTGTGTCATTTTTTTATTATTTTGAAAGAAGGAGAATGGATTTTACTGATAGGCAGCAAATAGGGGGAAAAAATTCATAGTTTATCTAAAAAAAAGTTTTTTTCCACTAGCAATATTCTAAGCTGACTGCTTAATTTATTTTTAAATTGAACTACAACTTGATATTTATAAAAAAAAAAGACTTTTTAATGACATAAAAAATTGGTCAAAGATATTGATTTAAATTATAATTTATAAGTTGCAATTAGAAAAATTAAATGCAACTACATTAATAGAATAAACCAAAAGTTTTTTATTTTAATATCCATAATTTTTTACGGTTATTATCCGTCAAAATCAAAATGCATGCACACAGAAATAAGACAATATTTTTTTGTCTTGATTTGGCGACAGTTGTCAAGCTAGTCTAGACATAGAAAAAAATATGCCTGAAAAATCCAATTTAATTCATTTCTGCATAATTCGTAGACTGAGTCATTTTGAGATTTTTTTTTTTTTTGCGAATTTCCTTAACCGACTACTTTTTAAACGTAAAAAATGTATTTTAGTGTATGCATATATTTTTCTGAGGAAAAATAATTATTTCTCTATTGAATCTTTAAAATGTACACAGTTGCCACTATAAAGAAAATTTTCTTGAAAATACTTTGTCTTTCGAAAGAAAAATTAAACAGACGCAAAGGAAAAACTCCAAATAAAGTCTTGAAACTTAAAATAGTTTTTAAAAATTTAGTTGCGAAATCTGAACATAATTATTTTTGCCTCCTTGAGAAATTACGTTTCCATGAATGTAATTCAATAAAAATTTCAGTTCAACAATTGTTTTCAAACTATTTAAAGAAATTAAAATCATGATTTCTTATTTCCACAATTTTTCTTAAAGGGAGATTTAAACTTTTATGAAATAAGCGTTTTAAAATTATAAGCATTATCTTGAAATAATTTTAAAAACAATAAACAAGCTGTGTATTTCTATGGCATTAGCAATTCTAAGGATAAAGACGAGTTTGTGATAATACAAAGTTATTTGATTTTAAACTTTTTTTTATATTTCCTATGAGCTGCACAATCAGTCTTCCCGGTGAGCAGACCTAGTGCGTTCTCCAGAAGTGGTATCCACTCTTTCAGGACCACCACAATGGGCGAGATACCGTTGGCCATGCTAATTTGGACGTCTAGTTCCTGCCACACTAGATGGCAGCACCGAGACTCTATTTGATTTTAAACTAGAATAGAATGTTTTAAAATGTATACCATTTCCGTCCGTATACAAATAAAAGACATAAGTTACATGGATCACGGGGTGATGAATCTTGATGTTGACAAAATGCTTAGTAAAACGTTGAAAGCTTATATGTAACTATTAAAATTGACTGAAATTAGTACAAAGAAGCCGTTTTCAACTGTTATTACTTTTGTAAAAATTTTACTAAAAGTTAATGTTTTTAGTTTCAGTTGTTCTAAAAAAGAAAAAAAAAAAAAAAAAAGAATTGAGGAAAGAAAAAGAAAAGGGAAATCTTGATAATTATAAAAACATTAATTTTGAAAATAATTAACAATCTGTGTATTTCTATGGCATAAGCAATTCTGAGGATAAAGACGAGTTTGTTTTAATATAAAGTTATTTGATTTTAAACTAGAATAGAATGTTTTAAAATGCATAACATTTCCGTTAGTGCTGTTCAATACACCAACTTTTTTTCATATATATCCGTCATTGAACAGCCGACCCAATTTGGAGTTTACAACTACTAATGTTCAACTCCTTGACCTTGTAATTTTGAACTAATCCAGAAGACAAGGAAACTCCTGGATCAGTACCTCCAGAGGCATTGATTTGTTATAAGAACACGGAGGACTTTGCGACTCGACAGATTTAACGTGCATCAGTCAATATTTACTACACGGTGAGTCTTCGGCCGTCTGGAACTCTTCGACATGGGCCCAATGCCCTACCAACCAGGCTATTCTGGCCTTACACCAACATTATTATACGTAATGTACCATTTATTTATTTTAAGTATAGCAGCTCTTTTCCTGTATTTCAAATTTTATTATCCACGTATTTTTCAACTGCGATCCAGTAGCGAAATAGGCTAAGAAGGAGTTCACACCGCTTGGTTGAGAGCTGGGGGTTATGAGTTCGATCCTGGTTGTTGGTAAACCAATGAGCTTGCATATGTAAAAAGGTGCGTGTTATATTTTTTGTTTCTGAAATTCTTTTTGTGGGTAGTCGGGTAAAAGGTCGGATAGCAGGGTTCAAGCGCTGCCCTTGTCGTATGTCCGGGCGGAAAATTAAACGGCCTTTAAAAAATAGTGCCCTTTAAAATGGGTTTAAATGTTTGGAACAGTAAGGTTATGTGTATTTTTTCATACTTCATCCAGTAAGTGAAGATAAACGTTACAAACACAACCAGAAATAAAAACTAAGTCTGAAAATTGTCTAAAACAACTTTTTTGGTCTAATGTGTGTTTAATGCTTATTTTTTATTATGATATATCCGTAAAATTTTGAAATAAAATATACTTTTTGTTGGCTTCAGATGCATTTAACTGAGTTTCAATGAATATTGTCGAAAAACATAATCTAATAATGTTTCAGAATTTAAACATATTTCTATCAAATAATATATATACATTTACATATTTTGAATTATATATTTAGAATATCAAATAATATCTATGCATTTTTAAAAAAAACAAAGAGTAAGAAATGACAGAACTCTTCTTATGGTCAAGTATTCCAATTTTTTGAAGCAGTAAAGAGCTATGCAAATGTGACATAGCGAGTGATATTTCAATTTATCTTCAATTCCAAGTTCTCGAACAAAAGCAAAAATGAAACAACACTGAACGGTTGATGGATGTTCTGCAATGTATGCACTATTGTGTTTTTTTTTCATTCCATTTTCCAATATTTTGATGTATGACTGAATTCTTTTTAGAAAAGAAACATTTTAAGAAATGGTACTCTATAAAGGTTTCTAGGGACAATCAGACTTTTACAGCAGGATACCTTAAAAATGAAAATTTATAGGATTTACGGTGTAATTCTCGGGTGGAATATTCTGTTGTTTCCTTTCGTGATTTTCTTTGGAATTTTTTTTTTATTCGATTTTATTTTCTTTCCAAACATCAAACATACTGTGAATTTTCAGTATATTGTAGTACATTTATATCAATTTTGCGCATTCGTCTATAAAGTATAAATTAATTTATTGACATCAAGTGTATTATCATCATTAAATAAATATGATAAAATTATTTGATTAGAAAAAATTTCGAATTGTGACTAACAAGATTTTTTTAAAATTTTATAACCGCCATAATAAATAGCATGATTTGTTTTATTTTATAAGTATTTTATAACCGTCCTTGAACGTCTTGTTTGAGTTTATGATTACCAATGTTCAAATCAGTAACTTTGTAAATTTGAATCTAATCCAGATAACAAGGGAACTTTTAGATAAAGTCTTAGGAGAAATTTGCCTTCGTGAAAGACTTTTTGATATTACTAACCTGCATTTGCGTTACATGAGAAAAACAATGAAACCCTCCTACGGTTTGCATGACCGCAAGTGGACTATAACCCATGATCATGATCATACCAGTGAGGATATTTTACGTCAGCTCTGTGGCTGGTTAGCCAGGTGTGGAATCAACCAGTCATCGCTGGTTTCGAACCAGGGTTACCTTTTCGGTGACCTTACTGGGTGAGTGCTTTATTCTCTGAGCCAGCACAAATTATTAACAAGCATACATTATGAATTACAATAGTATAAAAGTGATAAGTAGAGTAATTATTTGCAATTATTAGATATAAGTAATTATTAGTGCATGCGTGTGTTCGCTGATGCTTTCCAACCTCCAAAGGTTTTCTATGCAATTTTATATAGTTTGATTTGCAAAACCATTCTCATTAGTAAGCTACCATACTCGCTACTACTCCCCCCCTCTACATACTAGAGTATGGTGTTTTAGTGTGAACTTAAATTAATTATTAAAATTCTTAAAACTAAATCCTCTTTGAAACTAATTCATCTTCAAAAAATTTAAATTTCTGATCAATAGCGAGTTATTAAAGAGATTTTTTAAAAATTTCAATTAATTAAAGGTAATCTAAAAACTTGCAGTACCAAAACAATAATTATGCTTTTAAAAATCATGTATGACAGCTCGTTCCCTGCATATTTTTTCAATGTTATGTCATTTATGGCTATCATCAACGCTTCATAAGCATTAGTTCGCAATATGGGAATTATAATATGTTTAACTTATTTTGATTCAAATGAATGCAAAGTAATAAAAGAAGTAAGAAAGAAGGAAAAGTATGTCTAATGAAATTCTGCATCGAATGATTAAAGGGAAAACAAGTAATATTGAAGTGAAGAATGTTTAAAATGTAAATAAAATGTAAAAAAAAAAAAATAATTAATAAATAACGTGTACTAGGGGTTTAAAATTCTCTAAATGTTCTAAAACTCTAAAAGTTTAAGACGGTGGTCTAAAAGTATAAGATCAAAGCGAGGGGATGGAATAGTCAAGAACCCAGTAACAAAAACCTCTGTATTGATCTGCATAACCATGGAAAACTTCCAAAATTAATCTGCGGCTGTATTCAAATTTATCACTTAGTAGTTTTAGTTTGTAGTTAGAAGTTTTTAAATGAAGGTATGTCTAATACTAAAATAATATACATGTATAATATATGTGATAAATTATCAGCAGTACTCAAAGAAAGTACTCAGAATCAATCCATTTAAACTTAATATTAGTGAAGATGAAACCTAAAATTATTAAAAACAATTTGTAAAACAAAGGGGGTGCAAGTTTTTGCTTTATTTAATTTTCTCCGATATTTTTTAATGTTTAAATTATTTTTAACTTCAAGACCAAATCATTACTGTGGTCTAGGACAATTGATCTCAGAGCTACCAGCATTAAAAAAAAATAAACTAATTCATACTGTACACTGTTTGAAAACTCTCCGAAAAAATGATTACATAGCAATTTATTTAATAGTTATTTTACAATATTCAAACAAAACAGTCAAAGAACCATTAAATGGTATTCAAACTGTTAACTGTGTGAAGAATCTTTTATTAACTGTTTTCACCTAATACGGTTAAACAACCAGAATTTTAGGCACCAACTAGGCACCATCTCATAATACCTGTAAAATTTCGCATCTGTACATATTATAGTCGAGAGGGCTAATTTGTCAATCTCATGACAGATAGAACGGAGGTTTGATTCCCAGCCTTGAAGTACTAAAGTTCCTTTTTTCAATTCAACATATGAAGATTATTCAGCGTCCCGCACTCCCCAATTTGTGATGGTGGACTATTAGAATACGATACTCTCATTCGCACATAGATGGCAGCACCATAAAGCTGCAAAAATGTACAGTTAAATTTCTTTTTCACGGTTTTGAAACCATGTTAGTTGTAAAGGATTGAAAAAACAACACAGTTTTGCATTCATGGTTTAACCATACTAGTTGTAAACGGTTTCAAAACCGTAAAGATAAAAAATATTCTTAACCGTAAACTTTAATATCAATTAGATGAACACAGACTGCTGCCGGTTATTTTATCATTTTATCATATTTTTAGAATAAAAATTCTAAAAGTGCATCTCTCGCATACGCCCGGAAATAAAACTAATACAGATTTGTTGAAAGTTTAAGTCATATATTTAGATTCACAAGCCAAAAATAATTAGAAATAACAAGAATTGAAAACTCTAAATGAATTACCAGAAGCAATAAGCTGTTAATTAATGCATAAACTAACTTTTTATAAAAATGTGTTTTTTTATTTTTTATTTTTATTAATAAGAAACTTTAGATTTTCACTCACTTAATCCTTCAGAAAGTCGAAATGTTTTACATTATTTTCCTTTTTTTTAAAAAAAAAAATAAAAAATAAACTGCTTTTCTTTCCTAATTAATAATTTTTTCAATCGCCATCTCAATGCGAAGCATTTTATTTAAAGATTACAACAGCCAATTATTTCTCTTTAATTTGGCATAAAATATCTCTTGTTTGAATTTTTTTTCTCCAAAATGAAAATTTTAGATGCTGTAATAAAGTTTTTAAAAAAATTCTTGGCTTAGAGCCAAACCTGAAGCTTCTGATTACGATTCTAAAAAAGTGTTTTATATTAGTTTTGACAGAGGAAAAAAAAAACTGCTACAATGTTTTAAACGAGATTCACTCTTCATAATGTCAAGCTTTACTTTCATTTATTTAATTAGTATTTATGAAGATAGCTTGTATTTGAACTAAGTTTCAAACATCCTGTTTTTCATACATTAATTATCTTCTCTTACGGGTAGAAATGTTTGTTGAAAGATCTAAAAATGAGTAAAAAGATAGTTTTGAACAATTTTAATTAATATTTGCTTTAAAATTATATTCTCCCTTTTTCATATGAGATTCAGAAATAAGCTAAATACTTTCTGAATGAAATAAATGTGATAAATACTATTTTAATAAAGATTAAACTCTTTTAATAATTATTTAAAAAAATTTCATTACAATTTTTTTAAATTTATGTACAATAAAAGCTTTGGAATATTGATAGATGTGTATATATTAAAAAATATTTGAAATATATGTAATAAGCTATGAAATGCTTTATGATACAATTCTAAAAAAGTGTGGCGATATTGTTTTGGCATCTAAGCCAAGCTTTAGTTTAATATATTAAGCTGGTATTTATAATGAGAACAGGCGTATAGCTGGCGTTATAATGAGAACAGGCGTTATAATGAGAACAGGCGTATTTACGCGTATAGCTCTTTATTTGCTTCTTCATCTTACCTAACAAGCAGAAATTTTGTTTAATATTCTGTAAAAGGGAATTTTTTTAAAATCTGTTTTATGTAGTGTTCGTCCTAAAATTATATCTTTTTATTTCCATACTAGTTTAATATCAATTTACAACTGTTTGTCATCAATTTACAAAAATAAACAAACATGACAAATACTTTTTAAAATTTATTACCAAAGTGAATTTTGCATAATAATAAAATGCATACTAAATGTAAAGATATCTAAAATGTAAATGTATATAAAATGTGCATGTACATAAAATATAAATGCATATAAAATGTATGATCATACATATAAATGTATAAACTGTATGAATATATGTAAAGATAAAATGAGCACGTTCATTCTAACAGATTTCATTTTACAATTTTTTATTCTCATTGTGATTTTGTTTTGATGAGACGGAAAGCCTCCAAATATAATTTTTGCTTTGTGTAATGTTGTTTACCTGTACAGTAAAGGCCAATCTTTTAAGAAAATTAAAAAATTTTTTTAATAATTTTAATGACGCATACTTTATGAGAAAAGAATTTCAGAAGATATGAAATATTTATAAAGAATGTTTATAGTTAGAGAATTATGCTAAATTTATAACCGAATTAGAATGCTCGTACCAAAATTTTACTGCAGAATTACATTTGGTAAGGACGCCGGCCAGGTGGCCGAGTGGTTAGCGCGCCTGATTGCGAAGCCAATGTCTGCGGGTTCGAATCCCGCTCTGGGCATGGATGTTTCTCTCTCTTGTGTTGTGCTCTGTTGTGTGTGATGTGTGAATGTGGCCCACCCTATGAACGGGTTTGCGGCTGTGGGCAATGTTGCTCGCCTCCGTGACTTTGGGTCACAGGTGCCCACTGGGTAACACGAAAAGAGTAACACCTCCGGCATCTTCTAAGGGGAAACGAATGAAGTTCAGTGCCTGCCATTGGGAAAAAACATTTGGTAAGGACAAATCAGTTCTGGAAACTAAATATAAATAATTATTTGCATAAATCTAAAATAAGTACAGTACAAATGAAAATGCACGGAATCAATACAGGGGAGATTCAAAATCTAGACACCAAGGGGTCCAACAAAAACATTCATATAATGGAGAATTATTGGTGTTAAAAAATGGGATGATATTCTAGGATTACTTACATGTTACAAGCAGAAAATTACTCATAATAAAAGAACACGATATGAAGCTAAACATTGTTTAAATGATCATTATAAGCTTTAAGATTGCATGTAGCCTGAAAAAAAATTTTAAATCAAGTATTTTGATAATAATGACAATTTAAAAAAAATAACATTTAGGAAATTCTATTAAAAAATATCATTCCGTCACCTATTTCTCAATTCAAACTAATTATTTAAAAAAAAAGATCTTCTTCAGTAACGGTTTTGAAGATTCGAGATTTTGTTTCTGCAACATTAAGTGTTTTAAATAAAAAATTTATCGTGGTTATATCGCAAGATTTATGACAATATTATTATTAAACTACTTCACAATCGCTAAGTTTTTTTTTGAAGATTATATTAAATCACAAAGATTTAATATGAAAATATTTTTGCATGCAATATTATAATTCTGCATTATTTACTGCTGAACAGCTTTATTTCACAAAATTTGTTCTAGGATTTAAAAAAATTCGAAATTCGTTTTTTTTTTATATTTAAATAAATGCCCATTAAGTTTGCAAAATTACATTTTTATATAAGTAATAATAGAACACGATGTTATTATATTGATTTATAATGGGCTTCAAGAATTCATGCTATCTAAAAAAGTATTTATAAAGCTAACATTTTCACAATAATAGCACTAAAAAAATTCACTATCATAAAATTCTATTAAAAAAACATAATGTCATCGCCTATTTCTCAATTCAAAGATTTTATTTATAAATGAACTTTCTACAGCACAGCTTTTGAAAATTCGAGATCTTTTTTTGTAATATTATTATTTTGTAATATTATTACGCAGCAAGATTTATGACAAAATTATTGTTATTATAATTATATCTATTCACATTTTCAAAAAATTCTTCTAAGTAACTACTTATTAATATATACTAAAATGAATATTTCTAAATAAATACTAAAATTAATATTTCTAAATAAATACTAAAATTAATATTTCTAAATAAATACTAAAATTAATATTTCTAAATAAATACTAAAATTAATATTTCTAAATAAATACTAAAATAAATATTTCTAAATAAATACTAAAATTAATATTTCTAAATAAATACTAAAATTAATATTTCTAAATAAATACTAAAATTAATATTTATAAATAAATACTAAAATTGATATTTATAAATAAATACTAAAATTAATATTTATAAATAAATACTGAAATTAATATTTATAAATAAATACTAAAATTAATATTTCTAAATAAATACTTAACGTAATACTAACGCTCTTTAAGTTAAGTTAAGACAACGTAAAAAAAATAATCTAAACTAAAACTTCACTTATTATTAATTTCTTAACACTTCCTAAACTATTTCTTAAGACAATCTAAGAACCTAGCAAAATGAATAATAACTATATTGTTGCCAATGGATAGATAAATTTTTGAGTTTATGTTGCCACATAAAAGAAACATATATAGAGTTTATTTCTATACAAGATATTGTGGAGCATGATATTATTGCTTACTGATTTATTATGGGCTTTGAGAATTCATGCTAGCCGAAAATATTTTTTCAAACGAGTATTTTGACAATAATGGCATTAAAAAGATTTTGTTCAAAAAATTCTATTAAAGAAAATAACAGTTTGACTTTTATTTCTCAACTCAAATCGTTTATTTAAAGAAGACCTTCTAAAAGAAAATCTAGAGAATTTCTTTCAATAAAAACACCCGTTTTATTGAATTCTATCTGGAGAAAGAAAAGCACTCAGCTTTATTCCCTCAATCCACACGTAATAAAACTATTGAACATGTACTAGGTAATCCCCGTATATGAGTTTCTTCAGATCTTCATAAAAGTAATCGGGTAACTTTGTAAGACGACTATTTTATATATTAGACAGTTGATTTTTTTTCTATCTTGAAATACGAAAACAGAAAGGAAAGTGTCTTTGTATATAATACCCAAAAAACACTAATAGTTTAGGAAAATATGTGTTAGTACGGTGTATTAAAAAGATATTTATTGAGAAACTAATGCTTATTTTTTTTTTCTCATTGAATTTTAAGAAATGTTCTTTGATATATTCTTAACTAAATTTTGCAATTACTATAAGATCGTTACTGCTAGAAGATATTTTAGATAAAATATTTTTCAATAACTATTTTAAATATTACTATTGAAAATAAACAATAAACTAAACGAACCTAATCGTAATTTGAATAAAATTTTGAAAAATGAGGAATGGTATATTATTTAAAAAGATGCATATAAAGTATATGTTTGATAAATCTCTTAGTTTAAAAAGCTTTATAAATTTATATATGACTAATTGATAATTGAAGAAATTACAGTCTTACAAAAAATTTTACAAATAACAATGGTGGACAATTTTTTTGCTGCATTTAAACAAGTACGTAATCTTGTCTAATTCAGAGATTTCAAATCTGAAATTAGTTTTGTTCCTAAAGCTAAATTTTTTAAAATGACATTTTTAGTTTAATTTTGTTAAAAAGTACAAGTTTAAAAATTTTTATGTAACAAGAGGTAGCTTTAAATGTTTTTACACATGGTTAGGATAATTAGGCCCCTCCTCATGATAAAAATTGCATAGGAACTCATACCCGGCAATGTCATTGCAAGCGGCTAGGGGTGCTTTCCTATTTATTATTAGGGGACCTTTTCAGAAGCCCACAAAGAAACAGATCATAATAGGGAAAGCGCCCCTCGCGGACTATGATGACATTTCCGGGCATGGGTTTCTGTACAATTTTAATCCTGATAATTTTCTTTAACTTTCTTATAAGTTGGTCGCAACATTTATGTCACCCATTGTTATTGACCCATTTTGACAAAGACTGAACGAAAAATTTCATAAAAATTTTTTTAAGAGTCTTAAGAGCTTTAGAGTAGCTTTAAAAGTTAGTTTATAATAAGAGTAGTTTATAATATCCGTTAAGAGTAGTTTATAATATCCGTTAAGAGTAGTTTATAATATCCGTTAAAAGTAGTTTATAATATCCGTTAAAAGTAGTTTATAATATCCGTTAAGAGTAGTTCATAATATCCGTTAAGAGTAGTTTATAATATCCGTTAAGAGTAGTTTATAATATCCGTTAAGAGTAGTTTATAATATCCGTTAAGAGTAGTTTATAATATCCGTTAAGAGTAGTTTATAATATCCGTTAAGAGTAGTTTATAATATCCGTTAAGAGTAGTTTATAATATCCGTTAAGAGTAGTTTATAATATCCGTTAAGAAAATCTCAAGCAACAGAAAACATAGATGAATAAATAAAAAATGTTAACCACCATAATTTTTTCAATAAAATATTTGATTTTAATAACTGCAATATTTCGCTGAAATTTATTTATCTATTTATTAACACCTATATAATTAAACTAAGAGTGCTTTAACTACTTATTAAGCTTTAGCTATCTGGTAGCAATTTTTTTTTGTATCCAAAAGGATAAGTAATTTCTGGCGATGAAGTGACACAATTTTTTTCACTCTCGCATTCTATCAGGCGAGCAAATATTTAAGTAATGTGAATAAAAAAAATTAAGAGATGAATTAAAAGTTCTGGTAAAGTGTAAAGAGTTGACGTTGATTGATAAATTTCCCTTTTATGCGTTTGCAATAAGTTACGCTGGATAATATTTTTAAAAAAATTCGAGCCTTTAATTAATAACTTTCAGAGACATTAGGGTGTTTTAACGATTGAGCCGAAACCATGAACAAACAATGCTTCAAAAAACTTTACTGTGACGTAAAAGCAGCGCATTTTTATAAGTTTCTTATCCCCGTAGTGCCTCTGCTAACACTGTAAAGAAATGTTTAGTTGATGCTGTTAATTTGAAGAGTAAATAAATTTACAAATTTTTGTCTCTTTGTATTTTTATTTACTGCTGTTAATTTTCTTTTTATTATCCTTTAATTTTAATCATAGAAGGTTCTATTATAAACAGAGAAAAGAAAAATGCACATTGAAAAATTATCCGAAAACATTTATGCAATTTATGCTTCTATTAGTTTAGCATTATTAATGGTGCATTTCTTACGTATGAACGCGTATTAGATTCAATATAGAAATGAATTTAAGAAAAAAACAACTAGGTAAAAATATTTAAATTCATTCACAATTTACTTTAGGTGCAAAATTGTTCATTAATAATCAGCATCCTTTAAAAGAAAAAAACATTTTACGGAATATAAACAAAGCAACTAATCAAACAATTAGAAGTTTATTATAAAAAGAAAAATATAAACTAGTTGTAAACAAAAAGAATTGCTAAACTGAGGGTAGAATGATAAACCAAGTCAAGTTTATACGAGATTCCGTATGTTCTTTATACAGAAACGGGGAACCATTTTGCCACAGTTTGAAAAAATGCATTTTTTTGCATTCCTTAACGTTAGAGTGGAAACTATAAATAAATCAAAAAAGAAAGAGTGATAACTCATTATGTAGCTTTAGTATAAAAATCATACAAAGTTTAGTTTTCTTCAATCCATGAAGTCATTCAAATATTTTGCTTGATAGTAATGAATATGAATTTAGTGAGAAAGATAATTTAAAATCGAAACCATACTTTTAAGTTGTTCAAGACAGAGGTTTTGGAGAGAACAACATCTATTTACATATAGGGAGATGTTTGCGTTTATTCTATCGTAACTTTCGAAAAGTTGTAAAATATGTATCTGAAAACAATGCTGGAGATTAGTTTGTTGTAAACCTGGAATGCTTTAAAAATGTGATTTATCACCGTATTGCTATTCATATATCTTCTGGTTTGTAATAAACTACAAGCATAAAAAATAATTAAATTAAAATTTTTATTTCATAAGAAAACACGAACAATTTTAAAGATTTTTTGTTTTGGTATTTTTTTTAATATACTATACATTCATATTTGATGCATAATAAACTGAATATTTGAAAACTATTAAACTCAAAACATTAATCGTGAGTAAAATTTTAAACTAGGGCACAGTTACTTTTTCTAATTAAAATTCATTAAGAAACTTTTTTATTAATTTAATATGTGCAATTAAATCGTCCAGATAGACATCTTTAAATAAAATTTTGCCTCTTTTTCACAAATAATGAATCTAAAGTTCCGTGCTTCTATTATCGCTTTCACCAAGTATTTTTATGATAATCATCTAAAATACTACCCGTAAGAAATTTATAGTAATATTTAATTAATCTATTTCACATTGTGCTCGTAATTTTAAAATAATTTAGATATTTTATTCCATCTTATACTTTCCTCAAAAATGTCACAAACAATAATATTGTGCAAAATATACTTTCATATTAATTTCAATTAAAATATTTTCTCTTGGATATAAAGCTCCAGTTAAGTCGGGAGGATAATTTTATTTTTTTAAAATTAAATCTCATTAATTTTAATGATCCTTTAGGTTAGTAATTGTAAAGGATAAAGATCTATTCAAATATTAGAGTTCTTTTTAAAAAAATAAAGATCATGGGAATTTTGCCTAAACCGTATCATTTTAATTTTTAAAACTTACAAATAACTGTCAATTACATTTGAAATATTTTACTAATGAAATGCAATTATTCAACAGCATAAATCATTTTTTGGTAACAATATCTGTGCAGTATGTACCAAAAATTGTTTTCGCAATGTCTATAAGGTGTATGATTTAGGATACCGGCTGCTTAATTCTTACCACTTTCTTCCTAAACCGTTCAAAATATTGAATAATTATTATTAAGTGAAAAACTAAACTATGTGTAACCCAAAACAAGTCTTTAATTACATAATAAGAAACGTGATTAAATTATTGATTACATTACTGATTATTGATATATTACAAGTATAGTAACAGTATCATTTGCCCTGAAATATCAATGGAGCATGATGTTACTTTCTACAAAAAGCTGCTTATTAATATTGCATCTTTTTGCGATCTATAATTAAATTTCTTCTTCTTTAGTTGCAGAAATTGGGAAATGGGATCAATCGAAAACTTCAAAGTAGAAGGTACTGGGATAGATTGGTTCAAAAAATTACATTACTGAGCAACAAATACTGGATCATTACTTGACTAACCAGATGACTCATCACTTTGATGCTTTCCATCACTTTTCCTTTCTGATAATTGGAAAACTAAGTCTCACAAAATAGATACTAAATTTTGTTGAATTTACTGAAATACTTTATATGAAGGGAGCGATTTGTATAGTGGTGGTAGCATCACTGTAGTATTAAGCGTATTTTTGGCCATATCAGACACATTTTCGTTGGCTATGCAGGAGGAATATTTATCCCAAAAAAATAAATAAAATCACTCCCCCAAATATATAGCTTTAAAATGATTGTCAGAAATGGAGTACAAAATTGAACGCATTGGGATCGCAAATTTTTTCGAAGGAGTAAAAAGCGAGCATAATGTCGGAATCTGTCAAACTAATAGTGAGGAAGTCTTTGTGAAAATGATCAAAACCAGTTTAATTACCTGATGGAACTTGCATCTCTATTAATGATCTGATATTTTCCCCCGATATTTATAGTCTCGTATTCATCAGTAGTGATTTGTTAAATTTCGATAGCGCTTTTGTTTTTCTTTGCTTGAAAATTAAATTGCAATTCTTAACGTGCATAAGTTTTTTTTTGTCTCCAGTTTCGGCGAAAATTCTTAGAATTAATGATGATTAATATGAAATATTCATGATACTTTCTGTAACTAAATAAAGAAATATAATTATATTGATAGCATTATGTAACAAACAAAAGCACAACAATAAACACAAGCTATTTAATAGCATAAGTTATTTAACAAAATACAGCACAAGTTGTTTAACTAAAGTACAACAGAATAACTTGTAAGTAAAAAAGATTCTTTTTGTTTGAGTTATTTAAGTTTACGAAAAAAAATTAATAATAATAAAATTGAATATACATGCAACTAAGGAACTTTTAAATTTCAGGAATATCTTTAGATATTTGTTTATAGAGACATATTTAGTATCCTAGGTACTCATTATAGAATTCTATGTATTAATACTGTAGTTTTTACCTTATAAAATATATTTTATAAAGTAAAACTTTATATCCTTAAAATTATTGTTCCTTTTAAGTTTATTTAGTGGCTAGACTACAATTAATCACAATATACTAGCAAAACATACTTTTTTATTGCAGTTCCAATTCCAGACAGAGACAAGAACCATAAAATAAAAAGTATCAAGAATTGAAAAGAGTCATTTTATGTCTTTTTTTTTTCATTTCTGGGATGTTCACGGCCAAAAGAAGTTACAAACTTCTTAGATTTATGTTTCTTGAAACAAAAACAGTTGTTTTTTCTCTTGAAGTGATATTGTTTTGGGTAGAAAAAAAAACTTGAAGATTCCTTTGATGTAAGGAATTTATGGTGAGCAAATAATCTTCAAAAATCTGGAGCATAAAGAAAGAAAAAGAGAAGTAAAAATAAACTTAATTTAAACTATTCTCTTTAAAATATGTTATGGCTCTTTGTCTTAATCATTTAACATTAAAGTTATAACGAAAAAATGCTTAACATTTTAAAACCATATTAAAACGGTTTTCGTTTAAAAATACGAAAATAAGTTAGGTGTAATTTACAGAAATTTTTCCTAAGTTAATAGAGATAGTTTTAATTTTCTAAAATGCCATCTATCCTTTATCTTATGTCATCTACGTCTTCAGATTCTAATAACTAATCATAGCTTGTGTTAGATTCCAAGTTGTGATAGAGAATGCCGTTGTTTAATAACTTAAAATTGCCACCTTGCATAATATTTGTTTGTACTTACAAACAAATATCATACAAGCTCTTAACATACATGTTATGTAAAAAAATAAAATCATTTGTAAATTTTACCATGCTTATGAAATATTGTCTTCTTCTAAACACTTTTAAATATGAGATTTGCGGATTCGATTTCAACAGTTAGCCTCGATATATCTTAGATTTATAATCTGTATCTTTCAGCATTTTAAAATATTTTACTTTCGAATTGTCGAATGCAAATAACGTATTTTTTAAATTAACCATATAATCTTGTGGATTTATGTATAGCTCTTCAGATATGCTATATTTTGTATTCATTATTTAAAATACGCATTCATTACATCAAACAGCCAAACTAAAGCATTTAGCTTATTTTTACGTGGCCTTGTCTTTTAACAGCTTAGGCTACCCTGGTTACGCAATCTCATCATTCCATCAAACGATGTGTAGTGTATTGGTAACGGGCTCGAATCCTATTGTAATTCGAATATATGTTTGAGATGTACTTTTCTAACTTGTAAATAACTGTTCTTGAACTAATGCTTATAAGACATACTTAATAATGTGTACACATATCTGCATATTCAAATGTAACAATAAATAACTTAGTTTAACTGCTTTTGTTGGAATGAAACGTAATTTTAGACCAAGTCTGACGACGTGAACAGAGATTGAGTTGGTGCTTTTCTCTCTAGACTATCACATATCTACGAGAAGACATTCATTAGCGATGGTTTTTACCAACACCTTGTTGTGTGAATGCGGTGACGTCACTTTGACGCTAAGATGGAGTTCACGACCCTGGCTTTTCTCCCAGCAATGTCTTTACAAAATACGTCACTGGAGTACTTACATATATCTGTACTCAAAAGTTAATCTTGGTCAAATTTCAAGAACAGATTATACAACCTACGGAACTTGATTGGAAGAATATAAGAGATCTAGAGATATGTCCCTAAATCAAATACAATCTTAAAAACCTTCAGTGATCATTGGAAAATGAACAAGAGAAAATTTTTTTTGCATTTTAAGTTTCATTAACCCCGGTTCCATATGCTTGTTATTGGATTGAAAAAGTTACGATTTTTCAATGACATTGGGGCAAAATTTAAGGACCGAAATCGTAGATTCCATTCTATTGCCACTCAGTCAGTAAATTAATGTTGAATATTCTAAGTTGATACGACATCGGAAAATCTTTAACTAGAATACACTTAAAGCTCAATGTTTTACCTTCCTAGAGCAGAATACTTTATGATTGAATTAAAACTATATATCAAAGTTGGGCTGTTTTTTTTTTAAATTTTAGAATAATTAGAATGCTCCATAGGGTGGAGATAGCAAGTTCGAATCTCACAGAAAATATGGATGCATTTTTAAGATGCTCTCTAATTAGTGCTTCAACTTGACAAGATTATATAAGCCGTTTTCTATATAGAAAACACAATTCTCCAATGGATTTACTTTCGAAATGCCAAAAGCTTATAACCTATTTTTTAAATAAACCTTATAAATATGTAGGTTTATGGTTTGCGAATAGTTAATTCTTCTTTATTTATGCTTTTTTCTGTAATCTTTCATTTAAATATTTACTTATCAAACGTAACAGAACAAAACAAATAAAACGTAACGAAACGCAATCCAAAAAAAGTTATGTATATATACTATATGTTACGTACTCACTTTATTTTACTTGAATGTGTAACAATAAATAAATAAAATTAATTCATTATTTAGGCACTTGAATATTTATGTGGTCTGACATTTGTAATTTTTGTTAGCAAAATAAAACGAAATGTTCTTTTAAAAAAATGATCGTAATTTAACAAATGAGAGCTGTTTAGTTATTTTTAACGAAACTCGCAAAACATTTGTTATTATCAAAACTTCTGCTGCAGAACAATAAATGTAACAATGCCCCTTGCTGTAATTTTGGGACACTAACCTTCTAGAACTAAATCATTACGGTGTTCCAATTTATTTTATTGTTTCATTAAATTTTGTACTTTGTACTTGCATTTACGTCGCACTGGAGCAGTACAATGGGCTATTAGTGATGGTCTGGGAAACATCCCTGAGTATGATCAGGAGACAACATGCATACGTCACATTACAGGGAAGACAGATACACATACTATCTAAACATCTACAGATCGTGATTTTGATCTGAACCAGAGAACGATCAATCTCCAAGAGGTATAATTTGTTGTGTAGTCTTCGGCCGGCGGGGATCGAGCTCACAACTTTTTGGACATGGGCCCAACGCCCTGCTAACCAGTCTATCCCGGCCCCTGTATTGAAATTGCATACATTTACAGACATGTGATCTCATTTTAGTCTTGTAAATCTTTGTCAAGTAGAAGGACAGATAGACAGATAGTTTAAAGAAGGGCATCACGGAGAATACATACAAGATCAAGGTAGGATTCGAACCTACTTCCTCCACGATTTGCCCGAAAATGGTATGCCGCCGGATAACGCTTGGCCAGGGAGGTCCCTGTTCCAATTAATTTTAATTTTTGTCACAAAATGCATTTGCAGGCTTGTATGCTCAATTAAAGCTTATAAACATTTGTCAAATAGGTACAATACAGAGAAGGACAGTATAAAGATACATCTAGGGTAACATCGGGATTCGAACTCGCTTCCTCCACACTTTGCATAGCGTGTGGCGGACGATACCGCTCGACCAGAGCAGCCTGTTCCAATTTGTTTATTGTTTATTGAAATTACATACATTTGCTGACTTGTGTGCTCAATATAGGCTTATAAGTCATTGTCAAGTAGAAAATACAGATAGAACAATTCAGAGAAAGACATCACAAAGAATACATCCAGGGTTACGGCGGGATTCGAACCCGCTACCTCCACGCTTAACAGAGCGTTTTGACCGGCGATACCACTCGGCCAGGGAGGCCCCCTGTTCCAATTTAAAGTTATATGTTGTATTATAAAATAATCGTAATCGGAAATTTTATGCCTGAAGTCGGAAGTTTGTTTCTCTACCTAAGATTTTGTGACCAGGTATTGCGTCTAGAGTATTTCCGTTAGAATCTTTAATAAATGTATGTTGCTATATGATTATTTCGAAAAAGTTTTTATAATAAACATATATATTATTTCGTCCAACAGTATTTTCAAAAATGGATAAATTGTTCCACTTATCCTAAATATGAAGAGGATCGAATGCAACTACATTTTTTCAGTGGAAGTGATAACTTCGCCAGAGCGAATATGTTTTTCAAAAACATCCTTTTAAGGTAAGTAAAATATTAAATTCTTATTTTAAAAAAAAACTTTTTGAGCTTGTATTAAATTGATAGTTTTATATAATTTACTGTAATTTTCGTTTTTTTTAATTTATTTTTATCTAGCCTGTTTTACTAACAGGCAACTTTAAAATAGTTGAAGACAAAACCTTGATGATAAAGCTCTGTACGTTGATTTTTTTGGACAGAATTCTAGAATTTTTCTGCCTAAATTATATAAAGTAGACGAAAATGGAAACAGTCTCAATTCACTGAAATTTAGTGTGTTTAATATTTCAAGGAATATACCACTTAATTTAATCTTTTTTGTTAGAATAAGTATTTCAGAGTTACATGTTGAATCGTTGGAACATTAAAAATATATATTTTTTCCCTACCTTTAACAAAACATGCTACTTTATTTATGCTTAAAACTACAATGTTTTGTAAACTTCATACAGGTGCTGTAAGAGATCATAAATATATTTTTGAGTTTAACTTAAATTGTTTTACTTTGTTAACTGTTTTACTGTTAAATTGTTTAACTTAAATTAACATGGCTAGCCTTCGACTTTTTTAAACAATGTTTTTTCTTGAGTACAGCACTGGTTTTTTTTTTTCTCGCGTTTTTTGCAATGTTAAACGGACTGGTTTCTTTTGCAATGAGGCTTTCACTAGAAAAAATGAAATTTAAAGCAAACTAGTAAAAATTAAAAATAAGTCTCTTAACTGTTTCAATTAAAACTATGTTCTTATTAAATTATAATTTGCTTATAATTGCGCGTATGCTTATTGTGCATTGTACAGATATCTTAAGGGTCAATTATGAATAGGATAATTAAGCAATTATGTTGCAAAATTAAACCTTAACTTATGCTATTACAATAAATATAAATTTGTAAGGATTTGTATATTTGTAATCAAAATTTGAGTGGCACTCTCAATCAAAAAAATCCTTTCAATGTATTTTTTTCTTTTCGTGTACATTACCGTAGATAAAGTAAATTGAGAACTTTTTGTACCCAATTGAAACTAGTTCATCAAAAGATTATCTTGCACAACGAATAGCTTTGAATTTATTTTATTTGCAGTTGAAAAGTTTAGTAAAGACTACTTTTTATTTTAAACTCCGCAACTTTAAAATACAAATTTTAAACTGAGTCTGTGAAAGAGTTTTTAAGAAAGGAAATTTTTAAAACAAAGGCTTAAATCTGAAAAAACATAAATCTAAAAAAACATTAATCTAAAAAAACATTAATCTAAAAAAACATTAATCTAAAAAAACATTAATCTAAAAAAACATATATCTAAAAAAACATAAATCTAAAAAACATAAATCTAAAAAAAACATCAATCTAAAAAAATACATAAATCTAAAAAAATAAATAAATCTAAAAAAAAAATAAATCTAAAAATAAATAAATCTAAAAAAATAAATAAATCTAAAAAAAAAATAAATCTAAAAATACATAAATCTAAAAAAATAAATAAATCTAAAAAAATACATAAATCTAAAAAAATACATAAATCTAAAAAAATGCGTAAATCTAAAAAAAATTTTGTTTGAATTTTTTTGAAAAATTTACTTATGAATGTCCTTTTTTTTGCATTGGAAGCTTCATTACTACTTTGACTCAGAGAGCAGTCTATAACAACTCTTCTACAATCAGAAGTCTGAATGAACTTCCTCAAAATTCCCGTCAATGGACAGAGCAACGGATAGTTTAAGGCAGTCTACCTGCAATCAAGTTTTGTTACACTCAGCAATAAGTTAGTCCATATTTTTCTTAGCTCTTAAGAATTATTTCACAGCCGTTTCAATAAAATTTTTACAAATTTTTCTTCATTTTAGAGAATTGACAATAATTTCGAAATTCCAGTCGTTTATTGTACATTTTAAAGTTTGGTACAAAGTACGGTGGCAAATATATTACTCAATCTAATTGTTTCCTGTTTTGATCCACATATATAAAACTAGTATGATTTTTCTGCTTTTATCAGTGCAAAACTAGTTTAGAGATAACAACGAAGTCAAATAACTGACATTTAACGAATTGGTTAACCTATGCATTCTTAATCCCGTAATTTAAGCTGTATCTATTCTGATGCTAAAATTTGTGAAAACTGTAACATTTTTAAAACTAGACCTTAAATTTATGCCTTTTAAAAAAAATTAAATGCTTTAGCAATCAAATATTCAATTTCCAAATACTTCGACTGAAAATCTTAAGGTGGACTTCTATTTGTTTCTTTGATTAATGGTTTAAGTCTTTATTTTTAGTTAATCGAAGTTCGAAGGAATAGTAATATGAATTGGAGCATTTAAATTTTAATCTATGCTAATTTAAACGTTAAAGCCATTCAGTTTGGATCAATAGTTAGATTAGCAAAGTGATTTATAAGTTTAATTAAAAATTAAAAACAATCTAAATCTTCAACTTTAATTTCTTTAAAAATATAACAAATCTAAACTTTTTCAAAGCATAAAACAGGGATATATAAAAATCTAACATGTTTTTTCATTTAGATGCAAGTTGGGTAAAAGTATTTCCAAAAATTAAATTTTCATCCAAAGTGAAATTTGATTTACTGGTTCTCAAACTTCAATATAAAATTCTATCTCAATTTGGCATTGTTACTTTTATTTTAAATGTAGATACAGATTAATAAATTTCTATATTAAACTGGGGTTTACCTTATTGGAGTAGTAAGTGTAAAAATGGTGATTCAATAATAAAATAAAATGGTTATAAGTAATGGAAAAAAAGCTAAAAAGGTAAAACTTAAATTGTAAAAATAGAATATTAAATTGAAAAACTGGATAAATTTACAATTAAACTGTAAAATGATAAAAATAAATATAAATCCGTTCACCGTAAAGGCTAACTGAATTCAAATTTTCCAAGGGCTAGAAACCAATTTTTGTATTAGATATATTGAGTAATCGGCAATAGAATAACATTATAAAATTAATATTTATAAAATTAATATTTATAAAATTAATATTTATAAAATTAATATTTATAAAATTAATATTTATAAAATTAATATTTATAAAATTAATATTTATAAATTAATATTTATAAAATTAGATAAAATTACATATTGGCTATTTTAATTTTCAATATTAAAAATTGCCATCAGTCAGACTAAGCTTAACGCTCCAAAATATTTAGATGTTTAAAGTTTAAACAGAGCAGATACATTTTAACTTTAGATTAGAAATCTGCTGAAATCTGGGAATTTCAAACATTATCTTCATTAGTTTTCCTTGTAATTGCGAATACCCAAATAATTGGCAGTAGAAGATTGTATTAGATTCGCAGAAGTAGCTTATAAAAGGACGTAGCTAAAAAAAAGGAAACAGTAGAAAAAAAGGGATTCCTTCGACACATAATTTTCATTAAGCATATTTTCACTTTTCATTTTGTATTTAGGTCAAAATAAGAGACAAACATTATCTTTTGCATTTTTAATGATTTATAGTTATAAAATACAGCATAGGTGACTTTTGCTTTAAGGGGAAAATCGATGAAAATACGGCTAACTTCTAAACAGTACTTTAGTTTATTTAGATTTAAGAAAGTTATTGATCATTATAAGTTCTTTAACAAAATTGATACATTTTTGAGTATGAACTTTTTTGCATTTAGGTATAAATGTAATTCGAATAATTCATTTTTTTAGAAACTATTGGATTTTTTTTATTGTTATTAAGATATAGCAAAATTTTTTGCTTTTAATTAGAGCCTCAAAAAGTAAATGTGGGAAGCACGTGCCCAATCAGCGTCAAGGGATTAAATAAATTTGATAATTAAATATTGGAAAAAACTTTATAAAAACAACGACTTTATGTCAGTTGACCTTCTTCTGTGCAGTGAAGCCAATCTGTCAACACAAATTCTACAAATGAACGCACGGATTTTTAGCAACCACTGTTCTTTAAATAACTAAGAGCTGAAGTAATTTTTTTGACTTTCAATGTACTATTACGTACTGTTATTAGGACGCACTTGCCAATGTTCTGCACAACTAAAAGTTTTAATCTACGCTTCGAAAAAGGGCTAATAAAGTGTTTAAGAACATTCTAGATCATTCATTTTGCATTAAAATTCTGTTTTTTTTTCTGTCGAAAAGTAGAAAGAATTACCATGGTTTACACCTATTTTAAGAACCACAGTGAATTGGAGTTTTTGCTTCTTTCCCCCCACACTAACAGCCTTGCAAGTGGATAGATTGTTTTAAGTTATGAAATAAATTTTTAAATATTTTTTGTTTAACTTTAAATCTTTTGGAGGCGAAAGAAAATATTGGCAAATAAGGAAAAGTTTGAAGTGAAGATTGAAAAAGATGAAATAAAATTGCGTTGTGTTCAAATATCTCAACAAGATCTCTAAAGTTTCGTTGGATTTTCTACTTTTCCAAGCCTATTAAGTTCATCCGCGTTTTGTTTAGTTTTTACGTCCCTTATCATGTTTCAGGTAAAAGTATTTATTAGAGGGATGTGTTTATAAAAACATTTAAAATTCTTGTAAACTAGCTTCAGAATTCCTCGAAAGAGATTCAAATCGTATTTTGCTCTGAGTAAATAACGTGTAACACTATAACGTATCTTAACAGAAACCTAACACTAACTTAATTCTCAAGTAGAATAAGATTTGATTTGCGTGGAATATTAAATATAAGATTGGAACCCGGATATCTTTTTATAAAGACAAAGAATGATAAAAATTGCTAAAATTTGTGAATTCTAAAGATTATGAATAACAAATTATATGTTCCTTACCAAACTACATATATAGTTAATATAATATCTAGTTTAACGTAATTGTTTTTAGAAATAACTCTAATATTGATTAGGGCCTTTTATAAATGGTGCTGGCTAGTTTAATACTATCCATGAGTCTAGAGCATTTGAATAAACTCTGTACTACTAAAATAATAGTCTAAGAATTTCCTACGTAAAACTTGTAAGCACTATCTTTAGCACACAATTTTAACTTTAAACTTATGGGGAAGACTATATAAAAGTAAAAGGTAAATTACCCTATATTTATTCATCCTTCAAATGAACTGAAAGTTACTGCAAGTTATTAAGTCTCTGTAATCTTTCCCCAACTGTACCTATCTGACCGCAAGGTTTGACAACGATTGACAGACCCATTGTCTTACGGTCCCCATCTGTGTAATCTATCATGTGCTTGGTCTTACGCTTTCTAATTGGAAAAGGTGACCTTTTCAACAGGATCATGGTTGTCAAATCTAAAAAAAGATGTCCAAGCCATCCGATACGATCTAATTACACTGACTGGATATATTAGGTTATATTTTTAGACCTCACCATTGAAAGAACTCTATAAATTTTCCCCTACTGGGCCAAATATTTTTCAAAGAATTTTTTCTTTCAAAAGTTAAGTCTAATCTACTTTTAATCTACATTAATTTCCATATACTATGGCGGGACTAAATAGTCTACTTCTGTCTTGAAATTTAGTAGTTTAAAGTTTAATGAATTTATAGCATGGCACCATCATTTCATCCTAAACCTATTTGCAATTTAAAGATTTAATAACTTAGAATAGTGATTCCCTGATTCGTAAGTTGGTTAAAATTTAATTCATTACGTATAATTTAAAATTTTTTCATCACATTTTTCAATATATTTAGCCTTAGATGAGAACTGATTTATTATCTGTACGCAATACGACGACATTGATACGCCAAAGAACAACTTGTATGAACAGAAGTTTCGGTGAACAGAAGTTTCGAATCGATTCGGGCAAGTGTGAAGTTCGATGAGCGGGTGGTAGACGGCCGTTCTGCTGCTTCTTCGGACTTAACACACGTCCAACCGTTTCAAAACTTCTCGCTTCACTCGTGCACGTCACAGCATCTATGTCTTCGCATGGTGTACAAATTGTATAAATCTGGATGGCCGCTACACCACGCCATTATAAGCGGTAGATCGTTGTTTCAGTTTGAAACTCAATCGCACTATTGGGTATTTTATTCACGCTGGAAATTAGGAGTTTTTTTTTAATTTAAGAAAAACTTGTAAGGAATTTAAAATTAGTTTTTACTTGACTTTTATACATCATAATAGTAACTCAAATACGGATTACTTTGTACCCGTGAAAAGTTCGGCAATACTTTACATATTGAATGTGTAACATATTAGAGAATATTAGTAGTGTTTCAACCGATTTTTTTTAAAATACTGTTTTAAAAGAAAAGGCATGAATTTGATCAGGAGGATTCAGCGTAATCGTATTTATCAAAATTTGCTTTATTTTAAACATTCTGTAATTATAAATATTTGTTATTTTCCGCTATAGAACAAAAATGTGGATTGTCAATAGAGATAGGGAATTGTATAATACAAAGTAAATAAGTTTTCAACTCAGATTACTTTTTAGTCAATGTTCAATTTGTATTTTAAAAATTTTGATTGCCAATTTTGTTGTGAATTTATGCTTATTAATGTGTGACCTATAAATGTTGTGCAACCAGCAATTCAGTAGAAGATGTGTAAAGTAAATCACTATCTGGAGGAAGACTTAATTTGTGTAAAAGTTTATTTTATAATTTCATTAAATGTGAGGAAATTGCTTATATTATCAAATACGAAGTGTCTTTTTCTTTCAGGGGAACGAACTTAATTTTGTTTCAATTATCCCTTTCATATTCTAGTTTTTTTTTTTTTTGAAAAATGCTGAATCCTTGCTAAATGATATTAAATTAAAGAACTGAAATTGAAAAGTGATATTTTAAAATTTTTTTCGACCCGATAATCGTTCATAAAATTTAATATTAATTTTTATAAAATTTATTGATATTCCAGAGATTGTCTCTAAAATTGTAAGGTCAATTTTTTTTTCGTTGTTTAACAAGATGTTACAGTAAAAGTTTTTGACACTGTCAATACGAGTATAATTAAGGAGAGTTCAATTTAACTTTTAGTGGAAATAAATAGCCATTTTGTAACTCCTACATTACCATACATTTCAATTTCCCGTCCTGAAAACTGACATGGGATTCTCCATAATTTTTATAAAATACAATATTCTCTGGTTCAAACTATTCCTTTCTTTATGAAATTTGACTAATTTAATCCCTGTTCTATAAGTGAAACTTCCTCCTTAGTTGCATATGTCAATTTTATTTCTATTACAGAAAATCTAATAGCGGCACAACATTTGAATCGGAACAATTTAACACAAAGCTGCTCAGAACGCAATCTGAGAAATATTTTCCGAACTTACCTTTTTAGATTGAACTAACGGGGAAAATTCCCGTAATAGTTGCAAACTAAATTCTACAGATTTTTTAGTGTGCAGCATTTGCATTAGATGGAAAGGAAAATTACGAATAACTCCAATGGTCAGCCAAATGGTTATCAGATCCTAAATTTTTACAGAAGTACTGAAATACTTTAATTTAACTTAATATGTGAAAAAGGAACACTAGCATGCGGCGAACACAACGAGCACTGAAAGTGGATTTTTGAATACCGTAAGCACGTTTATTAGATGTTCTTCTGTTGAAAGAAAGCCTAAAGAATGTAGTGAATTTTTTACCGAAACGAGAATTGCTCATTGAAAGCATGATAGGACAATATAAAGCAGGAACTTGCAAGTGATGACCAGAAGTTTTGAAGTGACAGGAACGCATGAAGTGGAAGTGGTAGACGGCCGTTCTGCCTTCGCTTTGTTGTGTAACATTCTTTCAGCCGTTTCGGAACTTCACGATTCACTTACTCAAATTTCCGTTTTTGCACAATTCGGCTTCGTACTGTGTAAAAATATGAAAACTAATTGTTTGCTGTATCTCTACAACAATTCGCAATTTTCGAGATAAGGTGTTTTATTGAAGGAAAAAAAAATACGTTGTCCGATATTGTCCTGGTTGTTAGACGCTTTTAAGATGTTTGTTCAACAGTTTCTTGTTAAAAAAATTTGACTTTAATCTACGTAAGGCTTTAATTATTATGCTCAATTATTATGCCTATTATGCGTATGCTAAAGGAATAGAGCTCTTGACTCCTAATTACTCGAGTTCGAATCCCAGTGATGGTGATGACTGGTCGAAACTCCAGTTCTGAAGTAATATCCTCAGTGATAAAGGGTATCATGGGCTTGAATCCCCTTATCAGGCTACCTATGGGAGATCTTCGTGGCCTTTTTGACCATTTGAGAATGCGGGTAACTTTAATGTAACGTTAAGACTTAAAGGAAAATTTGGTTAGTTCTTCAAAGTTATCACCAAAGACTTTTTCAGTGCTTGTTAAACGTTTGCCTTTTCGGTATGATTCAAAATTAATAGGCTACGAACTTTAACATTGATAATTAAAACCCCAAAAATTTAAAAAAAAATGATTAGTAACTAAAAATAATAAATTAAACAGTGGTTGCTTATTTTAAATTTTAGTTGGAAAACAATCGAAATCACTTTTCACTGAATCAATAAACTTAGTCACTTAATAAAAATCACCTTGTTATGATGAGCATAGAAAGCTTAAAATTTATATTTACAAAAATGGTTAATTCGAAAAACTATGAAAACAAATTCATTTAAGTAGAATTTTTTTTTCTATTTCCCGAATACTAGTTTTTGAACGAACTTTAAATTTTAGTTCTTGTAAATTAGTGAACCATAATAAAGTTTCTCTTAAATGATCAGTTATATATAGTAATGCTAAATATCATCAAGATTGCATGTATGACTAAATTAGTATTTACAAATGTGAATTGTCGTTTGAACTCTGGTATTAGAAATTTTGAGCATTGGTAGTCTTTCATATTAGAACTTGTACTGTATGTATGCTGGAATTTGTGAGCGGTTTATTTCGATGTTATAATTTGTGAAATTTTTTTTTTATAGTTTTGTTGTACATTTAAAATGAGGAAACAATAAATCAGTCTATATGTATTGATGTGTATTTAATTGTTTTTCTTAAAATATTCAGAAATCTTACTTCCGTGGTATCGTTTCAAATAGTATTTAGTCTTTTTCTTCTAGTCTTTAGATTAAACTTGTTTTATTTTCCTATTTAAAACACTAGTACACCGCTTAAAAATAAAATTTTTAATCTTAATACGAACTGCAGAATTCGTTTAGCTTATTTAAGTAAAGAAATGTGATAAAACATGTTTAGAGTATTAACAACTTTTTAAAAGATCTTTTCAGCCCTTGTTTAGCATAAAAATTTAGGATTGTAAAGGAAATCTGGAAAGTATGGTAGGTCGTAAATTAGTTGATGCTAAATTCCCTTTTGCTCATTTACCCCATATATAACTTTTAAGACAACCAAAAGTTTGCCCAAGAATATAAAATTAGTTAAAGTTAATAACTAGTGTTACATGTAACTTATACTTCATTTAATACAGGTGAATTTTTAATTTATCATTCTCTTAATTGATAAATTTTCAAAAAAGTTGGATGTTGAACCAAAATATGAATACCTTAACCAAAATACTGTATACTAATTTGAACTATCAAAGGATTAAACATGATACCACGTAAGAGTTTGTAAATTTTGAGCGTATTGAACAGTTCATAAAGTGACAAAGCATAAAACATCAAGCAAACAACTTAAAATCACATAGATAATTATTCTCTGCGAATCAAGCATTTGCGGTATTTATTTTGTTGACAGGTTTGAATCTGTTTTTGAGTTGAATTTCTGAAATTGTATATATATACCTTAAAAATATTCAGGATAGCATAAGTTTGAGTTGAAAGTTTAATTCTCAAATTGAAAGATTTTTTTTTTTCAAAATGTATAATACAATAAGTCATTGAACTATTGTTTTGTAATTACTTTTGAAAAAAATTTCTTCGAAATTAAATTCCTGGGATTTTGTGTCCTAGCAAAATTGCAATTCCATTATCAAAATAAAGTCTAATTTTTTAGAGAGTCACATTTCTAATTTACATATAGAAATCTGCGAAATTAGAAGAAATTGGAAAGGTAAAATTTGTGAATCGAAAGTTTCTTATACGTTAATTTTCATGTTTAAAAGTGTTTTTTTTTTTAGCATAATATCGACAAATTTCCCTTTACAAACCAAACATAACTTTTTTATTGAGTTCGAATTCTTTCTTATAGCTATCTACGTGCAGCTTAGTGTACGGCTTTGAATATCTTTAATATGCATAAAATACATGGAAGTAAATGTCAACATTCATTGTAATATGCAAATGTTATTACTCATTATTTTGTCAGATGCAGCTTAAATGGTATAGTTAAAATTTGATAATTTACAGAGAAATAGTAACTAAAATTGTATTTTGAAATTGCTAAATTTGAATCTGAAAAGAATATAAAGAGTTGGAAAATTAAACTAGATTGATCAACACTAGTAGCACAATTAAACTCCTAACGTATTGAACTCCTAAACAAAAAAAGTGAACTATAAATTTAAGTAACATTCAAAACGTTTACGAAAATCTCAATGTTAATTTCTATATCAAGGAATTCTCTTAAAGCAGTTGAAAGTATGTTTTAGGAATACTTGCGGCACTTAGTTCGTAAATATGTTTTGTTACTACCTCATAAAATGAGTTTGAAAGCAGTTTAAACTATGTATTTACTTAATATCAAACATGATCATGGAACTTAAATAAGACAGTTTGTCTTGCTTAGTAGTTGGACCACTTTCTATGTTAATTCTGATCTATATGAATACATAAATTTCATTTTTTTTTGTTAAACAAACATACTACTGGTTTTGAGAACTAATAAAACTGTAAGTGCAACTTTATTCTCTCAAACGATAAAATCTATGCACACTAGTGTTATACTGAATCTGGCAGTAGCAGTTTTTAGTAATTCCAAAAGAATATAATCACATTTGACATTCGTTTTTTTGTTTGGATGAGCAATAAAACAGTAGCCCCAGTCATATATTCTTTGAAGTCATATTTTTAAGAACTTAGATCCCCCATTTCTTGATAAGTGCGTGCGCATGCCATTGTCACAAGTCAAACTACATTAGATAAACTTATACCTGAAATACAGAAACTTATTCATAGATCACATTTCATTTTACTTTTAAATAATGTGTCATAATGTCATAAAGCATAAAAAAAAATTGTACAATTATATTGCTTGAATTGAGATTAATATTTACAAGATAAAGCGCAATTAAATTAAACGAGTAATTAAAATATTAATATAAGAGTAAGGTAGAAATTATGAAATTGGTATTATTTGCTTTAAATCTCATAATAAGCCTGTTTTTTTTCTTCTGAAAAATGTCTTGCAATTTTTACTTCAGTTGTAAAATATTATCATCTTATTTCATTTGTCGTATAAATTTAATTGAAAATGTTGTAATTTATTTACTTAAGATAAAAATTGAAATTGCTAGAAAACATTTACGAATAATCTTCGTATTTCCACGGAGAAGACAGAACAAAATTCCTCGTGAAAATACGGAACAAAATCTTAAGAAAACAGAATTTTTTACTTTAAAAAGATATGAGATAAAAATAAACATTTTGAATTACTAGAATACATTTAAACTGAAATGCGCAATGTGGTATTTGTTACCCCTCCCTCGAAATTAATGAATCTTTATTCTTCTCAAAACGTTGAATATTTGTTGACGGTCTCTTATTAATATAGCTTTTAGTACAACCTTGCATAATTTAAGAAAAGAAACCACACATTATAAGTTATGTCTAAATTTTTTAAGTACTTGTTTTTTTTTTATTGGTAACTAGCATATATATTTGAAAATTTTTTGTATAACTTGTCTAAATCACAAAAATTTAAAATGCAAAATAAGATTTATTGTTGCGTCAATGAGTATTTTTATGAGTTCATTTTTAAAGTGGTAGCTTTGCTAAATAATTAAGTTTACTTTGCTCTTTTTTCAACAAGAGGCTGTTTTTATGGAACTTTATGTATTTCATTAATAATTAATGAAAATAGTTAAATAATAAAAACCCAAAGCAGATATTTTGTTTCTGATGAAACAAAATGGTTGTTTCTGGCTTTTGTAAGTGATTTTTTTTTTCTTAAAAAGGCTCATGAACTGGTCCTATATTCTATGCTATTTTATTATAATTGCTACTATGCTATTTTATTATATTATACTATCTTTAAATAAAGAATCGTTTCTTTTTAGACTCATGCAAATAATTTAAATTTTTTACTCAATATTTTGTAAACTGTTTTTACTGAGATAAATGTGATTCAAAAATAAGTTAGAAACACTTTAAAATATTAAGACCCAAAGACATATTGAACTTTTTTTTGAATTCGTAACTGAAACGAAACAAAATATATGAAATTTATTAATTAAATAATGTTAAATTTTTTACTTCCAAATAAAAGGCATGTACGGAGTACACAAAACAAAGCAGACTAAGTATACGCCTTTATTCAAAAAAAAAAAAAAAAAAAAAAAAAAAAAAAAAAAAAAAACTATTTATAATATAACGAATTTAAATACTGAATTTTGGTGTTATCACCAAATTTTTCATTTTGTTTTATATAAATAAGGGAAATTACCATTCAAAATATATTGTTTACAGTTGCAACAAAATAATATTATGGGGAGAAAGTATAAATTTTGTTTAGTTACCGTAAATAAAACTTAAAGGAACAAAACGAAATAAGCAATCCGGTGAAGATTATTTTTTTTACTAAATCATCATATTTGTAAATGTTATCAGTATAACAAATCAGTTAAGACCGACAATTTTAAACTGATTAAGAGACAAAGCATTTTATTATATTTTTTCATGGTTTTCTTGAATCAGAAGGTGATTAAAGAGTAATTTTTACGAAAAATTTTTTCAATCAAATACATTTCCAGATATCTTAGAAGGTTTTGCATTTTGATTATTAATGAAACTGGCAGATGTGCACTGAAACATGATATCCAATAACCGTTAAAAGCATCTTTTTCCAAAAATTTAACTGCAGGCTTCGATTCCGACGATAATGCCTTCAAAATTTATTTCTTCTTGAGCTGGAGGCTAATTAAGTCACTTCCATGTCGGCTGAAAGGAATAAAAAAGAAAGAAAAAAGAAAATGAATGTCTATCTGATACATGGAAGATACAGGTTAATCCAAATAAAGTGATGTCGTTAGAAGTATGATATAAGTGCGCACATTTTATCGGTAGGCTTAATGATACACGTGAAGAACTAGATGAAGATATTTACGACGTGGTTTTATGTTATTTTCTTCTGTTTGAACCTAATTACCATTTGAGGTAAAAATAACTCATTCACTAAAACTGCTTTTGATTTGCAGGCAAGATACGGTTACTGAAATTTGTTTCTCTGATTTTAAAATTCTAAAATGAAACTTTGTTTAAGTACCAACTAAGAACAATAAATGCAAAAACGAGCTTTATAATTGAATAAAAATTTATGATTTAAATGTCATACAAGATAAATTAAATTCTCTTTTATTAAAAATGGGGATTATGAACGATACATCATTCTGCTAATGATTTTTACTAACAAAGGAATCAAAATAGGAAGGTCTAGCAGTTTGACTGTGTATCTCTGTCTATATTCCTGAAGTGTGCAAGCTCCAGCACAATCAGCGCGAAGATAAGATTTTGCAAAATCTCGATAATTAAAAATGTTAACGTAACCATTGGAAAGAGATCGCCAAATAAATGGTAATTTACTGCGATTTTATACCGTTAGGGATATAATACACTGATTATTTCTAAAGATGATCACTTTTGTAAGAGATTCAGAATAAGATAAAGTTTGTTCAATCACTTGAAGTTATGGTTATGTCCCAATGTTTTTAATATGCTGATTCATAACGACATATCAAAAGAATTGCGGACCATATAAATGTTTTTAGGGCCACCTGGATGTTACACGAACTAAAATGAGACATAAGTTTCTTTAAACATTAGTGATTTAAACAAAAATGATTTAACATGTTATATCTAGCAGCAAATTTGCCCCACATTAAGGTTCAAATTAACATACTATGGTTGAGATAATTTTATTGACTTACATTCATTAAATCTTTTACCTAGGCTGAACTAGATCAGTCATTTCTACAGTTACAATCATTTTTTACCAGTGTATATATAATATTTAATTATATATAATATTTAATTATATATAATATTTAATTATATATAATATTTAATTATATATAATATTTAATTATATATAATATTTAATTATATATAATATATAATCAATAAATAAATTTGCAAAACGAATCTGCTATTACATGCTTATTTTCTTATAAGTGGGGAAAAGACGATATTAAGTAAAAAAAACTTCATGTTCGATACAGTTGTCCTGCCAAATTTTGTTGTTGACTAGTTGGGAAGCAAATTTTTTTCTGAAAAAAGTAATATCTTCTTTGGATGTAAAAATAAATCTGTTTTTTCAAAAAAAATTAAGATTTAAATTTTTTCACTGTCTTGTCATGAAGGCTTTTCATTAGCAGGTGGGCAAATCCTAATGTAATGAAAAGTAACACGTGAATTGTAATATCTAGATTTAGGGAGAACCAAAGTTGATTTGTAAATCAACAACTAAGCATGAAGCTAAAGGAGGAGATGAATATCATTGTTGCGAAACTTCAATACATAATGTTGTACCTTCAAGACAGTGTTTGCTAACTGAGTTGTTTATTTCATAAATTTTAACTTAAAAAATTCTGTCTGACAATTAGTTTTTCGCGAATTATGACGAAATCAAATATTCAGACTGTTTAAAACAAAGACTGTTAAAAAAGACTGTTTAAAATATTCAGACTGTTGAACAAAGACTGTTTAAAAAAGAGTCAACAGTCTATTCCGCTATGGGAATTTCATCTATAATTTACTGCGTGTTTAGGTGAAATATTACATTTCGTGAGATTTCATTTATTTTATAATTAAAAATACCTTTTCTTGCAGCCCATAAATGAAATACTAATTGGCTCGGCATATAGGCAGAATAACTCAAATACAATCAATTTTCTTAATTTATAGGATCCAAACTCACGCTCAAAATTCAATCTGAAAATTTTTTTATGTTATGAACAATTAATAATGAAAGAAATTGTTAACATAATTAAAAGGTTTCAATATTTTTTTATTACAACATAGCATCCAAAAGCTCTCAAAAGGAAATCTGACAAGACCTTTTATTAATTTTAATGAAGAATTGTCAAGCAACATATGAAAACATAAAGATAAAGTTTATATTGATTCATTTATATTAATAATAAACTTTAAAAACATTTTCGTATTTCTTTGTTAAATATGATAAAACCGAGAAACTGTGACAGAAAAAGAAATTTCATTGTTACGTAAAATGTCCTTGTTTGTAAAATCATAATATTTAAATAGTTTTTATACTGTCTAGACACCATATTAATGTTTGTAATTTAAAATTGTAAAGATATATTTATAGTCTTGAACTGTTCTTAAAATAAAGGCCAACTGATAAAATTATATTAAATGTTAAAAGATAACGTTAAAATTATAATTTTGATACTATTGCACATATTTAATTTAATTATAGAATTAATTGAAAATTAATTAGTATTTTATATTTATCATGTTCTAAAATTGAATTTAATTTGTTTGTGTTTGAAATGTTTTTAAAAAACGAAAATAGCTTAACATATTTCACTGGTATTAGTTCAAAGATAGAATGATGAGCACACATTTTATGGATATTTGTTGATGCTCATTTTCATAAATGATTCTGGAATAATTTTAATACAAATTTCGAAATGTTTTAATTTGTTTTGAATCGCTAAAAAAGTTAATTAAAAAACGAATAAAATGAAACAGGATTACTTTTTATTGCATACCTTTCACATAGTATCTCAAACTCTGTACAGAATTGTTTGAAAAAACAAAATATTTAAACTTAGTACATTTTAAATTATTATAAATGATATTTATGATAAATTAAAAAGACATAATATTTTCATGCAACAACTTCTTCTACCACTTCTTGCTGTTTTTTTTTCTTTCGTAGTATGACTGTCTTTTATCCGTTATATCTTGTTTATTGATTTTAAAATTAGCTTTTACTTTTTTTTATTTTCTTAACATTTCCTCTTTTATTAGAGAGAGGAACACATTTTTGTTGCATACAATTACTTGCTCTTCCCTAATTTGAGTGCAGAAATTGCTGATCTGAAATTAGTTTTGATTCTAAAGCTACAATTTCATTCTTAAAATTACACTTTTAGTCTACTTTTGCAAACTTAAAAACTCTATTTATAACAGAGAGTCACGTAATTGTTGAGACAAAATTTTAAGGAAGTTAAGGTCATAATCAGGATAAAAATTGCATTGGAACTCATGCCCAGAAACGTCATCGTACGCAGTTAGGGGCGCTACTCTATTACGACCTATTCAAAAGCACACGAAAAAACATTTCATAATAGGGCAAATCCCTAGGGGTGGATATTGATATTTCCTGGCATGTGTTCTTATGTAGTTTTAATCTTAATGGTATGCTCCAATTCCGCTGGAAGTTTGTCGCAACATTTACGTGACCTCCTGTTATATATAACTTTAATAAACTTCCACATTTCGAAAAAAGAGACTTAAAATGTCATTTAAAATCACTAGCTTACAAAGAAGGGAATGTGTTATTTCTGTATTATCTAGTGATAACACATAACTTTCAAATTATCTGACCCCATGTTGAGAATAGATTCAAGCAGACATAGAACAGTTTCTGTAATTATGACTACTAAGCATTGATAATTGAAACCTTAAATTTTAAAACCGTTTAAAATAAGTGGTAGCACATTATTTAGAATGATTCATATTTAAAGCAATTCAAGCTTACAGCCAAAGATGTAATTTGCTTGACGTATTCTTAATTAAATTTTGTTCATTCCTAACTTCATATTCCTTTGAAATTTGTTTCATAATTTTGCTGACAAAGTTTTAAAATATCCTTTCCTTATTTAATTTAAACACACAGATATAAATGAACGATGTTTAGTAGAACTGAACTTTTACTTTGAAAAAAAAACTAAATTATTAGGTTATGTGCTGTTTTCGAGAAACACAAAATCGATTTTTGAGTTGTCATTTTATATTTGCCCAGTCACTCACGAGCAGACAGTAAAGTTAACAGCGCGTGAAGTAAAATAATGGAGAACTACTGGATGATTAAAGAGGCGAAAAATTGTAAACGTGGTTATTGAGGCGAATTTCTTAGTCACTTTTGTAATTTAGCAAAAGAAACTGGTATATTTTAAAGAATAATTGTTACTACTGCCACATTTTAAGCGACTTGTTTCATAAATTTAGGTATACTCCACCTAAGAAGTCCAAACTAAACAGAAACAGTGTCAAAGATAAGTACATAATTAGCTTAAATGCAAAACTTATTCATGTTAAAAGTTTGTAATTAATTTTTCTCAGAAGAGAAAGTTCTTCGCAAAGTGGGATATAAAAAATCAGTATGTTTAATTTAAATCATATGAAAAATTATTGTTCTTGAAGGTATTATTTCAAATATTTCATGGGAAACTTTATTTGTGCTTCCTAAAAATGTGAAAACACTGCCTATTTGTAATCATCTGCTAAACTCATGTGTTTGAAATAATCCGCTTTCTAATAAACTTGCAATAAGCCTTTATCGATTGCATTGATTATTAATTAAAAACAAACTATTAAACAATAAAGTAAAGATTGTAATTAAATAGTTGCTGCTTTGACCTGATATTGTGGGTTTTACCATCATAGAAATGTTTTTTACTCATCGGTTAACAACTTAAACATCTTTGCAGGGTAAATTTCAGACGTTGACTTTATGAACACTCTTAACTATTATGCTTGTTTTACTGAAGTTTTGGATCTCATATTTTAATGTTCTGAGAGTTATCAATCTTTACTTATATTTCCTGTAATTTCATCATTAATTTATAGGTTCAGTGACGTTTATCACTATACTTTTTTTCTGATTTTAAATTGTTTTTAGAACGGAGCAACAAAATCCATTTAACTTTTTTTACAAAAGAGTGGATGTGAATATTACAGATATTATCGATACTATTACGGAGTGTTACAATCGAAAGTGGATTCTAGGTTTTTTGCATTTGTTCCTTTAATCAAATTAAACATTTTGAACGTTATTAGTTAAAATTAAATACCAAAATTCTATAAGTGTAATTTTTTTTACTCTGTTAATTGAACTAATAAATGCTTAGAGCAGTATCAGAGCATTTTTTACCCCTATCATTTTGAATTTTCTCTGCTTGCTACAATAATCAAATTTTTAGGAGAAATTTAAATCCCCAATATTTAGACATTAACCTTCATGTTTTATAAAACATTTTAGTATTTAAAAATCGAGCGTAACTGCTAGATCTAAGTTCTTCAACAGATTATATGTCTCTAAAATAAAATGTATTGAATTGGCAGGTATGTAAAAATTGCATTTTATCCCAAATCGCAAATTATAGCTCTTTCATTTTGAAAGAAATTAAATTATAAGTACAATAAATTTCAATTTTTGACAGTTTTTTCTTAAAATAAAAAACTAAATAAGGCATTTTACATTTATGTGTATTATTTGCTGAAAAAAATGCTATGTTTCTATTTTCAATTCGTTTTTTTTTCTATTTATAAATGTATTATCTATTAATAGATCATTTCTAAATTATCTTATGCAAAAAAATAAAATAAAATAAAAATAAAAGGCATCATACCATCCACAAACTCATATATTTTTTACATTAAACTAACATTATTGCTGTAAAATAAAAATCTTTCAATTATTTAGAATTAAAAATGACATCTTTCTGAACTAGAAAAACGTTTTAAACGCTGAAGTAAGCAAAGAACATAGTTTCTTTTTGCTTACAGCTCACAGGGAGTTATAATTTTTCGTTCTTTTTGTGACATCTGCATTTCCCTTATTAATCTAAGAAAAGGTGTATAAAAAGAATAATGAAAGGAAAACATAATTGCGTCATGCTTCGTTGGGAGAGTTTTTAGATTCCATAGCGCACGTTTTTCCTTTTTGGACCTCAGAATAAAGGTTATTCAGACAGATAAAAAATTTTCGCGAATTCATTTTGTATAAAACTAGATGTGAAATGAAAAGAGGTAACTTTATTACGATTCGTTGAATCTGAGAATTATTAATCTCTGTAGAAGCGCAATTGTTGGTAAAAAGGAAATCGATTGGTAAAGAAAGCAAAAAAGTAAAATAATATAATTTCTTAGAAGATACAGAATTTTTTCTTATGCATTTTTTAATCTTTTATTATATTTTAGTACAGGAAGATGTTAATAATTGCATTTTTAGAAATATTTTTTATTAATTTTAAACACTTTCCTTCAACTTTTAGAGTCACATTGTTACATATATTTATTATTTGTCTATATTCTTTATATTCTGTTTCATAGTTTATAGCAATTTGATTTGGCAGAGTGAGATTAATAATTATTAAACTGTTATATGAAATACAGTACATTCATATCAGTTTAAAAATAATAAAATGTTTGTAGCTCTTAGCTTAAATATGAGTTAGATTTTCTTTTTGCTTCTCTAAATTCATTCTATTGCTCAATTGTATGACGGTTCTGCACATTCGAGAAAGTATTTATAACTCTCAGATAATTAACGACAGAAAAAATAATGAGCATAAAATAACTAATTAACATGTGTATATGAATTTATAGCACACAGATTACCACGAATTCAAACAAATCGCAACTGCCACCAAATATTTTTAGAACTCAACGTAAGTGCATAACGGTAATACTTTATTCCATAGTATAATAGTTCTTTATAAAAGATAAACCAACTATGTTTTTTTTAATTTTTAGACTCTTGCTAATTAATATTAGTAACTTGCGTTCTGGACCCACGTGCGTGAGAACGGGAGTTTAAATCCAGCCGGCCAAAGGCTTCCAGTGTAGTAAATGGTGACTGGTACATGTTAAATCTGTCGGGTTACAAAGTTCTCCGTGTTTCCATAACAAATTATAGCTCTGGGGTATTAAATTTGAGAGTTATAATTTTCTGGTTCAGGTCAAAATTACGATCTGTGGCTGAATGAATGGATGTATTAATGGGCCCGCCCTATGAATGGGTGTGATGTATGAGTGAGGCAGAAGTCTAATTCTTGGCCATAGATGGCACCATTTGAAAACATGAACAAATGGAGCCCTTGCCTTAATGGCCTACAAAAATAACAAGAACAAGAGTACACGCTGAAAACAGGTTTTAAGCACTGTACAGTTTTATAAGTTTTGGAGAATGTCATAACCATAATGTCACTAAACTTTTTACAAACTTACTATGTTGCTTAAGTTAAACCACATTATACTTATTAAAATTAATTACACGATACTAAGGTTTGACTTTAACAATATGCTATCTGATTCAGGTTGAATAACGTTATGGAAAAGATATCGGTATTATGATTCCATAGTGATTCTATTTTTTTGCATAGTTATAAAATTCCAACCAAAAACTGCTTTAAAACATTGATGCATGGTTATTGACACAAAAATACATTATTTTGTTTTGGAATAGAACATAAATTTAATACTTTTTATCTTAAACTCTCAAAGATATGAAAATAAATATGTTTCTTTTCAAATACCAGCTGACGTGGAAAGGATTTTCTTGTCTCTTGCTTGAAATAAATTTCTATTTTCCTCAAAATTATTCTGCCCGTCTTTCACTTTTTAATCCGCCTTATCCTCCTTTAAAATGTTTACTCTAAGGTAACAAACAAAAAAATACACAACATCCCCTGTACGCGTAAGAACTTCTAGAAACGAATATTTCAGTCTCCGTTTAAGTTTGTCATAGCAAATGGAGTTTAAAGCACTTTATTGAGAGGTTTTCTTAATACTGAGCAAAAAATATTATACATCCCATTTTAGTTTAAAAATTTGAAAACGTATTGAAATTGAAAAAAGGATTTTCCCTGATTTTATTCAAGGGATCGCGGGTGTATCAAATAAAATATGCATATTTTAATTAAAAGGCATTGTAAAATTCATTTTATTGTTTTTGTTGCATTTATAAATATAAAAAAAAGTTTATAGTTTTAGCTATCATTTTAATTAAAAAAAATTAACGCTAAATCAATTACAACTGATTTATTACCCAATAGCTATTCCTTGTATTTTATTCAATAGTTCATGGTTTTGACGGATAAAATATGCACATTTTTTAATTAAAAACGCATAATATTATTTAATTAAAAATGCGTAAAATGCATAATTTTATTAATCTTTTTCTGTTGTATTATTTATAAAAATAAAAAATGAAGTTACTCGTTTTATTTATTATTTTAATAACGAAATTAATACTAAGTTAGTTAAAACTGCTATATTTTCTTTTAATCATTTTTACTTTGTTTAAAAACTAAAAAGGAAATTTCTTTTTGTAATTATTATTTTATCGAAATCATTACAAGATAATTATAACTGATATATTTTTCTATTATTATTTGTGAATTATTTCTTGAGAGAAACTAAGTATTTTACCTTAGTTATTATATTAATTGAAAAAATTCACATCAGGATTATTGTAATTGTAATATTTTTCCAAATGTTATTTTTGTTATTATGCGAATGTTATTATGCGAGTGCCCGAGTGAAATTAAAGACTGATTTGAGGCGTCTTTCTATTTGTTGGCCTCCTGTCTTATCAGAACTGGTCAAAAGTATTGAAAGTCTTGCTGCCTTGCGGAATTTTGTTTTTAATTTAAATTTGTAAATTTTTCTTCTTTTGTTTTCTATTTACAACTGTAAGCCTCATGCTATACTTTGTGGTGCATGAGGAGTTTTAAGTCGTTTAATATAATAAATATAGAAATGTTATTTTTGTATTTTTTGTTAAAAAAAACTAGTATTGAAGTTTCTCTTTTAATTGGATATTTTATCTTAAATATCCACAAAAGAAAAATTATAATTGACTTATTTCACCATGAAGTTATCTTATGGTTTTCTAAATTGTATATTTTTTTGTATTTATTATTCTCTCAGAACTGATTATAAACAAGAAAATCTAACATTTTTTTCAAGAAGCTCTAAAAAACTAAAATGTCTGGCACTTCATTAAAATTCGTTACTAAGCTTATTGAATTGAATATGCAGTTTTGGCACTTTTATTAGAATAAAAGATATTTAGCAGATTGAAACACTTACACCCTATAAACGAGGGGCTGTTCAGTATTAATCACACTAACTGGATATTTGCGTGATTTGTGTGATTTAATGTGCAAATGCATATTCTGCAGATTCAACTGTAGCCACTGGGACATATTATCATTTCGTGATTGCATTTACTTAGATTGAATTATGTTGTGAGCTTAAACTGCGAATAATACTTTGGATGACGCTGCAATGAGATTGCAAATACGCTTGCTTTACAACAGCTGAGATACTTGTAAAGAAGTCATGTATTTTCATTACTCAAAACTTTGTAGAAACGTGTCTTTTATTTCATTGCTTCAATAAATGATTTTATGTGTAACTTTGTTTAAATGCAAGCAAAAATATTCTTAAATAATTTTTTTTTTCTATTTATACTTTACCTTTAAAAAAATTTCCTTAATGTAAACGTGCAAGATTAAAAGAAATCTTTTTTTTAAAAAATAATATTTGTTTCAGTTATGTATAAAATAATTAAACAAAAATTAAACTAAATATTTCCCTTGGATAGTAAACTGTAAAAACGGATTGAAATACCTATCCAAATTTATTGTTGTAAACTCTAAAAATGCGCCGTGTATTTGCTTAATGAATTCTTCATTCTAATGAATGAATATTTTATTTCAATTTAATACTAAATGAAGCGTTCATTACATACTTTAACTGATGTAGTTAAATCTAAACATGAATAATTGAGAAATCTTACACCAAGCTCAGAGGCATTCACTACATTTGTGACTTGTTTTCGTCAGTTATGTTTGGTCAGATATTCGATTGTGTACAATTAAGCACGAGAAGTTGTCTCGCACGCTGGTGAAAATTCATGTCTATTTTTAGTAGTGTAATCAGTATAATTGAGTAATCATTTGAAGATTGAATTAAAAACACGGCGTTTTTGAAGCAAGCTATATTTTTAAAAAACAGTTTGACCAATTTTATTAAAATGTTTACATTTTGTCACTAAAATTGCATATTTTTCAAAAAAGTTGAATTTTGTCTATCCTACATTTTATAAATTTCTTAATCGTTATTTAATTAAATAATAATTTTAAAATTAGACTTTAATACGAAATTTTTTATTGTTGAGAAACATTAAAAATACTATTGTCCTTTTTTTCATAACTATGCTTTTCTGTTCGGTTTAAAAATTTTCAGGCGTAACAATATCAATACAAAAAGTGAAATTAAATAAGTTATCATGAGTTAATAAGCTCTTATAAGTTATAAGAGCTCACACTTTTGATTACTCTTGTGACCAAACTATTAAGACTGGAATTTTTAGATTGCGATTCTCGATAAAATTCGATGAAAAGAAACTAGAATAAATCAAATTAGTTCAGTCGGAATATCGTGATTGTTTTCGAGACTCAAAATATCTTTTTAGCGCATTTAAATTCTACCTATTTAACTATTTAGATTGCATGTCAACGCAAGATATTTTTATTATTCAATCAAAAAATATTCATTTTGCGAAAAGTACTATACTTGTAATTATTTTTAGCAAAACCAAAAAAAAGTTACTAATTTTGGGATCATCTATGTTAATTAATTCTATATAGTGTTATTTTATATTCAACTCAATTCAACTATATTTTAACTGCTCTAAATTTTATCTTGGTTTTAAAATTGGTTTTATTTTTTTAAACTTTATCAGAAGAGGCTAAAATAGGTTTTGAAACCCAATTTAAGAAAATTTTCTTGCATTTTAGTTTAAGATTATATACACTGTAAAAAAAAATTACGATATAAAGTACCGGCATTTTGAGTGCATCATCCATAAAATACATTTTACAGTAAAATATTATACCGCAATTTTTACAGTAATGTTTATTAAACTGGAGTGATGTTTGCAGTAATATTTATTCAGTTGTTTTATGCACTACTTATTGAAACAAAACAAAGTAACTATAAAAAAAAAATATTTTTCGTAATTTTTTTTTTTTTTAAAAAGAAAAAAACTAAAATACGTCTCGAAATTATGAGTAAATTACAGCTCACGTGATTTCTTTTTTTGCCGTAAAACTTCAGAAACAGCCTAAGACATTTTTAGAAAGACTAATAATGAAATATCCTTAAAATAGTGTCAAGTGTTTTTATCATTTTTTTTTTTTTTTGTTGATGGCGTAATGTTTTGTTAACAGACACTTTTTAAATGCCTTCAAACTACTTTTAAACTAACTGTTCAGTAACACAAGAATAAATGGGATAGAAAATATATCTCAATTTTTTGAGGTGACTCTTTTGTTTTTAATTTCTTTAAAAGGTCTCGCCACAAGCTATAAAGTGAAGAAGACAAGTCGTAACAAAACATTTAACTGTTTTAGAGTTTACAAAAAAAGAAAGAAATATTTTTCTTTATTTTTCTGTAGGAGTATTTTTGGAAATACGGCTAATGCCATAAGCAGAAGCGATTTTTTCGAAGCATTTCAAAAAGTTTGATAGTCCTTATTTTAATTTTAGTATGGGTAATATCTTAAAAAAACACTGATCAATGACTTAATGATAAATACGTTACATATATATATTTAATTAAAACTGATTGAAAGTTTTGCATTTAAAAAGCTTTGCATATAAATTATTGATTCCAGATATAGAAACTGATTATATGACTTGTCAAAATTATAACACTTAAAAAGAAGCACATAGGTTCAGTTGGTTAAAAAATATTATTTAGTCAGTTAATAAAGTTAGAAATAGAAACTAAAAAAAGACAATGAAAATTTTTGAACAAATGATGAAATAGTAATAATTTATTCTAGTAATTTTTATTTCTTTTTGTAACATGTATTTTTGTCAGAAGATTCAAAAAATTTTTTTTTTAATATTTAAGTAATGAATATTAGGTCAGTTTCAAATAACCGATAGGTTTGCTTCCCTTTATCATAAGGATTTGAAACTATAAATTCTAGATCTGAGTATAATATATATACATCCTGTTATAAGCATTTTTATATTTTAAAAAGATAGCTAACAAATTATCATAATTATGTAAATAGAATGTTCGTGTTCTATACCACTTTTATCTTTTACTTATAAACTAAATAGTAATGAAACATTTTGATGAAAAGAAAAAAGTATTATAAATTTTAAAGTATTATAATATTTAAGGGATACATTCTTTTGAAGCAAAATATTACATATTTTAGTGGAAATTTTAAAAAAAATGCTAAAATTACCAATTTTTTAGTTTATTTATTAATTAGTCGTTTTCTTTCAATAATCTTAAATCATTATCCAGAATTTCATAAAAAAGTTTAAATCTTTAGCAACCAAATTAAGAAAAGTTTTTTAATAAATTATTCATGCTTACTAATTTATAGGAAAAATTCAATTTATAGACAAAAATAAATTTCTTAAAAAAATAATGAGCTTGTTGAAATAATGAACTTCAATTAAAACTGAAATTATTAATTTTTGGGTTCTATAATTTTATACTAGTTTTTGAGACGTTGGGGGTAGATAATATGCAAAATAAAATGTAATGTGATCATATTGAAATAATAACGGCTTAAAACTCTTCTCTAACTACCAATTTTTAGGTCGCGTAATTCCGTCTCATAATTAGTATCATAAGTTAGTGACTACGTACTTAAATTTCTCAGAATTTCTTCATAAGTTAGTGACGACGTACTTAAATTTCTAAAAAATTTTTCATAAGTTAGTGACGACGTACTGAAATTTCTCAAAATTTCTTCATAAGTTAGTGACGACGTACTTAAATTTCTCAAAATTTCTTCATAAGTTAGTGACGACGTACTTAAATTTCTCAAAATTTCTTCATAAGTTAGTGACGACGTACTTAAATTTCTAAAAATTTCTTCATAAGTTAGTGACGACGTACTTAAATTTCTAAAAATTTCTTCATAAGTTAGTGATGACGTACTTAAATTTCTCAAAATTTCTTCATAAGTTAGTGACGACGTACTTAAATTTCTAAAAATTTCTTCATAAGTTAGTGATGACGAACTTAAATTTCTCAAAATTTCTTCATAAGTTAGTGACGACGTACTTAAATTTCTAAAAAATTTTTCATAAGTTAGTGACGACGTACTGAAATTTCTCAAAATTTCTTCATAAGTTAGTGATGACGTACTTAAATTTCTCAAAATTTCTTCATAAGTTAGTGACGACGTACTTAAATTTCTCAAAATTTCTTCATAAGTTAGTGACGACGTACTTAAATTTCTAAAAATTTCTTCATAAGTTAGTGACGACGTACTTAAATTTCTAAAAATTTCTTCATAAGTTAGTGATGACGTACTTAAATTTCTCAAAATTTCTTCATAAGTTAGTGACGACGTACTTAAATTTCTAAAAATTTCTTCATAAGTTAGTGACGACGTACTTAAATTTTTAAAAATTTCTTCATAAGTTAGTGACGACGTACTTAAATTTCTCAAAATTTCTTCAAAAGTTAGTGACGACGTACTTAAATTTCTAAAAATTTCTTCATAAGTTAGTGACGACGTACTTAAATTTCTTAGAATTTCTTCATAAGTTAGTGACGACGTACTTAAATTTCTAAAAATTTCTTCATAAGTTAGTGATGACGTACTTAAATTTCTCAATTTCTTCATAAGTTAGTGACGACGTACTTAAATTTCTAAAAATTTCTTCATAAGTTAGTGACGACGTACTTAAATTTCTAAAAATTTCTTCATAAGTTAGTGACGACGTACTTAAATTTCTTAGAATTTCTTCATAAGTTAGTGACGACGTACTTAAAATTTCTCAAAATTTCTTCATTTGTTATTTTCGGGTTAAAAAATTCTTTGAAAAAAATTATGCGTTAAAATGATTTCTTGTTAAATTCACGTAAAATTCAGATATTGTGTATCTTCTCTTAAAATTTAAATGCTATGGATATTGGAATATTAAATGACAACAAACAATCAATATTTTGCTATACACTTTTGCGATGAAGAATTTAATTTCGTTTACTTATATTCTAGAATCTACAAAAGATTTTACTAGTTTAACTGAAAACACATTTAGAGTTTTTACTGTTTAACTTTTTTAACGAAACTTAAACGATTAGGAAAAGATTAATGTATTAATAAATAAATTGGTAAATAAAAACTTAAGTATCATTATTTTTACGCTAGCCCTTGAAGGAGTGTTCAAATTATTCCGCCGTTATACTTATTTGCACTTCCTTCTTAAAATCTCAAGAGAGGAACAAAGAAATATAGCGAGCTAAATTTCTATATAGAAAACATTACAATGGAGACAGTGGTAAATTATCGTTCGGTTGATATTTAATGAAGAAAAAATGGCGAACATACGCTTCGTATTTTTTTTAAAATTCACGTGGGGTTTCTGCACTCTTCCTCTGTTACTTAAGAAAAGATCGTTAATTCGAGGTTTTCCGAGATCGTGGGTCTTAGAAGAAAATGGAAAAAAATATTTTACTTAATAAAAAGATAAAAATGAGATAAGACGGCATTAGATTATTCTTGTTCCAAAATTAGAAAGAAATATTTAGAGAAAAAAAAAGAATATATAATCTGCTTATTAAAAAACATTAATGCTGCGAGATAAAGATTCTCGTAATTAAAATAAATAAAAAAATATGTATGAATGGCTTAAGACAATATAGTATTAAGACGCAAATTTTCCAAAATTGAAATTCTTACAACTATTAGTATAGATAGATTAGATGGATATTCAAAAATTTTTTTTATTGATTTGTGTGAAAAATTTTGACAGTGGATAAAAGCACGATACAGTAGAATAACTTTACCAGACATGGAATTCGTATTGTTTTTATTTTTATTAAAAATCTCCCTCGCACAGTTTAAAAATGTGGCTTATCATTACATTACCACAACCCCTTCATTTATTCCTATACTTTTACAGTGGTTTCAGAAAAATTGTTTTGAATTGAATGGGACGAAAAATTCGTTATTATCTTTTTACTCTTTTTATTGAAATAATATATTTATACAGAGATGGCTGATATAGTACATTATCTTTTTTTTATTTGTTTGCTAAATTACTTAGTTTTAATTGATCCTATGATTTCAGTAATAAGATGAATTTAAAAAGGCTTTTAAATAACGAGCGACTAAATTTTAACTGTTTATATTCGAAAAAATATTTTTATTAGGTAAGTTAACTTTTTTCAAGAGAGGTGCATATCTAAATTAGATTAATTCGCAGGGAGATATCTTTCATTAAAAATTCCTCTTCTGTTTGAAGCTAAGCATTAACATTATTCAATTAATTTGAATACCTTGATTATGTACATTTCTACAAATTCTAGTTATTTCTGATAATAATTTTCTGAGAGGCCGAGCACGCCGAAAACTATTTTCTCCAATTACTATTTCAAGGTATAAAATTCCCTGTGGAACTACCTTGTTAATATTAAGCATAAAATTTGATAATATAATAATTTAATTCATATAGATAATTCATATTAATAAGTAATTATAAATTATCTAAATGAATTAGAACCAATTATTGTATTCTGAATCAGGAAAGTAATTACGTAAAATATTTTTGAACTAGAACTAGAACTAATTTAAAAATTGCAGATTTTCATTTCTCGATACTGGTTGTAATGTATTGTCCATAAATCTATCACCATCGATGTGTTTAAGATACATTCGAATCGAAGCTTACGCTATTTTAAAATGTGCAAACAACATTATTAACTTTAATGTGATATAAATTGATTAAACCATTTGAAAAGTAATATAATCAATTAAAAATAGTTAACATAAAATAAATTCGTCTGAATAAAATTTATGAAGAAATTTTTCTCAAAAATTATTGAATTCAAGAAGGAATTAAATTAAAATTACTCAAAAATAATCTAATTTTCCCAAAACATGCGTTACGAAAATTATTGACATGTAAAGGTTTATCAAAATTTATATGATAAACTTCAGGGCACCTTTTTCTGAATTTACTAAAAAATCTAATTATTTTTAAAATTTATTATGTTCATTCAATGAAGACATTATCGATTCAACCTTTTACATTAAGAAATTAAGAATTAAATTTATCACTGTTATTTACAGAACTAAAAATTTATGAACATTAAAAATAGAATAAAATACAATCGCTATTAATAGAAAGTGAGAATTTTTTTTTCTAATCTCAATTTGGATTGAAATATTTCCTGTTTTCAATTAAATTGAAACATTTGCTGTTTTCGATTAAGTAAGAATGGGCTCCATGCGATGTGCCTTTTTTGACGAATGAGTGAGTTACAAATCAATAATACGAAATATCAAATGAGTTCTCCTACAGTTTTAAATTAAATATGTTCAGTTGGATGTAAAATTGAAATGATTAATTATATATTTTACAATTATTTACTGTTTAATTATGAATAAATATATAGTTGATAAATATACTGCACGCGAAACAACAAACACGATGAATAAAAACATCATAATATTTCGCCGAAGCTAATTAATAAGAATTAATTAGAAACTACTAATAAGAATTTCCTGCCATAATTGCTTCATAACCCTTAGGAAAGGGTTAAGATTTGTGTGCATAAAACTTACATAAGTAATAATATTTACATAATAAAAATATATATATATATATAAAAAAAAAAAAAAAAAAAATATATATATATATATATATATATATATATATATATATATATTACTCTATAACAAAAAAATTGACGCACCAAGAAGAAGTTGTCCGATTGAAACGAAAATTGGTGGATATGAAGACAGTGTACAGAATAGTAAATGATTAAAATTTCAGAACAATTGAATAATTTATTGCAGAGTTACAGTAACAAGTTCAATAAGGTGTTGACCCGCCTCTAGCCTGGATACAAGCTGCCACACGGCGTGGCATTGACCGATAAAGTTCCCAGATGGTCTCTTCCTGCCAAATTCAATCCAACTGTCGAACGAGGTCATCAACATTCCGTGCCAGATGCAATCGCCTTCCCATCATATCCCAGACATGCTCGATGGGAGAGAGATCTGGTGATCTGGCAGGTCAAGGAGGAGTTTGACAAGCTTGCAGACAGTTCATAGCAACACGTGCTGTATGTGGTCTGGCATTGTCTTTCTGAAAAACCAGCCCAGGGCACTTCAAATAGGAACGGTAGCAAAACAGGTCTTAGGATGTCGTTGACGTACCGCTGTGCAGTAAGTGTACCTTTAATGACGATCAAAGTGGTTCGACTGTCATAGGAAATGGCACCCCAGACCATAATGCCTTGTTGAGGGCCGGTGTGGCGTGCATTAGTGAAGGCAGGATCCCCCCTCTGCCCTGTGCGTCTCCAAACACGTCTTCGATGATCGTCAGGACACAGTTGAAAGCGGGATTCGTCGCAAAAGACTACGTCTCCAGTCGGCATCATTCCATCCTGATCGAGCCATGCACCACTGTAATCTGGCTAGGCAAAGCAATTGGATGATTGCTTCTTGGTGCGTCGATTTTTTTGTTATAGAGTATATATATATATTAATAATGAGAATACGGTTTGTGTCATAACCATAGAGAAAGCATGAGAGTTTAGTGTAAAAACTTATATTAAGACTCGTTATGTTTTTATTTTACATATATGTCTGCACAAATAAGAATTTAAAATAATAATGCCCTATAAGGGGGACAGACAACACATACCTACTTGAAAAGAAGTACAGAGGGTCACGTAATTGCTACATTCACCAAATCCTCTCTCTTCCACTTGATATATTAAACTTGAAAAATGAATAATTACAAAAAATACACTATTCCATTGCTCCAGGCCTAGAAATATACAAGTTCTAATACACAAGAAATACTCTATAAATAGAAAAAGAATAGTCTTTGCAAAACTATGAAGTCAAACCAAGCAAGCAAATAGTTGAATCGAGAATCTCAAATAGTTCTCAAAATAATATCTTAAGAAATAGTTGAATCAAGAAAATAAAAAAAACGCACATTACTCTTTGCAATATAGTATTTCTACAGAGAAAGATAATTCAAAGTATTTATATAAAAAATTACTCGACAGTATTGATTAAAAATAGAAATTATATATTCACGGAATAATTAACTTCTCCAGAAAAAGAAGATTCTAGTTTTTAAATACATATTAGTTAAAACTACGCAAATATACGGTTGAAATAAATGTTCTTTATTTTATTTTTCTTACTGCAGATACCGCAGAGCTCTTTTAACTCATGGATGTAACTAGATTCTTTCTTCTTTTGATATAAGACTCCAAAGAATTTTCTGGAACTTCATTTTAAATTCAATTATGTACAACGAAATCTTTCGTGCCTTTCAAGATATTTAATACTAGTATCTCAGTGCATTTTTTAAAATTTTCAAAATCCTTTTGTTGGGTTTTAGGTGTTAATAGTTAATATGGCATTACTTGAATTTCCTAGCTTGCAAATTCTTATTGATGTAGAATAAATGAAGAATTTTTCTTTTATAGTTTTTTTATACGTTCTTCTATATTCAGTGATTTGTTTAGCAATAAAAATGGGCCCAGTTATTTGCTACGATCAGTGTAACTCACCTATTGTTTCATTGTTTTGAAAGGTTGACACAAAGATGAACCGAAAAAATTAAAGTACAATTAGATTCAAGCAGTGTGTGTTAAATGGTGAACCCATATGTAAACGAATTCTTAGCAAATAATTAAAAACAGTTAAAAAAAAAAAATGTCTTTTTGAGAAACCTTGTTGTAAATACAACTCAATTTTAATTGATACCTAATGGCTATTGTGATGCCCTTATAAGCATTACTTATTCCCCAGCTCTTAAATTTCCAGTATTTTATGAATTTAATAATTTTTAATCGTTCCTAATCCTTTTTCAAATAAAAAAAATCACAGTTAATTTTGATTCAATTTTATAAAAAGCGAATTTTTCAATTCTTAATAAACGCAACCGCTCAAATTTTTATTTCAATGCAAGTGCATAACTAATTATTATCCAATATCCCTATAACTGAATATCAAAATCTCTTTTTTACCCTTCATTCTTCAACCATATTAAGCATTTAGCATATACGTTAATAGGTTTACTTTAATTTCCAACGAGATTTTTGGTATTAAATCTTCAGCCAAATTAGTAAAGTATTAACATGAGATATCGTGTGGTTGGTAGAATGGGCGTCACTTTTGGCAATGTCCTTCGATAAAGCACCTATAAAATATCTCTCCTGTACCCAAAATGCGTGGAAAAACTACTTTTGATCAGGCAGGTAGTGGTTAGTCTATCTCACATGGCCTGTCCTTACACATATTACGGAAAATTTGTAATTTTACTTGAAATCACACTTAAGATAATCATATTCTTTTTAATTTGCACTTCGAGATCTGGAACAAAATCATTTTTTATTATGTTTATCATTCTGTTTTCATCATCAGCTTCAATCAGACATATTCCAAAAATTTGATTTCTGCCACAATTCCGCTATAATCAGTATGATTTTGATTTCTGCCATGATCAATAAAAAATCTATTTACTTAAATTAGTCAAACTGCACCAATTGCCATAATTTTTCATTCTATTCAAAACACGATATAAAATTTTAAAGTTGCTAACAGATCATTAATCTTTTTGAATTATTTAAATACTTGGGGTCTCGATCCCCTATTTGCTTCGCTAAAACATCCCAAGAATTGCTTCTTAATAATTTTTTTCCTTGACGATAAACAATGTGTATCATCATACTAATTAAATAATAATTAGCTAAATGGTCAAAGGTTTAAAATATTTTTAAGAAATATTTGTTGAATTATGTAATAAACCTAATACATTTTCTCAATTACCATTGCAATTACATACAAAAAATGTTTATTTATTTATTTGTTTATTTATTTATTTTTTAAATTGCATTTAATTTTTGGTTACTTTTAGAACACATTTAATTTTCACTTAAGCGAATATTTAGAAATAGCGTGATATTCGTGTTTTTAAAGTTAACTCTGCATATTTAAATCATTATTCTGTGTTCATCGGTTTATTTGCATCCTTATTTAAATGGTTCAGTTTCATATAATACTTATTATAAAAATATTACTATTTAAACCGTATTTTCTGTATAATATAAGTAGGGAGCCACATATTTAGATTTATGACTTAAATTTTGAATAATAGTTAAAACTAAAACATAAAAATAGCGGATAATAATAAGAAGGGAATGCTATTCAAATCTAACTTGAAAAATTAGATAAGATATAAATAAGTAATTTTACCAGTAAAATACCGTTATAACTTTCATCAATTTTATATTGATGGCAACGCTCTGCATGAATAATCATAAACATGAGATTTTTCTTTCCAATGAAATTGTAACACGACAATGATCTTCTTATGATACATAGAAAAAAAAATCTTTATAAAATTTTGCTATGAAAACATCATTTAATTGTACAACATTTGATTTTAACAATGACTTGTTAGAGTGTAATAGAAGCTTTCCTTTTTTTCTGAAACTTAATAAAATTTAGAAGCATAGTATTTAAATCGATTTCTGAAAATCATCTTCTTATTTATTATATATATATATATATATATATATATATATATATATATATATATATATATATATATATATATATATATATATATATATATATATATATATATATATATATATATATATATATATATATATATATATATATATATATATATATATATATATATATATATATATATATATATATATATATATATAATATAATCTTTTTGAAAAGAAAATCGAACACAACTCAATTTTTTTATGTCCAATGATATATTTCGAATCAAACAATAAGAGTTGAAAGCACGCTTGAATACGTTTGTTATATGCTAAATATTTCGCCATTAAGCAAAAATTCATTTTTCGGCTAGCCTTCTCAGTTGTTAATTGAATAAACAAGTTATTCATTATATAATAGATTTCAGTTGATAATTAATAATTAAGATTAAAATTAAAACAATTTATATTATCTCAATCTGAAGCTGCTAATGTTATATAACTTAAAATCTAAATAAATAAAATAGAATGTTTATATGTAGGTGTGCATGTATGTTTATACATCATACGAATCCCACATCCTGAACCGATTTACTCTGACTTTAATGTGTATACGTTCGAGGACACCGCCGACTTACTTTAAAATTTCTTCCGATCACCGGTTCGCGTGCCAAAAGAAAGAATTTTTCATAGGATTTGATACATATTTTATAAATAATTAGCCTGCTTGTAGCTTTAATCAATCAGAAAAATTTTTTTTATACGTTTTTATGATATATAGTTGGTTTAATAAATTAGTCTGTAACAAGGAAAACCAACGTAAATAATTTCGCGATATATATTGATGGTGTCATCGAATTAGTATTTTAAAAGGTGTGCGAAACTAAAAATTTCTAGTACTTATACTTACGCTTTTAAATTTCTATAAGTTATAAGAAAGGAAACTCAACAAGAACTAACGAAACAAAATAGATGTCACCTATTAAGCATTGAGAAAAATTGTTGTAAAGTTTAAATATCATAGATTAAATGATACTATACTTAGTTAATCCTTCTTTTGAGGAGTTGAACTACTAACTCATTATATTCAAGCTAATAGCATAAAATCACAAAATAAACAAAAGAGCCGAACGGCCTGTGTAGGGGGCAGGGAACTGTCCTTGCATCAGAAAGGTTCTGGGTTCGAATCCCGGACAAGGCATGGATGTTTCTTTCTCTCTATCTGTGTTCTATGTCCTTTCTCCTTTGTGTGTGTGAATGTGACCCGCCCTATAAACGCGTTAATGGTTGTGTGAATGGTGTGGCAGAAGTCGAATTCTAGGCCATAGATGGCGCCACTGAAAAACAAGAACAATCGCACCCCCTCTGCCTAAACAGGCATACGACAACAACAACATATACAAAAGAACTTTAAAAAAACAGTACCTATATAGGAAATAACATAATAGTAGTCAATAATACATTTAGTTAAGTATAACTAGCGTAAATAACAGCTTGGTGTTTTTTTTTACAACCTTCGGAATAATTACCAATATAAATTCGCAGGAAATGGTAGTGGAAATAATAGTGTCGTTATCAATTATTTTTCAGAATTAGGCAAATAATTTCATTAAAAGGTACCTTACAAATTGGAATACAAAAGTAATCTATCTGTTGAATTGTTAAATTAATGAAGTAATTTAGCTATTTAATAAAAATTGACAATGTTTATAACGCCAATGGTGCTTAATTAATTTTATTAAAAGGTACAAATTGAAATAAAAAATAAGTTTTGCATTAAAAAAATTTATTAATAAATGTACTTATTTGTCCAGGAGAATCATAAAAAATTGCCTTATTTGTCTTTCAGTTTCTTGCACGATTTTGTTTATCAATTTCCGTTTATCAAGAACAATTTATTGATTATTAATTTTTAAAAATTATTATTATTATTATTATTAATTAAAAAATTAATAAATGTACTTATTTATCCAGGAGAATCATAAAAAATTGCCTTATTTGTCTTTCAGTTTCTTGCATGATTTCGTTTATCAATAACAATTTATTGATTATTAATTTTTTTCACCCCGTACGGGTAATATATACGAAAATACAACGAAATACTAGTAATAAAAGAAAGAAAATTCCCTGGGGAATATTATGAAACTTTTATCAGAGAAAAATTATTAAAAATATGAAAGATAAATCTAACATATTCTGAAATTATTCAGAAACCCTTTCTTTTTCTACCTAAGTAAATATTTTTCCTTCTCAATCTAGCCTTCTATTTTTGATTGTAATATATACATAAAATATACATTTGAATGGCGTAGCTGTTGCATTTTCTGAAGAAAGGAACTCTAACAAATATGTAAGTTTTTACATTTGTATACAAAATATTTTTATTAAATTATGTTTTGTAGTTAAAGTATTTTCAAAAATCAATGCTATACATTTTCTCAGCTGAATATTTCCATACTTTAGGTAACATATATTGAGCTAAATGTGATATATTACTATATATCCATTAAAGTATTATAAATTATAAGTTAATTTATAAAAATACACTCCATATCCTGTACACACATGATTCAAAATATGCTTTTAATTTTGGCAAACAATTATATTTAAATATTTAATGGTTTTCCTGATAAATACTTAGAGAGCTTGATAAATACTGATGAATACTATAGACTATTCTTACTGTTCTTCTAGAAAAAGTGGATGATTTTCAAGATTTTTACTCCATCACTTTTGCTTTCTAGTACATTACTTATTCCTTTTATTTCAAGATGCCTATATTACCTAAATTAATTGAGCATAATTGGCGTCAATATTAAAATGACAATCTTTTATGTTTTTATGAACGAATTAGCATCATATTTTTATTAATTTTGCCTATATATATATATAAATGTTTTTTTTATTTTCAATTACTATTGATTTTAATTCATTAATTTTTAGAAACACATTTTAAAAGAATTAATATAAAAGAAAAAAAAAGAGCGTAATTTAAGTATAAATCTAGTAGCATGGGCCATACGCGTGCTACCTTCTAGTGTTGTTCATTGAATTTATATGACATAGTGGATAAAAAATAATTGAATGTTTAAATATGAGTCATAAACTATTTTTTGATCAATTGGAGTTATAAGCAATTAATTATCACTGATGTTATCTTTAAAATATTTGCAAAATTGAATCATCTATAGATAATTTAAAACAATGGCTAGCACTTAACCAATCAAAAAATTCTATTTCTCTTTTCGTCCATTCTGCCCGAACGGTTCGTCTTAGAATATTCTAACGTTGACAGTGACCTTCCTCATATGTCAAACTATAGTAGAACCTCCATAGATTGACAACCTAAGAGACTGTAACTAAGTGGTAAACATACGCGGATGTGGTCAACTTAGGAAATTTTAAGAAAAAAATTAGTAATTTTTTTAGTGTATTTTAAGGAAAAATTTAGCACTTACTCATTTTTATTCTTACTGAAGGTTGAGTGCATTTTTAAAATTTTTGGAAGAATGATTAAGTTTTTGTCTGAGTCCTCTTTTTGTTCATTAGGTAACAGCAAAAAGCACTTCCAAAATTTACAGGTCTATTAATCACGCTTGGGAATTTTTCTGCAGCGAAATCTTTGAGTTTCTCTATGATGCGCTTTACATTGTCTTCTTTTAGAGTTGTGTGCTTTTCAGTTTTCTCGTCACTTGGATCACCCTCCTCTTTGTCATCAGCTTTTTGTACCGTAGAGGCCTCGATGTGCTTAATTGCAGAGAGTATATCATTGAAGATTACCTCTGGGTCTGATTTAGTGTTCTTTTTCTTTTACATTTATCCATGAAGGGGGTTAAAACACAAAAAAACTAGAACTATAACAACTCTATTTTAAAAAGAAACACAACGTTATTAAACTTAATAACGTTTATTATTTAAAACATAACGAAAGCATAGCAAAGAAGCATTATACCAAAGATAAACAGAAGCTCAAACATAAAAGCGAACTGAAACTAAAACGACAAGTTACAGTACAGTCACAGTTAACCTAGCTGATGCGTCAGAAACTACATCAGTGGCGAAACTAGATCACCCATCCAAACTAGATCACCCATCCAAACTAGATTACATTACCATCCAAACTGATATGTTACTAACTCATCTTCCATGGTAACTTAATCTTCCAAATAAACTGCATCAAAAACTGGCGAAGGATATAGAGGAAGTTCGTTGCGACTGCAGAAGGGCCTTCATGATCACGCCTTCCAGAAGTTGAGCTCGGTAGTGAACTCTGAAGGACTGAATCTAAAGGTTGGGGTATCGAAGTTGGGTTTTTATTTCTTATTTTATAACCGTCCTTGGACTTCCGACCCAATTTGAGTTTGCAACAGCTTATGTTCAACTCCGTAGCCTTGTAATTTTGATCCCAATCCAGAAAACAAGGGAATTGCTGGATCATGTACAGGAAGACATTTGCCTTCGTAGAAGACGTTCTGATGGAACCAACCCGCATTTGCGTTATATGGAGAGAAATACCACGAGAACCTTTCACGGTTAGCTTGACGGCAAGGGGACTCTTACCCATGATCCGTCTACCACTGAGGCTAATTTACGTGAGCACTGTGGTCGATGCGAGCAGGTGTGGAATTCGTATCGACTAGCCATCACTGGGATTTGAACCCGGTTCATTTCATTGGATGGCAAACGTTCTATCCCCTGAGCCATCACGGATATAAAGTTGGGTTTGGAGGCAAAAACTTTAGCTTCACATTTGTGATATTATTCATTTTCGGGTGGTTTGGCCTGTTGTCCACGGTAAGTAGAATAAATCACTTCTTTTTCCTCATTTCTGCGTCGATTCCTCTAACCCACTCTTCGAACAAAGCACTGATCATCCAAGCGAATTTATTCACTCTACAAAAATCAGCAAGACCGTCAGGTTTACATTTTTAAAGGCACAAGGTTTTGCGAACTTGTCGATCACTATAGGCTTTAATGTTTTTTAAAAAATAATTTCATCAGTTAGAAGAACTGTAAAAAAAAAAATGTTTTGAAAATTTTCCTCTTTTGCAAGTGTCACCCTTCATTACTAGACTTCTATCAGGCATTGATTTAAGTAGGAGAACACACTTATCAGAGTAAAGATGTTCTTATCACCTTTAGAAAACTCTGAGAATTTTTCAATGAACTTCTCCACCACTTCAACTAAGACCTCATTCGATTTCCCACCAAAATCTTTTTGAGAAATCTCGCATCGTAGTTTAAATTTTTTAAAGATAACCTTCTGATGCTTGGAAGTCTACGATTTCGAATTCTTTTGCAAATTGTTTTGCGACTTTCTGAAGCATAGGCCCAAATATTTTTGCTTTGATTGAGTTTATCTCCTCAAACCAACAAAACGTGACTTCGTTCACATCGTCGAGACACGTTTTTTTGAGTTACCTTCGGAGTCCTCCGCATTTGGAAGAACATTTTTCCAGATATACTGTTTTGTGTTTCAAAATGTTGCTGACACCAAATTTTTCCGCTGTTTATCTTTGCCTGCTGCTTTCCAGGAAATAAAAAAGATCCAACTTCTCCTTTATATCCATCACACCACTTTTAATGAAAACTTGCAAATACAGGAAAATACTCGGCATGACTGGATGTCCAGGAAAAAGGAATGGAGTGTGTTTCACATGCGAGCGATACACGTTTTTTTCCAATTCTGCGTAGTTCATTGTTACACCACTACACACATCCCCTTCTCTCCTGACCTTTTTTGACAGATTCCAGCAATTGCGTACAATATATGCAGTCAGGAAAGCATTTAAAGGGATAGAATATAATTTATCCTTAATAAAAGGCTAAGCAATATCTGGCATTTCCCTCCCATTGTTGCATATACTGGAAGTGAACAATGAATGGAGTTCCACAAGGTTGGGTGTTGCTCAGATTTGACGAATGACAGATAAAGAAATCCCTGATAATCAGATGGTGAACAAACAAAATATTTGGGAACGATCAAAGCATCAATGATCAAGTTACAGAGATTAAATTATGGATACTTATTTCAAGTGATCTACTAAAAAGTGGTCAACATACAACTTACAGAGATGATCAACATAGAGGGGTAAATTTCCATTGAAAATGCTTTGTGAACATTCAAATTATAAAACTTCGGTCAACATAGATAGGTGGACAATTTTGGAGGTTTTACTGTATGTGTCTGCCAAAGTTCATAGAATTTGTTTGGATGGTTTAGGAATCTAAACCCAACCCCCACACTCGTTAATAGACAGACATATATTTACGTATATATATATAGATAGATAATGCAAGTACACATAATGATAAATGTTTAAATAGTTTTCTAGATAAATGCTTATACGGATGCATTGAAATAAGAAAGTATTTTAAAAATACTAAAACAAACTAATATAATCTAGTAATTTAGTATTAGCGAAAATTTAAAACAATTCATTTACCATAAAAGAAAACAGCTTTAGTTCACTTTTTTTGTTCTTTTCTTCATTAAATAATATAATTTAGAGAAATACTTTTAGTACTTTTGGGTTAGTCATGCGCAGAGAAATTCAATCATTAATTTTTGAAAAAATTATTTGATCTTTTTTCATTGTTTTTTTAAAAAATTTTTTTGCAATTAAAAAATTGAGCTGCGGAGATTTAGGAGATTAAGCGTTTGCCTTCCAATGAGGTAACCCATGTTCAAATCCCAGAGTTGGATGATGGATACGAATTCTGCTCCCAGCATGCACCGACCACTGTGCTGACATGAAATATTTTCCGTGGTAAACTTATCAGGGGCTAGAATCCCTTTGCATGTAGGCGAATCTTGAAAGAATTTCGTAGTTTTCCTCTCCATGTAACGTATTTGGGTTAGTTTCATCATAAAGTCTTCCGTGTAGGCTTGTTTGTCCCAATGCTTGATCCAAAAGTTCCCTTATCTTCTGGATTGTGTTGAAAATTACATTGTTACGATGTTGAATATGGATAGTCCTTAACTCAGATTGATGGGTCAGCTGCTTAATACCCGTTATAAAATATAATAAAAAATATCTAAAATATTGGTGGCTGTTTGACTTTTTGATGACTTTTCACTTGTGCCTAATTGACCGAAAATCCTTGTAAGTTGTACAGAATGTAGTGTAAGCACGCTTAATAATAAGTGTTTAACTAAGTAGACAACGTTATTATAATTTGGTATTAACCGATAATTGTTGCATCACAGAATTCTTATTTATATGAATGAATCCTTATTTATACGAATGAGTCTTTATTTATACTGTAGTATAGGAAAAATCTATTTTTCTGCTACACTTCCCTATAAAGTAATATTCAACTTCTATCAGCAAAAGCAATTTCGTATCGACAATTTCTCCCATACCTAAGTTAATGCAAATATAGCGTCTCCCTTATTTAATGCCAGGGTAAATAAGAAAATACGGAAATAAACTATTTCTGAAGATTCTTCTTTCTTTTGCAACCAGTGAACATATGTTCTTAAGAGAAATTTGATATTGTTTATTTCTTACCATACGCTGTACCTATTTTTCATAATTTACTTTTCCCTTAGTTATGTTTTGCTTTAAAAAATATTTCGTATTTTTTCATGTTATAGTATTGAAATAATTGCATTATATTTCGAAGAGAAATATATATTCAATATTATTTTACTCATAATTATACAGTTAAAGCTTTTACGTGATGTGTAACAACATTGTATATTTTAATTTATACAATAATGTTGCTATATATAATAAGAATATTGTATATTTAATTTTTAAATGTATATTTTATTCAAATATTTAAACTACATTTCGAATATAAATTTAGGTTTAATATTTAAATCACTCAAATATTTAAAGCTTTTTTCACTTAATTATCTTTTTGTTTGAATAAGAATTAGTAATTTTCCATGCTATACTTTTAATTAGAATAATTTCGTTTAATATAATTATATATTTTATTTTTAATATTTAATTTTAAATATAATTATATATTTAATATTTTTTGGACAGAATTCTATAGTTATTATGCGTAGAATTTTGAATTTAAATTTCTTTTAATTTTTTTATTCTATTCAAATAAATTTACAACATTTTAAATAGAAATATAGGTTTAATATTTGATTCACCCATAATGTGGGAGTGAAAATATTATGATTAGTAAAATAACAGTTATTAAGTTAATGAGAGGGTGGAGACCCTATACTTTGCCACTACTGAATTTTTTATTTTAGTCATAATACAGACATAATTACGCACAAGATGACACTTAACACTCTCTTGACACTCGTGGCATAAGATGACGCTTAAAAAGTTTTTAAAGATACAGCAAAAATAATGAAACTCACTCACTGATAACAGAAAATAACTAGTCCATTTTCTAAACTGGAATTGTCTGCAAGCTGAAGTATTTTGTTTAAAGTTATTTAAAGTTTTATCTTTAAATTTATTTTTATCAGCCCAAATTTTTCAATTTGGGTGCAAGATTTCTTTATTTCAAATGAACCTATTAAGTTAAAGCTTGGTAATTGGTTTGAGTAAAGTATGTTTCTTAAAGTCATACTGGCCCTAAAAAATATATTTTTATATATACCATTTAATATATTTTTTGTCAAAATATATTTTTTTTATTGAAAAAAATCAAAAAGTAAGGATTTTTTTTTTAATTTAAAAAAGTACTATTTATTTTTCAAATATTTCGTGCTTGTATGCTTTAAAAAATAAAATCTCTGATCGCTTATTGAAAGTTGTTGCAAGTTATTAACATTTTTAGGGCTTTTTCCCTGCTTGCGAGACAATATAGTATTTTTTTTTTTTTTCAAATTTAAGCTCTAAATAAAATTAAATTATAAATATTCAATGAAAGTGCTTGCATGAAGAACAAATTCCAGTAAAATTAGCGAACAGCATGTTACTGATATTTATGATATAAAAAAGCCATAATTTTGGTTAAAAAACCGAAATATTTAAACCATTCATTTAGTAGTTTTTCCGTTCTTATAATAACGGTTTGTGAGAAATTCTGATTTTCAATAATATAGATCTTACTGCTACACATTTAATGAAAAATATATACCAGAAATATATATTTAACCGAATAAATGAGTTTTAAGTCATGCTCAGAGGAATCATGTTAAAATTACCAAATTTTATCTCATTTATAACATTTTATTTCATATTAAAATACCATATTTTATAGTTAATTTTACGTGGCTGGGCGGCGCAGTTGGTTTGTCATCGGCCTTCTGAGCCCAAGTCTACGGGTTCGAACACCGGATTTTCGGGATGCAGAAAATCCTCAGCGGCCATGTCGTATGATTATGCGGCATGTAAAAGATCCCTAGAGTGCCTTATTGGCTCTTGGCATTTCCGGCAAAATTAAATTCCTAGTGCACTTTAGCATCCAAAGTAGAGTCTCGATGCTGCCATCTAGTGTGGCAGAAACTAGACGTCCAAATTATCATGGCCAACGGCATCCCACCCATTGTGGTGGTCCTGAAAGAGTGGATACCACTTCGGGAGAACGCACTAGGTCTGCTCATCGAGAAGACAGATTGTGCAGCTCATTGGAAATAAAATAAAAAATAGTTAGTTTTACCAAAATCATTACCAAAGTGCTTCGATAAAAAATTTCTAAGCGTTTTGGTGTTCCTGTATGGCCAGTAACACGGTGAGTTTTACCGTATTTCGTTAGTTTTAAACATACTTTCTTTCTCAGCGTGCGCTTAAATAATATCTATGCTGATGTTATACTCCTGTAAAAAATTAAGAACCTCAAGTTGAATTTTCGATAATTTATTGAAATTTGAAAAAGAAAAAAAAATTGTACATTGATGCTTTCTCGATGAAATTTAAACAACATAAACCCCTTAAATTGCATGTACAAAAATACTGTTGCTTACCCTTTTTCTCTCCCTTTCCTGCATCCAATTATTTCCTAATATACTAAATTCATATACTAAATACAGCTCTAATATACTAAATTCATATACTAAATACAGCTCTAATATACTAAATTCATATACTAAATTCATATACTAAATACAGTTGTGTAATGACTCTCTTTATAATGTATAATAACATAAAACTATAATTTACTCTAAAACAACATAATAATCGTTAAACGGTTAATAAATTTAGAAAGGGTTTTAAATTATACTATTATAAATAAAAATTTTAGTGAAATTACTTTTTATGACTAAAAGCCTTTAATTTTAATTAATAATCAAGCTCTGAAATATAATACAGCAGAGAAGTACAACAGAAATAAATATTACAAGTAATTATCTTTAATTTAGAAAAATACAAATATTTTACAGGCAAACTGTACCTTAATTTATAACTTTTATGAGTTTTATGGTAATAACAACAAAAGAAATCTGTAAAATTTTACGGAAAAAAGAATCTTATATTTGGATTTTTCTGGCCATTGAGAATGCTCCTATATAACAATAACATTAAGCTTTTATGTTGTATAGCGATTTGAATTGCATTTTTTATTGTTTTCTTCATTCTTAAAAATAAGTTTTACAAAAAATAAAAAAAAAATAGAAAAAAATAAAAAAAAAATAAAAAAAATTATAATGCTTATCTATTATATACAAGTTTATAATAGATATTAAATGAGATTTTTATTTCATTTTTTATCACATATCTAACATTTCTTTTGAGACATGGATTTTTTCCATTATTTTCCCATGTCTTTAGTCCTATTTGTAGATATATGTCTAGTTTTAATATTTCAAATAATTTTCCTAGCATCCAAAACTAAATGCTTAGTTAATGCTTGATTCACATTGAATTATATTGATAACAATATTATGTGTAGAGTAATAACTATTATAAATAGTTTATTTATTTTTCCACAGCTCATATTTGAAAATAACTTACAATAAGTATAAAGCGACAAATTTTTTTTCCTCATCATTACCAGATTAATAAGTTTTTTATTTTATTATTATTCCAAACTCAACAGGCTAATTTAATGTCTTTTCATCACTTTCACCCTTTTATGAGTAAAGTCATTAAATTACAAATTATCTGTAAAGATCGAAGTATCAATTTAAAACAATCACATAAACAAAGGTTTTGCTCTTATTCAAACATTTGGTCAAAGAAACTAACAAATAGTTTAATTAAGCTTCATTAATGATAGATGAAAAATCCATCTTTAATGGAAATCAAATGGCTGAATCATTAAATTCTTCCAATGTTTTCTCTAAATACAGGGTTGTAGTCATTAGTCAAAGTTTTCCAACATCGAAATTCAATAGTCTTCAGCAAAGTTTGTTAAAATGCAATGCAGGCATCAAACTTCAGAAGTTTCGAGGAAAAGAATCAATCTCAAAGAAACTTTTCTGATGTATTTTCTGAAATATGCTATGAAGAAGAAATTATGGCAAAAATATTAATTTTTCTTAACTTTAATGTCCTAAAAATTTAATATTAATTTTGTTCTTGCTCATATGTACGCACTTGACACTCCCGCGTATTAATATATATATATATATATATATATATATATATATATATATATATATATATATATATATATATATATATATATATATATATATATATATATATATATATATATATATATATATATATATATATATATATATATATATATATATATATATATATATATATATATATATATATATATATATATATATATATATATATATATATATATATATATATATATATTAATACGCGGGAGTGTCAAGTGCGTACATATGAGCAAGAACAAAATTAATATTAAATTTTTAGGACATTAAAGTTAAGAAAAATTAATATTTTTGCCATAATTTCTTCTTCATAGCATATTTCAGAAAATACATCAGAAAAGTTTCTTTGAGATTGATTCTTTTCCTCGAAACTTCTGAAGTTTGATGCCTGCATTGCATTTTAACAAACTTTGCTGAAGACTATTGAATTTCGATGTTGGAAAACTTTGACTAATGACTACAACCCTGTATTTAGAGAAAACATTGGAAGAATTTAATGATTCAGCCATTTGATTTCCATTAAAGATGGATTTTTCATCTATCATTAATGAAGCTTAATTAAACTATTTGTTAGTTTCTTTGACCAAATGTATATATATATATATATATATATATATATATATATATATATATATATATATATATATATATATATATATATATATATATATATATATATATATATATAAGTTAAGTTTAAAATGAAGATAAAACAAAGGTAAATGACAGACAAATGAAAAAAGGGGGGCGAATAATAATAATAATAAACAACTGGGGAAAGAAAAAAAAGAATTATTAAAAAAAAAAAAAAGAGGAAAAAGTTTTTTTAAAAAACCGGAAAATAAAAGATATAATCTTTTCATCAGCCCACACGATTACATCCGAAAAAGAGTGCTTTCTAATATTGTATCAATATAGCCAAAGCAAAATATATCAATACAATAGTGTGAGAAGCACTCAAAAAAATCTTTTACAAAAATTACGACAAATAAAATAAAACACAATAAGTGAAAATAACACGTAAAAACAGAAAATAAAATAAAAAAAGGAAGAGCAGAACAAAACAAAATCTATAAAGCGAGTAGCGAAAAATAATGAACTTACATGGACGGGAAATTTTTCAAGAATGATTTAAAGTGTTTACGTAACAAGATTGCCAGATTGCAAAATATGAAAACAATATAATGATACTTATTTTTTTTTTCTTTTTTTTTCTTTTCTTTTCTGTTTTTTTTTGTATTTATTTATTTTGCTGTATATATATATATATATATATATATATATATATATATATATATATATATATATATCAAATATGCAGGTTCGAATCCTGGTTGGGGCATGGGTGTAATTTATCTTTCTTTTCTATATGTCCTTCTTCTGTTGTTTGGTCGACTTTGATCCAGCTGTGTGGCACCCACGATAACGTGGTTATTAGAAAAGTTAGATACATTTAAGTATTGCGAGTTTTTTATTCTTATTTATTATATTTTTTCTGAAAAAAAAAAACTCCTATAGGAAGATGAAATATTTCTTGAATTTTCATGAAATTGGTTTCCCCGAAAAGAAACAACTGCTATTTCGTTACTTTGGCGAAATTTTTATTCGGAGTATATACTAAGAAAAAATTTCGTCAAAAACAGAGAAAGTTTCTTAAAATTTGAGAATACATTATTTGCAGTGTGAATATGAGTTAATTTTTGTTTTTAATTTGCAGACTATTTTTTAAATGCTAGCATATTTTTGATGAGATTTTGATAACATTTTAAAATTAAAGTTTCAACATGTCTAGTTAGATTATAAAAGTTTTTATAACTTTCAATATCTCTCTTTCTTTGTCGTAAAGTTCCTTTTAAAATATCAATCATTTTCTAACATCTATCGAGGACAGATTTACTTTAGTGACGGATGATCACTGCCATGATGATAAGGCAGTCCATAACTTTTCATAAGTCATAAACATTTTCTATTTATATTCCTTAAAATTTCTTTCTTCATGAATTTTTAACTAGCACCCTTACATTTTTCTAAGACGAATTTATAATCTTGTTCTTTTTGTTCGTAGGGCGCAGAATAAAATTTATTATTCAATTATCTTTTATAAACTTCAATAAATAAAAAAAAAATTGAATTATTCCGATAAGAAACTCATCAAAATTTTAAATTTTTATAAAAACATATGTTCAACAGAAACTGTTTTTTACAAAATGGCGATTATGCTTTTACAAAAAGAAGGATCATTAGTATGATTCCATTCTTGTAGATTTTTATTTTAAAAAGCAGCTGATTTTTAATCCAGTGGTTTTATTGCAGTCGTTGTCTTTTTAAAAACGGATTATTTTACTGATAAAATAATACTGCGAAAAAATGAAATATGTGGGCTTATTCCGGGAGTCCGAAATTGTTTCCAATTTGATTAAGTATTTTTTTAGTAAATAAGTGGCTATAGGGACAATTTAATATAAATTTAAAATTTCGAATTTCTAAAAAACGCATTTCATGATACATCTGTGGGTTATCTTTTATATACAATAATCCCTTAAAGAATATACAAAAATCACCTGTCCAGATAAATACTGGTCACGAGTTTCAGTAGTAATATTTTTTCAATTATTTTTTTTTCTGCTTATCTGTTAAATATAATTTGGAGTAATCGATATGGAAATTTAAAAAAAACTTAACACTATTGATTAATTTATTGGATTAAACCTTTAAGGATATACAACATTCGGATGCATCCATGTTGCTTTAAAACCGAAGTATAGGAGCTTATAAGAATATAATTACACAAAGTTAGGAAAATTACTTTCACGAAATTGGTTTATTCTAAATTCGGGGGAACTGCTCTTCTTACAACAACCAACATTTTAGCAATGCTCATTCATACATTGCCTATAACTGGAGTATTTTTGTATCAAAAAATGAAAAATAAAATAAGTACAAGTTCTGTATGAGTTTAATAAACACATGAACTTGGTTATAAATTGTTTATTACAATAAACTAGGGGGCTCCATCTCCTACTCGCCATAGCTCACCAACCCCTAATAATTGCTAAGTGATTATTTTTCATTAACCAAACTTAGATAATTTTTTATGTAATTTATGTTTGTCTACATAATTTGTTGCTCTTTTACGTTTTCAAACCAAAACTGTGTAGGCAAACTTAAATTACATACAACAATATCTAGTCTTGTTTTTAATCCTTTTATCGTAATTTTATCCGGAATTTTTGACAGTGTTGGCATAAAACAGGTTCATTTTTTACTAAAGTTGAAACTAGTCACTTGTATATACACTAAAAATAATTGATTTTGCTTAGGTTTCCCAGGTCTAAACAGTTTGATAAGATCTATTACTAAATATAAATAATTTTGCTTCACAATAATTTTTTTAAATAACTTTAAAATTTAAAGCTTTATATTTTTAAAACAAATTTGGTGAGTTCGTAACCGTTATTTAATATACCCAACATGACAATACATTAAATACAATTTTGCATGCATCATTACATTGTGCACGAAGCTGATTGTTAAGCTCCAAATCATTTAACAAATTTCTTTTACTTTAATTTAATATAGCATATTAGTGTGATTTACAGAAAAAATAGTACAAATTGTAGAATAGTAAATAAGTTTTGATTCAAATAAGTTTTTTTTAGAATGTAGTGTAATAAGTTAATCATAGGTTTTAATACAGTGTGTTTATAAAGTCCCGGACCCATTTTGATGTTTAATAACTCATAAAATAATAAAGATAGATTAAAATTAGTAACATAAATGGTTAGATAGACTCAAAAAGTTTCATCACCCTTGTCAATGAACTTCCACGTGTGCCCCCTTCGTCGCATGGAGAATATCAAGTCGATAGTCAATTTCACGCCAGGTAGCGGCAAGCATGTCGGCATCCACAGAGGCTATTGCGGTTGTAATTCTGGCTTTTAGGTCATCAATATTCGACACGATCCTCCTGTAAACATTCTCCTTCATAAATCCCCAAAGAAAAAACTCCAGCGGCGTTATATCAGGTGATCTGGGTAGCCAAGGAATTGGACCTCCTCGCCCAATCCATCTTCCTGGAAAATGGTCATTCAAAGAACTACGAACGATGATACCCCAATGAGGTGGTGCACCATCTTGTTGCAAAAAGACATGTGGCTGAAGCTCTTCTAGTTGTGGAAATACGAAGTTTTCCAACATGTCTAAGTATACGACTGATGAGACCGTCTTTTCTGTAAAAAAGAAAGGCCTAATGACTCGGTCGTGCATTAGTCCACACCACACATTAACCTTTGGGGAATCCTTTTGTGCCTCACGATATTCATGGGGGGTTTTCAGATCCCTATATACGCACATTATGGCGATTAACAATGCCAGAAACATGAAAGGATGCTTCGTCGGAGAACATTATGCGCTTCAGAAAATCAGCATCATCTTCTATCCTTCCTACCATATCTGTTGCAAACGCCATCCTCTTAGGCTCCTAGGAAGTTCATTGACAAGGGACATGAAACTTTTTGAGTCTATCTAACCATTTATGTTATTAATTTTAATCTATCTTTATTATTTTATGAGTTATTAAACATCAAAATGGGTCCGGGACTTTATAAACACCCTGTATATTATGTAAATTATTAAGTTTTAAAGAAACAACTCTGTTAAAATCTTGATTTAGAAAACAATCAAAAACTTAATAATAACAGAGTAGAATCAGAAAAGTAAATATTACTGTTAAGTGCTTTTCAATTAGATATATAAAAACATTTTATAGGAAAACAATTTTTATTTATTTTATGCTCATAACAAGCAAAAAATATGGAAAATAGTGAGGAACTACTGAATCCTACCATTTGATTTTCCATTCAATAAAAATGGTTTGTCTAAAATTTGAGACTTTATTTTTATTACATACTATCCGCCTCCGGCGATCAGCCGGTCGGCCTTTTTAAATGAAAATTTCAAGTATTTCGAGTTATGAAATGGTACAGTTAAAAATCAAAACAATATGTAAGAATAATAGACTCATTTTGCTCAAGTGTAAGTGGATTTAAATTTTTTTTTCTTACATGCGCATATGGTATTAGGGATATGCTGATGAGTTTGTTAATAAAATGTTTTGTACGACATATGCTAACATTGGAGCTGTTCTGGTGGCTCAGGGAATAGAGCGTTCTCCTTCCAATGTTTTTTATTTTTTTATATTTCCAATGGCAAGGCAAAAGGTACAAATAGAAAGATGAAATAAATAACGAATGCAAATGTACGTAGGATAACAAAGAAAGAAGACCGAAGTCATTGCCTTAAAAGTTCTCTTGCTTCCCAATATCTTGAGGATTCAGTTTGTCCATGAAAGGCCCCACATAGAAGCAGGTGGTCCCTGCCCAATTTCTCTCCAGATTTACAAAGTGGACAAAAAGGCGTGGTAGAAAGGCCTATGCGGTATAAGTGAGCAGAAAGACAATCGTGGCCTGTATATAAGCGGAAGGTCGCAACTGCATCACGTCTTGGTTTGTCTGGAATTAAAGAAGAGCTTACATTTCTCCAACTTTTCAAAGCTGTGCGAGTCTGAAGATCTCGCAATGAGTTGGTTTTACATAAATTTTTAAGGAACAGTTTGATTTTCCAAAAGGAAGTTGCCGTAATTGGTTGTTGTAGTAAATTGGCACCTCTTTTGGCAAGTAAATCTGCCTGCTCATTGCCCCAAACACCAAATTGGGCTGGCACCCACTGGAGGACTATTCGTTTTCCCTAAAAAATAAAGATCTCAAGTCTTGACATCGTTGTTGACCTTGACACCTTCCAATGTTGTGAACCGATTTCGAATTCCAGCGATGGCTGATCGATACGAATTCCGTACCCGGTTTGCACTGACCGCAGTACAGACGCAAAAAATATCCTCAGTGGTATATGGATCATGAGTTAGAGTCCCCTTGCCGTCAGGATAGTCAGGAGGTTTTCGTGGTTTCCCTCTCTATGTAACACAAATGCGGGTTAGTTTCATAAAAGAATGCAGGAGTTCTCTTGTATTCTGGCTTGAATTCAAAATTACGAGGTTACGGAGTTGAACATTAGTAGTCATCAATCGAAAATTGGACTGGCTGTTTAATGACTGTTATAAAGTATGCTAACATTGAAAAAAGTATGCTAATTATCTCATTGGTGGTTTCGATGGAGGATAAACTTCGATAAATTTCAACTGTGTACTTATAAACTATTATTAGTTTGGCGAGCAGTTATTAATTATATTAATTATTTTTAATGTTAATATTAATTATAAATATCTTTTTAAATTTTTTTTTTACCACAACGAAACGAACTTTAATTGTTATAAATTTCTCAAAGTTGAAAGAATACTAAAATCTAAAATTGTAAAATCCTGAATTCTCTAAATCATTTGAGTTAAATATTTTAATGTTTCTTTTATATCTTATGTTATAAATAATATATTACCTTGACAAAAAAAAAAAATAAAGAAAATGTAAACAATATGTCAGGATAAAGTTTAAATCAGTTTCAAAAAGAAGAATTATGATATTAAAAACTAAAAGAAATAATTGAAAACGAATCAGCTCCTAAAAGGAAATCACATAATGAGAATAATTTTAAATGTAGAGATGATCATTAATATCTATGAAAGTCAGTCTTATTGATTTTAGTTATGAGAACCGATACACTTTTCTGAACAAAACTTTTAATGAACTTCAAAATATTCAAGAACTTTATTAATATTATTTTCAGGCAATCGATAAAATTCTTGTAAAAGTCAAACTACAATCCACCATAAAACTTTTTCCTGCTCATTATTCAAAAGAAATTTACGTAGTTTGAATAAAAGTACTTTTTCAGAACTTTACATAAAACCTTTATGGAATTATAAATATCTTTGAACGTGTGCCACATATATATATATATGTATATGTTTAAAAGTAAATTATTCATTAATCTTAATGCAATTTAAAGAGCTTTTGGCACAGGTGTTTAATTTTCATACGAGTATTTTAATGGTAATTTACAAAACAACTCCTAAGTCACATAATGTTTTGGTTTTTGGTTTTTTTTTTTTTTCAAAAAAAAAAAAATAAATAAATAAAAGGTTTGGAACAGGTGCCCAGTTTTCTTGAAGAAAAAAAGTTTAAACTAGTAATAATGAATTAATTAACTTGATTATGTTTACTAAAAATGAATTTTAATAGAATAAATTATCTGATTAAAACTTCTGAATTGATTTATTTATTGATTCTTGAGTTTTTTACTTATAAAAAAGCAATTATTTTGCAATGATAATAATGGGGAATAAATTTTTCCTTGTATTTATAAAAATGCTAAATTTTGCCTAATACGGGTGTGGGGATTCCTAATCTGAAATTAGTTTTGCACCTACAGCTACATATATTTATTTTAAATTGTTATTATCAGTTTATTTTTTGTCGAAATGTACAAGTTTAAAAACGTTATGTGTAACAGGGGGTCACAAACTTCTAAAAGAGTTAGGGCATATAATCAGGATTAAAAATGCCCGGGATCAGGAACCCATGCCCGGAAAGGAAGTTGAATGCGGATAGAAGCTCTTCCCTATTATGACTCGTTCAGAAGCACTTCAAAAAAACTGTTCATAATAGGAGAGCGCCCCTAACCGCGTACGATAGCATTTCCATTCTTCTATGCAATTTTAATTCTGATGATGTGCCTTATCTCCCTTAGAACTTTGTCGCAACATTTATGTGATCCCTCGTTATATATAACGTTTTTTAACATGTACATTTTGACAAAAAATAGAGCTTTTTTTTAAAAAAATAACAGAACTTTCAACTTAAAAAAACAGGCGTCTGTTTTTAAGTAGTTAAAAAGTAACAATATTTTTCTGTGAAATAAATGGTTTTATACTGGTACACCTGACAGTTTTTCCCTTAATAATCATAAATATTTTAACTGATAATATTTAAATACAACGCTAACATTATCTCGCAAGAATAACAAGAAGCTTAACTATCATCCAACATCATAAGTCTTATTTAATATTCAAATCACGTTCTGAGGGTGAATTATGCCTAAATATAAGACACTGAAAAGCTTTCTCGCAAAACAGAAAAGTTTCATATCTAAGCGCAGCGTCTTTTCCTTACAATACATCCAAGTCACGAAAATATAATTCCGTTATTCACTACTAGTTTTACAATCTGATCTTTAAGACTGCGGTGGCAGTATTAGCCTACAACTAGGTGCTGCACAGAATAAAAGATGTTTCTTGACTGGTTGGCTGTATTTGATGTAAACAAATCAATCTCACCGTATACAAAAGCTTCTATAAATGAAAGGAAGAATTTACATAGAAAGAAACGCCAAGTGAAAGTATAAATTATTATTGTTTTTTTCTTTTTTCCTGGCTTCTGAAATCTGAATTTTTTTTATCAAAATTGGTGAAAGATGCACATATGATTTTTTAAGTTAAAAAAGAGTGTTTGTTATGCCGTCTGTCATTTATTTTAACGCGATTTTTGAAGAATTCTTTGATATTTTGAAGAATTCTTTGAATGATTATACTGAGAAAAAGTATGGCCACAACTACCAGAATATTATATAATTTACTGTGTTTCTAGATCTTTGAGAAAACCTAAAAGCTCAGTAATTTTCTCCGAAGCCCTTTGGTCATTATTTTGGTAAAATTAACAAAAACATGGTTTATATCATATGTGATAAAATTTGATAAATATGGAGAAATTTTGTAATTTGTTTCATTATGCCTTAGAGCGTGGCATAAAAACCATTTATTCGGTTAAATTTATATTTCAGTTTGCATATTTCACTAAATATGTGTTAATAAGAACTAAATTTTGAGAACCAGAATTTCAAATAAACCGTTGAAATATGACTGGAAAAATTACCAAATGAATCATTACATTTCGTTTTATTAATCAGAAATATATTTTTTTAACCAGAAACGTCATTATATACCATATGGTAATTCCACCAGATTTTTTTTCTCCTTGTGAAAATGATGACTATGCACTGTCCGAAATTTTGAAACATATTAAATCATTATATCGTTTGCTGAAGCTTTATCCTAGGTTAAGCCTAATTATTATAATTCTTAAAACTTCTTAAATGATACCGTGATGCTAAACAATTCTATCATGATATAAAATTAGTTATTTATGCCTCATAAACACTTTAAGCTTGATACCATATTATGATACGATATTATAGATCAATGCTGGAATGTATATATGATATGATCATTATATTATTAAATGTTTAAAAACAGATGATGATTGCTTTTCTCATATGAGTCCGAATACAAACCTTACCCAGAAGTCAGTTTATCGTAAAGAATATTGTGCAGGTAAAAAGAGAAACGAATTTTCAAATAATTTCTTTTATATGCTATACATATGTGTGGATACGCACAGTGTTAAGAGAATGATTTTCAGTTGCGTTGAAAAGCAAGCAAGATATTGTGTTTTTAATTTTGTCAAAAGAGGAAGCTGTTTTCTTTGAAATCTTGCCCTTGCAATGCGCAGGGTGTTCTGTGACAATCCATTAATTTATATGTGTTTTCCTTACAAAAGAAAAAGGTTGTAGTTTTTCTACAACTGCTTTATTTCATGGTGATTTGTAAGATTTCAATAGTGGCATTTCCCTCATTAAAATTCCTTTTCTTCCCTTAATGGGAATAATTAAAGTTAGAATAATTAAATTAAATTAAAGCTAGTTGCAATTAAAGTTAGAATATACTTGCGAGCGTAGAATAAATCTAAGTAAAAGAACTTACTGGGCATCCTGAAAATAATAAAAGAAAGAAAAGTGTACAGTTTATTTTACAGTTAATGGTTGTAAACATATTCACAGTTTCTCAATGATTCTTTTTTTAATGTGAATGGACCAAATTTATATAACAATTGTAGACTGATATAAAAGCAAATTAAAAAAGAAATAAAAATTTTCCATTTATTTTACGAAATTGTTTCTACAATTTTTCTTAAATGCGAAAAAATTATTTTAATAGCAGCACAAAACTCACTCATTAACTTTGTGTATGAATTAATCTTGATTTTTGCTTTTTATTTCTTGTAACATATGAGAATAAAGAAAGAAAAATAACATATCTTATTATCTTGAAGTCAGATACGTAATTTTTCTGAATTGTATTATTTAGGAAAAAAATCGGGTTCCTTTGCTACTGCAATTTACTTTATCATGTTCTATTTTTCTCTAATATACCAAATAACAATTTGCTTGGGTAATTGGGTGTTTATTGCCATTATTGCAATTGCTATACTTAACTTTATTCGAGTAGCAGCTGTTTTCTTCAATATTTGTATATTATATTAAGACATAAACATCAGATTTGATTTCTTTGTCCATGAGACATATTAATTATATTATTATTTATATGTACTGTGGGCAAAATAAAAAACTGACCCTGAATAACTTTTGATCTGTAATCGGATCTTAACGCTTTCGATCTGAATGATTCGGGTGGATAATCTCAAATATGCTAATTATTTAGTGCAGATAATATTTAAGTTACGAAATCAGACACAAAAACACATTTTCTCTAAATAAACATATCTTGTTTCCAAAAGATTCGGAATTATGACCCCTAAAATATAGGGGATAACCGCAATCTGGGGAATATGATCCAAATAGTTTGATCTTGAGAGTGATCCAGTGTCAGGACACCTTAATGTTAATTTTACTGTAAGCGTATATTACGATATCTTGAGAACTTTAAAATCATATTGAAAATTTTTTTCACACAATTATAAAATTTGCTTATAAAAAGTTATTGTCACGCAAAAAATAACTTATAGTAAGTATTTAATATGTTTTATTATTTTATTTAATGATACACGAAAAAAGTTTAAATTGCAAGGTAGACAATTTCTTTCATCATTTTAGAGAATATAATTTTACATGGAAAATTACGAAATTTGAGTGAAATCGGTTGAATAGTTTCTGAGAAATTGAATTTTAAAAAAGTCGTATTTTTATAATTCGATTTTTCAGGATCTGATTTTGATCAAATTTTGTGCTTGGGAATGTAAAATTACATTATTTGAATTGATGTAAGAAATTGTATACCTTACAATTCACATTTGTTTCGTCGATTATTAAATAAAACAGTAAAAAATAATAAGTATTTACTGAGTTATTTTATGCATGGAATTATCTTTGGATGAACAAATTTTATAATGTGTGTAATTTTTTTAAAAAATTTGTTTAAAAATTTCTCGAGATATTGCGAAATGCGTAAAAAGTAAAATTAACATTAAGGGGTCCAAACTTTGGAGCACTCTCGTGGCAAAACTATTGTGCCATATTTCCCACATATTGGGGATATATACCCCGGATGTTTTGGGGGTCAGAAGTCAAATTCGCAGTAAATAAAGGTATGTTTACTTAGAAGAAATGCATTTTTGTGTCTGTTTTCGTAACATAAAATATCGTCTGCACTGAATAATTAACGTAATTGAGGTCTTCCCCTCGAACCATTAAGATTGAGTTCAAAAACGTGAAGATCTGATCATTAACTCAAGTTATTTAAATTGGTCCCTTTTTTATTTTGTGCACTGTGCGTTACTTTTACATTTAGTTATGTTAGCTAATTATAAAAATGTATTAATAACTTTAAACTAAAATTTGAAATAAAACTAACTAGTTATTATGAAATTGTTACTGAATAACTGCACTGAGAAAAAAAGTATGGTCAAAACTACCAGAGCATTGTAAAATTTACCGTGTTTCTAACTATATAAACATCAAAAATCTCGGTAATCTTAACTAAAGCTCTTTGGTAAAGGTTGTTGGTAAAGTTAACAGTAAAATATATTTTTATAACATGTAATAAAATTTGGTAAATGTGGAAAAATTCTGTAATTTTATCATGATACCTTGGCCTTAATGCCTAGCATGAAAACTATTTATTCGGTTAAACTTACTTTTAAGTTTCGAATTTGTTACTAAATGTGGGAGAAAAGACTAATTTTATAGAACTTGCGGTAAATCGGTAAAAATTACCAGTGAAACATTACCAAACGAATATTTTAAGTAACCAATCAACAAAAATTATGTTGTTTTTTTTCCCTCCAGAAATGTAATTTAAATATATTATGCATCTAACCATTATGCATTTCACCATTATTCAATGCAAGTAAAGAAAACTTTTTTTAAATACCTGCTCCATGCTTTTTCAAGAAAGGTCTTATGTTATTTGGGTAGATTCGTCATAATACTTTAACTCTTATATTTAAAAAAAAATCTTAATATCTTGCTATGTGTACGTATGTTTTAGATAAAACTTTATTGTTTTTTGTGGATCCACTGAGTTTTTTTTTTAAATTCTTGTTGTTAAGCATAAGTCCTAAAAAACCTTTATAAGAGCTGGAAACGGAGAAACGTTTATTATCAAGAATTTTTTATACTAACTCTATATCTATGAGCAGTTTTTGCATTGCGTGCATGTTAATGCTTTTAAACTCATATCAAACACGAACATACGTATAGTTTGGGGAGAGGGGAGGATGAAAGAAAGTATTTACCATTACTTCGTGTTCATTTCGAAGAATTTTTTAATTTTTTATATTTTTCTCTTTTTTAAAAAAAAAATTATTTTACCTTTATACAGTTTTCAGAAGAAGGATTTTATATCAAATTCTATATAAGTGCCACTTCAAGATAGAGAACTACGTTTAAAGTGTGGTAAAAATAGATAATACTTCGCTTCGGGTAGCCATGATAGTTCGTCAAACTATTTTGGAGGCCTGTGACGTTTAATTAATTGTAAAATATTAAATTGTAAAGTACTGTATATTATATTGCCGCTATATATTGAAGGAATTATGTTAATGGGCTCCTAATATACTAACATAGCCACCTAATAAAAGTGACGATTTTTACAGCACTAGGAAACATAGTATAGTGCCCAAAAATTAGGAGAATATATGATTACTATGTGTGTAACTTTCATGAATTTAAAAGAATTTAAATTATTGTTCATATATTTATTTAGTTTGTTATTTAAATAAGTTGCGCGGTTGGTTCTAGCATTTACTGTGATTCACTTAATGGCTCAAGCGTCTAACCTTAATTATGGTAATTAACTAGAGCATTTTAAGTTATAAAATGAGACACAAAAACATGCTATATTTGAGTAAATATAGTTCTCAAGAAATAAAATTTTTAATATACTACCTTTTTTAAATTTTAAATTCTCCGGAACTATTTGACCGAATTCGTTCAAATTTTGCAATTTGTCACATAATTACATTCTTTAAAATAACGTAAAAATGTGCGCATACGAAAATTCAATTTTTTTCGACTACTATTAAATAAATTAATGAAAAAAAAAAAATCATTAAAATTTTTCATTTCAAGAGATGTAGCAAAATACTTTGAAAAGTATAATTAACATTAAGGGGTCCAAGCTTTTTTTACTGCTCTCGTGACCAAACCATTGCGACAATACTTCCCACATTACATCGCAATTTGCGGCTCGGGAAAACAAATAAATTAAAAAAAAAAAAAAGCATGTTTATTCAGAGAAAAAATTTTTTTGTGTTTGATGTCGTATTTATATAAATATCATCTGCACTAATTAATTAGCATATTTGATGTTAATCCCGTGGGCCATTGAGATTAATCACTAGTACGTAAGAATCCGATCTTTAGATCAAAAGTTATTCAGTATGTTCTGCTTTTCTTGTGCACATTGTATTAAAATTTTTTATGATTGTAGATAATATAGAAGTTGTAACAACACAGTTATAATTGGAAGTAAGAAGTTTCCGAAACAATTTAATGGTTTGTTATTACTCCGATAAATAGTTTTCTCGCAAATAAATATATTTCAGTAGCTTCAATATTGTCTTCATAAAAAGTACATACTAAATTTATTTCATGAAAGTCGACATTTAATTGAAATGTGTCGATTATTATTTTTATGTATGTTCTCACATGTTATGATTACCAATATTTTCAAACATTCGGTATGCTCATCGGTATATGGTACGCTTTTTAAACTTTGCACGCTGATGCCCCTTTATGTGTTTTTTTTTTTTAAAAATAAATTTAAGTTTTTATTCAAATATTAATTAATTTTATTAATTTTTTTATTATTACTCTTTTTATTTATGTTTTAAGTTATTTTTAAAATGCAAATGCATATGCGTTTATGAAATAAAATTTATTTTCGTTAAATAACATTAGTATTTAAATAAAAAAATCCCAAGAAACTTAAGAAATAAGATATTACAAAATTAAACAGTTCATTCGCATCAAAAATATGCAAATGGGAAATTAACACTCGACATGTTTCAAGCTCTCAAAAATAGGCTCTCATTTTCAAAACTTGCCAGACGTGAATTAATTTCACGTCTGCAAGTTTTAAAAATGGGCACTTATTTTTGACCACTTGAAACATGTCGATAAATACAGGGTTATTCATAATTCCCTCCGGGGTTTCGTAGCGTTATAGTAAAAAAACGAAGACCAATATATCAAAAAAGAACAAAAGAAATTATTCCAAAAGTATTCAAGCTTTAATTTAGGCAGTAGCCGGTCGATGGCAGTCACATGTACCATTGAAGCCAGTTGTAGTAAATATAAGATTGTAGTAAACAGAGGGAATTATGAATGACCCTGTACATTATTGAAAATATTGATGCGTATTTACAAAGCAAAAAATTCTATTTACTTATAAAAAAAACTAAAGCAGAACACTTTAGTTCACAAAGAAACACTCATCTATTTTGTGATTGTTTCTAAACAATATGTTTGAGTATATTTTTGAGTAACATTTTAAGTTGCTATTTTTATAACTCGATTTTTATTTTTATAACTTTTTCGAATTTTATTGAGGAGTGTGGCATTTTCGTTAATCCTTTTTAGTGAGATTTTTGATTTAAAGAACAACACTCAAATAATGTATGTTCTTTGTCTGAGTGCCCAAATAAAGCAAACTAAAGTTAAGGATTGGGATAAAGTTACAACTATCATTATCAAACCAAGTACCGTAGGACTTTTTGAGCAAGTCTTTACCTAACGTGGATTGAGTATTACATGGCTGTAAGAAATGATCTTATATTCATGGCATATCTTTTCTACGTGACTAGATTTCATACTTTCGTAGAAAAAAAAAAGAGATACGTGTTTTTTTTTTTTTTTTCGCCTGTAGTTTCAAATATTGTTCAGAAAACGCAGATCACCGGTGATTACGATAAAAAAATTTTATTGTAATATACTTGTTAACACTTAATAACACATGCTCAAATCTTTCTTCATTGTTATGGTGCTTCAAACTGTCAAAAATACAAATACCGTTGGCTCTCCGTTTAACGACTTTGGAAGGATTGCGTTGGTAATCAGATTTTGTAAGAAATTATTATGTGAAAAACTTTTCCCTGCACAATTTTGCAGGATTTGGACATGTTTTTTTTTTTTTATTTTTTTATTTTTTTTTTTTTTTATTAAACGACTTAAAACTCCTCATGCACCACAAAGTATAGCATGAGGCTTACAGTTGTAAGTAGAAAACAAAAGAAGAAAAATTTACAAATTTAAATTAAAAACAAAATTCCGCAAGGCAGCAAGACTTTCAATACTTTTGACCAGTTCTGATAAGACAGGAGGCCAACAAATAGAAAGACGCCTCAAATCAGTCTTTAATTTCATTCGGGCACTCGCATACAGATTGCAATGAAGAAGAATATGCTCAGTATCTTCATCAGCAACGCCGCAAGCACAAATTCCACTGGTCTCCAGATGGAAACGAAATAAATATCTCTTAAAATTTCCATGGTTTGTTAAAATTTAGGTTAATTTAAAATCAGTTGTAAAGAATTTACATTGCAAACGGTGAAAAATAGATGGAAAGAACCTTTTCGGCCAAAGTGTTTTATTTTATTTTAGGTTTTCTTACGAAACTAACTTTATTACAAGAATGAATTAAAAAAGTTAAATAGTACAAGGAAGAAATTAAGAGCCATGATGGCACAGGGGATAGAGCGTTCGCCTTCCAATGAGATGAACCGGGATCAAATCCATGGCACGGCTGGCCGATTCGAATTCAGCATTCTGCTTGTACCGTTCCCAGTGCAAACGTAAAATATCCTCAGTAATAGAAGGATCATGGGTTAGAGTCCCTTTTCCGTCAGGCGAACCGTGGGAGTTTTTCGTGGTTTTCCTCTCTATGTAACGAAAATGCGCGTTAGTTCCATCAAAAAGTCCCCCACTAAGGCAAATTTCTCTCAATACTTGATCCAGAAGTTCTCTTGTCTTCTGGATCGCGTTCAGAATTACAAAGCTGTGGAGTTGAATATTAGTAGTCGTAAACCCAAAAACGAGGTTGGTAGTTCGACTGAGGTTATAAAAGGAAGAAATTAACATTTAAACAGCATTGACTTGTTGACTCGTTTTGATAACTTTTAATCTCTAATAAATAACTTTGTCGCGTACAAAAAGCAGCATACGCATATTTCCAGTTTTTACCCTGCATATTAAAGAAGCAATCTTTCATATAGTAAGTTAATATATTTTCTTAAAACATCAATAGCAGTAATTGCATTTGCATAATAAGACAAGAGTAACTATACTCTTATTATTTCATTATCGATATCTTTTCCTTCTCCGTCATCGAAAACTTAATCTAAATATAAGAGATGGGCTTAAGCTCGCTTTTGGAGGTCTAGTCCACCTGAGCTCGAGATATAATCCGAATAAAAGCTAAATTATACTGTCTAGTCTCTAGGCTTTTGATGTCTAAATAAGGAAATGAGAGAATTGAAACATTTTCTACCGCTAACCTGTGAAAGAAAAAACGAAGAGAAAAACAGAACCACCGGAAATTCCAAGATGACTGAAACAAAAATTTAGGAATAAAAACCAACTCTTAACCTGAATTATAATAATTAGCGCTAGCCTCGCAAAGCAAAATTGTCGAACAGAATGAACAGTTTGTGGTAAATTTTTATACTTTATTAATTTTACAGTTTTTAGGCTCAATAACAGAACCAAACGTTCGTTTGTAGGTAGTAAAACAGTTTAAGAAAATTTTATCATGAATCTGAGCCCACCCGAGGCAGAACATTTTTTTTCTTCAGTAAACGTGCCTTAGTCTGCGACATTTTTTTACCATAAATATGATTAATTCATTTCCTTATTATTTAATTTTTTTTTTCAAACACAGTAAAGCCAAAAAATGCTAAAAATATTTGTCAACACTGCTATTGAAAATGTAGTGATTATTATCTTATTATATATGAGATACATTAGAAATAAATAATGTCCCTTCACATTAAAATGAATTAACAACTAGAAATTTATTAAAAAGTTTTACCTATAATTAAATCAAAATATCCAGATATTTTATTTGAGCCGAGAGGCATTTATTTAGGCATTTTATTCGGCAGATTGCATGCTGAAATAGAGATTATTTCAGATTTACCCCTGAATAGATACATTCACTTCTTTTCGTTAAGTGTATAAAATAATTAAATATTTCAATTTTAATTATGATTTTAATTATGATTGCTACGATAAACTGGTGCGGGAACCGAAATGCCTTGCAACCTTTTAGATCCCAAATGAATCAAAAGTGATTATTTGCTGGATCTTCGATATAAAGGAAGATATTCATTAGATCAAATAACGGTAATTACATTGACTCAATGATTTCACGACAACATTACTGTTTAAATAAAAATTACGGTATATCAGATTTTTTCGTTTCATAAAATTTTACGGTAAAAATAGATTTTACGGTAAAAGTATAAGCACCCCAGGACTTTTTACCGTAATTTCATCTGGAATTTTTTCTGTTGTATCGCTTTATATAAAATAAGTTTAGCTAAATGTCAAGTGAATTGAGCCAGCCCACAATATTTAACAGTAATAAGCAAATTAATAAACTTTAAAAAATTCGTTAAAATTTAAATCTAATAACGTTTACGTTAATCTTTAAGGCAGCTTAAGATAGAAAGATTAAATTAAATTTTTGATGTTCGGTTGTTGAGACAATGAGTAAGATCAAAATAAAGATCAAAAGTCGGTAATATATATAATACACAACTATTCTGAAGATAAGATAGAGCAATCTATCTAAGTTCGGAATCGTGTATTTTTCGCAGTTTGCCTTGGTAATATACGCATTTAAGGTTTCCTTATCCTGGTTAAGGTGGCTGGGTGGCGCAGGTGGTTTGTCGTCGCCCTTCTGAGCCCAAGTCTGCGGGTTCGATCCCCGGCCCAGACACCGGATTTTCGGGATGCAAAAACTCCTCAGCGGCCATGTCGTATGATTATGCGGCATGTAAAAGATCCCTGGAGTGCCTTATTGGCTCTTGGCATTTCCGGCAAAATTAAATTCCTAGTGCACTTTAGCATCCAAATAGATTATTTGATTTTTATTTGATTAATAGATTATTTGATACAGTAATTTGATTTTTTAGAGAATCCGAAATATCTGAAAATTTTGTTATTTTAAGCGTGAAGAAATTTTGTCGAAGAAACTATTTTATTTTCACACTTTAATACAGTGGTGGGGAAACTTTTTTTAAGACGGGCCATTTGTAATAACTAGGCAATCGTAGCGGGCCAAAGAATAATGCTTAATCGTTAAAAAATTTATGTGTTCTATAAACATATACATATATTATTACATACACTTATTATTTTAATAGTAAAAAAGCAAAAGGTAAGAAAATTATAAGCACAAAATATAAAATAAATTTAGTGTAGTTCTTGATGTGAAGTATTATCACTTTATTTTCTGGTGTCATTACTGGTTGATGGTGCATGAGAAAAATGAAATTGAGACTGTTTCTTCAAAATTTCATCCTAGTCCGGTTCCATTTGCGAAGCAGAAATTCTTAAAACTGATGAAAGGTGCTCATCTGTAATTCTGTTTCTTAAAGAAGTTTTCCTAAGCTTCATTCTTGAAAAGATTTGTTCGCATATATAAGATGAGCCGAACATTGTCATTATCTTCATTGCATGAGTAATTAGATTTGGGAAATTATCTAGACTTAAATTTTTATAAAATTCTAGTAATGGTACTGTATGAAAAGTTTGTTTCCGGAGAGTATTACAGTTCAGTTCTATTAACTCAAGTTGAAATTTTGCATCAACTTCTTCGTAATTAACATTGAATGGGGTCGCAAAAATACTAAACTCTGGCTCCATTTTTCTAAAGTCCTGAAATATCCTTTCAAATTCTGAAGATAGTTTTCTCAAATTAATTTCGTATTTTTTAATCTTATTGTTTGATATAGTGAATTTTAAAGATTGTATTCTTGGAAAATGAGAAAAATCAGATTTAGAGATCTGATTAGCAAATAATAATAACTGTAATTTGAAAATTTTCAGGTATTGCCAAATATCGTGAAGAAACTGATTTTTCTCTTGCAATTTGAGATTAAGTATATTCATGTGTACGAGGAGGTCTGTGAAAAAAGCGAAATCAGAAAGCCACGTTTCATTTTCTAAGACGTCAAATTGATTATAAATGTCTTTATCAAGAAGAAAATTCACAATATCGTCTTTTAAATCCCAAATTCTTTCAAATACTTTTCCAGCACTTAACCAACGAACTTTTGAATAATACAGGATATCGGAATGCTCAGCATGTACGGACTCCAAAAACTGTTGAAACTGGCGATGTAATAATCCTCTGGAGCGAATCATATTTACTAGTTTTACAACAATATTAAGTATATGGTCAATATCTAAAGCCGATTTACAGAGAGCATCCTGATGTATAAGGCAATGCAAAAAAACAACATCATTTTCCGGATACTTAGAATTACATTTCCCAACAAATCCTTGATTGATTCCAACCATATTAGGAGCACCATCTGTAGTTACATTACATAACTTATCAATAGGTAAACGAAGTTTATCGATGCAATTTTCAAATTCACAAAATATATCGGCACCAGTCGTTGTTCCTTTCATTGCCTGCAAGTTCTTCTGTAATTTCAAAGTGGGCGTTGATTCCTCTTACAAATATGAGTAACTGTGCAGTATCGCTGATATCTGTACTTTCATCCATGGTAATTGAATAAAAAATAAATTTTTGAGTTTTTGTAGTCAATTGTGAAATTAGATTTTTATCAATATCTTCAATTCTCTGGGTGATTGTTCTTCTTGAGAGAGAGACAGTGACTGAAAATCATTTTTCTTTTCAGGGCACATAATATCGCACACATCTATCATGCACTGCTTTATAAATTCACCATCTGAAAATGCTTTATTAGATTTAGAAATATTATAAGCATAACTGACTTTCGTAGCGCATCTTTGAGAATGATTAGCTCTCTGAAAGAATTGTTCTTGACTTGATAAATTTTTTATTAAATCTTTCGATTTAATTTTTTTCACCTCTTCACTTAACGATGAGTAGGAGTGGTTTTCATGTTTGCTCTTGAAATGGCGTTGAATGTTATATTCTTTCAAAACTGCAACAGTTGTATTGCAAAGTAAGCACACGGGTTTTTCTTTAAATAAAGTAAAGAAATATTTCCACGTCCATTCTTCTTTAAAAACTCGACATTCTGAATCCACTTTTCTTTTTTTAACATCCATGGAATGAACCTTAAATAAATCATAGACTTATATATAATGGAACAATCATAAAAATTAAGTAGTATACCATAAAATTAGAAACCAATACAATGTGGGAAATGAAACAATCACAACAAAGAAGTTTTCAAAATCTTACCAGACATTTACTTTTATTTCTTTGATTGATTATGAGAGCGTGATTTATAAATAACATTGAGATATTTTTATTGAGTTATGAATGAGTAATATAGAAATTTTGATGGCCATATTGCCAAACATAAACATTACTCTTCAGAAAACATAAAGAATAAATCTAAACTGAAACTTAAGAAAAAAGCATAACAAAAACAAAATCTTAAACAGTACTAGTGGCGCCATCTGTTATTGAAATTATAAAAAAGTCAAAAGAATCCGTTTTAGACGTTACCTACTACGGAGAACAACACACAGAAACGCAATTGACGAAAGCTTACTGCTAACTAATGCTCTTGCGCGGGTGTTTGCGCGGGTCCTCTTAAAATGAAATTATAATTTTATTAAACTTTTATAACGTTTATACAAAAATTGTAAAGCAGTTTGAAGCAAAGGAAACAAGAACTAGAGCAGACGCAAATCGCGAAGCTTTTTGGTTGTGATAGGTCAATTCATTTTCATGTGACGTCACAATACCTTCCTCTTTGGATATTCACGGGCAAAATTCTGTTTTCATGAAATTAAAATAGTTCTTCAATATTTTGATAACTGTCAATTAATGGCCTATTATATTTAGGAGAACTTCGTGAATTTATATTTCCCAGGTAAGATTGAGTTCTATTTAGGAAGATTAAAATTGCCACTCGAGTGTAGGAACGAAAATCAGTTTAGAACTGCTTTTGAGTCTTCGGCCCGCGGACTATTGAGGCAGTGGGAGTTTCGGGGATTACACAAACAATTACTCGAGTCACAGCGGGTCGTTGCAGATGACTGACTAAGTCGCTAACTAACTGATCTTCGGGCGGCATCGCTTGTATTTATACCTACCTGCAAGGATTGTTCGGGAATTGGATTTTTCCGGTTCTTTCGAGAAAACAGAACAATGAATCGAAAATGCGAGAGTGTCTGGAAGTTTCGAGCGAAGATGAGTCATCTGTTTAGGTCGGATGGATTTGTCCAGAATACTATTGTGTTTTGAATATCGCCGCAGGTAGTTTTTATGCGGGTCGTCACATTACGAAGTAAGAACGCGTTCAAACATTCTCACGACGGCACTCTTAAACGGGCCGTAGTTTCCCCATCACTGCTTTAATAAGTACATTGTAAGTAATGTGGAGAGGTAGTTTTTAACCTAGGTAATTGAAACAATTTTTTGGTACCTTAATGGATTATTTTCTAATTACTCCGTGCACAAACTAGGTTATGTGTACATGTGATTTCGAAACAAATATTAATTTATGAAATAATGGAAATTAAAAAGTAATGCCATGACAAGCGTATAGGAAAAAAATTACACACTAATACAATTATAACATAATACAAACTGTACACAGAAATCATGCTTTCAACGCAATAACTCCTTTGAACTTTCAACAAAATCAAAAACATTTTTGACAGAAATACATAGGCTATTTTCTCGACTTATAACTCAATCTCTATTCGTAGAATAACCTTAAGAAAGATGTATTTTTTATGTTTCCTTTCCCTTATTTGCGATGGAATATGAAAAGGCTTTTCACGTTTTGCAGATATTGCGCTCAGTTGAAAGTTGGAGCAACGAAATCCTAAAAATAGTAGGAAAAAAACTATTTCGGTATAAAATTCTCATAAAGACGTCTTTTAACGTAAAGAACATAAGCAAAAATGCGTACTTTTTTTCTGAATGAAGAAAGGTTTTTGACTGAAAGTTAACCAAAGTTTTGAATAGTTTTATAGTTTTAAAAAGTAAATAAATTACGATTATTACATACTTATTTTTTTAAAGCATTTGAACTTCGGGTGTATATTGAGATAAGGACTTATAAATGCACTTCTAGTAAAAAAAACTAAACTATCTTGTGAGTTAGCATCTTATTAATTGAAAGTAATCCTACATTATACTAGGTGATGGATTAAATATTTTTTGTTTTAAAAATGAGGCACTGAAAGATAAAAAGAAGAAAGTATCACACGCAAGAAAACTCGGGTAACTATTATAATCTGCTTAATTGTTGTTTAATACGGATTCTTCCAATACGGGTGTATTGGAAGAAAATCATTGTCCCGCGTAAATACAGAATAAACTCTATATGAACAGAAAAGATCCAAATAAATATTATTTGATATTACAATGTATTTGTTGAATAATCGATCTTCACTATGATGAATAATTAATGTTTTTTAATTTACACTTTTTGATGAAAACAATGTTTCAAATATAATTGAATTTAAAGAAAAAATAATCACTTTTGATTTTTAAAAATTGGGATAGACCCGGAGATTGCAGATAAAAGACGTTACAGGCGACACCTGGCAGCAAGAATTCATAAAGGATAATTTGAATTTGCACAAAAATTCATCGAGAAAGAATAAAGAGTTCAAGACTTGACTAGTAATTTTGCTATTGTAAAGGTTTTAATTCTCTTTCAAAAAACCTTTTGACATGTGTTTGCTGTGGGGAATTAATAACGAGAGTTTGCCTAAAGACAATACATTAAAATCACGCTATTAAGAATTCTCAAATTTTTACGTAAATATATAATCTATTATAGTATTTATAATATTAACTACAGATAATTAAATAATCTATAAGATAATATATAATCTATTGGATAATCTAAATCTTGGGTCGCCAAACTTTTTTGATCATCGATCCCTATATAATTTTTCGAAATCTCCATCGACCACATATAAAAGTAATTTTCTGTTAATTAAAATAGAACTCTATTATATACTGTGTTTGTACATTTATTTTATGATTTAAAACATTTATTAAAGTAATAGTACATTATGCAACAATAGTTTTATGAAAAATATATTAATGTTGAGATTTACCTTATATTACCTTAATATTAATTACCAAATATTACCTTATAACTAATACCTTAATATTTATTAAATAAGTAATTAAAAGTAAGTAGAAATAATAAGTAAAGTAACTACAGATTTATTGCTTCTTAAACAATGAGATGGGTGTGCCTGGTGTTTTTTTGCAAGCTTCGCTCTTTTGGGTTCAAAATTGGTCAATTTTAATCTTAAATCCCCTCGAAACTCCCCATTTAATTTATTTCTGTACTTCAGTTAAGATTGAATTTACATGACTGAAACCGGCTACTACCATATAGGAACTTGGAAATGGCTGAGCTAATTCGTAAAGTTATACATATCTTTGCATCATATTTATAGTCCAAAATTTGCTTATTGTTAAATTTTGAAAAAGCGTCTTTGTTGCAGTATCCGATAATAATTCAGCAAGTTTATCTTGCAGGTTGATATCCACGTTTTCAATTTGAGCAGAAAATGGCACAATAATCCAATCAGGGATGTCAATGTTTTCCAAATCAACAAAGCGCAGTTTAAAATCGTCGCTCAATTTTTAAAGATGACTTGTATAGATTTCCAAGTCTTCTTCTTCTATTTTTAATTGTCACAAATTTCAAAAATACTAATAATCCTTACGTAGCCATGAAGATCTAAATAAATTTAATTTTACTTAGAAGCCTTACAGTATTGTCCGAGATTCGATAATTGTTACATCTTTTCCTTGCAACTTTGTTTGGGCATCATTAAATTTTCCAAATAAGTCCACTAAATAAAAAATATGGTTTTTATTTTTTTTCATGCAGCCATTTCCAAAAGTTTTTTCGCATAGAAGACACAGAGGAATCGTTTCATTTGTCGGTGAACAAATAAATCCAAATTTCAAATAATAAAATGAATAATACCGACATTTTGTTTAGAAACTAAAGCTGCCATTTTTCAATTAGGCTTCTATAAATAAATTAAAAATAATATAACGACAACGACAACGACAAAACTATAGCACACTTTGTATTTTTTTACGAAAACCGCAAAATTTTTGAAGATATTATTATTTTAATTTGATGTGTGTTGTTTAATTTAATTTCCAGTTAGTAGTAAACAGCAATAATGTTACTACTAACAAGAAATCAAATTTAACTTATTTCATGCAAAATTGTTATTCTTAAGAACTGTTTAAGACACACATAAAATTAAAATAATAATATTTTAAAAAATTTTGAAATTTTCGTAAAAAAATGCAGTGTGCTATAGTTTTGTCGCGGGCTGTATCTTCTTTTTTTACAGGTATTGATAATTAAAACTATACTAAACGAATGGTTTTATCGAAACAACAACTAATTATCCAAAATTATAAAAGTTTTAATAATGACTCTGTAAATATTCAACACAGTTTGCAAAGATAGCTGAAACTGCGTATGATATTTGCGTTTGTAACGTCAATGCTCGTCACACGTGACATTTGGACAAGGGCACATATGCACATGACTTTATATGAATACCAGACCATGAATACCAGAAGTTCAAAGTTCGTGTCACTGCGCGCTGGTAAGTAAGTACTCACCCGAATAATTATACGTTTATCAATTTATGTTCGATAAAGAAACTGATATTAAGTCAATTATAAAAAAATTCACAAATTATACATACTCAATTAAGTATGTGTGATTTGCGTATTATGAACTGTTTTTTCTTCGACCCCCAATCGACCTTTACGATTCACATCAACCCCCGCTTTTGTTAAATAGACCCCTGGGGGTCTATATAGACCACTTTGGCGACCACTGATCTAAATTATACTAGATTTGTAATAATCTAGACTTAATATATAGACCTAATCTAGACCTAATAACTGGATAATAATCCATTATAACCTTAACTAAATATATTAGATAATCTATAGATAATTTATTTATGCAATTTAATTATCACATTGATTTTTTCCTTATTGGTTCCTTTCACCCAGAAAAAATATATTAATGATTATATTGATTAGGGTTTAAATATAAATTTAATGATTAAATGATATGATATATGTGATTCTTATTAGGCACGAGATATCATTTACTAAAATAAGAGCCACTGTCGTAAGTATCCATATTTTAGAATTCATAAAACTGCTTTAAACTATTTGTCAGTCAGTAAAATGGTCAGTATTATTTCAACACATTGCAATTTTTATTTTCTAATATACTCAAATTAATCGACTATCAAAGTTGCATATAAATTTTAAACAAAATACGTGTTTCTCAGTCTCTTGAAAGATCAATATAAAATTTGCTACGAAATATATTATTAAAATAAAAGGTAAGCCATCAGTGTACCTTTCGAACTAGAGGATGCTGAATTTGCGAATAATAAATTGGAATTCTATAGCCCTTCTGGAGAAGAACGGAAGCAGGATCCTTTTGCTCTTCCGTCTTTTCTAATTGCGGAAGTATGTTATTAGAGCCTTGTACAGCTGTTGTCTGTTTCAAAATTCAGTAGCAAATAGCTTCAATTCCATGAATAGTTTTATGATTTGTATCGAAGAATCAAGCATTTTTCCTGTGTTTACTAATGTTACATCTACACTGTAAAAATTGTCTTGTATCAACTTATTAGTGCGTAATTTCTAATATATCGGCTCCTAAAAAGCTCCTGTTCGAAAAGTGCGTTTTTTTTTTTTAACTAAATAAATATTTTCTTATGTTGGGTTTATTTTGAAAAAAAAATTGCTTGCTGTGAAAACCGTCCTGTTTCAGATAAGAATTCTCGTAGTTCGAGGGACGTATAGGTCACGATAGGTCAACATGGGTTAAAATCAAAAATAGTGGCAACTACCTTACATCAAAGTACTGTTCCATTACAACAAAAATGCAAAGTAGCTGCCACAATTTTTTGCATTAAATAGCACTAAAATTTATAATTATAGTAACCTAAGATATACGTAAGAGTCTGTAAATGTATTTTTACGATACAATATAAAGGCCTTAATTTAGGATACACTAATTCATGAAAATAAAATTAATTTCTTAAACAAACTTATGTGTAGCACAAAGAGAGTATAAAGACGAACTCGGACAAAGCTTAATAGAAAGGAATCTGACAGAAATTATACATGTTAGAATCCCATAATACAGTTAACAGAGATTGAAAAAATAAATTATTATCCTTAATACACAATTAAAGCATTAATACCTATTTTAACGGTGTTCAACATATCATTTAATGAAACCACAAACAACAACAAACTCTCGATTATAAACGCAATCTTTGTAGACAAAAAGAAAGAAAAAAAAAAAAAAAAAAAAAAAAAAAAAAAACGCTTTAACTATCAGAGTTTTCGGGAAGGAAAATAATTCTAGTTTTGTGTGAACGAACGAGAATTCAGTGTAAAGTCTATTATAAGTGTTTAGATTCTTATTCAATTATCAGTGTTTAGATCGTATATGAACGCTCTATGTAATGTTAACTCGGAATAAGCTTGGCTCAACCCTGGCCCGCCCCCGTATGGGATACCCAGGGAGCACTGGTGACCCGAAGTGCGCGCGCGTGGCTTCAGCAGATTAAAAAAAGAGAGAAGAGACTGCGAGATCATGATAGGTGGCAACACTGTTGGTCGATGAACTGACCTGTGATTTGGACCAGGGGAATCCTGGAAGATATGATGCATAGGGTACAGAAATAATACAGGTAACGGTTTTAAAAGTAAAGGTAACAAAAGTTACTTATAAAATTTAGGGAAGTTCATGTGATGCGCGCGCAGAGCAGCAACTGCTATCCATTGCTGGAGACCAAAATTGCAACTGCTACAGACCAAAAGGCTGCAAAGTGTTTATGAAGGAAGATTTGTACAAAAGAGCAAACAATTCAAGTCTAAGTTTGACTTAAATAAAAGAACAAATAAAAATTTCAGTACAAATGTCGGGAGAACGGTGACGTGCTGAAGGGCCAACAAAATGATATACAAAGTGTTGCAAAGATCTATAAAATGCAGCAATTATTATGTGTACAATATCAATAGAAAACTAAAAAGGTAAAAACAGATGAACAAATGAGTTCTTTTACTGGTGCACAAAATTTACAGATTGAAAGAAGGTACTTATGCAATCATTCAAATTCAGAGCAAAAGAGAAGTACAGATGGAATCTTTTACAGATGCATAAGTTCACAAATGAAAAATAAAAACTGTTACAGTCAACAAATTTCGGAACGAGACGGATGTAATGATGAAAATTGCGTGCAGAAATGGCAGTTGTGAAGAGGGATTCTCTCAATATCAATAGTCCATAACAGTAAAGTAAATAGTGTCCTATTTCTGATGGCACTAGTTTGTCAGCTCTTCTTAGTCCATGTCTGACTATCAAATTATCTTAGTTCGAAACTTCGTTATAATAATTTTATCGCTTTTTTTTTAATGAAATTACAGTCTGTGGATCCTGGAAAATCTGTTGAAAGAAATTTTATTAAAAAAAGAAGTCGGTTAACTTTCTTTTCATTGCATCTTTTTCGGGAATTGAGCACAAAGTGAAGAAGAAAATTTGTTTCAGTATTTACTAATGTTGACGCACTTCCAAAATGAAAGAGACTAGTATGATATCATACCGTTTATACTCTAGGAAAGTGTCAGCATTTGCTGAAAATAGATTTAAAAGTGATGATGCATAATTACACAAATAAAGTCTTGAATAATTTATCCAGACCTGCTCTGTTCCCGAAACTTTTTTTTAATAAAAATTGAAAAGGAAGAACCAAATTCTGGCGGTCCAATAGCAGTTCTAGAAGCAAATCCTGTTTGGTAGAAAATTTGTACAAAATTAGTGATCAGGGATCACAAGAAAGAAGAACTCTGAATAAAATGTTTCTTCACACAATGTTTCGGGCAGTTCAAAATCATAATTGGATAGATATTGCACCACATTTTTACAGTGAATCTACTGGTATTTAATTAAAGGACTTGCCATGCGCTTTGATTCTATATACAAAGAGTATGGTGTGTATCACACATTTTTAAAAGAAATTACTAATCTTTAATAAACTGTGCAATAAAAATAAATGCCGAATTTAAATTTAATTAAAAACAATCTAATTTTGGTGAATAAATTCCCTCTCGCCAAAAAATTTTGATTTGTACTTTTGGAGAAAAGTGCCTCATTATTTTTAATTAGAGAAATGAATTTCTCAATTGAAATCGTTTTAGTCATGCAACTAAAGTCATAGCATATTTCCTAGCTTTTTGATTTAATTTATTCTTAATAATATAAATAATTCACTAACCTCTTTTTTTAATACTTAGATTAGTTAATGGATTACTAATTGAATATCAAAACAACATTCAAATGTCAAATTCTATTTTTAGATATTCCTTTTAACTGGCATTCATTAAAATAAAAATGTATTACGTTACCTGTTTTCTAAAGTCATCCACCGTTTCTTAGAATATAGCTCTTTTGTCAAGTTTTTTTTTTTTACATACACTTCATTTTAATTATAATTTGATTTAAATAATTTGATTTTTACAGAGACCTTTATTACCCGCTATTTTTTAATTAAGTTTTGCATATTTTGTTTTGCCTATCAGTTTTTTTAATTCCGAAAAATTCTCGTAACCCCATAGACCGAAAGTGATTTCGTGATCTGTTTAAACAAATATTATTATTAAAATCATATTTGGATTCCATAAAATAATTCTTTTTAAGTGAGACTAATTAAAGAAATTGCCTGTGCAACAGTGGTATGCCTCACTTAAATAATTGTCTGGATATAATTTCCATCATAAATAATTTATTTGGTTGCAAAATACGCTAATGTTGACGCTTATCTGAACATCGCTTTTTTTTTTTTGCATAAGCAGTAAAATAAAAAATCATAGATTACATTAGGGAAATTTTTTTTATTTTATGTTGCATAAGATTTCTTAACAGATCTTAGGTATTTTCGTGTTATTCATTTCGAATTTGCAATCGGTGTATCCCTCCAAACTACATATTGTTTTTAAATGACATTTTTAATTTATTTTGTTGAAGAAATGTCCAGGTTTAAAAACATTAATATATAGGCAGGGGATCACGTAAATGCTTTTCTTTTCTTCCCGACGTGGACACGTACCTAGGTTTGCAAAACCCTTAACCGTATAGTCCACGTCTGGCCGACAGTCTAGTCACATAAATGCAGTAACAAACTTTTTGGGGAGGAGTTAGAGCACACCATCAAGATTAAAATAACATAGAAACCCATGTCCGGAAATGTCATCATACGCCGCTAGGGGTGCTTCCCTATATTGAACTGCTTCTTCGTGTGCTTCTGAATAGTTCAAAATAGGGGAGCGTATCTAGTTGCGTACGACTACATTTTTGGACATGGACATATTATAAGGATTAAAATTTGCATCAGAGTTTAACTCCCCTAACGTTTGTTTAAAATCATTTGCTGCAGCATTTCCGTGACGTCATAGATAACGTTTTAAGACTGGTATACTATGAAAAAAATAAACTAAAAATGTTATTAAAAAGTCATGTAGCTTTAGATGGAAAACTAATTTAAGATTTGAAATCTTCTCATTCAAATCAGGCAAGATCAAGTATTTGTATAAATGCTACTTAAAATTTGTACCCAAGTGTTTTCTACTGCAAAGATTTCCTCATTATTCAATATCAATTTATAACTAATTTACCTGCCACTTCTCGTATAATTTTGACTTCAAATTAATTTCATTTAAGGTTGGATAATTATGAGATCACACAATTAAGTCTTGTCCGAAATAAGGAGTCTTTATAAAATAATAAATTTCGTCTGAAATTATGCGTTTTATAATAGATACAATAAACACTGTCTAGAATTAAGTATCTTTATAAAATAAAGAAACACTCTCTGGAATTTGGCATTTAAAAAAAAAAAAAAAAAATTCAAATAATTTTAGTTGTGATAACGTGTGTTATAGCTTGCAATTAAATTTAAGTTGTATTGAGAAATGTCATTCACATTTTTATAGCAAAAATAATTTTTTTTAAATATGTTTTTAGTATCTTATAAAGTTTGTAATCCTATTAATGAGAAATCATGCGTAGTCATTAATGCAAACAAACAAGCTATTGATTGTCAGAATGACGTATGAAACATATTTCAATACCATGCTATTTATTATTAAACGGAAATCCTAAATGAATCGAGTCGTAATCTGCAAATATTTATGTGTTAGTTGATTATATGGAATAATTGACTTCTAGTTAAATAGAAACATTTTTCCTGAATCATTTGCGAAGTTCCATTGTACTTTCCAAAATGCCATGACATTACACAAACCCATTAGGAAAGTTTTCAGATTTGATGAAATGTTTATACGCTGATAGAAGATTTATAGAATTTTTAGCTTAAGTCAATAACAGTTTTACAGTCATGTCATCAATAAACAAGTTACTGTTTTATGTATGCCTATTTTTTAGTTAAAAAGAGTAAATTGTGTTTCATATAAAGGAATAGCATGTTTGATGATGTATTGACTTACCCTATATTCCTTTGATAATGAAATTATCAAAAGAGTTCATTGAAATTAAGAATTATTCATTGAAATTAAGAACGTATTATTAAATGCATATATTTTCGAATAAATAAATTCATGTTTATTTAATTAAGCACGTTACAAATGCTAATATGTTTTGAAGCTTTTAGCACGTATTATATGTTTTGAAGCTTTATCTCTATTATCAAAGTACAGCATTAGAAATGTTTTATAAGAGATATTTATACTGCGTGTTTCTGTGATAAATATACTAAGTGTTCTTAAAAACTAAACTTCGAAAGCGAGTGAATTATATTAAAAGATTGTTAAAGCTTTTTGCAATAATTTTTTTGTAGTTTATCTGCGTATCAAGATTCTCTTTAAGGACTAATATTATTTGCAGTATTTAAAATAAAAACTGAAAAATGCACTCTTGAACATTCACACCTCAAAAACCATACCACGTGTTACGCATTCTTTTTAAATAAACTGCTTGATAATTTTTTCCGTCTTTGCTACAAAACTAGTGATTGGATTTCATGTCAACATGGGATTCCATGTGAATAGTCAAAGGCGTATTTCTTCTACTTCTACTTCAATTCGGAATTCTTGACGAAATAAGGTATCAAATTGACGCATTCTTGTTTCTCTTCAAGCATAACCATAAGATCGTGAGATGAGGTACTAGGGTTGTAGTCAATATAAACAAACATAAAAAAAATATTATGGTTCGACGCACTGTGAAATATCGAATATTTTAGCTCAAGTTGTAATTAAATTAAGTCTTTTTCACTAAAAACAATTTCTAATGAAATTACTTTATAACGTACCGGTACTTTGCATGCATCATCCATAAAATTTGATTTACGTGAAATCCATTTTTACCGTAATATATCATACTATAATTTCAACACTAATATTTATTTAAATAGGAATTCAGAAATTTTACGGTAATTGCGGTAAATTACGGCAATTAAAATTTTTTGTTTTGTAACAAGTTCCGGTAAAAATGGATTTTAAGGTAAAAAGTACAGACACTCAATATGCCGGTACTTTTTACCGTAATTTAACCCGAACTTTTTACAGTATGTTGAGCTTTAATATGCCATGAGATCTAGGTGCTGGGAAATAATACAATTGTAACAAGTCGGAATAATTAATTTGAAACTGGTTTTCGTAACAATCGTGAAACTAAATCTAGTCTATGATCAAAAGTATAACTGCTAATTTGCTGATTACTTGTTTTATTATAATGCAATACGTAGCAGCAAATGGTGCAATTTTAAAAATGCTATCTATAGTAAATGAACCATTTTAAATAATATTGACTTTAACTGTTTAAATACTCAAAAGCATAATAAAGAAAACTCTAGATTTTTAATTGAACATGTATAATTTTCCATAAATTATGTCTTTTAGATGTCCCTCGCCTCCAAGTTTATTTTATCTCTTCTGATCAGTGTTTAATATTTCTCGGTAAATATCATTAAATTGCAATTTATTTCATTGTTATTTTACCATATTCAACAAACATAAAAAAAGATTATATTTCAACTGTTCAATGTGAGAAAAATATTTTTATTGATTGTTTTTATCTAATACCATTCAACAACCAGAATTCTACATGGGCCAACTAGGCCCACTTTATGAAGCCATTTTGTTCCTTGCACCTGAGTACGTACTATTAGCTGAGAAGACTATAATCTATCAATCTCAAGACCGGCATGGCAGGGGTTCGAATGCCACAATATTTCTTCCATTCTTTCAATACATGAAGAATTTCTAGTTTTTTGCACACTTTATTCGGTGACCCTAAACTATTAGAATATGAAACTCATTCACGTATAAATGGGACTGCATTTGCAGTGCTTCAATGTCCTCTTAAGTTCTATTTTTACGGTTTCGAAGCAATGTTAATTGTAAATGGTTACAAAACCTTATAGTTTTGTATTGGTGGGTTTTTAAATAGAATAAGTAGTAAACGGTTTCTAAACCATGAAGGTAATGAAATGTTCCTAACCAGCTGTCGGTTATATTACAGTAATTTCAGTATAAAAATTCTATTAGTGATGCATATCCACAGAAGTTCTTGGAGTTTCTCTCTGAATTTGTAACTGTTGCCGTCTTTGTTTGCAGTCCGTTGCGTTTTTATCCACTGCTTCATTGTTACTGATCTTTTCTTTAGGTTGGCGGTAGCATTTTTCTGCTTATTTCAACTAGACCAAAACTGTACTAGTTTAAATAACATTTCATAGAGGGAAAGAATGATTTCGAATTTGATTTCTAAAAACTTAAAATATAGATGGATTCTCTAATTAAATAATAAGAAAAAATAAGAGTTTAACAAAATTAAATAGGAGTTTACATTGAAACAAAAGTCATATCAGTAAAGAATATATTTTAAAAAAATGCATGAAACTCATAATAAATAAATACTTTTTTTTTATTAATTTTCAGTGAACTGCAATATTAAATTCATATTTTTATTTATTAATGTTTTTCGAAGTGTAAATCTTTTCACTGCTCTCTAGAGGAAAAAAAAAGAATTGGTATGGCAAAAAAAAAATATTTAATTTCATTAAGGTACGTGGAAAGATGCAAAAAATATTTTGCGATAATTTGCAATTAAATATTTTATCTACTTATTTATTCTTTATTTTGCAATATATTTCAAAATGAAAACAAATTCTTAATAGAAAACATATTCAAGCGTTATCGAAAATGTCTAGAACGATAAAAATTATTTTTTTTTAAATATTTTTGTAAGAAAATGTCAAATTATCTATTTGTTCTTTTTTTATCGTCTTTGATTAATTATAAAATAACACTAATATTTACAAAAGTTGTAGAAAAATAGGAAAAAAAATTTTAATGTTTGAAATTTTTTTTCAAGATTTCCTTCAATAAAAAATTGTATAAAATTATTTATATACTATTCAATTTGTTAACAATCTCATAAAGTTAAAGTACATTTGTATAAGATCACTAAAATTTATTTATGATTAACTAACTAATAATCTTAAGAAATTATGCAAACTTGTTACTTTGTTTCAGCATTAAAAGCAAATAATAAGTAAATTTAAAAAACTACACACACACATATATATATATGCCAATGTCTCGTAATTAAATCATATTTTCTTATTATTTTTTATCACACATATAGTAAAAATTTTGTTCGAAAAAAAAAGACATTTTTTTGCGCTGTTTGCGTCCATATAATTAATGATTGCCTTAGGAGTGAAAGCCTTAGTTTTTAAAAAAATATTTTTATTTAGTTTTTGTTTAGGTTTATCTTCTCTAACAGACTTTTAAAACACATAATTAATAATTGTTAAAAAATTATTTTTTCTACCTATAATTAAAAAAATCATGAATAATTGATGGTCATGAAGAAATTTAATAATGATGAGTTAAAAAATTTATAGCACTGTAAGGTGTTTCTTTTTTATTTCATACTAGGTAGTTTAATGATAAGAAAATTGAAAATAATTTTTTTAAACTTTTTACTTTTTAATTATTCCTTTTAATTAGTCTTTTTATTATGATGAATTTATCCGTTTGCCTTTAATATATAGAAATGTATCAAAATAAATTTATTAATTTTAATTTTTCTTTTGATTATATAGATATAAATATATATGTATATATAAAGCAAATAATATAATTTTGATTTAATGTCGACATGATGCATGAATTCGAAAAATATTTAATGTTCTATCTAATGTATGTATTATATACTAAACATTATATTATTGTATTTAAAATTTTAAAATAAGTTTATAGTTTTCAAACTGTAAATGTGACCTTTATGACATTTTTATTAAAGTGTATAACTTTATCACAAAGTCTTATATTTTTATCTTTGTTCTTTTCACTGTATTTTTAAATATTGTTGTTGTTTATGAAACTTGGAAGACCCAAGCTCATCAATCATGGGTCTTTTATGAATTCAGTCAGAAAGGTGAGCCGCCTTTTGCTTATCAAAATTGCACCGAAAAGGTGAAGGTACGTCATAGCTCAGAGCCCCCTGTATAGATGGCAGCATCACTCATTCTTAAGGCCTCTTCCGAAATTTAGACATAGATCTGAATGGGAAGGAAAATTTTCCTGATTCCAGCGCGCATGGTACAGCTAATCGACCGACCACAGGACTTTTAAATCCACATATTTTATGAGCACGTATATCGCATATACTAGATGGGTCTTCGTTCAAGTCCGAAGTCTGAACCTATAACCACTTGGTTACGACGGCACATATTTTTATATATTAAACTTAAGCAATCGATTGTATATTAGACATCATATTAAAAAAATTTAGTCTAAATTCTAAACACATTACACAGTTTACTTTTTTTTCAATTTGGATCTGAAATATAAAATAACTTGATAAGTTAGGGTGTAGTCTAATCACCATAAATGTAACTATATAATTACTATTTTGACAATATCGAACTGAACCATGATATCTTATGGGATAGAGCGCTCACTTTCTTATTCTTTCTCATGTTCGAATCAAATCGAAGCTATGGCTAAATCACAGCTATGCGAACTCTGTTGCCGGCACGCAATGACTGAAATGCAAACGTAAATTATCCTTATTAGTAGACAGTTCATAAATATCCATAATCGACTAGCTAACCATAAGAAGTTTTCGTTATCCTGTCCATAAAACAAAAATGCGTGTTAGTTTTAACAAAAAATTCTCTACGAAGAAAAGTTGGTCTTAATAGTTGATCAAGAAGATCTCTTGATTTTCAGATGCGCTCATCTCAGCGCTTAGAGTTTTCCCACGGCACTAATATTGAAACAAAACGCAAATTCCTTTAAGACTTGTTTATTTAGAGCACAGCGAATATTCCTGAAAAACGAGTTATTTTAACAGTCTTAATGAAAGATATAAAAATGCAAGTAACAACAATTAACACACTCGTCCATAATATCGGCAATTAATCACTTTTTAAAACTGTTTTAAGATTCAAATGGTTTTAAGTATTGTAGTAATTAAAGAAATTAATTTCATTTCTTTGTTTTTTGGTATCTAAGAAATCAAGTCACTACAATCAAACGATCAACAAAGTAGTTGATAGAATAAGATCAACTTTTCAACGGAGGCTGATAATGCGCGCATTACCTAGAGAAGTGGCAGAATTCCGCACTTTAACAGATCACCATCAGAAATCTGCAGATGAGATAGGTAATGTGCATATTAGCAACTTTGAGATTTAGCGATATTTTGCTCAAATGAATTAGGAATTTGTCTCCATTTTTTTTTGTTACGTCCCTGCAAACACTTAAGTATTTGTTTATTAAAAATAAATTTTTTTTTAATTACTTGATTAAAATTTTCATTCGTTTCAAAAACATACAATTTGGAAACAGGTTCCTATTTTCAAGACTTAATAGACGTGAATGAGAAGAAACAAAAGTGATCAGAAATATAAAACGTGAAATTTCCAAACAAAATTGAAAAATAATAGGCGAAGAACGAAATTCAAAAAACCACAGTAGCTGAGAGAAAAAAAAAGTGAAAAACAGAACAAGAAAATCCTTACTGTACAAGAACAAGAAATTCCTCAGAGGCACGCAAATCAGGAAAAAAAAATGCATTTCACGCGTTATAAAGAGGTAGTAAGATACTAATGTCGTTTACAAGGGTATCACCATTCATGTGAATAAAGCAAGATTCCAGGTCATCAAGATGATCTGGAGTGGAAATAATTTTGGCATTTTCGAACTTGAACTTATTTCCAAGATCCTAACAATGTGCAGCAATTAATGATTTCGCGTTTTCTTACTAACGGACATATCTTCTTTACGTCTACATTTCAAAGCAGGTCTAGTTTGTCCGATACAGCCAAGGTCGCATTAACAAGGAATGTGGTAAATGCCCCATCGATTATCAAATCGCATAGAATCTTTAAGAGATTTAAATTTAATTTTATTAACAGGCTTAAAAATGAATTAAAGCCTAAACAAGAGAGGATATTACCAATTTTATAGAAAAAAAACTGGAGAAAAACACGGTAAAGTAACAAGTTCTCTGTAAAAATTAGAAGAAGAGAGGCAAGTGTGAAGCTTGCCACGGTTGATTTTTGAGCCCTTGAAATTTGTCGACTGTTATTTCCAAATTGCATATTTTTGAAGCAAATAGAAGTTTTTAATCAAGTAATGTCTTACTACTTCAGTTTCTTGCGATTATTTATTTAATAAACATGTTATGAAACAACAAAATACATTGTATGCAAAAGCATATACTAAGTAACACCATCACCACAAAACACAATTAAAAGTTAATACTCGTTTCAAGAAACATTAAGTTTTAGGAGCATCGTATATTATTAAACTTCTCCTAAAATCTATTTCTTGTTATGCCTGAGGCAATTGGAAGAGGGAGGGAGCAAACGAGTTTTTAAAAAATGTCAAGTGAGGTGAATAAAAAAAGCAAGAAGCGTGAGTGAGAGTTTATCATATGAGTTTTATCTAAATTCATGCAACGACGAGGAAAAGTGGAAAGAAATTTTCCGTTCAACGTTGAGGATTGCTTAACGTTGCATGTGAAAAGTTAAAATTCTAGGATGATGTTGCTGATATTCAAATAAGTTTCCGCAACTCAAAACTTCTAACTTTTATGGTTGAACTCACGAATGTTCAGGAAAAATTTAGTTTTTTTAGCCTATCGTTTTTAAAATAGGATTTTACAAATATCTCATACAAATTCAGAAAATGTTTAAAGTATAACTCAATAAATGAATATATGTAAAAAAAATGCATTTTTTAAAGCGTTTGGCATTTAACGACATTAAATATAAATCTTTTTTTTTTTGATGAAATATTATTAACTTTGATCGAATGACTATTTATTTACAAATATTCAAAATGTAAAGCAAATACATTATATTCTTTTACAAACTTAACTACTTTAAAATGCTGAGAATGCAAACAAGAAAAGATAGAACTTATGAACTTTCAATGTATGAGGCATGCAAATTTTAAACTCTAAACATAAATTTTTTTAAAAGACTAAAATAATTCATCGAACTACTGATTTTAAAATTCTCTGACATACAGAGATATGTTGGAAAATCAAAATTTTCAGGGAAATGAAGTCTTTTATTAGTAGTATTTTGTAAGTGTACAAATTCCTTTTTTTTTTAACAAATATTCATTAAATTCGTTAAATTACTTTCATTAAATCACACTCAGTCTTGTTAGGTAAACAAAAAATGAGTCATAACATCTGTGCTTCGAAAATAATAATAAATCAAAAATCGTTTTCTTTTTCATTTCTTTTTAATGATATGGTTCATGTTTATTGTATGGTTAAAAACTGTTGTTTTTAACGATGTATCATAATTATTAGTCTACATAGCAAGATGTATTTATCCATATATCCTTTAATCATTATCTAAGTATGATATTTAGTAAATACTGATCAAATTCAACTAATAATGATTACTCATGATCATTATGATTAGACAGAATAACATCATATCATTTAACACATTGCTTTGCTATCTGTAATAAATGAATGAAATAAAGTTACAATGCCTACTACATTGTTTACAAAGTTAAATACTTTGCATATTCGAATAAAAAAAACTAAATGAATTTCGTTTTTCTGTTATGAAAGTAACCTAGATTCGAATTCCAGCAATGGCTGATCTGATTCGTGTACTGCTTCCAGTTTGCACCAATACACTATCGACTTAAAAAGTCCCAAGTAGTGATTAGATTTTGACTAAGAGCCCTTTTGCTGTCGGGCTAACTATAGGAAATTTGTAAAATTTCCTTTCCCATTGCAAGGGAAATGGCGGGTTTGTTTCACTTTAAAAATATTCCGCGAAGGCAAATTTTTCTTAATTGCTTGAACCAGAAGTTGTCTTCTTGTTTCAGTCCAAAATAAAGAGACAAAGAAGTTGAACCTTAATATATGCTTAATCCTGTATGAATCGATTAATCATTAGCTTTGATGATATAAATTAAAGCAAACAACAAATAAATGGTAAAATGTATTTACTGCTCTTTCATAAGTGTTAAATGCACTTCTTATGGAACCGGATAACTAAATATGTAATAAAATTGAATGTCGAATAATCAGGAGTTTAATATATTTTTTTGCGTTACCCGGAGATGGGAGTTTATATGTAAAGTATTTGTAATAACACAGTATATCATTTTTTTTTTTTTTTTCGTCTTTGACAAAAAAAAACATTGTTGCAATTCTTTTACAAAAACGTCTTGGGGGACCCAAACCCGCAACAAACTTTGAGTGATTTTTTTTTTTTTACCTTTTAGTGAAGGAATAACAATTCTTCCAATTTTAATGGAAAAATCACCCATGCCTATAAAAATACTGCAATCTAACTTACTTTTTTTTCTGAGAAAAGTAAGTCTTAAATAAAGTTTGGTAACTTTTTTTTTCTAATTTTAATTCTCTTGAAAATGTTTTTATTTTTTTTTTTTTTTTTTCATTCTCGCGTACTCTCAAAGTTTGAGATTGAATGTCGTAGGAAATTGAGAATATTGTTCGGCAACATGCAATTTGAAGGAAGATGCTGAGGATGCTGCAGCATTTTTTAACAAATTGTATCTTCGGATGGCGTTTTTTTTTTTCTCTTTCGTTTCATTCCTATTTTCTTTTTTTTTCTGGTGGGTGAATATTGAAGACGGATAGGGATGAATGAGGTGATTCAATCGAATTACGTTTTGCGTGATCGACATAGTAGACAGGATCCTGTTTCCAATTGCTTTCTTCCGTCCTCTCAAAGAAGAATAACGGGAAAAGGAAAATATTATTGGATACCGTAAAAAGTGTAGTTTCGTGTGGAAAAAAATCTTGACAAATGGAAATGAATCTTTACGATACACTTTTTTATTATCTTTATAAGTTTTAATATAGGTGCATAAATTCCATTTGATTTTCAAAGAAATGATTTTTCTACGAATCAATTTCGATAATTTGCTTAAATATTTAATAAGTTTTATGCCTGTCATAGCCTCTATTAAACACCTTTTCATAAGGAACGCCCAAAACTCAACACTTTTTCATCATAGCCATTTTTATTTTGAATTTATTTGCACTCACTGTTGCCAGATGCAACTTTGAATAAGTACTAGTAACAGCAAAACTGAAGCGCCATCTAGGAACAGGTAACAATAATTTTAATGGGCCATTTCAAGCTGATCACATCTTCGTAGCACTCAATGCGTGTTCTGCAATTATGGAATTGAAATGTAGTGGTCGTAAATATTATTTACGTGGTAATTGCAAACCTATTCGCATTTTTTAAAGTATGTTCGTATTCGTTTAGTATTTTATAAATTACTTTTTTAACATCAATACTAATTATTAAAGAGTTTTGCTTGAATGAAAGTTTGGGTTTAAAATATGCTTTGATCCTCTATATAAAAATATTTATTAAAATTTTTTCTGTCAAGTGATTAATTTAGATGATTTTAAATGCAAAACTGTGTTTTGTAAACAGTTCCTTGCTTTTACTATATTTTATAAATCTCAAATTACTAGATGAACTAAATTGGTACTTATTCCCTTCTTGCTTTGAGTTTTGTGAGCATTGTGGTTATTTTTCTGATGCTCAATTATTTCCTTTTGACATAATTTCATTGTTTTATTTTTTTTTCAACGTGTAATGTGAGTAAAATCAAAATGCCTTAAAAAATATAGATTTTTTTCCGGATTGTCGTGTACTAAGATCCAATCATAACGATTCGAAGGGTTAACCTTAAATATTCTCCTTTCAGGCTGAGACAGCATTTTCAGTTACAAAGTTAAACACAAAACGTTCTCTCTAATAATTTACTTGCTTTCTTTTGACAGATTTAGACTCTTAGTCTAAGAAATATGGAAAGTATGGTACCATCTAGCTTAGGCATAAGAGCATCCAAAGTTGGGCCACCAAATGCAAATTTCAGATTTTACGTATGAGACATTTTAAAAATTTTATTATTAAGAAACCATCCGGCTGATTTTTTGGATATTTAAACTATTTAACTCAATAAAAATTTTTTATGAATAATTTAAATTGAGGGAAAAATGAAAACTATATTTTTCATTAAGTTGTCTTGGAACAAACAAGTCACATAATAGTGAAAAAACTTGTTTTTTTTTATTTGGATTACTTGGTTAGTTACAGAAATATTGTTACATTAATATTAAGAAGTCGATACACAAGATCACTTTATGCCTAATCTAATAAGACTAGATTTTTTTTACTGCACTCCCCCGTATTTTCAGGATCAAAAATGGAGATGTCTATGCTGACGTCACTTTACTTACCTGACCACTCCCTCTGGCGATCCATCAATTATCAATCAGTTAGAGAGCAACCAATACGATTGTGTTGCTATTAGAATTTAGAATAAGAATGCGTATTGTCCAATAAGAATCGAGCAAACAGCTAGTTGTCATTCATAACCACAAAATTATCACAGTTGATTGGTTTATTCCACTCAAGAATGTAGTTCAGCCTCTAGCCTTGGACATCTTTTTACAAATATATGCGAAAAAAAGTTTATCCGGAGTCAGTGCATTTTTGTTTCTGATTTTTTAACCTGAAATAGCATATGCATTGATTAATTAACATAGTTAAGATCAGTCTTTTGAATTATTAAGATTGAACTCCAAAATTAGACTGACTAATCAATATGTATAAATTTATTAAAATAATATTTTTTAAATTTTTTTCTCCTTTATGCACTGCATCTACACTTTCAAAAAAAAATCGATTAAAAAGAACCGCAATATTGATACTTAGGAAACAAGATAATATCATTTAGGTTTTCTGTAACCTTTAAGTTGAACCGTGTTTCCGTTCAAGTCCAACCATTATCGTGTAATTATATGAGGAGATTTGAATCGCAATATTTCGAACAACCATTCAACTTAGTAAGGCAGAAGCAAGTTGAAATTAAATATCGGTTCAATACGGGCCAAGATATTAAAAATCGTTGGTATAAAAACATTTACATTACTTAAAAATGAAATGCTAGTATAACAGAATTCTATTCCACAACAGATTAACACAGTCTAAGATATTTAGCATCATTGCACTCAAATATAACGTTATTTCAAAAAGAAACACCAGTATTTCAGAATTATACAACACAACACAACACAACAGATCTAAAAAGTTCAAAATATTTAGTATATCTGGTATCAAAATAAGATATTACTTCATACCAGAGCTCTAAGAGTACTCTGTTGTTCCATACAATCCAGGATTTCTAATATCGTTTGCATACAAATGTGACATAGTTTCAGAACGAAAAGTTCGTACAACAGAACTCTTGTCCACTACAAATTAATACAGTCAAAGATATCTAACACGACTGGCATGCACATATAACGTTATCACAAAAGGAATGGCCAGTATGTCAAAACTTTCATCCTCAGCAGATATAAAAATATTTAAACTAGCTGGCATGAAAAATATGATATTACTTCAAAAAAAGAAATGGCAGTATATCAGAACTTTGAAAGCACTGTTGGAACTGAACTGAATTAAAAATGAGCTGATCCAGTTCAGACTTGTTATTACCAGTTTATTATTTGAATTATTTATAAGTTAAACAAAGTCTTGTTTGTCAAAACTATTATATGATTCGTAATAAGTTATATACTTTTAAATATCTGATTTCGAAGACATAACTATGTAAATAGTTAATGAAAATAATAAATACCAACTTTTGCGTCTTTACGTTTCAATTCTGATTTAACAAATACACTACAACTCTACAAAGTTACAAGCTATCTGACATCACTGGCATAAAAATATAGCATTACTTCAAAAGGAAACACTAGAGTATGGAAACTTCAAAAGTGTTTACTGCAGTTGGAATTAATCGATTTCTCAAACTAAACTAAACGGTTGCCTTGAGGTCTTTTCAAAATATTTGTTTTCCCTATCTGCTATTCCTGGATCAGAATTTAAGCACGTGGATATGAAACGAATACATCATTCTAATGTTATCTCTCTCATTTGAGTGAAAAGATAGTGCAGGAGGAAGAATAACTTTGGCAAAAGGGAGAACTTCATTATTCACAACTAGTCATGACTGCATAAAGGACAGTCGATATTCAAAATCCTTTTGTTTCCTCAGAGAAAACATTTATTTAATCTAGAAATCTGCTTTACAGTGATTTGCTTAGAAGACAAATGACTAAGAATTGAATTTGAAAATAGATTTTGGTTTGCAGCACTTCCGAAAATATTTTCCCTACATTTTAAAATTTTCCTCATCAACCACTGTAATCGTCATTTCATTTATATTTTCGTTAGTAAGGCCAAATATTAATTAGGGAGGAATTAAGTAGATAATTATTGGTATTATAGTGAGGTTACTCTTTTGAAGTGTTTACTATAGGTATGAAATAAGCATTAATCATTTGCAGATATATCTCATAAATATTTTAAAGGTAGCTGAAATACTCAACACACAGCAGGCCGGGATAGCCTGGTTGGTAGAACGTTGGGCCCTTGTCCAAGGTGTCGTGAGTACGATCTCTGCCGTGAAGTAAGTAATGACTATGGCACTTTAAATCTGTCAGGTTACAGGGTCCTCCATGTTCCCATAGCCAATCATATCTCAGGGGGTACTGAATTGGACATTGATAGTTCTCTGGTTCAAGTCAAAATTACGATCTCTGGATGATGAATGAATTGATGTATGAGTGGGTCCACCTAAAAAAACGGGTTGTTGCGTGTGTGCGGCTGAAGTAGTATTCTTAGCCATAGATGGCACCACTGAAAAGCAAGAAACGTACTCTCTGCCTTGTTTGGTTACACTAAGCAGGCTTGCCGGAATTTTGCTGTAGCACTAGAAACAACAACACAGTTCACATTAGTTTTTAGAATACTTCAATTAAAAACAGATCAAAATTAAGTATGTAGATATCTGTATTTTAAATAAGTAACTTTTGTAAGATATGCTATTCGTTGAAAAAGGAATAAAAAAATTCAAGATCTATCCGAAAAGTATTTTAAATTTAACAGAAACACTCAACAGTAACATGGTACAGATTATAAGTTCAAGGTCTTTCATCATGTGATTTGGCTGTCAGCATAAATCGACTCATAGCTGACACAAAATCTTAATCTGAAGTGCCCTGTCATGGCTCATTTGTTAGTCATGTGTGCAATTTTTGTTGTTAAAAGTGCCATGTTATGGTACTTAGTGCATTTTTTTCGTGGTAACCATTCATGGTTACCATGCCATCAAAAAGACATATCAGTAAATATATTAGTAAATTACTTAAGCTTATTAAATCCGCATATTCTTGGTAATCCGCATGTCTTGGCATAATCCGCATATTCTTGGGTGGCAATTATTGAATTACATTAAAATGAAAAATAAGACTTCAGAATACTATCCAAATAACAACAACAGTAATTCAACAAACACGAAATTTAATAATTTAATTTAATTTTAATTTCAGACACAATCTACATGCTTGTCATCAATGGCTATGATATTAGGCGGACGATTCGCAAGATTCTAAATGACTTGCGAATCGTCTACCTGTAAGTTTCGCTTTCAAAAAACACCTGAAAGCCTGTTTTAAGTTCATCGCTGTTTTCGGAACTATTCGCGTTAATTTTTAGTTTAATATTACCCCAAAAAATTTCACAATTATTGAGGTTAGGAGAATAATAAGACCCTGATGAGTGGTAAGCGCACTAAAAAATTTTATTTAAGCATTTTAACCGGAAAATGAACAAATATTATTTAGACTAATGAAAAAATCTACCATTCAACCACCGAGTTTTATGTGAATCTCGCCAATATTTCAGAAGTTGAAAAAAAAGCTTGAAAATATTATCAGCCTGTGACTTGCCTTATTGATACTAATACAGTAAATATGTATTCCAGATGGCATGTGACAAAATTCAGCACAACAGACGAATTTACTCAATCAAACGACATTTCTTGCAGATCAACACTATTAGTAAACACAGAAATGACAATTGTTTTACAAATTTATTGTTCTCAGAATAGCAAAAACTTCTTGAATTTTTTTCTCTACTATAACTGTCCCCCAATGCCAGCAAATTAAAAACCAATTCAACATTCGCATGTGTGATGCCACAATTGGCATTACATATTTATTTCCTATCCTTTAAAATATCTTTGATTACTTGAACTTATTTTTATTTATAAAATTATATTTAAATAAATCATAGACTTAATCTTTAAAACGAACATAAAATATTTATTCCTTTTTGTGGTTAGAAATTTAAAATAAAAAGTTATAAATAGATTTCTGTTTCCGATTAGGCGCGACAGTGAATTAATAAGTCTGCATTAGTATTGAAATAAAAAGTATCCCTTACATTGATCGATGCAAAAAAAGGAATAAATATTTTATGTTCGTTTTAAAGATTAAGTCTATGATTTATTTAAATATAATTTCATAAATAAAAATAAGTTCAAGTAATCAAAGATATTTTAAAGGATAGGAAATAAATATGTAATGCCAATTGTGGCATCACAGCATGGATTAAGTAAATTAAAGTACAGTAATTTTAAAACAAATGTAAAGTAATTTATACAGTGTACTTCAATGCACAATATAGAGAATAAATGAACTATTAAATTGCATTCTTTCTCTTTAATAATTCTTGCGCATTTATGTAAAATAGCTTATCTAACTAACCAGTGCTTTTCTAGCATTTTTTTCACATATGTGTTGTTTTTAAAATGTTATGCCCTCAAAAGTAATTTAAACTTATAATGTTTTAAAAAGCTTTGCACACAGATATAAATCATAATCTTGCTTTGTAAATAGCATATTCTTTGCCAAGTTCCACCTACTAAATCAACAACAATAGAAAAATATTTCATTTCGAAGAAGAATCCATTGTTCAAAAGTTTATCATCGTCAAAAACAGCTGGACGCCTCCTTACCTCTCAACTTTCAAAGAAATTAACAAACTGTAAAAAAAAAATATTTTTACCCTTTTTATAAATTCAATTCAAAACCACTCTGTTTAGTTGGAATTTTTCTTAAGAATAGGTGTATGCTTGTTCAAACCATCTGTCTGAAATGAAAGAAGTTTTGAAAGTTTTAGTTTAAGTTTATTTTATTTGCGGATGTATAAAGAATCATGAAATATTTTGTTATCTTATGTCGTAAAAAAAATATGAAAAATGATGGTAATCGTGTGTATATTTTCTCTAAAGCTAGAAATAAAATTTAAAATTGAATTTTTGTTACTTTGCTTGAAAGTAATGATTAAATTTGGGACATATTTTTTTAAAAAAATATGTAAATAACGATGAAATTTAATAATTTGAATTTATTTAATAAAAAAGTAATCAGTTATAATTAATACTTAGCATTTAGTAATTGGTTGTTTGCATTTCGAGAAGCAGTGATTATGCTTAACTATGTTATTTAAATATGATTTAACTGGATACCTGTAAGTGACGTCACGTATGTAAATCGAACCTGATTGGCTTCTGAATCGATAAAATCTGTAAATTTACCTACGATGACGTATTTTTCAGGTATCCAATTAACTGCAGACACAGGCGCGCACCTCATATCTGTGAGCAAGGTTTGAACAGTAAATTTAAAGTTTAATTAAATTTATGTTTTTATCTGTATTCTATAAGTTTCATCAAAGTTTATTGCTCATTTTCATGGATTTGAAAAACTTTATTTTTTATTGAAAATATCAGTTGAGATAAATGGATTTTTATAGTTTCAGAGAATGTTATACAGGGTGTTTATAAAGTCCCGGACCTATTTTGATGTTTAAGAACTCATAAAATAATGAAGATATAAACAAACTTATGGCATTTATTGATGGAATAACTCATATATATTTTCCTTTTCAGGCTTGAATATCCTTTGTAAATATCGTCTGCGCGTGTGGTTAATTTCAGATAATTACATTTTCCAGTCTAAATATCTGTACTTTTCTAAATATCGTCTGCTTATTAATTGCATTTTTTTTCTCTTTTGTTTTTGGCAACTATTGCAATGTTATGTTTACTTTTGATGTGTTTGTTCTATGTAGTACTTTTCTATGTGATGTTTTATTCGAGCGGATATTTAAATAACTTCAATGAAAAAAATGTATACAGGAAAAAAATAATATTCTATCAGTGGTTAAGTTTCCAAACCTCGAAAATGTTTCTGTGCGTTCATAAACAAAAAGCAGACTAAACGAAATATCGACTCTCAAATAAATAAACAAATAACTCCCGAGTTTTAAACGGGCATCGTAATACTCGAGTTCTAAAGACGACTTTTTCTTCTTTCGGACATTCGAGGATTTAGTACTACCTTTAAATGATTTCAAATTGATTAATGAATTTACAAAAGAGTTTTCTAATTGAACTTTATCGATTTACTGAGAACCTTTCCTCTCAGATTTAAAAATAGAATCGATTTAAAAATAGAGAGATTTAAAAATGAATTAAATCGATTAAATTATTTTTTTTATTTGCGCAGTTAAAATTTATTGATTTGATAAAAACATAGATAAGTACAAAAAACAATTTTATTGTAGTTGAGCTATATTTAACCCTATAATTAATGCACTTCAAATTTACATAAATTCAGATTTTCAAATTCAATTGGCGGTTTTAAATTTGTAATTATAACATAGACTTGTTATTTTCTAAGCAATGAACAATCTGAAAGACATCTATACTTAAAAAATTCATTAAGCATAAATATAATTATCATTTATTTTGTCCAAATGTATCATAAATAGATAAACAAACAAACAACACATAAAGGAAGTTTTACATATAAAAAAATTTAGTTAAACTTTTATTAGTTTAGTTAAAATGAAATTAAAATTCTTCAATATCTATTGATGTTAAAAAATAAAAACAGAATATTATATTATGATAAATGTATTTTATAATTAAAATGAAAGAAAAATTTGAATATTAAGTGCAGTAAAGAAATTTTTATATCAAAGAAATTTGGGAAAAATATTTTAACGACTTCAATGTGAAAAAAAAGAGATTTTTTTAGTGTATTTGTAAAGTGGTATTTCAAAAATAATGTCAAAGCTTATTAAAACCTAACATGTCTTCTAAAATAACTGCGGCTTAAGCATAAATCAAACGATGCAAAACATTAAATCCTAATTAACTTTCATTTACTTACATTTCTGTTGTTATTCAATAAAGGTAAATAATTATTTACTACTTTGAAGTACCAATGATCACCAAAGTGCTATACATTATTTCCCATATTTAAAAAAAGTTAGTTTGCACCATCTGCAAAGAAAAATACAATAACGCGAAACTTGAAAAAGACATTACTGTAAAGTAACTATTACAATCATCCGCCATATGATTTTGATGTGAATAATGAGTAATTGAGTTTCAATTGTTTACTCTTGAAAAATTAGATCATTATGAACAGGTTTTATTTTAATGGAATACTTTATAGATGTTGTTAACTATACATGAAGAGTGATTTTAAGAATTGCTTAAAAATGTAGAAAAATTAGTGTAATAGTACTTTATTAAAGTACTTTATTAAATATAGGTACTTTATTAAAGATGCGAAAATAGTTTGTCAATTTTGTATTCACTCCAAAAATGTAGACTGTTTTAAACTGTTATTTTTATCAGAAATATGTTAAGAATTTCTGCTTGCTGAGAACACTATTGTCTGTAAAAAGTTTTTTTTTTCCTGAAGTGTTATTAAATTAATGAATTTATGCCAAATTAGATTTCGAATTTTTCGAAAAATAAAAATAATTTATAAGATTAAATGCTTTTTTTAAATTTTTAATTTTTACTATAAAAAAATCTCTAAGTGCCATTAATCTTAAATCTTTATTTGATAAGTGCCATTTTATCTTAAATCTTTATTTGCTAAGTGCCATTTTATCTTAAATCTTTATTTGCTAAGTGCCATTTTATCTTAAATCTTTATTTGCTAAGTGCCATTTTATCTTAAATCTTTATTTGCTAAGTGCCATTTTATCTTAAATCTTTATTTGCTAAGTGTCATTTTATCTTAAATCTTTATTTGCTAAGTGCCATTTTATCTTAAATCTTTATTCGCTAAGTGCCATTTTCTACTAAATCTAATTACTTGTATAAGTTTTTTTTAAAAATTCAACATAAACATGTTTTCGTAAATTTTTACTTACATTTTTACTCTACTTTTTTTTGAAAAATAAAAAAATACAATTGTTTTAAATATGATTCTGTGTATTACTGACATTACAAATCCTATTTTAATATAAAAAATAAAACGGAACTTTTAATTCTTTTGAAGTTGAAACTAAAGAAAAAAATAATTCCCTTAATCCTCTTCTTCAATTATGCATTTTCTATAAGTCTTAAAAAGGGTTTAAATAGATTTTTATTACAGGTGTGACAAAAATAGTTTATATTTTCCATTTCGCACATTTTAAATTTTTAAATAAAAATAGTAAACTTCTAATTCCTAAACCTATAATTTTCTTGAAATGAGAAAAAAAAAAAAAAAAAAACTAAGCATTACACGGTAAAAGATTCCGAATTATGGTAAAAAAGTACCGACTCTCAGGATGTCGGTGCTTTTAAACCGTATAATATATTTTTCACGGAGCATGTTACAGGACAAAAATCTGATATAACGCGATTTTTATGGTAATAATTACCGTAAAATCACTGAATCACTCTAACTATATCAATATTACTATTAAAAATTACGGTGTACTATTTTTAAGTTAAGATGAATTTTTTGGATGATAACTCAAAGTACCTGCACTTCATACCGTAATTTGATCCGGAATGTTTCACAGTGAAATTTAGATCCGAAACGTACAGCGTTTTGAACAAATTTACCTATAATTACTCATTAACAACGTCTTTCATAAATCTAAAAATAAATCTAGAATATATAAATCTAAAAATAAAGATTTAAAAAACAATTTAAGAAAAAACACTAAAATAAGACAGAAGAACAACAAAATAGAACAGAGACACAAAAATAAATTCAAATATAAAGAACGAACCATATTATTCAGTTTAATCTATTCGTTTCCTTCTGGAGAAAAAAAAAATTGGCTGTGAGTTATAAGTAACAAAAATAATTTCTTTCGTAACTATTGTTCTCAAAGCATGTACTTTTTTAACATTGCGTCGGAGCATTTTTCTGAAACATTCACATGTCTAGCAATTTAAATACATCTAAAGTAACATCAACAAATAAACCTTTCCAACAAAGATTTCTCAAACATTCATTTTCTTCTTTATTTATGATAATTAAATTTTATATTCCGTTCTTCTCAACATTGTCATTAATAATGCAGGATGACATTAAAGGCATTCCTTACATCGTTTATCTTAGTCTGAAGCGAGAAACAAATTAAACTCTTTTAAGCTATCTAGTCAGTGTCAATGTTATTCTGATGCAAACGAAAAGGATTTGATTTATGAAACGTTACACAGATTTTCATATTTATAAAGCTCTTTTGCTGCTATCTAATGTTTTCTTCCTTTTTTAAGAAGAACATATGAATTTCGTCATGCAAAGACAATTCGTCTTTTTATGTTTGGAAATCAAGAATTTAACTGCTGCATTTTCGCACAATCTTTCACAAAATTTAAAATACCTTTAATAACAATACTTTTTATTACTAGTTCTGTTGGGTGACTGTCTTTGATATGAAATTTATGTTCTTTGCAGATAGATTTATGTCACTGACGAATAACTGATGATAGATAGTGCTATTTATTAAAAAAACTACTGGAATACTACTTATTTGAGGTATGTTAATTACAATAACTTTCACAGTCAATTATATCAAGTAAACTAGAAAGCAATTGGCTGCAACAGTATATTATTCTTTTTTTAAGCTGTTTAATCAGTGGCAATGTTATTCTGATGCAAACGAAAAGGATTTGATTTATGAAACGTTACATGGATTTTCATATTAATAAAATTCTTTTGCTGCTATCTAATGATTTTCTTTCTTTAAGAAGAAAATATGAATATCATCCTGCAAAGACAATTTTTTTTTAATGTTTGGAAATAAAAATTTAACTACTACATTTTGCGCATTCTTTCACAGAATTTAAAATATCTTTAATAAAAACACTTTTTATTACTAGTTCTGTTTGGTGATTGTCTTTGAGGAGAAATTTATGATCGTTGTAGATAGATCACTGACGAATAACTGATGATAGATAGTGCTATTAATAAAAAACCGGATTACGACTTATTGTGATTTCTTAATTGTATTAACTCTTACAGCCATTTAAATTAAATGAGAACTATCAAACAGGCTTGAAAACAATTGGCTGTAACAATATTTTATGCACTTTAAGCTGTTTAATCAGTGCCAATGCTATTCTGATGAAAACACTCGTACACTCTGAATTGAATGTGATGTTCAACGCCGCTTATAAAATAAAATGTATTTGTGCTTACAAACGGTTATATTTTCTTCAGTAAATCATCATAATTCATGTAAACTTTAATTAAATTTTTTCATTAATTATGCTTGTTTTGCAAATTTACGAATTTAATCTATTTTTATTTGCTGTGAATTAATTAAAAATAAAAGCTCTGCCGCTTTTAAGTCTAATATTAAAAATTCATTTCAATTTCTTAAACAGTGAACAGCTATTTATACGAATTGAACAAAATTTTCGTCACTTCAATCTAAAACATAATGTCAAGTCATATGATATATCATGTGACAAACATATGATATCATTTGACATTACAATAATGTTCTCTATCTATGCGCATCTCAAACAATTTTTATGAATCTCTTGCTTTTTTTAGAACTCTCTTAGATTTCGTGGGATGTATTTGTTTACTTTGGCTGTATCAGATCAAAATAACATTCTTCCTTATTCCTTGCAGTATCTCATATTCTAAATATGCAAGATTGCTACAGAAGCTCGGAGACGGACAAAACATAAAAATAACCAATGATGGAAGATTTACTTTTTCGTGACTTGAGTATATTGAGAAAAAGAAAGGAAAAACTTTTTGGGTTCAGCTTGATATACAAAGAATGTTTTCTTTTTCTTGCGATGCAGTTTTTAGATATGTTTTAGAAATATAAGTTCAGAGTTTCTTTTTTTTTATTTTATATTGTAGTTAAAATATTACTTCAGCACATGGAAGGAACCTAAAACCTCAATTTATTTATGTATCGGATCTACTTAAAATATTTTTTTTACAAAAGAATAAATTTAGAAAACAGATATTTTTAGTAAAATTATTCTGAATTTATATTTTTCCCCACTAGTTAGTTCATATACAATTAGTATAGTTAGTATAGTTGCAATTTGAAACGAAATGTTTTTAAATGAATCCAAATTCATACAGAGAATAGTATACTAATCTTGCACTCCAAAAAAAATCAAAAACCTACCAAAAGTTTTAAACGAACTGTAAAATTTTGAAATCAAAATAACAACATAACATTTGCGAGCTATTTTTCATACACGATTAAATCAGTAGCTTCATGCTGGCATCATTATTATAGGACTTTAGTCTGATCTGGTTCTAAATTGCTCTTGGATTAAGTCTTGAAAACTAAGTTTTTCAAGAATAGTTTTGAATTGAGTTTCTTGTTCATAGAGCCTATTTACAATTCATACAATACAGTGCATGGAGAATGCTGCAATTTAAAATGCCATCTGAATCTCCAATATTTAAGATTAAAATGTTACTTATTTAGAACGAAAAAGGGGATATTTAAGAATTTAATTTTACTAATACATATTAGAGACTCTACATCCACTTTAGGAATTCTTTTTTGTTGCAAAAATCATGTCATACCATAATTTACTTTTGAGTTAAGTTGAAATTATGTCCCTGATATAGTATTAGTTCACATAACAAAAGTTTCTGGAGTGTGAGCAAAAAATATAAGAAAAATACAGCGTGCTCCTTAATTACTATCTTTAATGCATATTTTTAGAATACTTAAAAAAAATTAAGTCAAAATATTACATATATTACAGGTCTCAACTTAATATATGAGCCGCGTTGGCTAAGGGGATAGAGATTTTGACTCCCAATGAGGTGACACCGGTTCGAGTCCAAGCTGTGACTGGTTGATACGATTTCTGCTCCCTACTCGCACTAATCACAAGGCTAGCGTAATATATCCTCAATGGTAGATGGATTATAAATTAGAATCTCCTTGCCTAATCATGGGAGGTTTTCTTTCCCTCTTCATGTAATGCAAACTTGAGTTTGTTCCATTAAAAAGTATCCACAAAAGCTAGTTTGTCCCAGTGCTTGATGCAGAAGTTCTCTTGTCTTCTGGGTTGAGTTTAATGTTGCAAGGCTATGGAGTTGAACATTGATAGTTGTAAACTCGGAAATGGGTCGGCTGTTCAACGACGATTATAAAATTATAGAATTAAATTGTCAGAAGGAAAGAAATAAAAATAATATTGAAATGTTTTGAATCATTACAGAGGAAGTACTACAAACCCTGTTTGATTGCCTGAAGAAGCTTGGAAGCTTTTCTAATACTCACATTTCAAATCTTCCCTGTAACAGTCATTTCTGCTTTCAGTTACGTCTTATTCAGTAGTGATAAATTACACGGAGGAAAAAATTCTGGTAAAATTACCGTACTTGTATGTAATAATGTTTCTGATAAAAAAAAAAAAAAACATTCTGGTTATAAAACTAAAATATAAGGTACTTAAAGCATTCATTTGGAAATTTTTCCATTCATATGGTAATGTTTCACTGTGAATTCTGATTTTCAAAATTATAGTTCTTATTTCCGCACGTAATTACACACGTCCATTAGTAAAAATACAGAACCAAAAAATTAATTTAACTGAATAAATGGTTTTTATGCCATGCTCTAAGGTATCATGTAAAAAGTACCGATAAGTTCTTTATAACAATCATACCTTTTACCATATAATTTGTAATTTTTAAACTTTAAATGCTAATGCCTTTTATCAAATAAAATATTAATAGATTGTTTCTACTTCTATGGTAAAATGGGCAGTTGGATTTATTAATTTATTCCCTGGCCAAGTTGTATTTCTTACCAAAAGCTATGTTGCGTAGCGGTAGCGGGTTCGAATACCACACCGTAATCCAGGCTGCATATGCTTTTTAGTATTGGTCCTGTAGTGTACTGATCGCTAAGACGCTGTTCCCAGTAGATCGCTGAAATTAAGAATCACTGATTGAGATCATTATGCGAGTGGATGACCATTTTCAATAGTCTGAGATGGAACCGAGGGTGTACGGTATCGGTCTTCGTTAAACTGTTCCACCGTAATGTGCCTCACTTCGTATATAGGTGGTCGGGCTGCCGAAATGGATGTACCATTCCCTCTGCAGATGGTAAAAATTTTGCTGGCGTGTCTTCGTATTATCCTCAGAGATGTTTCCCATATATTAGAACATAGAGCAGCTCTAATGTGGCGTTAATAAAGTACAGCTGCTTCTTAGAATTGCACTTTCTGTCGTTCTCAACTTAAAAAAAAACTTGTAAGTATGTAATTTAACACACAAGCCTGCATATATGTGTACAAATAAATAAATAAATATACATCGCATAATTTTTGTCTTACTGTTACGGTAACAGCATTTTTTCCATTCAGGTAACAAGAAAGTAAAATATGCCAAAAATGCTGATTTCACTTTCGATAATTGAAAGAGTACCAATCAAGACGACTCCTTAGTACCAATCACTTCACTTTCCGATAACAGCTTTGAAAATTTATAATGATTATGTGACTTAGAGTGGGAAGTTGTTTGTGAAGAAAACAAATAAGTCTCCTTTTAGAAGAAAAAATTTTTTTTTCCGAACAACCCAAATGAAATATTTTTCATTTTATTATGCGTTGCTATTTAAATATTTAAAAAATAAATATTATGCTTCCCTATATTTAAGTTTTGATAATAAAGTTTATTTCTCTAGTTATGCTATTTAATTATTACTTCCAAAGAATGTAGTTTTAATATTTTCATATTTAATCGAACTGATTATTAGACATCTGTTTTATTATTAAATATTCATGATAAAATGTTTTTCATTGCTTTTAATCTAAATGCTTTAATGATAAAGATTATTTATTAATTTTTTTCTAATATAAACCACTTCTATTCATATTTAACCAGAGTGTTGAATATTTAATTCCCTGTCCTTATTTCAGAATGGCCCTCGACTTTTGAATCTCATTAAGTTTAATGAATAATGTATGGAAATTAAAATCTGCTTCTTTATTACATTACATTCTTTTGATAAAAAATAAAATCTACATTTTTAGGTATAGTTTTTTGTTTTATATACATTGTAATTTATTATAGATAGTATTTTGATTGCCAAAATATTAAGATAGGGACATAAGACTTAATTAAGGATTTAAAAAAATTATCATGAACTAGTATTCTTTTTGATTAACTGAACTGTTGATTAGCTTTATTTTTGCAAATTTATTGAAATATTTATAATATTACTTATTATCTTTTTCTAATTTATGCATGCATTTAGGTTCATTGTTCGAATCAAAATTTTCATCTAAAAGATTGATAATTATTTATATGAATTCAGATCGTACTAAGTTACAAAGATAATTCATTAGAAGACTTCTGTATTTTTCCTAATATGTCTAGGACTGAAAAATAAGAGTCAAAGGAGGAAAGACTGACTGCGAACAGGGCTAAAGAGAATAGAAGGACTAGTTCACTCCGCTCTTAGAGCTGAAGCTATGATTTCCCTCCTCATGACGTCACTCTGTCCACAGATTTTGGAGATCGCAAGCAAAGATATTATTATAACTTTGCATCTTTCTCTTTGTAAAAATAAGTTACTTTTTCTGGTTATTAGCTTTCAAACTTTACGTAATTAACACATTATTTCCATTCATAAACATAGTTCAATAAACTTTCTTGGCCATTATATTAAAAAAATACCATTTTAAACTTATATATAAACTTATAAAAATATTTTACTAGTTGGCGAAAATGACACTATAAATACTTTATTTTAAAAAGTTCAGTTTTAACTTTAATTATTAAGAAAAATGGAAGCATAAATCGACACTTTTTTATCTACATATTCCTTTATAACAATACGTTGAGTTAAATTTAGAATCCCTGATTTTAAAATATGCCGTTAATAGCAATTTGTTCATACTTAATCATTAGGAAACATCAACCTTAAACGCTAATTACTGAAACAAAATAATAATTTAGGTTCATAATGACATTAGAAATTTTACAATTGCTTATAGATATTTAAATTTAAGATTATATAATTTATAGATATTTAAATTTAAGAGAATATAATTTTTAAAAAATCATAAATATTTAGAATAACTACATTAAATATATATTATGAAATTAGGAGAATTTCAACTATACACGATATATTTTATTTATACTTTTTACTTACGTTTTAATTTTCTTTGACTTTATCCATTCTTTAATTTTTTTCATTTACCTTTCTTTTTGAAGTAACGAGGCGGTTTCTATTTCGATAACGAATTTTTATAAAAGTTCTTAACTATAGAAAAAACATATTGCTGTTTTATATTAACTGTGTCATTTCAGAATCCATTCATTACATAGTTGTTCATTTACTTTAGGGAACACGCGGAAAACTATATTTTTTTTCCTTTTGTTTCTCTATCAGAATTTTTGCAAGTTGCAATCGCGCAAACTGGCATTTCGTTAATAGTTTTAAGTTTTTGTAAATTCACTGCAGAAACTGAGGAAAATCATTATAGAAAATAACAAATGTCTTAGAATATGTCACAAAAAGAAATGCTCCAATATTAGTTAGAGCTAGTAAGACCGAACTCTTTGTTCTTGAAGTAAAAGTGCGAACTTTGCGCCAAAGTGACGTCACTAGAGAAAATCGGAGGATTGGCGCGGCGAGAGTTTCTTCAAAGGAGTGAACCAGCCCTTCTATTCTCTTTAGCCCTGGACTGTGAAGCCACTACATTATACTCTTCTTAATTATAGACTATTCATAACTATCTACATTTCGTTCTTTAAAAAATACATACATATATGTATAACTGTTAAAAGTTTTGATTGCCATGGCTATTTTTATCTTCGCAAAAAAAAAAAACTGTAATGGATTCTTTTCTTTAAATATTTTATTCTTTTTCGTCTTAATATATTAAGGGAACCGGAAAGTTATGTCATTTCGGGCGCATTAAATATTCGTTAGTCTTAAAAACCAATTCATTTTTTTTTCTCGATACATTGCGATTCATTGAAAAGATGTTGCTAACGAGTGAGAATACATTATAGATTAAAAATAAAATCTTGATAACAAATATCAAATGCACCGAAAACAATAAATTTATAAATGAAAGAGAGCAGTCCAGTCCAGTAGCGTTTCCAGATTAATGTCCGTGGAAGAGCAGGTCATCTAAACAAGGGAGACATGTCCCTCTCTTCGTGGAAATCACACAGGACATAAAAAGAATCAGGAACCACGTTGATGCAACATAGATGTTTATTCAGGCAATCGTATTCAGTCGTCAGACGAAATATAGGGACAGATTTCATCCTAGGCCACGGAGGGACATTAAGAATCTGTTTAAGCCATGATTTATTGGAATTGCGATTTTGAGTTCTTCGTGGTAAGAGTCCCTAAATATGTTCTATATTAGACATTTGTGACAGGATTGCAGAGCATTCTGCCGCATAAACGTTTCCCTGGTGTGCACCACGAGGAAGTAGATCTTTTCCTCGAGCTACTTTGCAAAATATTGCAAGGAAGTTTGAGGTATTTTCAAAGTACTTTCGAATAGTGTTAGATTGGATAGTTTTGAATTTAGAGAGTGAATAAAACTTTCAACTTCATCCCACAAATTCCCAATAAGATTGAGATCAGTTTATTAAATGGACTGTATTGAGTGTTTAATTAAGAACCTGAATATACAAAAAAATTATATTAAATGAAATGAAAAAGAATCGGGAAAATATAATGATTTCTAATGAAACCAGAAAATAAAAATACCAATTATTTCTGGCAATTTCCTAAACGATTATATCAATTATAACAGCAGAGCACTCGTTAGGTGATGATACATATTTCCTCTTCCTAACCTTATTACCCCTTAACGGGTATTTCACACTATATTTTTTTTTTGTAACGGTTATAACCACACTAGATTTCACCACACTTCTTTGCTAAACTCTTCCTTAATCAGTCAAATCTATAACAGCTTTAAAAATATAGTCTTCCTTTTTATCTCTTTGTGCTTCACCAATTTCTTGCTTATGTTAGCTTCAAAAACGCTAGTTTAGATGATTTCTACTGAGGCAACGCAAAAGAGTAAAGCATTCATCGTGGTTTTTCAAGCTATCTGTTGGAAGTATTACACACCAACGGGATAAATCATTAACATAACAACATGTAGTGCTAGGGTAAGATGTCTGATAAAGATAGTACATGAAAAAAAAAACATCTTAAAGCGTAGCACAACAGCACTATAACTCAAGTGACACCACTATTGCTCTATGGTTCATTTACAAAAAAGTAACAGGTGATCATAAAAATGTGGCCACTATATCTTATCAACAGTTTCTTATCATGGCTTTAAATACTTAAGATACGTTTATTTTATGTGTATAAATATTGTATTTAGCCATGCTTTTTCTTTCAAAAAACAAGTCATACTAAAGCTGTTTTAAATACTAAATTAACAAATCATTTAATAATACCCAGTTAAAATTTTACTTCTTTGATTAAAATATAATAGAAATAAATTTAAAGATTACTCCCTCATAATCTATATGAGTCATAAAATGCTATTAAAACTCGTAATGCGTTTCTTTTATTTCAAGAAAAATGTTTTATTAAAATATTTTATCAAGACAAAGTAGACTTTTGAAATCTGAGCTATAATAGCCTATTGATTTTATGTAATACAAAATTCATATGTATTTTATATCATATAATTTTTCATACAATATAAATTTATTTAATGTAAATCTTTATTTAATCAAGAATTTACAAGTTGCTTCAGAGAGTGTGTAGCAAAGCTTTTACAAACTTATTATCGAAAAATATTTTACAAATAATTATAGAAATATTCTTTCTATGATAACAAGCCAAATTTAGCGTCATTATTTGGAACCAGTAAAAATATTCCAGGGGAACAACTTAGTACTTTCTTTCTTTCTATAAGAGAAGCAGTTCGATAAATCTCTAAGAGCCTGTATAATAAGACAACAAAAGCTGACTTGTATCCAGTAATTCATCTTCGATCAGATATATCGCTTGATGCACCACTAACAGCGAAAGCTCTTCCTTCTTTAGCTCTTTGATAATAAGATGACGAAAAAGTTCTCCCAGAATACAAAAAGTCATTGTTTGGCTCATTGTGTATCTCACCTTCAATGGTATCATGCTCCGATGAACAAACTATGGTTAACGTGTGACAGTCTAATCATTTTCTTATCATGGCTTTGTATAGAATGTTCGGTTAGAAAGAAAATATATGATGCTTGTTTTTTTATTATTTGTTGTTTGTTAACGATATAAAGAAAGCTACACTAAATACAAAGTACTTTTAACGTTAAAGAATTGAAAAAAAATGCAATTTTGAACTTAAAAAGAAAGCGCGGGACCTCATTTGGAAATAAATTACTGTATTTAAGTAAAAAAAATAGTTTTAATAATTATTTTGAATTATTAGAAAAAATTATAACAGTTCATGACAAAAGCAATTTTATCATACTTTCACGTTAATAGTTAATATATATATATATATATATATATATATATATATATTATATATATATATTATATATATATATATATTATATATATATATATATATATATTATATATATATATTATATATATATATATATTATATATATATATATATATATATTATATATATATATATATATATATATTATATATATATATATATATATTATATATATATATATATATATTATATATATATATATATATATATATATTATATATATATATATATATATATATATATATATATATATATATATATATATATATATATATATATATATATATATATATATATATATATATATATATATTGCTTTTTAGCGGAGATGAAATTCAAATTTAACATAACAGGGAATATTAAATTCGAAAAATGTTTATACTTATCTTGAAATGAACCTTGAAAATTGGCATGTTGTAATGATGCCAAATGGCGATGCGTAAACTGTCCGTGGTTAGTGTTGATAGATTAATTTTGAATTTTAAAGAAAATAATTAGTCAAATATGCAAAGCTTTATTTAGAATGTGGGAGAAATGATATTTAGTAATACTCGGTTAAATAAGTTAACAATAAAATGTAAAAGGAAATGTGCAATGTCTTATTTAAACTAAATGTAGAGGTGCGCTACTAATCGATTATAAATAGAACAGCTGTTAGGGTAAATGTAAGTAAATGAATGAATGTGTCGGAATATTATTTCAATACGAAAATTTGTCCACACTTTTAATAATTTTGTCAGAAAAACATGCTACAACAAGAAAAACTAAACATTTAAAAAATAATAAAATTCAAATTACTATCCGTTCTGCTTGAAATGCACCAATCAGAATTCATATAAAATTTTATTTTGATGAAAAAGTTTCAATAAAAATATCTGTCGGAGCTGCATTGTTAAAATATTTTGCATTAAAATGATAAGTTCGTTTTCGAATTATTCAAATTCAATACAAAATCATTTGTTCATAACAAAAAGGGAATGATAGATTACCTCCATTATTTTCTCCGAAGATTGAAATTGATTAAAACCTTCTCGCTGTTATCGACAGGCGGTGTCAGAGCATTTTCTACCATGCTTCAAACTCTCCAAGTCAGGACACTCACCAACTAATATTAACAACCTGAATGCCTAATGTAGGAGTTTTATATTATTTTTCATGCTATTGTGTGATTAAAAAATATGTGAAACTCTTAAATCAGGAATTAAGGTTGTTAATATTGGTTGGTGAGGTTATCAGGATACTCACCTACTAATATTAATAACCTGAACACCGGATTTAAAAGTTTTACAATATTTTCAACTTCTTGTGTCATTGAAACATATGTGCTATATTAATTTTCAGCATTATATATACTTATTTCGTTAATCAAGTTTTTGTAAATGACAACATAACCTTATCTACTCGCCTTCGAGTATACTATAACTATATAATTATTCACCTATAACTATATCATTACTCACCTTCGAGTAATAATATAGTTATATACACATACTTGCAGATGCAGTTGCATTTATCAATAAAAAAATATCAGTATCTTACATTAAATATAATGTTGTTGTTGACGTATGCCTGTTTAGGCAGAGGAGGTACGATTGTTCTTGTTTTTCCAGTGGCGCCATCTATGGCCAAGAATTCGACTTCTGCCGCATTATACGTCACACCAATTTATAGGGCGGACCCCTTCATACATCCAATCAATCATCCACAGATCGTAATTTTGACCTGAGTCAGAGAACAATCGATCTCCAATCCAGTAACCCCAGAGGTCTTGATTTGTTATGGGTACATGGAGGACTTTTGCGACTCGACAGATTAACGTGCATCAGTCACTTTACTACACGGGGAATCTTCAGTTGGCGGGGCTCGAACCCACGAACTCTCGGACATGGGCCCAGTGCACTACCGACCAGGCTATCCCGGTCCTATTAAATATAATGATACATATATTTATTTATTTTAAAAATATTAACCGTTTTGAGTGGGATACAATCAATAAAAGATTTGAAACTTTATACGATACTTATCCCTTTTGCCAGGGGAAGTAAATTTAGCTATATATTTATTAATTTATTCAAATAATTTTTTTAAAAAATCAAATTGAATTTATTTGCATTACGTTGTGCACTTTATCCCATCACCTGTGCTGGTGAAATGAATAAATACCAAATGAATTTTTGATTCTGATATATATCCTTTAAGTTGATACTGATTTATAACATTCATTCTATTTCCTATCTTCAAAACTTTGCATAGTTTTTAATTTTAGGAATCAATTTATTATTTCTCATCACCATATACCATATGAAAAGCGTTGCAAATACTAAACCATTAATATTTTGCAATTAATTTGGTATCATACAATCTTATGTCTGAATGATATTTGATATCCAGATACATAATCCATCAAATGGACGAACTATAAGGCTAGATCGATTACTTTCACATACAAAGTTAAAGCGAAAATTCTATTGACACAACCAGATGAATATTTGATTAAAATTCAACTCGTATTTAAGCAATATCTTAAATAAACTATTCGTTATATTACTAGAATTCAAAAGGAAAACTCTGAATATATGAACTATGAATAATACGAACGTGTTGTAGATAAAAGTTAATGAAATTTACTATGTTTGTAAGATGTAAACAAAACAAAAAAAAATGAAAGATGAAAATAATTACAATAGAATGTTTGTACAAATGCTTAACTTCTCGTGAAAATAGAAAACAAAATCATGCTAAGAAAACTCTTTTTTATTTTTGATTTATAAGTTTACAATTAAAATTGCAGTAAATGGAAATTATACCATTATCTATTGTACCTTTTTTCAGAAAATGTCTATTTTAATGTTATTTTGCTTATTTAAGATATAGTTTAAGTCTTTTTTCAGAAAATTTTTATTAAGGGTTGTAAATTCATCATTTTTAAAAAATTACCATTTTTAAAAAAAAAAAATCTTGACCTGTTCTGAGGGATATTACAATTATACAGTTTGAAAGTTTAAGATACGTAATTAAAAACTATTTATGTGTTGTGAAAATAAAATCACTTTTCAATAAAATTAAAGGGATTTAAGTTTAACTTTTGCCCCTAAATACTTACTTGCTTCTTATAAATATTTTTTTACTGATTTATCCCATACCATTAAGTTAGATATTTAAAATATAGATTCCAAGCCAGAGAATTGGAATAGTAGCATCTTTAATACAATGTAATTTAATTTATTAGATTAGGCTTATTGATTATGCAATAAGTTTGGATTTTTGAAAGTAAGAAAAGAAACTTCTTTTTTAACTCCTTTACGCATAAATGTTTGGCGAATGTATTTTTCACCAACCATTTTTCATAAGGTAGAAGCCATTACATCTAAAATTACGTCTTTTGATTCGCAAGAAACATTATTTTCTTATAGCAAAATTTGAAACTTATTCGCTTCGGGGACCTGTAAAAAATCTCCATACTTTTATTGACATTAGTGATGCTTAATTTAATGTGGAAATCGGAACAAATGATAATGTGAAAGGAATGGATAATAAAAAGTATGGTGTGGTTTTCTAATATACCTATAGATATACTACGATAAAAAGCTTTTTACTTTTCTGTTAACTGGGCGTGAGTAAGTTAAACTATTTTTTAACAACAACAAAATGGCAGTTTTTTGTAGTCGGCGGAAGTGGATAAATATCTAAAATAATATAAAGTGCATATTTGTGTTGACATATTTATAATACTTAAATATAATACTATATTTAGACATATTTACACAGTTATAATGTTAAAAAGAATGACATCACAATGAAAAAGTCACGGAGATTAGAAATAAATAACGACTACTTCTCATTTCCTCTTTGGCAATAATTTGCCAAAAACGTCTGTGAAAAAAAAAGTACTAAAGCTGGGCAAAAACATAGCCTTGAAATCAACCATTGTTAATCCGAAAGAAGTAACTTAGCTTACACTAATTTAATAGTTATATACTTTATCATTAGTTATTTTTGCTCCGAATAACTGAACAAAAGAAAAAGTAACTATGTTTTTAAAAAAATAGTGCGTGGAATCCCTCCGCGCGGAAGAAGCGATCAATTCACATTTGATCGCATCTTTTAATCATCATTTTCTACGCGCATGCGTTCGAGTGCCACGCATTCACTCTCGCTCTGTCTCTTTCTATTCCCCCTCCCCAGGAGCGTTGAACGTTTAACGCAACCTTGTTGGAAGTCACATTAGAAGTTTCCCTTATAAAATAATAACCGGAAAAAAATAAAAAAAACATAGAAAAATAAGTATCTAAAGCAGAGTATCTATGTGCATCAAAGTATTTTTTTTATTTGTATTTAATAAAAAAATATACTTATTAACTTTTTAAATACAATACTTTGTTTCATTTAAAAATTTTTTTCACTTAGTTAAAAAATACTAACAATAAAATATATTTAAAAAAAAAAATAATTATAATAAGAAATCAGCTTATTTCTAAATGTTCTAAATTTCAGTAAGGTATTCTTGGCGAATTTAAAGAAAATATCGCTTTGTTTCCATTAACGCCAATATTACCTACTATGTTTTTCTCTTACCTCGTGCGCTCAACGAACGTAAAGAGAAATCTAGTTTCCATGACAACGGTAGCGTTAAACGTTTAACACAACCTTGTTGGAAATCGCATAAGAAGTTTCACTTCAAAAATGAATTTTGCTTTTCATTTCGTGAATAGAAAAACAAAATTCATGTTCAAAATTTTTATCGAAATTCAACTCGAACTCTCAGTCGAAATTTAACCCCTTTTTAGAAATATTACGTTTATACGTAGTTTTTTACTGCCCGGAATTAGTTCTTCTTCAAAGTAGTTGCCGAATAACGATAAAAAAAATTATTTTACTTTTCAAAAAGAAAAATGATTTTAGTCTTAAAACTTGATTTGTAAAACATTATTTTAACTTTTATATAACTCCAAATCTTCACGGCTTCAGTGAACAGTTTTGTTCAATAAAATATGTTTAAAATTGTTCTTTGCTGTTGTAACTGAGAACTGAATACGACAGAATTGGAGAAAAAAAATAGAAATGAGATCACAGAGAGCTTAAGAGCATTTTGAAAAAAAAAATGTAATTAAAAAAAGAATATTTCTGTTATAGGGACCATAAAGCAAGGCTTACCAATATGTCAGAATCACGCCAGATTCTGACTTACGTGGATCATTGGCTGCCAATATACACATAGGCTGATCAAATGCTTCGATTAGTATTGATGACAATGCATGTGGACTTTGATAGTATTGCAATAATTATTAATAACTAAACTTATTGAATAATTATTTACAAATAAAATATCGAGAGCATTGCTGACATTATTATTTGCTAAAAAGATGATGCATAAGTGGTACTTTTTGGTTTGACGAGCGCCAGGATATTTCTCAATTTTTTTTCTTTTACTTATTTTTAAATTTTGTTTAATTTTTCTGAGTTTAAAAATGAATAAAATAAAAAAAAGTGAAAAAGTAGGTGGAAATTTACATTTTTTAGCGACTATTCAACTGCATTCGGCTAACCGAAAAGTTCCCGATTAAGTTAATATATGAAGTTAATATATAAAGATAATTTCTTTGTTTTATTTTTTAAGTTTAAAATTAAAAGAAAAGTATTATTTATTGTAAACTATATATGTCTGTCCTATCTAAATACATTAGTTAAATTTCCGTTCATGAATTTCGGGATAATAGCACTCCTAGTTGATTTTCCAAAAGACTACTGCCTATTGGGGATTTTCGAATAGTTTACCATATAAAGGATTGAGGAATATAGTTTGTTGAAATTACAATTAAATGTTTACAATCGCCTGTTTTGGCTTTATAACGATGAGACCATCTATTACAAAACTATTTCTGGTACTACTAGAAATAACATCTCGTCAATCGATAGCAGATTTGGAAAGTCAAATCACCAAATCTAATATCTTAAATAGGAAAGTTTATTAAAATATTAAACATTTATTTTTAAATGCTTATTGTTAATTTTAACTATGTAATAAAGATATTTTCTATTATAATCATTCTAATGTTATTTTTGACATCACTTCAAGTAAAAATTCTATAGCTTTGTAAAATGTTTCGCAGTTTAATGTTTTCTTTTTAGTTTATCTGAAAATATGTTTTGAACATTTGAAAAATCTTCAAACTTAATGATTTTAAACTGACAAATAATGTTATAATAATCTTATTTTTGGCATTGCTGCAAAAAAATACTACAGTTTAGTAAAATATCTATCTAAAATTAGTTTATCTAAAATGAGTTTTTATCTAACCAAATAAGCTATAAAACTATTAAATTGCCGTGCCAACCTGTAAACTTCCAACTTTTTTCATTTTTAAACATGCAAGGAAAATTTATATTTTTTACTAATAAAATAAAGGTCTTAAGATGCAGGAAAGCTTGATTAATGTTTTTAATAAATTTAATACAATGAATCAAATATTCTAACATTTCATTTTAGGCTTTTTCTGTCAAAGGATTTTTAATTTTAGATTCACGCAGATAAATTTTTTCTTTTTTATTTCTGATTGATAAACGTTGCTATAAGATACATCCTAAGTATATTTATTTTTTTCTCATATATTTGTCATTCATCACCTTTTTTCCCTTTCTTAAATCTTTTTCGGTTTCCACTTTTGCCTTTTTTCTCTTTAGATCTCTTTGAGTTTTTGTCTTTGGATTTTTTATCACCCTGAGAGTGACGTTTTTTATGTTCAGATAATTTATTGTTCACTCCCAAATTCTTGAGTGGCTTAATTATTGCGTAACTTGAGATAACAGCAAGTCCTGTGCAGTTTATTTGATTTCAGATTCAGATTGCAAGAGATTATCCATTTTTGAGCAGTAGGAGTTATTTTGCGCAAAACTTATGCTCACAAAATTAATGAAAATCAATTTATATTTTGTATTAAAAACAGAAGAAAAAAAAATAGTTAATAATTATTATATGCAGTGAAAATTTAGAATTAAGAAAGTGTCGAATTATAAATAATTTAAAATTGACTTTTCAATGCAAGTTCCGAAACTTTATAGTGACATTACACACGCGTGCTTTAGTTTTTATTTTTCCATAATGAAAGCTGCCACTATATATATTAAAATTTGATTTGTCAAATAACTAATTTTAAACTCTCTTGCTGAACAAGGTAAAACAGGAGCCTAAACTACTGTACTGAAGAAATGCAATCCTAAACTGAACTAGAGGAATGGTCTTTATTTCTCCGAAGACGTTTTGCAATTGGTTGAACTCCGAATACGTAGTTTAATCTTGGCTTTAGTTGAGTTTAAACTAGCTGAATTATTGCACTAACGCTTGTGTTGAAGCCTGCATTCAATAATTTCAAACCTAAAATGCATTCAGAAAATAAGATCTTACACATATGTGTCAGCAGCATCAGAAATATAATAATAATACTTAAAATAATTAAATGGAAATAATAATAGATTATTATATAGCAAAAGCCTCTTTATTGAGGATAAAATAAGAACACTTTTGCAACAATCAGGCTTACACTTATCAATTTCGCTCTAAAAATACCTAATACATTGAGAATTAAAATGATTTGCAGAATTAAGTCAACCAACAGTTGGGTACTTGTAACTCCAGAAGAAGTGAAATGATTGGATCTAAGTATGCATTTTAAAACAGATTTAATTGGATACTTGTAAGCAACGTCACGCGTGTGTTTTGAAACTGATTTGCTTTTGAATCTGCAAATACCACGATTTATCTACGATGACATCACTTTCAGGTATCAACTTATTTGCTATACACACAATTTGGCCGTAATCATTGATCTTTGTTTATTTGTTTTTATGGTCTCTGTCAGAAATATATACGCATTTTAGGTTGAAAATTAACACTTTAAGAAGAAAATACATTATCGAAATTTAATAAAATGATATTGATTTTAATCAGTCATCAGCACTGTAAAAAAGTTAGGTGTGCCGTTGCCACCGTATTTCCTGTTAAGGTAAATTAAAATTTTTTTACAGTGCATGTAGTTACGTTTCTTATTTACTTTTACCCTGTTATAGTTTTGTTCTTTTGTGCTTGTTTATTTACTGACACCACATATTTTCTTGTGTATTAGAAGTAAATTATGGCTTCATAGCAAAAACATTTCGTTTAAAAAACAAGCACATTTTAAATAATATATTCCTTCTAACTCTTTGAAGCAATTTTTATTTCGGTAATTTCATATGAATTTTACTCGATACATATAGTTCTGTACTTAAAAATGCATTTAATTTACTACAACCGATTGGTTTGAACACTTTTCATTATCAACCATTTCAACATTGGCTTGAACTGCTTTCGTCTTTAATTAATCGGACATTGTTAGCTTTTTTTACTGTAATTTTATGTACCTCTCTCTAGTTTGGTTAATTTCATTTAAAAGAGTTTTAAAAAACAATTTGTATCTACTTTTAAAAAAATACATTATTACAATTAAAATTTCAACAACTTTCTAACTATTTAGAATGCTGAAACATTAATTTTAGTACTGTTCTGAACGATATCATTTTTCTTAAACCAATCCAGCTTTAAATAAAACAAATTTTTTACAGTCGTTTTTTAGAAAGAAAAGAAATACTGTCAAAATGCAGTCGTGTTAAAGGAAACAAAGGATCAAATAAAGAATAAAAGAATCAGGTTTAACAGAAAATTTGCTAAAAAAAACTACTTAAGTCAAATTAAGTTGAAATATTCGTTTGACAAATCCCCTTTTCTGAAAGCTACAATTATTAAAAGCAACAAAAAATTCGCAGAATATACTATTTAACATTTTTGTTATTTTTATTACTGTAAGCAATTTAAAAAAAATCGTAGATAGAGTTTTCCTTTTTCATTTAACGAGTTTTGCTTAAAATGACTTGATACCGATTTTGTTCTAAATTAATTATTTTAAACAAAAATATTTTGCAGAAAAAACTTCTTTCAATTAAATATGATCGATTGAATATGATCGATTAATAATACTCTTGATTTTTCATAACTCTCTCGGTAATTTTATTTGTTTTATCATAAGAAGCAGATAATCGAATATTATCTGATTTGCGAACGAAAAGAAAATTGCATACGAGTTTTATTTCTTTCATTTTTCGAACAGGAAATAAATTTACTGGAAAGAGTCAAAACTTTCAATTCTATTCAAATGAATCAAAAGCTTCCGGCACATGGAGCATCGCTTGCAATATAATGCGGAATTAAATACGACTAAGACTGAGGCAGAATTGTTTAGTATTGCTAATTAAGTTAAAGCTAGAGATCAAATTGATTTGAACAACAAAACAGAGATAAACAATTTAAAATAGTAAAATTAAGTTTTATTACAGACGAAAGAAGTTTAATCTTTCTAGATAATGTAAAAAAAAGGAATCATTGGTAATCAATAAAGATCTTAAGGGGATAAAAATATGAGTTTTTACATTCGCTTGAAACAATCTAATTATTCGAAATGTGATTTTGATTTTTTTCAGAATTTTTTTTTTTATAATCATAAGTAGTGTCAGTAGATTAGCTATTGTTTTAGCAATGTCGACTTATTTAAATTTGAAAAGGATTTAGTAAGAAACGTTTTATTAGCTGTGCATAATTAAGAGGTGAAAAATGCTTTTAAAACAGTTGCTAAAGTTATAAATTTGAAGTTTATATTAAATATTTGCCATTGCTCATTTTGTTTGGATGTCACTCACATTGCTAATATTCCTAACTGTAATTAATAGATTTATTTAACTTATTTTGATAATAAGCACACTGGGCTAATGATTTATCACACCTTGAGAAATCCTTTAATTAGGCTTTAGCCAGAGGTGGTTCTGTGATGTTTTGTGAATGTTTCTCTTACTATGAATTGAGGGCGCCCACTGAGATGAACACTTAGTTGAGCGAACTTATTTATTTACCATTCTGGATGAGCACGCGTAGCTTTACAGTCAATATCTTCTTGATGAATATGTTGTAGAAATCCCAAATACTTAAAATTTCCAAAAAAAAAATTCATGGAGCTGAAATAAAAGACAGGTTTCATAAAAACGTATACATCCTATTATATTTCAATTGGCTTTCAAGATCACATCTATTAAATTACCTTGAAAAAAAACTTTAAATCAGACGATTTTATTTCAATTAGACATTTTAATTTGTGATAAGAATTTATAACTTGATTAAGAATTTTCTTTTAAGAAATATTTCAGAAATTCTCGAATAATATTTATTTTTGTAAATAGCTAACTCCCCCCTCCCCGACTTATTTTTCTCTCAATCGTCTGAAATGCAAACTATGGCTCTGAAAAATAAATTTTTCGGAAACAATTTTCTGTTCTTTTTGGAGTTTTGTGTTCCATTTTTCTTTTATTGCTTCATTTAGTATTCTCCCTAAAAGCAATTCTTTTCCAATATGCTGACACTTTAACATTTGTATTGTTAACGCTTTTTCAGGTTTATTTCAGAAAAGGAAAAGTTTTTGTTCGTAGCCAAAAGCAAAGAATTGTGAATAGAAAAGAAACATAAAACCTCGCAGATTTCAATAATCTCACGCGTGGAAAAGAAAGACTACAATAAATATTTTATAAGTCATTTCAGATGATCAAAAGCTATATTAAGGATTTTGTGCTTGGCATTTTTCTCAAAACAAGAGCCGAATTCTTGTTCATTTTAACCATAAAGCAGGGAATTTTTCCGTATTGACAATTCCATTTCATTTCATCGTTTGATTTTCTTTTATTTTTACAGTTTCGAGATTTAATGTTATATTTATTCTGTTTGCTGAAACAAATAGATTTATTATTTCTTTATTCAAACTGTTGTGGCACCTTAAATTAAAAATGAAAATAACTCTTAAAGAGTTTGCTTTATGGGCGTAGATTTAATTGCTTTCTTTAGTTTATAACTAATTCATTAACAATGTTTACAGTGTGTGTCTGTCGTAAATTAATTTTATTTTATATTATTTTATAATCGGCGTTTAGCAGCTGACCCAATTCTTAGTCTTCGACTATCAACGTTCAAGTCCGTAGCTTTGTAAATTTAAACTAAACGTACAGTGTATTAAAAAAAAAAAAAAACGGACCATCCTGAATAACTTTTGATTTAATGATCGGATGTTCCCGTTCTGAGACTCAATCCTTATGGCTCGAGACGGTGCTCTCAAATATACTAATTAATAAGTGCAGACAATTTTTTTTTGTGGCTTTTCTAAAAGAAACGTTCTTTTTTTCGTCGGTTTCGGGTTTCTTAGTCCCAAAATATACGGGGTAGCTGTAATTTGGGAAATATGGTCCCAATAGTTTGGTTAGGAGAGCGCTCCAAAATTTGAATCCCTTAATGTGGATTTTAAATTTTACATATTTCGCTATATCTTGAGAACTTTTTAAGGGAATTGAAAAAAATTTTTAATTCAAACTCAATTATTAAATTCGTTTATCTAAAGATAATTCCATGCAAAAATTAACTCATATAAGTAAATATTTATAGTTTGTTATTTTATTTAAGAATGGTCCAAGAAATTTTTAATTGTACGGTATAAATTTTTTTGTATTAGATTAAAGAAAGTAATTTTACTCGTTAAATACGAAATTTGAGTAAAATTGGTTGAATAATTCCTGAAAAATTGAATTTGAAAAAAATCTGATACTTAAAGTTCGATTTCTCAGGAACTATTCGACTGATTTCGTTCAAATTTTGTATTTTGTTATATAAAATTAAATTCTTCAAAATTCCATGCAAAAATTAATTAAAATAAATTTCATGCAAAAATTAACTTATATAAGTAAATATTTATAATTTGTTATTTTATTTAAGAATGGTCCAAGAAATCCTTAATTGTAAGGTATAAAATTTTTTGCATTAGATTAAAGAGTGTAAGTTTACTCGTAAAATACGAAATTTGAGTAAAATTGGTTAAATAATTCCTGAAAAATTTAATTTGAAAAAAATCTGATAATTAAAGTTTTATTTCTCAGGAACTATTCGACTGATTTCGCTCAAATTTTGTATTTTGCTATATAAAATTACATTCTTCAAAATTCCATGCAAAAATTAACTTATATAAGTTAATATTTATAATTTTTTATTTTATTTAAGAATGGTCCAAGAAATTTTTAATTCAAGGTATAAAACTTTTTGCATTAGATCAAAGAGTGTATTTCTACTCGTCAAATACGAAATTTTAGTAAAATTGGTTGAATAATTCCTGAAAAATTTAATTTAAAAAAATCTGATACTTAAAGTTCGATTTCTCAGGAACTATTCGACTGATTTCGTTCAAATTTTGTTATATAAAATTACATTCTTCAAAATGATTTAAAATACTGTATACCATACAATTCAAAATTTTTTCGATCCTTTTTAAATACAATAATTAAAAATGATAAATATCTATTGAAATTTACTTTTTGATTGGAAATTATCTTTGGATAAATGAACTTTACAATTGTTTGTGAAACTTTTTCAATTCACGCAAAAAGTTCTCGAGTTATAACGAAATGTGCAACAAATAAAATTAACATTTAGACGTCCGAACTTTGAAGCGCTCTCCCGACCAAACGATTGAGATGACACATCCCAGATTGCTATTACCCCCTATATTTTGGAGGTCAGAAATCCGAATTCATCAAAAAAAGGTATGTTTATTCAGGGAAATCACGTTTTGGTGTCTTATTGATTTGTATATTTGAGGTCACCCCTTTTGCCATTAGGATTGAGTCTTAAAACGTGAAAATCCGATCATTAGGTCAAAGGATATTCAATGTGATCCGTTTTTTTTTTTTTTTTTTGTTTTTGTAAACTGTACTTCAGTAATAGACTGACGGTAGGCAATGCGCCAACTAGGCTCATTACAATAAGCCTAAGAAATGACGTCCCTACTTTGCCGGATGCCGGACTTTTAAATTAGCCTTCGACATAATTTCTTTAACACGGAGAATTTTTCTTTTTTTATTTATAGTTTTTGTTTACTTTTTCAAAATTAAACTTAGACGACGCTTCAATTTTTTTTGGAAAAAAAGGTAAAAGATTTGTATAGTTTATGCTACATTAGTGGTTTTCTATTATGATTAAAACATCAATAATTAATATTAAATATTCATACCGTTTGGCAAAACAAGTATTAAAAATATTTTCATCAAGATAAAAATGTTCAATTAGTCAGTTTGTTAATTATTAAAATGTATTAGAGGGACTAGAAAATGATCTAGTTTCTGCACATTTCATTCATTTGTTATTTATCAACACATTATTTATTTCATGCTGTGCTTAAATAATTTTAAGATTAGAGAGACATGTTTACTAGATTTTATCTTGTTTTTTTTCTTCAGTTTGTTGTGAAATAAAGAGCTTTATACAAAAATAGGTAAATATCCGGCATTGTACATATTTTAAGTTTCATAAAGACATAACACAAGAATTGCTGAAAACGTTTGCTATGTTTATCAGAGAACAGTAGCTCGTTAAGGCCAGAAATGGTTTTCTAAGTTTAAATCCAGAGATTTTGAGCTTTCCGATTTGTCTCAATCAAGAAGATTAACCATGAAAATTGTCCGATATAGCACTTGTTCAGTCTTACTTGAAAGTTTCATTACAGTTCTATTATTACAACAGCGTCCTCTACTGAGAAACGCTCTAATTAACAAGATGAACATTAATTCTCTTGCTAGCCAGTCGTTCCTGCATTATTGCTAATTAGAGCTTACTGTAGTGTAAGTTATTTATTCTAAATATGTATATATTTATTAATTAAAAGTTTCATAGCCTTACTACATTTTTTGTTAATTTCTCAATAAATTACCAGTGCTTTTGGAGTCATATAAAACAGTCTCTGGATTCGTATAAACAGAGCTAGTGAATTTCCTTTTATTCCTATCACTACAATACTTTATAAGGAACAAAAAAAAAAGGAAATTTTCTATGATTTTTAAAATTTTTTGCCGCCAACTCAAAAACCAATTTATTTTTATTGATCCAGTATTAGAAATTTTGCTTATTATAGGGCAAAAGGTTGATGATAACTAGGTTGATTACACGTTTTATCAAAAATATAAACTTCCAAAAATAGGGATTTAAAGAAAAAAAAATTGAACAATTTTTATTATTATTATACTTTTGGAGAATTATGTAAATTCTTTAGTGCACGTCTAAAAGTGTACTACTATTTAAAATGATTTATTTCAATGCATATATTTCAAAGCAGCAGTATGCCTAAAGTTATACTGCTTTAAATGACACAAAAAATTTTTGTTGGCATTCTAATATATATAATGCCTTTAATACAACCTAGAAAAACTGGCTGTGTACTATTCTAGGTCACTATCCGATTCTATTAAACATTTATTTGCAGACATCTTAATTAAATTTCTCATTTGCAGAAATCTGAATTAAAATGCCTAAATTAAATTGCCTGTTAAAATATATTCTCAGTGGGGTATCATTAAAACTTCTCATTGTCATCATCTTGAATATTCAATAAATATCCCTTAGAGTAAATGCTTGAAATTCATGAAAGTCGTAAATGTGTAAAATACTTCAAAAATTACCATACATTTTTAATAAAGGATATAATAAACTTTGGAGATCAGATTCTTTGATTAAGTCATCATTTTTGAAGTCTTATTATTTCAAATGGTATTATCTTAATTTAATCTGAAGTCTTAAACTATGCAGTACGATTTAAAAATGTTTTGTGTGAATCTTTTTCTTGCGTTTAGTATCGTGCAGCTATAAAATAAAAACTTCTAAACTTTCCAGTCATGAACCAGTTTTATTACCTTCCGATATTGTTTCTGGTCAGATCAATGCTAGAAATGCTTAAAATGTAGAGCTCTGTAATGGAGTCTATTTATTCTGTGATTTTAAGTTTTCTGAGGATAGTACTAGACAGTTGCGTCTGAAATTTTTTTTTTTGTCTGTGTTGAAACCACAGATGAATGTGTAGAGATGAACTATGATATGCACTGTTAGAAATTTCTAGTAAAAAATAGCAAAATAACAATTTATTTAAAGATTATTTTACCATATTCAAACAAAACAGCCAAAAAAACCATAAATAAGATGGTATTCAAACTGTTAATTGTGAGAAGGACCGTTTATTAACTGCTTTAACCAAATACGAATTCACAACCAGAATTTTATCGCACCAACTAAGCACAACTAATGAAGTTACTTAGTTCCTTGAAGCTAAGTACGTACTATCGCTGAATACTATTATGACACGATACTCTCATTCAAGTACAGATGGTGGAACCATAAAACTGCTTAACTCAAAAAAAGTCTATCATTTTCCATCTCTTAGGACAGGTGAAATAACCAGATAATCAAATTAAATCACATTCCATGATTTATTTCACAAAACATAACTCTACCACAACCTAACTCCAATGCCCATTATCTAACAAAAGGCCTACCTCCACTGTCCAGTAAAATTTCTCTTTTGCAGTTGTGAAACCATGCCAATTCTAAATGGTAAAAAATCGTATAGTCACGTATTCATGGTTTTATAACCATACACTAGTTGTAAACGGTTTTTTAGACCGTAGAAGTAAAAAACTTTCTTTACCATAAACTTCGCGATTAATTAGATAGACAGACTGCATCATTATACCATAAATTTATAATTTAAATTCTAACAGTGTAGTTCATAGACTTTTCACTATGGCCAATACATGTATTCAAACCAACACAAATATGTATCTATAATCTTTTTCCATGACTAATACATATGTTTGCAACTTTTAGCAACTACAAATATAAATGTATCCCACTTTAAAAAGGTCTAATTCTCATACTTTCAATTTTTTTTCTATGAACTATATCTTATACCATATTCCATTTATTTTATAAAATTCGTCTTTGACTGTTTTCCAGTATAAAAATACTAAGGAAAAAAAAACAGGAGTTTTTGAAATGCGCAGTGGTAGTCATACGCAGGTGGCAGCACTCCAGGATAGTGATCCTCAGCAAGTTAACACTTTGCCAGTTTAGAAACTATGACTCAGTGGAGCAAGCAACGGCGTGCGTTTATCATAAAAAAGTTTTATAAAAACAATGATAGTTTGGAAGATGTGCTGAAGACATCTACACTTTCAAAACTTAAAACGTCCTGGTGCCGTTACATCAAAAGATGATATAAAAAATCTGGATTATTAGCTTTGAATAGACAGGATATGCTCTAAAGAAGAAACCAACAGTATGACCAAGAAGAGTTCGTCAATGAGGAATCTCAACGCATTCGTACAGGATGACGACATCTAAGGGGCGTAATGTCTTTAAAAATAAATTAATTTAAAAAATTTTTGTGCAACCCTGTGTTACTGCTGAACAAAAAACACCAAAATACTTAATATTTTTAGCTCTAAGTTAAAATGACTTATAAAAATAAATTATTGCTGTTAGATAGCAAAAAGAAAAAAAAAAACATGGAGAAAAAAATTATGGTAAAATTATTGTACTTCATGATATTGATATTTCTGGTAAAAAACACACATTATTCTTGTAACAAAGTCAAAATATATGGTATTTAAAGCTAAAATAAGGTAATTTTTCCTTTCATGTGGAAACGGTTTGCCGAATATTCTGGTTTTCAATATTATAGTACTTACAACCACACATTTAGTAAAAATACAAAACTGAAAAGTAAATCTAACTGAATAAATGGTTTTTATGCGATGCTCTAAGGTGTCCTGATAAAATGACCAAATTTTACCACATTTACCGAATTTTATCACATATTACGAACAATATTTTATTGTTAATTTTACCAAAGCCATTACCATAGTTATTCGGTAAGAAACATGACAGAAACATTGCAAATTTTACCATACACGGGTATTTTTAAACCGGAATTTTTTTTCTCTGTGTAAAAATTGAAATTACAACAGAAAACTGAGAAAAAATAATGATTGCAATATGCAACTTTTTGTAGTGAGCTAAGATTACTAATTCAAATTTCCAATCTATCCTATTCATAGTTAAAATCTTCCGGTCTACTTAGGGCATGCTATTTTTCATTATTCATTTTTTTCCAGTTTTTAATTTATTTTAATAATTTAATACAATAAAATCTACCAACATAAAAAGTGTTATTCCCATGATATAACCATAACCCTACTTAAATATTGAGTGCCATTAAGGAAGTAAAATCCATTTTCGTTTCAGCTTAAAGTAGTACTTTAAAAATAATGAGCTCCAAGTATTTGTAAAGTCCAAAACTCAATTACAAGGTAATTACTATTTTAATTAATTATCAAAATGTCAACTTAATTACTTTGACAGTATATAATAATGAAATGACTTTGTGTGAACATTGCTTTCGTTACTCTGTATCTTTTCGTTGCAAAACTTATTTCGTTAAATTTGCGACTAACACTTCATATAAGCTTTAATGTGGAAGAGAGAGTTTAATATTCGGTGATTTTTATTATTACAGATTTATTTTGATGTTCTCCAGGTGGAAAATATGAGATGTGAATAATTAATGTAAAATTATACTTTAGTATATATAATAAACGTTCTTTTATTTATATATATGGGTTAAAATGTTGAATCACATATTGAGTAAAGTAGTATGATCAAAACTAACAGAATATGGGGAACATTTACCGTGTTTTTAACTCTATAGGCGCCCCAAAAAGCTCGGTAATTTTTACCAAAGTGCTTTGGTAATGATGAGTCCGATGATTTCGGTAAAATTAACAATAAAATATGGTTTTGCAATATGTGATTAAATTTAATAAATGGGGTGACTTTTTGTAATTTTATCATGATACTTTAGAGCATGTCATGAAAACCATTTATTTGGTTAAATGCACTTTTCAATTTTGTATTTTTTACTAAATCTGGAAAACCAGACTTTCTGACAAACAGCTACCACGTAAACGGAAAAATTACCAAATGACTAGTTTAAATATCTATATTTTGATTTCATTACCAGAATTATAGTTTTTCTGACCAGAAATGTTCATGCAATACAGTTCGGTAATTTTACGAGATTTTTTTCTCCGTGTCAAACAGTTCATTATGCTAAATATGCTAATAAGCATAATATGATTGAATAAATACTAATAATTAGAGTTGATCACAAAAATTAACTTCCTAAGTACACTAGAAAAAAAATTCAGTCAAAAAAAGAAAGAAAGAAGGAAAATTTAAAAAAAAAATCGTGACATTTTGTCATATTTCATACACTACATGTCAATGATTCATCAAGTTTTTAAAAGCTGTATTTTTTCCAAATATGCTTACAAAGACGACCAAATTTCTGGTAAATACTACAAATCTTCAATGTGAGCGTCCTTTGTTACTAAGCATTTTTGCAAATGGTGAATTAGCTCAGACTCTACGTTTAATAACATAACTCTATCAATGTCTATCACAGCAAAGCTGTATTTCCTTAGAATTGGATCATATTTTTTCCCTTTACATGTGCCTAACAAATTCTTCTTTTATCTTATAAAAGTCTATCACATATGCCTGTAAAAATGCGATCATGAAACTTGATGAACCATTTAGGATAACATTTGGATGTGCAACACTTAGACTAACTACTTCGTTTATCTGACATCTAAAACGCACTTATCAGTTAGTCCATAACCATTTTTTATTAAAAATGGCTTAAAAAAATTTCGTGAAGGCAATATTTCTCACTATTTCTTTTAATCGCAATTAAAAGAATTTTTTATCTTCTGGTTTTTATTAAGATGCAGAACACGCCTCTTTTTACAACTTATAATAAGTCGGCGATTAAATAAATTTCGACAATGCCGAAACCTATTTCCACTCCTGTCACATCAGCTCATCTTGATGCCTTGGAATCTTGTTTTATTCATACGAATGCTGATTTCTTTGTTAACAACATTATTTCCCTCCCTCCTGTTCATAGCACGTGGAAATGCATTTTACCCTGATTTATACCTCTCGGCCACTGTTGTTTTTCTGTGTTTTATTTTTCCTTTTTCGATAGCAACTTTACTTTTTAATTTTCAAATCACTTTTTTTTCTTCTCAATCACTTCTGGCAAGTCTAGAAAATAAGCTTAAATAAAGCTTTTTAAGAGCTTGAGACGTGTCGACTGTTCAATTTATATATTTGATGCGAATGAAGCTTTTAATCAAGTAAGTCATAGACTATTTAACCGATTGCGCACAGATTTTGTAATTTGTTATGTATTATGTTCAAATTTTGTAATTTTCCTCGTATTGAGTTTAAATTTTGTAAATAAAATTAAACATTTTAAGCCGCATATTATATGGGCGTGTAGTTTGCATAATATCTCAGGGATTGAATGAATCAATACTGGAAATTAATAGCCACACCTTAACTTATGTTGCTTTCTTTTTTTTCACTTTTCTTCCTTCACACTAAGAAAATATGCTTAAAAAATTCAAAAACAATGCTAATCTCGTAATTCTAAGGGATAGCTGGAACTCTCTTGAGAAATTACAAATGTACCACAAGGATATCTTTTTTCGTTTATATTTCGTTAAATATATATTGAAGTACAATTTTTATGTCCTTGTTTTAAGATTCTCTCGGGATAACTTTATAGTCTTGTATTTTTTTTACGGGACTCTTGAGAATTAAAGAACAAAGTGCAAATGCTTAACGTAAATGAAAGAGGGAAATAGCTTTTCTTGATAGACGTAACCTGAATTTCTGCGATGAAAAGTTACTTGATAATGAATCGATGGTCAAAATTATTGCCAATGTCAACACACTTGCGCTTCTAGAATTTTCTTTCTAAAATTATGGTCAAAAAACCGGCAGCAGTCTGCCCATTAAATTAACGGTTAAGTTTATTGTAAAGATCATTTTTTTGATCTTTATGGTTTTGAAACAATTTACAATTGGTATGGGTTAATAAAAACATGAATAACAAACTATTACGATTTGTAACCATTTACACATAGCATGGTTTCTAAACCATAAAGAAGGATATTTAACGGACATTGGAGATAGTTTAGCATCTTTATGGTATTACCATCTATGTGAGAATGAGAGTATCGAATTCTAACAGCCCTGGGGTCTTGATTCGGAAAGTGCGGGACACTGGAAACTCTTCATGTGTTGAAGGGAATGGGGGAAATATTGTAGCATCCACGCTGGGACGAACCCCCGTTCTGTTGGTCATGAGATTGACAGATTAGCCCTCTCGGCTAAATGTGTATCCATCTGCAAGGAACTAAGATGCTTCATATGGTGGATTTAGATGGTGCGATAAAATTATGGTTGTTTAACCGTATTAGGTGAAAGAAGCTAATAAACAGTTTTTTTTTATAGTTAACGGTTTGAATACTCTATCTTATTTATGACTATTTTACTGTTTTGCTTAAATATGGTAAAATAATAGCGAAATAAATTGTCCTTTTACCATTTTTTCCGAGAAATTTTTAACGGTGACCCCAGATGTCTTCAGTTATTTCTTTAAACAGTACGAAGTGTATGCGTTTAGCCATTCAATTAATTGATCGATTAGAAGTATCATTTTTCCCCGATAAACTCATCATATTTTTGAAAAAAGCAAAAGGTAAATTGGTTGGAAAGACTAACAATGCCTCCTATTTATAATAAGTCAATATAGTTGTATCTTTAAAGTCTTTTTTGTTAAAAAGAGTTTAAAAAAGCGAATAAAATATTTGCTTTCATCTGAAAGATGATTTCAAGAAATCAAAAATTTTCGAAACAGGAATCCAAATTGCGTGCTCTATAATAAACTTGAAATGAAAATCTTTTATTGTATGACTTTATAGCAATTTTTATTGAAAATAGAAATATTTAACTATTCGTTATTTTTATACAAGGAAGTAATTTTATATTTTATCAATGCCAGGAAAATACGAAAGATCTCAAGATTGCTCAAAAGAAAAAGAAAATTTTTATAATTTATTATGAAAACAGCTAGATAAAATGCGAGAAAAATGTTGCATTCTTATTTGGCAAATATAAATTTACTGAACTTGTTTATAAAGCTATAGATTCAAATAAATTCTTCAAATAAAATTTCGCAACGTTAGAAATATCAAGCGCAAAAGTAAGCTTGATTTAAATAATCACTACTATTTTATTTAAATAAATGTAATAGATTTGCTTTATTTATTAAAAGTTAATCTATAACATGTATTGTATGGTTCTCAGACTAAATTAAAGAAGCATTTTATAATTTTTGTTAAAGAATTGGCATTATAATTATTTTTGGGATTTTATACCGAAACAAATCTTTGAGCTATGTTTTTCTTCAGTTTAGTATGTCTTTTTTTTTAATGGCGGGCACTTGGAACTATTGTCCATTGGCCACAGAAAGTGCCAGAACTGCTAACTCTCTTTTCATTACCCAGTCGGCACCTGTGGTGAAGCCACGGAGGTGGAGCAGCGTCGCCCACGTCACACTGCCACAACCCATTTATAGGACGGGTCCCATTCACACATTCGCACACAAAGGACATAGAACACAGATAGAGAGAAAGAGACATCCATGCCTTGCCCAGGATTCGAACCCAGAACCTTTCTGATGCAAGGACAGTTCCCTGCCCCTTCACAGGCCGGTCAGCGTTTAGTATTTCTAAATAGGAGAATTAATAAAAGTAAAATACAAATAAAGATAATAAGATATAAATTGTCGTGTCAAGATCAAGTATTGAATATGAAAAATAGAATATGAAATTACAATAACAATTAAAATATGACATTTCTTTGAGAAATTTGATACAAATATACATATTTAGAAATGTGTAAAGTGCATACAGATTCTCAGAAAAGAGAGGACACCCTTGTTATTTTTATAAAAACATGTAATCAGCGAGAAATAATATTTTTATTTAAAAGACGTATGAAAAATATCTTAAATAAAAATATCTTTTTTATTAAAGATATTTTTATTTAAAGTCCCAATAAATGTATCAAGATTGGTAAGACGTTTCCGTATGAAAAAGCATAAAAAAAGTTTTGCCGTAAAAAATTTTGTTATTTTAACTAGTCTCGCTGGAATATTGAAATAGTTCAAATTTTAAAGAGTAAAGAAGAATGTATTAATTTTATTCAGTAAAAATTCATTTTCAATATTCCAGAGCTTAATTTATGGATTTTCAAAACTGTAATTTGTAACGCAATCTTTTTGCATCCTTTTTTACGTGTGTCCGAAATTTTACTTATTCTAACATTCATATTTCTCATATATTTTTTTATTATTCTGTTTACAAGTTGTTGTTTTTTAATAATAATTTCTTTCGATAAAATAGTCTCTGTGAAAAGATAAATGTCTTCTGTTCTTTTTACCTTCATTAATGTGTTTTTCATGTATCGTGAAACAATCTACTTTACTTGAGTTTTCTAACTTATTCACATAAAACTATGCTTGTTTCCTGTGACTTATTCCTGTAATTTTTTTAAATATTTTTCATGCAAATTTTTTGTATTTAAATAATCGAAAGATAGATAAATATTTAAAATATGCCGATTTTCACAGATTTGAAAACATGCATTCATAATAACAAAACTCACCTTTTCTCTTAAATAACATTAATAAGCACTTTTAATAATTACAATATTAAAAATATTGAAATAAAAAATAGCATTTTACTGTTTAAAAAAAATAATTAGTGGCTCTTGCTGCTTTACTGCAATTATACTAAATTGTATATCCATGTTCAATTATAATAAAATATTACATAAATATTAAATGTTATTTTGAAATGCTCCTTTCTGTAGAGTATTTTTGAATGAAAATTGGATTTAATTTGTATTAAGTGAAGAGAAATTATGAAAACCACCCATAATTAGTCCAGTAAGATTTAATATTTATTTAACTAGAATTTTTCTTGCCATTAATATGGTAAGGTCAGAGATCGGGTTGACAATTTTAAATTTATTCACACTGTAAAGGATTTCAGAACAAATTACGGTACAAATTACGGCCACTTTAGTTACACCATCCGTAAAATGCATTTTTACCGAAATTTTTACAGCATTCAATTAGAAGGATTCGGAGGTTTTACGGTAATAATTTCTGTAAAAATTGGAAAGATTATAGTTTGGAAGTGAGCTATGATAGGAAGATTCAACCATAATCGCACAAAAATACATAAATTATTAATTGTCTAAATACAGTATTTTACACTTATTTTGGCACAAATTAATGCAAAATGGTGAAAAAAAAGTTTTGAAAATATGTTTAATAAAAATTCTGCGTCTAAGAGTTAAATGTTGCTGCTGATCAAGTGGATAAGAAACAATATAATTACAAAATAAAATAGATAAAAGGTATACTACATTTAACTTAACTAATAGTACCTAACTACTTTAGCGATTAAACTTCAAAATTGACTTTTCAGATTAGTGAGAATGACGAAGGAGTAATAATTAATATCACGAAAATTAAAATATCAGCCCAATAGTATGCATGTATAAATTTTCGAAACTCTTTTCGTAAAAATGTAACTATATCTCATTGCAAATTTTTTAAAAAAGGCTAAAATTTTACAATACATCTTTAAAAATATTATTTATGCTAATAACTTTGAACACAACTTATATGAAATGCATTAAAAATTAATCAATTATTGAAAGAGCTCTAGTTTAATGAAATCTAAGAAATGGTTTTAATAAAAAACAAAAAATATTTAAAATGAATTTTTCCTTATTTTGTTGAAAAAAATCCCTAAAAAATCTTTATAATTCACAGAGAAAAACTAAAATAACTTTTTTACTTACTTGAGATAGCTTTCTTAATTACTAGTAAATAAAATGAATAAAGTAAATTCAATACCTTTCAACAAATAAAAAAGTCATTCCTTTAGTTACTTTTTAAAGATATTCTCTACAGAACAGTTTCGGGTCTAGCTCATGTCTATCTCTTTTTTATCAAGACAAATTGAGAGCCAGTGAATTTCTTGCTTTGTAAAGTGAAAGGAGATTCACTTGGAATTTGCATGCTAAAGTACTATGCAATCGCCTTAGAGGACTTCCAGTTGATGGATTATGCAAATGCACGTTTCGTATCAGCAAGAAAGCATAAATATTTTTGATAATTCTAGATTTAGTTGTTAATTCCAGTGTAACATTCAACTGTCTGTTGAAAATGATTCAGCAATAGAAAAGGTTAAAGGTTTAAAAAAAGTGTCGTTTTTTTTTTTTTTTTTTTTTCTTTTTTGAAAAGAAAAGGCATTCTTTTTATTTCAAAAAAAATTCTTTTTCGACTATTTTTTTCATTCAAAAATCCGGATGAAACTTTTTTAATTACCCATAGGTTATGTTGAAATAAATAAAAAAATAATGTATATTTTTTCTCTTAAAGAAAAATTGTCATTAATTGTTATTTTGATAATTTTTAACATTAGTCAACTACTTTCAAATCCTCCTTTCTCAATATCAGATATATGAGTGTAACCTTAGCGCTATGAGCATAAAAGGTGCCCCTTGAAATATTGGTAGTTACTGGAGTAAAAAAATGAAGCAATCAAATATCAGAGTTTCCTTAATTTTATTTAACAAAATTAACTGTTTTTCATAACGCATAATCTACACGCTTTATTTCAAAAATAAAATCTCCCACCATCATTATTTTAATTATTTTATTATATATTTTATAACCGTCATTGAACAGCCAACCTAATTTTTTGGATTTACAACTACAAATGTTTAACTCCGTAGCCTTGTAATTTTGGACCAAATATAGAAGGCAAGGGAACTACTGAATCAAATAATTGGACAAATTTTTCTTCATGGAAAACTTTTTGAGGGAACTAACCAGCATTTGCTTCATGGAGGGGAAAACCACGAAAACCTCTCACGATTAGCCTGATGGCAAGGAGACTCTAACCGATTGACCACCTACCACTGAGGATATTTTACAGCAGCACAGTAGTCGGTGCGAGCCGAGTGCAGAATTTTTATGGGCCAGCCATCGCTGGGATTAAACCCGGTTCACCTCATTGAAAGGCGATCGCTCTATCCTCCGAGCCACCACGTCTTTATGTCAAGTACAATGCAAATATAGGAAAAACATATTTCAAAATGCCCTTTTTTCGAATATTGGCAATTTTATGGCGGTAATCGTGTTTATGTACAACACCCTGCTGAATAAAGTGACTCCGTAAAAGTAATGCAAGCATACACATATTGACATAAAAATACAGCATAAAGTAAAAATTAGCAAAAGCTGCATAAAACATAATTAAAACACACCGGTGTGAAATGGCGTATAATTAAAACATACATACAAAGATGTACTGTAAAATAATTAGGTTGGCATAAATGAAATAACGCATCCCCGAGGCCAACTTTGTGATAGTTGAAGGTGACCTCGAAATATAGATTAGCCTAAACGTTTTACTTCACTGGAATTCCAATAATAAAATAATCACCATTATAGTAATATTTGTACTTCAGGAAATGATGCGCACTTTAATGCAAAGCAAATTTTGTTTAACATAAATTCATATCCAAAATAATGTTATCATCAAACTATATATCTATCCAAATTCTATGTCAACTTTGCTTACGGATAAAGTGCTAACAAATTATAGAATTATGTAATACATCAGATGGAAAAGATCAGCTTATCACTTGAGTTGAAAAATCTATCAAAAATAACCCTTAAATACAAAATTGAACTAAATAAATCAAAAGAAAAAGCAATTATAAATAATAAAAAATAAAAAATGATAAATAGGTGAGAGAGAAAATGTGTGAACATTTTTCTAGCTTAATTTTTGGAGACGTAGAGAGAAAAGAATGATTCATGAAAAATATTTTAGTTACGTCTGCCAAAATCTAATCGATAATATTTTTTTTTCCTGAAAAGTTTTCAGAAAAGAACTTTGGAAATGATAAATGGTTGTCTCATAGAGTTGTAGAATCCGAATAGTATAAATACTTGTCTTCTAAAGATTGCACATTATATATATGTGTCAGATAAATCATTCTTATATATATAATTTATCACCTCCAAAGAATGAGACATAAAAAAGAGTTACATTCTGAATCTCTTATTTATTAAATAAATTTTAGTAATTTTAAGACTAAGTAATTAGTAATTTATTTTTTTTATTATTATCATAGCAACAGATATAACTTACGTTGCTATGCATAGGAATAAATACCAGAAATTTTCCGACATTAAACAAGAAAATACGCTGTAGAAAAATCTGTTACATTTTTGGAAAAAAAAAAACTGTCCGCTGGTGTGCCACCAAAAAATTATCATTTCACAGAAAAATAATGTTGTTTAAGTGCTGTTATTTTAACAAATAAATTTCTTTATTTTCACAAGCAAATTCAGTTATTTTAAAAAAAAATTCTATAACATAATTACGTAACCATTGCATTCCGTGCGAGCTGAGAGTAGTGTTCGCACGATTGGGCGGCACTGGAATTCGAACCTGCTTCACCTCGTTGGGAAGTGAGTGCCCTGTCCTTTGAGCTACCGCGCTATGAGGAAAAACTTTTAAGCTATTTTCATCTTAATAGTCCTATAGAGATAATATCTAAGTGTAAAATCATTCAAAACTATAATGGACCACCCGTATAAAAATATGTGTCAACTTAACTTACCAAAAAAGTATATTTTGTGTAATATAATAATCAAGTAGAGTACTAATTTGACAGTAAAATCGAATATTTATATAGTTTATGCAATGCTCAAAACCATGAAATAATTGCTAACAAATAATGTCGAAAATAATCGTAAAATGATATGAAAAAAGCAAAGGTGTCGTAAGGTAAGCAAAACTGCATTGCAAAAATCTAGAATTTAAAATGACTGTCTTAAGAAGTTTGAAATTAGGATGAAAAGCAGAAAAAAGCAGTTGTCAACAGAACGAGTTTAAACCGTCAAACAAACAGAGAAAGTCTGAACAAAGTGCAGCTTTGAGATCCCCTGTTTAATTAATAAAATAGAACTAAACTCAGAACAAAAATATTTATATATATTTATTATAATATAATCATCATAAACCAAAATAAGAAACTACTTCCAAGATTTATTAACAAAAAAAAAAAAAAAAAAATCAAAAAAAATCAAGAAAAATAGTTTATTCCTCTGAAAATATTTAAAATTATTTTCTAAAAGTTTTCCAAGAGATGATATTGGTTAACATCAACTGCAATAGATTTAATACCAAAATTCTATCAAAACATATTTTCAAAATTTCGATATATTCATAAGAATACAATATGATTCTCGCATGAAGAAAAGGAAATACAAACAAGCTTTTTATTCCCTTGTATCCCTATAACTTACACAAATACATTTCACAAAGAAATAATTCCGTTATCTGCATATGCTGCATCCTTACCGGCTTAAAAATATGTACATTTGGAATAAGTTGTAAGGCAAAGAATAATGTGTTTTTCTTTTTCGCTTAGCTGAATCTAAAGTAAACAAATCTAATAGTATAAAATGTATTTAAAAATATTAAAAAGAAACAAATTCAATGCGCAAACCTCACAGTATTTTATTATTTTTAACAATTCTATTTTACTAGAACGAAACCTCACACTTCTCGATTTTGGAAAAAACGCCATGGTTTTTTCATTTAATACCTTATTATCCGTAATGACTCTCTCTCTCTCTCTTTATATATATATATATATATATATATATATATATATATATATATATATATATATATATATATATATATATATATATATTGTATATATATATATATATATATATATATATATATATATATATTGTATATATATATATATATATATATATATATATATATATATATATATATATATATATATATATATATATATATATATATATATATATATATAAAGAGAGAGATAGTAATTTTTTTCTTAACAAATTAAAGCTGTAACATTTGATAAATATTGTATCTGTTGAGATTTGATACATTGAAGCAGACAGATGACAAACGGCCCGTATGGTGGAAACGGAGTGTGTATCATAACAGGAAGGTCTCGAGCTCGAATCCCGCTTCGGTACGTCTGAACGTTTTCATAAAATTTTTACGACGATTACTTTCAAACGAGATTTGTCTCTTCATTGCAAAAAATCGCGTAAAAAATAAAATAATAAAAAAAAAAACGAAGCAAAAGATTTTTGAAATCTGTTTCGCCATGTGAATCTGAGAGCACACAGCTACCTTGATGCAAAATTTATCTGCCGTATCGTCGTTTATGAAAACGTAGAGATGTGTTCTGAAGTGTTTTGATTCAAGAAATTTTTGTTAATGTGTTTTTTTTTTCCGTAATGTAACAGAATATTTTTCGAGTATTATTTTATAGTACACTATTTCAAAACATATAATCTTTATTTTGATGTATGAATTCCAATCAGTTAAAGCATATTCCATGTTTTACTTACTCAGAATGCATACGAGATGTAAAATTTTCAAATCAGTTTTTAATACGTAAAATTTGTAGCGATGTAAAATTTTGTCTTTTGAGAGGCAAAAACATGAATAAAAACACATTATATGTTTAACTTACTTAGAATGCATTCAAGATAAGATATTTAAATGAGATTTTAATGAGTAAAACTTGCAGCGATGTAAAATTTTGTTATTTGAGATTAAAAAACTTGAATTATAATATACTTCGTTATAATATACATACTTAGAATGCATTCAAGATGTAAAATTTTTAAATGAGTTTCTAATGCATAAAATTTGTAGAGATGCAAAATTTTGTCTTTTGAGATACAAAAACATAAATTAAAACATATTTTATGTTTTACATGCTTATAATGAATACAAAATGCAAAATTTTAAAACGAAAAATGTTTCGATGAACTTTTAAGACGTAAAAGTTTGAAATATGTAAAAAAATCTTCTATTCCCGCTAAAACTCAAGAACAATACTAATTAAATAACTATTATTTGATTCCGAGATGAGTGCGAAATGATTGATGAATTTTGTCAAACAGTTTAGACAAAGTAACACATGCTAATCAGATCTTTTGTCAAGCAAAATAAAAGATCGGTTAAACTCAAATTAATTGCTAATGTAATTGCCAGTCATCTGAATTTGATGTAAAAGTAATGAGTTTTCAATGACTATTTTCAAGAAAGTTTGCACTAAAGTCGTTAAGTGCTAACTTTCCATTTAAGAAAAAAAATCTTATTTTTTTGAGTATTATAGTTGTTTAACAATCATATTACAAAGAGAATAACTAAAGGAGAAGTTGAATTTAGCATTTATTTCACTATAAATTGCTATAAAATACATTTCAGCATTGTTTACCTTTATTTAAATTTCTTTCAACTTTTTTTTGAAACTTCTAATTCTTTATGTTCATGTTTTATGATGAGCGTAATCTTTCAAACTGAAATTTTTTACAATCTTGAGTAAATTGTATAACTATTTCCATGCATTATTGCTTTACTTATATGGTGAATTCGGGCATAAGAACGTACTTGTAAACAAATTAAAACCATAAAGCGTACTAGGTATAACTTTCATAAAATTATTTTCAACTTTAACTTGTTGTTGTCGTCAGCAATTAAAGCAGACAGGATGTGATTGTTCTGGTCTTCCAGTGGTGCCATCTACGGGCAAGAATTCGACTTCTGCCACACACATAAGCCACACCCGTTTATAGGGTGAGCCCATTAATACATCCATTCATTCATCCATATATCGTAATTTTGACTTGAACCAGAGAACGATCACTCTCCAAATCAGTAACTCTAGAGGCATAAGCTGTTATGGGAACATATAGAACTTTGTGAACCGACAGATTTAACGTGCACTAGCCACCTATTACTACACTGGTAGTCTTCGGCCGACTGGATTCGAACTCCAGTTCTCACGAACGAGAGTCCAGTGTCCTTCCAACTAGGTTATCGCAGTCCCTCTAGCTTTGATTTAAATGGTGTAATTAAAGCATCATTTTTATTATTATTACATTTAATAAATTTTTGTACATGGTGTACATCAAAATTGTACATGGTGTAGGAAAATAAAATAGTTTTACAAAAATCATATGAAAGTTATTGAATTTTAAAAGCTATTTATAACAAAACAGAGAAAATAAAGATGTTAAAAAATAAAAAATTAAAAAACTGTAGCAATTTTTTTACATTTAATTAAGCTTTAAAAATTAAAATGGTTTGTTTATAAATTTTTCAATCATTTAAAAAATGAAACGGAATTGATTTATTTTTATATATTTTGCATGACTTATTTATATTTCTCGAATGTGATATAAGTTTCATAAGTTTCAATTTGCGGAATAAGCTTCTTTTATTTAACATCAAAATATCATAAAATTTTATGTCAAGTGCTGCAATAAAAAAGGAAATAATTTGAGTAAGATAAGACTATAAAATTCTTCTAGAAATAAATTATATATCGGCGCAAATGTATCAAGAATCATTGTGTTACAAAAAATGGAAACTAAGTTAAAGTGACAAGAAGGTCTAATTATTTGGAGTAGATTCTATAAAAAGAGCAAAATTAAGTAGTTTGACGTTAATGTGACATTGGTGCTATAATAATAAGCTACCACTGGAGGTCTAGAATTTGTCCAAACAGATGATCCGAAGACGATGCTTGTGCATTTGGGCACTGCACTGCCACATTTTAAAACGGAGAACACAGTAGTGGCAATAATATCTCGACCTCCACACCATGTCCCGCAACCACCAAACTATACGTAAGTTAACTGTAAGTTAACTGTTAGTTATTTACAGTGCCGAATACTCCAAGTCACGTGCTGAAAGAATTAAAAAGCTTTTACTTTTTCATTATTACGTCAAATAGTAATTTGAAACAACGCAAAACTAGCTTTGTAAGCACTGAGTTGCACAGTATACATTTCGATATTTTGAAAAGGCAATTTATTCTATAAATGTTACCATTTTTTAATCAGAGCGTTGATAAATAACTGAATTAATCAAAAATATGCCTATATACTATAGAGTTGTCCAGAATTTTATTCTTTTTTTTAAAAAAATTTAAGGCGATTTTCTTATATTGAATAAATTTTTCATTAAATATAATATTGTTCTTTCTGGTCCAAATTGTCCTCTTTTTGGCAGTAGCATGATTCAACATGCTTTAAATATCTGTTCCTTACTAGCAAAAAACTGATCCAGAGAATTTTTGATCTCCTTATTTGAAGGCTTTGCGGACTGAAAAACGCTTTAGAGACCGGAAAATTATTGTAAGCATCCCATTTCTTTCCCCAGTGATCCTACACTACAAATTTTTAGAATTTTCTACTGATTGAGAAGCAAATCACAGACGTCAATGCAACGGTACTAAAGTCTTGCCTTAAAAACATGAGGAAACCATACATCGTGCTTTGAGATAAAATGTTTAGATTTTTGAGATGAACATGGAATGGTTGATTTCGATAAATTTTATCTCTCAGTGATCTCACGAGGTGCCAGTTTAAACCAATTAATGTCTTTATTGTGTCTTCATCAGTTTAAACTGACGCAGTGAATCTTCGTGCATATTAATCGAAATTTCGCATACTGGTTTCGGAACTGGTGTACTGTAATGTATCTCCACAATATACATCGGATTTCTTTTTGTATTTGGTTTGAACAGTACTTTTTTCAATTATAAAATTTTAAAATATGGCTTTCACTTCTCATATTTGCAGGGTATGCCGACCGAGTGGTCAGCGTGCCTGACTGTGAAGCCAATGGTTGCGGGTTCGAATCCCGCTTAGGGCATGAATGTTTCTCTCTGTGTGATGTTCTCTGTTGTGTTATGTGCGAATCTGGCCCACTCTATAAACGGGTATCTGTGACAGTGTGGCGTGGGTACTGTTGCTCGTCTCCGTGACTTAGGTTGACAGGTGCCCACCGGGTAACGTTAAATGGGCAACACTTCCGCCATCTTGCTAGGTGAAGAACGAGTGTTCACTATCTGCCGTAGAAAAAAAAAATATTTGAAGCGACACCAAACCCAAAAATTACTGCAGAGAATCGTTCGAAATTTTCACAAAAAGATCATTTGTTGAACTATGTAGGGGAGAGTGGGGTCAATTATAACAGGGTACGATTGTAACAGAGCAAAAATTTCGAGTGTCGTGTTCTAGATTTGGTTCCTAGGTGGCGCACAAGGTGTATTTAATAAATCTACATGAATACCCCTGCTGGCAACCATTTTTATGTACTTTTGAAAGAGTTACATCACAAAAGATATTTTCACGCTACGTAAGTATTTTATTTGGTATTAGAATATTATATTGTAACAAAGTAATTTTGTTTAAACAAATAAAAATTATTAACCGAATATGTAAGTGGACACCTTAATTAACATTTCAAAAAAAGATTAGTTTTGTTAATTAACTAGCATTGTTTTTAACAAATGAAGCTGAAATGGCGTCTTGGGTAAAGGGATTGTAACAATAAGTAAAGGGACGAATGTAACAGCAGAAAATAAATAATCTTATGTTTACAAACCATTACTAACTCTTTAAGAACCACCAATAGTTCCCTATATCATTTATATTATGTTGCATGTGCATTTTTTTATTTGTCACCTTTCACAGCATAAATTAAAATTTTTAACCCCTTAAAGTTAAAAGTTTGACCCTTTAGGTCTCTTAACTCATTATTAATTTTACTCCTAAAATATCACTACTATTTTGATCAATAAAAAAATATATCACAACTATGATAATATGTATAATTAAATAGGTTTTAGTTGAATTTATGAACTGTGTCAAGTGCAAGACTGTCAAAAATTGTTAATAACTAATATAATAACATTTAAAATAAGGTATTTTTTTTTAGTAGAGGATAGTCTACTTTATTCGTCTGTCAATTAATACTAATAATATATTGGATTTTTTGTTAGTTAAAAATGGTTAAGTAAAATATGTTACAATTAACCCCACTCTCCCCTAATGATTATGCGACTTCAGTGTAAATACGTCATGAAAAAATATAATTTATTCCTGTGTTCGGGAAAAAAAACGAAAAGACTTTTCGAATCACCAAATAAAGTAACAATATAAATAATTTACATAATTTGATAGTTTACATAATAATAGTTTACATAGTATGCATAGTTTTACACATTATTTGAATTGAAATTTTCCTCGTGGAAAAGTCAAATTGATCTAAATGTGATAAACTATTTTGTTTCCTTACATTGTATGACAAGTTAAAACGGTTGTCAACTAAAATATCTTTGATTGGGCAATTTAGATTAAGCAGCATCAAAATTTCCTTCAAATATTTTAATAAGTCATTTTCCAGGAAATGATTGTCATTACCGTGTTGTTGCATTTAACTAATTAGTTATTTAATATTTATGAATATAACATACAAAGTTGAATATCACAGACTGCTTTCGGATATTTTGATGATGAAATCTAAGCTCATGTTTGAAAGTTCTTGTTATGCATTATGTCTTATTCCTGGAATGCATTATTTATTAATTTCTTCGAAATTCACACCTTTTATTTTGGATAATGTCTCTTAATATATATTCATATAAAGTATTTATTTATGTCAGTACAATGTGCTATTTAAAAAATATTTGAAAAATAATAAATAATGAAGTTTTTTAATTATTAGTTTATTTCTACAAAACACATCCGGGATTAGGATTTACGTGTTTATTCTTAATTTTTATAATTAACTTTTATTGGTATTCACTCAATGAAATATAAGTTAGGCTTTAGAGCGCAGCAATTATATTAAAACATTTTTCTAATTTTAATTTTTGTAGAGCAGTTAATGCAATAATTTTTTTTAATATTTTTATATAAGAATGTTTTTCAAAATATAGTTCAAAAAATATTTTAGTTCTTTTTTAAACTGGTGACGGAAAAAAATATTTGAAATTCTAATGCTTTTTCATTATATAAAATAATGCGAAATTTTATTTTCTTATAAATATAGAGACTTTTTAAATTTATTGAACATGATTTTATTTTTTTATTGATTACTGACTGTTTTATACAATATCAATTACACTTTCAATAATTGAATTTTTAAAAGTATAAATGATTAATAAATTGAATATTTATTGAATATTTATTAATTTTAAAGTTCATTTAATTTGATAGTATTCAAAATATAAAATTAAAGTTTAACTTTGAGATAAAGGTATATGACTTTATGATAACTATACTACTATATAAAAGGTAAAAAGTATGGTTAAAACTACCAGCCTATAGCAAAATATGTCCTGTTCCCGGCTCTAATGGAATACTAATTTCGGAAATTTTTACTGAAGAGAGCTTTGGTAAAATAAACAAAGAAATATGGTTTTAAAATATCTGATAAAATTTGGTAAATGTGATAAAATTGTTTACTTTTATCATAATACTTTAGATCATGGCATAAAACCATTTATTAGGTTAAACTTACTTTTCAATTTTGCTTTTTTCTGCAAAATGTATATTGATTTTTAAAAACAGAATTTCTGGCAACCGTTATCATATGAACAGATAATCACCCTATATTTTTGTTTTGACAAACAAAATTTTGGTTTTATTTTACAGAAAATAGCATTACCATACAGTACGGCAATTTTATCAGAATTGTTTCTTTGTGTAATCAAACTTTATTTTTAAATATTAAATTTTTCCTAAAACACCTTTAACAAATTTATAATTCAAAATAAATACTAAACTATCTTTATTATTCTCCAGTTTTAGTACTTGACAACTTTTAATTTTCGTAGTAAGCTTTCCACAGAATTTTCTCATTCTCTAACAAACAGATCATCACAAAAATCAGCTTTCTAAATCTATTAAGTAAACATAACAATACAACATAAATGATATCCTTTTTAAAGAATTCTTGCGCTTAGTTTTGATTTTTTGACAAATTTAGACCAAAAAAATTGTCCAGACTCCCTCCTGATTTTTAAAGAACCAAACTTTTAACTTTTCTTTGGATTTGAATCTTAAAATTCCTTAGACTTCTTTTGTTGATATTTTTAAACTCAATAAAGCCAAGTTTATTCTAGGTTCTCATCTAATTCCGTGCTCACCACAGGTCTCTGAAGACTCAAACTAGCAAAAACAGATGTTTAAAAAATACATAAGGGAATTGGGAGCTTCCTTTACTGTTTTCTCAGGGCTTGTAAAATTACCCGAAGTTCTTAAAAAGATTTCTTTGTTGTAAATAAAACAAAATTCTACCTCATTTCTTGAGCAATTCCTTAGAGAAATAGTTTAAAAATATTACAAGGCGAATATTCCTTTTTTACACAAATTGATTCAGAAAAACACGGTTACAATAACAAAACTACCCACAAATAGCTAAACGCACAAATGGTAGCAAATGATTTAAGCTAAAAATTTGGTTATCATAGACAATAACTATTCAAAAATTTCTTTTATGGGTGGTTTAAATGAGTATTATCGCATTATAAACGAGTATTAAATAAACTTGAAGTATCAGTGAAATGTGTGAAAACAAATAAACTATATTTTGAAACAATTAAAAAATATCAAAGTAAATATGCATTCAGCAGGCAATAACATGCATTAAGTCTCCAATTCTAACTGTTGGTTTTCGTTTGCAGACTTTATTTTATTCGATAACCGTCGTTGAACAGCCGACCCAATTTATTGGGCTTACGGCTACTTATATTCAACTCCGTAGCCTTGTAATTTTGAGCCCAATCCTAAAGACATGGAAACTCCTGGATCAAGTATTAGGAGAATGTTGCCTTCGCGAAGGACTTTTTGATGGAGCTGACCATAATTTGCGTTACATGGAGGGGAAGACCACGAGAACCTCTCATGGTCAGCCTGACGGCAAAGGGACTCTAAACCATAATCCGTCTACCACTGAGGATATTTCCCGTCGACACTGTGGTTGGTGCAAGCCGGATGCGGATTCGTATCGACCAGACATCACCGGGATTCGAACCCGGTTCACCTTGGAAGGTGAAGGCCCTGAGCCATCGCGACTCTTCTTTTGCAGATTCACAAAGATGAGAAATACAACGCATTTTCATCACTGAAAATAAAGAGCTATTGTCCGCTTACACACTTGTTCTGTATTCTTTTCGCTGATGTTTCTTTTAGTCAAAGGGGGACTGCCAGGTATGCTTTTGATTGGTACTACTTAGATGCATTTTACGTGAAAGTACAATTGACCGGTATTCCTTACATGGATGTTTAAAATTGTTAAGGATACATACTGACATTTTTGTTGATCTAAATTATGGGAAATTTGTAACCATCTACTAGAAAATAAAAACTACATACAACTAAAGAAAAATGAATAAATGTAATAATACTACTAAAGCTGTTCCCAGTTTCAGGAATTGGGGACTGGTAGTGAACAGGGGTGGTGTCTCCTAGTTTTTGTATGTAATTTAGCTGAAAACATCTGGCTATCATATGTTTCACTCATGTAGAATTTTTGAGAATTGATAAGCGCGATTTAATAGCTTTTTGATGGCACAAAAGTGTTCGTACTTAAGTTAAACTTTTATTTATAAGAAATGCTCATATCAGCAATAAATATTAACTAACTTATATTTTTAAACAACTCACGCTTTTTTTTTTCATTTTTAATAGTACGTTAATGAATGAAATATTTTTGAGTTCTTGTTTTTTTCTTAGCTAGTTTATATATTAACGCTTGAACTTTCATTTAATATTTTCTTCTTGTGTTAAATAATGAATATAGCTGCCTGAAAAAATTTTTGAAAGCAAAATGGGGCAATTGCAGTGATTAAAAAAAAAAATGATATGAAATTTTAATTTTTTGAATGGAATATCCGACAACGAGTCTTTTTTCTAAAAATATGTATATAAATAAATTTTTAAAAATTATACTTCGGATTTTGAAGAAACCCAATGATCCAGTTAGTGATTCGTCGTTCTTATAGGTAAAGTAATTTTATACACTTCGTAATTTATTTTAAAGGTTTTTAAGTTGAAAAGCCTTTTGGACGAATTCGAATAAGCATATTTTCTATAGATTGTAGAATAGAGCGACGAGATCTTTGCGTAAGCTTATGGCTGTTTATTTGCATAAAGCATGTAGTATATCTACCACTACAAAAATACAATTCGAATAAACTAGTATTTAAAAAAACTTGTTAACTCGATTCTATGTCGAGGTACCTTTTGATAAAAGTAGGTTGGCATAGTCGATAACATCTTCCCTCACATTGGTGACCCCAGGCGTGATGTGAACACGCCTACCTTAGCAGAAACTCCCACTTCGATTTGAATACGCCTATTTTAACGGATGGTTCCCATTGAACAGTTAAATTGCTACTTGTATCTGTTACAATATCCAACTCACGCTGTTGCTACTCATTCTCGATCACACACAGCGTAGCCTGTATACACTCGACTGCTAATGGCAACACAGAAGCGACTACAACTGTGAACTTAATACATCTCTCACAACCAGCATTTAAAATGCGTTATCTTTATATAGCTCTCCCAGATTCGCACGAAACAGCAATGAATCAACTAGGAGAGTCCCCTTCATCGAATTCTATCACAGATAAAATTCTGGTGGGGGAGTACTGAAGTGCATCTATCACTACAAAAACATAATTCCAATTCATTAGTATATAAAAAAAACATGTAACCTCGATTCTATGTCGAGTTACCCTTTTGATAGATGAAGGTTGGCATAGTCGATAACATCTTCCCCCACTAGCATATTTATGTTTAAAATTACCTAAAACGGTTGAACTCCGAACTTGAGCTAACTTGGCTTCAAGCAAAAATTACAAATCGTAAAATATTTGCTTAAAAAATTTGTAATAATTTTTAACTTACTTTAGATTCTAGTGCACTTACTACTAATCCAAACAAAAATATTTTACTACAAAAAAAAAATCTATCGATCTGAATTTAAGCTAACTTACTTTCAAGTTAAAAATACAAATAGTAAAATATTCTTTTTAAAAATTTTTATCATTTTTAACTTACTTTAGAGTTGAATGAATTTACTATTATTCCACACAAAAACTTTTTACCACAAAGAACCCATCGATCTGAACTTGAGCTAACTTGACTTCAAGCTAAAAATACAAACGTAATTTTTTTTTTTTTTTTTAAATTATACTCCTTTTTAACTTTCTTAAACTTACTACTATTCCACACAAAAGCATTTTTATATTTAAGTGCGAATCTCTGTCTCTACTATTTGAGAAAATACTACATTTGAGAGTAATTAACCTTTTTATCTAACTATTTCACCGTCAGAGACTAAAAATGAATAACAATAAACAGATTTTTGATTTGATAATTGCTTATTTTCTTTCAGGCATAATGAAGGGACGATAGCTATTAACTAAATTCATTACACTCATATGAAAGAAAAACATTTTGAAAGTAACAGCATCTTAGAGAAAAATTTATTTCCTTAGCTCCTAAAAAGAATTCCTACTTCAAACTTTTAATGTCAAAAAATGTTTCTTTATAAAACTGTTTCTTGGACCTAATAGCATTTTGTAAAAGCCTATATTTTATGTTCGAAACATTTTCTCCTTTTCTAGGCATTGCAGTTTTTTCTCTCCTTTTTTTTCTAAAGCCTTGCAATTAAATGAGTTGCGATAAAACATAAATAGTTCTTTTGAATGTTCAGGGAATTTGAAATGTTCAGTAATTTCTCAATTTTCTATCAGTTTGGTCCCCTTAATGCGCAAAATCTTTGGAATGCAAAGTACTGTTTTAAATCTAGACACTTTGTGAGATTTTCCTATTGATAATAAGTTCTGCTTCTGACATTCTCCGTTATTTTGGCATTGAAAACTCTTTTCGGTATTTAATATGAAACATTTTGTCCAAAAATGCATACGCGTATGTTGTACGGGATGCATGAAACTGTCTTACCATCAAGAAATCTTCCATGTAAAATGATTAAATAATGTTAAACATTCTTCAACCAACTACAAAGGAAAACAAACTAAAACAAGCAAAGCAAGAATACAAATAATATTAAGAATAAAAATAGTTATGTAGTTATCAACTACAAAAGAAAACAAGCTAAAACAAGCAAAGCAAGAATACAAATAATATTAAGAATAAAAATAGTTATGTAGTTATCAACTACAAAAGAAAACAAGCTAAAACAAGCAAAGCAAGAATACAAATAATATTAAGAATAAAAATAGTTATGTAGTTATCAACTACGAAGGAAAACAAGCTAACACAAGCAAAGCAAGAATACAAATAATATTAAGAATAAAAATAGTTATGTAGTTATCAACTACAAAAGAAAACAAGCTAACACAAGCAAAGCAAGAATACAAATAATATTAAGAATAAAAATAGTTATATATTATATCTGTTGTTACTGTACAACCCAATATTGCACATAAAATATATTTACAGCTCTAGAAGAAAAATAATATTTTACGAGCTAAAAATTTAAAACGTAAATGGATTATAATGGCGAACTAAATTTTTGTTGCATATGCAAAATACTTGATATTCTCCAATTTTGGTGTGAAGATTTGATATCTGAAATCAGTCTTGCTCCAAAAGATAAAGATTTTCTTAAAGTGGCATGTTCAGTCCTATTATAAGAAGTGTTCCCTATTATAAGAAGCGCTCTAAGAAACAGCCCATAATAAGTCAGCACCTCTCGAGGCGTATGACGACATTTTCGAGCATCGGTTTCTATGCAATTTTAATCCGGATGATGTATTCTAACTCCCCTTGGAGCAAAACTAATTTCAGATTTGAAATCCCCTCACTTGAACTAGGCAATGCAACAAAATGTTTCTTCCTCAGCATTATCTACTACGTAGATTTCCTTATTATTCAATATCAATCAATAAAAAATTAAGCATGTTTCTTCTCGTATGATTTTGACTTTAAATTAATTTCATCTTAAGTTGGATGATTGTGAGATCACTATTACTTTGGTCTGGAATTAGACGTCTTTAATCCTGAGGTTTTATCCTTACTTTCCCAGAAGTTTGCCGCAGCATTTACGTAATCCCCTGTTTTATAGATAGTTTCAATATGTGTACCTTTAAAAAAAATAGACTAAGTATAAGTAGGATGATTGTGAGATCACTATTACTTTGGTCTGGAATTAGACGTCTTTAATCATGAGGTTTTATCCTTACTTTCCCAGAAGTTTGCCGCAGCATTTACGTGATCCCCTGTTTTATAGATAGTTTTAATATGTGTACCTTTCAAAAAAAAATAGACTAAGCATAAGCAGGATGATTTTGAGATCGCTATTACTTCAGTCTGGAATTAGACGTCTTTAATCCTGAGGTTTTAATCTTACTTTCCCAGTAGTTTGTCGCAGCCTTTACGTGATCCCCTGTTTTATAGATAGTTTTAATACGTGTACCTTTAAAAAAAATAGACTAAGCATAAGCAGGATGATTTTGAGATCGCTATTACTTCGGTCTGGAATTAGACGTCTTTAATCCTGATGTTTTATCCTTACTTTCCCAGAAGTTTGCCGCAGCATTTACGTAATCCCCTGTTTTATAGATAATTTTAATACGTGAACCTTTAAAAAAAATAGACTAAGTATAAGTAGGCTATGTTATGCAAAAAGCTATGTTTTCAAAATGTTGGATCTTTATTAAATAAATTTAAATGTGTGGCTACGTATTGTAATTTTATTTAAAAACTAAATAAATAAAAATGTTTCTCTGTTAGCCAATAACGTAAGTCCATTTTTTCTTTTATATAGTATCGTCATTATTCACGTTTTTTTTAGCATGATCTAAATTTGACTTTTAATAGAAAACTTACAATGCACTCAGCTATTTCACGATGAGATAAAATGTAAATGCCACATATTTTACATGAGACAAAGTCGAAAGTCTTTGTTCAAATCATAAGTTAAAATAAAACACTTTTAAAAACACAACAATGTCACAAATATTCTGAATAAGTAATGAATTGGGACAAAAATGTATAGTAAAATGACTTGTTTAAATATGCTCCAAATGAAACGGAAACACTTTATTGAAAATACGAGTACAATGCATGGAAATAAATTTTTCTACTTGCCCAATCAGTTAAGTTGTCGCACCAAACAATTTGCTAGATTAAATAAATGTTCCTCGCATCAGAACAAAAGCGTTCCAATATCTACTGTCTTTATTGCACTGGAAGAGAGGACTAATAGAGAATATATTCTTCTGCTAACACTTTATTTTGCTCTCCGCTAATAAGAATGAAAGCTTCTAAATTATGTTCTTAGTTTCTATCTGCAAGTGTGAGATCCTGTCTAAGAATGGAAGGTTTAGGAGGAAAATATTCTATTGAAGGAAGTTCGTTCACATTATTGTGCTTTAAGAATATATATATATATTCTTTTTTTCAGTTTAATAATTTCTTTATTAGAAAAACTTATAGCATATAAAATTGGTAAAAGATTCTAATGATATTCATTTTTAAATTTGTTTTTGAGTTCGGTATCAGTGATAGGATTTGTAAATAACAAGACTAATGGACAAGCGTAAATAAGATGTGGATTTGAAATACAAAAGTGAAAAAATACAACATGAGTTGCACTCCTTCAAACACAGATACTTACACATTACCCCCCAAGAGACATATATGCGAATTCAAAACTCAATCTGATCTCGCGATTTGGGCTTCCAACAGCTTTCAGAAACTTTCAGAGAAAACTGCCCTGTGCATTATTTATATTACTCGGCCATTGCATCTAACTCGGTCATTGCATTATTTATATTACTCGGTCATTGCATCATTTATATTACTCGGTCATTGAATCTAACCCGGTCATTGCATCATTTATATTACTCGGTCATTGCATCTAACTCGGTCATTGCATCATTTATATTACTCGGTTATTGCATCATTTCTATTACTCGGTCATTGCATCATTTATATTACTCGGTCATTGCATCATTTATATTACTCGGTCATTGCATCATTTATATTACTCGGTCATTGCATCATTTATATTACTCGGTCATTGCATCATTTATATTACTCGGTCATTGCATCATTTATATTACTCGGTCATTGCATCATTTATATTACTCGGTCATTGAATCTAACCCGGTCATTGCATCATTTATATTACTCGGTCATTGCATCTAACTCGGTCATTGCATCATTTATATTACTCGGTTATTGCATCATTTCTATTACTCGGTCATTGCATCATTTATATTACTCGGTCATTGCATCATTTCTATTACTCTGTCATTGCATCATTTCTATTACTCGGTCATTGCATCATTTATATTACTCGGTCATTGCATCATTTATATTACTCGGTCATTGCATCATTTATATTACTCGGTCATTGCATCATTTATATTACTCGGTTATTGCATCATTTATATTACTCGGCCATTGCATCATTTATATTACTCGGTCATTGCATCATTTATATTACTCGGTCATTGCATCATTTATATTACTCGGTCATTGCATCATTTATATTACTCGGTCATTGCATCATTTTTATTACTCGGTATACTTTAACTAACTCGGCACAATGCATGTGACTAATTAAATAAGTACATCCTTGAGCATTGGAAATCTTTGCAAAATCATTCACTTTAAAATTCTTAATAAACTCCAATTTATGAAGTATGAGGACTTTGAATTATACTGGATTGAAGTATTTCTGAGGTGAATTGAGGTGAATACTTGAATTATTTCTTCCTGTGCTCCTGAACAGGTCATAATAGGGAAGTGTCCCTATCCGCCACGTACAACGACATTTCATGGCATTGGTTTATATGCAGTTTTAATGTTTTAATTCTGATGATGTCTTTTAACTGCTCAAGAAGTTCGCCGCAACATTTATGTGTCCCCACCCCCCGTTATAGACTGGGGGAGCGATTGTTCTTGTTTTCGGTGGCACCCTCTCTGGCCCAGAATTCGACTTCTACCACACCCATACGTCACACCCGTTTATAGGGAAAATCCCTTCGAACATCCAGAGATCGTAATTTTGACCTGAACCAGAGAACGATCAATCTCCAATCCAGTACCTCCTTAGGTACAATTTGTAATGGGAACATGGAGAACTTTTTGACCTGACTAATTTTACGAGCGAAAGTCACCATTTACTCCACAGGGAGTCCGTGCTCAGCTGGATTCGAACTCCCGTTCTCACAAACATGAGTTCGGCGCACTACCAATCAGGCTATCCGACCAAGTTTTCAGATTCGCTTTGATTATGGAACTCAAACAGTAGGACACAAAATTAATAATTTGATTAAGCAACTTTTTAAGTATTCTTAATAGTCAGGATCTCTTGATACTAAGGAAAAACCAAAACTATTATTGAAACATATTGGTTGATGCAAAAACAAGTTGAAAACTTTAAATTTTAAAACTAACCGTTTATACACGGAGAAATTTTTTTTGTTGGCAAAATTAGCTTACAGTATGGTAATGAACTATTCTAAGAGTGTATGAATCTACTCTACTTAATACTGGTTTTGATGATTTTACTTATCACGCATTGTCCTGGTTCACGGAAAAATATGGTGGTAAAATTATAGTATTTCATGGTTATGACTTTTCTGGTAAAAAAAAAATAATAATTTTGATTTATAAAATCAAATATGTTATATTTAAAGCATAAATTTGATAATTTTTTTCGTCATATGGGTAACGGTTTATCGGAAATTTCGGTTTTCAAAATAGTTCTTAATACCACACATTTAATAAGAAATGCAAGACTAAAATTTAATCGAATAAGTGGTTTTTATGCCATGCTCTGAGGCATCATGATAAAATTACCAAATTTTACCACATTTACAAATTTTTATCACATATTTTTAAAACCATGTTTTATTGTTAATTTTACTAAAATCGTTACCAAAGCGGTTCAGATCTTTTTGGAGTTCCCTGGTGCCAGAAACAACGTAAATTTATAAACGTATCGTAAGTACGTTACCACAATTCACAATACAACGTAAATAAGAAACAACGTTCCATACTCTGGTAGTTTTGACCATGTTTCTTTTTTTTTTCACTCTGCGTTTTAAAGCCCTGGTTCAAAATCAGCCACACGCTAAAAGCTACTTGGTTGGGTGATTAAGACTTAGGTCGTGAAGTAGTGTTCATCTGACAACTGTAGTGTTTCCGTAAGTAAGTTCGATACAAGTTCCTCTACACTCTTTGAATATTTAGTACGACCTTTTTAAGGTGTTTAAAACAGAAAGATATTTTCGCTAAAGTTGAACCACAGTATGTTGTAATGAAATTCACGAAATGCAATAAAAAGGTTTCCAGGTTTCTATCAGTGTATTGCAAAACAATGAGTGTTAAAAATAAATACATAAAATGTTCAAGTCACCCGTAACTTGATAATGCATTTAGTACTTTGTTTTAGAGACAAATGTGGCAGCAGGTAGTGATACTTCAAGGAAATACTGCAAGGAAATTCTACAATATATTTTATAAGAAATAAATTAAAATATTTTTTCAATTTTACTTTTTTCTGCATAAATATTTTTTTTAAATTTCCAACTCAGAAACTGAGGAAGGCTCTGAACGCTTGAGCAAGGATGCAGAAAAAAATTTATTTAACAATAAGTACAGAAAGGGGAGTTGTTTTAATGAAATAACTCCCCTGTCTATACTTATTGTTATATAAGTTTTTTTTTCTGAAGGGGAGTTACTTTAATGAAATTCTCGCACCACGCCAGCGACTACTTTAAGGAGTTTACGTTTTTATGTTAAGAACTTATATGGGAGGAAATTCATGCATCTTCTTGTTTATGATAATTTGAATGTCAACAGATCTGGTCAGATCGAGTTTGGATCTTAAATCTGGAACTCCATCAGACAAGATGGGATATAAGCAACAACAACTTTAATGAAATGCTGCACTGTGAATGTGGAATGTGGATGAGGATAATGAAATGTGGTATAAAATACCGGCATTTTGCATGCAACCGTAAAATTCATTGAACCGTAAAATTCATTTTTACTGTAAAATGCAATACCGTAATTTTGACAGTAATATTTATTTAGTTAGTGTAGTTCAATGATTTTACGGTAATTATTACTGTAAAAAAATGCGGTACATGAAAAAAAAATTTGTTCCCTAATATGTTTTGGTAAAAATAGATTTTATCATAAAAAGTACCGATACTCTGAATACCGGTTAGTTTTTCCGAAAAAAAAATTTCAGCGCATAAGACAAATTTCAATATTAGAAATATTTTTGATAAGGTGCAAATCAAATTAAGTCACGTTATTACAAAAGACTTGATTACTTAAAAATAACAGTTTAGAATGGTATATTTACTATTTAAATAAATATTCACAGTTATAGTGATGATCAAAAAGGTGCTAATTACATGAAATTCGTGCTCATTTCATTAAATATAAAAGAAGTTAACTCTGTCAACAATATCCAGCTTATCATAATTCAAGAATGTTTGTCTGTACTATAAATTTGAAACTCCACGGTACCCTTAATTACTCAGGGTGCTAGTGTGTTTTATTGTAATGTAATCGAAAATTTTTTCCAGTGTGACTGCGATAATATTTGTAGCAAAATGCCTTGTCTTATTTAGCAAGTTTAAATATTTTTTCCATGCATATCATGGTTACAAAATAATAATGAAAATATTTCTGTTAACTTTTTTTCAAAATAAATTATTTATTTTCACACATTAAACAAGGAAAAAGAGCTAAAAATATGCTGTACGTGCTAGAAAATCAATACAGAAATAATAAAAAAATCCTACGACTTTCACGGAGAGCCATTAATATCATTTAAAAGGGAAATTTTATGTTACTCGGAGAATTAAATTTAATGTTCTACTAAAAATTTTCTTTTCATTAGCCTCATATTTAAATTTAATTACTACTTTAAAGCATAACTTTATGAGCATTTTCGAACAATTTACAACCCATTAAAAATATTTTTTAAAACTGTACTTTTGCTTAATTTCATAGCATAAGCTGCAGTTTAAATATAATAAAAAATGCGTGGCTTATTTACAGTTTTACTTTAACGATAATAAAAGTTGTTCATACCATTACACGGTTTTTCTATTGTTTTCTCACATAGTTATAATTTAACGATAAATTAATTTATGAAATATATTAAATATTATATAAAAGATAAATTATTTATAAAATCAGATTTTTAATTTATTTAACTAAAATAAAACTGCAATTATTATACGGACATTGAAAAAAAAATAACAGCAAGAAACCATAATTCTGTTTGATAGAACCTAACTATGAGATATTTAAAGCGTATGGTAACAGTTAACCAGAAATTCTGGTTTTGAAAATAGTAGTTCTTATTCCTAATAATTTCGTAATACATATTAAACTCAAAAGTATATTTGACAGAATAAATAGCTTTTATGTTATACTCTAAAGTATCATGATGAAATTATAAAATTTTATTGCATTTACCAAAATTTATCTCATTATATGAAACCATATTTCATTGTTAATTTTGCAAAAATCATTGCCGCAGTGATTCCTTAAAAATTAACAAATTTTTTGTGTTTCCATAGAGCCAGAATTACGGTAAATTTTATTATATTCCGGAGGTTTTGATCATACTTTTTTTCTCAGTGCGAACTCAATCCCTTTATTCATTTATTTTACTTATTTATTTAACATAATATAATTTAAATTTGCTGCTACATTAATATGGTCACAAATTGAACCATAGCATCATACTCCTTAAACTTGGTTACGTAAGACTACAGTTAAACTTGTTAGAAAACATACTATTTAGAACCTAATTATAACTGTGGCAGGTTTGTTCTGTATAATGGCTCAATATACAGAAATTATTATTCAACTTTTAACAAATTTTTCTAAGAGTGTAAATAAGCGAAATTAATGTGAACAGAAATAAGAATGACTGAAATCATGAATACTTAAAAAATTAAGCCTACAGTATGTGAGTATATATAAAAATTAAAACACTAGAACGACAGAATATTTAAATTTACTTAAAAAGAATAAAATTTGGCTTTTCATTTAACGTTGAAGAAACAAAATGTTGTTTTATTGCATTTTATTGGAATGTTGAATTGCGACATGCGAAAACATTTCTATATTGTTCTTTTTCACGAATTGTTGCTTCAAAGGAACGAGCGAAAAAGTTCCTTTTTCGTTTAAATAGCTCTAAAGAATTTTAACAGCATAAAAGTTTGATGTCAGCGTATTGAAAAATCGGAATTGTCTCTCAAAATACTGACTTTAAATGAAATGCTGAGGAGAGGAATCTAAAGTGGAAAAAAATGTTGAAGAAAGTGAAAATATATAAATCAAGTATAAACAAAATTCCAGTTCAAATGCAGCTACATGTAAAGAAAGAAACGATTTTAGTCTGGTTAGTAATCTTCTATTGTGTATTGGCTGGAAATTAAAAACATTTTTTTTCGTATTATATTATTATACTTTTAGTATTATACTTTTAGTATTATATTCTTTTAATTCTGGTAAAATTACCATACGACTCGGTGACATTTCTGGTAAAAAAACAAAAACATTCTGGTTAATAAAATCAAAATGTGCGGTAATTAAATCATTCCTTCGGTAATTTTTCCCTTTCGTAAGACAATATTTTACCATAAAATCTGGTTTTCAAAATTATGGTTTTGGCTCTTTCTCATGGCCAATAATTAATCACAGTAAAAATATAGATTAAAGCGGTAAAGTAATAACCCACATTCTTCATTGTATATATTGTCATTTAACTTCTAGAAAGAAAAGAGAAAGAAATTAGTACCATTCAATTTAATTCGAATTCAGTGACCTCCTTCAGATGGCAACATTACCACACTTTAGTAATAATTACAAAAATTAAAAGCATACTAAACCGAATAAATGCTCTAAGGTATCATGATAAAACTACCGAATTTTGCTCCATTAAACTTTGATTCGGTTTGGTGTAACCAAAATTGTGGTTCAACTTAGAGCCGATTCTTATGAGAGTGAAAAATTGACATAAAAATAAGCCAATGAATTCAGTGACTAATATTTTTTTTATTGACAATGCAAAACAAATATTAACTATAACCGTTATTAATTTATCGTTACTTTATAATTAGTAATCAAAAATAATTCCTTAAGTTTACATCAAAATTGCAAATTGTTATAGTTTCAAGCACCTAAATTATAATTCAATTTTGAATTAATTTTGATTTTTATTTTTATTAATTTTTATGAGAGTGAAAAATTGACGTAAATAAGTCAATGAATTCAGTGACTAATATGTTTTTATTGACAATGCAAAACAAATATTAACTATAACCGTTATTAATTTAACGTTACTTTATAATTAATAGTCAAAAATAATTCCTAAAATTTAACTCAAAATTGGAAATTGCCATAGTTTCAAGCACCTAAATTAGAATTAAACTTTAAATTAATTGTTATTATAGTGCGGTAATTATAGAAATATTTGATGCAAATAAATTAATTAATATATAGGAAACTAAAATTTTTCTTATTGACTCTTCAAAGTGCGCACTACTTCAATACAAAAAAAAAATTCCTTATAGGCTTATGATTGATTTCAAGATTGTCCTTATAAAAAACCGTAAGTGATACTCGATTTGGTATGGCATTTTGTCTGGGCTTCATACACTCAAAATTATGGTTCAATTTGGAACTTATTTTTATGAAAGCGAAACAATTGCCGCAAATAAGTCAATGAATGATTGATAATTAAAACTTTTTTTCTGACATTGCAAAAAATTAACTTTATTATTTGTCAATTTAACGTTATATTATAACTAATACCGAAGAATATTTCCTTAAGTTTACAGCTATTTTGCAGCATGTTATAGTTCTTTTGTACTAAAATTATAGTTACACCTAGAACCGTTTTTATTAAAGGGAAAAATTGACGCCAATAATTGGGAAATAAATGACTAATAAACTAAATTTTTTTTTATTGATATTGCAAAAAAATTAACTTTATTAGTTATGAATTGAATGTTATATTATAATTAATACCGAAGAATAATTCCTTACGATCACAACAAAATTTCACCATACTTTAGTTACAAGTACCTAAATTATGATACAACTTTGAAATAATTTCTGTAATAGTTCTGTAACTATAGAATCATTTGATAAAAATAAATTAATGAATAATTAACATTTTTCGTATTGACTTTTCAAATAAGTACTACTTAAATACATAAAAAATATTCTTTAAAGGCTTATGGTTTATTTCAAGATTCTCCTTAAAAAGAAAGCGTAGTCCATACTTGTTTAATTTTAAAAAAAATATACTCATTTTCAAAAATATATTTTTCTACTCAAGTGTATCAAATTACTCTTAAGTGCCTGTTGGGCATTAATTAATTAGACTACTTAAATTAACTCGCGAACAAATCGGATGGCATAACAAAGAACGTTTTCCACTTGATTTAATCAGACATATATTCTACATGAATGCTTTTTAATGCGAACAAAATACAGCTGAATAAGCCGACACAATAATTTTATTAAACTTAATAGCAAATGTTGCTGACATAATCTTCAACTAAATTCGAGTGTTACCAAACGGCAACTGAAAAAAACTGAAAAGCGTCGTTTTCGAATAATCAAATTATTTCAATCGATTTTAGCGAGATCCCATTATTCCTTAAAGGTCAATTTTCGAAACCTTTGGTTCTCTTTTGCGTGATGGCTTTTGATTAAACGTTCTGCAATGATAAAGCTTGATTTTTCTTTCTTTTTCAATCTTCTTTTCTCTGTTTTGTTGATGAGGGAGCGAAATTAATTTGGGTTTCTCCAAGTAATTTCATTAGTAAAACGAAATAATGATGTCCCAGTTCCTCTCATTAAATTCTATTTCCTATTGCAGCTGGAGCCTAAAGCTTCTCTTGTCGGCGGATGGACTTAGTTTCTTTACAGAATATGCATATTCTGTTGCTAATTAAAAAAGGAAATATGCTTGTTAAATGTATTTGACTATAAGCAGAAGCAATCAAAACTCTTGTATTATATCTGAACAAAAATCTAAAAACTTAAATGCTGGGTAAATTTTTATTTGCTTTAGTTTGTAATAAAACGATTTTATGTAAGTTTCGTAACTTTGTATTTAACAAACTCCCTAAAACTGATGGTTGAACAGTTATTCAAAGTCATTTCTAAAGTAATTATATTTTATGGTTTTAATAATCAGACACGATAGAATAATATGGCTAATTGTAGAGGTCATTTTTGGTAAAATACAAAAATACAATTTATTTTACACAGAAGTTAGCTCCTTTTTAAATGCAAGTTGTATTTAAACTAATTTAGAATAAATATAATGCATTGCATTCTCTCTCTCTCTCTTTATATATATATATATATTTCTGACTTTAAGCAGAAGCTATCATATCTCTTGTAATATATTTAGGAGAAAATCTAAATATGCTTTGTACATTTTATTTGCCTTAGTTAGTAATAAAACGATTTAATGTAAGTTTCGTAAGTTTGTATTGAGAAAATTCTCTAGAATTTATGAACAGTTATACAAAATAATTATATTTTATTCCTTGAATAGTGAGACACGAGAGAATAATATGGTAAAAATTAATTTTTATTTTTGGTTAAAAACAATTTATTTTACACAAAAGTTAACTCGCTCTTAAATGTAGGTTGGATTATTTATTTTAACTAAATATAATGAATTGTATTCTATACAGATATGGCTCAAAATATTAGAATAACTGAAAAAGACAACATAAAAAACTATCTTAGCTTGTGTATTGGTTTTTTTTATTATTTAAATTGAAAATTTAACCAGTCAAGTCTGCATATTTCACAACTTGTTTAAGCATTAAAAAATTCAAACAGTATATAAACGATCTTGCATAGAATAAACAAGTTGTTGGCTGTCTCTTTGTTTTTGTTTATATTAGCTCAGGTAGACTTATTGTTATACACTGTAGTTTTTTCTTCATTATACTCCATAAATGTTTAATTGGGTAAAGATCTGGTGAATCTGGTCTTGGTGAAAGATCTGGTTACAACAGTAACACTGCAAATGTGTGTTACTCTAGCCAGATTTTAGTTTATTTTGATGTGTAAACTTGTTGGAAAATAAAATCAACCCCAAGCAAATCATCTGATAATGGAATGTTTTTCCAGTTGTTTGATTGAGAATATCTAGATAAATATCTGAATTATTATTTTTAATTTTAAGATACATCCCCTTTCAGGTCCATTTTTGTCCTTACAAATATATACCATTAGACTAGAAATACATATATTACATACCATAACTCATAAATACATACCATTTATCTTGTTTTATTCTCCAAACTCGAACGCATTGATTGCCATCCGATTTTGGTCACTAAATAATATATTTATACACAATACAATATACACAATACAGAACATATTTTTGTCACTAAATAAAATATTTTTCCAATCCTCCAGACACCACCATCTCATTCTTGCAAGCTTTTGTTTTACAGTCACACGTGAATTTGTTTTTCAGAACTCAAGATTAAAACCTAAATTTATGAAAACGTCTTAATGTTCTCGATTTAAAGTATTAATTCCTTCCTGTTTCAATTTCCGATACAAATATGGAGACAATATCGTAGACAAATATCGTAGACATTCCAAACCTACACTAAACAAAACTTTCTAAAATCATCGTCTGCAATAAATCTAAATTTCTCACGCGATAATCGTAAAACTATTAAAAACAAAATTTTATCGTATTACATTCTTTAAATTTTGACAGATGAAATTAAATATTATAATATTTTAAAAGTTATTAATTTTTAAAGAACAATTTTTTTAAAAATATATGAGCAATTTTTAAACTTCTGTCTCAATTTGATTGAAAATAAATTCCTGAATAAATATCGTTTGCAGACATGCATTATATAATACATAAAAATAGAGTGTTTTCTTTTCATCAGATCAAAAAAATTGATTTTTCTAATATTTTGCATCAGAGTCGTATAAGTACAATTGACTTTAATCAGAAGCAATTAAATCCTTGTATTATATATGTATGAAAATTTAAAATCTTTGATTATTGGTGGTTTTTTATTTGTTTTCGTTTGTAATAAAACAATTTCAAGCAAGTTTCGTAAGTTTGTATTTAATATATTTCCTCGAACAGATGGCCGAACAGTTTGTCCAGATTTATAAAATAACTATATTTTCTACATAGGATAATAAGACATGAGAAAATAATATGGTAAATTGTAATTAATGTTTTTATTAAAATATAATTTGTTTTACACAAAAATTGGCTAATTTTTAAATGAAGATTATAATTATATTTATATTAACTATGTAAAATAAATATTATGTATTGTATTATATTTAAAAGGTTTTGGCTATAAACAAAAGTAATCCAAATCTCGTACATATTTGTACAAACATCTAAAAAAAACTATACTCAGCAAGTTTTTATTTGTTTTGGTTCGTAATAAAATTATTTCATGTAATTTTAGAAAGTCTGTATTTAAGGAAATAAACTGTTGAAATTTAATTCTAGGCAATTTTTAAGTAGTTATATCTTATATTTTAAATAGTTCTCATACATATTTATTATACAGTAAAATATAAAAGCTTCAAATTAGCTTGTTTTTAATGAAACCATTAAAGTTTGTAGGAATTAAAGTTAAAGCTTGTAGGAATATATGAAGCATTTTGGTCTTTTTAATAATATAATGATGCTTTATACAAGTATGTATAAATTCTATAATATATTAAAACTTTATTTTAAACTTTATGTGTGGAACGTTCTATGAAAAATTTATTTTTATGCTTTCAATTTTACCAGTTCTGATATTATAACTTAATTTAAGCTTAAATGTAGAAGCTTAAATGTTTTAGAAGTAATATTCATTGTTAATTAAGAAGTTTTATTTCCTTTTATTAACAAATGAATATTTGTTACGAACTTGAAGTGAAATCCGATTTTTGAATCGAAAGTACATTTCCTATTTCAATTATCTTCTTACGGATAGCTTAAATGTTAAAAAATGTAATGCGTTTTTAATGTGTTTTCTTCTTTATTGAATACGATTATATCCTTCTTTAGATCTTGCAAAAGCAGACAGCTTCTTTACCAAAAATATGTTAGAATATCGTTTTTTTTTTTTTTTTTTTTTAAATTTTTTTTTTTACTCCATACATATCATTCCGATGTTTTGTTATGCAAATTGCTGAAAAAATCAGAAAATGAAACATTATTCATCAGTTCAGCCTGTTATTTAAAGAAATAAACATTAACAAAAATTCAAATGAAAAATGAATTTTCACATATTACAGATTTTACAGAATTTAGGAAGTTTTTAATCTGTTAAAGAAACACAACGTAAAATTATAAATAATAAAGTTTACATTTAGTAGAGGCTTTATTAAAAAATTTTTTTCTTCGAGTTGTCTTATAGAAAAATAGAAAATAAAATACTATATGTTCATCTTTAGTAAAATCGATATCCTATTTACGTTTTTATTATGCTTTTTGTTTTATGTTTTATTCGTTTTATTTAGTTTTCTCCTTTCAAACTTTTTAATTTTATGTCTAATTACAAATAAAAAATGCTGAAGATATTTGTTCAAACGTTTTTAAATGTGGTACTGAAAGTCAATTAGTAAAAGAAAGGGATAAGCTATTTTTATATTTTCAGTAATCAATGAGTAGTGTTATTTGTTTGAACAAATTCCTACTGATTTTAGTAATATAAAGGAAGAAAGATAGTGTACAATATAAAAGAATTACACCCTTACTTAACCTTCGATTTTATAACGAAATTTTCCCAAAACAAAACACAATCCTAATGGTTCGAAGGCTTAATCTTCATTTTGCCAATACATTAGTGCCGACGGTAGTTCAAGTTACGAAATCAGATTAAATAAAATAGTTTCTCCGAATAAGTCTGCGTTTTCTTCAGTTGCTTTAAATTTTGAACTCTAAGTTACGAAGGGTAGAATAAAAATTTTAAAAAAATGTTCAAATACTTTAAGCAGGAGACCTGCCGAAAATTTAAATCTTTCAATGTTAATTACACTTTTTATGAATTTCTCTGTAACTCGAAAACTTTCAAAGCGAGTCGAAAACATTTTGAACACAGTAAAAGTATTTATTTGCTCATTAATCATTATTTATAAAAATAATGCATAATTATTAGTTATTATTTTTATTATTTGTTTAACACTAGTTAAAAAGTTTTAAGTTGCAATGCATAAAATTTTTACATCATTTCAAAGAACATAATTTTAAAAGACAATATTTTTTTAAAATTTTTATTATTATATTAGTCGAAAGAAATTAATTGTAAGGTAAGTAATTTTTTTATATATTATTTTAAAGTGCGTAATTTAAAATTATAATATACAAAATTTGAACGAAATCGGTTGAATAGTTTTTGAGAAATTCAACTCTTTTAAAATATGACTTTTCGTTGAACTATTCGACACATTTGGTTCAAATTTTGTATTTTTTAAATAATTTTTTCCTAATTTCCGTCACTGAAACGATTTTGATCTATATTTGTAAATATATTTCATTTACCTCCTCTAAAAGTAATTTCAATCAAGGCAGTAATCTAAAATTTTCCAAGAGACAACTCTTAAGAGTGTTTAGGTGAAAAAATTTACAATCTTTAAGTAGAAAATAAAATGATTATGAGCATTGAGTTGTTTTCCAATAGAAATTTAGAAAACAAGGGTATCTAATTGGTACCAACACTAATGAACAGTTTGCTTATAAATTTCACAGTTGAAAAAAAGAGTGTCTTGTCACTATATTGATTCAAAACCCTTCAAATTTTTTTAAAAACATATTACTATTGTTTACATTTTTGTTTACTTATTTTACATTAACTAAAATATTTCCTTTTTACACATTATTATTAATCATTTTACCTCATAATACAATATTTAAATATTTTTCAAAAGTTTAAATAGTATTTTTTGACATTTAAAATATTTCAATTCATTTTAGAAATTCTTTGATGACATTTATCAAAAATCTACGACCTTGATCTTTCTTTGAAAATTCAAAAAAAAAAAAATGTCAGAGAAAAAAATATTAAATGTCTTGTTCAAGCGTGATTGAGTTGGAAACCGATATGTCTTTTTTCCCGTTATGCAAATACATTTAAGGTTCAACAAAGAATATTAAAATCTGCCCACACAAATATCAACTCGAATTAGTTTTCGGTCGAACTACTCGATTCTACGATCGCTGCTCATTCATGCATGTAAAATATCAGTTATTCAAACAGTCATTTTCTCAGGGAATAAAACGTATAGGGATATTTTTTCCCTCTCCGTTACTGAGATTTTCTTTCCACTTTTTCTCTATTTTTAAACTATCAGTTTTGAAGAAAAAAATATTTCATCATTATATATCGCTTACTTAACCCTTAGTTTTTACTAATTTTAATTTTTTAATCGAAATTTATTTCTAAAAATTATTTTTGATCTCAGATTTAGAAAATTGTATCGTGAAGTTACAATAAAACAATTCCTTCTCATTTTTACATTTAATACTTCTAAGAATTTTATTCCATTGCATTTAATAATATCTGAAGCATTCAAAAGTTTTTTAGATTACAAAAAAAAAAGCTTTGCAATTAGATATGTTGCGTTTGATTACAAAAATTATTATTTTTCCAAATATTAAGTTAAAAATGCTTTTTTCAACAAAAAAAAACCAAAATTAATAATTACTTTTAAAAATATCTGTGTAATTAATAAAACTTAAAACTATTTTATGCTTAAAAAAAACATAAAATAACCATTTTACATTTATTTTTCTGTCGCTTAAATTTTCAAAAGAACGAACGATCAAAAGAACGATCAAAAGAACGAACGGAAATAAACACGCCGTGAAATTTTCTCAAAAAATATACATATACTAAATTTTGTTATTTAAACTATTTACTTAAAACTTACAAAATTTACTGACGTAATTAAAATAATCCAAATTATAAGAATTTAAAAACATAAGACTATTCAAAAATATTCAAAGTATATTCAAAAATATTCAAAGTATATTCAAAAATTTAAGACCATTCAAAAGTATATAATCAAAATAATCTCCAATATTTAGTCTCAAAGGCATAAATATTTTAAATATAATCAAAAATATTCTAAATGTATTCAAAAATATTCAAAAATATTCAAAATATATTGAAAACTATTCAAAATATATTAATATTTAAAAATTTAAGACTATTCAAAAATATATTCAAAATAGTCCATATTATACCATCTAATATTCAAAAATATAGGACTAAAGAAAAATATAAGACTATTAAAAATATAAGAATAAACTAAATTTAAACTTAATCAACGTGTTCAGAAAGTAAAAATCTATGAAATTGTATTTGTAGGGAAAAAAAGTAACATTGCCTTCGTAAAATGCTTGACTTGTAAAATATTAGAATCATATACTGATGGTCACTTTATGATATCCACAACGCAAATAAGCAATTACAGAACAGTGTTGCCATTCGATAGCTGCTACCATGTTTTTAAATGTTTTGCTACTGATATACCATAATGATGAGGGGTACTCTCCACATGATAATACGTCTGTTTCTAATAAAAAGGATTGGTTTGAATATCCTGATTGGAACTTCACTCTGTTACTTTCACCTCCCCAATATCCAGATTTAATTTCTGTTCTATTGCGCATTAATAGAATGACATTCTAAGAAACATTCGCCATCGTGATCCACAATTATCTAGTCTCACACTATTGAAAAGCGCTATTAATGTATAATAAACGATCTATCAACACCTCGTAGATGCCATGCAAAGAAACACTATCCTTGTCTTAAGCTTTTATTAGGTTATGGGAAGTACACTTCCCACCAATTTCATTCAGTCTTAAATATTGAGAAAAAGCTATTTTGCTCCCTATGATTTAAGCTCCATTTGCTGATAACTCAATGGTAGATGGATCAGAAGTAATAGTCCCCGTGCCGTCAAGCTTAACGTGGGTGAGTTTCGTGGTCTTCCTCACCATGTAACGCAAATTCGATTTAGTTGCATCTAGGAGTTCTCCGCGAAACTAAATTTCTCCCAATACTTGAACCAGGAGTTCCCTTGTCTTCTCGGTTGGGTTCAAAATTACAAGACTATGGAGTTGAACGTTAATAGTTGCTGTTCAACGATGGTTATAAAATACTCGACTGTTCAACGATGTTTATAAAATAAAATATGAAAAAATCAATATTTTCAGAAAAATTTCGTCAAATAAACATGTTGCCGTATTACGTAGTGACAAAAACAACTTTTCATAAAAAAAAAAAAAAATACAAAGCCGTGTTCTTTCGACTTTTAAATATAAATTTTATTATTTATAATTGAGATTTATTAAGGAAAAAAAAACTGAACAAAGTATTAATTCAACGTCAAAAAATCATTAATTATATCACATAAACCCACAATATTTAACCCATATTTTCAAACATTTTTAATTATCTTTGAAAGACCGTAAGACTCAAGATGCTCGAATTCCTAATCTCAATGTTCGCTAACCCTTTTTTTTTATACATTTTATTAAAAAAATGGAACCTTATTTGAACCCCGTTTAGCAAAGAATCTTTCTAGCAATCACAGTGAAAGCTCCAAATCCCCAGAGAAATTCAGGGAACATGGCGAAGAATGCCCAGCCTTATTTCTTCTTCGTTAAGCATCTACGGAACTATAATTTTCTGCTGCTTTTGTTTTACCCAGCTCTTCGGGCATGAATTTTTACTGCTTTCTGCAATTGCACTCCTGAGGATCCATGAATAAAGTGGAGATGGTTTCACTTAAGTACTGGAGTTTGAGCTTCAGAATGATTCTTTTAGAATTCGTCTTAAATTTTGACCGGGAACACATTTCCTCTTAAAATATAAAATGTCACGGTACTGTTGACTTTGTTTTCATTTCTGCGAAGTAAAGAATCTTGTCTTTTTATAGTTTTAAATAAATATGTGAATGCAAATTTGATGTAAGACCTAAAAATTCAGGCTTAAACTGAAAGACTATACCACCCTCATTAAAAGCTACCCGCAATCGTAATATTAAAAGTATAGTTTAATTTTTTATGAATTACGATTTAAAACCTTAGTTGGAAATATTTGTCTTAATATTATGTTCAAGAAGAATATTGTTGCTGCTCTCACTTCAACCAAACTGCTTTCTCAGTTTTTTTTTTTTTCGAATTTATTCGCATTCCAAACCAGTTTTTCTCACTCACCGGATACTAATGCATTTTAGTCTAACGTTGTATTCCTTTAAAGTTTTTTTTAGAAATAATGTAAGTATAGAGTGTAAATAATGTAAGTTGAAAATATATATCCTGATTTAAATATATTTTGATTTACATATCTCATGGTACTATACAGTTTCGTCAGGCTATTAAAAATTTTTATTAATCCTATTACCACAGAACTAGAAGTAATAAGTATTACCATTAATAAAGCAGAATTATAGTTTAAAAAATTTTGCAAGCCTTCGAAACATAATAGTACCAATATTTCTCTTGTAAAATGCATATGGCATAAATTTTCTACATATTTCAAGTCAGGTATTCTACGTATCCATTACGTACTTATTATTACGTATTTCTACATATTTCAAGTCAACCGAGATATAATGGGGCATGTAAGTGTTAATAAAACCAATCGTAACTGAATCAACCAGAATGTAAAAATAAACATGGTAGTTTTTGATGAGGGTTAATTCAGTGAGCGGGCCTATTCCGCAACAATAAAAATAGACCTAAAACATCATAGAATCAATTCTAGTGTAATAATTCATTTTTGTTCTGTGAGCGTATTTTCTACTCCTTAAATACATTTTTGTTACAAAGCAGTACTGCTACAATTTGTTTCCGGTAGCCTAATTGATTTATTAAAAAGTTTGCATTGAAATGAATTTCATTAAAAAATATTTCAAACATATTGTCCTGGGGCTTACAGAATTTTTCACTTACATCTTACAAAACACTCACACTACTATAGTTACAAAATAACGCAAATTATTAACATTAGAAGCTCTGTTGTGGTCACTTTGCCATTCATGTTGTTTTAGAAAGTATGCCTGAGCTTCAAAGCTGTTATTTTTTTACTCTTCCTAAATTATTTCTAAGAATACTGTATGCGTTTCCATGCGTTTATCTTGATTATTAAAATAAACAATCATAAAAATATCTAAAACATCCAAAAGAGGGCGTTTTGACAGTCATTTTTTCAACCGGTTTTTGATATTACAAGGCTTCAAACCTTGTTAAGATGATTTATAGAACAGAAATTAAATGATCGTGTTAAAAAAAATGTCAATCAATAGTTTCCGTTAAATTATATGGTATCGTAGATTCGATGATCGAAGTAGCTTAATTAACCTCTTATTTAAATACATATTTGTTATTACGTCTAAAAGAAACCATGCACATGCTGATTATAAATTATTATTTTTGTTATAATCCTGAACAAGAAAGATCTGTTGGTAAATAGTTATTGGTTGCAAGTCAGGAAAAATCCATCGCATGACAAGGTACGTAACTTTAACTTCAATTTTTTGTTTTCAACTGACATGAAATTAAAAAAAAAATTCTCTTTTAATGGCAAACTTTATTTGTTGAAAACAGGCTATAAATTCAAAAACGGTCCCAACTGAGTGACAACTCAGGAAAAAATTCTGTGCTCTAAGTATGGAATCAACTCCAAGCACAGCGGTACTACTGATAAAAAAAATAACCACAGTAAAACAGTCACGTGACTTTTTTTTTCGTTTAATGAAATGCTCATATAATTGGGATTGCACAGATAAAATCTCTATAATACAATCTGATAAAATCTGAATAAATAAAATCTGAACAAATAAAAAAATTCTTACGTTTTGAGGGTCATATTTTCGTTATAATATTTATATTCTCTGCTGCCGATCAAAAGAAAACACTCAATGAATAGGTACAAAATGAAAAGAATTACATAATTTATGTGAACGTGTTTTCAAAGAGCAGCATAGAGTGAAGCCACGTACTGTCAATAATTACAATCAAACAAAATGACAGATTAAATGCAAGGGAAATATTCTACACGATGAAACAGCTCACATTTATTTTACAACGTTTGTGATGTTGCTACCTCCAATGCTTGGATAATTTTCGAGAAATCTTACGTCACCCTAATTAAACATTGCGAGTTCTATTCTTGCGCTATTTGAAGAGCTAAAAATTACTGTTTTGCGCATCAAATTTATGAATTACAGATAGCGATTAGAGATAGAGACAGATAGATCAAATTTATGAATTAGAGATAGCTTACTCATAAATTTCGATCTATAAAATAAAAGGAACGTGCCTTTTAACATCGCAAAGGACAGTATAAGCCTAAACCTCTAATAAATATGAGAAATGCTAGAAATCAATTTGTCAATGTTTTGTTGTCACTTTTAAGTCACACAGATAGATACATTATAGTATGCCAGAGCTATTGTCTAACTAATAATGGAACTTCCCCATTTTAAAACATTTTGTGTACTAATGCGTATTGTTTTTATTCGTATCTTGACGTTACATAACTTGACAATTCGTCGCATGACTTGAGCTACTGCCAAAGAATAACCTGTAATACAATATTACACTATATTGTTTTATCGCCATTTTGTTAATAAAAAAATAATTAAAAAAATTCGGTTGTACTAGTGTTAAATAATATCCTTGATACAAAATGTATACTCTAACATTTTAACTTCTTTTAACTTTTCTGCCAACAGCTGCTACAAAGACAAGATTTTCCCGAATTAATTTCCTTTCTCGTAACTTGATTCTTGTCTGATATTTTTCGTATATAGCCAAACATAATAGGATTCAATAAAGAAATATGCTTATAAATATTGCAACTATCCCTCTCTCTTTATTTACGGAATATTGTAAATGGCAACTTGGTTTAGTCCTTTAGGCCACAACGCTTATAATCTAATAAAGGAGTTTTTCTTTATCTATTTTTATCACGCTTAATGAGGTGTAAGCGATCAGTTTTCGTTCAAAAGAAAAATAGTGAGTGATTGATGATGGTATAAGAGCCAGCAGAATGGATGCGAGAAGGTCATTTTTGAAACTTTTCTTTTAACTGTAAGATGGTGAGAATATGTTCAAGTATAAATTTTTATCTAAATACTTTTAATAAGGATCTAACCAATTGCTTACATTTTATACTTGTAGCAAGTAAATAACTTTGTATTTTAAAACTGTGTATCTTTATTAATTGTAGAATTCGCATTGCATTTTTAAGTTAAATGTGTTTCATGCAAATATAAATGTTGTTTTTTTGTTAAAATTTTTAAAATTTACTTCGTTTAATAGATTTAAAAATATATTAATGCTTAATTTAGTGTTTATTTTTGAATAATATATTTAACTAAATGAATTAATTATTAAAATGTTAGTGAACCTTAAAAATCTAAAAAAAAAGCTTTTTTATTAAAAATATCATATGTATTGATGTCAGAAATCTAATTAATTAGGTATGAATTAAAAATATTGTACTTTACATTCAAAATTTCCTTAAAAAATATAGGAAATGCATGAATTTATTGATTAGTTTTAAAACACAATTAATTATCGCAATTCAATAAGTTGAATCACTCTAAAAAAAAAATTTTTTTTTCGTAATTTTTGGCAGCAAATGAAGTTTTTAACAAATGCTATTTAAATGAATTAAGCAATTGAAACTTAAAATGCATGGTCATTTTTATATATTTAATTTTAAGTATTTTTTGGTCACAAATAAGATTTCGAATAAATGTTACTTAAACGAATTGAAAAATTAAAATTTAAAGTGCAAATTCTTTAAAAAAAGCATTTTCTTTAAAAAATTTATGGAAGCTTAAAATTTTATTATTTTAATATATATAAAAACAATTTTAAAATTATTTGTAGTACTATTTGTAATAAACCTAATCCAATATCAACTTTATTATTATTAAAAAATTAATATGATATTTAAAGATTTGTAGTGTGAGAGACTTTTTTACTCAGTTGTAAATTAAAATTTTATTTCTATTTTAATTAATGTATTCTGCATTCTTTGTTAATCTCATTTGACATTTTGTATGTTAGGCTGTATATATAATATAGCTAACGCACGAAAAATGAGGTTTTTAGCAAAATCATTTAAAAGGTTCACTTTTCCATTAAGATGCATAAATTTCCTAAAGCAAAAACCAAACAAAAAGGAACATAAAATATTTAAAATAAAAATAAAATAATTTGATGAATAAAGACACTCGTTTCAGTTATATGAACTTCATTGATGAAATAAAATATTGAGTTACGTAAACCGTAACTCTAATATTATCTCTAGGGAGATTTTCGCACATGCGCTGTGTCGTTCAATTCACGTTAACGTTAGAGTTCTTGGGAGAGGTAGCACATTGGAAAATATCTCTAATGTCTAACAAACACTAGAGATAACACTACTAGTCAAGAATAGAACATAATTCTGCTATCATGTAGTTGCTGCCTCAGTTGTTCTTGCTTTTATTTATGAGAAAAAATTTTCTTTTAAGTTAACAAATTTATATTGTTTTTCAATTTTTATCGCATTTTTTTGTCAAAACTTCTACTACCAGCGTAAAAAAAAATTTTACCTTTGTATTTGTATTGATATAGTTAATACTTTTACCAGTACTACGTAAGGTTTCTTGTTACTCTTCAATTTCCCTACATGGCACCATGATGAGGTTTCCATACACCGAAGAGCCATTACATTAGGACCACCCTCCATCTATAACAATGGGCTCGCCCAGGTTTTCATGGTTTCTCGCCCAGAAACAATATTTTCATGGGGCACATTAGAACCCATAATCCTCATAGAACATTCCCTGACGTCTGTAAGCTACTTGACCAGGTTCACCCTTTCATGGCAACAGTTTTTCCTGCGGGGGATGGTGTTTACCAACAGAATAATGCACCATGTCATAAGGGTCGAATCGTCATAGATTGGTTCGAGGAACATTCCAGTGACTTTCAAGTCATGTCTTGGCCCCCAAATTCACCTGACCTTAATCCAATAGAGCATCTGTGGTCCTACTTGGAAAACCAAATTCGTGCTGCCACGCTACCCCCTCGCAATGTGAGGGAATTGCAGGACCAGTTGGTGAGCGCTTGGCACCAGATACCTCAGAGTACCTATCAGCACCTTGTGGAATCAATGCCACGGCGGGTGCTAGCAATTTTGAGGGTTAAAGGTGGTCCTACATGTTATTAGCAGGGTGGTCATAATGTAATGGCTCTTCGGTGTATAAAAAGCATGGTCACCCATGGCCTATAATTTTAGAAATTTTACGCTAGAGGTAATTTCTATAAAAGTTAAAAGTTGTTGTAAAACAATGTATTAGTGTGCGCCACTTTGTGGATCACTTTTGTTATTTCTTTAAAGAAGATTCGGTACATTTCGGTTAGATTGGCGCAAATGAAAAGTCGTCAAAAATGTAGACCCAATTGCTTCTTATGTATTTTTTTAATTTTTTAACACATGAAAATTAAATAAAATTACAAATTTAAATATGAAATTAAAAACATTGTTGAATTTTCTTGCGCTTAGATAACCGAAAAGTACCGATGATTCGATGAATTTTTTGTGTGAAATATCAAAAAAAGACTCATAAAACTTAAGATGTATTTTATTATCCAAATACAAGCTGTATTAGTTTAAATTAAAATACTAAACGAAGTAATACATCTATGAAATTCAAACAAATTATGAGCATAAAAAGCATCACCATATACCTTTAAATAAGTCATTTTAAATACATCTATTAAATACGTACTACATTCATGTTGACTTTAAGATAAACCAAATTCATTTTAATAACTTGATTCGTATTCATTCACTTTAACGATTACAATTAAATACAAAAGTTTACGAATGGTATTTTATTCTACGTGCATTCTGTAACTAATTAATAATTTTCTTCGTGAGAATGGCCAAAATAATTACGATCAACATGTGTTCACTGTGCAATTGTAAACAAAAAAAAAATTTAAAAAAATATTTAAATATCCTTTCCTGTAAGACAAAGATACTTTAGAAAGTTGTACCAGATTTTTAAATGCATGATTTTCGCTATCTTGAGAAGATTTTACGAAAGAAATCTCAAAAACAATTATTTCATCTACTTTTTTTCCCTCATAGAACTTGTCAGGCAACCAAAATTTTAAAAACCTATAAAAGTTGCCTTAATTTTTTGGGAATTTATTTTATTTGTAAAGAGAAAGTTTATCAATCATTAATATCGAATCTAATCATATTATATTTTGAAGTTAAAATCAAAATTTAAACTAAAAAGATAAAGATCGTTAGTCATTGTCTTTATATAAAATTTAATAAAATTCCTTTTACCAATTACCATCAAATACTAAGGCTTGGATATAAATTTCGCCAGCAGCAAGTAGATTTTTAAATATAGAATTTTTTTTTTTTTTCAAATCTTGATCATTTCAAATTGTAACTTCGAAAATATCTGCACCACAATTGCTAATAATTATTCAAATCAAAAAAAAATTTCAAAATTATACCGGTACATGTACTTTTCGATTTTCGTTAATTTTTTCCATGTTTCTCCCTATTTCTACAATTTTTACTGAAATATATTATTTTTATGTGAAAAAGAGATTGAATTTGTAATACTGAAGATTTATTACTGATACGTTATTGATCATCATAATTTTTAATGAAAATTTATAACGATCAGTTGCTAGAATTATTTAAATAAAACTTTCACTAAAGAAGCTTATATCGACTGTTATTTCCAATTTGTATATTTTCGAAGTTTTTAATCAAGTAATATCTTACCACTGCAGTTTCTTGAGATTAATAGTTTAAAGAAGCTTATTGTTAGGCCTAACATCAGGTGAGAAATAGGAAAGAGATTCACTTATATGACTTCATTGTTAGGAAATTTTAAAGGTGACATCAAATAATTAAGAATTATGAAGGACTGTTACTTTTCGTATTTCATTCTGTTAATGAAACTTTCTCTAAAAATTTTTACTGTCCGGACCACGAATTATTGTCAGGTGGAAAATAGGAAGAAATTTCACTTATATGACTTCATTGTTAGGAAATTTTAAAGGTGACATCAAATAATTAAGAATTATGAAGGACTGTTACTTTTCGTATTTCATTCTGTTAATGAAACTTTCTCTAAAAATTTTTACTGTCCGGACCACGAATTATTGTCAGGTGGAAAATAGGAAGAAATTTCACTTATATGACTTCATTGTTAGGAAATTTTAAAGGTGACATCAAATAATTAAGAATTATGAAGAACTGTTACTTTTCGTATTTCATTCTGTTAATGAAACTTTCTCTAAAAATTTTTACTGTCCGGACCACGAATTATTGTCAGGTGGAAAATAGGAAGAAATTTCACTTATATGACTTCATTGTTAGGAAATTTTAAAGGTGACATCAAATAATTAAGAATTATGAAGGACTGTTACTTTTCGTATTTCATTCTGTTAATGAAACTTTCTCTAAAAATTTTTACTGTCCGGACCACGAATTATTGTCAGGTGGAAAATAGGAAGAAATTTCACTTATATGACTTCATTGTTAGGAAATTTTAAAGGTGACATCAAATAATTAAGAATTATGAAGGACTGTTACTTTTCGTATTTCATTCTGTTAATGAAACTTTCTCTAAAAATTTTTACTGTCCGGACCACGAATTATTGTCAGGTGGAAAATAGGAAGAAATTTCCCTTATATGACTTCATTGTTAGGAAATTTTAAAGGTGACATCAAATAATTAAGAATTATGAAGGACTGTTACTTTTCGTATTTCATTCTGTTAATGAAACTTTCTCTAAAAATTTTTACTGTCCGGACCACGAATTATTGTCAGGTGGAAAATAGGAAGAAATTTCACTTATATGACTTCATTGTTAGGAAATTTTAAAGGTGACATCAAATAATTAAGAATTATGAAGGACTGTTACTTTTCGTATTTCATTCTGTTAATGAAACTTTCTCTAAAAATTTTTATTGTCCGGACCACGAATTATTGTCAGGTGGAAAATAGGAAGAAATTTCACTTATATGTCTTCATTGTTAGGAAATTTTAAAAGTGACATCAAATAATTAAGAAAGAAATATGAAGGATTTTTACTCTTCTTATTCCATTCTTTATGAAACTTTCGCAAAAGGAGCTAATGAAGAATTAACGTAAGGTCAAAAATTAGAAGAAATTTCACTTACATGACTTAATTGTTAGGAAATTTTAACAGTGACATCAGATAATTAAGAAGCATGAAGGAATTTTACTTATCTGTTATTTTTTAAGGTGTTATACGAAAAACTTTTATCTCCACGTAAGAGAATTTAAAAGAGTAGTTTGATCAGGCGAAATTGAATATTCACTTTTTTCACAATGCGAAATATATTAATTTCCTTTTTTTTTCCTTATATTGAAATTTTAAAAAAATGAAAAAATATTATTTAAATTAAATAAATAAATATTATTTAAATTCAATAAATAAATATTATTTAAATTAAGTACGTATTCCCTATCGAATTATTTTATTTTTACTATTTGCATTACATTTGCAATTGTGAACGCACGGACTTTAATACAGCCATTTCACTCTTTTAGTACAAAATTGATGGTAAATTACAAATGACTTTTCGATAAATATATCCTTTTCTGAAAGATTGTGCCGCCATCTTTCTAACCAAATTGCAACTTTCTTATATAGCTTTGTATGTACAATATTTTCCATTCTTTTAACAAACCAAGATTTTGAAAAGTATGCATATTCCGCGCATGCATACACATTTACGTTTTGAATAAATATGAATATGTATGCATATATCAATCACACTTCAGCCAACGAAGACATGAGGAGTGTCATCTTCTCAGTTAAGCGATGGGGGTCTTGATGAAAGTGAAAACATAAGGGATTAGCAGATAAGAGGAGCATTGAGGCTGTCTCCAATGTCCACACTTGTAGCCTCGTACGGAGGATCCTTGGGCGGACCCTCAGAAGCGTTCCCACGAAGATTCAATGAAAACTTGCCTCGGTCTTCGCTGGGTAAAAGAATTGTTTTAGTGAGAGGAAAAATATATTGTTAAAAGAACACATTATGCAATAAAATATTGCTGTGTACCGGAACAATTTTTAAAGTTTTTTTTGTTTTTTTTTTTGAGAAAAAAAAAATTACTTTTTGGACAAGAGAGGACAATTTACTCTTAATTTAAGGTAAAACTGCTTTATTTAGCGTTTGGTTCATGATGTTTTTAAGGTTTAAAATTCATATTTTAAAAACCTGAAGTTGGTTCAGTTTATGGTAACGTTTTACTATAATAGCATTATAATTTTAGAGGTTTCGTTCAAAGCCAGCACTCATTCCTTAACCCTTTTTCAACAGTTTAAATGAGATTTTTTCTAATTTTTCTATCTTAGAAAAGCATAATGTTATCTGTGCGTTGTTCATGCTAGGTGAATTTTTTCAATTGTTTTTAAAAAAGAAATGTTAAAAAAAAAAAAAAAAAAATACAAATAATGAACACAGTCACTTTAATACAATTCCTTTGTCACATCTTTGTATCTTTGCCCTGTTTATGTAAAGCACCTAAACTCATTTAAACTAATTAGTTGCTCTATCTTATTCAAAAAGAACTGAAATTGATTAGCAACAATAATTTTGTATTAAAAACTTTATTTGTAAATAAATTCACCTAAATTTTAATAAAAATTCTATTTAAAAAATTATTTTTTGAATAATTATGTTTGCTGATTAAGTCTTAAAATGAAGTTTTTAAAGCATTAAGAACTAAAAATGCAAAATTACACTGTAGAAATTCATAAAAAAAAGTTACAAATTTTTGCATTAAATAATATTCTACTAAAGTTTAATGTTTATTAAACTAAATTTGAATCCATCTTAAAACAGGTAATTATATAAACAACTAACAACCGGCACTTGGCTAAATTCATTACTTGATTTCTACTATTTATAAACATTCCTATGTACTAGTTCCTTGTATTACCTCAATTACTACCTTTGTACTTCCTCAATTTAGACACAGTTCCGAAGAGAAATGAAATTTTATCCAGATCCCTGTACCCATGGTACAGCTCAGCGACCAACTACAGCACTTTCAATTTCCCAGATTTTTCAAGCGCGTATATCGCGTATACTCGGTGGGTCGAACCCCTCTTTAGACCGAAGTCCAATTGTCTAACCTGTGGGCTACGACATCCCCATGTTTTCAGTTTAATTTTAATACACGCACAAAAATGAAACACAATGAACTACTTTTCTGTTATTCAAATACTCACAGTTTCTGCTGCTTCAAGTCAGAACACGATCTTCCAATTTTTCTAGTAAATCTTTGGTAAGTTTTGTTGATGCGGCAGTGACAGACGACCGCCACTAATCCCACCAGAGCGGCTGCCATACTCAGCATCGTTCCAACTAGATACAAATTGTGCCAGCGATCTAAACTTTCACCGTGATGCCCCCCTTCATCTGGCTCCCCAGGATCCTCCAGAGTTCTAGGCAAAGGTTGTGCTGCTACCATGGCTTCTGCAAATAGAGTGAATGAGAGATGGACAAAATATGTGAAAGATGGTGTGTGCCGCATTTGAAAATATGACAAACTCACCCTCGCATAGATCTCCAGTGAACCCTGGATTGCAAGAGCAGAAATATGAATCTAAACTTGGCCAACAGCTTCCACCATTCTGACAAGGATTTGGATAACAGGGATCATAATGCTGGGTGCAACCAGGACCTTAAAAATAATGGTTAAGTTCGAGAAATATCATATTTCATTAGATTAAATTCAATTACACACTGTTAAAAACTTTGGGGTAAAGTTTTCACCATTTCTGGCATTGAGGTAAGCTAAATTCATTTATAGGAACAGAACTGTAGTCATCGTGCAAAAAAATTATGTAAAATTGACGAAATAACGATTGTTTGAAAGAATTAGTACAGATACAAAACTAGAGGTAAAATAATTATGGAAATCTCTGGATTCTGACTGATAGCCGAATTTCAATGGAACATCTTAATAATTGGATCTATATTGGTGATAAGGCAGGTATATCAATCCTTCACAAGTTAAAGTGCATCTCACTTCAACATGATATTCATTTCCAGTGGATTCCATCCCATGTGGATCTGTTTGGTAACGAGAAGGCAGACTGTTTAGCAAAGGAGGGTTCCAGTCTGACAACTTCTGCATCTGATGAACTTTCCTACCTAGAACTTTTTTCTCCGATGAAAAACTTCAATAGGAGGATTTGGCCTGTGCCTCCCACTCATGATTGGAAAGGGCTAGTAAGCCGGGACAGTCGTTGATTCTTCCATGCGACAGAAAAACCAATACTTGCTTTTCACGCCTTGCCAGTAGACATCTAAAATGTCTTACTTTTTCTCAGGGTAAAAACTCCCACCCTCTTTGCCCAAAATACCACCAACATCAGGCTTCAGCTGAACATATTTTAAGCTGCTTGGAACTTGTTTGGGAAGAAATTTTCACTTCTCCTCTCCTTGTTTCCGACTTTTTACTCGTCAATGGACTTATAGATCTGGTCTGACGCCATCAGACCTTTGGAGATAAGTAACAACAACAATAAAACTAAAAATGTACTTGTTTTTTTGCACGAAAGGTTATTGTAAGTAAGCCATAAATTGATTAAATCTTGCATAAAGGTAAGCATTGTATGTAAACAAAGAATGAAACGATAACAGTGAAAATGGCGATAAGAATGTGAATACATACACTAAAAAAAATTAGATTACTTCAACACCTAAACTGGTGTCAACTAAGCTTTTTTACAGTGCATAACATGATTATAATTATGGCAAATTCAATAAGATTTAAAACTTAAGTTTTTTCTGGTCCCTTGATGGTGTTTTTAAAATCGTTAAAAATCATTTGTGAATTATAATTCCCTCCTAGGAATAATTTTCCCCCCTTGAAAAAGGTGGTTAGAATTTAATCTCTTATTGTTTTTTTTTCCTCACATTGAGGAAAAAAGACGTAGGTTGTGCCATGTATAGGGGAGAATCGGGTAGCCCCGCCCACTTAAGGAGTATTGCTTATATTTCTGTATAATATTGAGTAATAATCAATATTTTTGCATGTTTCTATTGTTTTATCATCTAATTAAATAATGCAAAAGGAATAAACCAAAAAAAAAATAGTTTAACTTAAAAAAATAGAGATTTAAAAAATTTGACTACAGTATTCAACATAATTTCAAAACTATTGTTTACCATGTTACCAGCTGCATAAATACTTGAAACTTTGAAAATAATCTTTTTTTAATATAACAATTAATGTCCGATGGCCCATTGACTTGAGAAAATATTCTATATGTATGAAATTGACGGTGGGTGGGGGTACCCGCTGGGCAGAGGATACCCGACACTCCCCTATATATTTTTTCGAAATAACATTTAAATAATGGCCATATTTTTATTTAAGCTGTAGTAAAAATAAAAGTACCCGGCAATGATCTATTATATAAGCCGTTCACTGACTACTTTGATGAACTTACATGAAATACAATAAGTAGAAAGTAGAATGAAAATAAATGTTCTTTTCCTTTAGAATATCCCTTTATATTATAAATTTTATCATTTAGTTGTAAAATACTAAACATTTAACAATTAAAAGTTTCGAAACTATTGGAACTCTTTTTTCCAAACTGCTGTTACACCCCATGTTTTGAATGTTGAAAAAAAAAGCTACGGTTTATTTAAAGAAGTACGTTTTTGTGCCTGATTTCGTAACTCATCTGAACTTTCTAATTAAAACACTTGCACCATTAAGATTGAGTCTTAGCATGTAAAAATCCTAACATTTGATCAAAAGTTATTCAGAGTGGTCACTTTCTTATTTTATTTATGTCTTACTTGAAATGTTAAAAAGTTTTCATTTCATTAACAAAACAATAGATTTCATTTAGAATTTAATTTAATTTTTCAGCAAGTGTGACCTTATATTTTCAAAGTAAGGCTCTTAATAACAGACATTATAATCTCTTCTAAGAACTAATATTAAGAGCTTCATATAAAATGTATTATTGTTGTCATTGACGACGCTCTCAATTTTGACGTGAATATTGAAATCACAATTAACAACACTTTCAATTTCTTTCAACAAATAATCTGATTTCAAATTATTTTAATTCTTTTCTTATTGATGTAACCTTGATTCTTATTGTTTGATTTATTTGCTCGTTTAAACGCTTTTACGATTTCTTCTGCACAAAGTGGCATTATATATCGGCAACATGAACTAGCATATGCTTTGAACAGTTCATTGTAGGAAAGACCAGTTAATTCAAAGTGTGCATCAAATTAAAGATACTTGAACTTAATTTAAAATCCATCGCGTTTTATAAATTTTATTTTATTTTATAACCGTCGTTGAACAGCCGACCCAACTTAATGGGTTTACGGCTACTAATGTTCAACTCCGTAGCCTTGTAATTTTGAACCCAATCCAGAAGACAAGGGAACTCCTGGATCGAGTATTGGGAGAAATTTGCCTTCGTGGAGGACTTTTAGATGGAGCTAACCCACATTTGCGTTACATGGAGAGGAAGACCACGAGAACCTCCCACGGTTAGCCTGACGGCAAGGGGACTCTAACCCATGATCCGTCTACCACTGAGGATATTTCACGTCAGCACTGTGGTCAGTGCAAGCCGGATGCGGAATTCGTATCGACTGGGATTCGAACCCGGTTCGCCTCATTGGAAGGCGAACGCGTTTTATAAATTTAAATAATTTGATTTTCGTAATAAGTTACCATTGTATCCGGGATGGCAGATGCAGCTGTAGTTGTTACCTCTATCCACGCATTGCGCTGGTGAGAGGCAAGGATTGGGTTGACAGAGATCTACTTTTATCTGGCAACGTCGTCCTTGGTATCCTGGTCCACAGTGACAACGGTAACCGGCTACTAAATCTTCACAAGCTCCTCCATTGATGCATGGGCTTGAATCACATTCATCGTACTCAAACTCGCAGTGATCACCGCCGTAACCTTGACAACAGAAAATATGGTTAAAAAGACGCTGTAACACTAGAGAAACTTCATCCATGGGTTAATTTATTCAGACAAAATTTTGTTCAGTAAACCGTGAAGTTTCAAATATCGTCTAAATGCACACAAACTATTATTAGATTAGGATCATAATTTTAAGAATTTGTACCATTTTTGCATTTTGATACATTAAAATGTTTTTAATGTATAAAAATTCAATTTTTACTCCACATTTGCTTCTAAGCTAATTTTTTTCTACACTTTAACTTTTGAATTATTTATTCAGGTAAAAAAAAAAAAAATTTCAATGAAGGATTTCTGCTGTGGTAAAGTGTCCTCTTATATGGACACTGAAACTGGGTTTCAGAAAGCGTATTAATTTATGAATCAATATTACAAATTCAGATTAAATTTTTAAAAATAAAATTTTAACTCTGGAGAATTTCTCGTAGTCATTTTCGAAGCTGACAGTTATTAAATAAACTCCAGATACCCACTTACATTTGGAGACAAAATTTAAATTTATTTTAATTAGAAATTTGTTTTATTTGTGACAATGTGGTTTCATTTCTGTCATTTGTGTAATGTGCAATTTGTTTTATGCTACTGTATAAAGCTTCCTAACACACCCTGGACGGGAAAACCGGGGGTACTTGGTTCAAAGCTATCCGACAGTCAATGAGCATATTTCTCATACATTTCTCCCCCTTATGTATTTTGCTCAAAAATGAGTATAATCTGTTTCACTTTTGAATACAAGACGTTTTCAAATGTCCCTACTATTTGGGTCGGAGCATTTTTTCTCAATTTTAGGAAAGCCTTTTTTTACAGTATTTGGTTGGTAAGGGTTAAAGTTTACAGGGAACCGTTTCTCCACTTCTTCCACCTGTGACAAATTTAACAAACGACCGGTCTCATTAACAAAGCCGGATGGTACAGATGAGATATAAGACGGTGGGTGAGTAGTCACGAGTCAAATTGTTGTTTAAAATAGCTTAGCTTGTCTGTGCTAAATATTTTCTACGGTTTAAGTTTAGATACTCGGCGCATGTCTTAGTGGGTTAATTTCCACAGAAAGGAATCATTTAAAGTTATGGGCTGATATTATTCATAAATAACCTCTTCCCAAGCAATAAAGAAATTTTAAAAATAATAATCATGAAGCAGTATTTTTATGATCAGTAAATAAATATTGATATTCACCAGGTAAGCAGTAGCACTTGTATCCTCCGTCTCCATCTTCACAAACCCCATGAACACAAGGGTTAGAAAGACACTCATTCACGTTAGTTTCGCAGTCAGCGCCTGCAAAACCTTTTGGGCACTCACATGTGTACTCAGTCTGGTTTCCAGTACATGTTCCATTGTTAAGACAGGGCTTGCGATCGCACAAGCTTACCTCTCCTTCACAAGATCTGCCACGGTAACCTGGAAAACATTGTTTTAGTTCATTTAATTAGTTTTTTAAGAACTAGATTTAAAATTTTGATCTTTCAAATTTTACTTAAAAATTCTAGGAGCCATACATAAATGGTGTCACACTTGGAGAAGAGGGAAGGGTTTCATGAAATCGTTACGATTTTTAAAAATTTAGAGGAGTGGGGTAACAAAACTTGTGAAATCTCATGGTTTGGTTTAAATAAAAGCATTTAAAATTACAAATTAAATGTTTTTTTTATTATTCGTTCATATAAATCTATCATCGAAATAAATACGCACCCAATCATTATATAATTTAAAAACACTTGGTTAAATTTGACATGACATGACATGAAGAATGACATGTGTTTTTTTACTAAATAGTTAGTATATGTTGATTTCATATAGCATGACGTGTGGCAAGGAGGATAGATGTTATGGACAGTTAGAAACTTTGTGACAGAAAGAAGAAGAGAGTCAAAAACACTGGAAAAAGTTGGACATTATTAATCAACGGCCCCTATAAAACTAGTTAAAAGAAATATACAAACAGTTAGGCTCCTTCCTATTAGTAAAATTACTATTAGTACTATTATTAGTAGTACTATTCACCTATTAGTATTTACTAATTGGTACTATTCACCTATAAGCACTTAGTAATTAATTCTTAGGAAGCTTACTATCACCTACTAACAAAATTGGTTTCCGTAGTAGTAGGTGTTTCTACCAAATTATAAATATTTCTGATCTTAATGTTTTTTGTGACGAATAAAGGGGAAATTCAAGTGCATGTCTATTCATGTATATTAATCTTTTAACTCTAGCGATATATTGATCAATAGTATTAATATGTTTGTTCAAACATTTCTAGATTTTTTATTTCTATACATCACGATGTTCAGAAAACTTACATTGCTCGAAATTTTGGAGATTGTTGATATTGTTATCGTTAAGTTTGCCATCCATTATATCGTTAAGTTTGCTGCAATCTGAATAATTAAATATAACCCAATTATCTAATTCTTTCCACTGCAAATAATACAATTTAAGAGTGTAATTAATTTATAATAATGTTGTCTTCATTTCCCTTTTTTATCACAAAATGAAACTTTTTTTCTGTTTTTTGAAAATTTAGTGATTAATTGCTTTAAAAAATTACGATTTGTTTCCTTTAATAAATATGGTAAAGGTTAATTTAATGATGTATACATCTATAATTGATTACGTATTAATATACGTCACCGGGACAGAGGGACATAAAACAAATTAGTAGGATCATTATTTATCAAACACATTTTTTTACAAAAACATTTCCATCATTTTAATGGTTTAATATGCATTTTAATGGACCTATTTTGCCATTAATTTCTCGTTTTACAAATGCTTAAAAGATAGAGCATACTGTTTTTTTAATTAATACAATATAATAAAGAGTAAAAAATGACGTTTATAAACTAGCGAGAATTTTTTTCATATCGTCTAAAGATTAATTTTTTTTCATCTTCTTTTTTTAAATTGGACCATTCATAAATTGATTATCCAATTTAAAAATATCTTAAATACATAAATAATTGCTATTTTTGGGGAGAGTAATTATTGTATTTATAAACTATTTAATTTGAAATAAAAATTTAAATAATATTAAAACAAATATATAGGTATCGAAAAGTTAGTTTCAGGTTAGTATGAACTGAAAAAAATGTATTGTCCAAACTATTAGAATTTGGAAAAATTTATCATATTTCTGGTTCTATGGGAACACCAAAAAATACCGTAATTTTTACCTAAGCACTTTTGAAATAATTTTGGTAAATTATCAATGAAACATTGTTTTATAATGTGTGTTAAAATTTGGTATGTGTGATAAAATTACGCATACCAATTACAAGATTACATGTGTAAAACATTTCTATTATGATATATTAGTGCATTAAAAAAACATTTATTCGATAAATTTACTTTTCAGTTTTATATTTTCACTAAACGTGTTATAGTAAGAGCTATAATTTTGAAAACCATCAATTTTGGTTAACCGTTACAGTATGAATGGTTTAAATACCGCATATTTATTACCAGACTTACGGATTTTTTATGAGAAATGTCTTAAGCATGCAGTACAGTATTTTGTTTCCGCGTGCAATCTCAAGCTGAAGAACTATTATTCAACTATTGAGAAGTAACTACGATTATAAATTCTTAATAAATAACTATAAATAACTAATTTTACACATGTAATCTTTACTCTAGTGAAAATATTTTAATACCCTTAAAATAGAAATTATTAACATTAGGAAAATGAAAGGAGGATTATAAACTGAATCTGTTATTGGTATCGTTTTATTGGTATCGTAGCACTACTTTTCAGATAATAATTTTTTTCTTCATTTTTTTCTTCTTTAATAATAAACAAGTATTGAGAAAAAATGCCATTTTAAATTTAAACACATCTAATGGCAATTCAAAAGTTTAATAGTTCAATATGTATTTTAAATTACATATTTTGCCAGCGTTATTAACAATCTTTTGACAGTTTGACAAATGTTAAAATTTCTTAGAAGATAAGTTCCTTTTTCGAAAGTAAATTTACTTATTTATCTATAAATAAATTAATTTACTTTCGAAATGTATTTATTTATCTATAAATTGGTGATTGGTAAATTTTTTCACCTGTTCTTATGAAGGATTAAGAAAATTTCCTTGCATATTAAATTTTATAAAATAATTACAAATCCTTATTTTAATGAAAAAGCTCTGAGGTCTCATAACATAAAAACAACTTCGGCAACTATCGCGATGCTGTAAAATATTACATATAGAAATTTAAAAGAGTTTATGAAAGAAAAAGAAAATTCAAGTTATATTTTTGTAGTGAAACTTAGAAATCATAAAATCATTTTTGCTTCCAAAATAAGTTTAAAATGTTTTTGTTCAATAAAAAACAAAGCTTATTGTTTTATCTGTTTTGTTTTTATTATTATTGTTATCAGTATAACCATTCATTAATTTATCTTTGCATTTTTGTATTCAGTAGTTTAAAAGATTTTTTAAGAAATGTTTATATGATAAATAAAATACCAAAAATTTAAGTAATCATAAAAACTTTTTTGTTTCCAAGTTATTTCAAATAGAAAATGGTTAAGTTAAGTAAAAATTCCTAAGAAAATGAATCTGTAAATATTACTTGATTAAACAAATAGACAATTACTTGATTATACAAATTGGAAATAACAATCGACATGTTTCAAGCACTCAAAAATAGGCATCCATTTTCAAGGCTTGCCAAGCGTTATTTAAATACATTTGATAACATTTCAAGAGATGTAAAGACATTTAATTCCCGTCTGAAAGGTCCTGAAAATGGGTGCCTATTTTTTAGCTCTTGAAAAATGTCAACTGTTGCTTTTAATCAAGAAAATGTTTAATTTTAGTAGAAAAAAACAATGTTCGCTTTGTTTTGTTTTTATCATTATTGTTACTAATATAGTCATTACTGTTATACTGCCTTTTTAAAGCTTTTTAGTTATTCTAGAATGTCAAAAGCCTTCTCCGTCAAAGCTAAGCAAATCTAGTCTCTAGAGACAGACTAAAAACAGATGGTTAAGTGACCCAAAAGAGAAAATAAAGCGTGTTTGTCCTACCATGTGGGCAGAGACATTGAAAAGTAGTTCCCACTAGTCCCTCGGCAATGTCCACGCAAAATCCTCCATGCTGGCAAGGGTTGCCGTAACATCCATCCCTTTCTTCGCAATATTTGCCCACGAATCCAGCACAGCAACGACACGAAAAAGACCCCTGGGAAAAATAAAGAAAAAAAGCAGACATTAAATGAGATAGAGACAATGGAGAAAGAAATAAAAATAGGGATTTAGACACGTGTAAAGTTACTGGCGAAATCGAGCAGTAAACAGGGTTCGAAATTACCCGTTAGAAGTTTTTGAAAGGCGCAGAATTAGAGCTTTTAAGCCTTCTTTTATTTAAAGAGTTTCCTTAAAAGTGAATAAAAGGAGTGCAATCAAGCTGATCATTATTTAGAGTGTTCAGGATAATGATATTCCGTGAAGTGGAAATTGAGAGTCGTATTCACGGAATCATTGATTGTCGGGTGTGTTCATTAAATTACTTGATCTTTACTGTGATTAGTTAGACATTACTTTAAAAGAATTCAATCGTAACTAATTAATAATTAGTGAAAAGAGAATATTTTCCTGGAAATTACTTCATATTAGAAATATGCGTCTTATGCATTGTATTCTTCTCAAAATCTTTTACTCAAGTATCATTTAATTCTATGACAAATTAAAAAAATTTTATTCTCAATGCACAGTTAAATGATGTTTATTTTTATATCTAAATATACTCTTGCAATGAAACAGATAAGCACGCAAAGAGAAATGATATGAAGACATTACCGAACTTAAACTGAATCAACGAACAAAAACTAATTAAACAAATCAAAACTAAATAAAACTAAAATTTTTAGACGAGTAAAGGGGTATTAATATAATATTTTGAAATAAAAATTATTTTTGATTTGATTTAAAACATATTCGATAAAAAACTTTTATGATATGAAGTTAAAAAGTAGTTTTATCTAAACAAAAGATATTTGATTTGTAACTAAAATAATATTGATACGTAATAATAGATAAGAATAATATTTTTCACTTAACACCGAAAAATTATTTTTATTTAATTACAGTTATAAGTTTAGACATACGTATTTTTACGGAATTTCTAATTACATAAACTATCTCGCGAGATGGATCAAAATTATGACATTTGAATGTGCACGCGCCTGCAAATAGTATAATTCTTTGCACGACGATGTAGGATTTATACTAAGGATTTTCTCCCATCAAAAATATTCGAAAATAGTATATTAAACATTTCTGCGCATTTAGACCATAAAGAGCACTTAAAAAAGGTTTGTGAAACGATTTAAGTTGCTAAAATTTAACTATAAACTGAACTACTTTCTTCGATTAGAAAATAAAGAAGAAAAAAACAAATATTTTTATAACAAAAGAGTTGGAGATTTAACAACAAAAGTATCAATTTCAAATTACAGTATGGCTAAAAATCTTTTTAACCTAGCATTTTTAACACAATGGAGGCATTTTAAAAACTCAACTATAACTTTATCATAACTAAATAGTATACATTTGCATCAACTATTTAAATTTTGCTATAGTTAATTCTCCCAAAAATATTTCAGCATTAAAAGCCCAAAGTTAAGTAAAGTGAGATTTTTGTGTAGTGGGTATTGCAATTTTTACAAAATAAACTGAATGCCAAAAAATATACGTTTATTTTCGTTTCCATTTTATTTTTAAATCCACTTTTAGGACTATTAAAAATCATATTTCAAATATTTTTAAAACTGTTTAATTTCTTTAAAATTTGTTTAGTTAGTTAAATGTGGTAACAAAGTAATCTTGTAAAGTAGAAGTTTTTTAAAAAATTATATTTGAAACAGAATTATAAAGAAAATTGATTGTAAATAATTATAACCAAATTATTTCTCAGAATGTATTTCTCATAATGAATATGTTTATTCAGAATGTATATATAATGTATTTTTTTCTCGGAATGTAAATAAAATTTTTCCTTCAGTTTAAAAAGATCTTTATGCAATTCTGATTTAAAAATCAGCTTATATTTTATAAATTAACGGTAAATTTCATTAATTTTAATCGACGTGCTCTGTTGTAGCAGACAATAAGTACATAGTCAATTAGTTTTAACAAAATAGAATTATGCAGGACTACTATTAGAAGTGTTTACAGCTGTTATTTGAAAAGAAAAATATTTGCGTTTAATTGATTAAATGCAAATGCTTTGGAAAAATGTTAAAAATGTTTTTAGAGAAATGTTAAATATATTTTCGTTTTATAAATGCAGGATTTATGCTATTACATACACTGCCCCATACATGTTGCAAATGTTATTTCCATTTCTAAATTTAGCATGTAAAAGCTTAATAAGCAAAAACAATTATTCTCACCGTGTTGGAAAAATTATCACAGAAACCTTTTCCAGAGCACAAAGATTGATCTCTGCTTTTAGAGCATTCGTGTTCTTGTATTTTAATCTGAAGACTCCACAATATGTTACATTCTAAACCTTCTTCAGAGAAGTGAACTGGAAATACAAAATAATTTTTTTTTTCAATTATTCGTGTATCAATAGGTGCCACGGAAAAAAATCCCAACTTTAAACATTCATGGTTATAGAACTCTTATATCGATATAAATGTATTGAATCGTTTAATGCATATTCTAACTTTTATAATAATTATGAAATTTTCTGAATAGAACTTTGCAAGGAACCCATTGCTCAACAGACCAACATAATTATAAAATTTTTTAAATGGAGCTATAATAAATTTTTTTTTTAAAGTGGAATATCGCATATTTAAAAACATACGTGCCTTTTATTGTAGAAAATAATTCATAAATAAAGTAAATACAGTGTTTGTCGCAAGTTTTCTGAATCACTGATATTTTAGATTTTAACTATTGATTAAAATAAGGTTGAGCCATGATGGCTCGAGGATAAAGTGTTTGCCTTCCAATTAAGTGAACCGGATTCGAATCCCAGCGATGGCCGGTCAATACGAATTCCGCATCGGACTTCAACCGACCACAATGCTGACGTAAAATATCCCCAGAGGTAGACGGATAATGGGTTAGAGTCCCCTTGCCGTCAAGCTAATCGTGGGAGGTTTTCATCCTTCTCCACTCCATTAACAGTCCCCTACGAAGGCAAATTTTTCCCAATACTTGATGCCGGAGGTTCCTTGTCTCCTAGATTGGGTTCAAAAATATAAGGCTACGGAGTTGAACATTAGTAGTCGTAATCCCAAAAAATTGGATCGGCTGTGATATGATATGATATGATATGATATGATATGATATGATATGATATGATATGATATGATATGATATGATATGATATGATATGATATGATATGATATGATATGATATGATATGATATGATATGATATGATATGATATGATATGATATGATATGATATGATATGATATGATATGATATGATATGATATGATATGATATGATATGATATGATATGATATGATATGATATGATATGATATGATATGATATGATATGATATGAATTCCCGATTGCAACCTAAAGGAGTTTTTAAGCTCACTTGTCATAAACTTTAGAAAAACGAGCATTTGTGCCATTATTCATACATATAACTCAGTTGTTCAGCTATTTATCAAGTGCAATCACAACTTTGAATAAATGAGTATCACAATGCTTATAACTTGAAATTTTATGAAAAGTTTGCAATTATGCCAGACTTAAAAATCATGAAATACTGGCAATTGACTATCAATCGACATTGCTTACCAAATGCATTCAGTTCCCCAGGCAGTAATACGTCATCCCTTAAAGTCATGTTTCTTGAATCTACACTCAGCAATGTTTTATGATGATTGTTATCACACATGGAAGATTCAGGGCGGCTCAACAAAGAGATCTTACTTGTGCCATTATCAGATGTATCATACAGATCTATGAATAACCTAAAGAGACAAGAAAAAGATTAGTTAAAACACTAGTATAACTATTGCATATGCAAACGAAAAAAAGTATCCTCTGGCCTTTTTTTTTCTGATTTCTTCTTTTTTTCTTTTTTTCCTGCCTTTTTACTCAATTGCATTATGCCTCATTTTTAAATGCAAATGAGAAACAATTTTAAAATTGTTTAGTTAAGTTATTGTAAAATTAAGTTATTGTTTAGTTAGGTTGTTGTTTAAGTAATTGTATAATTAAGGTTGAAAGTTCATCGTTACAATAATTATCGCTTTGAAAAACATATATTTACCGTGTATACGGGCGCGATGGAATTTCCATACAGCTCAGTAATTTTTAACGAAGTGCTTAAGTAATGATTTCATTAAAATTATCAAAATATTATAATAATTTATATGTTGTATAATATGTGGGATAAAATTAAGCAAATGTGGTGCTTTTTTTTACCAGAAATCTCATTACAATACATTACGGTAAATTTACTCGAGTTTTTTCTCCGTGCTCAAATCAACGTGATTCTTTAAATTTATGAACTTTTTCTTATCTGCAATTATTATGAGTGCTGCAATTTTTACATGTAAATTGCTTAAAATTAGAGATTTGATCGTGTTTTTTTCAATATATCAGATATATTTAAGCAGCTATAAATAACAACCTGAATTCGGTGCTTCGTCTATACGACATAGCTTTTAACATTTAAATAAATATTCAAATTAATAATTAAAAAAAATCCTTAAGTCTACAGTAATATTTTTAAAAGGTGCGTTTAATGCTTAATGTTGATAGACTTCTGTAACCTAAAACCAAATTTAGAAACCATTGAACTAAGTACCTGGCAACGTTTGTACCAAGTAGGTCATTTTTCATTTTGTTCTTAACAAACTATTTTCATAATTTAAATATAGTACAGAAAAAAAAGTATTGTCTAAATTACCAAAATGAGGTAAAATTTACCGTATATATTTATGGCTCTATATCAGAACACCATAAAAGCACAATAATTTTTAACGAAGGCCTTTGGTAATAAATTTGGTGAAATTAACAATAAAATATAACTTTATAATATGTGATAAACTTTAATCAATGTGGTAAAACTTGATTATTTTTTCAAAATACCTTAGATTATAGCAAAAAACCATTTATTTGTTTAAACTTGCTTTTCATCTTTTTTTTTTTTTTTTTACTAAATGTGGGAAAATAGCTGTAATTTTGAAAACCAGAATTTCCACCAAACCGTTACCTTATGAACGGAAAAATTATTAAATAAATAATTTAAATAATTAAATAATAAATAATTAAATAATGTATGTTTTACTTTTTATTAGCAGAATTTGTTTTTTTTTTTTGCCAGAAATGTTACACCGTACATTTCAAAAACTTAACAAAAATTTTTTTCACCGTGCGAATTATGAAAACCAAAAATGGATTCCAATATAGTGTATTTTATTTTTAAAATCTAAATAAAATACACTAATTAAGAAAAATAATCAATAAATCAGTCGGATAATTTTTCTTATAAGTGCATTTCGATTTCAACTAGGCATAGGCGTTTAAAACATTTCGAAACATTTTATCTACAATCTCTACTATAAACCAATGTTTTCTAGATAAATTGCTTGCGAATATAAGCGAAAATTATCTTCTTTTTATAAGGAAATAATTAAAGTTTGTCTTGGTCAAACGATAAAAAAATTTTTATATTTTTTAAAAGAGGAAGATGCTTTGTTTTAATAATTAATTTTACTAATCTCAGTTGCTCAAATAATTAAACACGGAAGCTAATATGCTTAAGATATTGATTTTTAAAGTTTCTTTTTGGTATATTCAAAAAATGACTCACGTTATTCTCTACCTGACATTAGCAGTTAATCTTTATAAAAAAAAAAATAATCTCCACTTAAATAACAGTATTAGTTAACAAAGCTGTTCAAATTTTTAGAAAAATTTCAAACTGTATTTTAACAGAAATAAACATGTTTTCCTCTACCACGCATGGATAATTTGTTTCTTTTTTTCTGTGTAGAAATAAACATAGTAAACAGGAATTTTTTAAATCTTTAAAAAAAAAATGACCGAAAAAGTTCTTTTCCGTTTAAGGCATAAAAAACTTCCTACTTGAGATTCAAAAAAGCTATCGTTTTCAAAGAGAATACCTGATTTTTAAACTCCTATTTTGTTTCGATTTCCCGTACTTCAGGTTTTTCAAACTACTTAACTTTTTTAACTCAAATTTTTATTTTTAACTTTTTTCACGTCGTTGATTTCTCTAGAGATGCAATTCATTTTAAGTTTTTTCTATAAGTATATTCGACATTTAAAAAAAAATATTTATTTTTTTAAAATTATGTTATGCAAGTAATGTTTGTATGATTATTTCATGATAAAGTGGAAATTTCGTGAGCTATATTCGCTGAGAAAAAAGAACTTTTATAAAATAAAATTTGCGTAAAGTGAGTAGCCAAGTGAGTAGCTCTAATATTTTTTTAAAACTATTGTATTATTTCAATATTTTAAGTTTGGTTAGAAAACATTTCACTTCCATTACAAAATATTTTTTAATGCAAAAAGTGTCTTTACAAATAATGTTTTATTAAAAAATCTAAAAATACTCACTTTTTAGAACGGTAAAAAGAGAAATTAATTTAATGCTCATTTTCTGAATCGATTATTGAAAAAAATTGTTTTTTTTATAAAACATGGCAAAACTATTATTGAAAAATTGATTTTTTAAATAATAAAGAATTAAAAACGTCCTTGCGTACTTTAAAGTAGGCAAAAGATCCCTTTGTTGATAATGAGTTTTTAAGTATTTTATAAATAGTTTTACCAAATGCATTTTCAGCAATATGGCTAGTTCAGAGAAAATTCTATGACTTTTATTAAATATCCGTGAAAAAATTTAAAATTTTTTTCCATAACAGATTAGAAATAAATAATAAGTTAACCATATATAAATCCATGGGAGGTGTTCTTCCAACATACTTTATTATTTTTAAATTTCGATAGGAATATATTTTTCTGTGCGTCTATTTGTAGATAATTTCAAAAGACAAAGAAGCAATGATAGAATTTGATTATATCTGCATTACAATACTTTGCTAGATATTAGTAAAGGTCAGCGTGGAGTCAAGAAGAATATCCAACACTGGGAAGCTATTTTCTTTTGTGAGTTATGCACTCGTTCATTTGATTTCTTAACAAGCTTATTTGTAATTATAAATACAGAATTTATTAATTCGGTAATCTATATGCACGGAAGTTCGTGTTTAGAGTCGATTCTTTAGAATAGGTAAAATTTTGAAAATATTACCCACTTTCTCACCAAACAAAATTAACTCAATCAAACTAGTAATTGTAACATAAATGTTATAAGCTAAATGAATTTCTTATTATGATTTACTCTCAGTCCCCAAAATAGTTTAACATAACATCACTAAAACAAATAGTCTAATAAAGGGTTGATTAATTAAATGTAGAAGCATTTTACCTGTTACTTTAGGTTAATTTGATTGTTACTTAGTTCATTTTATTAATTAGTTACAGTATGTTGATTGTTAAAGCTTACACTAATTTTAACCTCGATTTATGATAAATGTAAAAGTTCAATCAACTTAGAATTTTGATGAAGAAAATACATTATAGTTTTGTTTAATTAAAATTGTTTTGAACAAACACTGCGGTACTTTTATGGAAGAAAAAAAAGTTTTTAAAGAAAAATAAACATGGTTGAAAGTACAACATAAACAGTAATTTGTGTCATTATTAGTCTAAACTTTTATCCTTGAAACTTTTTATGGTATTTCTTAGAGAGTTATAATATTTTGGGTTCTTCTATTTTATTTTCTAATCAAATTTTTGAGGAAAAAAAAAATACAATGTAACTGAAAAATATTAACATTTAACATTTTTGAGTAAGTTGTTCAGTTGTGGGGCTGGATTGAGCTATGTTGCTCAATTGAGTTACGTTGCTCAATTATGTTGAAATATTTCTATTAAATGCATTACGGAGAAAAAAAATTTTGTATAGTAATGATATTTCTTGTAAAATAAACATAAACCACGATAAAAACCGTTTTTGTGCTATGCTGTAATGTATCATGACAAAATTACCACATTTTACTACAATAAAAAAAAAAAAAAATTTCACAGGTTACATAAAACCATAGTTAATTTTTAATTTTACCAAAATTATGAACAAAACATTTTGGTAAGAATTACCGAACTTTTAGGTATTCTCTAAAAGCTAGAAATGCGGTAAATTTTACCATATTATTATCTATTTAAGCAGTATTATCTATTAAGTAGCTAAAACTTAATTTTTACTTAGTTAAAAATTATTTTACTTAAATTGTTAAATTGAATTAAACAGTTTAATAAACTATCTCGAAATGTACGAATTGATTCAAAACTTGTTTTCATGATTTGAATCAATCAGATTATTATAAAAATATTACTTCAAATTTATCTACTCGTAAAATTTGATCTTTTATCAAATATTTTTTTAAAAATTCTCTTACTTTAAATTAAATATCAATTTAAAATAACATTGTTAGAATAGAAATTTTCCAATTTTGATTTGAAATTCGATAAATTTTGATTTGCACATTTTAGCTTGGATATAATGTGGTTGTTAGCATATTAACTATGATCAAACTTTATTTTGCCTAAAGGCAATAGAAACTAAGAATAAAAGATTAAAAGAAGGCATCATAGCTTGAGATTTAATCTCAGAAAACACGTGTAGTATATTGAGAAGCTAGCACATTGACATTGTTCGTATCTTTGGTAATAAGAACTCAGTATAAAAGACAAGGATGTTTGCCAACATTATGGCTACAGATTTAATCTCACAAAACACGTGATGTTTAGCACATTGACATGTTAGCACATTAGTATTGTTCATCATTTATTTTGTCTCAGGCAATAAAAATTCGAAACAAAAGACATCAAAGTTTTTCCCTGGATCATAACTGCAGATTTAATCTCCCTAAACACATGGTGGTTAACACATTTACATGTTAACACATTAACGTTGTTCAAAATTGATTTTGTTTTAGGAAATAAAAACTCGGAATAAATGACGTAAAGATTTTTCTCGAAATCATAGCTGCAGATTTAATCTCGCAAAATAAAAAGTGTCTTGTTATATTTTCCCTCGAAAAACCAATGCAGAGTCTTAATCAAGACTGACAAAAAGTTCATTACTTTTTCTTCCCATTTTCTTCGGGCAGTAATAACCACGTATTTAATTTCCTTTTTTTCTCATCTCTAGAAGTATTAATTTGTTTGGTTCTATTGTGTCAAAGAAATGGAATATCCTCATGTAAACCGAATAAAAAGCAATGTCTGTACACCCTGACACACTTATAAAAAAAACACTAAAACAAGTGTTAATGCATCTTAATTTTAATATAATCTATATTTGTTTCTTAAAAGACTTTCAATTCAGCACTTTATGAAGTTAAAACACAAAACATTATTTTGTATATTTATTAATATATATATAATTATCTTTACATGCATTTATCAATATAAATTACAAATGTTTTACTAGCATTTGCCTTCGATTTTTAAACCAAATACCAAAAAAAAAATTTAATTATAACATGGAGGAAAAATTATGTTGAAATAACCTTACAGTATTATAATGACATTTCTGGTTAAAAAAGTGACGCATAATTCTGGTTAATATAACGAAAATATAGGATGTTTAAACCATTCAATTGTTTTTTTCTTAATCATATTGTAATAGTTTAAAAGAAGTTCTGGTTTACTAAATAATAGTTCTTACTACTATTATTTTGTAAACCAGATACTATCATTATATGTACATACTATCATTTAGAAAGAAATACAAATAGCGAAGTAAATTTAACCGAATAACTGGTTATTATACCATGCTCTAAGTCACCTTACATTTTTACACTTTTACCACTTTTCCAAATTTTATCACACATTAAACCATATTTTATTGTTAATTTTACCAAAAATCATTAATAAAGCGGTTTAGAAAAAATTAGCGAGCTAGAAACACGATAAAAAATTTTCATAATCTCGCACTTTACTTATGGTTTTAACAAACATACTTTTTTTCTGAGTGAAGAGAAATACTAATTGTGATGCCACAATAGGCATTATATATTTCCTAACTTATAAAATTTCTTTAAATTCGCAAACTTATTTTTTTAATCATTCTTAATTGAATTGTAATTAAATTAAATCATTTGAATAATTTTATTAAAATTTATAAAAAACAAACATAAAATATTTTTTCTTTTCTTATTGATGAATCTCAGAAAACGGGTAACTTTTTATTTCAATACTAATGTAGACTCAATATTTCACTGTCGCGCCTAATCGAAAACAATAAACATATTTATAACTCTTTCTTCTTTATTTCTTACCACAAATATGTTTCAGTTACATGGTTATACTAATTCTCACAGTCCTGTTGGCGATTCGCGATTGCCAAAGTATTTTCAAATTTAATATTGATTATGGGGAGTTGGTTTTATTTTTGGCTTTCTATAATTTTCCAACCTTGGATCTCTTCTCCATGCTCCTAACTGTCTGTTGGGAACAAATTCATTCACTTTAAATTTCTAATTTAGGGCAACTGGGGGTGCCCGTTTGGTTCTCTCAGTCACAACCTTTAAATGTTAATCTCAACTGAAAATTCTCGATGTAGAGAATGTTAGCCTGATCCCTTTGAAGGATTTCTTTTCTTTATTATTTTTATATTTTAAATGTGGCCTTTTTAAATCTACTAATATTTGCTTAAAAAATCAAATTTTTGCTTAAACAATTTTATTCATTTATCATTTATTTTTTATTCATTGAGATAATTATCATTATATTACTTTCAAATTAAGATTTATATGTAAGTACGAAAAGTCAATGATGATACTTCAACTACAGCTAAAATATTAGTAATGGCGAACACCGCCATAATACTAATAATACTATTTATTCAACGAAATATTCAAAAAAGTTGAAAATTAAAGTTGAAAATAAATGAAAAAAAAACCAGATAATTAAAAGAGTTAGACAGGTGCTTTATAACAATAAAAAGTAGCATCATCATTGCGATGCGTCAGAATGGTAGAAATTCAATAATATAACAAAATTTATCAAAACAGAGCAATACAATAATGGTCATAAAAAGATGAATGCTGAAGGGTAGTGTAGCAAATTTAACAAAATTTAAGCATCTTAAAAGTTGTTATCTATTCAAAAGCTTTTATCAGGATGTGTTAACAAACAGGCATTATGCTAATCGAAAAATACCACTTAGGATAGCTAAAATGTTTAAGGCCCTAAAAAAATTAATGACACTTAGATGATACCAATGAAAATAGTTTTAAAATATTTATTATTTACAACATTATAAAATTATTTTTGTTATAATTTTTACTGACCGGTGGTGGCTCCAAGAATAAAGCGCTCATCTTTCAACGAAGTGATTCAATTTTGAATCACTTCGGAGAGGAATGAAATTATGCTCCCAAATCCCACCAACCCCATTGCAGACGTAAAATAAACCCATTGGTAGTTGATTCCAAGATTGGAATCCCCTCTCCATTGGGCTATTCATGGGAGATTTTGTGGTTTTCTTCTCTGTGTAACGCAAATGCTAGTTAGTTTCATCAAAAAGTCCCTCAGGAAGGCTATTTTGTCCCAATCTTCTAGGTTGGGTTTGAGATTACCAGGCTATAGAGTTGAACATTGATATTTGTAAAACCAAAAATGGGTCGGTTGTTTAATGTTGGTTATAAAATAAAAGGTTTGGTCGATTATGAAAATATTCCCAACTTCATGTATAAGTCAACTTAAATTCTGATTTGTAACTAAAATCACGTAAAACTAGTTAGTTAAATAAACAATCTGTATATTTTTTAAAAGCACAGAAAAATTATTTCTATTCAGCGCTATTCATATAAACTACATTAAACAGTTAAGAATATTACTCGATTTAAAAACATCATTCGCTTCCAAAATGTACAGATTGAAAGTGAATAAAAAATTTTAATCAAGTAATATTTTACTGCTTTAGTTTCTTGGGATTACTTATTTAACAGTTAAGAGTATTTGCATTGCTCTGAAAAATAGTAAATTTCTTTAAAAAAAAAACAATCGAACAGAAAAGTAAGAAATTTCGATAAATGAAAGAAGAAAAACAATATCCATTTTTTAGTTTAATTACCTTTCCGATTAGCTAATTACGTCATTGAAAATCTCAATTAAGATATAAGACTCCAAAAAACCAGGAGCGCATTTTTTTGAAACATATTTACGGATTATATAAAAAGGTAATTATGAATAAAATTTTTTCGTCGTTAAAATTAATCGATCAGATTTAACATTCTCGTTCAATTACAGGGAACAGAGAGTTACTACTACAATTTAGATGTGTAGTGAAATATGATACCCAATAGTCGTTAAAAGTAGTTCAAAAAAACTTCAGCCCAGACGATAATGATGCCTTCAAAATTTATTTCCGAGCGAAGCACAAACTTGATTAAGTTGCTGCCACAAACGCCGGGAACCTAACAAAAAGTATTGGGAAAATGGATGTTAAAGTAATATACTGGAAGGAAGAGTTAATTCAAGTGAAATGAAGTGGTGTCGTTAGACAATGATTTAGACAACGCCTTTAAACATTGGTTAAACGTCATCGTGAGGCATACTTCACTAAAATCTGACGAACATTTTTAATTTTTACAATTTCGTTTTTGATCACAATGTAGGTATTTTTCTAGTTTTATTGTTTTTAATTCACATTGTTTTTCGTTTCAAATTTACGTACTATAGAAAAACCATTTAAAAATATTGAGAAAATATGCAAACAAGGAGGTTGATACAAGGGAAATGAAGTGGTGTCTTTAGACGATGATTTAGACAACGCCTTTAAACATTGGTTAAACGTCATCGTGAGGCCTACTTCACTAAAATGTGACGAAAATTTCTAATTTTCATAAATTTGTTTTTGATCACAATGTATATTTTTCTAGTTTTATTGTTTTTAATTCACATTGTTTTTCGTTTCAAATTTACGTACTATAGAAAAACCATTTAAAAATATTGAGAAAATATGCAAACAAGGAGGTTGATACAAGAGAAATGAAGTGGTGTCGTTAGACAATGCTTTAGAATACGCCTTTGAAAATTGTCACTTGTAATTCGAGAATAAGTTAAGTGATTATGCCTAACTATGTGATTTATTTTAGATTTAATTGGAACCTATAAGCGACGTCACGCATGAGTGTTAAACTTTATTGGTTTCTAAATCGACAAATAGGATTTACCTACGAAGACGTCACTTGTAGGTACCCAATTTGTTTAAATTTAACGTGAGATATATTAAACAAATAATTTTATAAAAAAAATATTTAAAAAAAAAACACTTTTATATATCATGATTTTTTGTTTAATCATAATGTATTTTTTCTTATCCTATAGTTTATCTCTAACAATGTGTAACACTTTTTTGTAATTTTCGCACTACGGAAAAAACTAACAAATTAGTAAAAATGAATGTTAACTAAAGAGTTGATCCAAGTGATATGAAGTGGTAATCATTGTAAACAATGATTCAAACAGTAAAATATATCGGATAAACAGTTTTATTTTTTAAAAAAAATTTATGAACATTCTTAATTTTGATCATAGTGTAAGTTATTTTTCTAATTTTATTGTTTATAACTTTGCAATACGTTTATTTTTTAGTTTTCGCACTTTACTCTCTCATAAATAAAACTCACTTTTGATGGTTCATCAATTCTTGAAGTATATTTAATTTATTTTGAGAATCATTTCGTCGCCAAATCATGTGTTTTTGAATTAAAAGCGAACTCTCAAATATATGACGAAATATTTTCTCATTTCGGATCCTCATCGCAGTGCATTGTGGGAAATAGTTAACTAGAAAGAAGACAAGACGATCGAAAGTAGAACGATGAAATTAAGCTGACCGACTATATGATGGTCAAGGAGTAGGCTTGATATCGGGAAGATCCCGGGATCAAATCCCGCTTCGGGCACCTGTATGGGGAATTCGGAAAATGGATTAACAATATCGCTCGTTCAATACCATGAGGCATTACAAATGCCATTTCTCTTAATTTTTTCTTTTGGAAAGAATTAGAATGACGGGAACATTTTTTTATTTCTTACGAAATTCGTTTCTTCGAAGAAGTGGCCATAGTTATTTCTTTTCTTTGACGAAATGTTCGCTTGGAGTATATACCGGGAAACTGTTTTATCTAAAACGAAGAATTTGAAGTACCCGTTTTTTACAGTGTAAAAAGAGTCTGAAAATTTACATTAAAAAGTACTTCTATTGAAGTGTCAGTAATTTTTAAAGTAAATTCAAATTATTTTTTTCGAAAACTTTGTAACAGAAAAAATGTGAATAAACAAATCAGAAGCATGATTCGTTCTCTATTAAAAACCCAACATGCCATTCTGCTATACGTTGTAGACGGTTTTAAGTCCAGGAAACTATTCTTGACGTCACAAAAAATTACTTCCATTGCCCTCTATTAATATTATACTATTTTTTTTTCTACACTTTACTGTAAAAATATATTAGTAGCGTAAAGATTACGCGTAGAAAACAATTCTGCCAAAATTACCGTACTGAATAGTAATAACATTTCTGGTAAAAAAATGAGAAAAATTCAAACAATAAAAACCAAAATAAATTGAGTTTAAACCAGTAGGAAGCTGAGTAGAAAAACTTTTACCTTTTTTAAGGAGTTTCAGACTATATGTTTATCGATAATAATTTATATAATTAAGATAATTTATTCAATTATAAGTTTTGATAAAACGCTGCATTGTTAGAAATCTCCCGGAAAAAATGTTTAAATAACAGTTTATTTAAATGTTATTTTACCACATTCAAACAAAACAGTCAAATAACCAAATATGAGATGGGATCCAAATTTTTAATTGTGAGAAATCCCATTTACTAACTGCTTTCACCTAATATGGTTTAACAATTACAATTTTTTCGCCCCAACTAGACCCTACTAATGAAGCCACTTAGTACCTTGATCCTAAGAACGCATTATAACTATGAGAGCTAATCCGCCAATCTCATGATCGAGAGAAGAAAGGTTCGAGTCCCAGCATTGACATCACAATATTTCCGCCATTTTTTTCACTATATTTCCAGTGTCATGCACTCCTCAATTTGTGACCATGGATTAATATAAATCGATACGCTCATTCACGCATAGATGGCAGCATTAAAAAAGCTCCTTAATATTAAAAGACGATGGGTAAATCAACCAGATTAACTAATTAAACCATATTCGATGATTTATTTGATAAAACACAAATGAGCTACAACCTAACTCCACTGCCCATTACCTAATTAAAAACCTAGCACCAATGCTCAGTTAATTTTTTTACGGTTTTGAAACCATGCTGGTTGTAAATGGTAAGAAAAACCGTACAGCTTTGTCTTACGGTTTTTTCACCATACTATTACGTTTCCAAATCTTTAAAGGTAAAAATTGTTTTTTACCATATGCTGCTGATTTTTTTTGCCCTAGTTTTAAAACGAAAATTCTAACCGTGAGTTTTGAAAGAAATGTTAACATTTATAAAAAAAGAACCCTTTTATGTTTTAAACATTTATATTTCGAAATATCCATAAAATTATAAAAGTATTATATACTTAATGCTTTAATATTTCATTTTGTCATGAAATGCAATTTTTTAAAATATCACATTTTTATTCGTGAATACTTTTTTCTATAAATTTATTTCCCTTTTCCTTATATTTTAAATTGCTTTTTTGAATCATTACAAATAATATTTCACTCGCGAGGATTCCAAACGAAAATACTTTTACTTTTCTAAATTTAATACCACTGGTGAATATCAGTCATAGTTTTCATTCTGCTACCCTTTACGAATAGTTACAAAATCTCTCCGCTACTAAATTAATGACTATAATTTATTTTAAAAATTGATTCGAAGTCAAAATCTGATAAAAACTTTTTTACTAAACTCAAACATATGAAGTTACGCAATAAACTTTGCGTAAAGAGAAATTAAAAGCGATTGTTAACAAGATAACAAAATACTGGATATAATATAGTTTTTATATTGTTATTTGTGATTTCTCCGATAGCATATACGTGATTTCTTATTTTTGATCTATAACAATGTTCGTTTTTATGGTTATATTTTTATTATTATTTTATATTTGATGCTTGTTAATTAAACTGTATAAACCTTTTTAACAAATTATTACTGCAGAGAAACTATTATAAAAATGCATTATAATTTTACTTGAATTATGTTTCAACATAAATTAATTTCATTTTATTGGTTTCTTTTGTTGTATATTATCAATGCTATGACGTATCCAATTTTTTTATGATGCAGTTTGCTTAAAACTTCGGCATTTAAACTTGTGGCATTTTGCATTGTGCCTCTAAATCCTACGCATTTCTTTACTTTTCAAAATACAATGTTTGTAGGACAATATTTCCTAATTAATAGTTGGGATAGTAATGTTCTAATAAAGCAATAATCGCGAAAAAGACTTATTTTTCTTTTATAAAATTCGTAACAAATATTTTCAATGTTAGAAAAACAACGTTAGAAATACAATAGCAGCGCATGGACTATAAAAACCTTTTACTTTTAACTTCCGTCAATAAAATTCTTAGTAGAATTTGAAGCTGGAAAGCGGAAAGGAATGTACTGGAATTTAAAGAATTCGTACACAAAAGTTTCTATTTTGGTAAAACGACGAGAATTGACAGTATAAACACTCTTTCTACAAATGTTTGAGTTTTTATAGTTTTGGTAGATATAAGTCTTGAATTCAATAAAAGTAAATAAATTAAATAAATGCTATAAAATTGCTTAATGTTAAGATATTGATTCATTCTCTCTGTTTTATAGAATCACTTATTTAGAAATAAACATAATGGAATACTTTTGTAAAAGTAATTTTATATCATTTAAGCAAATAAATCATAAACCAATTAAAAGAAATCCATCATACAATTTATTATTTTGACATAAATACACATTTTCACCTCATGATGAACAATTTTCCAGACCTGTAAACCTAAGTTCTATATCGTTTCAGATAGAGGAACTAGAACCTGACTGTGAGAGAGAGCTTTATTAAATTGACTGAAGATGTTCAAACATTAAAAAGGAAGAGATATGAATAAAACTTAGGTACTATATTATTTGATGAGTAAATGACTTCCAAATAATAAAATAGCTTAAACTATACTTTTATTAAATAAAAACATTTTAATGGTAACGAATATTCACTCTTCAAGTGCTTTTATATAGAATCCGAGGTCTAAATTTTTATTCCTCACAAAATATTCTACTTAAAAAGGTATTTTTTACCTATGTTAGAATATTGAATTGAATGTGGGATTTAATGGCATAAGGTCCACAAAAAGACATGCTGCGCCAAACAAACGGGGTTTTTTTCCAACAAATGTAAGATGAAGGATATTAGTTTTGCCAGAATACATTGTTAAAACTATGCATGACTTCGCAAAACATTGAGAAGTCAATAAAATCAGATAAATGTGTAAATTGATTAAAATTACATAATAAATTGAGTTTTAATTAAGACATTGAGGAATCTGGAAATTAGAAGAATGTACTTTAACTAGTCTTTTACTACAATGAGAGAAAAACATAAGGTCAAAACTAGCAGGATATGTTTAACGGTAGCATGTTTATGGTTCTATGGAAGCGCAACTTTTTTACCGGAGTGCTTTGGTAATACTTTGGTAAAATTAAGAGCAAAACAGCTTTTTATCATATGTATTAAAACTATGGTGAATGTGGTAAATTTTTGTCATTTTATCATATTACCGTAGAACATGTCATAAAAATCATTTACTTGGTTAAATTTAGTTTTCATTTTATGTATAAACTGTGTGGTAATAAGTGCTATAATTTTGATAACCTAATTTTTCGGTAAACCGTTTCCATATGAGTGAAAAAATACCAAAAGAATAGTTTTAATTGGTTTTATTAAACAGAATTGGGTTGTTGTTTTTTTTACCAGAAATGTCGTTACCAAGGAATATGGTGATTTTGCCAGGATATTTTTTCTCTGTGTAAAAAAAAGGATTGGAGTGAATCTCACTTTTTTTTTAACTTAATTTTCAATTTTTGTAACATTAACATGCATTGCTTTCCATTCCTAAATGCCTAAAATTTATTTTCAGTTATTTTCTACAAAAATGACACTTACTCAATCTCATCCCCACTTTGCACAATGATTGAAACTGTTGAAGTGACTTCTTTACTTTTCTGACTTTGATTCGAACATTTTTCACCAGAGTAACAAGCAACCTAAAATAAAAAATAAAAATACTTAACTTATTTTCTTACATCTTATGAAAGATTTACAATAGTTATGAATTAATGTCACAGAAAAATGAAACTTATAATGGAAAACAATTTTGTAAACTAAACACAAAACTGATTTCCCACTAAGATAAAAAAAAACAATGCCTTAGAATAAAAAAGAGCAATTGAAAGGAAAGAAACTTGAAAATGAAATATGTAAATTTTAAATTTACATTATAAAATTGTCTGCTATAAAATCATTTTGTAATATAGAATTAAAATGAGTGAAAAATAAATAAATAAAGACTTACTCTAGTTTCAAATCCCGAAAGTGCGAGTAAAAAAATCTCATCTTTCATTTAAATACATAAGGAAGGTGTTGATATCGTTTTTATAGATGTTTAATGCTCTATTATTTAATACAAACCACGTACAAAGCATACAAGACAAACATGCTTCCACTCTCAAAAAAGTATGGTACAAACTACCAGAGTATGGTTAAGTTTACCGTTCTATGAGAACACCAAAAAGCTCGGTAATTTTCACCGAACTGCTTTGGTAATGATTTTGGTAAAATAAGCAATAAATTATTGTTTTATAATGTGTGATAAAAGTCGGAAAATATGGTAGAATTTGGTATTTTTAATATTGTATCTTAGAGTATGGGATAAAACAAAATTTAGTCAGTTGGTAAAAGCAAACTATAATTCTGGTTAATAAAACCAAAATAAACGGTTTTAAACCATTCATTTAGCAATTTTTCAGTTCATATCACAATGGCTTAACAGATATTCTGATTTCTAAAATTATAGTTTTTACTACCACACATTTAGTAAAATATACGAAACTGAAAAGTGAATTAAACCGAATAAATAATTTTTAATACTATGCTCTAAAGATAAAATTATCGAATTTATCAAATTTTATCATATTTTATGAAACCGTATTTTATTGTTAATTTTACCAAAGTGCTTCGGTAAAAACCATTTACTTTGAATTTCCTCATTTTAATTTTAGCGCTCTTTAACACAGTCTTATATATATATATATATATATATATATATATATATATATATATATATATATGGCCAATTGATATCAAACTACACATCAACAAAGTAGAATGTTTTAAAAACTTCTTTTTATTATTGACGTTTATTTAATTTTGTGATAATATGTATGACTCTATAAAATAAATATAATTTTTAATTTTATAAATTAAAATTATTAATTTTCAGTTCTTTTATATTCATTTGTTTCTTATAAATTATTTATCATAAAAGCTTATAAAATCTTACCTGATTAGTAGCATTTATTTGAAATAATCTATCAGTTTCAAAAAAATAATACTCATGTATGCATTTCTTATTACTTCTTTATTAGACAGAATTTTATTAGTTCATATATTTATTAACCTTATAAATTGCCTTACCTTTTTTCAAACTTACTTTAGCTTAATTTTTTATTCAATCAAATTTAATAATAATTTTCTCAAACAATAACTGTTACTAATTTAAGACACCAAATATGTCAAACACGCATCTATCTGGATGCTGACTCTTCTTTTTCGATTTAATTTAGAAGAACCATGTATCATTTTAATGGATTTCATCATTCCTTTATTATTCTCAAATATGATCACTTTTGTCATCATTTCTCAATTAATAACAAAGCAAGGGCGTTGGCTCTTCTATGAGGAAGGTGGAGCAGTGTTGTAGGCTCCGCCCTTGTGAGAAACCTTTCCATCATATTACCACTGAATATTTGAGAATTGTCAAAGTGATAAAATGAGATAATTTGTCCTTATCGAAACAATTGGTTGATTCCAACGAAACACTTTCTTTTGATAGGAAATATAGGTTTTAATTAAGCTTCATTAGTGAAAATTTGTAAAGGACACTCTTAATGAAGAGCTGGCTCATTAATGATTTCCGAGTCTAGCTTAGAGATTGAAGTGAAGTCATTAGTAAAGTATCTTAAATTTCTACTTTCATCACTTTCAAAGGATTCTGATTAAAAATAAGAAATGTATATGAAACGCATGAACTCTGCAAATCAAAATAGTATTTACATTTTTTATTATCAAAACTTGACGTATGCTTACAAAACTTAACTTGAAAGAATGCAGCACTTTTTAAAAATAATTTTAAAACATAATTTTTTATTAAAAATAATTCTTATCTTAAATTTATACTATAAAAACGTAAATAAAGCACAAATGAAAGTGCATAAAGGGACATACTACAATTTCAGTTCTATTAAAAAAAAAATCTTTTTCAGTGTCTAGACGTCAAATGAAGGCTGAGAAATAAAGAGAATCACACGTGTAAAGTAGTTTAACCAATAAGGACAGAGGAACAAGTTTGAGCAAGGAAATAAGTGAAAGATAAGGAACAGGGGAAAAGAGATTTGGCGAAAACCCCAGGGTGCAGCAGATTGAATTAAAACATTGGGAAATGGTGGCATTTTTGTAAGATTCTTAGAAATTTAAAACGAAGGAAAATTCGAATGATTTATTTAATAATCTTTCAAGTATCTCACCGCTTCCTAATATTTGGAAGATTATTTTATTTAATCAGTTTCACTCAGGGCTCGTGCCAATTCCTCTCACATCCACTTGTTATATCCTTGTTCAAGCTTGTTCCTCAGTCCCTATTGGCTAAACCACTTTACAGGTGGTTGCCTCTTTACTTCTCTACCTCTATTTAACTTATTTAACTTTTAGACACTGAGTAAGGTTCTTGTTTATAGAACTAAAATTATAGTATGTCCTTATTTATGTACTTTCATATGTGCTTTATTCACTTTTTTTTTGCTTTAGTCTACGTAACACTAAGTATACTTTACCGTTTGTTGTACAGATTTTTATAAAAATTTATTTAGCTAGCAAAATAACATACCTTAATAATCATTATTATATTTTTTTTATTAGAAGTATCTTTAAGTAAATGATTCTTATAGGTCAATAAAAAAAATAAGGATTTCAATCAGAGCAACTGCTGATGAAGTTGACGTAAGAAACGCAAAATGTTTAAATATGCATTGCTTATTTTCATCCACTCCACTTCTGCCCGTATATATTTTTAAAATCTTTGTTAAAAAGGATACTAAATAAAATATCAGTATTAGGAGTCGAAACTCTAAGAAAAAAGAAACATAAATGTTACCGAGATGAGTCATAGCCGAAGTAAGAAAAGCGAGAAGTGAAATACATAAAAACTCCTTTACTGCCTATTTAAACAGAAAGGTGTTTCTAATATTCACTTTTTAACCCTCTCTGATTCCTCCGGTAAACAAATAGATTTTGTAGTTTTCCGTCTCGTTTTTCTCAGTTATTTCATTTCGATAGCAATTTTGTTTTTTTTATCAATTAAATATTAATTTGCGACTCCTAATGTTTCGCAAATTTCATTTTTGCGAAAAAGTACTAAATTTATATATTAAGGAAAATTTTTACGAAAAACACTATATCATAAGAGTATATTATGTTTATTATGGCTATTAATTTTTAATTTTTCTTCACTTCGTATTGGGTCATAAGACTGATATAAATCTAAAGCGAAAAATAATCCGTAATAAGATATATTTTAAATATCTTAAAGCTTATAAGTTGGCAACAGGTTTGTGGATATATGAAAGGATGAGTAAGTGTGGACTAAAACAATTTCCTCTAAAACACTAATAATTAGCCTATAACAGATAATGCTAAAATGTTTATTTTATAGAAAAAAAAGTAAAATATGGATTACCATGCCCCCTACACTTATAAACAAAACTAGAAAACGTAAAGGACGGATTTCCTAGAAATGGTTTTAAAATAAATTTGAAATGGGCTTTAAAATATCGGAAAAAATAGCTTTTTATTAAGCAAGCAAAAATTGTGAGGCACAAAGAACAAATTACAATGAAGATTATACAATAATGCCCCGTAAATAGAAAACCTCTTTTTGGTAAATAATTAAAATTTGTATCCAATCAATCAAATCGTCTCAATCTCAAACATAATAAGAAGTTAAGGCAAAGTTTTAATAAAATATATCCTTAAAGTACAAAATTTTAAACTTTAGTTACATATTAAAATGCTACATTTATGTAAATAATGCCTGATTTAGTCAAATTAAATACGATAAATATGAAATCTTTTTTTAAAAGAAAATATTTCCAAGTCCACATTAAAATAGCAGATGTTAAACTCATAAATAACTTGAAAAAACCAATAACATCTCAATAGTTTTTCAAACTCTGAAATTTATGTTACCGAAAATACAATAGAGACCAAATTTTCCTTGAACTTCACTGTTCTTCGCGAATGTTATCAATCATTTTAACGTTACCCAACTATATTAAGCTGGAATAAAGAATTTAAAAAATATATATTCTTTGATACTAAATATTTAAAACTTTCCTCAAGGAAAATGGAAATTCTACATTCTTGAAACAAACGGTTGAAATTTTTAGGAAAATGCATTATTCATGAATAAAGCGTAAAAATAAAAGTTTTAGTGTAGGTGACGTTTCTCAGAACGTTTTTCTCATTGCTGACTTTAAAATTTTTTTTAAACCAAGCATATTAAAAGTCAGAGTTTGTTATACACAGGGGAAGAGAATTCTGATAAAACTACGACCCCATAATGACATTTCTGGTAAAAAAAAAAAAAAAAAAAAAAAAAAAGCAATATTATTCTGGTTAAGGAAGCCAAAATGTGCGGTTTTTAAACCATATATTTGGTAATTTTTCAGTTCATATGCTAACGGTTATCCGGAAATTCTATTTTTCAAAATTATAGTTCTTGTTACCACACATTTAGTACAAAATACAAAAAAGAAAAGTAAAGCTAATCGAATAAATGGTTTTTAATGTCATGTTCTAAGGTTTCGTGATAAGATTACTAAATTTTACCTCACCTACCGAATTTTATGACAATTTATAAAAAAAAACATATTTAGTTGTGAATTTTACCAAAATAATTACCGGTTGTCAGTCATTAAAAATTACTGAGTCTTTGTTTTTTTTTCCTCAGAGCCTCAGTGGCTCAAAGAACCTCACCTCCCGATGTCGTGTCCCACGTTCGAATCCCAGTGGTAGCTGGATGATACGAATTCGGCTCCGACTCGCACCTACCACAGAAATGACTTAAATTAGCCTCAGTGGTTGGCGGATCCTGGGCTAGCATCCGCATACCGGCGGGCTTACCGAGAGAGGTTTTTGTGGTTTTCTAATTGATGTAACGCAAAAGACGGTTATTTCCATAAAAAAAAAAATCTCCACGAAGGCTAGTTTGTCCTATTGTTTGATCCAAGAGTTCCCTTGTCTTCTGATTTGGGTTCAAAATTACAAGGTTACGGAGCTGAGTTTAGATAGCCGTAAACTCAAAATTGGGTTGGCTATTTAATTCCGGTTATATATAAAAAAAATAAAAAAAAAATAATTTTTTTAGTGTAACTACACATATTTTTTGCAAAACAATGTTTTATAATTAGATGAACAAATGTATTTTTATAATTACTTACTTGAAACTTATAAGCTTTAACAACTTGAAATAAAAAGTAATGAAATATAATAGTAATAAAAAATAATAAATAATAATAAAAATAATGAACAATAATAATTGTACAAGCCATAAGAAAAAGAAAAAAAGTAAAAAATGATAACAATAAAAATAAGAAATGATAACAACTAAATTTTAACATTTAATATGAATACTGTGACATATAGTTAAAAATGTAAGAACAGAATTATTTTAAGAGTAGATGTGTGACTTAATGTTTAATTCTCAAGTATCATTACGTTTATTTAAAAAAAAATTCATTTAAATATAATAAGAAATTCAGAGAAATTCTAATTTGAATACACTATCTGTTCTTCAACACGTTCTTTGCTTGCATTTGTTAATATTCTTTCTGTGTACTAAACTAATCAAACATACTTTAGTTTACTTAAGTATGTTTAATTTTCATTTCGCTTTCATTTATATAGTTTCATCACGTTTGATTATAATTGAGGTAGCACCAACTGAGATAACTTTAGCATTTCATGGTCACCTTCATCGAAAAAAAGATTGTATGTGCAGTATTTACTCAGATAAAAAAAAAAAAAAAACCTCAGATTAAAAATTTCTGGGGAAAATCTAATGATGTTTGAACCATTTTTATAGCTTTTAATTATTTGCAGATTGTTAAATGATTTTAAATTTTATTAATAATTTGAATGATTTCAATTTATTTTTCTAAATTTGGATTTAAAAAATAAGCTGAATACCGTTAAATTTTTTGCATATTTTTTTTCTAGAAAGCTTCAGAAATTAACCATTTTTACATACGAAATTTTTAAGTATACACCCACAACATTAAGCTTTTAACCATTAACCATTTAACCATTTTTAGATCGCTAAAATGCTTGAAATGACTAACAGATGTCTTAGAATACACTGCTGATATTTCAAAGAAAAAATTAACTCTTCTTTAAAAGAAGATTTCTGTTTTTGAAGAAATTCCTAAGTTATAATTTCATGAGGTAAACAAGTATGAGAGAGAAAGAAGTACTTATTTATTGAATTAAATAAATTACAATGAATTAGTGATGTGATAACCAACAATAGCAATATAATTAAAATAACGTCATAATACTGAATGTTTGGAATTACTAGTTTAGGAAATATTTCCTAAATTTTACGAGAATCCAGCAAATCATTATTTTTCATAAAGAAATACTACTTTACAAAACAAGCAAAAAGTACTGAAAAAATTACTTAGAAAAACTTGCTGAACAAAATTACTAATTTTTTCAGTTTCGAATTATCAGTAAATATTAAAAAAGTAAATTACAAAGAAATGTGTATAATCGGAATTTATTCAAAAGTGAAATAAATTCCGTTAAACTTAGTTTTTTCTATAAAATCTATATATATATTTCTCTTACACGGCACCAAAAAAAAAAACCTCATTACAACTTCCCGAGTGGCAACGTTAGAAAATCGACCAATGATTGCATCTAAAAATGTCACATGCCAAATCTAGCTGAGGTGGCTCAACATATAGCGCTTTTAAAAACGGAAACAATAACCAGAGTGAGCATTATCAGGTTGTTCAATTCAGCTGCGGCAAAAATAAGGATAAACAACTTAAAAAATAAAAATGCTGTTGCCAGCCATAGAATTTTTTGAAAGTTAACTTAGCAACATAAATCAAAATTATGATACCTGAGCGCTTGACGTAAGCAAAAGCGGTTCCGGGGGTTGGTGTGCGCCAGCGAGCAGGGGGCAAAGCCTCCTAGTATAGTTTAAAACACTAAAATCATGTTTAAAAACACACTTTTTATAGACGAGGTAATATATAAAACTAGATCAGTAAAACTAGAACTTTGTAAAATTCGATTACATAAGACACTTACCACCCCTATGTTAAGCAAACTGATTAATATGTGTATTATAATAAATCTACTTAACAGCTTTGTGTCATTATATGTTTTCACTAATACATGACCGAGATATAATCTTTACATTAAAATGTAATTAAAGTTTCAATATTAATCGCAGAATAGTTAAGGTGAGAATTGCATAACGCTTTATTATAGCATTGGTAGGCACAAAGAATTGTTAGCTTCCTAATATTCACATAGACATAACATAATGCCAAAGAAGTACTCAAAAAGAAAAATGTAACTACGTAGCAGCATTGTGTCGTTATATGTTTTCATTAATACATGAACGAGATAAAATCTTTATATTAAAATGTATTTAAAGTTTCAATATTGATCGTAGAATAGTTAAGGTGAGAATTGCATAACGCTTTATTATAGCATTGGTAGGCACAAAGAATTGTTAGCTTCCTAATATTCACATAGACATAACATAATGCCAAAGAAGTACTCAAAAAGAAAAATGTAACTACGTAGCAGCTTTGTGTCGTTATATGTTTTCACTAATACATGAACGAGATAAAATTTTTATATTAAAATGTATTTAAAGTTTCAATATTAATCGTAGAATAGTTAAGGTGAGAATTGCATAACGCTTTATTATAGCATTGGTAGGCACAAAGAATTTTTAGCTTCCTAATATTCACATAGACATAACATAATGCCAAAGAAGTACTCAAAAAGAAAAATGTAACTACGTAGCAGCATTGTGTCGTTATATGTTTTCATTAATACATGAACGAGATAAAATCTTTATATTAAAATGTATTTAAAGTTCCAATATTAATCGTAGAATAGTTAAGGTGAGAATTGCATAACGCTTTATTATAGCATTGGTAGGCACAAAGAATCTTTAGCTTCCTAATATTCACATAGACATAACATAATGGCAAAGAAGTACTCAAAAAGAAAAATATAACTACGTAGCAGCTTTGTGTCGTTATATGTTTTCACTAATACATGAACGAGATAAAATCTTTATATTAAAATGTATTTAAAGTTTCAATATTAATCGTAGAATAGTTAAGGTGAGAATTGCATAACGCTTTATTATAGCATTGGTAGGCACAAAGAATTGTTAGCTTCCTAATATTCACATAGACATAACATAATGCCAAAGAAGTACTCAAAAAGAAAAATGTAGCTACGTAGCAGCTTTGTGTCGTTATATGTTTTCACTAATACATGAACGAGATAAAATATTTATATTAAAATGTATTTAAAGTTTCAATATTAATCGTAGAATAGTTAAGGTGAGAATTGCATAACGCTTTACTATAGCATTGGTAGGCACAAAGAATTGTTAGCTTCCTAATATTCACATAGACATAACATAATGCCAAAGAAGTACTCAAAAAGAAAAATGTAGCTACGTAGCAGCTTTGTGTCGTTATATGTTTTCACTAATACATGAACGAGATAAAATCTTTATATTAAAATGTATTTAAAGTTTCAATATTAATCGTAGAAAAGTTAAGGTGAGAATTGCATAACGCTTTATTATAGCATTGGTAGGCACAAAGAATTGTTAGCTTCCTAATATTCACATAGACATAACATAATGCCAAAGAAGTACTCAAAAAGAAAAATGTAGCTACGTAGCAGCTTTGTGTCATTATATGTTTTCACTAATGCATGACCAAGATAAAATTATTTTCATATTACATTGTAATTGATGTTTGATTATTGAATGTAGAACAGTTAAGGAGAGAATCCCAAAAAGCTTAATTATAGCATTAGTATACAGAAAGAATATTTAGCTCCCTCATAATCACATAGACACGAAGTCAGAATCTTAACAATATTTGTGCTATAACAGGCAATTTATTTGCCTTTCAAGAATAGATTACCACTCAGTTTTTGTTGCATAGCCTTTGGGAGACGGATCAACTAATGTTTGGAACAAAACTGGAAAGACTTTTTATTGAATGGAACAAAATACTCAGCTTTCTGACTGGAATATTTTTGGAATAATAATGTAACAAACACTTGACTCGTTATTTCAGAATAAAACATTTGCCAGCTCTTTTCTCAAAATGGCGTTTGTCTGCCAGATATTCTTTAAGGAAGTGTATGCCAAATGGTTTTGCCAGATCATTTTTATTATGACTCGCTTTGGTGTTTAAAACGCAGTAATTTGATATTTGGCTACTATTTATTAAACTAAATATTTATGTAAAATCAAGGCAATTGAATTAATTGTTTTAGTAAAATGCATTATAACTAGTTTAATGTGGAATTAAGAATTATTCAGTAATAATTCATTAACAAATTAGATGAGAACAATTTTTTTTCTTTTAAACCATTTTAAGGTTGAAGAATTTTTTTATCTGGTTTGATATAAAAAAAATATTGGAAAACGTTTTTTTTTAAAGTAGTTTAGACTGATGAATCAAATTCGTATATGGGTGATTCTCACGAAATATGACAATTCACTGTCCCTTGTTCCAAGATCTAATACTATTATACTAAAAGAACATTTTTTTAAAAAAAATTCATAAATAGCATCGCTGTAAACATTTTAAAATGACTCTGCACTAGCAATGACTGTTTTGTATAGTTAAAAAATTTAATTGAACTTCAAAATGTCATTTTCCAGGCATGTCCCAAACAATGTTTCCAATAATAACTAGCTTCAAAACTTCCCATACATTTTTCAATATCTCATTTTTTTTATCTCAACCGTTGTAAGCATTTCTAGAATATACGCAGAGGGTAATATTTACAAAAACTTCGTTTAAAATAATTTTTGGTGTCAATAATTTGTTTGTCCCAAGAAAATCTGTCATTTTCCTGGCTACTTTTATTTAATGGTTTCTAACCAAAATAGTTAGAGGCAGCAATCAATATTTTATGTTAATAGATTGATTAGATACCCTCCTATATGAACATGTCTTGTTACATGAATAAAGAACCAATTTTCTGGTTCAAAATCTATTTCAAAATATTTTTCAAGGTGAGTAGGTTTTTATGTTGTCATTTTCCTGGCTTCTTGAAATCATAAATAACATAAACTACATAGATTTATCTGAGTTATTTGAAGAAATCCTATTGTTTTTTACAGAATATAACCGTCTTAGGCCAAAATATTAAATTAAAGTAAAGATATATGCTATAAAATGGCGAATTTGTCATTATCCTGGTTGTCATTTTCCTGGTTTATGAATGACATGACATTGAAACAGTTACCAGAAAATTTTTTTAAACTGTTGAATGTAAAGAAAATATTAACCTAATATCAAGTTTATGTAAGATTGTTATATGAATGAATGTAATCAAAGTTTTTTTTTATTTAATGATAGGATACTACGCACGATTTTATTCTGAACATATCAGCAACAAAAACATTTTTGATTCTTTCTATAGTGGATAAAATAATTGGTTTAGGAAATTCATGGTTACACCTAACATAAAGACCTAGGTTTTGTTACTTACTAATAGCTTAAAATGACTGTTTTTTCAAATTTATAAGCTAATATGTCATTTTCCTGGCATTCAAGATTTGGTGAATTTCTATTTTTTTTTCCTCGAGAAAATGTCAATAAACTACACTGCTGTCTGGAAGGTATTAATAAGTGTAACTAAAAAAGTATACAAAAAAAAATTTAGATTATTTTAAAGACTTTAAATTTGAAGAAATTTTTTGGCCCGAATTGTCATGTTTCGTGAGAATCACCCATATAATAAAAAAGCCTTACATTTTAAACCTCTAATTAATGGCCATATCTGCACATGCTTTGCCTTTGTTTGTTTCATGCTCTAAAAAAGGGGCCTTTTACAACTGTTTTGCTAGAAATAAATAATTTTGTCATTAATTCAATATACATGATATAATAAAAGTTCTTTAGTATTTATTTAAAATTTAGTTCAGCCAGAACAAAATGTTTTTATCAAGAATTATACAGATCATAAAATTGGCTTTACAATTAAGTTCCAGAAACAAAAAAAAATGGACTGCAAAAATATAATAATTATTATTATTACTACTGTTGTTATTACTGTTTCTATTATTATTTAGCAGAAACGAGACTGACAAGAAACAAGCAGTCAAGAAATATTTCGGTTACTTGGTATAACATGGTCCATAATGGTTACCTTAAAACTTATTAGTATGAAATTCACACAAAGAAATAAAAACAAACAAGAAACGGAATATACAAGAGCGAAAGGTAAAAAGAAGTAATGAATTATTAAAAACAAGAACTGATTGCAAAGAAAAATAATAAAAATATCTGTCATCAGCACTTACTAGTATGGTTATGAGAGAAGAGGATTCCTTAAAGCTGTTCGATAATAAAATAACGACTCGATTATGAAATAACGAATTTTATACTTTAAATTATCAACATGAAACTTACGTTTTCCAGGGTAAAAAAATAACGTGATTCTGATATAACATCAGTTTTAACTTCAGCCAAATGTAGCATTATACATGACGTTAAGAAATGATTATCACTTATACTAAAGGATTCATGTCTCACAAATTATTTATAAAAAAAATCTTTAGAAAATAACTTTATTGTTAAAATTAAATTCATAGAAAAATGTTAATTTATTTTTCCTAATGGATTTTTATTTTATATAACCAGCGCAGAACAGTCGACCAGATTCTGAGTTAACGATTATCGATGTTCAATATTTGTAGCCTTGTGAAATTGAACCCAACCCAAACCACAAGGGAACTCCTAGATCAAGCAATTAAGCAAACTAGGCTACGGGGAGGACTTAATGATGGAACTAATGGGCATTTGCGTTATATGGAGTGAAAAACTACGAAAACCTCCGATGGTTAACTCGATGGCAAATAAATTCTGACTTATGATCAATTTACCACTAAGGATATTTTACGTCAACACTGTTATCGGTGCTAGCCGGAAGCTGAATTTGTATCAAACACACATCGCTGGGATTCGAACCTGGGACACCTCATTGGGAAGCGAGCACTCTATACTCTGAGCCACTGCGGATCTTGCTAATACTTTTTGTTTTTAAGAATTTAAGAATATTGATTTTCCATATATTATTTTTAATATTCATTTCTGTGCCACAAAAGGCACTCAAAAGTAAACCAAAAAAGAATTAGTTAAGAATATTAGTTTACATTGGTTAAAAAAAAAAAATTATTTTATGCCCACAAATCAGGCTACTGACTATTTCACCTAAATGAATTAAAAAAGCAATTTATTTAATTATTGAATTGATTTTTTTCAAGTCTTTGAAAAAATAAAGCATTGATTTTGGGAGACAAAAAGCAATAATTTTACTATGGGGACTCGTTTTCAAAATTAATAAATTCTTTTTATTATACAGGTTTAGTTATGCAAAAACTATTAAAAATAAAAATCATTTTTGTTAATTGCAAGTAACTCATAATTTATTCCTTCACTTTAATTTCTTTTGCGTGAGCAATATTTCAAAAATGCATTAGTTTCGAGTTTTAATGTAGTTAATTTATGAAAGAAATGTTCATTAAGAGCTGCCTTTAATTTCATTTACTTTTATGTAACTGTTTCTAATTAGATGTTGAAAGTCAGATATTCAATAAGAGCTCACTTGAAATTGCAGCTTTTATGTTTTTAATCCTATTACTACTTGCTGATGCACATAACTTTCGTTAACGCTAACTTCTACTTTGTGAACTTAAACATTTAAAGAATGACGAGTTTCTGGGTCAACTGTTGCTATAACGTGTTTGTATAACTTTCAATAAGGTTTTTAATTTAACTTAACATTAATTTATCATTTTCTTACACAAATCGCGAATTTTCTTTGCTATTTAATATTACAAATGAAATACAAAATATTTATTCAAAATTAAATAGCTAAGCTTAGCAATTAATAGGACAATTTTCGACGTTAGCTAAGTTCGAATGAAATATAAAACATTGATTAAGAATTAAATTAAGCATCAGTGAAATGTGCCATGTAAAATATTTATCAATAAACAAAAGTCCCCATTCGTACAATTAATTAGTCAATCTTTAGTATGTAATTACTTGTATGTAATATGCAATAACTCTATTTCAATTATTTTCGCTTCCTCTCAAAATGAGATTATAAAAATAATCTCTTACTTCCTTAGAACAAAGAATCTACTCGAAAAATATCTGTATCGTTAATATCTGTTTGTCTATATCCGTAAAATATCAGTTAGCTTAAATACTATATAAATGAAGCTACCCGTATTCATGTATAAATGTTGTCATTTGGCGTGCATTAATTATTATTCCAAAACGAAAAAAAGTAATGAACACGAACATTTGATTCTCGATGTGGTGCTTCCAATTTCACGATTGGTTAAGTTATTCTGCTTTCCGGATAATTGGTCTTTTCGAAAGTTGCAAATGCGGGTGAGAATTGTTATGTATTCTCGGACAAAGATAAATCAAGCTTTACGTGCTCTTGTTGCCTGTATCAATAATTCATGATCTGGGTAATACATTCGAGTGCGTTTTGGTAATTTCCTAGTAATCTGTTACTATTCTCACACGAAAACGAATCGAGGACTTGTGCACAGGGGAAGTATCCGAAAATTAGTATCTTTCTGCCTCCCAATCTGGAGATTGTTTAAGAAATGAATATGTTTCTGTGTCGATCAAGATAAAATGAATAGTGAGCTATCCTTTTATGCTTGCATTTTTAGAGTTTCAAGATATTTTGAACATTGTTGCATAAAACAGATTTCTTTCAGGAACAAAATGTATATATTTCAAATATTTAAAAAAAAAAAAGATAAAATAATTTGAAAAAAAAAAAACCAACTATTTTATGGTTTTCACTAACAAAAACTAAAAATAAAAAATATTTACACTAAGTCGAAAACATTGGAAGCAACTATGAGTTATGGAATTCGAGTAGATATAGTCTCAGTTTATTTTTGAATAATTAAGCTCATTTTATTAAAAATTAATCTTAAAATGTTTTTGAAGAATTTCATGTAAAACTAACATACGGATATGTCAGCAGTTTATTTAATGTTTTTTTTTTCTTTTTTTTTTTTTCTTTTTCAATGGCGGGCACTTGGGACGAAGACCCATTGGCCACGGAAACAGCCAGAACTGTTTACTCTCTATTCGTTACCCAGTGGGCACCTGTGGCGAAGCCGCGGCGGTGGAGCAGCGTCGCCCACGTCACACTACCACAAACTCGTTTATAGGGCGGGTCACATTCACACACAAAGGAGAAAGAACATAGAACACAAAGAGAGAGAAAGAAACATTCATGCCCTGAGCAGGATTCGAACCCGCAACCAGTGGCTCCGCAGTCAGGCACGCTAACCACTCGGCCATCTGGTCGGCAGTTAATTTAATGTTATTATTGTAAATCTAACATCGCCGAATTTTCATGTGCTTCTTTTAAAATTTTATAAGAAATTCTTGCAACACATTTCACGATATATAAAAAATGACCATAAAACTTAGAAAATTAACTAATTCAGTTATATTATTGGTTACAACCAATTCTATTTCTTATTTAATTTTGAAATTATTCTTTGTGTTTGCGTACTTTTTTGTGCGTACTTTTTTGTGCGTACTTTTTTGTGTATGGATTCGATGAAACATTGAAATAAAATTAATTTTTTTTTTCAAATACTTTCTCGTTCCACTAATATAAGACATGGTTCGAACAAAATCACCGAAATCGAGCGTCACAGGCAGAAGTCAGTGAGCGGGTGGGTGACCACTTTGACAAGCTTGTGAAGGGACAGCCGTTAGCGATATCGGTCCTCGTTAAACTGTTCTACTCTAAAGTCCTCGACTTCGCAAGTTATCAAAATAATAAATATTACTGTAAAAATAACTGCAAATTATGAAAAAAAATTTATAGATGATGCATCCAAAGTGTCTGTACTTTATACCGCAATTTGACCCAGAAATTTTTACAGTGTAATTGCTATGCATAAGACTTGGATTGTCTAAAATTTTATGAAAAAAGCTACTTTCGAAGAAAAAGAATAAGCGCTTTGCCTCCACGCTTTGCCAGTACTAAGCGATATAAAAGAAATAAAAAATGCTATTTATAAGCTGATTTTATTTTATTTTATAAATGTCGTTGAACAACCGACTACCTGTGGTCAACTGCGTAGACTTGTAATTTTGAATCCAATGCAGAAGACAAGTGAACTTCTGGATCACGTATTGGAAGAAATTTGCCTTCGTGGAGGACTTTTTGGTGGAACTAACCTGCATTTGCGTTACATGGAGAGAAAAACCACGAAAATCTCCCATGGTTAGCCTGACCACATGGGGATTCTTTCCATTATCCGACTACCACTGAGGTTGGTGCAAGCGGGTGCGGAATTTGTATCGACCTGTCATCACTGGGATTTGAACGCGGTTAGTTGCATTTTTTTTCACTGGTCTATGTTTTCTAAAAAGAATTATGGTGGCTTCGACATTATAATGTTTAGTTAGTTCGTAAAGTTAAAATGGCATCCAACTGTTCTAAAGATTGCAAAAAATCTAGTGGTTTTAAGAGTTTTCATTCCATTTCACTTTCTCTTTCTGTTTTTGCTTGTCACATTCAATTTTTGTTCCTTCGTTTTAACAGAGTAAATTTCCTTTACTTTTTCATTTTATGCATCTGTTCATGTTTCAGATGTTTCAAAATCAATTTATGAATTCTTCGAAGCTTTTCTCAACGTTTATATTAATTTTAAAATAATGTTCTTTTTTCACAAAAATTAAAAAAGATAGCTAGAAATGAATTGCTGATGTTCATGATCACAAGTTAGCTTAAATCATGACTATGTTGATTAAAATAAAATGTAAGGGTAATGAGAACTCCTTCAAAGAAAGTAGTTCTATTACACGTGGAACACGACGAAGGAGATATTGCAAGACAGTTGAGGGATTCTATTGAATTGAATTTATTTTTTACTTAAATTTTTTTATTAAATTTTGCCGAGTTCATTAAATTTCATTGATTTTTTCAATGTATTGTTTTATATTTTTTTTTATTAAAATTTACCCTGTTCTGGTAGTCTTGACCATACTTTTTTTCTCATTGTAGTAAACATGATTACAAAAAAAAATTAAACCAAGTTGTTGAAAGGGACACTTATACATTAATTACCATTTTATTGGATTGCAGAAGTGATAAAACATGATTAGTTTTTATAGAAAAATTTTAAAATTTCCGCAAAACATTAATCTGAAAAGAACTAGCGAAAAATATTAAAAAAAAAAAATTTTAATTTAAATTTCAGTTATGATCTTAGTAACATAATCTACGGAATATTGAGGAATTCTATTAAATTTTATATATTTTTATTGTATTTATTATTAAGTTATATTATATTCTGGTAATTTTGGTCATATTCTTTTCATAGTGCTGTAAATGTGATTTCTAAAAAAAGAAATTAAAAAAAATGAGTAAAGTTTATGAGCGAGAGACACTTATACATGTCATTGAATTGCAGAAGAGATAAATCATTTTTAGTTTTTAAGGAAAAAAATTTCAATATCTGCATGACATTAATCTTAAAATATATAGTTGAAAAATATTATAATAGATTATAATTAAAACCACAATCGTAATTTTAGTAACACAATCTATTGAATATTGAGAAGAAAAAAAAATTTGTATTTTATTTTATTTTTTAATTAAATTTTAACATATTCCGGTAGTTTTGATCTTACCTTTTTTCAAAGTGCAGATGATTTTCAATCGTGATTCTATTCACGAATTCTACTGAATTTTATTTATTTTTTATTGCATATCATTGTGTTTCATACCATATTCTGGTAGTTTTAACCATACTTTATCTCAGTTTAATTAGGATTTCAAAACACAAAATCAAAATTCATTGCTAGTACCCAAACTTGGCATCCTTTACGTTTACGGAAATTAATTTAAGATCTTTTATAATTATTATTCGTCCTTTTTTGTAACAAAAGACAGTAGAAGCATTATTTGAAATTCTTTATAAATATAATTGATTTGTAGTGTACAATTTTGGCTATATTACACCATTGTTTTAGAATTAAATATTCCTTTATATGAATTAAATCAAGCAAAAATAAAATACATCATGCAATCAAAATTAACTGTTTTACAAATGTTAACACCCATCAAGACATAATTTGTATCTGCTAATTATTTTAGTTTCTTAATGTACATTATACATTTATTTCAAATAATATCGCATAATCTGATCAGATTTTTCTAGAAAACTGATAAGAATATTATCATAAAAATAATGTAAATCTGCTCAGAAGCTTAGTTTTATGAGTTATTTTCCCGGCTGCCAAAAACGCCATTTTCCTGATGGAACTTTGGCGGAAACGATGAACATATCCTCTAAGCACAGGATGGCTTTTGTATACATCAATTGTTGCATAAAATTCTGAATAGCAATTTAGAATGCCTGATCTGTGATCGTTTGGCAAACGATAGTTTTCCCTTGTTTCTTGGCCGTCAATCACTAAGAGAAAACCATATCGTTAATCACTTTTAGAGCAGATTGGTTGCTCCGTGATGAGAACTTAGTTTCTGTCTCTTTCTGGCATGAATATAACAGTTTATATATTCTTTTTATTAACCTCAATAAACAAAGAGAAGATGAAAAATAACGTTGGAAAATAGCCAAATATCGATTCTAAGAAGCTCTTTTCAGTGATAAGAGGATAAGCAAACATCTTTTTTGTGTGTGTTTTGGCAACATTTATTTTTGGTTCATACGTTAGAATACTTTTTTCATAGTAATCGCTATAGAAGTTATCAAATAATATGTGATAAAATTCATTTAAATATGGCTATATTTTTAATGATTATTATCGGGGGTTAATAGATAATTATTATGGTAAAAACTTTATTTATGGATGTTATTGGCTGTTTATGGCTATTTATAGCTGTTATTATTATTATTGCAAATTTGAAAATAATTGTTATGGTAAAAACTCTATTTATTGCAGCTTTTATCTTCATTAGGTGTATGAAAATTCCTAATAAAGACATCAATATATATTTTTTATTTTATGTAATTCTTCATAGTTTTTTTTTCTTTGTGTTTTTATGTATAATTAGGGGAGGTACCATCTTTTAGTATGATGCTAAAATACTAATTGCTACAAATTTCAGTTGACTATTTTAAAAACTTGCTACAATCCAGCTGATTTTACTATAACTATTTGAAGTTATCCGAACATTAGTTTTGATTTTTTCAGCTTATATTGTTGTAATATTTTAAAATAAATTTTTATTAAAAATTTTACTGTCAAATCTAAATCCTTGAATGATATTTTTTTCTACTGACTTATTATGTTATTAAGATCATTATTGAGGTTTCAATTAATAATCTTTTTAAGCATTTTAAAGTTACGGTTTCCGGTTTGATTATGAATTCTGAATTCAAATATTTGTTGATGTTTTAATGGGGGTATTTTGTAATTAAAAAGGAATATTAACACATTTAGCAGTTACATTTTATTTGTAAATGAAGATGGTGGTTTGTTTTTTAAATTTGAATTTTAAGTGATAATATCCAATAAATGTTCTTTTCAAATGATAATCTTCATTTCAAAAACAAATGTCATAAAATTTAAAGACCTGGAATATTCTTACACTTTAACTGTCTTATATTTATTATCGTAAGTTTTAATTGTTAAGCCAAAGTAAAATAGGATTTTTAATCAAAAAAATTACATTCAGATATAAACTTTAAAATGCTAAATGTTTTTTGATGAGAGTGTTTTATGATTGTGAGTGTAAGTGTTTTTTCATGAATTGATTAATTTAAATTATTTCACCTTCATTTAAGCTTCTAACTTTTTTTAAATTCCTTACACTTAAAAAGACCCTTAGTAAATTTTGTCACAAATTTAAAAAAAAATAAGAAAAATTTTTAGCTTCAATTTTTATATTTCAAATACTAATCATTAATAATACTGGATATATTGAGCTTAGTCAGTTTTAATAACAAGGACAAATGTAAAGTTAAAACTATAAAGCATTCTATTTAAGCTCAATATTAATTTAATTCATATGCGGATAAAAAAAAATTTAGTAACATTACCATACTGCATAGTAATGACATTTCTAGTTAAAAAAAATAAATAATTAATTAATTAAATTAAAACTATTGTTAATCAAACCAAAATAAACGGTATTTAAATACTTTAGTTGGTAGTTTCTCCGTTCATATAGTAACAGTTTACTGGAAATTCTGGTTTATAAAATATAGTTATTATATTATAGTTTATATTGCTATTATAGTTTTCATTACCCAACATTTAGTCATATAGGGCAGAGTCGGGTAGCCCCGCCCTCTTAAGGAGCATTGCTTATATTTCTGTATAATATTGAGTAATAATCAATATTTTTGTATGTTTCTATTGTTTTATCATCTAATTAAATAATGCAAAAAGAATAAACCAGAAGAAGAATAGTTTAACTTAAAAAAATAGAAATTTAAAAAATTTGACTACTGTATTCAACATATTTTCAAAACTATTGTTTGCCATGTTACCAGCTGCATAATAAACTTGAAACTTTGAAAATAATATTTTTTTAATATAACAATTAATGTCCGATGGCCCATTGACTTGAAAAAATATTCTATACATATGAAATTGACAGTGGGCGGGGGTACCCGACACTCCCCTACGACTGAAAAGTAAAGTTAGAGAAATAAATGATTTTTATGCCATGATCTAAGGTACCTTGACAAAATTAAAACATTTTACCACATTTATCAAATTCTATCACATATTTGCTGCTCATTTTACCAAAATCATTATCAAATCACTTCCATAAACCCAGAAACGTGGTAAGATTTACCATATTCTGGTACTTTTGACCATACTTATTTTCTTAGTGTAACTGCACATAAGATAAGAGCCAGAAAGGCTAAATTAAGGCCCTTAGCTGTAATCGTTTAGGGAAGGGCTTCTATCCCTAAAGCAGATTAAAGATAATCCCTATAGCAATCGATGGATAAAGGATTGCTTGTTGTTGTTTCTAATTACACTTGCAAAAATACAACAAGTCTGCTTGGTAAAACCAAGAGCAAAGCAGAGGCACAATCTATAGCCAAGAAGGGATTTTTAGCTACACACACACGTCACAGCTCGTTTTACAGGGTGGGCTTATTCATTCATTCATTCATTCATTCACAGATTGTAATTTTTATCTACTTAACCTAAAGTACAATCAATCTCTCCCCCAGATATAAGGCTTGTTCAGAAATTAGAATTGACTAGATCGTATTACTGACCATATTGGAACCTTAAGCTTCATCATCCTCTTGGCTGGCAACTAATTGTTGTGGAAGTACTCTCTTGCTGGGTTAGAATAAAATTTAGTTAGTTTTGTTTCCTCATATAACTCATTGAGAAACTCGATGAACAACTGTCACTTAACGATTTTGGTCATTTTTGTTTAGTCCTAAGACTTTTTGCCAAATTGATGGACATGTAAAAAACCATTTAAATTTTTTAATTATTAAATAAAATTATAACATTTGCAATTTGTTGATTTGGTGATAAATTTCTTTGACTTGAAACTTTGACTTGACTTCGACTCTAAACAATTTTGACAGTCCATGATATTACAAAAAATCAGAAATCAAACTAGGACAAACAAAGATGAAAAAAGATGAATAATATTTCAACTTAAGAACATAACATAATGCACGGAGTTTAATCATTAAGTACATACTTGTCTGGGAGTCCCAATATACTTTGGTAATATCTCCGCTATTCTGGGAGTTTCTATGAGGACCATGATAAATCAAGAAATTGTCCGAATCCGAATTGCTGCAAATTCAACTCACATGAACCACAGTGCTGACGCGTAACACTTTCAGAGGAAGAGAGAAAATGGAGTATAATTCGCTTGTCGTCGAGCTAACCGGGGAAGCTTTTCAGGATTTTTCTCTTTTTGAAACGCAAATACAAGTTTCTTTCATCAAAATGTCATTCACGAAGTTTAGTTAGACCCATTGGCTGATCCGGGATTTTCCTATCACGTTTCCTTGTCTCCGTAGCCTTGTTTAAAATAATAAGGCTATGGAGTTGAGCATTGGTAGCCAAAAATGGGTCAAACGTTCAGCACCGGTTATAAAATAAAACAAACTATAAGATGTTTGCTAATCGAGTGCATGTTAAAAGAATTTTTGCACATTCTCAGAAAATGTAATCTTAGTAGTCAAGCCTGGTCTTCAGTTTAATTTTTTTGTGCATAAATATTAAAAATGCATATGTATACACGAAATTAGTTAAAGAAACATTCTATTTAGTCCAAAATAATGATTACTGGCAAATAAATTTATTTGCAAACTATATTTATTAAGCAGTTTGGATTTTATATTCAATATTTTCCTAAAGAAAAACAAATGCTTTGTCATGAAAACCAAAATATCATGTTTTCATCAATAGCAAAATCTTTATCATGAAATGCTAAACTACACAACACGTTGACTAGAATTGTATGCTTTTGTGGAACATTGAAAAGACTTGGATAGAAACCAAATATTACAATATTTCTCCAAAAGCACCCTTACAACTATAATTTATATTTGACCTCGCTTCTTCTTTATTCAGTTACCTTTTGACATCTCCTTTTCCCCCCAGAAACTTCCTCTATATGAAAAGATCTTTCCTCCGTTTTGTTTTCTCCGCTGATCAGAAATATATTTTTTCGGAAGTAAAACATACACGGATCTTTCCAGAAACTCTCTATAAATCAAGGAAGCTTTTTAACCTGTTTCGGTCAAACGAACGTAAGGGCGGAAGAAAAATGTTGAGATAATGTTGCCAAGGGAGAAAAAAAAAAAAAGACATAAAAGGAAATAAAAAAGTGAAAAGGAACAGTGCTTGATCTTTTTGATCGTATAGAATCAGCCGCTATTTGTTCTCCGGCATTTACGCGTAGGCAACATTATTTGTTGGCAGAATTGTCTTTGTTATTGTATGGTCGATGTGGGATTATGATTTTGCCGAGTAATTTAGCTAGCAATACATTTGATTTGTAATTAATCGTTAACGCAGTCATTTTAAACTGGGTTAGGTTTTGATACTGTTTCTTAAAGCTTATTATGGTTCCTGCATTGAATTATGAAAAAAAGTAAATCATAGGAAAATGAATAATAATAGTTAAAGATCGTAAAACCAAAACATATTTTCTCACACCAATAAAAAGTGTTTATCCAAAAATACTAATAATTATTATCAAAAAATTTTTTTTATTTAACTTAATGTTTTAAACAATTTTTCTAGTTCAATTGGTTTTACTTTTCTAAGGATTTCTGCTTTACAAATTTTATGGAACCATTTGATAAGTATAACTCATCGTAATTGTTATTAATAAATATTTGAAGAATCATATTGAAAATTAATAAATGGAAATGAAAATGAATTGGTCATGTTCTACGTAAAGTTTTTTTATTGGAAATCTCCGGGGAATAGATAAAGGCCTAAAAATACTTGCACAGGACGATTGTAAGTGAATTGAAAACCATAGGTAAGACGTACAAGTAGGCAAAATATCTGACCACAAAAGAGTGCGATTGAGAGCTATAATAGAAGCCCTGTGCTCCAATTCGAAATGAAAAGGAATATGTATGTGTATGTGTCGAAGCAATTTTCGATGGAATAGTATGCAACTTTTTGTCCAATTTCATGCCAAGAAGTTATTAACAATGGAACCTATCATTTGAACAAATTTAGTAAAATTTATTTTTTAAACAAGAAAATTACAAAATAATCAAGGTTTCCTTTATTTTATCGATTCCTTTGAAACTAAGTAGTTTGTCTGAAAACCTATTGCGAACATTATTATTCCTTACATTAAAATTTTATTTTTAGGTTTTAAATAAACAAGTTTTATAACTGATATTAATTAGAATGCTTGGAACAAACAAACTTTATGATTGTCAAGAAATATTTTTGACTTACTTACGCGTTTCGGAATTATGGTATATTTAACACTAAAATTAAAGAGTTCGAACATTAAATGTCTGTCATAACTAAAAAGTTGTAACATCATTTTCCATATTTTGAGAGGTCATAAATGCGTTTGCATCAAAAAAAGGTATATTTTTCAGATAAGGTGTTTTTGTATCTGTTTCATTACATAAAATATCGCCCTCGTTTATCATTTATCATATTTTGGAATGAACTTATCAATTATTAAGATTGAACTTTCATACATAAAAATCCAATTATTAATGTAAGATTTATTTAGAATTTTTTTTATCTTTATCTGCTTGATAAAAATCTGTTTGAGACAATTTGACTGTTTGAGATTTATACGAACTAACTAGGAAAATAATGAAAATTTAATACAAACTTATAAACTTTGGATCTTTAAATGGTTTTGAACTTATATTACTAAAGAAGAAATAAAATTTATTTTGTTAATGCTCTGTATCTCAAGTGCATTTTAATTATGTTACTTAATAAAAAAAATTATTTCTCTAAACAATGCTAAATAAATGCTTCATACATAAATATTAAAATGATTTGCATCCAATTATATTTCGACACGAGTATTTTATATTAGAAGTAGGTTAATACCAGTTTTCTTGTGTCACGAAATTTAAAAATATTTTTGCATAGCAATTTAGGATCCAAATTATAATATTTTATTCAAATATATGAACTAAAAAAAGCAGTCGCATATGTTAAGCCGAAAAATATGCAACAATATCGCAACAATTGATTCGAATGTATAACTTCTACGAATGAAATAAAAAGTTTAAAGATACCTTAAAAAAACATTTGAGCGAAACTATATCTTTACTATTTGTAGTTTAAGTTAGTTTAAATCCATTGCAGTTTGTAATCTATATCTTTAAAATAGCTTTCTAAAAGTCATTGTGATAGTATTTCATGAATAGGACCTGAATTCCTTTGCGTTTACCCAATATTCTAAACGCATAAGAAGTTTAAATAGATTTTATCCCTTTAAAAGAGGAAGTAAAATGTCTTTATCCTTTTCTAAATAAATGTAAACCTTTATAAAATCTAGACAGTGTGTCAGGTAAAAAAATTGGTTGGATGATTCTATAACATTTGTAAAAGCTTAAACTGAAACCTTGGTTTTTTTCGCAGTATCTATTTTTAAATTTTAAAGTATTTAATGATTTATGAAAATAGGTTAAATTCTATCCCTTTACTAAAAATATTTTTAAAAAATTGGTCTTTCCTTTTCTTTATTTTCTTTGGTTGTATTGCTAAAAACTACCATTTAATTATATGCTTTTTTTAAAAATATTATTTTCCAAATTAATGAAATTTAAATTTAGGAAGTCTTAAGTTGACTCAATTGCCAAGTGTTTATTCTTTTTTTTTTATTTCTTTTTACTTACTTTGTTTTTCAAATTTGATCATGAAATTGAAGAAAAATCTTGACATATGGGAGTTTTTATATATACATTCAATTGCTAATTAATTTAAATTCTTTAAATTTCAAATTAAATAAAATTGAAAGTATTGGAAAAAATGTGGCAGTTTTAAGAAAGGCAAAGGAAACACGTTCAATTTATATTAATTTATATTCTAATTTTAACAATATTGTTTGTGTTGTTTTAACACATTCTTGCGTTCTCTGATCAACAGAATTGTGTTCAATTGATCAACAGAATTTGTTTACCAAACGTAGTTTCGCGAAATTCGCACTTAAAGTTTAAAACTTTAGTCCGTCCAGAATCTTTCGTAAATATTTAATTTTATAAGTTGTGCTATTTTGTCCTGATTATAAAGCGTTTAAATCAACATTTTTGAATGCATAGCATTTTTAAATGTGCGAAAGATTTAAAACAATTTGTAATTTGAAAATGCATTAGTGTTTAATAAAAAAACGTGTTTAATAATAAAAAAAAAAGAAATATGTAATATGAGCAAGATTAAATGAATATGCATCGCATATTGAAAACTTAAAAAATATAGAAATGCTCTTATATTTTGTAACATTCTCATTAATTATCGTGTAATAAGTGAGAAATTTCATTCTGTGGGGACCTTATCTTGCAGAGGCAGTAATGGCAGTTTTTCCCCACAAAATAAATTATCATGGACATATTCTTAACCATTACAAAAATTAATAACGATATCAAATTTTGTCATAGTTAAGAAGATTTATATATGCAATTCTCTTTTTATTTGATTGTATATGAGAGTTATCACGTTAACCATTAAAACTATCCCCGGTTTTCTAATGAGTTTTTCCGAAATATCATTAATATTTATGGATTCAAATAAAAATAAGTTGTTAAATAACTTGCTTTCTTTGATGACCAAACAAAATGAGCATAATGTCAAAATTGTTTTATTTAATTTTCTCTGAAGCTTATTTACTGTATTTTCTACTTAAAAGAAAAGAGCTTATAGAAGATTGAAAAGTAGTTTTTCTTATTTTTTTCTTTTCTTTCTTCTATTAAGAAGCAAAGTAAATAAATTTATTACTTTTGGCCATCCACTGCTCTTAATTATAAAATTTCATATAATGTGAATGTGTCGATTTCAGCTTAGTACAAATTTCTGTTCTTTTTATATGTGTAATTTATTTGAGCTATTTAATTGCTAAGTAAATATATTAATTTCTTTATGGTCAGGTATTGATTTTATTTTTAATATAAGAGAAAATTTTAATATTATTTTAAGGTATCAATTTCAGTTTTGCATTATCATTTGTAAACAAAACAAAGCGACACTGAATATTATATAATGAATTCAAGTAGTATAATTTTGAGCTTCAGATTTATCTCTTATGTGGAATATTTATTATCCATTATTATGTTTTTCTGATATTTAAGTACGTCACCATTCTTTACTTTATGAATCAAAATATTATCGTAACAACCCGTTGTTTGTCAGAGGTTCATGGAGGCTGAAGCTTCATAATTGTCTCGACAAAAGGCATGATTGTGACAATGAGGTAAGCATTGTGCACAATGCAGACTTTACTTCTTTAACAAGCTGGTGTCTTCCATCTGAAGCTGGGAGAGCTTTAAGCCCAAGCCATTACTGGGAATCGAACCCCTGTCGTTTAGTGCCTTTAACCACAGACAAAGGAGGGGGAAAACATGGCTATTGTAATTACTTTTTTTTCATTAAAAACGTTTTTTTTTTTTTTTAAATAGATGCGTTTGAAATAAAACAGCTGCGTCCCTATAAATGAAAAAAAGATAAAAGATATTAACCCCAAAATTACAAGCATAAATTCCTTTTTTTAAAAAAGAAATTACAGCATAATGATGAGCTAGACTGGTCATGAGACTAAAGATATAAATATAAATTTGCTTTAATATAGTAATAAGTTTGGTCTAAAATTGTAAGTATAATAAAACCGGCAGTACTTTTAAAATAATTTTTTTACAATTGTTTTAAACTAAAATTAAATGGTTATTTCTTCAACAATTTCTCATCTTTAAATCTCATCAGAAGAAACTCACAACATAATTCCACGTGCGTTAAGAACAACATAAAAATATTGTTTTAATTACGAGCAAAGATTTAATCAGCGTTTTGTTAAAATTCCAGAAATATTTCAGGAATGTTCGAACGCCTGAAACTTCTAATGCTATAATGCTTATAATATGGTAATAATGCTATGCTTATAATTTTCTAAACAGTGGCTAAGAAAAACAAGACGCAGAACTGAAATTAATGAGATTATTAGAACTTCAATTCATAAAAACTTATAGACGAGCTTATGGCTTTCTAATGAGATTCACTAAAAAATACCAACCGCTATTGCGTTTTTTTAATAAACTGTAAAAGAAGAACGTGTTTTGTACGTAGATCTGAAATACATAAGCCTTGTTTTCACTTGTAAAACTTTCAAAATACTTTGAGATATTTTGAAAGTATAAGCATTACTTTATTTTCAAAACTATCTGAAATACTGTTCAGAACCATTTTGTTTTCTTCAAAGTTTTAAAAGATTATAAAAATAATATTTACCAGCAGCTCTATTAATCAAGGAAAGAGTTTATCTGCACGTTTTGTAATCAGTAAATATTATTTATTCATTATGTTAGGTAAGATCATTAATCAACGTGAATGGCATGTGAGAGCTACTCGCCAAATTAATATTTCTATAGTTATTTGAAACAATATTTTTTTTTGTAAAATGCTATATGAATTTGAAATTTTGATTATAGTATCGTTTTTTCTAGAAAACTAAATATTTTAAAATAAACAGTAACTGAAAAAAACTATGAATGTACTAACTAAATATGTAATGTATTAAAAAGCAAAATTCATCAAGAAAAGGTACATATTTATTTCAGAGACAAAAAACTACCATATTATTATTGACCATACTATAATTATACATAACTAATTTAGGTAATTTGTTCGACAGTTATAGTGGTAATAAGTACTGTTTTAGTAGGTACAAAACAGACGAAAGTGGGAATTTAATGTAATTGCTAAGATACCTAATGTATGTGCCATGTACTGAAAAAAAGTATGGTTAAAAATGCCAGAATATGTTAACATTTACCGTGTTTTTAACTCAATAGAAACACCAAAAAAACTCGGTAATTTTTACTGAAGTGCTTCACTTATGATTTTGGTGAAATTAACAAAAAAATATAATTTTAAAATATGTGATAAAATTTGATAAATGTTGTAAAATTAGGTAATTTTATTATGATACATTTTAATCGGTTAAATTTGCTTTTCAGTTTTATATTTTTTACTAAATGTGTGGTAATAAGAACTATAATTTTGGAAACCAAAATTTTCGAAAAGTCGTAACAATGTGAATTGAAACATTACTAAATGAAGGGTTTAAATACCATATATTTTAGTTTCGTTATCCAGATACATGTTTTTTTTACATGTTTCCAGATACATGTTTTTTTACATGTTTCCAGATACATGTTTTTGTACATGTTTCCAGATACATTTTTTGTATCCAGATTTTGTACATGTTTTCTATATGTGTTTGATACATTTTTTGTATGGTACATCAACATAAAGTACCATAATTTTACCGGAATTTTTCTCTTCATGTACATAAATGAGTGCAATAACTTTGCGGTCAAATGAAATATAATAATTTTTTTTCAATAAAGTTACATTATGGATGAGTGAAATTTAACTTTACAATAAAAATACATGGGTTATTTATACACCTACTGTATTATTATTCATGTAGCAGCAAAATTTCGCAAATCTGAGGTCTGAGCTTTTACTTTTATTTTAAATCTCTTTTTAAAAGACATATTTTTCCTAACTCTTCTTCCTTCACGAATCTTTGAATGTGGAATCCTTTTTTACCTCACTTGTTTTATCGAAAACTCAATATGGTAAACTCCATACTGCAGTTCCCATCTAATTTCATGCGTGTGCCACAAATCTCTAAAGTATTCAGGTACGTACTAACACGTGTTTTAAAAATACACTAGGGGAAACCCTTTTTAACTGTTGTTATTTCAAAGCTTGTAAAATTACTTAAAGTTTTTTCCTAAAAAAAAATCTTACTTTTCTTTCGGTAAGAATTCTTTTTTTAGTCTCGAACCATTCCCCAAGGTATTTACGTTCGATAGAAGGTTTTCATTTTCAATTTTTTTCCTCGTAAAAATAAGTTTATAGTCCGAGTTCTTCCTTTTAAGAACACGGTAGGAATAGAAATGTGCAGTTCTAAAGATTGCTGTGAATAGTTTATGTATGTGTATACTTTGACTTCATTGAAAGAGGATAACGCATGGAATCAAATTTAAAGATTCAAACATGAAATTTCAAATAAAAAACGTACAGAAACAATCAGGTTTTAAAGTTATTCTTTGGATGATGTCCATATCCTAAAAAATATTTATTCGAAAAAATTTTAATAACTAGTTTAATTTTAAAATTCTCATTTTTAAGTCAAAATCATCTCTCTTTAATAAGAATACTTCTGCTGTTTAACAACTTCAACATAAATGTGCATTTAATGGCTAATTGCTACTGGAGACATTTATTTTGTACTGTTTCCAACTTAGAATAATTAGTATTGTTTTTTTCGTGTTTTTTATTTTAGTAACTGCGCACGTTTTTTTCGTAAGCAAAACTAAGTTAAGAATAATGTTAAAGAAAACGTTTTTCTTATTAAAGTGGTTTGAAACAAATGAATAACATGTTCTAGTTAAAGCAAAACAATTCTTTTAAAATTCCCGTGTAAAAGGTTATAAAATTCATGATAAAAAATATAATTATGGTAAAAAAAACTAAAAAATACGGCATATATATCAGTCATAAGATAATTTTTCATTTGCATGGTAGCGGTTTACTGGAAATTCTTTAAAATCTATAATTCTCGTTGATAAAATCAAAATATAAGGCATTTAAACCATTCATTTTGTAATTTTACATTTCATATGGTAACGGTTTACCGGAAATTCTGGTTTTCAAAGTTGTAGTTATTATTACCACACATTTGATAGCGAAAATACAAAACTGAAAAGAAAATTGAACCGAATAAATGGTTTTCATGCTATTCTTTAGGTATCTTTGTAAAGTTACAAACTTTTACCACAGTTACCAAATCTTATCTCATGTTACAAAGCCATATTTTATATTTAGTGTTACTAAAAGCATCACCAAACCACTTCGGTACAAATTACTAAGGTTTTGGCAAAAATTATTGAGTCAGAAGCACGGTAAATGTCATCATATACTAGTAGTTTCGACCACACTTTTTTTAAAAAAAGTTGCAAAAGTTGCAAAGCAAGAGTTGCTACATAAAAAAATAACATTACTCTTTTTCCACTATTTTTTACTTCTTCAAGGCTTACGTTATTTAAAATAATATGTTAGATGTTTTTGTCATGGAGGTTTTGAAATGATTCACCAATAAATTTACAATTGTGTGATAATTTCATTTGTGTTTCACAGATGGCCTGTTTTTTAACCACGTCCCATCGATACCACTAAATATCTTCATATAATTTATATTTTTACGAGAGTATAAGCAGTAAAATTTACTTAAAAATAGCGTAGAAGTTTATTTCCATTTTAAATATTAGTTTTTACACAAAAATGAAGGGCAAATTCAAAACTGAAAGACAAAATATATAAAAGTATTATCAAAAGCATCCTAGGCTGCATTTTAGAGATTTTGATTACTAAAAACAAATAAAAATATTATTAAAAACAAATAAATATATGCAGCAAAACCTTGGAGACAAAAAGAAAAAAAAAATTGTATATACAAATTCTGTACTGTATTCGGGGGTGTAACTCAATAAGTTTTAATTTTTAGAGAAAATTAACTTATTAACTGCACATTTATTCGCCAAGAAAAATTCAGAATTTAGGAATGAATAAGGCGGTGTCTCCTTCCAATAATAATCACTAGTTATCACTTTAAACTATACTGCGTGAGCAAGAAACATAAGTAAATCAAAACAAAAGTAAGGAAAGTGATACGAATTAAAAAGTTTAAGTGAAACTAAGTAAGAAACAAAACAATAGAAACAGCAAAAAAATTAAAAGAAAATGTAAACGAAACCAGTTCACATGAACCATACTGTAAAACAGTTGTCCATAAATATAAAATAACAAATCAGACTATCTGCATAGTTATTGGGAGGCAAAAAAAGATTTTAAAAAAAGAAATTAGATTTTCAAATAGAATTTTCGACCACGAGTATTTTGTTTTAAATATGTATATGGAGTTTACACATTACTCTTAGGATATTAAAACCATTAAACCAATAATTGATTTGACAACTCTGTAAAAAAATCCAGATCAAATTACGTTAAGAAGTATTGGAATTAAGTGTGCCGATACTTTCTACCACAAAATCCATTTTTACCTGATTATGTTACGGAACAAAAAATCTGATATACCGTAAATTTTTCAGGACTAATTTTCATAAAATTACCCAATATCTCTAATTAAATAAATATTACTGTAAAAATTACGTTATAATATTTTAGGTAAAAATTAATTTTAAGGTGAAAATGGATTTTAAGGAAAAATGGATTTTAAGGTAAAATGAATTTTATGAATAATCCGCCCAACGTGGTCGTGCTTAAAACTATAATTTGATCCATAATTTTTTAGCGTATCACCAATGATTAAAATAAAACGATTATTGACACAGCTAGCTGAAACTCACCCCCCTATAAAACTGTCAGTTAGAAAATATTAACTTTTAAACCTACAAAAGTCAGTTACAAAATAGATAGTTTTCAAAGCTGATAGAATTATTTTAATTGCATTAGTGAGAAGGAAAAAAAAAAGTCAATCGATCTCAATTTATTCTGGTCGTCTTTTGTAAATCGTAAATCCCCAACAGAATATTTTTAGAAAACCGCAAGCAATCGACAAAGAACAATTGCAAATTCCCTCCAGAGCTTCATTAATCATTCTTAAACCGACTAAAGGTACATCTCAGGAATTTCTTTGCCATCAAAGACTCCCTGAGGAGCGAGACCAACAATAAGTGCTATGAATAAAAAAGCACTTCAATTGTTCAAGCCACTCCAATTGTTTGCTTATTTCCATCCACTCGAGTACAGAGTTTACCCTATTTTTTTTAAATTTATAGTACAAAGAAACATTCTTGAATTGTGATAAGCTGGATATTGTTGACAGAGTTAACTTCTTTTGCATTTAATGAAATATGCATGAGTTGCAAATAAATAAAACTTTCTTTGATCATCAATATAGCTGTGAATATTTATTTAAATAGTAAACATAATATTATTTGTAACTGTTATTTTTAGGAAATTATGCGTTTTGAAATAATAGGACCTAATGTATTTCAAAATGCAATGCTCATGTAATATCAAAGGACTGATGTCAATGTCTTATTTTTGTTTAAAAAATAATACGATTTTCATAATATTTGCTTAAATGGATATTAAACATATAGTTACTTACAGTTATTATTTTAATATGTTTAGTGTACAATGCGGAAAAAAATTTACCACTCTGTGTAACTTTTGATCTAATTATCGGATCTTCTCGTTTTACGGCTAAAACTTAATGGTCCAAGGGGGTGACTTCAAATACGCTAATTAGTTAGTGCAGCCACAAAAACGTACTTTCTCTGAATAAACATGCTTTTTTTCGAGGTATTCAGATTTCTGAAACGATAAAAAAAATTATAAAATAATAAATCCCTCCACAAAAAAAAATTAGATGATAACTCTCATTTTGGGAATGTTATCCCATTAGTTTCAGGAGAGCGACCTCTTTATGTTATTTTTATAGACCACTTTATGTTATTTTTATAGACCCCTTTAGGTTATTTTTACTTTTTGTGTACTTCACCACATCTGAAGAACATTAAATGTGAGCTGAAACATTTTTACACACTATTATAAAATTCATTTATCCAAAAATAATTTCATGCAAAAAATAGCTTTCAGTAAATATTCATTATTTTATTTAAATAATAGTCGGAAATCTTTTGAATCGTAAGGTATACCATTTTTTACATAATTTTAAGGAATGTAATTTTACATGGCATAATACAAAACTTGAGCGAAATTGGTCGAATTGTTTCTAATAAAACGAATTTTAAAAATACGACTTTTTCAAAATTCAATTCCTCGGGAACTATTTGATCGATTTTTTATATATTACTATTCAAAATTCTATCGACTTTTATTAAATGAAATAAAACAAAATAATAAATATTTGGAAAAGTTATTTTTTGAATTATCTTTATTAACGCAATATATATCTGTGTGCAGAAGTTTTTAAGCCGCTTAAAATGTTCTCGAGATATGGGGAAATAGTAATAAACTTTGTAATAAACTTTGTAGTAGCAAAAAGATGAACTTTGAACCGCCCTCATGAATTAACTATTGGGACCATATTCCCCAGGCTGCGGCTACCCCTTATATTTTGGAAGTCAGAACTCCAAATCCATCGAGGAGAAGATATGTTTATTAAGATAAAGTACGGTTTTGTGTGTGATTTCGTAGCGTAAAATTTTGCCGATACTAATTAATTAACATGTTTGAAGTCACCACCAAAAACATTAAAATCGAGGCCTAAATCTCGATCATTAGCCAGTCATCTCCAATCATTGACCAGAAAGATACGGAGTTCGAATACCTCTTCGGGTATGGGTGTATTTTATCTAAATGTCCTTGTTGTGTCGTGCCGTCTATATTGTGCCTGCGTTAAAGTGATTTTTAGAAAAGTTGGATACATTAAGCACTATCAGGAATGTTTGGTAAAAAATAGAAGGATGAAATATTTTTTTTAATTTTGACGAAATTCGTTTCCTCGAAGAAGTTACGATAATTATTTCGACACTTTAATGACATTTTTGCTCGGAACTTATACTGGAAAATGGTTTCGTCAAAAACGAAGAAAGTTTCATGATAATCGAGTATCCATTTTTTACTGTGCACGCATCTTGAGCTTTGCCAATTTTTGTAAACATGCATTTCGACTTATGCCTGTTATCATAAACATTAATTTCAAGCTTTGTCGAGATTTAAGAACTCACCGACGAAATGTAAACCTCATTCTAAGCGCAAAAACATTTTTACAGCCACGATAAATTCTGTAAATTTAATCTTAAAAATAACCCACTGTGGAAACATGTTTCAGAAAAATAGCCCGCGTCAAAACAGGTGTCAAAAATACTTCCCCATTAAACACCAAAATACTCCTGTTTTATTTCAACGTTTGAAAGTTTACAATCTTGTTACATTATTTAAAACTTCTTTTCTTGTTAAAAGTTCCGAGAAAATAGTGTTTCGTTAACTATGCATCACAGCAAAGGTGATCGAAACTTTCTAATAAAATGAAGAAACTTTTTAAATATTCCTGCGGTGATAAATGAGGGAGTCTTTAATTGGATACCGGATACTTAAGAGAGAAGCAGACTTGACACGTTTTTTTAAGTTAAAGGAAAATGAAGTTTCATAGTTAAACTATAAATCATTCTTGTATCCAAATTCGTAATTAATAGAATATACTTGCAAAGTAGCGTTATTTATTTGTATGATAGGAATATTTATATCATTATTTTAAAACTTGTAATGCTTTTATAAAAACATTTGAAATTTTATTTTCGAAAGGAGTATTCTAAATTTTTAATTGTGTATATTATTTTAAAATTAAAATTTATTGTTTATTAATTATTTTTTTTTGTAATTTTGTATTTTTTATCCATAATTTTTTTTCTAAACATTCACGTATACCATAAAATTAGAGTATTTTAACTAACTTTTTCTGCATAATGTGTTTTGGTAGATTTGAAATAAAATCGAGATCAGCGGAAAAGAATGATTTATGTACAAAGAAACTGATTCTGTGAGAAAATGAATTCTGAGCGCTGACATATATCATTTTTTACAAGCGCGTCCCATCTTCACTGTATAATAACTCTCTGGGAAAACCTATTTTTCCCGATATTGATAACAAAACTTAGCAATTGATGACGATCTTATCGTTATCTATTGTGTTATCGAAAGTAAAATAGTTTAAATGTTATATTTTTTATTTCGGAAATAAGTTTGACTGTCAGATAAAAAATAGTCGCTATACAGTTATTATTTTCCTCTAATCTTTCGATTAGAAACGTTTAAAAAACATTTTTGGAAATGTTAAAAAGATTTCTTATAGTTTGAGTTTTTATCAGTTCTTAAATTTAAATTTAGACAAAATACTCTTCAGTAAAACCTAAGTATAACAGTGGTATTTTTCTTTTTCGTATAAGTTTAAATAATTATTTTAATAAAAAATAATTTCTAAAAAGTATATATCTATGATTACAACGTTTCTTTTGTCAATTATTTCATTAATTTATTTTAATTATTTTATTAAATTCATTTCATAAATTCATTTAATTATTTGCTAAAACAAAGAATATTGTTTAGTTATAATTCAGAATTTTACGTAATTATTTTAAAGCTCGATACTGCGTACTAATTTAAAAACTCATGCATAAAGGCAGTTAGAAATTTTAATAAAATCATGTTCATGCTCTACATTTTTTTAACTAAATTTTAAAAATTTTGATTGTCCTTTGTGTTTTTGTCCCACATTTTAGCAGTTTCGTAATAATGCATTTTTTAAATTTTATTTTTCAGTTTTGAAAATGTAATTATCAATCTCCATTATAATTTATCGAAATATATGCCTTTAAGTACTTAAAAGTATATATAAAAAATAAAAAATAAAAATAATTGGATTGTACTGTTTTGTATCATTCAAGTTCAACTGAAGATATTATGGGATATTTTATGCAAATAGTAATTAAATTTAAATTAATGCATAATTGTACACTTATCAGTCTAAATACAATTCTAGAAATAGATCGGTAAAAACGGGTAAATAACTATTTAATTGTTATTTTACCATATTCAAACAAAACAGTAAAATAACCATAAATAAGATGGTATTCAAATTGTTAACTGTGACAAAAACCGTTTATTTACTGCTTTCATCTAATACGGTTAAATAACCGGAATTTCATCTCCAAAAACTAGACCCAACTAATGAAGTTACCCCTTAGTTCTTTGCTGATAAGTACATATTATAGCCGAGACTATTTATCTATCATTCTCATGACCGAAAGAACGATGGTTCAAGTCCTAGCGTTGATACCACAATCTTTCCCCCATTCTCTTAAACACATGAAAAGTTTCCAATGTCCTGCACTCCCTAATTTATGACCCTGGTTTGTTAAAATACGATACTCTCATTTGCTCATAAATACCAGTACCATAAAGCTGCTAAAACTATCTCTAATGCGCAGTTAAATTGCTTTTTTACGGTTTTGAGACCATGCTAGAGGTAAATATTTAATACCCATACAGTTTTGTATTCCTGGTTTTTTAACCATACAAGTTGTTAACGGTATCAAAACCGTAAAAATAAAAAATTTTCTTTACCGTAAACCTTACGGTTAATTGGATGAACAAACTGCTGCCAGTTATTTTACAATAATTTTAGAATGAAAATTCCAACAGCGTATTTCGATAATTTATATAAATAAGACTATAATTTAAAATTAATAACACAATAAAAACATTTTGTAATTAAATTTTGAAATTAAATAAATACTAATACTGAAAAAAATTAAACATTAAATATGTTAATAAGTAATGAGTTAATAATTAAATAAGTAATAATATACTCCTTCCTTAAGTATCATGAAGGCGAGTAAATAAAAATGTCATTTTCCTTTCGTTTCTTTTTGAAAAAATAACATACTTTTAGGCAATTTAATGCTCTTAAAACGTAATAAAATCACTTCTCTGTAATGCAGAAAAATTTTATACGAATGTCTTGAACAACTCTTTCAACCACTGTAAGGAATATTTCATGGCCGTGGGGAAAATGAATTGAATTCTTGTCATGTTTTTTCAGTCAAGTAAGGCAGTTGATGTTTTTCCGAGAATTTGGACTCGTTTCTTCAAGAAGAATAAATATACTGTAAATGGATTTAAAAAGTTATTTAATGGCTGACAAAAAATAAATATAAATTTTGAAACTTGTGGCCTGTGGTGGTGTTTTATTTATCCTCTTAAGAGGAAAAGTTATTTATCCTAAGTAAAAAAACTTAATGGACTTCCTCAAACTTGTTCACAGTGCAACTACTTGTTTATTAAGGTTATCTTTTGTTAAACATCCGATTTTATCTGCAACACAGTTTATTTTTCTTAAATGCGGTAATAACTTGAGATATAAGATCTAATTCAAAACACAATGTTTTAATTTATGTTTTTTGCTGTTGTCAAAACCGATGAGAAAAGTTTATAATTTGTCAAGATAGTTGAATAGTTCATATATCCTACACAATGTTTTATTTCATGTTTTTTGCTGTTGTCAAAACCGATGAGAAAAGAAGATTAAAAAAAGTTTATAATTTGTCAAGATAGTTGAATAGTTAATATATCCTACACAATGTTTTAATTTATGTTTTTTGCTGTTGTCAAAACCGATGAGAAAAGAAGATTAAAAAAAGTTTATAATTTGTCAAAATAGTTGAATAGTTAATATATCCTACACAATGTTTTAATTTATGTTTTTTGCTGTTGTCAAAACCGATGAGAAAAGAAGATTAAAAAAAGTTTATAATTTGTCAAGATAGTTGAATAGTTAATATATCCTACACAATGTTTTAATTTATGTTTTTTGCTGTTGTCAAAACCGATGAGAAAAGAAGATTAAAAAAAGTTTATAATTTGTCAAGATAGTTGAATAGTTAATATATCCTACACAATGTTTTAATTTATGTTTTTTGCTGTTGTCAAAACCGATGAGAAAAGAAGATTAAAAAAAGTTTATAATTTGTCAAGGTAGTTGAATAGTTAATATATCCTACACAATGTTTTAATTTATGTTTTTTGCTGTTGTCAAAACCGATGAGAAAAGAAGATTAAAAAAAGTTTTTAATTTGTCAAGATAGTTGAATAGTTAATATATCCTACACAATGTTTTAATTTATGTTTTTTGCTGTTGTCAAAACCTATGAGAAAAGAAGATTAAAAAAAGTTTATAATTTGTCAAGATAGTTGAATAGTTAATATATCCTACACAATGTTTTAATTTATGTTTTTTGCTGTTGTCAAAACCGATGAGAAAAGAAGATTAAAAAAAGTTTATAATTTGTCAAGATAGTTGAATAGTTAATATTTCCTACACAATGTTTTAATTTATGTTTTTTGCTGTTGTCAAAACCGATGAGAAAAGAAGATTAAAAAAAGTTTATAATTTGTCAAGATAGTTGAATAGTTAATATATCCTACACAATGTTTTAATTTATGTTTTTTGCTGTTGTCAAAACCGATGAGAAAAGAAGATTAAAAAAAGTTTATAATTTGTCAAGATAGTTGAATAGTTAATATATCCTACACAATGTTTTTATTTATGTTTTTTGCTGTTGTCAAAACCGATGAGAAAAGAAGATTAAAAAAAGTTTATAATTTGTCAAGATAGTTGAATAGTTAATATATCCTACACAATGTTTTAATTTATGTTTTTTGCTGTTGTCAAAACCGATGAGAAAAGAAGATTAAAAAACGTTTATAATTTGTCAAAATAGTTGAATAGTTAATATATCCTACACAATGTTTTAATTTATGTTTTTTGCTGTTGTCAAAACCGATGAGAAAAGAAGATTAAAAAAAGTTTATAATTTATCAAGACAGTTGAATAGTTAATATATCCTACACAATGTTTTTATGTTTTTTTCTGTTGTCAAAACCGATGAGAAAAGAAGATTAAAAAAAGTTTATAATTTGTCAAGATAGTTGAATAGTTAATATATCCTACACAATGTTTTTATGTTTTTTGCTGTTGTCAAAACCGATGAGAAAAGAAGATTAAAAAAAGTTTATAATTTGTCAAAATAGTTGAATAGTTAATATATCCTACACAATGTTTTAATTTATGTTTTTTGCTGTTGTCAAAACCGATGAGAAAAGAAGATTAAAAAAAGTTTATAATTTGTCAAGATAGTTGAATAGTTAATATATCCTACACAATGTTTTTATGTTTTTTGCTGTTGTCAAAACCGATGAGAAAAGAAGATTAAAAAAAGTTTATAATTTGTCAAAATAGTTGAATAGTTAATATATCCTACACAATGTTTTAATTTATGTTTTTTGCTGTTGTCAAAACCGATGAGAAAAGAAGATTAAAAAAAGTTTATAATTTGTCAAGATAGTTGAATAGTTAATATATCCTAAACAATGTTTTAATTTATGTTTTTTGCTGTTGTCAAAACCGATGAGAAAAGAAGATTAAAAAAAGTTTATAATTTGTCAAGATAGTTGAATAGTTAATATATCCTACACAATGTTTTTATTTATAATTTTTGCTGTTGTCAAAACCGATGAGAAAAGAAGATTAAAAAAAGTTTATAATTTGTCAAGATAGTTGAATAGTTAATATATCCTACACAATGTTTTAATTTATGTTTTTTGCTGTTGTCAAAACCGATGAGAAAAGAAGATTAAAAAAAGTTTATAATTTGTCAAGATAGTTGAATAGTTAATATATCCTACACAATGTTTTAATTTATGTTTTTTGCTGTTGTCAAAACTGATGAGAAAAGAAGATTAAAAAAAGTTTATAATTTGTCAAGATAGTTGAATAGTTAATATATCCTACACAATGTTTTAATTTACGTTTTTTGCTGTTATCAAAACCGATGAGAAAAGAAGATTAAAAAAAGTTTATAATTTGTCAAGATAGTTGAATAGTTAATATATCCTACAAAATTTTTTAATTTATGTTTTTTTTTATTCTTATCCTGCTGGTTTTTAATCTTCAGCATTTTTCACTGTTTGTATATTCTAATATTAAGTGCCGCAAAAATGGCGAAAAAATTAATTTATCGATAAAAAATTCAAACAATAATAATAAAATACACGCTAGTGACTTATTTGAATGAAAAAATAACCATTAAATGCATTGTTGTAATGCATAAAATGTTGTTTTCAAGATTTCGAAACTTAAGTCGCAATAAGGAAGTAGTTTTTAGAAGAAAAAAATTTCACATTTCTGATATTCAAAAACCTAATTGGCAAGTGAAGGTTTGTATCGTTATAATAAGCATTTAACTTTGTGTTTCTGATACAAAATTAATGCAGTTTAAATATTTTTACAGAAACTTAGTTTCAGAACTAAATATATTATTCAGCACATATTTATTAATCTGCGTAAAGATAATTTATTTATCTTGAATTCATAACTAAGTTTTAAAGTTTTAAAAATAAACACTGGCAGTGAATATATACTTAATTTTCATATTCAGTTTACTCTAAATTAGGTAACAATTAGAACTTATATCATAATTCAATTGAATTATGAAAGTGCTTTTATCAAATAACAAAACGTATTATAGAATAACAAAAAAATTTAAAAAACATTACAAAAAAAATTTAGGTTTGTATTTAAACACAAACTTGACTACAACTTTAAGCTTCGTCAAAATGATACTATGAATTATATAGTAGATAATATATTTTTATTTAAATTTTATTCAAATTTTTGCATCACTTTTTTTTTAAATTTCAAATCTTTTATAAATTTCTATACAATGTTTTAAAAAAAAAACTTTTGTATTAGGCAAGAACAAATAAGTATCAAAACTGTAAAAAAAAAGTTAGAAAGTGAAAATAAAGTTAAAAACTATTCTAAAATTCCCCAGTTTCTTTCTAATATATTATTTTGCACTCAGACTCTTGTGTAAGCATTATGATATTCTTAATTTCTATTGCAAACTTTTCTGGTAAAATTAAAATTATAAGTTAACTAGTCGTGTCTCCCATTTGAAACTGTAAGTGAAAACAACATAATTTTAAACATACTCAGCATCCATGTCATTTATTATTTCAAAATGCTAGCTATCTCCAAAAACTCCATTCTATCCACCAGGAAACAGAATCTTACGATAGAAATATGTAAATTTGGGGTACGTGTTTTTCTAAAGTATTTTAATTAATGGTTTTGAAATTCTTTTCATACAATTTAGGTGTGAAATGTTTTTGATTTCTTAACGTGTGTATTTTATTAATTATTGTACTGTTTGAGCTAAAAGCTTGATTTTAAGGTATTGACTTATAAAGCATAATTAACAAAACTCACAAATTTATATATTTAATAAAAACTTTTCGGATAGCCGGGAGCAGGTAAATATAATTTTTTATTTATTTATTTACTTATTGAACGCGATTGCGCCTGACTTACTAAAACGGGTATAGTTTTATATTCTAGCTCTTTCAATGAGTTGTTTTATTTTTTGCATTTAAATCCTTTTTTTAGCATTTAAATCCTTAAAATAAATAATTGTTCAACTTCTTTTTTGTAAATTTATTATTAACCTTTTCTACAATTAAGCAAATTTAACGACACATTACTAAAAATATATTAAACCAATTTTACTGAATACTATGCCAAAAATTACGTTTATGTTTTTATCTACTTATCAGTATTGATTATGAATATTTTTAAATGCAATATTAAAGATTTTCTTCAAGTTAATTATATTCAATTTTGTGCATACGATGAAAAAAGACACTCACGAAAACTTTTTATTCCTACTTGAATGAAATCAACTAATCAACTTAAAATAAATAACTGTAAATTCCAGCCAAGTAGAGTAGAACCAAGAAGTCCAACAGTAAACATTCTTTACTAAGGGCCGTATCCAGCCATACGCCTTATTTCGAAATAATTCTTTGTAATTTAGTTCTCTCTCAAAAGTATTTAAAAACACGTATCCATTATACAAAAAAAAAAAAAAAAAAAATTCACTATCAAGAAAGAATAAAGATATTTTTTCAGTTGGCAATTTCTCTAAAAGTCGATAGTTAAGTAGGAGTACAGCTGTTTTTGACGATGATATATATAATCTCAACTAAAAAATTTTCTTTCTACAAATTAAATATTGTTTTATTGTAAAGAGATGAAGACGTAAAAATCTAGTATTTACAAAGATACTTTTTTTTAAAGCTTAAAATCAGCTTCCATTTATAATTCTGTCATATACTAAGTTAAAAATATAATAATACCTTCCTCAGCATTTTAGCTTCTTTAGAGAAATTTAAAGAAAAAATCGTATATCTCGCCAAAATATTAGTTTCTGAATTTGACAAAAGTTTTCTGTTATTCTACCATTCATTCAAAGAGAAAATTATTTCCTGGTAAATTTATTTTGAACTAATGAGCCTTTTTTAAATTTAATGCGCAGTAAAACAAATGAAATATTTATAAATCAATGTATTTTAGTCTTAGATAAACCCACGGTATCTTGATAAAATTATCGGAGTTTTTTTTTTTTTTTTTTTTTACACTTATATAATTAAAGAAATGATAAATGTTACACTATTAAACAAAAGGAAACAAAACATATTTTAAAACTTGACCACTTTTGCAATAAATAACTTGTAAGTTACGAACGTGATGAAGATAACTTGGAAATAATTTCAATAATATATATATAACTTGTGAGGCAGTGGTATTCCAGTGGTTAGATAATTGTAGAGGTCGGGGTTCGATCCTCGACTCCGCTAAGACCCTCCGAGTACATGCGTTATGCGTGCTCATAAAATCTGTAGAATCGAAAATACTGCGTTCGGTAGCTGAAGAGTACCATGAATACTAATATGTCTAAATTTAAGAAGTGACCTCGCAAATGAGTGTTGCTGACAAAAGAAGTGAGTTTTAAGATGAAAGCTAAAGATAGTATTTCACTTACTTTCACCCTCGGTGGGTCTTACAGCGACTCACTTCGGATCTGTTAGGTCTTCGCAAGTACTTTCACCCTAGTGGTGCTCTCTTGCCAAACGGAAGGCGCACTTTCCTGATTTATTTACAAGAGGCCAAGGCTGGCGAGTTTGACTTATCCAAGCGTCATTAAAAACAAAAAGTACAACTTGTAAACTAATGTATAAAACTTCTAAATAATGCATATAACTTGTAAATAATGTATATAACTTTTAGATAAAATATAAATGGAAATAATCATGATCGATAGCCATTTGCATTTATCGCCACTTATCATTTTTTTGGATCCGTGTTATAAAATAATTACAAACGATATGATTATAACAGCATGAATAGTATCGTGCACTAGCTTATAAAATGCAAACTTCCACAACTACTAGTAATTTTAAAAAAAGTTAATGTTATCAGAAAAATAAATATTTTTCAGAAACGCGTTACCTTCTTTATTCCATTTTTGGAATTGTGAATAAAAGATCCATTTAAATCAGTCCGTAAACATCCCCAGGAAAATCGCCTTCACTTCAGAAGCGACAGAAATTTAAACTAACACAGTAAAGCTCTTACGATAGCGGCTTTGTTTTTCTCTCTGAGACAAGATGTATTTTTATTTTCCCATTTTACAGTTCAATAGAAGCAAATAAAATATTCATTGCTCACAAAATTTACAGCTTGAATTTTTATTAACTACACTTATTAGAATATTTTAAGTATCTGTGATAAAAATAAGTGAACCTATATCTTGGATTATAACGGGTATATAAAAGTTTTATGGCAATATTTTTGAATAAAAATGAATAGCTTTCCATCGAATAAAAATGAATAGCTATGCTAGCTTTTATTTTATTTTCCAAAAATTTATTTAAGTGTTTAATTAAACAATATAAGCTGAAACTCGAAGTCTAATGAGAAATATTTAATAATAATTAATGTAAACTGTTGGAATTTTCATTCTAAAATTATGTTAAAAAACAGCAGCAGTCAGCCCATCTAATTAACCATTAAGTTTACGGTAAGGAGCATTTTTTACCTTTACAGTTTTGAAACCGTTTACAACTAGTATGGTTAAAACACCATGAATACAGAACTATACGGTTTTTTAACCATTTACAACTAGCATGGTTTCAAAACCGTAACAAAGAAACTTAAATAGGTATAGGAGCTTGAATTTTGCATTAATGGGCGTTGAACAGTGCAGGACACAAATTTAAGAGTCCTCGACACTGGAATCTATTCATGTTTTGAAGGGAGTATAGTGGTGTCAACGCTTGGACTCGAACCCCAGCTATGTCTGGCAATAGTATTCACCAAATCACTCTTGGCAATAGTATTCACCAAGCTAAGTGGCTTTATTAGGTGGGCCTAGCTGGTGCGATAAAATTCTGACTGTTTAACTGTATAAAGTGAAAGCTGTTAATCGACAGTTTTTCAAGCAGTTAACAGTTTGAATACCATCCTATTTGTAGTTATTTACCTGCTTTGTTTGAATATAGTGAAATAACAATTAAACAAATTGTTATTTAACCATTTTTTCCGGGAAATTTATAATAATGTAATAAATGCACAGTGCATAGTGCTTTAGCCGAATAGTGGAGAAAAAATAAAACATACCAATGCGATAAACAAATTGAGTTTTTTGAATTGTGTTTGTGGAAATTAATTATAGTAATCCCTGCCTTAACCTATTATTTTAATTAATTTTCTATGCAACTATTTCAATTATTATGATTTTGGTTCTTTTTACTGTTTAAATTTGTGATTTTTAAAATTTGTACTCTATATTTAAGTTTTGAAATTTTAGTTTTTGATGAATTATGCAGAAATAAGCTGCCTGAAAATCATTATTTATTATACATCAATATTCATTAATTATTAATAATCATTACTCGTTAATTATTATTATTAATTCCATAAAATGATAGTTCTCTGTTAAAAACCAGTACTGTTTCAAAGCAAAACATTTTTTTTAATGAATATGATTTCATTCTCTGCAATAAATATAAATAATATAAAGTATGTGCCCAAAATTAAATAGAAATAAGAGTATTTTGTAAGTTAAAATTTTTATCCACCCTGAAAAAGAAATAATCAAAACTACCAGATCATGGTTAAATTTGCAGTGTTTCTGGCTCTTTTGAAACAAAACAAAGCTCGGAAATTTTTACAGAAGCGCTTTGGTAAAAATTTTAGTTAAATTAACAATAATGAATAGTGTTATAAATATGAGATAAAATATAGTAAAGTTGGCAAACCTTGGTAATTTTATCATGATTTTTAAGAGCAAGGTATAAAAACTTTTAATAACTTTACTAATAATTAAATAGTTTACTTTTCAGTTTTGTACTTTTTACGAAATGTTTTTTAACAAAAAATATAATTTTGAAATCCAGAATATTCGGGAAAGCATTACCACATGAATAGAAAAATAACCAAATAAAAGGTTTCAAAATGCCATATATTGTGATTTTATTACCAGGATTAGGTTTGTCCTTTAGCAGAAATACAACAATTTTACCAGTTGCCGTATTTCTGGCAATTTTACCACAATTCTTTTCTCCGTGAACTTAAACTAAAAATTTTTCAACTGTTATAAACAGTAGTTTTCATGATACTTATAGTATTTATTTAAACTGGCTTTGAAGGCTCTTTTAAACTATATTCTGAAAGTGCCAGTAAAAAGCTTATGACTAAATCTCGTTCCATTGTTAATTTGCTTTCTTACTAAGAATCATCATGTTAATATAGTTCCACGCAAACTCATTATTTGACAAGAATTTTTGCAGTTTAATGTTTAACATGCTGTCCACATTATTTAAGTGATAATTCATTTAAATAATAAGGGCGTGTTTTTTAGAAAATACAACAACATGATTTCAAAGCCTAATAAGGCATGAAAAGTAATAACACAAATACTTTTACTGCCATTTAAATGATTATTATAAAAAATGTGCAACCAGTTTTAGGATTTTTTTTAAAAAATTACATTTTCTCAAAAAATTACAATGAAAAAAATTAAGTTTACTATATATTATCGATATGTTTTTAGCAGTGAGTTATTCTAATTCAAAATTCTTTCTGCAAATTAGTAAATTTGGAATTAGACGTGTTTCACTACTGAAGTTGAATTTAATAATAACACTCAAAACTTTAATGGTAATACTCAAATGTATTAGCTATGATTTTTTTTGTTTACATCCCTTATAAATATATAATCTCCGATTAAAGCTTTCATCATTAAATGTATTCGTGACAGATTCTAAAGGCTTTGATGTTATAAATGGCTGAGTTCATGAATGAGATAAAACTTTCTACTTTTTTAGAGTTACAAGGATAAATATATAATTATATTTCCTAAAGCAAATTCAGTCTTATTTAGAAATCTTAATAGAGTAAGTGAAGCTATTTTGAATCAAATTTATTTAAGATCTAAGTCACGCAAATTGAAGTCGCTACTTTTCATTGATTCCTTAATGCCAATAAAAATGAACGAAACCTTTTGCTATTTACCAATTTAGTCAGATAAAAAGCGAGCATTTCTTATTTCAGTTTTTTTAATGGCATGCTTGGAAAGATAATGACCGATGTCCCCTATACCCTAAAAAATAGCTTTTCTACGTTCAAATTCGAAGTCTTAATTCTCTAAAGTGATAAAAAAAATAATTCATCACCAAAGTTAATAGCAGTGTTACATGACTTATAAAAATGGATGGTTTCTTAGAAAGCAGCCGTTGAGCACTGATGTTTTTAACCCTTAGACACAAAAGTTTTTCTTAGGTTCTATTTTTTTATTCCTTTTATTAAATTTCGACGAATGTCCAAATTATTATCAATTAGATATCTAGGGGTGGGCCGGGATTCTAATAACTAAAGAGTAATGTCTTTATTACCATATATAAAGCATACCAATATTGAAAATTTGATGAAAATAAGCGTCTTTTAGCACAAAAGTCTCAATTTTAATAATAAAACTAGAAAGCGGTCGTGAAATGTAGAGATTCCGGCAAATTCTGAAAGATGTCAGACTCTAATCAGGGCTGTTGTGCCAATAAAGAAGAAGAAGAAATGACTAAGTACACTAGCCGGTCAATTAAAAACTGTTGTGGTAATATATTCAAAAAACAAAATTTTATAAATTTGAGTTTGGAAACAAAATTACGTGTACACTATATCATTCAATATGATTTGGCGTAGAAGCTTACTTGCTATATCAGGAAATTTTTTATATTAAATAATATTTTTACACAATGCGTAGAAGCTTCCTTGTTATATTAAGCAATTTTTTTAATGTTAACTAAATAATTTTTGCACTAGGCGTCGAAACTTATTTGCTATGTCAGGCAATATTTTTTTGCCCCAGGTGTTGAAGTTTACTTGCTATATCATCCAATTTTTGAAATAAACTAGATATATGCATTAGGCGCAGAAGCTTACATGCTATATGAAACAATTTGTTTTTAAATTAACGAAAGATTTTGAAACCAAACTAAAAATTTTAAGAATATCTTTATTACATCTATACCTTACACTCAGAATTCATGTTAACCAATCTGTCTTTACATTTAACTTTCAGGCATAAACTGTATATACTTCAACAATAGAATAACCAATGTCTGAGATTTCTTATTAAAAAATGTTCAAAAGACAAATGTGTCCACATTATTGACATAAGAGAATAAGAGAATGCAAGCTCATTATGCGAGTCTTAAGCAAACACACAATCTGTTAAATATATTACCTGTAAAAGTTTGGTTTGAGTATACATCAAAGAAAAATAAAACAGTTTATTGGAAATAGAAACACGAGGCACACTATCCGAACTTTCAATGCTATTTGTCTTACTAGCTTACTAGCCTCGCTAGATTAAATAAATGTTTTCTGTATCAAAACAAAAGGATTTCAAATATCGGCTGTCTTTATGCTGCCGTGAAAAGAGAGGACTAATGGCATTTTCGATCTTGGCGAAAATGTTCTTAAGGTTTCCTCCAAAATGAGAAAGATAACTTTTGAATGATGTCTTCAGTTTGTATCTGTATGCGAGAGATCTGGTTCAGAATGTAGAAGATAAATGATTCGGAAAAGGACTCCGTCTCTCTGAAGTAATTTGTTTTTGGGAAAATAGTAATGCTATTTGGTGAGATTGCTAACAGGATCGTGTTACTTTTGTAAAAATGCTGAGTTGTTTGTCAAAGAAACCGATAAGCTGTTTTGTTTTGTTGACTCATATATAAAAAGTAATGGCTGTTATGTTAAGAAACAGACATTAATGTAGAAAAATAGCCGGCGTAAGGATAATTAAGATTTGTAATTTTAAAACATATAAAACATCTTTATTCTATTTAACATACTTAAAAGGAAAATTTTTCCTTTCTTAATGTTATTCTTGACACATATATAAAATATAATGATCGTTAAAATACGAAACTAACATAGAAAAATAGCATGTACAAGATAATTAAAATATGTGTTATATTTTAAAAATATACTTCAAGAATACATATTAAAGACATTGGATAACAGGGTATTGATCTTAGCGCAAATGCTCCTAAAGCTTACAATTTCTCTCCAAAATGAGAAAGATATATTTTGAATGATGTCTTCAGTTTGTATCCGTTTGAGAAAGATCTAGTTCGGAAAGAAGAAGATAAATGATTTGGAAAAATACTCCGTCTCTCTGAAGTAATTTGTTTTTGGGAAAATAGTAAAGTTATTTGGTGAGATTGCTAACAGGATCGTGTAACTTTTGTAGTTGAGTTGTTTGTCAAAGAAACCGATAAGCTGTTTCGTTTTCTTGACACATAAATAATAAGTAATGCTTGCTATATTAAGAAGAAGCGTAGGGATAATTAAAAAGAGTAATTTTAAAAAGATTTTAATCAAGACATCTGAAACATCCAGATTCTATTTAACATACTTAAAAGGTAAACCTTTCCTTTCTTAATATTATTCTTGACACATAAATAACTTTAAGGACATATATTCTTTAAGAATATATATTACTCAAGGCATTGGAAACATCTGTATTACATTATTCATGTAAAAGGGGAAGTTTTTGTTTTTTGACGTTAATATTTTTATTGACTCATAAGTAAAATTTACTGGTTTTCATGTTAGGAAACAAACATTATAAAGAAATAGTTTGTGCAGAATAATTAAAACTTATCATTTAAAGAATTTTAATCAGAATCATCTGGATTGCATTAAGCGCATTAAAGCGTATGCTTTTCGCATTTCATAATTTTTCCTTTTAACACTATTCTTGAGTCACATATTAAATATGATGATATTTAAGTTAGTCAAAAAAGATTAATAGAGGAAAACAACTTATGCAATGGAATTAAAATATATATTTAAAAGAATATATTTTAATCTGGCCTTCTAAATCCTTTAGATTCCGTTAAACATAATAAAGAGAAAAGGTTTCACTTTCTTCTCTTAATAAGAAAATTATAGTAAAAATGTACAAAATTGGAGCACACATATCTTAAGGTAGTAAGCATATTAAAGTGCATATTGGTTGTAAATAAATCGGATTTATTATGTCACATGCTGAACAGAGTGTCTTGTTTTGTAATAATTCCATATCAAATGCGAAACCTAAAATGAAATTTTAAGAATTTCGTATAGTGCTGTCAAAATAATTAAAAAATTAAAAAACTCTGTGCTTAGTTTAATCTAGTGTAAAAGTTTTTTGAGTACTTTTCTTAGTATCTCCTTATAAGAAAAAGGAAAAAATAAAGACTTAGCTTAAAAGGAAAATAAAATTCCATGGTTTTTCTTAAAACTATCGTATTATTATTGCGCAGTATTCAGAGTTACATACAGCACTGCTATCTAGAAAATGAAACATTTTAACTCATCATACATGCATAGTTTGTTTTATATATTTGGGGTCAATAAACAGTGCTAAAATTTGTTTAATTTAAAGATTTGAGTTATAATAAATGAAATTTAGATTATAACCATTTAATAATAAAACAATTAACAAAGACTGAGTTTCACGTAAGCCTTGATCATTTGTGCATCAAACACTATTTTTCTATTACAGAAACAGATACTTTGTATATTTGTACATCTAAAGCAGATACTTTGTATATTTCATTCCATATTAAGCTTAAAATATATATAATTATTACATATGTTTGTTATCTTTTGATAACTGAAATAATTAGATATATAAATCAAATATAAATCAAAATCAAATGTATAAATCAAATGTTTTTTATTCTTTGGTATCTGAAATAATTAGATATATCTATCTAACTTAATAGATATATATATATAATTAGATATATATAATAAATAATTAGATATATATATCTTCCTAAAAATTACATAAAATTATTGAAATAATTTTTAAAAAAAAGTATGGATAATATTTTCTATCTTTTAAACGATTTTTAATTTTTTCATAAAAAATATTCAATATACATATATCATATTTAGTTCGAAATAACTAGGTATTTTCAATAAAGAAAATTAGTATTTTAATATGTATTGCAATAAACTTGCGACTTTGCATACGGTACTACAATAAGCAGCACAGCTTTGAAAATTTCCTTTGTCAAGTTTGTAAAGCGCCACAATACATCTCAGTTCATATCGAAATTTGATGTTGATCTGTAATAGAAAGTACTGCTAACCCTGCTCATTGCTTTCAAGCCTAGTGAAAGATCAATAAGATTTCTCTGCTCAAGCATGCCAATTTTGGCGCAAATTCGCACTTTGTCAACTACGACGATTAGAAAAAAAAACACATTTGGAAGATATCATAAAGAAGACACACAACACATACCTACATACCAAAATATTCAAACCATATAAAGGGTATTGAATAATTATCAACCTTTATCTACATCGTAGAATTCTCACAAAAACTGAAATTAAAAAAAAAAAAATCTGCACCATTGAAGGTCGGGGATTAATACTTAAATGATAAAAAGAATCAAAACGTAATCAAAAATTGTGAATTACACAGGATAAAAAACATTCAAACATGTTTGATTCCCGGGTGAAAATGAAAGGAAGTGAAAAGCTATCTAAAAGAAACACATTTAGATTTCACAAATTAAATTGATTTCAATTCCGTCATCGTCATTAATTATTCAACGCGTTATGCTGACATTTTCGTTTCCCGCTGAAATATTTATTATTTTAATCTAGAGTATATATTTTTAGACTTGAAAGAGTTCTAAAAATAAAGAACAGTTGTTTATATTTAGAAGCAAATTGATAAAGTTTAAACCTATGATAATTTAAGTTAAAAATCAGAAATACAAAAACGAACTTTCTGTAATTAAATCTACCAATTTTTCTAAGAATTCGAATGTTTTTACGCTTAAATTAAAGGGAGTAACCACAATCTAGAAAATGTGGTCCTTATAGTTAAGTCAGAAAAGCAGTTAAAAGTTCAAGCTTTTTAATGTTAATTTCGCTGTTGGCTTACTTTGCCGTATCTATGAAAATATTTAAAGAGATCAAGACATATATATAAACAATAGTAAAACTCACCTATTCCAGGGCATTTTCAAGCAGAATATATTTCAGAATATATTTATTTAGGATTTAATTTAATAGTTTTCGAACACTTTTTTCAATTGAAAAGTATAAAAGTTTTTACCACATTTAAGCCTGTGGTGAACTAAGAGTTGACCCTCAAATTCTTACGATTGCAGCTTTTTTTAAAGATTGCATCTTAGTTTAAGATTAAAAGTTATAATGTTATTCCTTTTTTTGCTCTCTGCACACCTCCTACTACTGTACAATCAATCTCAAATTTGGAGGGAAAAAAATATTTTAATAAGATTCTAAACTGATTAAACTGAAATCTCTATCTCTAAAATTTAATAAATTCCGGATCACAATATGGTTAAAAGCATCGGCACTCAGAGCGCAAGGTTTATCAGAACTTGTGGCCGGACAAAAAATCTGATAAACCGCAATTTTTGCAGTAATTATTACCGTAAAATCACTGAATCACTCTCAATAAATAAATGTTATTGTAAAAATTACGTTTAATATTTTACAATAAAAATGGATTTAAAGGTAAAATGGATTTTGCAGATGATACTCTCAAAATGCCGGCACTTTGTTCGGTAATTCAATCCTGAATTTTTACAAGGTATGGGCCTAAAACAATTTAAATATCTAACTATCACATTTCAATGATTTCGATTTTTATGAAATATTAATCTGCTGTTCCATAGCGTTATATTGTTTATAATAATTTTAGTACTTATGGTATGTAACGCTTAAACTATTCATAAGCAAATCGAACTATTAAACAATCATTATTCTTTGATAATAAATACAAAAAAAAAACACAATATGCATTAAGATTAATTTTTAAAAAAATTTCCTTTAGTGTAGAATTATAACGCAGATAACAAGCAATCTATTTGTTTTCATATTATATTATTAATTTCAAGTTCTTGAAAGTTTTGAACAATAACATCAACAACAGCAAATTCAGAATCCAATTGTCATTTAAGTTATATGTACTATATATTCATCATTTGAGCAAAATATATTTCTATTTAAATAAAAGTAACACTTTATTAACATTTTTCATCGAATCTAAGAGCATCAAATTATCTTAAATTATAAATTTAAAAGAAACGTTGTCTGCATTGCGTATTTTAAATTCTTTGGACAATCCTTCATTTCGCGCGAAAAAAAATTTAATTTTATTACAGAACTATTTAAAAAAAGAACACGAGAAAATACTAAGGTGCTTCAAAAATTATTTTAAAGATCTATAAATAAGCTTAAAATACTTTAAGGTCTTTTTGTTAAAATAATAGCGCAGTTTTTACTTTACTTTTCTTTATATGTATCAAAACATTACATGTTTTTTTTTTTTTTTTTTTTTTCAAAAATCTTCCATTCAGTAATATAAATTATTTGTTGCTGCAATATTATCAAGTAACCGTTCTATTTAAACGACATACTCTCATTTATATTTTAATCATCTAAATTTTTTTAAAAAAAAGATGCTTATTTATGTATTTATTTATTTATTTATTTATTTGATATTACATTGGTTTAGTCAACATCAGGAATATACACTCTCTGAAGTAAAACTCTTACTTTGGAGGATTCAGCAACCCTTAAAACATATTTCGTTAATTTTGAGAATCATTCTGTGACGAAATCACATGATTTTTGTTAAATTGCGAACTCTTAAATGCATGACTGAAGTGTTCGCTCCATTCCGAACCTCATGACAGTGCACTGTGGGTGATTGTTAACTGAAAGGATGAAACTAGAATAGAGACTAGACAGTCGAAATTTGAATGACGTGATAAGCCTACCGGGCGGTATGTTGGGCAAGAAGTAGGCCTGGTACCAGGAAGATCCCAGGTTCGAATCCCGCTACCGGCATGAATGTTATTTATCCCTATGTTCCATTTCCCCTTTATGTGTTGTTGGTGACGTTGATCCACCTATATGCTGCACACTAAAATGTGAAAAACAGCGCCACACGTTAGATACCATAAGAAGTAGGAGAGCAAAAAAAACTCTCTCATTCTAGACAACAATCACCCTTAATATAGTACAATGATGTTCCGAGTTGAGGAAACATTTTCTTAATGTATTTGAGAGTTCGTGTTTCTTTACAAATTGCGGGATTTCGTGAAGAAATTTTTTAGAATTAGAAATTAGAATTTTATTTCTACGAGTATGGCTAAGACCGAAATGCATAGATATAAATATCTAGAGTAAAATAATTTAATAATTTTGAACTGCAAAGAAATTTCTTCTTCTCAATCAAATCAACTTAATCAGGACAACAGAGAAAGCTACACATTTCAAAGATTTTTTTCTGTCCCAAATAAGATAACTAATTTAACTCAAAATAAATATCGTGTTCGAAGCCTTATTTTTAGAATGCTATTGAACTAAATATTGCTACATTTTACGAAAATTTACTCAAAACCATTTGATATTTTTTATTGAAATCTTTCGTGATCGGAATATATTGATAATGATAAGTAAGTTTTATCAATTACATGATATTGAACTAGTTTAATCACGATAAATTGTTAAAGTTAAGCTTGCTCAATTTACACTGCAAACTCGCTCCACTCAACAAATTTTTACCTCTTGCAAAAAATTTTAAAACTTCTGTAAGGTTTTAAGTACTTCGCACTTGTTCAGTCACATTCGTTTAAATAATAAAACGCTTTTTTAACTTGAAAAAATGTTTTAATTTTCAACATCAATATCTATGAATTATTTTGTCAATATAAAAGAAGATGAAATGTTTCTTTTTTACATGGTGAGACAAATTTATTCCGCAAACTTTCATAAATAGAAGAGCATTCCATTTAAAATTTCTAGTGTGAATAGAATCTTTTTTTTAAAAACCAAACCCGTATTTATCGATCCACATGCTTTTCAGAATAAAATTTTTCAGACATTAACTTACTTCCCCTTTTATTGGTTAAAAGCATTTCCTTACAATAACTTCCGAAAAAAAAAATTTTACCTTAAAATATCCTTTCTTATTTCCACACTTTTCTTATTTCCACAATTTATTTAGTACCAGGGTTTTGTAAGTTTGAAGCTGGTTCAAAAATCTGTGAACGTGTTGAGTTGGAACGGAAGTATTGGGCTCAGAGAAGCTGTTGAATAATTTTGACTGAAATAAGGGGCCTCTGAATAGTGGAGTATTTTGATTTTACTGAAATGTAAAAAACTCTTACTGATTTTGTTGTTCACTAATTTGATTACTACATTTCATTAGAAACTTTAAACGTTCTTTAGCAAGTAATTCCATGTTTCATTTTAAAAAACTTACTTTTTTAGTTTACTTTTATTTACTTACTTTTCCATTGTTAGAATTGAATTTGTTCTTATAAATTATTGAATTACTTTTATTAATAACTTTTTTAATTACTTTTAAAATTACTTTTATTTTTAACAGCATTATTTATTAAATACATAACAGGAAGCATTTTTGTTTCATAATTTGTGCATAAAAAGATTAAGTGTTACTTTGCGATAAAGTATTTTTCTCTTTTCTTTCTTCCATTTAAGAACACACCTGGATTTCAATATTTATCGGGAGGAATCCAAATTTAATCTCAAACGTTACATTTGCATTAGGCTATTCCCAGTGTTGTTTCCCAGTGGCGTGTTTTTACGTCATCAGTCATATTCCTTTTATAAAATTCTGTAAAAATATTTATTTTATAATGATATAACTAAACAATTACAATAAACAAACTTCGTTATTTTTTTTTCTGTGAGTTCTTTAATTTAAATGAATATTGGGTAACTAGGCCTAACCTTCAAGGGTGATCACCATTTTAGGACTATGGGCAGTCTGATCCTGTGAAAGTGTAAAGAAAAACCCTCAAAATTATTTTCAATTAAAGCAATCAATCTTAATGTCTATCTATTTCATTTTTATATGTCAAAATTATTTTTTTCCTGCAAATTTTCGTAAAAAAAAAATCCGTTATAAATGTCTGGTATGAATAGAACTACTTTCTTTAACTGCACACGTATTTTATGATCCATCCGCTTTTCTAAATAAACATTTTTAGATATTAACTTATTTTTCTATTTTCATTGGTTGAGAGCACTTATTTGCAATAAAAACTACAAAAAATAAAGCCTTTTTTTTTTCAACTTTCATTTTAAAATACTAACCTAGAAATGCAGAAACTTATTTCCACAATTTATTCAACACTAGAACAGTGTGAGATTAAAGCTGGTTTAAAATCTGTGAAAGTCTTATAAAAATCCTGAAAAATTATTTCAAAGAAAACAGTCAATAAAAGTAAACTATACTGTTTTGTTTTTCATGTTCAAGTCAACTTATTCCTGCACACTTTCATAAGAAAGAAAAACGTACCATTCAAAATTTCTGGGGTGTATAAAATAGCGTTTTCTAGCACTCGCTTAATTATATTTATTGATCTATCCACTTTTCAGAGTAAATGTTTTCAGCTATTAACTTACTTCACTTCTTATAGGTTGAAAGCATTTATTTGTAATAAAACTTACTAGAAAAATCAATTTTTACTTTAAAATACCCTCTTCTAAAAGCAGAATCTTATTTCCAAAACGTATTCCGTTAAAGAGACTTATGAGCTTGAAGTTGGCTTAAAATCTGTGAAAGTACAACGAAAAAAAATCCCATCTTCATTTATTGAGGCTATTCCACGCACGATGCTACATTATTCCACGGTATCGAATGATTTTTTCCCCTTCCCTGGTTGCCCGGATGAGATGACGGAAGAAAGCAAGTGGAGACAGCATCCCGTCTTCCATGTCGATCACACGAAACCCAACTCGATTGAATTGCCTCCGTCATCGCCATCCATTCTCAATATTCCACCCAAGAAGAAGAGAAAAGAAAGAAGAAAAAAAAAATAGATGCCCACCGCAGACACAATTTGTCGAAAAATACTGCTGCATTCTCGGCGCCTCTCTTCAAATCACACGTCGTTGAACAAAATCGCAATTCCCTACCCTATTCAATCATAAAGAATGAGAGTGTACGCGGGTAAGAGGGGAGTTTGAAAAGGGAATTTGAAACGAGAAAGAGGGTGTTTTTAATAGGATACCTTACTAAAACTTCATCCGAAAGTGTGTTTTATTATTTCTTATCCCGAAAAATACATGCTTTGATTGAAGCATTTTAAAAGGAAGAAGAATGAATTTATCTTCCGAACCTGAAGGTGAAGTGGGTGTTATTCTTTCACAAGAGATAAAAATCTTTTCGAAGAACTTCAGTGTGTTCTATAGAAGGTCCTTAAGCTGGGTTTAGGAGAAAAAGTTTTTCTAATCTTTCCTTAGCAAAAATCTATGGATTTTAAAAGAGCAGATTTTAATTGAAATTTTTATTTTATTTTTTTTTGGCATGGGCTAAGTTTCTAGAAAACGATAGTTTAAATTTATAAAATACTCTGTGAAATTTTGCGCCTCTTTAAGATTTATCGTTGATATTTTAAAGCCTCAAAATAAAAAGTACTCAAACGCTTAAATAATTAAAATGATGCCTCGACCTTTTTATTCTATTGAGAAATAATAATATATATTTTATTTATGCTCCCCCTTTTTTTTGTTAACTTATATTCTAGAATCAAGAAACCAATGCCTTTTATTTGAAGCTTTTAAATTATAAATATATATATATATATATATATATATATATATATATATATATAAAGAGAGACGGAGATAGATAGATAGATAATTAAGAGACGAAAACAATTGAAGAAAAAAGAAATTTACACGGAGGATTAAGAAAGTTATACTTTAATTTACTGTTTTAATAATTTGGCAAACTTGTTACGAAAATATTTTTAAATCATTTTCGCAAGATGTTAGTATGTAAATGGACTTTCTGATCTCTCTACTAGCTATATTTGTTACCTTTTGTGTTTTATTTTGTAAATTTTGTATTAATTTTCTTTTTATTTTGTATTTTTCTTGAATATTAATTTTATTTTGCATCTTCTTATACTTTTGTGTTCTTTGCTTGATAACTTTCATTTTCGTATCGAATTTTTTGGTGCTCCTCACATCATCTTTACGAAATTACGATATCTTTTGGTTGAAAGCAAAAATTGAGAAAATTTTAAAATCCGAAATTAAAATATTTTTTTATAAAAGAATTAAAGATTTGCCTATAGCTTTATTATATTAAGAGACGTAACTCTTGATGAAATAATTTGCATTATTTTGTAATTTTTATTTTAAATGTAATGTAACGATTATGTTTTTTAACAAGATAAAAACTTAGCTTAAATAGCTTAAAAACTTCAACAAATGAACTTCATTCAAACTTAATTTGTGAAAAAAATGATGTAACGTATCAGGCCATCTCGTGGTGCTTCTTGGTAAAGACTAAATCTGCTTCAACTTTGCCCCTCTCTATGCTTTTGTCTCACATTCGATTATGACAATCACTAATTGAGATCCAATATTCATCGAAAATTTGGACACACGTTTATACTAAAGGTTCTCTGATGAATAACGAGAAAGAAGCAGGGACAGGAGTTTATAATTATCTTTTTTTATCCCTGTTGGTGCTCATCTCTCTCATTTTGAAGGTGAAATTGGAGTTGGGAGTCTCTATTGCCCTGGAGCAAACTATTGATACGAAAAAATGTCTTCAATAGAAATATTATCCTCTAGGATACTAAGTCCACTAGAATACTGCTCTCCACTAGTCTACTAGGATACTGCTCTCAAATCTCTAGCAAGCAACAGTACAACTGATAACTCAAGTATCTTCAACTGTAAAAATATTCTGAAAGCTTTGGTCAGATTTCTTATTTTGCAGTGGGTTCCTTCTCACTGGAGAACAAAAAGGCTAATTTTCTAACAAAGAAAGAACAAATTTCACTCAATTAAATTATAAATAAAAAACGTAGAAATTCTAAAATGTATGCCTTTACACTTGTTGCTGAGAACAAATAATGGTATATACTCCTTTATGTGGACGATCTAGTTCCAGAATGTCCTGGATTTGAAGATGTTGCAAAATTTAGACTTTTTAGACTGGAATGATTATTTGCCTGACCACTTGTTTCGTTTTATATTTATAGACTCTTCCTTATGTTATTTATATAACTCTAAACAAGTTTTCCAAGCGGATAACCTGGACAATTGCAAAGCACTCAGAAATTTAATGATCTGCCTCAAAAGAATTGGAGAGCTTCAGAACTAACTGATGAAATCGAGAACTAATCGTGATAGTCAAAGCTTGGCATTTGACAGCATTTAGCAACAACAACTTTGCTCAAAAACACCCCTCAGGAAAAATTTTTAAACAATTACACTTTTTCAAAGCAGATTTTTCTTAACTATAACACAGAAAATTAAAATAAAACAAAATATAGAAATATAAACTTCTACTTCTACTTTCTTGAAGCACTGCTTTGATTCCGTATTTAAATTTTAAAAAAAATATTGCATTTATAATTTCATATATTTTGAACTAAAATAATTCATAATACAATTAAATTTCCTGTTTTCAAACAATTTAAATTCTTAAACAACGTACTTTTTTAAAATTAATAATAACAAGACAAAGGCATATTAAAATCCAAAAAGAAATAATTTGAATAACAGATATAACAAAACTTCTTGAAAACATGCATTCTACTACACAACGTAAAATTTGTTTGCAAAATTATGCAAACATTCAAAAAAACTTTCTGATTTATGACTATATACCGTAATGCTTTAAAGATATATGACTTCATTTGCTTTATGCATGCTTGAAAAGTGTCATTTGGTACACTTTTCTTTCCTTGCTAATGACTTTCCTGGCATAACAGAAAAGAGAAAACTAAAGTTTGGACATTAGAATGAAACTTGCTCTTAACACGGCAGCCCATTAGACGTAGGAGGAGGCTCGTGATGCCTCCCCGTGACATAAAATCAATTTTTATGAGTTGTGTCTTGTCACTTTGAGTTTGTCGTGTTAGTATAAAACTGACAGTGGACTTGACTCAAAATATATTACATCGAAAGGAAAATACGTCGACAAATAAGGACACCTAGTAAGACAAATTATGAAAGGTAAGCATGAAATGAGAAGAATTTTAAAAAGCTCATAAAGTAAAATTACGAGCAGATGTCGTTGGCACATGCAAAATCTTGTTTTAGTATTAAGAGGACAGTAGAAAGGAACATTCTGAGAATTTGTTACTGTTTGTCTACTGTGCAATATATTTATATACTTGTGATGGACAAAAATTACTTTAAAGTATCAACAAAATTTTAAATAAATAATCTAAAGAAACTGAAGAGGTGAGATATTACCCGACTAAAAACTTCTATTGCTTCAAAATAGGAAATAATATAAGCAGGAAATAACAGTCAACATGTTTCCAGCTCTAAAAAACAGGCACCCATTTTCAAAACTTGATAGTTGTGAATGAGAAAAAAAAATGATTTAAAATATGAAACGATAAGTTGCCAACGAAAGCAAGTCACATCAGCTCATCTTGATACATGGGAATTTTATTTTATTCGTATAAATGCTTATTCCATTGTTAACGACATTAGTTCCTCACACCTCTTCATACCACGTGGAAAGGCATTTTACCCATATTTGCCCCTTTCGGCCACTATGGGTTTTCTTGTTCTGTTTTTCATACATTTTCCCTCTCGGCTACTGTGGTTTTTCTAACTTTGGTAATTAAAAATCTCTTTCTTTTAATAGTAATCAATCGTCATTTGTTTTTGTTAGAAATAACGTTATTTAAATAAGGTAGAATATTTTATTGGTAATAACAGATATCGAAGAAGTTGCTATTTATAGATAAAATCGAGAATAATTTATGCCCCATTATAATCACCATTTTTTCAAGACCACCATAGTTGGGAACAAAAAAAACATGCATTAAAAAACCTCACATAGCGTTTCCGGACCTAGGTTCTTCTCAGCATTAGGGGATCGGGCAGTTTGGATGGTTAAGATCGGGATGGTTAAATCGGGCATATTTTATAAGTAAAAAAAGGGTTTTCAAAACATCAAAGAAGTAGACGTTACTTTATTGTTTACTCTATGTTTGTACTATGTTACTATACTAGGTTACTCTATGTTTTTTTAATTCAGTATTAATTTTAGAGAAAAAGGAAATTTGTTTTAAAAATTTACAATTTAGATCAAATTTTACAATAGGTCAAGTAAACATATTTGAAACAAAACATGTATTGTTACTCATTTTATGTGAAATTTACCGAATTACAAGTTTTATACTCACATTCTTTTAATACGGGACATTGTTAGTGAGAAAAAAAAAATTCTTATTTTAAGTTATCACTTTTCTCTTCGGAGAGGGAAAACTTAGCTTGTTTATATTGAGACATTATCATGGCGACTAAAACAAAATAAAACCTTAGTCGGCAATTTTTTCCGTATTGGAGATATTGTTATTTCTTAGCTACTGAACTAAAATATCTTTGATTAAGTACAGTGGATTAAATATCCTCAAGTGAAAAAAATAAAGGAAACAAACATGTTAAATTAGAAAATAAAATTAAATAGAATACTTCTCTTTAGTATTTTAACTTAAATGTCAAAAAATATCAACATCATCTTATTTACATTTTTATGAAGATGTGTTAAAAAAAGCTATCTTATTTTGCTAGCAACAAATAAAAAATAATTAATTGTTTGGATGAAATTTCTTCCATAAGATTTCTTTTCTATTTTGGCAAAAAATTACTGCAAAGCAGTAATAAAATGTGACTATTTGATTTGTTTTTATCTATATATTTCGTTAGATATTCTTTGTTCATTTTTTATTTTGTGCCTCTTCTCAAATTTTTCTTTACCGAAATATAGTTGATTTAGTATAGCTGGTGGAATAACTAAAATAAATAAATAAATTTGTAAAAAATAAATAAATAAATAATGCATTAAATTAGAAAATAAAATTATACTTGATTTAATATAACTGGTGAAATGACCAAAATAAATAAATAAATTGCAAAAAATAAATAAATAAATAACGCATTAAATTAGAAAATAAAATTATACTTGATTTAGTATAACTGGTGAAGTGACTAAAATAAATAAATTTTTTAAAAAATAAAATAAATAAATAACTCATTAAATTATAAAATAAAATTATACAGCGAGTATACTTGTCTTTAGTATTTTAATTTAAAATTAAGAAGAATTTAAATATTTTATTGATACTTTTAAGAGCACTCCGTAGACAAAAGTTAGTAACAACAAGCAATAATTACTTCTTTGGATGATGCACCACTGACTCTTTTATTTTATCAGCAAATTAAGGATAAGCAGAAATAAAATATAATTTTTTATGATACCATGTAGCAATATGGTGATCAACAGCGAAAGAAATGTTTAAATATAAAAAAAAAAGTTTGAAAAAACCACTTATATTGACAAACATCCCATGATCTCCTTAATTTAACAAATTGAGCCATTCTAATATTTCGCAAAACCATAAGAAACATTTAATGATCCTTACATTAATTTTTTATAGTTTTTATTAGTTATTAAACTGCAGTATGGAAAATAAATTGTCTAACTACCATTTCTTTCAGTTTTTATTATTTTACTTTGACATGTACATTTTTTCATAAAACATTAAAAAGTTAATTACTTGCGTATTAAATGCGTGATAAAAACATCAAATATTTAAAAACACTTATAAACTAAACATTAATATTTTTAGGTATTTTTGTAAGTGTATAACTAAGATTCTAAAACTATATAATTAACTCATCAACGACAATAAAAGTTAGAAATATTTCGTCTTAACTATTAATAAAACATTTTCAAAAATCTTATTTTTGAAGAAAATTTAAAATGCTTGCTTTCTTTACAAAACTAAGTACATACGTAATAAATACTCATATATATATTTAAATGGACTATGCTAATACCATTCAACGCTAATAATAAAAAATCAACTTTGATACAGTTTTTCAGAAGAAGAAAAAAAGACTCCTTCAAAATTTTCTTTCTCCGAAATTTCTTTCTATTTACCTCTTAAAAAAAAGCAGTCCCGCAGTGGACTGATCGTTAAGACACGGTTCCCGGCAGATCACCGAAGTCAAGCATCACTGGCTGCAGTCAGTGTGCGGGTGGGTGACCACTTGGATCAGTCTGCGTAGGGACCGAGGGTGTGCGGTATTGGTCCTCGTTAAACTGTTCTACCGTAAAGTGCTCGACTTCGCGTGCAGGTCGTTGGGCTACCGAAGCAGGGGTGCCATCCCCTCTGCAGAGGATCAAAATTGTGATGGCATGTCTTCGGATCATCATCAGGGATGTTTCCCAGACCGTCGCCAATAGCCCATTGTGCAGCTCTAGTGCGACGTAAATTAACTACAACTACAACTCTTAAAAAAAGCAGCCAACTAATGATTTATAGCACAAATAATTCTTGATATTTCTATCAAAAGAAAAATAACTTTTAATCTTTATAAAAGAAAAATGATACGATTCCATTCTCATTCACGTATTCACATGTCAATCAGTAGAAATTTTTTACTTTTATTTTATTTCTCCAAACAATATATACTAAAAATATCTGTACTAAATACTCCCCCCTCAATTTTTACAATCAATTTGCAACATTTTTAGTTGTACAATTTTACATGTACTAAAGATTTATTTTTTAAAATTAGTGATATATAATTTAAAATAGTTTTGAATGCTAAGTATTTTTTTTTAAATTATTCAATTTAAAAATATGTAATCTTAGTATAAAAATTAGCTATAAGTAAGATGTGCAATTTTCTTTGATGCAATGTCAATTATCTCAATTTAGTGTTAGTCAAGGTACATATAATACAAATAGTACATAGTTTTTTTTTTCACTTAGTACAAATACTAAACAGAATACCTTTTTTGTGATTAAAATTTTTAACTTTTTTGAGAGTTTCCTCGCATAAAAGAAATAAAATTTCCGAAAAAATTTTCATAAGAACGTTAGTTCTGTCTTTTATTGAATATTTTTCTTTCAAACTAACCTAAATTTAATTTAGGAAATCTTTCACGTGAACTGGTATGCATACTTTCTTTTTATGATATAAGTACACGTAGTAATTTGTCTCTACAAACTTAAAATGGATTATGTAATAACTAATTTCAAATAGAATATTTTGTAATGCTTTTACTTTCATAACTAAGGCATGTGCAAAATCTGTGATATAATCTACTAAATAAATTTATAGATTCTTCTGAAAATTTAATGAAGAAATTTCTTTAAAACATTAAAACCATTTTCGAAATAAATTAGCTTTATTCAGGTTTTTTAGTTCTTTCATGAATTTTTAATAAATATGTTTGGAGGAAACATATTTTTTACACATTCAAAACATAAAATAAAAGTTTAGCTTTTAGCCACAGATGCCAAAAATATTATCAAATAAAATTAAGAAGTTAATCGCAAACATAATTTTAAAAAAATAATAAACTCATATAATATTATTTTATATTTGAAGACTTTTGGTAAAACATTGAGTTAAATATATTACACTTATTATAATTTCGCAAAAGAATGAAGTATATACGCAAAAAAGCAAATTTATTACTGAGTGCAAAATAATTTTTTAATAAAGTTTTCCTTCACTTACAAAAAGAACATATTTGCGCATTCTTTATCTTTTTAGATTTATTTAATTATTTTAACCATACTTGAGACCTTATAATCTTCACAAACATATCTTTGTGGCACATGTTCATTGTTCAAAACGCCTGTTACTATTCCTCTAAAAGTTCTAGTTTACAATAAGCTTTTGAATCCTCATTATCTATTGGATTACTTTTACCTTATTGGAGATTTGAGAAAATTTCAACTATTTAAGGCATCAACTCAACAACTTAAAATACAAATTTTAAATAGAAATTGAAAATTTACCAACAAATGGAAAAATCTTAGATTATTAATTAATGTTTTAATTATGATTCTGTCTTTTCTAGTAAATTTTCTTGTATTCTGCTTTAAATGTACTTTAAAATCTGTGTTGTGATACCTATCCAGCTTTGGTGTTAAAAAAACTCCAAAAACTATGTAAGTGAATACGTATTTCAACTTAATACCGAATCACGAGTTCATATACAATTTTAAAGAGTAGGGGAGAGTGGGGTCAATTGTAACAGGGTACAATTGTAACAGAGCAAAAATTTCGAGTGTCGGGTTCTAGATTTAGTTCCTAGGTGCCGCACATGGTGTATTTAATAAATCTACATGTACACCCCTGCTGGCAACCATTTTGATGAACTTTTGAAAGAGTTACATCACAAAAGATATTTTCACGCTACGTAAGTACTTTTTTTGGTATTAGAATATTATATTGTAACAAAGTAATTTTGTTTAAACAAATAAAAATTATTAACCGAATATGTAAGTGGACACCTTAATTAACATTTCAAAAAGAAAAAAGATTAGTTTTGTTAATTAACTAGCATTGTTTTTAACAAATGAAACTGAAATGGCGTCTTGGGGACAATTGTAACAATAAGTAAAGGGACGAATGTAACAGCTGAAAATAAATAATCTTATGTTTACAAACCATTACTTAACTCTTTAAGAACCACCAATAGTTTCCTATATCATTTATATTATGTTGCATGTGCATTATTTTATTTGTCACCTTTCACAGCATAAATTAAAATTTTTAACCCCTTAAAGTTAAAAGTTTAACCCTTTAGGTCTCTGCTCATTATTATTTTTACTCCTAAAATATCACTACTATTTTGATCAATAAATAAAAATATATCACAAATATGATAATATGTATAATTAACTATGTTTTAGTTGAATTTATGAACTGTTTCAATTGACCCCGTAAGTGGGGACAATTGTAACAAGTGCACGACTGTCAAAAATTGTTAATAACTAATATAATAAAATTTAAAATAAGGTATTTATTATTTTTTTCTAGTAGAGGATAGTCTACTTTAGTCGTCTGTCAATTAATACTAATGATATATTGGATTTTTTGTTAGTTAAAAATAGTTAAGTAAAAAATTTTACAATTGACCCCACTCTCCCCTACAGTTTCTAAGTGTCATCTTATCACAAATCTTACATAAATATAAATTTTATTCGTTCCCTTCATAAATTGCTTCCGCTAAATTTGGCGTGCGTTTAGAAACCGTCAAATGACAAAGGTAATTTTTTTACAAATCGAAGACGAAAGTTTACCTCGCACACTGCTGAACGTTTTACTAAATCACCACTTCAGTTTTGTTATACCCAGTTCGAATTCATAATAATATATACTCTCTTGGTTGTGTGTTTTTTTGACATACTAATTTTATTGTAAGAAGTATTGTATGCATGCATTCTAAATGAATGATTCTTAAATTTATTTGTATCTTAAGAATAATTTTACTGACTCTTATGTGTATTATATCTTACAGTGATTATAAATTTTAATATTTCTGCATGACTAAAACGGTGGTAGTGACATTACATCACGTTGTTTACTATGCCAATTCGATGTAAAGTAGATAACACCAGTTTTATTGTTTAGATACTCTAAAAAAAATTTTTGTCTGAAGAGAAATATTTTAAAAACAACGTATAAAACCATTTCTTTTTCTTATTAATTAGGTTTAATGAAAAATCCCTTCAGAGAAACAATTTGAAAAACTATAAAAATATATAATAAAATATAGTAAGGAATAAATTGTGAAAATTGCAAATCGAAATGCAATTTTTTTCGAATGGGATCAGAAAACTTTTTTTTTTAATATTTAAGCTTTCAAGGTGATAAAAAGTTGTCACTGTAGTCGGATATTCAACAAAAGAATTCTAAGTCAAATGGAAAAACATGTAGATCTCCAAAAACAAGCCCAAAATAGCGTGTGTTTTTGTTTTTTTATTTTTTAGTCAAAAATGTAAATTTAAAATTTTAGAAGGATAAATGTAAAACGAATTTTAGTTTGCAAATAACGTTTAGATTGTAAATTATTATTAAAAAATTACAGGTGAATAGTAAAAGTTAGGTCAATGGAATCCACATGAGAACCTTCGTTTTCATTCATAAACAAATGAATTTTAATTTTCCAGATTAAACTTAAGATTTGTTTTAAGTTTAAATTCAGAGTTAGATTTGGATTTTCATGGATTTTTGATGTTACAGCTCATATAAATTAATTTTCTTATATTTTAGTTTTCATTTTTGATCTTGAAAAACAAAATTTTTAAAACATTTATGCTTTAAAAAAACTAAAGTTCAAGTTAGTCAGAGTCAAAAATCTATTTGGAGCCAAAACACTAAAATTTTTTTACTCCAGATATTTTTACTTTACATTTTTACCTTTACATTACTTTTTACTGATCGATTTCAAGTTACAGAACAAAAAATCCGATATACCATAACTTTTAAGGTAATAATTACTCTATTAAGACTCGAAAGTAATTGGAAATTAATACCAAAAAGAACAAAATTACTATAACGATGCAAATATAATACAATGAAACAAAATTAAAAAAAAGCAGCATTCTTTCAGTTTAATATTTGTATAGTATTTAAAATTATATAAAAAGGTATTTAAATTTATGCATTATACTATTTTAATTATAAATTTAGAGGGAATTGAGTTCAGTTTTCTTTAATTGAGCATAAAATTGAAAATTTTTATAACTGCATAATCACTACTGTATAATCACTGCATCACTCCAATTAAATAAATACTACTGTAAAAATACTATATAATATTTACTATAAAATAGATTTCATCGTAAAATTTATTTTATGGTAAAAATGAATTTTACGGATGATGCACCCAAAGTGCCAGTACGTTATGCCAGAATTCGATCCCTATTTCTTACAGTGCATTTGCTTAAATAACACATTTTCTTTAATTAGTCTTTTTTGATAAGACATTCAAAGTCAACAACTATTTAAACAAGGATGTCAAGGGATCTATAAATTTAAAACAATGGTAGTAAATTGTCTTTGAATGGCATTTTAGATTTCTTAAAACCAATTTATCTGAGTGAGAATATTTCGGCTGAAAACTTGAATCAGTAATATAATCATCAACGCCGACTTCGAATTCCGAAACTTTGCCTCTTATGATTATGCTTAGCGTTTGAAAAAGTAAAGAAAATTAAGCACAAAATTTCTTGCTATCGTCGTTAAATTTCAGTTAAAAAATAAAAGGGTATACTTTTTTTTCTATTTTCTTAAACACGCATTTTGACCAGTGTCCATTTTCTTAAACATGTATTTCAAGCTGTATTCGAAATAAAAAGCTCAACGACGGGATATTGGAGGACGAAGAACAATATATGATATATAACTTTTTTTTTTTTGCTATACAATCTTACTTCCCTTATTTCTTTTCTTTACGATACGATTTATAGACTTTCATAAACTTTGTCTTATCTTTTTGTAAATATATTCCATTGTATTTTCCGTGTTTTTACTACACGGAAAATAGTCTGTCTGTAGTCTTGTCGTCTGTCATTAAAAAAGAAGCAAGTATTTTTCTTTAAAAATTAGTTTATTATGGATCGAGAGAAAACATTTTAAAAATGTCATAATTTTTTCAGTGATTTTGACAAAAAATAAAAAATAAATACATAACGCAAGTAATTCCTTCTACGTTAAAGACAAAAATATGTAGTTTGAAAGAATATTTAATGATTTACTTAGCTCTCAAAGTATATAAATACTAGAATATTAAAAAAACAACCTTTAGGGAAAATATAATACTCTGAGTTTTTTTCATTTCTATAGGTTTTTTCATTAGATTTAACTATTTTGAATTGGTCTCAAATGATGTTTAAACGCAATCACTTTTTTGGCCCTTAAACTGTTGAACTTAACCTCAATGACAGGTATGGTTGGTTTCTTGTGAAGCAGTTACTATTTTTATTTTTATTTTGTTTCATAATACTCGCTTACAAAATTTAATCCCTTTCACACTTTAGACTATTAAATTGTTTAACTCGGTACGTGCACGGTAGTGTTGCCTTCTAGCAAAATAAATAGCTATGCTTTATTTTGTTATGTAATACATCACAAGCTCGCCTTCAAAATTTAATCAGTGTTACACTTTTAACCCTTAAAACACAGAATTTGACTTCGATGAAGGGTAATATCACTTCCTTGCAAAACAAACAACTTAACTTCCTTTTACCTTAAGACAAAAACTCTTTCACGAAATTTTGTCAGAGTCACACACATGTTTAACCCTTAAATCCTTGAACTAGACTGCAAGGTAGAGTTGCTTCTTTGAAAACCAAGCCATCATTCCTCATTTTATTATTTAATATGACACAAGCTCGTTAACGAAGCTGGATTACAGTAAGGCTTTTAGAACTTAAGTCCTTGAACTTGACTTCAAGGCAAAGTGGGGTTGTTTTCGTGGAAAACACTCTCTCTGCAATTTTCTCGTGTTAATCAATTAAATCAAACGTCCATAGAGAAATTGTCTCGTGGATTTGTAAATAACTCGACTGTTTATTGAGCTATTTGAGCAACAAACAAATTAATATATTAAAAAAACTGTGAATTGTAACATTTATTTCACTCTCTATAGTAACAATATACTTTATAGATTTTATGGACTTTTATTGCCTTTATAAATATTTAGACTTTTTTGGATACTATCCGAAATTGGACTTATTTTTTTTAAACATTTTCAAAATATATTATTATAATTTAAATTCTGTGAATGATTAAATCGATGACATATTTAATAATTCTAAAACTCTTATATTTAATATTACTTTAACTTACAAATATATTTTTGAGTACCATAAAAAGTATTTTGATTTTTAAAAAAAATACCGTGGATTTATTTTAGCTGCGTCGGGGTTATTTTGTCAAGTGTTTTTCTTAATTCCAATAAATTTAATTTATATATACCAAAATCTCTAATATTATACCAATAAGTAAAAAGAACATAAGATATAACAATATATTAAATATTTTGCGCATTTGCTCATTTGATATCTAGTAAATTTGTATATTTGTAAATTTAGATACCTCAATATTTTTTAATTTCAAGTTATGTAAATTAACAAGGTAGAATTGACCTACATCATTGGTTTCATATTTAACTATTCATTTTGTTCTTAAGTATATACACTTTCAGAATATTATCAAGCAAAATTACATGCTTGCATGCTTGTAAAATGTATGTATTACGCAAAATTACAAAATTACATGTTGTTTCTATCTATCAGCAATTTGCAATAAAATCAAAAAAAAAAAAAAAAAAAAAAAAAAACGCATTGAGAATTTTCAACACATTGAGGTATCATAGTTTTTTATCCGAAAAAAAGTTTTACTGCAAGATCTCTTTTGTATCAAATCAATCATTTGTCATTCAAATACATAGGAAAAAAATTGAATTCCTTATGCTCTCCTCCCGCATGCTCGCTATTTAATCTCAATTTCAACTTTGGTGTGTTTTTTATACATACATTTTATAACAAAATTGTGGTTAAGAAGGTGGTTAAGTATAACGTATTGTTCTACTTCAAGGATATTGATAGTTCTAAGAGAAATAAGAGAAATTAGACTTCATGGGAATAAAGGAAAAAAGAAAACTTCTCAATAGAGAAAAGAAACAAAAAAAAGACAATATTATCATTGCCATAGAATATTTTAGCGTACTAAATATTTTCTTAAGACTTCTTCTTTCTCGTCTTAATATAAATTTCATAAAACATTTAGATTTAGATGCGTAGGATTTAGCATACATAAGTATAGGGTTTAATTTCTCTTTTAATTCCCCAGAGAAATTTCTTGCTTTTTTAATTTCCGTACTTCATACTTCCTAAACTTTATAACACGATATCCATAATTCAACATAAACAAGAACATAGCACAACTCATACAAATAAAATGGCTCATTTTTCTATATTGGATTAAATTTGTTCTTATTATGGTTCAAAATATTGTTTATAGGACTCAAAATTTAATTAACGAGAGTTGATAACTCAGAAAACTGTTCAAATTTCACATTATTTTAAAATTAAAATATGCAATGCGATAAAAATATGAAAGTATATCACTTACATTTGAAGAATTTAAAGTGAGAGTAAATGTTTGTTTTTCAACTCTCCATTCGACTCTTGAATTATTTTTATTTCGAACACACTCAGGAAGAGAATCCACTGCTGTAGATACAGTCTCCAAACTTACGTAAACCAAAATCAAAATCCACAAGAGCTTCAAGCTCTCCATTGTTTAGAACAAATGAAACGGTAAATGAAATCGTCTGCGTTTAAAGTTTTCAATATAAAATCGTCCGTAAATAAAAAGGCGATTTTTACCAAACGATTACTTTTCAGTATTTTGCATTTGAAAAGATTTATAAACTCTGCTCAGTTCTTAAAAATATTTCAATATCGCTTCAAATAGAATTTTTTTCACTGAATTAAATCCGTAGAAATGCTTAAAGTTTTAAATCATATTCTTCATTTTTCTTTATTCGGAATATTTAAAAAAGCATTTCTTTGTTATTTTCAATGATAAATTCATTAGAATTTTAACTTGATCTTTCCAACATCACAAAACTTTTGATGCAGTTATCGATGAACTGAATCAAACGAAATCCTGCAGTTGCAACACAAAACAAGCCTCGCTAGAAGTGCTTATCGGAACAGGATTTGTGACCGTGTTTCCCGCTCAAAATCCGGGCTAGAAATGATTTCTCACCCAACCATCCTTCGAAAGGGAACACCAGGAAAAGCTCTTACTCTCCCACTTTCTCCTGCTTCTCCGGTTTTGGGGTTTTCCGGTACAGGGAAATAAATTCAAAGAACGCTCCCTGGAAATAAAAAAAGTTTATGGTCTTATAAAAAGAAGAAAAAGTTTTAAATACAAAAAACTCAAGGAATAAAAGAACTTAATTACCATAAAGATATTTTTAATGAAAAAAATAGTCTCATAAATAATGTCACCCTTAGATTTAGAGATATGTTTCATTACACTGACTCTCTTACATACAATTTTACATACAATTACATACAATTTTATTAAAAAAACTATAAACAACTTAATATTATTAAAACAATTTTTTAAAATCTTCACACTAAATCTTTTAACTACAATAAATCATTATGTTAGCTATATATAATAGAATTTATAACTAATAGTAGAAAATATTGTGCTTTTATTTACTTTCGAGGAAATTATGATAAAAATAAAATAAATTAGGTCTTCATAAACTTTAAAAATTAAAATGTGAGGATTTTTTTACAACTAATATAGTTTTAAAACCATGAATACAGAAATATATGGTTTTAGAATTATTTGTAACTAGCGTTGTTTCAAAAGCGTACAAAAGAAATTAAACTGGACATAGAAACAAAGCTTTTCCTTGGTAATTGGAGAGTACAGGACACAAACTGGGGAGTACAGGACGCTAGAAACTTTTCATGTGTTGAAGGGAACGGGGAAAGTATTGTGGTGTCAACACTGGGACTCAACCCCGGTTCTGTCAATTATGAGATTTGCAGACTTGCCCTATCGGCTGTCTTGCGTTCGCAATTGCGAGTAACTTAGCAGCTTCAATAGAAGGGTCTAGTTGTTGCGATAAAATTCTGATTGCTTAACCGTATTAGGTGTTGATAAACAGTTTTTCTCACAGTTAACAGTTTGATCACCATCTCATTTACTGTTATTCGACTGTTTTATTTGAATATGGTTAACTAGCCAATAAATAAATTGTTATTAAATCATTTTCTCTGAGAAATTTCTAACGTTGTAGTAATAAAATTATGCATTCTTCAATAAACTCATTTTGCAAAAATTAAAGAGGTATTGGAGAGTACAGGATACAAACTGGGGAGTACAGGACGCTAGAAACTTTTCATGTGTTGAAGGGAACGGGGAAAGTATTGTGGTGTCAACACTGGGACTCAATCCCGGTTCCGTCAATTATGAGATTTGCAGACTTGCCCTATCGGCTGTCTTGCGTTCGCAATTGCGAGTAACTTAGCAGCTTCATTAGAAGGGTCTAGTTGTTGCGATAAAATTCTGATTGCTTAACCGTATTAGGTGTTGATAAACAGTTTTTCTCACAGTTAACAGTTTGATCACCATCTCATTTACTGTTATTCGACTGTTTTATTTGAATATGGTTAACTAGCCAATAAATAAATTGTTATTAAATCATTTTCTCTGAGAAATTTCTAACGTTGTAGTAATAAAATTATGCATTCTTCAATAAACTCATTTTGCAAAAATTAAAGAGGTATTGGAGAGTACAGGATACAAACTGGGGAGTACAGGACGCTAGAAACTTTTCATGTGTTGAAGGGAACGGGGAAAGTATTGTGGTGTCAACACTGGGACTCAATCCCGGTTCCGTCAATTATGAGATTTGCAGACTTGCCCTATCGGCTGTCTTGCGTTCGCAATTGCGAGTAACTTAGCAGCTTCATTAGAAGGGTCTAGTTGTTGCGATAAAATTCTGATTGCTTAACCGTATTAGGTGTTGATAAACAGATTTTCTCACAGTTAACAGTTTGATCACCATCTCATTTACTGTTATTCGACTGTTTTATTTGAATATGGTTAACTAGCCAATAAATAAATTGTTATTAAATCATTTTCTCTGAGAAATTTCTAACGTTGTAGTAATAAAATTATGCATTCTTCAATAAACTCATTTTGCAAAAATTAAAGAGGTATTGGAGAGTACAGGATACAAACTGGGGAGTACAGGACGCTAGAAACTTTTCATGTGTTGAAGGGAACGGGGAAAGTATTGTGGTGTCAACACTGGGACTCAACCCCGGTTCTGTCAATTATGAGATTTGCAGACTTGCCCTATCGGCTGTCTTGCGTTCGCAATTGCGAGTAACTTAGCAGCTTCATTAGAAGGGTCTAGTTGTTGCGATAAAATTCTGATTGCTTAACCGTATTAGGTGTTGATAAACAGTTTTTCTCACAGTTAACAGTTTGATCACCATCTCATTTACTGTTATTCGACTGTTTTATTTGAATATGGTTAACTAGCCAATAAATAAATTGTTATTAAATCATTTTCTCTGATAAATTTCTAACGTTGTAGTAATAAAATTATGCATTCTTCAATAAACTCATTTTGCAAAAATTAAAAAATGAACAAGAGAATTTGTTTGAAGAATGCATTTTAAATTGTTCAAAACATTAATTATGTAATGACTTATGTCCTAAATCAACGCATGATTATGTAACCAAAGCTAAATGCTTTGCTCTAAACATTTAGTTTTATGTTAAGAAAAAACTAGTGTTGAGTGAATGAAGAGGTAATTTAATTAGCGTAAAAATTTTTCACTGCGTAAAAGTGAGAACGTATCACAAGAAAACTATAAACAAATCAAAGGAAGTAAGAATTTTCTCGAATAATTTAAATAATAAAAAGGATTTAATTTTAGCTAGATTTCGCACAAAAAATAATTTTTATTAAGGTGGAATTCAAAGAGATTGTAATATTATTATCTCAAACAAGCTAAGCTCAATTGAAGGAATATGAGAAGGTACCGCAATTTAAGTGCTTTAAATCTTAGTGCTAAAAAACTTTAGTGCAAACTTATAAGTTAAACTTCAGTAAAACTTAAGTGCAAACTTTTTATTTAACGGTTTATTGTTATAAAATTTGATAATCCAAAAAGAATTTCATGCAAAAAATAATATTTAATATTTATTTTTAAAAAACATTTTATTATATTTTTAAATAGTGGAGAAAATTTTGAATTGTGTAAGATACACAAATTTTTAACATCATCTTAAAAAGTAATTTTACATTGAAAAATATAAAGTTTGAATAGTTTCTAAGTAATCGAATTTAAAAAAAAATCAAATATTTAAAACTCAATAAAAGAAAAAGATGCACGTTTAAATGATTTTTTGAAAAAAAGATATTTTTCACATTTAAAATCAATATTGTTATTTTAATAAATAATTTATTTTAACTAATAATTTATTTTAATTAATATTTTAGTTATAAATTACTTTAATTAATATTATGAATATGAAATAAAATTTTGTGCTTTTCAAATGCTTATACGTTTTCATGCTTTATGAATTTACAACAGAAAATTTTCTAAATAAGTAAAAAAAAGTTATAACGTGATTATAGATTTAGAAATTTTTAATCAAAGGTGTTCATCAATAAGGCACTTTTAAGTAAATAATCATGAAATTACTATTCTATTTATACTTTTAAATGCTTGTAAAGTTCATTCTAGAGTGCTCTCTCTCTTTCCTAAAAGTCTGTATGTACTTTTTTTATTTCTAAATATGTATACTTGCAATTGAAAAAACAACGTAAGTGCTTCATGATAGATTCTGAGAAAAGTGGCTTGGCAACTTTTTTCTTACCTTTGCTAACGCTGTGAATGCTAAAATAAAATTTCTGAAAATAGATAAATACAATTTTTTTTTAAATGTTTTTGCAACATGTAGTTTATCATACAGATATACATACCAAATGCATACAAATCTCAGTTTTGAATTTTTTGTCACTTACTTTGAGTTTTATTTTGCACGGCAGTATATTTGTATCAAATTTCTCAAAGAAATGTCATATTTTAACTGTTATTGTAATGTCATATTCTATTCAACATTTGTTCTTGACACGACAATTTACATCTTATTTAATCAGTATTTAACTATTGTTAATTCTCCAAACCAGAAATACTTACATAAAGAAAGAGATAGTTCAAGGACTTGCTTCGGTATAAAATCCCTAAATTATTTATTATGTAAATTCTTTATCAAAAATTATAAAATGCTTCTTTATTTTTTTCCGAGAAACATACAATATATATTTTAAGATTAACTTTAAATAAATAAAACAAATCTATTACATTTATTTTAAAATAAAATAGTAGCAGTTATTAAAATCAAACATATATTTGCGCTTGATATTTCTAGCGTTGCGAAAATTTATATGAAATAGAAAACTATAGTCCTTTCAACTAGTTCTGTAAATTAATATTTGACAATATGGAATACAATATTTTTCTAGCATTTGATCTAGCAGTTTTCATAATAAATTATAAAAATTGTAATTTTCTTTTGAGCAATCTTGAGACCTTTCGTATTTTCCTGGCATTGAGAAAATACAAAATTACTTCCTTGTATAAAAATAACAAATAGTGAAGCATTTCTATTTTCAATAAAAATTGCTATAAAGCCATACAATAAAATATTTTTATTTCAAGTTTGTTATAGCACATGCAATTCGGATTCTTGTTTCGAAAATATTTGATTTCTTGAAATCATTTTTCAGATGAACACAAATATTTTATTCTCTTTTTTAAATCCTTTTTAACGAAAAAGAGTTTAAAGATACAACTATATTAACTTATAATAAATAGGACGCATTTTTATTCTTTCCCACCAATTTAGCCTTGGCTTTCTTTCAAAATTATGATCTAAAAAAATTTATCTGAAAAAAATGATGCTACTAATTGATCAATTTATTGAATGGCTAAATGTACACACTAAATACTGTTTAAAGAGATAACTGAAGACATTTGGGGGCACTGTTGAAAATTCCTCTGAAGAAATTATTGAACAACAATTTATTTAATAGTTATTTTACTATATTCAAACAAAACAGTCAAAAAACCATAAATAAGATGGTAACCAAATTATTAACTGCGAAAAAACGGTTTATTAACTGTTTTCATCTAATACGGTTAAACAACTACAATTTTATCGTATCAACTAAGCACACCTAATAAAACCATTTAGTTCCTTCCAAGAGAGTACATATTATAGCCGAGAGGATTAATCTGTCTGCCTTATAAACGACAGAGCTATGGTACAATATTTTCTTTACTCCCTTCAACGCAGGAAGAGGTTCCAGTATCCAGCACTCTTTAATGCCCTAATGAAAACATTATCTCTAATGACCAGTTAAATTTCGTTTTTACCGCTTTGAAACATTCTAGCTGTAAATGGTTGAAATTCCGTATAGTTTTGTATTCATGGTTTTTAAACCATCCTAGTTGTAAATGGTTTCAAACCCGTTAAGATAAAAATGCTCTTTACCGTAAACTTCATGATTAATAGGATGGACAGGCTGCTGCCAGTTATTTTACCATAATTTTAGAAGAAAATTGTAACAGTGTGAGTGAATTTTAGACATTGACTTTTTACGTTTATTCATAATTTTAGTAATCAATTTTGTAATTGTAAATTGAACTTCCTGTAAATCATCTTCAATTTTAAATGATCCTTTCGTTACTGATTTGCTTCATTAATTAATTTCCTCTCATATTTTTTACACCGTAAAAAAAAATTTTTTTGTTCTTTAAACTGTAGGAAATTATTTCGCAAAATTGAGCAAAAATGTGTCAAAATAGTTCGTGCTAATTACAACACACGTAAACCCTGTTATTGAGTCTAGAAATAGGCTAAAGAATGCTCAAATAGGAATATATAATCGCTCTGTGTGGAAATGACATTTCTTGGGAAAAACCTAAAATTTTGATTAATAAAATCCAAATATGCGGTATTTAAACCATTCATTTGGTAATTTTCCCTTTCATATATCGTAAATTCTGATTTTCAAAATTATGCCACACATTAGTAAACAATACGAAACTGAAAAAATGAATTTTAACGAATTAATGTTTTCATGCTTAACTTTTTTAAGATGTCATGATAAAATAACCACATTTACCAAATCTTATCACATATTAAAAAAACCATATTTTTGTTAATTTTACCAAAACGCTGCGATAAAAATTACCGAACATTTTCTGTTTCCATAGAACCAGAAACACGGTAAATTTTACTATATTATGATATATTTAAACAGTTTTTCTCAGAGTTCCTTATAGAACACCATAGAATATTTTTGTAACAAATTAAAGGTTCAACGTAAACAAATTATAGCAAAATTTAAAAAGAAACAACATGACATCTTTGGTTTCTATTTTCACTTAATTTCTTAATTTCATGTAATGAAAAGAAGAAAAAATAACTTTTAACACTTTATTGTTACAGATAAATATTTTGAACAGCATATATTCATTTATTTTAGCCCATTTTTACTACCTTATAAACAAACATAAGCCAAATATTAAATTCTTTCCTGTATTAAACTTGAATTCGTCAGTTTTCGATAACTATCTTGATTAAAACCCAAATTTTCAAGAATGAAACAACTTTAGACAGATAATTGTTACATAAATAAAAAAATCGAATTAAAATATAAGTTAAAAAATTTCATTAAAGTAAGTTCTATGATAAATTTTTCCTGTAACTGTACGTAAACTGATAACCCATTGCCATCAAATTCTTTTTTACGCGATTCTATTTGATAAAAACGATTATCCAATAAATATCTTGCCCATTGTTGCATATCAAGGAATATATATGATGAATGTCTTTAATCGATTAGATCAAATGCTTTGATGTTTGCGACATGACATCTCTCGAGCTTTTCTCCTAAAACTTACTGAATATATGATACTGGCCGACTAAGATGAAATATAGACATATCTTTACGTCATTAGATGATATTAATCAAAGATCACTATTATTAAGGAGAAATTAATTCTGTTCATTGTTGTGATATCTCTCATATTAATGGCATATACCTCATTAACTCATTAGTTTTAATATGATGCAAAGAGGTATACAATATCTTTTCTATTCTTAAATATTTTTAGGAATTTTTTCTCTTCTCAAATATTTTAAAGATTTATTTATATTAAATTATGATAATTTTATTTTGATAAATTATTTCAATAAATCGTTAATTTTATAAGACTATTTATTTATTTCATTTCGATATTTTTTTCTAAATTTGATAAATTTTAATATAAATTTAGAGCACAAATATTTTTAAAATTTATACAAATATTTGACCTCGTTTGATTCGGGTGCGGGGATTTCAAATCGGAAATTAGTTTTCCTCCTAAAGCTACAGATTTGTTATTTAAAAAAAATGCAGCTTGAATAGAGAAAACGATGGCAGATTTGAAATTGGCAATGTATAATATCCAAAATCTGTTTTAAAAAATCTCATACAATAGAATCTGAAGAAATTTTTTTTTCCTGGTGTTTTTAATTACAATTTTATTTTTGTATTGCTTTATAAACTAAACTCAGTGGCGCGACAGCCCATAGAGGGCCAATGCCTACTGTGCCCATCTCAGTTTTCTTGACCTTGGGCTCTGGGGTGCAGGAGCAGATGTTCCGGTCAGGTGGTCAGCCGAACGCGGAAGCCCTAGTGTTTAGTTCCCAAGCATGTTTGGAACTCATTTATCGACCCACTGAAGGGATGAAAGTTGCCCGGCCCGAGGATCGAGCCTAGGACCTGTGGCACGGGAGCGTGAAACGCTACCACTCAGCCACCGGGCGTCGTATTGCTTTATAACTTCCTTAATTAAATTAATTTTTAAAATGGTAATTTTTAAAAAAAATTATATTTGCAATTCATATGATGCCAGGAAAGTATAGTAGACACGTGTTAGTCCATAAATATCTATTTCAATGGGAGTGACATGCATTAATTAGCGTAATAAAAACAAAAGTTTTTAATTATAACGAAAAAGGTAAAGCATTCTTGCAACAATCCGTCACGAGCAAGAAAGATTATAATCGTTTCAGTTTCACAATTTTGTATACAGCGGTATCATTTCGAAAATGGGGCCAGAATTGCACCACGACTTTACCAAAAAAGTTTTGACCCTAAGGTGGGTAGACTACAAGCCACCGTAGGGGACTGAACCCCAGTCCTTATGGAATGATATCACTGTGCCCTAGCCACTGTGACATCACGACGTAAGTCCACAGATAATCATAATTATTATTACGTCAAAACAATGCAACAATCCATCAGCTGTATTTTGCTATTTTGGACATCCATTTTGTCATTATATCACGTGATTTTTAACAAAACGAGTATTGACAAGTGTAAAATAAAACTTGACTCGCGTTTCATTTTACTATATTTTAGGTATTCACCCAAAAGAAAGCATTTCATCTTTTTGTAAATTGTTTTCACTGAATGACTGAATGGTAAGTGCACTTTCATTGGATCATAGTTTTCTAGGCTTTATTCCTGGTAATGACTCCTATTATTTTATGGTGTATTTTTTTAAATCAATTGCGTTAATTCTTTAACGCAGATTGCAATAATCCTTTAAGCAAAAGGACACAGGTGTCTCTTTTGTGTATATATTTTCTCTAATTACAAGAAAAAATATCTTTTAGTATTTTTAATTAATAAAAAGAGTCTAATAGTTACTAAAAAAATCTGTCAGATTATCGGAATTATATGTGCACTAAAACATAAAATCCGAACAATTTAGTTTTAAAAAAAATTTATTCATTTTCAAACATTTATTAATAATTGATTTTGAAATCCACAAAATTTAAATTATAAACAACTGTCTTTCCTAGATCTAAATAACTGCAAATAAGTGCAAATTTAAAAACTTACTACTTCGAAGTGATTCTACTTTTAGAGTAAAAAGAGACACTGTTGATTCATGCTGCATTTGATATCTATGAATTATTAAAATGCTAAATATAATATTTTTCACTTATTTTGTTTTAAATTAATGAAAAACAATGAAAAAATATGAAAAATATGTTTAATAAAAAATTCTGTGTCAAAGGGTTAATCAAAGTCCTGTGTTAAGACTTATCGATTTTGACGATATTCGTATCCTCTATCGATTTTGACGATATTCGTATCCTCTATCGATTTTGACGATATTCGTATGATAATAGTTTCCTCAATATAATGAAATTTTGCTAAGAACATTCACGAAAAAAACAATTTCATAAATAACAGAAAACTTTCAAAAGTTTTAATCTTTTAAATTCTACAATTCAAATGGTTTTTGTTTTATACTAATGACAGTTAAATTTTCAATTATTTCTTGAATTCGATCTGAAAAAGAAACACGAAATCGTAATGATACTTTCATTTTGCCATACAAATAATCCTACATATGAATGAAATATAAAAAAATGAGCTAAGATTTTTTTATCAGCAAAAAGCAAGTGATGCTATGCATTATTCTTATTCTATTCTTTAGGTATAGATAAAAAAAATTAAGTACGGTACTAAAAATCTTGTATAAACTTAGATATTCATTACTGGGCATTAACTAAATAAACCTACAGTATTACAGCATAAAATGTATTTGATTACTTTTCAAATATCAGATAAGCTTACTCCTCTATAAATCAATTCCTTAATCCATTGGTCTTTCGGCTTTTCTCCAGAATTTGAAAATAATACAGAATGCGATAAAAGGGAAAGTTTTAAACTTCAAAGCTACTTTATTAAACTTTTCTTTCTTTGTAAGTAAATAAAAAAAATCTATTTGTTTTTTACTAAATTTTTAAATAACGATGCAATGAAATAATAAAAAGAATTTCACCTTAAAAACCATTTAACACTTATGTATCAAAGATGAAGAAACAAAGCTTAAAATCGATACATCGATATAGGAATCTCTTCTGATAACGATAATGCGTCTAAAAATAAGTATACACACAATGATCGATAATCGATATTCCAGCTCTACGGTTATTCTTTTACACTTTGTTGCCTTTCCCCCACAATAATATCATTTATTTATTTTTATTATTTCTTTAAATCGATTTTTGATGGAAAGGATCACAAGTGCGTAAGATAACACTTTAACCTCTTACAACAGACTTGGAAGATTTTTTTTTTCTGTAAGTACGTTGACTAATAAAAAATACTGTTATAAAATGTACTTTCTTTTGATCATATCTTTAAGCATTGGTTAACTTGAATGGGAGAATAAATAGAACGTTTTTTATAAGTTTATTAAACTTCAGTATTAAATATCTTGTATATAAAATACTGAGAAATTGAATATTTTTTTATCCTATGTTTTCAGTTGGTGTTTTTATGCAATTAAGATGCTACGTAAAGGTGTTAATGAAAAATTTAATAATTTTCACTAAGTTTCTAAAAACATTAACCAGGGTCACAGAAGAGAGCTCGTAGTCAATTTTTAAGATAAAGAAAAACATGTATCGTAACCTATACTGTAAAAAATTCCGGATCAAAATTCCGGATCAAAATTCCGGATCATATTACAGCATAAAGTTTAGGCCCTTTCTTTAGGTACTTACTTTATCATCCATTAGACTCTTTTTACCGAAAAATTAATTTTACTGTGAAATATTTAACAGTTGTATTTATTTAATTAGAGTGATTCAATGATTTTGTAGTGATTATTATTGTAAAATGTAAGGCATATCAGATTTTTTGTTCCGTAACATGTTCCGGTAAAAATAAATGTTAAGGTAAAAAGTACCGGAACCCTGAGTGCCGTTATTTTCTCCGAAAACAAAATGTTTCTTTTTACATGGATTTTCTGGTTGTCAGGATTTTTTTCCATCAATATGGACATTGCGCAAAAATACACGGATCACCTTGATTAACTTTTGATCTAATGATCGGATTTTCACGCTCTAGGACTCAACCTTAATGGCTCAAGGGGGTGAATCAAATATGCTAATTAATAAGTGCAGACTTTATTTTAAGTTAATAAGACGCAAAAGCGTACTTTCCCTGAATAAACATGCCTTTTTAGACGAATTCGGATTTCTGACTCCCAAAATATAGGGGATGACGGAATCTGGGAAATATGGTGCCAATAATTTGGTCAGGAGAGCACTCCGAAGCTTGAAACCCTTAATGTTAATTTTATTTTTTGCATATTTTGCTATATCTGGAGAAATTTTTAATCGAATTGAACCATTTTTACACGCAATTATAAAATTCGTTTATCCAAAGATAATTCTCAGTAACTTTCCTAATAAAGTAACTTTTAGTAGTTATTTATTACTTTATTTAAGAATGGTAAAAAAAATCTAGTTGTAAGGTACACAATTTTTGACTTCATTTTAAAAAATGTAATTTTATATGGCAAAATACTGGCAAAATATGGCCTGAGAATTTGAATTTCAAAAAAGTCAGACACTTAAAATTTGATTTCTCAGGAACTATTCAGCCAATTAAGTTCAAATTTCGTATTTTGCCATGTAAAATGATATTCTTTAAAATGATGCAAAAATTACATACCTCACCATTCAAAAATTTTCGATCATTCTTAAATAAAATAATGAAAAATAATAAATATTTATTAAAAGTTATTTTTTGCAGGAAATTATCTTTGGATAAACGAATTTCATAATTGTGTGTAAAAAATTTTCAATTTGATTGAAAGGTTTTCGAGATATAGCAAAATATACAAAGTATAAAATTAACATTAAGTTGTCCAAAATTGGAAAGCACTAATGACCAAAATATGCGGAGGATGAGGATATTTCCCAGATTGTGGCTACCCAATATTTTTGGTTAACAAAAATTCGAATCCATCAATTAGAAGTATATTTATTCAGAGAAAAACTGTTTTGTGTATGATTACGTAACTTAAAATATCGTCTGCACTTATTAATTAGAATATTTGAAGTAAAACCTAAGCCATTACGAATGAGTCCTAGAACGTGAAAATCCGATCCATCAATCAAAAGTTATCCCAAATGGTTCCTTTTTGTGCATTGTGCTGTACTCCAGCACGTCCTGAGTGCAGTCAAGTAGAAAGAATAAATCAACAAAACTGAGAAATTTCAGAAATAAACGTACATCCTTGCGACAACAAACATATCACAATCTGTAAATATATATTTTCCACTTATTATTATTAAAAATTCTGTATAAAGTGGGTTTTTCAAAAATAATTCATTTAAAGAAGTAAAAAAAGTAAAAAGTAAAAAAAAAAAAGTTTTAAAGACTCTAGGTTAGGTCATCTTCATTGCCAAGAGACTGAACTACACCTCTTAATAAATAGTTCCAGTTCCGATATTTAATCGTTTATTTTAAAAGCTACGCATTAAAACACTATTACCCTATTAATACAAACTACTTAAATTTGACATAATTGCTTTCTTGCTTCTTAAAGAGATCGTAAGTAAAATATTTTGTTAGATATTGTAATTAAGAAAATAATAAAAAGACCTAATTTGCAAAATATTTATCTCATTTTTTCCAAAATCACAAAAGTATTATCTTCAAAATGAATTAGGAAAAGACCAGTGCATATCAATATTGTTAAAAATAAATTTTGCGATTTTTAAGAAGATAGATTTTGTAAGTAATAAAGAAATTTATTTATAGCTCGTAAAAATATTTTTACAGAAGATGTTATATTAAACTTACTTCGCATAAATATTAAATAGCACTTCTCAAGCAAAGCTTACTGAAATGCTGAAGGTGATGTGTAATTTAATTCTATCAAAGTCCATTTAGAAGGACTTCGCGGAATAAGTAATTACTTTAATAAGCTCAGATTGTAATAATCTAAAGGACGATAAATTTGGGAAACAGGGCTTATGTTAAATCAAGAACAGATAAGCAAATATTGTTGAAGGCATTAAGATCTCAAGTCACAGAAAGTAAAAATTAACGGAATAGAAAATAAAAGTTTACTTCAATAATGCATAAAAATAAATTGTTACGAAATTGAAAGCGACGACTGTATGAAGTTATAAATTCTTTGATAAAGCAAAACTTTAATTAAATAAATTTGAACATGAAAGTGCTTTATAAAGAAGTTTGATGATAGCAAATATTTATCTTTATAAACACTTAAATATTTCAAGATTTCACTTATTTACCTTGGAGGGAGTCTCTATTTTTATCATACTATTGATAGGTTATTCTTACGTGAAACTGAATCTATGCATAAATAAAACTAAATATTCATAAAATTAAATATTCATACTTATTGTTAGGTTATTCTTTCGTGAAATTGAATCTATGTATAAATAAAATTAAATATTAAAATTTTATTAAATCTGAAATCAAAATTTTATTAATCAAGTATATAACAAAAATTTCGGTAATTAATATTAAAAAGCATTAATTATTCCAGTGTAAAGTTACATTTTAAAAATATCATATAAAAAATGAATAATAATTTAATCATTTTTATTGTTTTTTATTTTTCACCATTAAATATTAACTTCTTCTCCTCGTAATAAAAATGGCATAACTACAACCATTTGAAAATAAAGAAGAAAAAAAAGAGTTATGCTAATTTACTTTAATTTTGTTCCACTGGTTTAAAATTATTCTTTTTTTAGAATTTGGAACGTATATTATTCCTCCTATAACAAATACTTTTAATTTCTAAATAGAGTTTCAAGGGCGGTTAAATAAATTAATAAAAGAGTTTTTACTGAACACGAAGGAAAATAAATCTGGTAAAATTACCAAACTGTCTGGTAGTGATATGTGTGGTAAGTAAATAAAACATAATATTGGTAAGTAAGAACTAAATATACTGTATTTAATCATTCATTTGGTAATTTTTTCGTTTACATTGTAACGGTTTAACAGAAATTTTGGTTTTCAATATTATAAGTTCTAATTACCACAGTCATTAAAAAATTCCAAAACTAGAAAGTAAATTTAACGTATTTAATAGTTTTTATTTCATGCTCTAAGGTATCATGACAAAATTGGCAACTTTTACTACATTTATCAAATTTTATAACATATTACAAAACCATATTTTAATTTTACCAAAATCATTTCCAAAGCACTTCGGTAAAAACTTTTGTTGCTTCCATGGAGGAAGAAACACGGTAAATTTTACCAAATTCCGGTAGTTTTTACCATACTTTTAATCTCGGTGTATAACATTTTAAAAAAACAGTCAGTTTCAGATATTTAAGATTCAAAATTGCTTAGTTGGTTTTGAATTATTCTATTTAACAACTTAGAAACGTATATTATTCTTTTATTTTCGGAATTTGACATAAAACTTCAAAGGCATAAAAATAAATTACTAAAATATTTTTTATTGAAGTATTAATTAGTCTATAGGTAACAATACGCAACAATTTAGATCCGGGGTAAACCTTGCGTCAACATTTCTAACTCTAAAACCGCTGGAGGCATTGCATCGGAATGGATTCTGGCCCACTTAATACACGATTGGAGAAAGGGAATTCAATCAGACTACCGCTTTCTTCGATCATAAGGCTATGACTGAACCTTCCAACTCAAAACTATATTACTATAGTTTTAAATAATAGGTAATTTTATATAAATTTGTTAACGAGAACAGAAACACACGGCGAAAAATTTTTGGGAAAATTATATTACAGTTTGTAATGACATTTCTAGTAAAAAAAATAGTTAATAAAAGCAAAATATAGGGTATTTAAACCATTTTTCCGGTTATTTTAAATTTATATGGTAATAGTTTACGGAAATTCTGGTGATTTCAAAATGATTTCCACACATTTAGTAAAAAATACAAAACTGAAAAGTAAATTTAATCGAATAAATGGTCTTTATGTCATGCTCTGAGAAATCATGATAAACGTATTATAATACTATTATTTATTGTTAATGTAACAAAACTTATTATCCAAACGCTTTGATAAAAGTTATTGGGCTTTTGGGTGATCCAGTAGAGCCACAAATACGGTCAATTGTACCGTATTCTGGTAGTTTTGACCATACTTTTTCCCAGTGCGTTTTCAGACAGTGCATAGTTATTTTATCTGTAAAACTGTTTCCCTGCAATCGTACTTTGAAGCAGTGAAGAAAAGCAATTCCACATAACGTGCGGGATAAATCATAAGTTTATATTAATAATACGAATTGAATTTTTTATAAATATGAATTAGAAGGTTTTTTTCAGTTCACATATTTTACACTTCATTCTTCATAAAGATTCTTTTAATCATCGTGACTAGGATTATTCTAATTATAATTACTTTAGTTACAATTATTCGAATACTAATTACCGTACTGTATAGTAATGTCATTTATAGTAAAAAAGACAAAAATTTAAAAAAAACATATTTTTGGATTATAACACCAAACCAAAAAACCCAAACCAAACCAAATCAGTAAAGAAGATATCAAAGGACTAGAAATTTCGTTTTAAGGGAGATTTATAGAAGCAGTTATCTTCGTATTAGGTCTGAGTATAACTTAAAGCTTGAGGAAAGCAAACTAAATTCTTGGAAGGATTTTCTTGGAGATATTACTGTGCAAAATGTGTGGAATAAAATTTATACTTATGGAGTTGAGACCAACTTTGCTAAAAAGCTTGAAATCTCGGGTATTGAAGATTCCCCTGGTCATTTCACCTCTTCTTTTGAAGATACGATTGATGCTATATTTTATTTTATTTTATTTTATAACCGTCGTTGAACAGCCGACCCAATTTCATGGGTTTACGACTACTAATGTTCAACTCCGTAGCCTTGTAATTTTGAACCAATCCAGAAGACAAGGAAGCTCCTGGATCAGTACCCCCAGAGGTATTGATTTGTTATGGGAACATGGTGGACTTTGAGACTCGACAGATTTAACGTGTATCAGTCACCATTTACTACACGGGGAGTCTTCGGCCGGCGAGGATCGAACCCACGACATCTTGGACATGGGCCCAGCGCCCTACCGACCAGGCTATCCCGGCCGATTGATGCTATATTTTATTTTATTTTATAACCGTCGTTGAACAGCCGACCCAATTTCATGGATTTACGACTACTAATGTTCAACTCCGTAGCCTTGTAATTTTAAACCAATCCAGAAGACAAGGAAACTCCTGGATCAGTACCTCCAGAGTTATTGATTTGTTATGGGAACATGGAGGACTTTGAGACTCGACAGATTTAACGTGCATCAGTCACCATTTACTACACGGGGAGTCTTCGGTCGACGAGGATCGAACCTACGACCTCTTGGACATGGGCCCAGCGCCCTACCGACCCCGAGGCTATCCCGAGGCTATCCCGGCCCTGATTGATGCTATATTGAAGAAAGCGTTTCCTCGTGATTCTGAAATGCAGGACCATTTCAGTCATAAGCTCTTACTTGACGAGGCTGAATTGGTTTATGACGCTAAAGATGATGTTCCCTTTTCTAGTGCGGAAGTTGATTGTGTAGTCGAAAATTTAAAGGTGAACAAAACTCCAGGATACGATAGAATAACGAATGAACTAATTAAAAATTTGCATGTTAGTTGTCCTTCTATACTGATGACCTTGTTTAATGTTTGTTTAAATCTTGGTACTTTTCCGAAGATCTGGAAAAGAGCAAAAGTTGTACCGATTCCAAAAAATTCTGAGTTATCAAGGTTACATATTGATAACATTCGATGTATAATTCTACTTCCTTGTTTAGGCAAATGTCTTGAAAAACTCTTCATAAATAGACTCAACTTTCATCTACCACAATCCTCTTAAGTGAGGATCAGTATGGTTTTACACCTCAGAGGTCAGCTGAAGATGCTTTGATCCGGCTTTGTAATCTAGTTAGACAGGGTAAACATAAAAATTTTGTCACTTTTCTTGTTTCCTTAGACATTAGAAGAGCTTTCGATAATGCTTGGTGGCCTGGAATTCTGCACTTACTTAGACATCTCAAAGTTCCTAAGAATATTTTTTACTTAATAAAGAGTTTCTTGCACGGTCGCTCTGCTGATCTTACTCTGGGAAATATCACAAAAAAACTTTGTTTTGGAAAAGGGTTGTCCTCAGGGCTCCGTTACGGGACCTTTTATTTGGAACCTTATTATGAATGACTTGCTCTGTGGTTTATCAGAATTTCAAAATAGTTATAAAATTGCATTTTCTGATGATCTATTTATTATTATTCAGTGCAAGAACTTTAATGATGCTTGTGTTCTTTCTCAGAATATCTTGGATTACGTTTTTGAATGGTCAAAACTTTATAAGCTGGAATTCAATCCTTTGAAATCTAAAGTTATGATGATACATAAAAAGTCGATGCCGGCTGATGTTATTCAGTTAACTCTTGGGAATGAACCTATTGAAGAAGTAAAGCAGATAAAGTATTTGGGAGTTATTGTTGATAATAAACTGCAGTTTAAGCAGCATATATCTTATGTTTCCAGTAAAAGTGAAAAACTTCTTCTTGCTTTATTGCGAATTTCAAAAATTACTTATGGGGTTAAAACAGATGTTCTTAAATTAATATATAATCAAGGTATTGTACCACTTATTTCATATGCTTCAGGATCTTGCGGAAACTCTTTGAAAAAGAAAATAAATATTAGAATCCTCAGAAGAACTCAAAGAAGAATTCTTCTACGTATTATTCGGGGCTATAGAACTGTTAGTTAGGATGCGGTCTTTGTTATCTCTGGTCTTCCGCCTATTGATTTAATTATCTTAAATAATCTTGAATTAAAGGAGAAGATAAAAGACAACGATTGTCTAACCCTGGGCGGGAAGCTTCCTATTTCTTGTTTGCCCCACCCAGCATGTAGGAAACCTGTTATAATTATTCCTTATGTAAATAATGTTTTTCAGGAATGTAAAACTATCTGTTTTACGGATGGTAGTAAGCTTGATGGAAGGGTTGGTCTTGCTTTTGTAATTTATGAAAATGGAACAGAGAAAACTAAGGAAAATTAAGGTAATTGTCCTGTCCTAAAACTAAGGAGTTAAATTCAATTTGATGAATTAAATTCCTTAGTTTAATTCTTTCAGAAAATAAGGTAATTGTCCTGTCCTAAAACTGAGGAATTAAATACAATTTGATGAATAAAATTCCTTAGTTTAATTCTTTCAGAAAATAAGGTAATTGTCCTGTTCTAAAACTAAGGAATTAAATTCAATTTGATGAATTAAATTCCTTAGTTTAATTCTTTCAGAAAATAAGGTAATTGTCCTGTCCTAAAACTAAGGAATTAAATTCAATTTGATGAATTAAATTCCTTAGTTTAATTCTTTCAAAAAATAAGGTAATTGTCTTGTCCTAAAACTAAGGAATTAAATTCAATTTGATGAAAGAATTATTTTTATAATATTTTTATTTTTTGCCACTGCATAAATTCATCTTATCAGTTTTACAATATTTTTAAAGTTTTTAAATTATCATATTATTTCTCCAAGGCTCATCATAATTAGGAATGATTGAAATCCCACTCATATACTTTCTTTGAAAATTAAGGAGCTTATGTTTTTGAAGTAAAACATTGTAATTTAAATAAAGTAATTAAATTAACACTGGCATTTTAATCTTTTTCAAAAGGAATTTTAAACATCGCTTTATAAAACATAATATATGAGTAACTTCAGTTGTTATAAATATATGTCAGAAATAATCCTTAAAAATACAAAAATGTATTAAATCATATTAAATTTAAATTACGTGCTAATTAATAAAGACTCATTTCATATCAAGAAGTAAGGATTTACAGCCTGTTTATAAATTACTTTTAAGTAAATATTCCGTCTCATGCTTGATTTCCTAAACAGCTTCTCCAATTTCAACACGATTATTATTTTTTGGACTGTAAACTGATTGTCTCAGACAAATTAAAATTTATTCAATTTAAAGACACCAAATGTAATTTCTATTTACACTTTGGTTCCGGAGATGAGGTTTTCGATTTTATTAAGTTGAAATTTAAACATAATCCTTTCACCCGGTTAATATTGAAATTTCGTACACAGACTTTTTTTTTTATTTGTACTTCATATTTGGTTGCTTAAAAAGTTCCAAAAATGTTTTTCGACAAGAGATTATGCAACAAAATTGCAAAAAGTTCATTCTTAATATTGCTTAACAATTTTAAATAGCTTCTTTTTATTCATTTTTTAATTGCATACGTTAACTGGACACGGTAATGTAGATTATTAAAAGAAAGTCGTATATTTAAAATCGATTTCTCTTAAAATATTCGGCCGATTTCATTCAAATTTTGCATTTAGCCATGTAAAATTGCATTCTTTAAAAAAAATTTATATCTTGTAATTAAAAAACAACTATTATGACTATGAACTATAATTATATTATTAATAATAATTATATCTTAATTTCACACTAATAATTATATACTTATTATAATTATATATTGATTAATAACAATTATATATTAATTACAGCTATTATAACTATAACTTTTTCAACTATTATAAAATAATAAATACTTACTGTAAGTTATTTTTCGCATTAAATTATCTTTGTATAAACGAATTTCTTAATTGTGTGCAAACATTTTTTAATTCGCAAGAAAGGTTTTCGAGATGTGGAGAAATATGAAAAAGGTAAAGTTAACATTAAGGGATAAAAACTTCGGATAGCTCTCCTGATCAAACTATGGGAACCATATTTCACAGATTGCGGCGAATATGTGGGGGATCAGAAATTAAAATCCACCAATAGAAAGATATGTTTATTCAGAAAAATTAAGTTTTTCTGTCTGATTTTATAACATAAGCATCGCCTGCACTAATTAATCAGTTAGTTTAAACGTAAAAATCATTATGATTGACAACGTAAAGATTGAGAGCGTAAGGACCTAGAACGTAAAGATCCAATCATTAGATTAAAAGTTATTCGAAGTAGTTCGTTTTTTTGTGCGCATTGTACATCTTTGACACATTATAAAAAAATAATTTTTGTTACATTAATAAAAAAAACACTATTAATTGCTCATGAATGAGTCTGCATATTTTTGTGTTTTTACTTGTCCTGACCAATAAAAATAAAAATTTAAAGTAGTATTATAATTCAATGAAAGAAAAATATATGCAACATATTTTAAAGTTAAATTAAAAACTTTATCAAAAAAGTAGAAAACTAACTCAATACCTGAGTGAAATTCACGCCTGTGTTCGATCACTAAATATTCGATTTCTGAAAAGGCCTTCAAAAAATACTACCTGCGAAAACAAATACTTGATTTAAATAAAACTACGATGCTTTACCTTTTGAACCAACAATTTAATCATGACCACTTTGGATAAATTTGAAATTAATAAAAGCATTTTGAAAATAGTGGACAGTCTTGCACAAATAACTACACATTCAGATCTAACGTATAAAATACTTTATATTTGATCTCATAAATTACGAACATATGTTCTTTGCTAAAGTTTAAGCCAACAGAATTACTGACATACTTCCGCTGTAGCCAGCCAGCATGAACGAACTAAGGTCAGGTGAATGCTAAAAGTTTACATAGAATTTGTCATGAATGAAGTTTAATCGATGCTAAATTAATTAATAAATATTGCTTATGAAAATACTTTCGTTTTAAATTGTGCATCTAATCCACTCGTTTAATTCATGCGTAAAAAGTAAAGTTAAAAGTTCTGTAAAAAGTAAAGTGTGTTTAAAGTTCTTTAGAATTAAAATGTGTTAGATGCTTTCACTAGAAATTTATGTCCCCTTTCACTTACTTTTGGAATTTTTATGAGATTAAACGATTTTAACTTCCCTAAAGGACATTAAAAAGTGACCTAAGCTTGGATTAAGGGGATTTGTTATTATATGCATATAAAATTTAAAATCTATTTCTAGACATTTTACTCAGTGTGCAAATAAATTATTCCGAATAACTTTTGATCTAATGATCGAGTTTTTAAATTGTGGGACTCACTTTTAATGGTTCGAGTACGTTACTTAAAATATGCTTAATTACTTAGTGTAAACGATATTAGCGATATATAGTGTAAACGAAGATACGAAATCAGACACAAAAATACACAAGCGTGGAATAAACATACAGTGTTTAGATGGATTATGATATGATTTCTCTCTCCCGAAGTACATGGGATAGCTGCAATCTTGGAATTATAGTGCAAAGTTTGGACTCCTTAATGTTAATTTTACTTTTTGCGTTATTTCGACATGTTTCAGGAATATTTTAAGTTAATCGAAACATTTTTTTACATACGATTATAAAATTCGTTAATCCAAAGAAAATTCCATGCAAAAATATTTTCTAATAATTATTTATCATTTTATTTACTAATAGTCAAAAACATTTTAAATGGTGAAGTATACAAATTTTTACGTCAATTGAAAAAATGTAATTCTGTATGAAAAAATACAAAATTTGAATGCAATCTGTAAATAGCTCCTAAGAAATCAAATTTTAAAAACATCAGACTTTTATAAATTCATTTGAGTTCAGAATTTTTGTGGTTCATTTAAGAAATTCTACAGTTATTGTGAGATGCGTAAAAAAATTAAACTAACAGTATTGGTGTCAAACTTTTGACTGCGCCCCCGACTAAACTGTTGAAACTATATTTTTTATTTAACTGATCACGCTTACCCTCCCCCATAAAGTTTGAGGGCGAGAAATTCCTATTTATTGGAAAAAAGTATGCTTATTCAGAGAAAGTAAGTTTTCCGTTTGATATCGGGATTTGAAATATTGTATGCACAGTTTTATTATCCTATTTATAATTCAGAACCATTAAAATTGAGTTATAGTTCGCAGAAATCCGGTGTTCAAATTCGGTGTTCAGTTTTCAATTTTGCCATACAAAATCACATTTTTTGAAAGGGCATAAACACTTGTGTACCTTAAAATTCAAAACTTTTTTTCAACTGCTATTGAAAGAAATAATAAATAACAAAATAAATAACTAATTTCCTAAAGTTATTTTTTGTTCATCAAATTATCTTTGGATAAACAAATTTTATAATCTTGCTCAAAAGTTTTTAATTCGCTTTAAAAGTCATCGAGATATGACGAAATACGCAAAAAGTAAAATTAACATTGAGTGGACCCAATTTTTGACTGTTCATCTGGCCAAACTATTAGGACCATATTTTAAAGATTATGCATATCCTCTAAATTTTGGGGATCAGAAATCAATATCCGTCAAAAAAAGATATGTTTATTCAGAGAAAGTAGGTTTTTGTGTGTCTGATTTCGTAACTTAAAACATAGTCTGCTCTAATTAATTATCATGCATGAGACAGATCTTCCCCTTGAACTATTAGGATTGAATCCTAGTAAGTGAAAATGTGGTCATTAAAAAATTCAAAGTTATGTATAGTGTTTCTTTTTCTTTCCTTGATCACTGTGCATGTCATATTATTAACCACGATTCAAAAGTTTAAATTAGATATTACATTTGGGGTGCAGAGTTGCACACGAACATTATCCTGCTAAAATATAGTTTCAAACAGTGCTGGGGAAACAAAAAATAAGCTGTACTGTTTCTCAAAAGATCCACTTACAGTGAATGGTAATTTTGGAGTTGGCAGGATAGTGCACGTTTTACCTGTAGTTTTCGAAACCTTATTTTTATGTATTTTATTAATATTATTGATGCACGCCGGTACGAGATTAAATGAAATAGTTTAGTTGCCTCTGCATGGCAACACCTTTTATATAGTAGTAGTTTTGTAAATAAAGGTTGATGGTGTTCTTTTCTAAAGATACTGAGCTAGTGATTTAATTACTTTTACGCGAATCAACATTTATGATGGTAGTATTTTTTGAAAAGTGACGTTTACTTTAATAACATCATTGTTGTCAAATTAATAGCATAATTCATTAGAAAAAATAAATTTTGTGAATTTTTTAGGTAAATATATTTTAGTTATAAGAATATATAAAAATTAACTATTTAGTTATAAGAATATATAAAAATTACGTACACGTTTTTTATGCACCATTCTTTTAAATATTCAAAACAAAAACATTAAAACGTTCTTTTTTGGTCGCCAAACTTCCAGGTAAGAAAATATTTTTTGTTGTTTAAATATTTAATTGGGAACTCTTTTCCTTTTCGATTTTATTAATAAAATTAAATAGTAAACTTTGAGCCACGTTATCTCAGGGGAAAAGGCATTCACTTTCCAATGAGATTACCCAGGTTCTAATCCCAGCGATGGCTGGTCGATACGAATTTCGCACCTGACTTTCCCAGACAACAGTGCTGACGTAAAATATCATCAGTGGTTGACGGATCATGAGTTAGAGTCCCCTTGCCGTAAGGCTAAACGTGAGAGATTTTCGAGGTTTTTCCCACCATGCAACACAAATGCGACTTAGTTGCCTCAAAAAGTCCTCTACAAAAGCAAATTTTCCCCAATACTTGATCCAAGATTTCTCATCTTTTGGATTGGATTCATAATTACGGAGTTGAACATTAGTAGTTGTACACTCAAAATTGGGTCGGCTCTTTAACTCCGATTTTAAAATAAAAAAAACAATTGATTTTAAGCATGTAATTTTACATGCAATTTCTCACGCCACCTGTTTAAGAAATAAAAAAAACAATACATTAGATGATCTACTGTAACAGTTTGCTACATAACTCTTTGATTTATATCGAAACACAAATCCCTTCATCTCTACACAGTTTTATCTTATCCTTATTTAAAATCAAGTCGGTACAGCATGTTCACGGATCTCACACCCATGTCAAACTCCACTTTTCATAGAGCTACACGTGATGACGCTAAATTAGCCTCATTTAACAACGTCACTCGGGCGTTATAGCCTTGCAGAGAGAGTTACTCAATTCCACCCATTCCAAGAGATTACACGTTGTCCAGCCCAACCCCCTGCCGATGAAGGTAAACTGGCAATAATCAGAGAATTAGATGTTGGGGGTATGATTTGGGGAATGTCTGCTGGAATACGATTAAGGTTTAGAACTCCATAATTAAGCACACATGCATTAGCTGATGGCAGATAAATCTTAGATTGTTATATTCGACTGGCAACTGGGGAAAAAGACAGATCATTATAAGCAGAGATGGAGCTTATCTTATCCAGAATATGTCTTGAATTTCGATTTAAATATTACAATGTGAAACTTTAATAATGATTTTATGTTGTGGTACATGCAATATTATACTCTAAACAATACATTTAAAATAAAGTTAATTTTTTTAATGTCATGTCATTCTAGGTATTTTATATTTCCAAGTTCTTTTATTTCATTTATTTTGTAAACCTTTATACCATATCTCAATTAAATCAATAGATAACAAATTTCGCATGTAAAATCAGATAAACAAAACTCAAATTCTAAAAATAGATGTTCATTTGGTTAATTTAGCAGATTAACATAAAAATTAGTATTCAGCAAATGTCGTAAGTTGTTACGTTCTTTAGCTTTAATGTTTTGTCAAACAATTTCGAATTTACAAACCCATTTTTATTAGTTTGATTTGATTAAAATGTAGAACATTTTTTTTCTGGAGTGTGAGATCTTTTCAACACATTTTATATTACTTCCGCATTACTAATTTCAAATGTGTTATCGCTTCCAGGTTACAGTTTTCTATCACATTTCAGTGTGATTCTGATAAAATGCACACGTTTAAAAATGCTGTCCATAACAGGAGGTCTCAAAAATGTTGAGACAAACGTTTAAGACCTTCCCTATTATGAGTTGAAACACAGCATCAGGATCGAAATTGTGTAGAAACCCAATATTCAGAAATGTCATCATACGCCACAAGGGGCGTTTATTTATCATGAATAGTTTCTTCGTATGCTGCTGAACTTAAAAGGGAATAATGTTTATTACAGGAAAGCACCCCTAACCAAGTCCGGTGTCATTTCCAGACATTGGTTCCTATTCAATTTTAATTTAAATGATGTGCCTTAACTTAGTAACCTAAAATTTTGAGTAACCTAGAATTTTGTCACAATATTTACGTGACTCCATATTATATATAACGTTTTTAAACTTACACATTTCGGGAAAAAAACAGAATACAAACGTCATTTTTAAAAACTATCTGTAGTTTTTGGGGCAAAACTACTTACAGACTTCAAATCTCTACACTCAATTAGGCAAAATCAAGTATTTATATGAATGCCGCAAAAATTTTTTTGTCCAGTAGATACACCATTTAAAAACGTTATACACCATTAAAACTAGCAATTTTTTTTTTAGTTTTGGGAAACTCCATCGTTTGTGAACATGAAACATGCAAATTCATCAATATTTAGTGAAAAAACATTTTTGTGGAGAACTAAGCATGAAATATGTTTGTAAAACATATGAATTGAAATTTATTCCTTCAAATTCATTTACAATTAATATTTCTAAAAAAAACTAATTTGTATTATAAATTTGAATTTATAATCACCCCGCACTCTATGAGGAGTTGCACAATGACATATTTTCTTCACTGCTTTTAAAGTTCCCTCTCAGAAAAACAGTTTTACAGATACAATAACTGAGCACTGTCAGAAAATGCGCTGAGAAAAAATATTTTGATCAAAATTAGCAGAATATTTTAACGTGCTTCTGTGACTATGGGAAAAAAAATTAGTAATTTTTACTGAAACAGATTGGTAATGATTTTTGTTTAATTAACCATAAATAATCGTGTTACAATATCTGATAAAATATAGTATATGTAGTCAAATTTGGCTGATTTTACCATGATTTCTTATAGCATAGCATAAAAACCATTTATTCGCTTAAATTTACCGTTCAGTTTTGTATTTTTTACTAAATCTGGTGTATTAAAGACTATAATTTTAAAAACTGTAACCGGGAAACGGTTACAATATAAATGGAAAAATTACCAAATGAATGGTATAAATACCATGTATCTTTGTTTTTTTAACCATAATTCTGATTTTTTTTACTATAAATGTTATTACCACACAATACGGTAATTTTACCAGAATTTCTTTTTCCAAGCGAAGAAATACTAAATGTATCTTGTTTAATTTGATCTGTTTGACAATGGAGTGTAATAACTTATTTTGTGAAAAATAAATATTTTAGTAGGTTTAAAATGTACGAAATATTGGAAAGTATCTTATTAAATCATCCTGAAAAACAAATTCTAGAATACTTTTTACAGTTTTACAATTTTGTAGCTTGAAATAAACTTCTAAGGAAAAGTAAATATCGTCATTAACATTTCTCTGTTTTCTGAGCAAACATTATAATTACTTAATTTCATTTAACTGTAATTTAAATAACCAAAAACACTAAAAACATCGAAATGCACAAAAATTAGTTGCACTTTTGAGATGGTCACAAAGAAATTATTTGATTTGAACAAAAGGATGGTTCTTTTAGAATTTTGAAAAAAATTCTTGATTGTCATTATTAAATTATTAATTAGTGTTGAAATACTTCTAAAACGAACTCTTTGAATTTCGGTTTTAACTGTAAATAATTCATATAATATTTTTATGTCAAAGGATATAGATTTTTCCATTGGTAAACGTCAAAATAAATATTTATTCACCTACCAGCTACATTCAATAAATACCGTAGTATTTAATATTTTCCATTTTAAATTAATAAACACGTTTACCTTAATTGAATTACTGGAATTAAAATATTTGCTTTCTTAAACTTATTTAAAAAACACTTTAATGTAATTTTCTATAAACTTCAATCTTATTTTGATAAAAGTAAATATGCATACAATAAACTGGTTGCTAACAAGAGAATTTCAAAAGATGTTTTAAGGGAATTAAGCAAATTTTTAAAATTTAACTAGAAAACATTACATATTGTATGCCATTTGGAGAAGTAAATTACATATATTTCAGTAAAATTTAAAAACTGTATATAATTTTTCTCGCCACATTTGTTTTTCTTATTTTTATCATTGCGTCTAGTTTTCTGAAGTAAATTAAAGAATAAATCAGCGTGATAATATTCCATTAACATTTTTAAAAAATATCCATCGTACTAACCAGTCAACAAAATAAATACTAATATAGCTTTTCTGGAGTAAATGAAATTTTACAAAAGTATTTTTAAAACATGTTTTTATTCTGAGATCTGAAATGCACATAAAATAATATATATTCATTTGTAGAACTCTTGTGTTTAAAACAAAATAATAAACCTAACGGTTTTAAAGATATTCATACAAAAAGTTTTACAAATTATATCCTTTAACGTTAAGTATAGGAAAATTTTTATTCCATCTGCTGTAAGAAATTAAATAAAATTCATGACTAATTATAATTAAATTTTACAAGTCACATCAAGATAAATTTTGTAAAAATTCACAGAATTTATTAGTTTCTACGGAAATAGTTTGAAACAATACCTTCTTTATAATATTATTTTAAAGCAAACGATTTGATTATTTTATGAAAAGTTAATATTTTTACAACCGTTTTCTCTACCAACTGTGCTCTTTTTGTTTTATATATTATTATAACTATACTCAAGGTAAACCTAGCTTTTAGACATTGGTATACAAAATTCTACGTAACGTTTCGCCATTAGAAAATAGTTCACTTAAATATTTATTCATATTTTTGAAAAAAAAAATTTTAAAAAATACAGATTCTTTTATTAAATAATGGTAGTTAGACCAAATTTAATCATGAAAAACATCAAAATCAGTTAAGTTTATTATAAGAAAAAAACTTTTAATATGCGTACAGTGTGAAAAAAACATGAAGCCACCAAAATATGGTAAAATTTACGGTGCTTCTGGCTCTAAAAAAACACCAAAGAGCATGGTAATTTTTGCCGAAGAGCTTTAGTACTGACTTAATATAATAAAATTAACAATAATATATCGTTTTATAATATATAATTAAATTTAGGTAAAATTTGGTAATTTTATCATGAAACCTTATAGTATGGCATAAAATCCATTTATTGGTTAAATGTTTATTTTTCAGATTTGGTAATTTTTATTAAATGTACACTTAAACGTTATCATATGAACTGTAAAATTACAAAATGAATGGTTTAAATGCCCTATATTTTGGTTTTATTTACTATAATTAAATTTTTTTACCAGAAATGTTATGATACAGAAAGGTAATTTCATCTAAATTTTTTCTTCTTTTTGTATAAAAATAAAATCCAGCTTGACACACTTATTGTAATGTGTTCGTTTCAAATATTGTTTTAATTCTTTTCCGTGTTTCAGATTCGTTTATTTTCAAAAATCAACATTTTGATATTTTTTCCATCAAGGATACTGTAAAATAATTCATGTAATTTAAAGCTACAAAAAATTTTAACACTGTTTGATATCGCATTCATAAGTATTCGATTATTATTCTTGCAAATTTAAATTTTGGTTTTCTATCACGAATGTCTCGTAGAAGACGATAAAAAAATAATGATTTTTTTTATTGTATATGCTAGCGTAATATTTGAGTAAACGTTCTTCTAAGGAATTTTCAATTTAAATAAAATTTACTTTAAAACTTTATCATAAACTATTTTTTCTTTGCCATTTCAGTTTCGGTACATTGTATACATAATTATAAGTAACGTCCCGTCATTAGAAAACAGTTCACTTAAATATATATTCATATTTTTTAAAATAAAAAATAAAATATAAATACAGATTCTTTTATTAAATAATGATAGTAGTTAGACCAAATTTAATCATAAAAAACATCAAAATCAGTTAAGTTTATTGTAAGAAGAAAGCTTTTAATATGCGTACAGTGTGAAAAAAACACGGTCAAAACCACCAAAATATGGTAAAATTTATGGTGCTTCTGGCTCTAAGAAAAGAAAGAGAACGGTAGTTTTTGCAGAAGCGCTTTAGTACTGACTTAATATGATAAAATTAACAACAAAATATCGTTTTATAATATATAATTAAATTTAGGTAAAATTTCAGAAGCTGAAAACTAGTCAATCATATAGCTAATAATCATAATTTTTATAATATATTGGTTGTGGTATGGATATTGCACTGTAAAATTCCCGAAACAATATACGGTAAAAAGTGCTGGCATCCCGGGTCATCAGTAAAATCTTATTTCACGGTAAAATTTTACACCGTATATTTTACAATAATATTCATTTAATTGCAGTGTTTCAGTAATTTCACAGTAAATGCTGAACTGAAAAAAAAAATTTGTATTTCCATGTCAAAAATAGTGGCTACAACTTTACACAAAAGGTGTGCTATGAAACGCCATACGTAACTCTGATATCTAGTGCTTCGCTACAATGTTCTTTTACTCTATTTGGTATAAAGTAGTCACCACCATTTTCATTATTCAATAACATTAAAATTTATAATTACTGTAAAGTGCTCGTAAGAGTCAGTAAAATTATTTTTACAACGAAGTAAGAATCATTAATTCAAAATGCATGGTCTAATTCTTATAAAAACTAGGTTGTATATCAAGCATTGGCGTATTACAGAGGGAATCTTAAAATAAATTTGAGCTAGGCGCTTAACAGAATGGAAGTGAATAGAAATTATTTAGTATAAAATCAGTTAATATAGTTATCAGATATTTAAATATTAAAATATACTTATCCTTAATGCAAAACTAAAAACATACATATATAATAACAGCATTTTTTTTATTTCTTTTGATGAATATCAGCGTTGAAAATTGACTCTTGCCAGCTTATTTCAGTTTGTAAACAAATTTCTCGCGATGCTCTACTTGGCGTTTTTTGAAATTTAAAGCTCGCCAAGTGCCAACCTTTATGTTTTGGGAAATGAAAATATTTTTCATATGGTGTCATAGCTTGAAAATCTGGTGTAAGTTTATTCAGTTTTAAGTGTTTAATTTAAATTATACCTCATAAATCGTATAAAAAAATTTCGATTTGTTGTTAACCCAGGAATAAAATGTTCCTTCACACAATTTTTAAAATTATTCAACACCATATTTGAAGAGATAATACGCTACAGTTTTTTCAGTATACTGTAAAATTTACGGTACATCAGTTCCTTTTTCCATAAGTTTTACGGTAAAAATTAATTTTACCTTAAAAAGTAATGGCACCAAAATTACCGGTGTTTTTTACCTTAATTTGATCTGGAATTTTTAACACTGTAACTATTCTCAAGCTACTTATATGTCAACTTTACATTTATCTTGATCATTAATAAAAAATACAACTTACACTAAATCTGAATAAATGCAAGTAATGAATATTGATCAACTACATATTTCACATAATTATTAAATGTATGAATAATTATTTTTCACATCAATTAGTAAAGGTATTGTATTTTAACTGTTTATTATTTTAATTTTAATTATTTTAGTACATTTAACATAAATTATTTTTACTTTTAAAAAGTTGCCAACCTAAGAATAAGAAGCATTAATTGGTATACCCGCTAGAAAAATATGTAAACAGGCCTCTATAGCCTTGAGAGTATACATAATATATATACATATTATATTGTAAGCAATCCCGGATTAAATTACGGTAAAAAGTACTGGCTTTCAGGATGCTTTTTTGAGTTAAATTCACTTTTCCCATAAAATTTTGAGTAACAAAAATTTTTTATACCGAAATATTTATAGTAATATTTACTGTAAAACCACGGTATTTAAATAAATATTACTGTAAAAATCATGGAATAATAATTTATGGTAAAAATGGATTTTAGAGATGATGATGCACCCAACGTTCCGGTACTTTTAAATGTGATTTGATCTGCAATTTTTTTTTTAAATGTACATATTATTTAACTAATTTAGTCTGCGAGACTGCCAAGTTTTGTAAGCTAATTTTAACAAATTTACTATTAAGAAATAGAGAATCTCGTATTCTTTATTATTTGGAGAAAATAGCTTTAGAATTTAGTACTAAATTATAATGAATATTCCCTTAAACTGTTTCAATAAACTTACAGATATTCATCAAAATCTACAAAAGCTAGTATAGTGAAAAGAGTCAATAACTTTTAATTCAATAACTCCTTAAAGACCTTTAATTCTTTCATGAATAAAGGCAATTTTCGAATCCTTACCAAATCTCAAACAATGAGCAGGGCATTAAGATTAATACGCTATACGCAAGAGTTATTTTATAATGGACAAAAGCCTGCAATTCACTTTGATATATGTCCATCCAATAGGACATTATTGGAATCGTCCTCCAAATGACACCGTGTTCATAATTTAAGCACGATTGACAAATGATTCTTTTGGCTTAAGTGTCCTTTTTCCAGAGTCCTCCATAAATCTTTGACAGTAGAAAATTAAACTGCTGTCTTAACGGACAGCCGGGCCTGCTATTCAGCATGGTGTAGAAGCTATCGTGATTGTGTGTCGGCCATTAATAAATCAACAGCTCTCACAGCCAGCAGATGTGAGTTAAATATATCAAATTTAGGCACGTGTGAGATTTATTTGAAGTAAAGAGAGAATTTATTATTTGTTATATGTTTAAAACTTAAAACGTTGCTGAAATAGTTTCATTTTAAATCTGATAAACACAATACTGCTTTGTGTTATAAAAAAGCTTCTTTAAGAATTATTAAAATTTAAATATCTTCCATAGGATTAAATATTTCCCATAGGATAGGATAAAGTGATTAAATATTTACAATAATAAGTAGATATTTCAGAGTAGTAAATTAAAAAAACGTTTGATAGGAAGTAACACTTTTAAAATTCAAGATATTCTATATACATATATAAAGAATTTTAAAATAACAATATCTGTATACAATAAAGAATATCTGTTATTCTGTTTATATATAAAGAATATCTAAAGAATTATTTTAAAACAAAACAAAAATGTTTGAAGCTTACACTGCAAAAAATTTCAGTTCAAATTACGGTATAAGGCACCGGTACTTTGGGTATCTTCAGTAAAATTCCTTTTATTATAAAACCCATTTTTACTGTAACATTTTATATTGTAACTTTTACATTAATATTTGAATTAGAGTGATTTAGTGTTTTATGGTAATTATTACTGCTTAAATTACAGTATATCAGATATTATGTTCCGTGATACTATGCGATAAAATTAATTTTATGGTAAAAAGTACCGGCATCATAAATATCAGCAGCCTTTTTAACGTAATTTGATCCTGAGCTTTTTAAAGTGTAGTTCTATCCCATTATTTCTAATCATGTAAAATTTTACCATAATTTTTAGTCATGTTAATATTGGACTGAATAAGATTTGTTAAGCATAATTCTGCTATAAAAAACATAACACAAATTATGATAGATGGTTTTCCCTTGCATTAATTTTCCATGCAAATAATATATTGAGACAAAAAATATATGGACAAAAAATATATGGAGTCAATTTTTTTAATCAAAATTTTAATTCTGACAATAAGGGATTCTTCAATTACTAAAATAGCCTCCTTCATAGCATAAACAGAAATAAAATATATAAAAAAATTTATATAAGAAAAATTCTATGAAAAATTCGTGTATTTTAACAATAATATAGCACTTTTCTAAATAATATTTTTATGATAACCGTAGATATTTTTCTCCTTCATAGAACAAAATTAAAAGGTTTCTGTATACAATTTATAACTGTTTTATCGTTTGATTATTGATTTAATGTTATATTGTGTACATATCATTAAATTATTAATGATGAAAAACAAATTATTGCAATATGTTTAACAATAATATAACACTTTTCTAAATAATATTTTTATAATAACCATAGATATTTTTCTCCTTCATGGAACATAATTAGAAAATTTCTGTATACAATTTATGACTGTTTTATCGTTTGATTATTCTGCATTTTTATACGCATGGGTAATCTGACTAATGGCTTATTCTGTCTTCAAGTAAAAATTATAATCCAGTTTCTTCATGATCACGACTACACATTATACCGATAACGAAACTTTTCTAACTTAATTCTTTGAATAAAATACATTAAGCGCAACTCAATGTGCAATAAAAATATCCATAACTGTAAGAGGAATGACAAATTATGGACAGTTAATGAGCAATGAAATTTTATTTATTTTCTCTTCCCTACTTGAATTCACTTAACTATATTAATAGAAGCATTTTTATTATAGAAAAATAAAAGCAAATAAATATTTCATCGTCCGTTAAGTTCTCTTATTTCATATAATATACTAAGAGAGAGATAATGCATTGTGTGCTTTACTTTAATGTATAAGACTTAAATGGTGTAAATAAAAATATAAATGCTTTCATTCTTATGAGCGTTCCATTTTTGTTTGTTATTGTCAATGCAAGAAAAAAGAAGATACTTTCTTACATTATTCTATTCATTATAAAGCATTAAGTTTATTTTATTTCTCAGTACTATATTAGTGCTGGTGATATTTAATTTGATTTCATATTTTCTATTTATAGGTTTGGTTATAGGTATTAAAAAAAATTGAAAGATTTTAATATTGATTATTTACTAAAAACAAAAGGTAAACAAATTTTTTTCTCGATAACCTAAACTTAGAATATTTTAATATACATTTAAATCTCGGTGTTGCAAGCTTTGAAAACAGAAGTTTTGATTTCGAAACGAAATCTGAATTAGTACTAATAAATGGTTGCCATGGTGTGTTTATTATGGAAAAATTTCTTAAGCAAAACACCTTTCTCTGCATTTTTTGATTTCATGAAAAATTTTGGTGATCAAATTTTTATTAACCTAATTTCTTAAAAATTTAAAACGCTTTTTGAAACTACATTTCTTAAAGATTTTTCTTAAATAATTTGAAGAATCAATTTTTGAAGCACTGATTAGAAAGAGAACACCATGTTTGGAAAGAAGTTGCCTTAATTATTAATTCTTAAAGAAGACAAAATGTAAAATATGCGTGCATATATTGAAAAAAAATATCTACCCGTAACATTAAAAAGAACTTTCTACTAAATGAATTCAGAAGAAACTGATACCTTTTTGAAAAAAGTTACAGTAAACAAAATTGTTGCAATATGAAATGATTAAAAAATGTCGAAAATGAAAGAAAAATGGAAGAAAATGTCGAAAGAAAAGAATTGCAACAAAACTTAAAATAAATAACATTATTTGAAAAACTATTTTTATAGAAAATGTTTGATAAAAAAAACTTATAAAATCTTAGCACATTAATTATTTTGCCTAAAATGCAAAAAAAAAAAAAAAAAAATTCAATATCGATATCATGATAAAATGTTTCCATTATATTTATATTTGTTTACCAGGATGAATATTCGTTCTTCGTACGGGATGAAAGAATAAACACCAATAAATTAGTACTGAGCAACACAACAAAATTGTAAACTGAATGGCAAGACAAACACCGTCACAAATAATAAAGCTAACATAATTTCAAAGTTTCTTTATTTATAATTATTTGTTGCCCTTCTCGGTGGCTTTACGTTATCAGTACTCAGTATCAGTATCAACCACGTACTCAGTCTTTTATCCTATCAAACTAAAGATTGGCAGCAATAAGTATTATCTGACATAATTTAGTCTAGGTAACTCTTGATATTAAAATTTACCACAATCAAGCTATTCCTACCTTTGAAAATATCTTTAAATACTTAAACTTATTTTTATTAATCGAATTATATTTAAATTAAATCAAAGAGTTAATCTTTTAAAGCGAACATAAAATATTTTATTCTTTTCTTATCGATCAATGCAACGGATAACGTTTTATTTCAATTCTTATGTAGACTCATTAATTCACTGGCGTGCATAATCGAAAACAAAAGTCAATTTATAACTCTTTATTATTAATTTCTTACCTCAAATATATTTCAGTTACAGGGTTATTTGAATTCCCACAATTTAGGCCGGGATAGCCTGGTCGGTAGGGTGCTGGGCCCATGTCCAAGAGGTCGTGGATTCGATCCTCGCCGGCTGAAGACTCCCCGTGTAGTAAATGGTGACTGATGCACGTTAAATCTGTCGAGTTTCAAAGTCCTCCATGTTCCCATAACAAATCAATACCTCTGGGGGTACTGATCCAGGAGTTTCCTTGTCTTCTGGATTGGTTCAAAATTACAAGGCTACGGAGTTGAACATTAGTAGTCGTAAACCCATGAAATTGGGTCGGCTGTTCAACGACGGTTATAAAAAAAAAAAAAAAAAAAAAAAAATTCCCACAATTTTGTTGGCGACTCGTGATCGCCAAATTATTTTCAAACCCCATATCGATTATGCGGGGTTGGCTTAGTTTTGGCAATGGTTTTGTTGATTTTGATAATTCGCCAATTTTGGATCTCCTATCCATGCTTCTCCTGTGTCAGTTGGGAACAAATACATTCACTTTCAATTTCAAATTTGGGGTTACTGGGGGTGTCCTTGCAGGCTTCCCCAGTCTCAACCGTTAAAATATCATTCATGCTGTAAAAACTCTTGATGTGGGAGAGTGTTTTATTTGATCCCTTTAAGGGATTTCTCTTCTTTAATATGATTATATTTTTTTCGAATTGTGGCCATTTTTCAACAATTAATATGTTAATTTTTCTGGAACGACTTCAATTATTTCCTTAAGATAATTATAATTTTTTGCATGCATAATTAAGATGTGTTGGTAACGGTCAAAAATCCATGATGAGTTTTATACTACCACTATATGCTAATAATGGCGATCACCGACACCCACACATGGTAGCAAACAAACCTTTTTGAAGTGGAACGAAAATACAAGACTCAAACGATCCTCCACCTTACAATATGACCTAACGGTCAGGCAGCAAACTGGACTAGAGCATAACACATATGAAATTCTACGAGAGCTAATATTGTCTTCGACTCTTCCGGAAAACACCAAAATTATAACTCACCTTCTCAAACCGTGTTCCAGAAAAGAAGTAACTTCGGCTATTAAAATTAAAGGAGCCAAACCATTTCCTCGTATTCAAGAAAAAACTTTGTATTTGCCTTCCCCGACGGTTCCTCGGCTGAAACTCTTGTCAACGGAGGAGTTGGTGTCAACTTTACTTTCCCAAAGAGTGGAATCAAAAAGCAATTTAAGATCGGAGCAGACAAAATAGCTTCAATCTGCACTTGTGAACTCATTGCCATCCAAAAAGCCCTAGATGGGTATATAAATCTTGAAGAAAATGAAATAGCCAAAGGGTTATTCATCTTCAGCGACTGTAGAGCTGCTCTTCAAGCATTTCAAAGGGGTTCATCGGGGCTAATTATAAATATACACAGTATACTTCGTAAGATTTTCCATTTGAAGAAACAGTGCACCATGCAGTGGATTCCCGCGCATATTGACATTACTGAAAACGAGATGACTGATGCATTGGCAAAAGAGGCAAGACAATTAAACACCAGCAAAGTTACTCATGTCACTCTCCGCGATATCAATTCAATGACTAAGGCAAAATTCAATGATAGGAAACTCCAAATCAAACACCAAATACCTGAAATCAGTACCAATAGAACTCTCACCAGCACACTAACAAGACTCCGGACAGGACACTTTAGGGGGATGAAGATTCATGGTGACGGAACAAGGACTTACTGCCTCTGCAAAAATTGCCCAGACATAGAACTAACCCCCATACATCTTTTCAACTGTCCCGCTATTCTGGCTCAATTACACCAAATAAGTGACAATCCGTGGGCTGACTTATATGAAGAAAATTGCCTTCAAATTTCAGATGTTGTATATAGGACATTTAATCACATTTAAAATTATTTTCTGTCCATGACACGACACCAACCAACAAACCAGGAGTTGTATAACCTATTTCCTCTATATATTATAAAAATGTACAGTTTTCCTGCAGCTATAATTTTTACCAAATTTACTCATAAAGTACTTTGTACCTTATATTTAATACTTATTAAAGCTGCATCAATTTCCATAATGCCAGTAGTGACCACTACTGGAATTAAGCATCATCATAAGGATCATCATTTTGAGAAAAAAATATATATCGCTTATTTTTTCAGCCAATCATGCTTATTTAATCTCAGTAAAGGAACTACTATGGTGATTTTAATAATGTACTGAATATACCAGTAATGGTGCCAAGATACCTACTACAAGTACTGCTAAAACAAGTTTTCACATCAAACCGAAAAGTATAATTACCGGCGAAAATTTTTGATTATAAATTTCTACCATCAGGAGTTGATGTTGAGCAGTAACATTATTTTAAATGATACTGAATATAATTAATCGATGAATTTATAAAAACATGTTTATTTTAATTTGATAACATAAAACCACCGGAAAGGACCACAAAAAATAAAAAATAGAATTGTTTTAGCGTAATTAATTATGTTGGTATGTGTGTATTTCTGTTTCATGCTTGATTTCGAAGTTTTGATTAATATCACTCAGTTTAATTTTTCACTGCTCACAAAGAACTGGTATCCTGCTACTTTTTTTAAATAAAATATGTTAATGAAATTCAATCTTGCTCATCTTAAAAAAATTGCAAAATTTAATTTATTTTTTTTCATTTAGTCTAAATTAGTTTTTCTGAAATGTTTTTTTCGAAATTTCAGAAACATGTATTAAAGTATTTCAAATTTTAGACAAAATAAGAACCATTTCTACATTTTAGGTATTAAAAACAATTCTAGAAATGTTTCTAACGGATTTTTGTAGATTAAAATTATTAATGCTTGGAAAAGAAGAGTTCATTAGTAATAAGTAGAGCCCGGATTTTGATGACCTAAAAAATCTCAATTAATGCCCTTAAAAAGTGCAAAAAATGCCCTTTAAAAGTGCAAAAAATGCCCTTAAAAAATGCAAAAAATGCCCTTAAAATGCGAAAATTGCGCTAAAAACGCCTTATGACATGACTTAAATAAAGTAAAAATATTGAACTAAAACAATTTTTTACTCTTTAAAATTATTATGAGTCATTTCAAAAAATATAAAGCAATGCAATACTTGTTCTACGTTCAATAAAGTTTGAAAAATATGTTTTACATCCTAAAATAACAAAAAAAAAGAAAAATATATTGACTCCAAAACATTTTCATTTTGTATAGAAACTTTAATGAATATAACAACTTCCATCTCATAATATTACTAAATATCAGAATTACATTGAATTATTAATTTTTTTTTAATATTTTGAAATGTAAACGAGTGTTTCTTGTCTGAAAGTTAATTTTTATACCTGAAGAAGCTTCTTTCAACGTCTACTGATGTTATTGGTGCGTACTTGAAAAAGACGGTCTCACTTACTGACAATTCTTCTTCAATTTGAAAAGATGTTGCTTCACCTGTTAATATCCTAGAGATTTTCTTCATTGTTTGGAAGCCAGTGTAATAATGAAAAATGATAAAAAATAATAAAAATTGGAAAAAATTAACAAAATATTTCAAAATATGCCCCAAACTTTAAAGAAAAATGCCCTATAAATCTAAAAAAATGCTCTAAAGGACAAAAAATGTCCAAAAATGCAAAAAATGCAAAAAAATGCAAATGTCATCAAAATCCGGGCCTTAGTAATAAGGAAAAAATAGTTGTCCCTACGTTGGGAACAATGATAAAATCTAAACATATTCTTACGAATTAGACTATCATCGGAAAATTTTGTACTATTTCCAAGGATTAATTTTAAAAAAAGTAGAAAAATGCTGATAGTAATTTTTCTTTTTTCTAGACTTACGTAAAACTCTTGTCTTAATTCATTTTAATAAGATCTACTATGACTTTTGTAAATTATTATTTAAAATATTAATTAATCACATGAAAATCATATAACTTACGTTACAAAATATTTTAAACTTTCTATGTCATAATATCTTCTTTAAAAAAAAGAACAATTCTATCATTGTAAAATAATATTCAATATAAGTTATAAACAGTATAAATAATAAACAATATAAATAATATTCAATTCAAATAACATACAATATAATACTATTCAATATAAAATAAAATTATATGCAATATATAAAATAAAGAGTTCCATCACAGTTAAATTAAATTGTTCCGTCACAGTTTAAAATAAATAGTTCCATCAAGAGTTTCAATTAATTTAAGTCTCCTTGTATTTGCATTCAATAGTAATGAACTTTACTTTCGCTTGTCTTCAATTTGTTAGGTGACAGACGGCTTTTAAATATGGAAAAGAAACATAAACTATTCCTCAAATACTTTCCATAAGCTGATAAACAATTGTCGCATTGTATGCAGTAATTACCATTTATCATTGTTTTCGTGAGTTACGACCACTAAATTGAATGAATATAAACACTTACTCAGAAAAGCACTTAAGAACTCTTTGTAGTCGTCCCTTATGATAAGATTATATAATAGAAAAGGAAAACAGAACAATTCTGCTTAAGATTTATTTAATGGTAACTAAGAATGGAGCGGAAATGCTTTTAGAGAAAGCACTTGGGTAACAACATGACCGCAGTTACCGTTTATTGGTTACTTATACGTTTAATGCCATCCAGTAATTTAGCGTGAAAGAACAATTTAAACTCATAATATTCGAAAGACTTTAACGTTTATATGCAACTGCTTTTTTTCAAATATCATTCCGCATCTTCACAAACTTGCATTTTAAACAAAACAAAAAATTCAAAGTCAAATAAGCAAATATAAACTCATTTATGATATATATTCTAAGCAAATATATCCCAAATAAATATGAAAAGTATCGAGTGTTGTTCAATGGCGATCAATAGATTTTGAAAATCAATGTAAAATGAACCAGACGAGATTTTCGTCACACCAAATTGCCCTTTTGCCATCTGGTGGAGCATAAATTTCCTTTACAAACTGCTCCTCGTCTGTACACAGTTGCGTTCCAGGCTGCGAAACTTAAAAACGATAAATACCCAATGTTCTAACATGTAAACCATCATTAAAATCCTTCACAAACGCTCGCTACTGATTTCGTGGAAAAATACCGACTGTGTATGTCACGGATTTAATTTTTCTGCATCTCTCGCATGCTTGAAGTGTTATCTATTGGTCGGAAGTTTACTGAATGTGCGATTTCAGTGACCAAAAAACCTAGTTTCCCAATCAAAATGCCGCAAGCCATACCTTTTTATCGTGTTCCGTTCTTTTTTATATGATTTTCAAATTCCATCAGTCATTTTGGAACACCCGTTATTAAAATGGTAATTAAGTTCCGACTTTTTTAAAATTTAATTAGCATTTTGATTACTCTGTCAAACCCTTAACGTATTAAACAAATTTTAGAACTGAACTTCATTTAATCGCACTTCATCAACTAAAGTGTTCGGTCAGAACGAAAAGAAATACGGCTTAGTGGTCGAGATTTCCCTTTTTAAACGTGGCATACCTATGATTAAAAAAAAAAAAATTCCTGTGGCATCCTCTCCAAACACAACACAACAACGAGAAATTTTTATAAATTTATAACTTTAATTATTATAAAGACGAAGGAGTTTTCAAAAATGCTCATTTTTATAGACTTCGCATTATATTTTAATGATCTGAATATTAACAAAATTTCACTTTAATAAAAACACACACAGATTCCGGCATAAGTACAAACTTCTATAGAATGTTTTTAAACATTAGGTTAAAACTATTTAACACGCAAAATGAAAAAAAATAGAGGACCAATGAACTTTTTTTTAAAAGTATTTTCATAATTTTGAACATCATTTACGAGTTGCGTATGAAGAGAGCAAAATTAAAAAAAAGAACACCTAGAATAACTTTTAATCTAATCTGATTTTCATGAGCTATGACTCAATCTTACTGTCCAAACAGAACAATGCCCGCTTTGTGCTGTGTAGACTAAAGCAACAATAAAACACAAATGAAAGTTTAGAAATGAACATACTATAACTTCAGTTCTGAAAACAAGAACCTTCTTCAGTGTTTAAACACCGCATGTTGAATAGAGTTGAAGCAAAGTAACAACCACGTGAAAACCAATTCAACCAATAAGAACAAAGGAACAAGTTTGAACTGAATAATAAAAAGGAAAGATATGAAATAGGAGTGAGAAGATTTAGCGGGAATCTCAAAGTGCAAAATATTAAATTAGAATAGACTCCCAAATATTGGGAAATGTGGGATGCTAGAAAGATCATTTAGCTAAGTTATTAGAATTTTTTCAAACGTAAAATGATTTCCAGAAATCAAGTTCGGTTGATGAAGAGCAATGTTGACTGATTTTAGTAAAAGGAAATTCAAACCTGTGATAAGAATTTCAACTATATAGAGCAGTAAAAGATCAGTTTATGTACTGATTTCGGCCACATCTTTCGTGTTTCTGAAGTAGAAGTTTTAACCTACCTACCTTTAGTTTTTCCAGCATACGCAAAACCACATTGACACAGTTTGTTTTTTTTAGCCAATTTAAATTGTTTTAATGATTCAAGTATTTAATGCTAATTATTAAGCTCAGAATATACTTCAAGTAATGAAATAGGAAGCAAAAATGTGTTTTCTCTAAATAAAAAAAAACTTACATTTTTTACAACGAATTCGGAATTTCAACTGTCAAAATATTGAGATTAATCGCAATCTAGAAAATATGGTCACAATAGTTTAGGCAACAGAGCGATCAAAAGTTTCCCTTAATAATACTCGAAAAAATTTGGAATTGTATGGTATACACATTTATACAGCATTTTAAAAGTTTGTAATTTTAAATGACAAAATGTAAAATTTAAACGAAATTGGTCGAATTATACTCGAGAAATCAAATTTAAAAGGGCCCATGTACGAGAGTTCGTGGGTTCGAACCCCGCCGGCCGAAGACTCCCCGTGTAGTAAAGTAACTGATGCACGTTAAATCTGTCGAGTCGCAAATGTCCTCCATGTTCCCATAACAAATCAATACCTCTGGGGGTACTGGATTGGAGATCGATCGTTCTCTGATTCAGGTCAAAATTACGATCTGTGGATGTATGAATGGGTCTTCAAATGGGTGTGCCGTATGGTGTGGTGGAAGTCGAATTCTTGGCCATAGATGGCACCACTGGAAAAACAAGAACAATCGCACCCCCTCTGCCTGTTCAGGCAGAGGGGGTGCGATTGTTTAACATTCAGATACGTCAACAACAGATTTTAACATTCAGATACGTCAACAACAACAACGCCTTTTTTAAAATTGAATTACTAATTTACATAAAATGTGTTATCAACTCTAATTTTAGTTACGCGTACCAATTTTCCAAAACGTACACTGAGATATATAAACTAATATTTTTTAGATAAATATAGATTATTCCTGTCGAATAACTTAAAAGTTGGTATTTAATCAATTTATAGCTTTCTTATTAGTAAACATATTGCTTTATTTTCCAACATTTATCCTATTATCAACTATCTAGACGACTAATTTTTAAATACAACTAAAATATTACTTATAGCATATATAAAAAAAAAATTTAACAAATATTTAACAATAAAATTTCAAAATTTTATTCATTTTAATTCGAAAATTAAAGTCAAATGCAAATAGTATCGTAATTCATTTCTTTCTTATACATCTATACAGATTCAGATTTGGTAATAATGTAGAATTGCATTGGTTATGCTATATCGCTCAGACGTAATAGCTAAATAGATAATAACTCAATTACTGCCACATCAGGGGTATTATACACCCTTCCTTGTCGATAATGAGGTACTCAAATGAATATCATTAGATAATTGTTATGGCGTGATATGTTTAGAATCTACTAAATAGAATAGAATATAATACTAGTTCCAATCGATTAAGATACACTGTCTGTTTAAGAGTGGCAAATATTTCTCTAAAACCAGAATGTAGAGAAAACAAATTAAGTATTTTTGGTGAAAATACTTTTTTTAAAAATTTAGTTACTCATTAATTATACGACAAAGCAGGACATTGAAATAAAAATGTATGGTCAAAACTACCGAAATATGGTTAAATTTACTATGTTTTAGGCTCTATGTAAACACCGAAAAGCTCTGTAAATTTTACAAAAGTGCTTTGTAATGATTCTGGCAAAGTCAACAATAAAATATGGCTTATAATATCTGATTAAATTTGATGAATGTTAATAAGTTAATAACCTAAATAAGTTTGCCATAAAAAGTTTTGAGTTTTAAAAGTCTCATGTATATTTTATGTATCCAAGATATTATTTGATGTTCTCTCAAACCATTATGGTTCTATACAAGAGATCATTTGTCTTTCGAAAATCCCCGAAAAGTCTGTTTTAATCTTGTATAATGTATCCGAAATAAGTGGCTCTAGATTTAGGTTTTACATTTCCTATTATCAAAGGCAGCTCATACACTGTTAGAAATTTATCAAAAAAAATAGTTAAATATCAATTTATTTTATTGTTTTTTTACCAAATTCAAACAAAACAGTTAAATGACCATAAATAAGATTGTATTCATACTATCAACTGTGAGAAAAACCATTTATTAACTGTTTTCAAATAATACGATTAATCAACTAGAATTTTATCGCGCCAACTAGGCCCATCTAATGAAGCCAATTATTTCCTGCCTATCTCATAACCGACAGAACTGGAAATCGAGTCCCAGCGTTGACACCACAATATCTCCTCCATTCTCTTCAGTACAAGAAAAGTGTCCTCATTTCCACAATTTGCGACCCTGGGCTATTAGAATACTAATATCTCATTCACACATCCATCGCTGTCAACACCCCATAAAGCTACACAACACAAAAAGTCTAGTATTTCCCATCTTTTACGATAAGTGAAACAGCCAGATGAACTAATAAAACCACATTCCCCGGTTCCTTTGATAAACCGCAACTCAGCCACAACCTAACTCTAATGCTCATTACCTAACGAAAAGCCTATCCTCATACCCAGTTAAATTTATTTTTTGCGGTTTTAAAACCATGCTAGTTGTAAATGGTTAAAAAACCACATGTTTTTTAACTATATTAATTGTAAGCAGTTTCAAAACCGTAGAGGTAAAAATGTTCTTTACTGTAAACTTTACAGTTAATTGAATGAACAAACTGCTGCTGGTTATTTTATCGTAATTTTAGAATGAAAATTCGAACAGTGTAACCAAGATTTTAACTTATTTGCATTAAAAGCCCCTGATATCCCAATGTAAATATCTTGAAATTTAAAGTAATCTAAATTATTTTTATATGCTTTCAAGTGTATCGTTCCATTACACTTGAGAAAAGTTTTCCTTTAAAGAAACTTTCATCTTTCTTTGGTAGCTGAAATGCTGCCAAAATATTTTTAAAAATAAAACCAGCATAAAACGCTTGCAGATGCCCGAAAGTTTAATTATAAATATACCACTATTTCATTTACTGCAAAAAAAATAATAAAATAAAAAAATATTGTTTCCGAGTGAAAAAAATTTATGACATTTTATAACAGTTTGAAATATTAAGGTTTTATTTACATTTTTGAAGTAATAGGAAATTAGAATTACCTAAAAATATTAAGCTCTATTTCATTTTAATACTTTTTGAGTTTTTCTCAAAAGTTCATTGATATTATAAAAAGTGTCAGACATGTGCATATGAACGCTAAACTGTAAAAACACAATTTTACCATATGAGCACTAAACTACGTCTGCATTTTGCCTTAATTTCAACATATAAGGCTATTAATCTTTTTCAAAAAAATAAATAATAAAAATTACATGAAGACATCTATATTAAATCTATATTAGACATCTTTAAAAAATATATATACTTATTTAAACTATATAAAAATACAAATTATTTTATCTTTTTTAATATGAAATTTAAATACGAAATTAGCCTCATTTTAAAATGTTATATGCTTTTAGTGTAGATTAGGATTATCTATCATACATAATCTACGTATAGTTTACATATAGTGTAAATTATTGTCTACAGAAGATTATTGTTTAATTTTCGATTTAATACATTGTTTAATATTAAAAATATATATACTTATTTAAAATTAAACACAATTAAACTTAAAATTAAAAAAAAGCTGTGTACCAGCTAAAAAATGAACAGATAAGCGTAAACATTTTTTGAACAAAATACACATTATTATTAGCAAAGCAAAATAATTAAATTTTATTGATGGAAAATTAGATTCCAGGCAAAAATTTAACATCGACATCGTGTAATAAACATTTTCTATGAAGGTAAAAAACAAATTGTGCAAAATGTTATTAAAATCTAGATTTGAAAAAACACATAATACCAACGAAAAATAGTTTGTGATAAACATGACATATCACCCAACCATGTGGCCCCGATGAATCCCCGTGTAGTAAATAGTGGCCGATACAAGTTAAATCTGTCTTGTTACAAAGTCCTCCGTGTACCCATAACAAATCAATACCTTTAGGAGTACTGAATTGGAGATTTATTCTCTGGTCCAGGTCAAAATTACAATCTGTTGATTAATGAATGGATGTATGAATGGGTCAGCCCCATAAACGTGTGGAACGTATGGGTGTGGCAAAAGTCGAATTCTCAGCCATAGATGGCGCCACTGGAAAATAAGAATAATCGTACTCCCTCTGCCTTAATGGCCGACGACAACAACATTACCCAACCATGGCCAAGCAAATAAGCCTTATTTATCTATCTCTTAACGGCCATGTTAAGAATATCCCGTAATTTTATTTCCAGTCTAACAATGTAGACAACCCCTGAACTGGTACCCTTTTCTCAAAATTTCCACACCACAACCAACGAGGGGACTTACAGTCATGACAGATTTCACGTGCACCTTGCAGCGTATACACGCCGACTGTTTTGTCTGCTGTCAGGTTCGAACCCCCGTCCCCCAGCTTTCCTCAGCGTTCCTCATGATAATAATGCACCTTATTTATATCCTCAATTATATAATTTGAAAATATAATTTGGGGTTATAAAATATGGTACATTAAAGAGTGCGTAATTTTTTTTAAAATCTACTTGTTTCTCTATTTTATCTCTAATATATATATATATATATATATATATATATATATATATATATATATATATATATATATATATATATATATATATATATTACATTGCATTCTTTTATTCAACAGCAATATGTACTTGTAAATTAAATAAATAGCTGCACCACAACGTTTGTTTCCTTTTTATTTAGATCTTAGAAGCTACTGAAATTGTTGCTACATCATCATTTGAAACAAATATTTGATGCTCATTCAAAAGCAAAAATAAAAAAGGGAAAATGGGGAATATAGATAAAAAAAAAATAATGAGATTCATTTTTCAACAAAATGAAAAAGATATTTTTTTTTTACCTCTTTGATCATTAATATAAAAATCAATCGCATAAAAGCTAACATTATCTTTAATAAACAGAAAATCGAATAAAAAAAAAACCTACTTTGTAACCTATATTGATCTATTTCTCTTCGTAAGCATTTATCAATCGAATACATTGCTTCACTTAAGTAACATACTTTTTCTTTTATTTTTCTATATTTAGTGCTTTGATGCATTTTAGAAATGGCAAAAAGAATTTATTAAAATCCATATATGCTTTATTAATAACTTCATTAATTTGCTTTTCAAAGTTTTTCAGAGAAATTTTTATCCCGAGAAATATGAAAAATATATAAAGATGATAATTTTTATTCAAAACTCAAATATATGACCAAGAGGAGAAACAGTTTATTTACTTGTCTCAAAACCAGATAAATCTTTAAACAAATAATTACAATTGTAAACTAAAATAATGTATTTCTGATAGTAAGTTTCAGAAAGCAAGACTTTATCATAACTTAAACTTCAGGTCTTATTCTATTCGCCAGTTATTCGGAATCTAGACATTTTTACCAAATATTTGACTCTTTATGGTCAGAATATTTTAACCAGTTAATTAACTAGGTTCATTTGCCAAAATACCTGCGTGTTTAGTGAGTAAGAAAAGCATAAAACATAACTTTGATGGTTAACTTGCCTTACATTTGGGATGTGTAAGCTCAGAATCCAGTAATTCTTACCGAATAATTGACTCCTAGCAGTTGGAATATTTTAAGCAGTTCATAAACCATGTGAGCACCAGAAAAGCGTTTAGTAAGTTCGATAAAGCATAAAAGATAACTTTGATGATTAACTTGCCTTACACTTGGGATGTGTAAGCTCAGAATCCAGTACTTCTTACCGAATAATTGACTCCTAGCAGTTGGAATATTTTAAGCAGTTCATAAACCATGTAAGCACCAGAAAAGCGTTTAGTAAGTTCGAGAAAGCATAAAACATAACTTTGATGATTAACTTGCCTTACACTTGAGATCTTAAGCTCCAAATCCAGGAATTCTTACCGAATAACTGACTCTTTATGGTCAGAATATTTTAAACAGTTAATTAACTAGGTTCAATTGCCAAATGCATGCGTGTTTAGAAAAGCATAAAACATAACTTTGATGGTTAACTTGCCTTACACTTGAAATCTTAAGCTCCGAATCTGGTAATTCTTACCGAATAACTGACTGTTGGCAGAAAGAATATTTTAAGCAGTTAATTAGCCATGTAAGCACCAGCAAAGCAAGGAGTAAGTTTGAGAAAACATAAAGCAAAACTTTGATGATAAACTTGCCCTGGTATAAGTTAGACTTGGGGTCTTATGCTTCGAAACTAATCATTCTTACCGATTAATTAACTCTTCACGGTTGAATTATTTCAAGTAGTTAATTAACCATGTGAGGACCAAATATGTATTTAGTGAGTTAGGAAAAGCCTAGGACAGAGTTTTGATGGTTAACTTACCCTTGCATAACTTACATTTGGCATCTTAAGCTCTGAACTTGCAAGTGGAAGAAAAAAATTGGTAAAATTCTGGTAGTAAAAACAGAATTATACCGTATATAAAAATTTTACTTGGTAAGTTTTTTGTTTATATGGTAACGTTTTACCTGAAATTTAGGTTTTCAAAATTATTATAACACATTGAGTAAAAAATACAGAACTTAAAAGTAAACCCAACCAAATAATTGGTTTTTATGCCATGCTCTCAGGTACCTATCATGATAAAATTATCAAATATCAGGTATTATATCTATTGCTAATTTTACCAAAATCATTAGCAAAGTCCTTCGGTAAAAACTAGTGAGCTTATTAATGTTCCGATAGAGCCAGATACACAGGAAATTTTACCATATTCTGGTAGTTTTGACCATACTTTTTATCACAGTGTAGCAGTTTACCGAATAATTAACTCCTTGCAATCGGAATATTTTAAACAGTTAATTTGTTACGTATAAACACAAAAATATTTTTAAAAAAATAACACAACCTTAAATAACTTTTATTGTAATACATTTTACAATATTGTCAATTTATTTTTAAAGAAAAGTTACAATTTACATATAACTAATTTCCGTTTTTAAATTTGTAAACATTCAAGAGTTAATAATTAATTATTAAATTTTTTATGGATAATTTGTAATTATTTGTAGTAAGTTGATAATGACGGAAGTCAGTTAATTATCAATCTTAGTATTCTCTCTTATATTAAATTAATTTCTAGCATGAAATGCATAAAAGTTCTAAACATGATTTCAATCAACTATTACTTAAATAATGCCTACGCAATATTAGAAATAATATTCTATTCCCAAAGACAATTCATAAACCATTAAATTCCTCATGCATTTAACATCACATCCATGAATAGCTGTCAAAACCATGCTGAGTTCATAATTCGTCAGTCAAAGACAAATCAATCTGTTTTCCGAAATGTTTGAACAAAGCTCATTGACAAAAACATGTTAATATTTTTTATTTATCTTTATGGGTTATATTTTCTAAGATGTAATAGTATAGAAATAATTTAACTTTAGTTCTAATAATAATATCTTAATTTTTACATAACTACATGCATTAAAAAAACTTACATAAAAAAACTGTTAAGTAATTTTTAACCAATATCATTAACGAAACGCGTTATTTATAGGAAATGTATATTTTTAGAATGATGGGTATCAGTTTTAAGTCATTTATGAATAGAAGTCTTACAGTAGGTATTTAGAATTTGACAAAAACGTTTTTAAAAACCATAATAATTTAAATCTCATTATAAAATGTGTCAGTTTGATTATCATGCTTTTTTAAAATAGAAAATAAACGTAATGAATCAGTTAATTGGTATTCGCAAATCGGAAAGAATGCGTGATTAGGCCAAACCAAGCAATTTAAATCGCATGATTGGGACTAATCATGTGGTTGTGCTCGGCGGGTAAACGTTACAGCATTTAGGCTTGGTTTATTATCAAGCTTAATCAATTTTCGGAGCACGTTCAATTGGATGCCTATAAATGACGTCATGCATATGTGCCGTACCTGATTGGCTTCTAAATCGTGTCATTAACAAATGACCTGACGATGCTTGCGGGTATTCAATTTTATGAGTAGCATCCTTCTTAAACTAAATGTATTGAATCTGTTTCCTTTTTTAAAGCTTAAATTTAATAAGCAATCAAAAAGTCTAATGAGCATAAGTTTAATGTGCATAAAAAAAAACTTAATGAGCAAAAGTTTAATGAGCATAAAAAAACTTTTTTGACTTAAGCAATTTAGCGAAAACTTTATATCTAACGAATTTAAGTAACAACATGAAAAATGTTGTGCTCAATAGTTTCTTTTATTATATTAAACATTTCAAGTTAAGTATAGTAAGTATAAGTTAAGTGTTGAGTAATAAAAATTTGAGAGAAATATACTAAAATGCTGCTATTCAGAATTTCAAATTTTCACTCTTGTATACAAAGTGTTGTTTTAAAACATTACCTTCGTAAGAATATCTATTTTCTGTCTATTCTTCAAAAATACATTAATCTTTATTAAGAGTTCGAACTTTTAATTCAAAGGTTATTTCCTTAACTTGAATTAGAAAAATATGCTCACTTTATTAAAGAAAAATATTTTGTCTCTTCAAAAAAATATTTTGGGCGTTAAAATATTACAATGCAACTTTTTACCTCATTAACTTAAACAAATTATCATAGTCTTTTCTTTAAACTTTGAAATGTTTAAGTAAAAAAAAAATAGCGATAGCGTTCTTTGTATATCTAGTTATTTCTTTTTTTAAGGTTTTTTTTTTTCGTATCTTTTGAATTCTTTACTTTTTTCTGGTTCCTTCGCTACCAAAAAGGTTTTTCTTTGAGCTTTTTTTATAAATAAAGAAATTTTAAATGCACTTGAACAAAATGTTTTGAATTCTAAAATCATGTTCTTAAGGCAGATATCTAAAACTTTTTTTTACATATAAACTATGTTAAAGGAATACCGAAGTGATACGAGCAAAAGAAAAATTGTTACTTTTAAAAAATGATTTGAATGTTAGATGCATGAATCAAAAACAGCGTATTAATGTTTATTTTGCTGATTGTCTCGAATTTTTAGTTGATCCAAAAAACTTATGTGAAGCTTTTTCAGTAAGAATGATTAGAATTGTGCAATGCTTGTTTTAAAAAGAAAAACATTACATTACAACTAACTTTTTACCTCGTTAACATAAACAAAATTTTAATGCATGATTTTTTATGTATATAAATTTCAGCAAAACAAAAAATTACATTGTAACTCTAAGTGTATGATTTTTATTTTGGCGTTTCTCTGATTCTGTGCCTTTATTTTTTTTTTTTTTTTATTTATTTATTTATTTTTTTTTTTTTTGTCTCTTTTACGTCAAAAAGAACTGTAAATGTTTACACAGTTAAATAACTTTAAAATACACTCTAACAAAAAAACAGAAACTACTTTGTTCAATTAATGCAGTCATTTAAATATGTTTTGTTTTTAATTTTAAAGTTTAATTTTTGCGTTAAGCAAAAGCCTGTTACTTTTAGTTTTTACAAAACTCATTTTTTAAGAAAAAAGAAATAGATTAATTATAATAATTGTTGTACCAATTTTCCTTTTAATTTTTGGCTTTGTCAAAATACGTACGAAGCTTATAGATTTTATTTGAAATTTATAGGTTCATTAATTTCTTTCTTTCAGTTTTCTTAAGCAGCTGTATATTTGATAACTTTTACAGCTTTCAAGTCCTTGCTAAACTCTATTTTTTTTTTCTAAAATTATATTTTTTTCGTTGAACATGGAAAGTTCAACCTCTCTTTTGCACTATCTTTACTATCTAAAATGCTTATAATTTTGTTTATAGGGCATCAAAGTCGGAGAAATTTAATTTTTTTTTGCTTATACAAATACGTTAGTGCTTAGCAAATAAGTGAGTGCTAAGTGCTTATACAAATAAGTTGGGCATAAATGTAATCAAGCAGCATAACTGCTTATATAATCAAATAAACAGCATTACAAATTTGTTTTTACTGTGCATATTAATTTTTCAATAGTAATTTAGTAATAATAATTTAGTAATAGTTTTAATTTAAGTGGTGCTTAAAAATTTGTGCGTAAGAAAATGGAGTTTTAATAAAACTGCAGAACAACATATGTTTTAGCATGCGTATGTTTTAAGCAGAAAAATAAACATTTAAATTCTACTTGCATTTTTTTTAATGTAACATTATAAATTCTCAGTACTTAATATTTAAATCAGTATATTAAATTCGACACTTTTTATCCTTCATATTTAAAAGCTTATATTCTACCTTTTAAAAAAATTATATTCTACCTTTTAAAAAAAATTATATTTTACCTTTTAAAAAATTTATATTCTACCTTTTAAAAAATTTTTATTCGACCAACTTCTTAAATTTTCAATCATTATTTACCAGCCAAATGTCGATTGCTCAGTTAAAAGAATTAACAATTCAGATCAAGTGGCAAGTCTAAAACCATCAAGGCAGATAAACCATCAAGCATAAAATCATTAAGCCAGATTAGAGTTTATTAACAAAGTTTCTTTTACAGCATTGCATGTTTTTTCATCTGTTTTCAATAACTAACACCAAATTTAGAACGTATTTCCCTATAAAGCCTGTAATATTAGCGAATACAAATACCTTCAAAACAGCAGACTGGCTAGATTAAAGAAGTTTCCATATTTTTTATAGAGTTTTATTTTCAATAAATTTAATACCTCTATTTTCATCAATACCTTTCTTGAATATTTTCTTTAAAGTTTATAGATCCACGATACTTTAAATACAATGTTAAAAACTTCTCAGCAAATATAGTGAAATAGGAATTTATTTAATTGTTATTGTATCATCTTCAACAAAATAATAAAATAACAATAAAAAAGATCATGTTCAAGCAGTTAAGTGTGGAAAAAAAACATTTATAGTTTTTTTTCTAATACAGTTGAACAACCAGAATTCCATCCACGCCAACTAGGGCCATCTTATAAAGCCATTTTGTTCCATACTGCTGGCTAAGCTAGAGGCCTAACCGATCAATCTCATGAATGACTAAACAAAGGTTCGAATCCCAACTGTAATACTGTCATGACTTTGAACAGTATAATTGGAAAGGCTGGCAAAGGTAAGAAAAAAATTTTAATTATAAAATATATTTTAATTTTAACGCTGTTTAGAAAAAAACTAGGGTATTTGGAATAAATTGAAAAATTTTTTTTTTTGACTGTACTCTATGTAGTCTAATAAATGAACATTCCTTTTTAAAAAAAAAAAAAATGTCTCTCTATTTGCAGTAGCACTAAATCACATCTTTCATTTAATCATTGGTGATTCTACTAGTCTAGACCAAGACTGCTCGTCCAATTTCCTGACAATCAAAATTCCTAACTAAAGATTCTATTCGTAAAATAGAAATTCTATTGCTTACAATCAACTCCAAAGTTCTCTCATAAATCTCCATTTTATAAAAATATTTTTGAAAGTAACGATTGAGGATCAAGGAACAGAACGGTTTAAGCCAATTTTCAACAAAAATGAATACTGCATCACCATTTGTTGCATAATGCTAAGTTTTGACAAACAAGTAAACATTGAAAACGAATGTCCCCGAGAGTTATTTCTCAATGAAGCTAAGCCGTGTTGGGGAAAACCCATTTTTGTCAATACACCTAGGAAAGAATGTTTTCTGTTCAAACGCAACGACTACATACCTGCTGCATTCACTGAACTAAATTCAGTGGCACGACAGCCCATAGAGGGCCAAGGCCTACTGTGCCCTTCTCAGTTTTCTTGACCTTTAGGCTCTGGGGTGCTAGAGCAGATGTTCCCGTTGGGCGATCAGCCCAACGCAAAAAAAAGCATTCTTAGTACTCGTTTTACCGACCAACGGAAGGGATGAAAAGCTAAGTCAACCTTGCCCGTCCCGAGGATCGAACCAAGGACCTGTGGCACGACAACGCGAAACGCTACTACTTGGCTACTGGGCGTCGGTGGAATTCACAAACAAAACTCAAAAACGAAAAGAAACGATCTATTTTATACTTTATAGAAACACACTTTTACGACCAAGCTTTCGCGAGGTCGTAAAAATGTGAAAAATAATTATAACAAACAAATACTTGTAGCAGTCATGTATATTTTTATATTTTGCGCTTCAAATCTCATCCTAAAAATATTTAAGCCTTGAATTTCCTTTTTTTTTCTTCTCAAAATCAACTCTCATAGACATAAACCGTTTTTCCTGGTTGATTTTCCGCATACTTTCTCAGTTAGAATTCTAATGAAAAATTGTTAGAAAATTTATATATATATATATATATATATATATATATATATATATATATATATATATATATATATATATATATATATATATATATATATATATATATTTAGTATTTTTAAAATCTTTCTGTATTCATTCATTTATTTAGTGAAATTTTTTGCAATGCTTAATAATATATTTTGCTTACATTTATATTATCAATAAGTTAGTTCTCTACAACCACAGCAAAAAAAAATCAAATTATTTTATATATTATACTTTTTTCTATCTAAAAAATCTAACTGTATAAAATATACAGCTTGATTTGGGTGTGACACTTAAGGTACCTTTCTTGTAAGTAGTAGTAAGAGAAAGAATTGTTTTTCCTCTTATTTCGCAGATTAAGTCAATTATCTGTCCCAAAATAGCTAAAGACTTTGAAAATTATCTCGAAAGTTTTTTCGATGGCACTGAACTCCGATAACAAGCTATAAACCTGCTTAGGCAAAGATTAACTTCTTAAATAGCTGCATTAAGCACATTTTATGCTCTTTTTTTTTTTTTTTTTTTAGATAAATAGAACTTTTTCTGTCTCATCTTAACTTACTAAAGTCACTAAAGCTCCTTTCGGAATAAAAAGATCTTTAAAAGTTTCAAAAATATTGTTTTTTTTTTTGTTTTTTTTTTCACGTAAATTTAGAAAAGTGTATTTTCATTAATGATGATTGTAGTAATTTTTATATTATAATATAAAGACTATCACAAGTTTCTATAAATATGAGAAAGGGCTGATTATTTTATCCTTTCTTGCATTCCTTTCGGACAATAAACATGATATGATATGGTCGTAAATAAGCAAAGAGGGTGAAGATATGTTTTGTTGCAATCAATTAATAAATACCAATTAAACGCTGCAATCAATTATTAAATTTTAATTTAATTAAATTAATAAAAGTAAAGAAAGCAAATTGACTTAAAAAATATTCATTTCTAATTTATCGGTATTTATTTGTCATCTTTTCTTAATATTACTTTCTGCTATTGTTACTTTTTTTTTTATTTGATTATCATTCAAACATGAAAAGGAAAGGGAAGTTCCTGCATTACATTTTAAAGACGTTCTTTAACATTACTTTACGCAGCTTTTTGTAATGAAATAATAGTAGTAAGAGTTGATGATAATTTACGTAACGTTTTTTAATAATTAAACAATGAATAAATTATAATTATTTTAGTAATAAATTTCATGAATAACTGTGCTAAATAACCGTTAATAACCGCCTGTTAAAATAATTAGTGTAAAATAACTAATTGAAATCGTAGAAAATTAATTGAATTAAATTGCACTATTACTAAATAATCGATTTTTTTTTATGTAGAAATCTATTTACAGTCAATAGACAGATCTCAGAACCAATTGCGGGAGATGGGGAATAAAGGAAGAACGGGGTTATTCACCTATATTTTTATTTAATATTAAAAAAAGCTTCGAATTTCAGTTTCAATCAAGAATTTTATTTAAGCAATAGTAGTATAAAATGTCACAAGAAAGAATTTAATAGACAAAGATTACTTAAAAAGATTTCTAAAAATAATTTTCTAAAGATAAGATTGAAAAAAATATATATTGTTATATGAAATATTACAAAAATATATAGTATAAAACTGTTTAAAAAGATTGCGAAAAATATTTTTCTAAGAAATAAGAGTGCAAAAAAAATAACATTGCTTACATAACCTATGTCTCATTATTTCTAATATTATCAGAGAAATTTTTTTTTATGTTAGTCCTGGTGCAAAAGCTATACTGTTATGCAATATAATATTAAAATTTCATTAAAGGTATTATTAGTTTAATGGTCGTATTAGAAATGTTTCATTTATAAATTGCATGAAGAAAAAAAAAACTACGATAGCATATTCAGAAAAACTACTTCAATAGAAATTCTGATAGTTTTTTGTAAAGCTTACAGTTAAGGTGCAAAATATATATTTTAGAAGAAAGATGTCGTATCAAAAATATGTGAGCTATTCAAAAATGTATTATTTATTGTTTGTCTGGTGCAATTTAAAATGAAAGAAATCTGCAGTTATACAATACGTTATTTATACAGTTTCTCAATTTTTCACCACTTTATCAAGCGTCAATTTCAGTCCGTTATTTTGTCCAACTTACTCTAAAAAAAATATCTAGTGTGAAGATTTATCGATATGAAGTAAACACTATAATCTTCTACCTCTTACGTTTGGCAGAGTTTGGCAGATTTTAAGATCTTTATTTCGTGGAACTAAATAATCAACTAAATTAAACTGAATAATATAACGTAAGTAAACTAGCCTAAATATTTATTTATAGTATAATTGGGATGCTTTACTATTGCTTTTTCAAAAATATTAATGCTATATCAAACAAATGATTGTTAAAAAATTGCTAATCAAGTTTTTTTTAAACAACCTTTTTGTATAATTATTTAAAGGGACTGATTAGCAAACAATTTAACAAATATTTGTTGCAAAAAATGTATTCGCCAATATTATTCTATCAATATATAATTTTTGTAGTTCATATGGTCATTTATTTAATAATGTTATATTTTGTAATTATTTCCCTTTCTAGTAAGTGTACAAAAATATAACCCCAACACATTTAAAAAGCATACATATAAACTACATAATAATGTGCTATTAATCATGCATTATTTTTAGTATTCATCTAACGAAGCAAAGCTATTTTTTTTATTTAAAAAAATCGAAACAAATTGTAGCATCAGCAATGTGTAATTATTTCACAACAATGAAATAAAAACATCAAAGACTAACTGGATTGTTATTTCAAACACTTGATTATTATGTCAGCTTAGTTTCGAATTCAAGAAATCGAGAATATTATTAAAACAATTTAAATGCAAGAATTACCAGTGAAAATAATTTTAAGCCTTATATGAGTCCACATAATATTTTATGTGAATCATAAAATTTTAACGTTGAATATTTGTAATAAATCGATGTCAAATATATTGTGTAACCAAAGCAACTTTTAAAAAAATACATAAATAAAAAAAACTATGCATCAAATACTGAAAATTACACTTGCTCAATTCATATGTTTTTAGTAAGCTATTAGAATTTTAAAATTATAGTAAAATAACCAGAAGCAGTCTGTTCATTCAATTAACCATAAAGTTTGAGGTAGAGAACATTTTTTACTGTTTTTAATAACTATACTGACGTTTAACCATTTGCAAATAGCATGGTTTCAAAACAGCAAAAAAGAAATTTAACACTAGAAACTCTTCATGTGTCGAGGAAGGGAAAGAGGTCATGAGATTGACAGATTAGCCAACTGTTTGAATTGCTCTCAATGAAGTGTTAGCAAAATCTTACAATAGTATCGGAAGAATGGAAAGTTTAGAAATAATGGTTGCAAAGTTTTTTTGATAACCAAAAACTTCGGGCAGAGATTAGAAAAAATTAAAGTCTACAGTAAAAAAAAAATCGTTCCCGTCCACGTTAGCATTGAAAATGGAAATAAGAAAAATGACTGCTGAAAAATGAAAAATGGAAATAAGAAAATACGAACGACAATAAGACGTTTTCATAAATTTGAGTTTCCATCTCGAGTTCCGAAAACAAAACCACTTAAATCTGACTCTAAAACAGCATACAAAGTGATACTTATTTGATATAAAAATAACGTCTTTTATTTAGTAGGAATAAAAAAATAACATTTCCATAAAACTTTGCATGTAACATTTCATCAAACTCTGATAGCAACAAACTAGAGATGTCATTGAACACAGAGCACAAACTTTTTAGCACTGGTATAAATTCTGCTTGTAATGGTCAAAAAAATAGTTGAAAACATTTATATTATCTAACTCAGAGTCATAGTTAAAATGTTAATACTCTAGCTAGTCAGAGTAGGATCAGAACTTTGATTGACGTTAAATTCCTTTCGGCGAAAATATAAAATAAAATACTAATGTTTGTCCAAAAAAATTAAACTTGCATTATCAAAGAACACAGAACTCCAGAATACATTTGAGTACTCTAGCTAACTGATCAGAACTGCGATTGAAGATAAAATCCATATAGCAATAATAGTTTTAAAAAAAATTAAATAGAATGAATCTGCTCGTAGTTGTCAAAGAGCGACTAAAACTTGCATCATCATATAACACAGAGTTCCAGTTCAGATTTTAGTGTTTAGTCAAAAGTGGTCGAAATTTCAATGTTCTATCCTCACACACATGAAACCTATATTAATGCAACTTTATAACCACATATTAATAAAGCGCAGTAAAATAATTAAATTGTATTTACAGTACATAATGTACTGTAAATACAATAACAAGACATTTTTGCTTTAATTTTCGCTTATTTATGTTTCTCTTACTTTAAACCCTTTAAAACATTTTAAACTTATGTGTTGTTTTAAACTGTAAAGTTTGTTTAAACTTTGAACTAAAAAAATTTTAAACAATAAAGAAGATTGTAATAAGTAATGAAATGTAACATTTTTTGCTCTATTTTTTTCAAATATTTCAAACATTTATAAAAGTTTAAACCTTAAGATACTCAATAATTAATCTGTATCAATTAATAAAGTACAACTTATTTTTTAAAAATTCTGTACCAAATAATAAAATGCAACTTTTTATTCTTAGCGAAATAAATATCTTTTCAATTGTTTCATACATTTGTTCTAAATCATACAACAAATAATTTCAGCCATTTGGATGGAAGAGTTCACAAGAAGATCAAACTTCAGATCGTACTTAGTAGTACTGAAGATAACAGAAGAGGACAAGTTTATTGGAATTCGAGATTAAACATGTAAGTACTGCTCTATTTGCAAGCTTATAGATTATTACATCTGCGTGTAATCTAGAAATTTTTAGCTATGTCTATTGTGATCCAAATAAAAAATAGTTTCATAAATCATTTTTTCTATAAAAATGTAATTTTCATTTTAAATGATTTTCCTTTAGTTAATGTTAGTTCATTTCTGAATATAACTTATTAAATGCAAATACAGATATAAGAAACTATTTATAATGTAACTTAAATACCTAATTATTCATTCTTTTCGTAGCTATAAATTCATCTTTTATAAATATTGAATTTTTTATGTGTAAGTACTGAAATTACTAGATTTATCAAGAAAATTATGTAAATTGTTACATTGCCACTGTGGCTTTTGTTATTAATGGATTTAAAAATAGAAAATCACAAAATTTAAAACACACAAAATTCAAACACCGCCAGTTATTTATAGTGAGCTTAAAATATTAAGATGAATTATAATAAATAAATTTTGATCAAAGGAAGTAAAAGGTTTTCCATCACCATTGCAGTTAATAGTTGTTCCAAATATAAAAATTATTCCAAATATTAGGTGGTTATATAAAATATAAATGGTACAAAATATGAAAATATTAAAAGAAATATTACATGTCGGTGAAAATGCATATTACAAACTTGAAGTATGAAGAGGGAAAAAATTGCGTCTAATGATAGTGTTTGTTAAAGTTTTTGATTAAGAATTACATTAAAGACATTGACTAGATTACATTAAAGAATAGGTTTCATTTTTTGGTGCTCCTCACTTTTTATATATATTTTGCTTTGTCTACGTTAATGCGATATTGGAAAGAGCTGATTTTTTCGGATATACGTGTGTGAGTTGAATATATACTTGTTCGGATATACTTGTGTGAAGATATTACCAGACATCTTTTCGTTATAATTTTTTTTTCTTATTTTTGATTTTTTTTTTTAAAGTTTTCAAATTTTTAATAATTTCTTCTTTTTTTAATTTTTTTTTTTAAATATTCTTTTTACTTTTCTTTTGTCTTCTTATTTTCTTGTTTTATATGATTACTTAAAAGAACTATTGATCAAAGCCCACGTCCATGAGCTTTAACCAAAGTTATTGATTATGTTAAAGTACAGTGGATATCAATAAAAACTAAAACTTAGCATTTTTACTTTACTTTACAAAACTCTTCGAAAAACATCCATAATTAATACATTTTTATTAAAGTTTATGATAAAATTTTAATAAAACTGTATGATAAAAATCTAAATTTTTCGACTAGTTAGCTAGGTTACTCTCATTATCAAAATTAACTTTAATTTATCCAAAACAAAACAATTAACCGCTCGCTACTTAAATAATCATTTATCATTCCCTTAAGCATTCCTCATGTCTGTATAAATGAAACAGTTCGTCTCTCCTCAGTAAATGGAGACACAGTTTAGCAAACATAGATGCATTCGATTACCGCATTTCTCGCTTGAACGTCATTAAGTAAAGAACACGAAATAGCGTCCATGGAATATCATTGGGTCCTTCAACGATCTCCAAGTGTCTGTCTAATCAGGCGGTCCGCATCAAAAGCAATCGACTTTAAATATTTGCCTAGCAAGAGAGAAATGGAACACATCATTTATTTTGAATGGAGGTCAGGGCTATTAAATCTATTTTAGGCATCTCCATATTAGGCGACATTATTGGAATAGAATATTTGTCAAACTCTCGTCTATATACTCTTAGTAATTTAAGTCGTCATAAATAAAGATTTCAAAATGGGTCGTGAATGTGTAGTGGCCCTATAGAATCGGTATTTAAACTTTGGATTAAATGGAAAGATAAAGAATGAATTTCTGACAGGTTATAAATTGAAAATAAACTAGTAACTAAATTTATTCTGCTAAAACTATTATCAAAGCAACATAATAATGGTGTTATATATATCCGACTAAAAAACAAAATATTGTTATTATATGTTTAGTATATTATACTAAAATTGTTTTTATATGTAATTATAATTATGCTACATTATTTTAACTTTATTACTTATTGCATTAATATTTTGTTACTTAATGTATAAATTAATGTATAACTATTCATTTTTACTTTAGTAATTATAAAAAACATTTTTTCGAAAAAACTAATATCCAAGTCTAAAAAATCTTTGCCCTTTTGACTTGCGACGAGTCTCAGTCGATTGAGCAGGAAAGAATAGTAAAAAACAATCTCTCACTTACCTGTATAGAAATGTAAGATGCGTAAATAAGTGCGGGTACAAAATTTAAATTGTTGTACATAAAACCCTTGTATTTTCTCAACTATAATCAGATCATCTCTGGACTTATTCATTTTAACATAAAAAAAAACAACGAAAACAGTGTCTCGTTTGCCTGGATAGAAGAAAATTCGATTCTTCTCCTCAAAAATACCCCAGAAAAAAAAGGAAATGTTCAGAAAAAAAGTGAGTTTTCAAGTATAATTTATAAAAACATTCTTCTTCTCATTGGCACGACACCCCAGAGTGGGCCTTGGCCTCCTCAACAAGCCTATGCCAAGACATTCTTCCCTTAGCCAAGGTTCTTCTGTTTACTATCTAAAACCTGTATGTCCTTTTCAAGGGAGTCTAAAAATCTTAGGTTTGGCCGTCCTTTTTTTCTTGTACCTGTTGGCCTAGCACTAAAAATTTTGATGGTTATCCTGCTATCCTCCATTCTTACAATGTGGCCTGCCCATTTAATCCTTTGAATTTTGATAAATTTAATGAGATCAGGTTCTTTATATTCTTTGTAAAGTTCCGTGTTTGATCTTCTAAACCAGGTACCGTTTTTACTTATTCCACCATAAATGCTTCGCAGTATTTTTCTCTCAAATCTAGCTATCATATTTTCATCTCCACGGGTCATTGTCCAGGTCTCACATGCGTAATAAAGACATTAAAAAGCTATTGATCGAAAAAAAAATAGGTATTAATTTTTCCAAAGAAGAATTCTAATTTTAATAGAATATTTACCGTTACCAGGAACAGATTAAAAGTTCTCAATAAGTATTTTATTCGTCCGTAAGATTTTTGAACATTTAGAATTGGAGTTTTTATTCGTTTGCGTTCGTTCCTTATTATTTGCACTTATGTTAGAAAATTAGGCAACTTTAGTAGAGCGAAAACCCTAGAATATTTTAGGAATTCGTTACCCCGAGATAAAATAAGTAATATTAAAATAGTACAATCAGTTCTTTATCTAAAGTAATAAGCTGTAAAATTAATATTTCCAAAGTGATAAAAAAAACGAATTTACAGCTAGACAACTTTTCCTCGAAGAAAGTTTTCTTTATGAAGGGTATACGGCAGGAAAGTACACCGTACATACTTCATAAGATCTTACATACTTTCCACCCTTCATAATGAGATCTACCATATAAGATCTTACGTACTTTCCACCCTTCATAATGAGATCTACCATATAAGATCTTACATACTTTATTAGGTAATATGTTATTTAAATTATAAGTATTAATTCAATATCGGTAAATATAAAGAACTTCATCAAAGTTAGTGGAGTTGACTCGTAAATTATACGGTTATACACCGCTTCCTAACTCAATTTGGATAATTGCACATTTTTTCCATGGTGGTTGTAGCATCAAGCTACAAATACTAAGGACCCAGGTTCAACCACAGTCACCACCAACAAGCATCTCCCTCTAACTTTTACGTTTGGTACTAACTCAATTCTCAATAGATTACCGCACAACTCTAACTCGCCTCGTTCACAGTTCGGCAAGATTTGACAAACAAATCACCTTAGTCTCAAACAAGTCAATGACCGAACTGATAGCTTTTTCGAGTATAATATTAATTTACAGTCAATGGCCATGCATTTTACTAGAAAGAATTTACGGTCAGGTCTGTATTTTTAATGTCATGATAGCTTTATGGGCGTAAATTTATTTTTACCTCCCATGACTATAAAAAAAAAATGTTTTAGAATGTAAATTTCTCGCTCATGATCAAATAGGTAAATTTTTTAAAGATATTAGTGACCCTTTTAAGCACACGCAAAATAAATTTTCCTCTGAGACTCCCAGAGTGGCTGAACTCTTTCCCTAAAATTCAAAATGAACAAAAAAAATTATTAAAACACAGCTTATTTTGAATGGCATGCTTATTTTTCACTCATAAGAGCTTAAAAAGTTTATTTATTTCAAATTTAATAAAAATTTGATGAATATTTAATATTTGAATCGTTGGTACTAAAACATATTCTTCTGTCGATTTTATGTATAAGAAACTATGAATAGGGAAAATGTATATTCGACTCTAATATCATATTACATTCAGATATCTATCATTTCTGTTCTTAAATTTCTTTATACAAATCTCTTGGAAATTTTCCAACCGTCTGATCTTTTCAAAAAAAATTCAGCTAACTATTTCACAACTTTTGAACCAAAAAAAAAGATCAAAGAAATATGACTCCTATAAAAAAAATTAAAAAGGAAACGAGTATAACTGAAAATAAATTTTTACCAGAGATTATAAATGCATGAGAAAAATGCACAAATATTAATTTTAAATAAATCAATGTATTCTGAAAAACTGCTTTGGTAAATTATTTTAGTTATGAAAGGAATTGATAATCTTATTGCCTAGAACTTCTTGAAACCATCGAACGTTATAGCATATAAATTTCTTGTTGAAAGGAAAGAGTCGTAACAATGAAAGTAGTTCTGTTGAGTCAGCTAAAACAGAAATGGATATAATTTATAAATCCGAATGCAAGGGAGGCGATGCTAATGGATTTCTGTTGTGCGGATGAAATTGATTTCCAATAGCAAAGTATTAATGCAAAACTGAAACTGAATATGCCAAAAAAGTGTTAGAGAAAATAGTGCAAATTTTAAGTCTCGTAGTAATTAATTTAAAAATCAATCAAAATTATTTTTGCTGCTCATAAGTGCTTTTGATTGGCCAATATCTAAAATTTAGTTACTCGTTCGTTAACTATGTACCACATCCTACGATATGATGGTCGCTAAATTTTCATTGTTCTTCTGAGGGCCTGTAGTAAAAATGATTTTTTTATAAGTATGCTCTTTTCCTATCTACAGTTATTTTGCAACAGTTATTCGTAACTGTTAGGTGAAGTTTATCCTGCATTTAGTCGGCGTTCTCTATATTTATTCTGAAAATGACAGAAAACGTCAATATGAAAAAAAGCCACAATTTTGTATTAAAAAAAAGCATTCGTACACTGAGAAAATAAATATAGTCAAAATTACTAGAACATGGTAAACGTGTAATGTTTCTGATTCTATAGAAACAACAAAAAGCACAGTAATTTTCAGGAGGTGGTTTGGTAATGATTTTAATTAATTTTACAATAAAATTAGGTTTTATAGTATGTGATAACAATTCGTAAATGTCGTAAAATTCTGTAATTTTATTATGATACCTTAGAGCATGGCATAAAATCATTCATTCAATTACATTTACTTTACAGTTTTGTATTTTTTATTATATGTGTGGTAATAAGAACTGTAATTTTAAAAACCAGAATTTTCGGTAAACCGTTACCATATAAACTGAAAAATTACCAATTGAAAGCTTTAAATACCGCGTATTTTCGTTTAATTATCCAGAATTATCGTTGTGTGTTTCCTTTTCTGTCGTACTATACAGTACGGTAATTTTACCGGAAGTTTTTTCACCGTGTACATTTATCAAAAAAAGCACATCATCTTTTGCCAGAATGTGCTCATGAGGCAAAAATTCAGTGTGATTGGTATGTTACGTTAAAAGTGTGATTGGTATGTTAGGTTAAAAGTGTGATTGGTATGTTGCGTCCTTGATTTTTATCATAAAAAAAGATTTATTTTAGCTACGCTAACTGTTTATAAATGTGTTATAATTCATGTTTAAAAATAAATCTTTGATTACATGAAAATTAAGCATTTCACTGTCTTCAAAAGTTAACTTTTCAGCATAATGTCATTAAAGTATTTTTCAAAACCCTTTTGCTAAGCCTCGGTTAAAGTACCTTAAAACTTGGGGCAAAGCTGGTATTTTAAACTATCTTTTAATTTATTCCCCAACGAATTATCTGGAATATAGTATAGTCTAGATTTAAGATATTTTAAAAGTTATTGTAATTTTTTAATAGCAAATTTTTTGAAAGTTTTTTCTTCTTGATTAAAATTATCAAATCGAATGAATAATTTCTAATTTGACTTAAATTTTTATGTGCTCAAAAAAAGGTGTGTTTGAGTTAACAAACTAATTTTAATTAATATTAACAAGCAATTAATTAGGATTAAATAGCAAGATACGATTTAATTAAGCTTAACAAACTAATTTTATTTTAAGAAATAATGTATGTATGCATCCTAAATTTATGATACTTTCTTTATATTGAATTACTTTTTGAATTCATATTAATATTCTGTCAGGGCTGTGTGCTTTTTGATTAACAAACTAACTTTATTTTAAGAAATATTTTATGTATACATCCTAAATTGATGATTTTTGCTTTCTATTGAATCGTAAAGGTAACTTTATGGATTCGTTTGCATCTTATCTTATGCATTTTAGTGCTAATTAATTACAAACATAGTGGCGGCTATTTTACACCAAATAGTGTAAAAAACCATTCACTACGCCAGGAACTATCCTTCATTTTGGTGTAGTGAAATGCCACTTTCGTAAAAAGTAGCTGAAACCATTTTTGGTGTTCAAATACATGAAAAAAAATTTACATTGCATATGGAATTTAATTATTATAATATACGTTCTATTTGCAAAATTAAGCTTATTAAAACTTATACATTTTTCATTTATCATTTTATTAACAAACAAACAGTCGGTATTTTAAAAATATTGGTTTAAATAATGCAGAGAAATAACATAAATAAAATCCAAAATAAATTAACACGAACATTATATTTACTCTTTAACAAATACGATGTATCTCTTTTAAAAGAGAAAATCTGAAATTAGCTCCTGCAGAAAGTACAAATTTTATAATGAAATTTACATTATGTTATTTAGAATGAACTCCTGAGGGGAATTCAACTAATGGTCTATTATCTCTTCTAATTTAATCTCTCCATGTGTTTGAAGATAATTATGGTACTTGCAAAACTCATTTAACTGAAAAATTTTAAAACTGAGGCAATTTTATACACGACACAGACAGGACGAAACAACTAAACTTGATTAAATTTGAAGCTCGATACAATATCGCAGTAAGAAAAGAATTTTTTTTACTAAATTTATAGCTATATTAAAATTTTTTTGTCTTCTGAAATTAAACTATCTTAAAATAAAGCATCGCACGGTACTTTTTTATGGTACAATTTTAAGACATACTGTAACGTAAAAAATACTGAATAAAAGGCATGTAAGCGATAAAATTCTTTATGTGTTTGTTTACTTAAATATGAATTTGCTTATTTAACTAAAACCCGTTTTTAAGACGCTGTTTCTGAATTATAATTAACTTCCTGAGATAATCTTAGCTTTAAAAATGCTATAATCAGATAAAATTTTAATTTTTATTACACTTGCCTATGCAAGTTTGATTTCATTAAAAACAAACTTTCTTGTTTATTCATGATTTTAATGCATTCTATTCGAGCTATTTAAAGAGATGATTAAATTAAATTTCTACACTCTCAGAAATAAAACTCTCATTTTTGACGATACAGCATTCCATACTCAATTTATTAATTATGAGCAAAATTTCGTCGCGAAATCACGTGATTTGTGACAAAAAGGGACTCAAATGTATGAGGAAATATTTCCTAAATTTGAAACTTCGTCACAGTGCATTGTGGGAGATTGTTAATCAAAATGACGAAATTAATATGAAAACTAGACGATCAAAAATAAAATGCCATAATAAGCCAACCGGTGTGTATGGTGGTCAAGGAATTGGCCTCATGCCAGAAAGCGGGTTCGTATCCTGTTTGGGGCATGGTTGTAATTTATTCTTCTGTTCTATCTGAAGTGATTATTAAAAAAATTAGGTACTTCGAGGTTGTTTTTGTTTTTTCATTTTTTGGGGGGAAAAATAGAACGATGAAATATTTTTTTTTCTAATTTTGGTTTGTTTCCTTGAAGAAGTAGTGATAGTTATTTCGTCACTTTGACAGGATTTTCACTCGGATCATATAACAGGAAATGAACAAAGAAACTTTTGTGAAATTGGGTATTCATTTTTTACAGTGTGGTTATGAGGGTTAATTTTATTGAACATTTTATAAACGTTATTAGTATATATTTTCTCAATAATGTATTAAACAAGTCTCGTCACTACACATGTTAAAGCATTATAAAAAAATTCTAGAAGCATGATTATTTTTTTTAAAACAGGTATTCGTAGAATCTTAAAATGCATTTTTGCTTATGGCCTTAATTATTTCAATTATTCCCCAAATTCGTCAAAAGAAAAAAACTTCAAGTTAGAATAACTCATTCGTCATAAATAAATAATTAAGACAGCAATTACACGTCCAAAAAGTTATTACTTTAACAAACTTCTAACAAAAATAAGAGTTCAAACTCTCAATTACTGATAAATATTGAAGTTTACCTATCGGAGAAAAGACAATCTCATAAATAGAAGCAATTACTTCATACATTTTCTTCGCCACAAAAGTTTTAACCCGTATCTTGGAATTTTTCCAAGAACAGTCTTTTCGAGGAACGCCCATTAATATTTAACTCTTTCTCAACAAGGAAAAGTTGCTAATGGGTGTCTGCCTGCTTTGAATGTGCCATACCTGAAAAATGTGTTATTACAATATAAATGGGTTGTTCAGCAATTTCAGAAGAATATTTTTCTCTTCCAACTAGCTATCACGGCTATCTAATTTTGGATATAAAAATCGTTATTCCAAGAGAATGCTTAAAACTTGATTAAAAATATAGATTTTTGAATTTATTGTTGAATAATGGATGAACGAAAAACAGAAACTTTATTATAATCTTATGAAAACTGCTGTAATATTATGCTACTAAACATTAATATTAAAGTATTTCAAGTAGACAATAAACATAGGATTTCGTTTGTTCAAGAGTAAACTTCACAAATATCCAATAAAAATGTGTTTTTCCAGAAAATAGCTGCAATATATTCTAAATTATAATATATATAGATACATATATTTTTAAAAATGAATATTTCAAAATTAGTTTGTGATTGCATTTCTCCAATAATAAATGTTATGCTTTACATAATATTTTTAACAGACTGGTTAGGGCCCTTTGTATTATCTTTTAACATCAATTATTAAAATGAGGTCATAATATTGTTTATACCAATCAATACAAACTATGAAAGTCTTTAATATTATAAAATGTGCGACGTAATGACATTCATTATTATCATTTATTGCTTAGTATTAGGTCATGGAGAAAAAAGTTACGATTACCGTACTGGATGGTAATGATATTTCTGGTTTAAGAATCAAAGTTTTGGTATGCATTAAAAAACAAAATATGCGATATTTAAACTTTTCATATGGTAGTTTTTCCGTTCATATGGTAACGGTTTACTAAAAATTCTGGTTTTCGAAATTGGAGTTTTTATTACCACATGTTAAGTAAAAAATACAGAATTGAAAAACAAATCAAACAGAATAAACAGTTTTTAAGCCGCGTTCTATGGTGTCAAGACAAAAACACCAAATTTTACCACATTTTATCGCATATTATAAAACCATACTTTTTTGTTAATTTTGCCAAAATCATCAGCAAAACGCTTAGGTAAAAATTGCTGATCTTTTTGCTCTTCCTCTAAAGTCAGAAAGACTGTAAATTTTACCATATTCATGCAATATTGATCATATGATTTTTGACAGTTTTTTATTCAAACTGAGTAATGTCAGGATTGCAATCAATTGTATAAAATAGACTACATCGCTGTAAAATTTTTGGATCAAATTACAGTCACAAGTAACGACACTCACTTGATATGGTAAAATAAGCTGGATGTATGTAAACGGTAAGTGCTACCTGTCAGGATACCGATACTTTTAATATGAATTTGATCTAGAATTTTTTACAGTGTGTAAAAAATTCAACAACCTAAGTTAAATTAGGGAAATTATAAAAAAAGTTGTACATTGATGCTCTTCTGATGAAATCAAAACCAAGAACTCTTAAATATTTGCTATCCATTTTTACCTTTTACTTCAATAAAACAAAGAATTTTTCATTTCATATCTGAATGATGGAACAATTCGAATACTTCAGTTATAGCAAAGGAATTTCATAAAGAGTAAACGCTTGATATGATTATGCTATGTGCAGATCCGATACGGCTTTATGATAGTCGAATACTAAATGACATTCTGTCTAAATGTAAATGATGAATGACTCTTTTGTCTAAAATGTACCTTTGTGTCTATCATCAATAAATTTAAGTGACAGAAAATTGCAACGCAGCGTGGATCCACTTTTCGCTTCAAGAGAAAATTTGCTAACTATTAATAATTGAACTGACAGATTAAAATGAAACTTGAATGTAAGTTTTTTAAAAAAAAAAATATCGAATTTCGATCAGTGGGAAATAATATTGATGATAAAGTCGCATAAATATTATATCATGGCAATGATTAAATTTCCTTTTTATGATAAAAATAGTGAAATATTAGGTGTTTCTTTTTAACTTTATTCAAATAATTTCTAGATTATTTGTTGTTTTTGATTGAAGTAAATCTAACTTGACATATTAAACCTCAAAATATAATAAATTATCAAAATAAAAATGAAATTTTAGCACAGCCATTCAGGTATAAATATTATATATTAAATTACTGTGATATATTTAACTTAAAATATTGTAAAGTATTAAAATCCATGTAAAGAGCTAATGAAATAAACTATTAATTTTAATATACTCTCATAAAGTACCTCATCATATTATTTATCTTACTTTTTAAAAAATTAAAACAATCTCATTTTTACCTCCACGAAACTCTTTCGATTAAATCTGATCAATTGATTTTTACTAAATTTTTATTCTTATAATTAAAATTACGCTGTTTTTAGGAATATAAATGTTTATGGAAAAGCTTTTACTGACTGATTATTTACAAATGAGCTCAAATATTTTTAGTTCGTGCAAATAGTTTGAGATATATAAAGAAAAGCATAAATAGTAAAAATAACATTAAGACAATCTTACTCTACAACGTAATCTTCACTAAACTGGAGTCACTTAATAGGATTAATCAATTAATTTAGTTCTTGCAACTCGAGAAGAAGACGATCACTGATACACAGACACGTGACAAATGATCTCAGCGCCAGCTGATTTTTTAAGAACAACTCGAGCTAAGTTTCTCCACATAAATAAGAATGATAATCCAGGCGAAATTAATTAATTACAACGCCGTACCACGTATCAAATTTGTTAAAATATAATTATTTTTCGTCTATCCTTTACTCAACTAAGATTTATTATTTGTTTTAATATTTTATCACAACCGAAATATATTTTTGTTTTGTGTATCTGTCAACTTCAATGTAGAATTATCTTTTTTATGTTCTGGTTATGTTCTAAATCTTTGACAATGAATATAAAGTGTGTCAATTGAGAATTTATACTTGGCGGGCTTGACTTACTCGAAATAGAATGGAAAGAACAATTACTAAAGTAAACAAATGCCATGTTTCCACAACCAATCAGGATTAAGATACCCACACTACGTCACTTGCAGGTATCTCATTGTGAGCAGACTCCATTTTTTGTTCATGAAATACATAACCTTAATTATTAATATACACATCTACATGTTTAATCTATTTAGTATATCTTCATTAGTTCCTACTTTGTAGTTATTTATATTTCCGAGATACGTAAAAATGTTTATCTCCTCAAGTTTTTTTTTTTTTAAGAATATATGAATTGGTTTTTAAAATTTTAGTTTTATTTGAATAATTAAACTTTCTATTTAGCATGAATGGCATTTTAAACATAAAAACTTATTTAAAATACTAAACCTTAATTAAGATGCTAAAATGTATTTAAAACATTAATATATATTTAAAACGCTAGGATATATTTACAAGAACTGAAACATATTTTAAACATATTTTAGAGCATTAAATCATATTTAAAGCTTTAAAGCTTATTTAAAAACATTAACACATATTTAAAGCGTTAAAACATAGTCAAAGGATGATTAAAACATCTGTAAAACATAAAAACATATTTAAAATTTTGAAACATATTTAGACATAGGCGAACATATTTATAACACTAAAGCATATTAAAACTATAAAACATATTTAAAACACCAAAATGTGCTTAAAATATACATAGAAACATTACAAAATTAAAACATTTAAAAACATTAAAACATTTAAAAACAATAAAACATATTTAAAGAAATTGAAACACATTTGAAAACTTTAAAACATTCGATTTAAAAACATTAAAACATGACATTTAAAGCATATTTGCGACTAAAAAATGATTGAAAAATCATCCAAACTATGCAATTTAATAATTTAAACTGTAATTTTAAAATATTTTGTAGCGTGACAATGCTACTTTAACAATTTGATTGAACTTTTTTTCTATATTCCTCAAATATTTATTTTACACTTATCGTAAATTCTTCCAAAAACTTTTAATCGCCTGCAACAAAAATATTTATTTATTTTAAATTATCACAGGTACAAACAGTGAAGAAATTTTAAGAATTTCTCATCCAACAAGAAGTTCTATACTTCAATCCATTTTCAAAAACCTAATTTAAACCACTTGAAAAGATATTGCTGAAAACTTTACAGAAAATAATTTGAAGTTGTTTCGTTGAGACGGCAAACATCATCTTTCATTATCTAAGACTTCACATAAGAGTAAAATTAACTTTCATCTGAATCGACTTTCCAGTCAAATGGACTTTTATTTTTTAAATATAAAGAGTTCTTTAAGATTGAAACTTTTTACTTGTAACATGAAACGGTTTATTGCTTTGTAGTATGGAATTTTAATCTAGTTTTCTAGTTTTGGAAGGGAAATTACTTTATAAGTTACATTAAATTAATTAAAGTTTAAAATTTCTGCAACATTTTCCCTCCGTGACTTTAAAAAGGTCAATGTAAATTATGTTCTTAGAAATCCTGAAAATGCCTATATTTTAAGGGTAACCTAATACCTAAACGAAAAATACAATATCGATTTCTGCACCTCCCCTCATATTCATAAATGAATTTAAGTGAACAACAGATTGCGTATAATTCATTAACCAGTTCGCATGAGAACATTTAAATGTAGTGTAAAGTTATGCTGAAATGGAATGGTATGGCATAGAAGATATGTTTAATTGAGAATACTTATCATCGAAAAGTAGCTGTTTATGGAGAACACTATCTAGATGTAAAATAAATGGCGAAAAAATTTCGTAAACTCCGTTCATCTTTACCAGCTATATCAAAACTCATGGATACGCCATGGTCTCCAATGGCACCATTACTACTGTTGAGGAAATGATAATTAGTAAACGAGTGTTCAAGAATTTAATTGAACGATTCAATTATCTTCTACTTCTAAAATAAATACTACTTTCTCTGTTTTGCTCCGGATGCACCCTTCTGAGCAGTACTTTACATTCACTTAAAATGCTTACAGGAGAATTAGTTAACCAGTCACTGGCAGTCTGTGGAGCACTCTCATTACGCCCTCTTATAACCATAAATGGTGGCGCTGTGCAATTTTAAAGCTATCCTACCTGTCTAATTTTCATTTTGGCAAAACTTATATATCAATTGTGATAAAAAGTTTAAATCAAAAACTTAATCATGTGTGTATAAAATGATTAGAATAGTTGAACATTTTATTTTTGAACTGTTTGTAATTTATTAGATTTTGTACTAATCAATGTTGAAAAGAAGACTTCCTTGATTCAGTGCTGGAAACTAGTAAAGTTTTCAATAAGAAATTTAGCATGATGAATTTTTCTTATCTTTGAGCTCATTTGTTAACACATTTTCTCGAACATTGAGTTTTCCTCTAACACTATGATGGTTGTGTTATTTAATATTTAAGTAGTGCAAATAATGGACATATTCATACTTAACACTAGAAAATCTCAAGTGAACATCGAATTAAACCTGACGTAATGTTGATTCTAATGTTGCTCAACAAATTCTTTCGATATTTGAAAAATATCTACGTAACTTTATCTTGTATCAATTCTAAATAGAATTAGGTGATTTTAGAATATTTTATTTGTTACTGCGTATCTTTTTAAACAAAGATTGCAAAATACTATTACACACTCACGACGGAGGAGCATATAAATCTGACGAAAGTTTGTGTAAACATTTTTACTTAGCTTCATTTTTCAAACAAATATTTGCATAACCGGAATAAAATCTTTGAAACTTTCTTCAACAAATCATTATCCAATTCTAGAAATTTGTATAAACAAAAATAAATCAACATTATTAGTGCGTTTAACTATGGTATTTGTAACATAGGAAATATAACATGCATAATGCTGTAAAGCAGAAACGGAGAGATAAGTGATATAATATATTATGATAATAAGATATAATTCTCTCTATTTTTATCTATATCACAATATGTTTATTTATATCCCTATAACTCAATCTTTATCACTAAATTTATCCCTGTATATCAATCAATCTATAATTTTTTTAAATAACTTGTAGTTTTCAACATTTGTTATCATTATATGCTTTTAATAACTTGCTAATTTTTAAGAAAATAAACTCTGATGAAAGTTTAATTACCTCTTAACATCTAACCTAACTTAACATTAGATAATGCAGTTAAATGCATATCGAATTTTAGCTAATTGTAATTAAATATTCATTTAAATCACCAAGAATTAAATACTTTGATTAAGTTAATTAACTAAACAATATTATTAATTAAAATTTTAGCATTTTCTTTTAAAGTATACTTGTAATACTTGTAATATAGGGATGTAGTGATAGATAATACAAAATTATGATAGTAACACAAATATTTCTCTCTAATTATCCGTATAGCTATATCACAATCTATTTATTTATATTCTTATCTTCCAATCTTCTTCACATAATCTATTTCCATCAATCAATCGATCTATATTTTTTTAAATGAATTGTAGATTTTAATTAACACTTATTAACACAATATGTTTTTAACAACATACTAATTTGTAAGAAAAGGAATAAGCTTTGGTGGAAATTTAATTAAATCTTAACATCTAGTTTAATTTAACATTAGATAATACTGTTAATTAAATAAAATTTTTAAAAAAAATTACAAATTTGCATTCAAATTTCAACTAATTATAAATAAATATTCTATTTATAAAAAAATGTAACTAATTATAAATAAAAATTCGTCTGTAATTTAAAAAAAAATTAGGTTAAAAAAATAATATTCATCTTAACAATTTATATTACTGAAATTTTCATCTTAAATTAATATTCATCAGGTTGAATTTTTGTTTTAATTGAAACTATTTAAATTAAACTAAAAATAAATTCAAAATATTTATAAAAATTTATAAATCTTCATGAATTGAATGCTTTAATTAATTAAGTTACTAAACAACAATGCCATTTTAACTTTTTAGCGTTTTATCTTCTAAATTTGTCAGCATTGGTAACTCCGAAAATCCACTGCTTCAATTTTTTATTTACTGACAGAATAATTTATGTACAGAAGTATTCATGTAACAGAATTATTTATGTTATTATTCTAAATATTTCTTTTAAAAAATTAACCATTCCTATCATTAATATCAAGTGCAGCATACTTCACGAAAAAAGAAATTCTCTTATCACTCAACACGTCATCAACTTTTAAAAATAAATACAAAGGAGGTGAATATTCTAAACCCATCAATCTCTGATAAGTTCTACGTTATCCATGCCATCCAACTAGATTGTAACGTTGAAAAAGCTTGAATATTATCTCAGGTACATGAAAAAGATGTTATTGGAAAACTGCCAAAACATAGCAGAACATATTTAAATACAAGGTGATAAAATATTAACTAAGTGCATCAATATGAAAATAAAAAATCCTATTACTTATTACTTTAATAATATTTTGATCTCCAAATGATATTCAGTAATTATTAATGATATATTAATCACATTAAACTTAACATACACTATCAAACAATACAACTACATAATACTTGATTAAGAACTTCATTCGCTTCAAAATTTTACCAATTGGAAATAATTGTCAAGATTTTTCAAGTGCTCAAAAATAGGCTCCCATTTCCAAGACTTACCAGACGAGGATGAGAAGAAACAAAAGTGATTTGAAATATAAAACGTAAAGTTGCCAACAAAATGTTGAAAAATAAAAGTGAGAAACAAAACTAGAAACACCACAGTGACCGAGAGAGAATAAAGATGAAAATAAGAACAAGAAAAAACCACAGCTTTTCTTGTTCCTATCTTTTTTTCTCTCTAGACTACAGTGGTTTCTCTAGTGTTGTTTCTCACCTTCATTTTTCCCTTTTTCGTTGGCAATTTTAAGTTTTATATTTCAAATAATTTTGTTTCTTCTCATTCACGTCTGGAAAGTCTTGAAAATGGGCGCCTATTTTTAAGCGCTTGAAGCATGTCAACTGTTATTTCCAATCTGTATATTTTTTAAATAGGAAGGAAGAGAAGGAATTTTTTAATCAAATAATATTTCACCGCTTTAGTTTCTTTGGGTTATTTATTTAATACAGCTACATCTTTAGGGGGTAGTGGTGTGATCTGAGACTTTTGCATGCTGAAACTGTTCCAATTTGCCTGAAATTGGGAAGTAATCGTGCCACCGTTAAACTATTGGGTACTGTTGCGTCAAGATATTTCTTAAAAATCTTTTCAATGACGTAAGAATATGACTTAAATGTTCCATCATTAATTACGTCCCAACGTGAGGATTCGCAATTTCTGGCAAAACAATGTGTCACCGCTTTGAATTACACTCGCGTTACAAATGAAGTTTCCGAGCACTAGATCATCTTTAAAGACTGAAATGCATCTATAATAACTGAGTCACCTATAATAAGTGTACCTATATTATCACTGATCACCTATAATAACTGAAATCAATCTCCGCTGATACCATATACTAGGAGGAAATCGAAGTTCAATTTGTTTTCGCTGAGTTACAGACGATTAAAATTTAAGTGCACGTGACTGCAATCTAACAATGAAGATCATGGAAGATCATTATTAACCCCTTCCTTGTTTCGCCCTCTATTTTTCGTACCCATGATATTTCCGGGATGAAGGGTTAAAAGGAACTTTCCAAAAAGACTAAAAGTATATATTTCTTATGCCCAGAATCATGTTTATTACTCAATCTATACTCCAGATGGCAGTATCAGACTATTTGTAATATGTTTAGAGATAGTTTTAGACTAGATGTTAGCACTCATTGAAAAGGAAATATTTGAGATTATCCCAAAACTTAAAAATGAATACATATATTGTACATACGCTTAGTTTTGTATGATTTTCTTGACTAAAAAAGACGCTTTTGTAACAATTTTCTTCAAAAGTATGAGACCATTAAGGGGTTAAAATATGTTTCCTTTCCCTCATGCCATCACATCTTTCAGTCTAGAATATTGTCCGTATATTGTTTAGATATGCTAAATATATTTTATTAATTTATTTATTTATTGCTTTCCTGATAAACAGAAAACTCTGCACTACTTTAAAGAAAGAAATTTCCTTTTTTTACTTAAAAATTTTCACAACTAAAAATAGCAGCTATAAAAAATTTAATAAAATAGTTTTTATTCATTCTAAAATGTACTAAGTAATATTTTTTAATTATTATGTTACTCTAACTATCTATTGCATAATTAATTATTTATAAAAATAAAAACAGTTACAAATATCCTGAATAAATCTAATATGGTCTTCAATCTGGTCCATTATTGTTGGAGGATATTGTCCGTATTATCCGTATATACATATCCGTATAGACATATATATTATCCATATATTTAAAAAAAAAAAATTTCTTGAATTATTTATGTTTCCTTATTTGGTGACTAGCAAAATCTGTACCACGTTAAAAGAAATGAATTTCCTTTTTTCACATAAAAAAAAATTCACAACTAAAAACAACTGCAATAAAAGTGAACAAAATAATTTTTATTCGTTCTGAAAAGTAATAAGTAATATTTTTTCATTATTATGTAACTTTAACTATCTACTACATAATTAACTATTTATTAAAATACAAGCAGTTAGAAATATCCCAAATGAATCTAATTTATTGTCATCCATAAAAACTCACTTTTTTATTCCAAGAACGATAAAATATAATAAGAACAGAAAAATATTTCAATTCCTAAAACAGCTTTTCTAACATATCTGAAAGCAGAGAATAAAGACAATTTTGCTTTTTCGAAAATAAAATATCTGCTAATAAAACTTTAAGTAAAAAGATATTACAAAATCTTTCAATTCCGATTTCACGACATATTTTTTAAATATTCATGATCTACGAAATAGGGTAAAAAGAGAATACTTCAATGGAATTTTACAACTAAAACTTATCTTCATAACTTTCTCGCTTAAATGCAAGTCATTTCGTGAATTATTAAATACATTCTGCTTTAAAAAAAATTTACTTTCATGCAATTTTCTTTCGTTTTGGGTAATTTAATATCATTCTCTGAACATGAACTAGATTTTCAATCAAGATAAATTTTCCAAAGCATTTTGTCATTTATGAGTTTTAAAAGAAAGTAAAAAATTCGCTGAAACTTTTTTAATGTTCGAAAAGCTCATTTTCTATTTAAAATAAAAATTGTTTAGCATAACGAATGATTTTATATTACTTGATTAAAAACTTCATTCGCTTTAAATATATACAAATTATAAATAACAGTCAGCATGTTTCAAGTGCTCAAAAATAGCCTTCCATTTTCAAGACTCACCAGACGTGAACGAGAAGAAACAAAAGCGATTAGAAACATCAAACTTTGAAATTGGCCACGAAAAATGGCGAAATAAAGATGTGAAACAAAACTAGAAAAACTTCCGTAACCGAGAGAGAAAGAAAAGAAAAAACGGAACAAAAAAACCACAGTGATCGTGAGGAGCAAATCAAACTTAAATGCGTTTTCACGCGCTATTGTGAGGTGGTAAAGAACTAATGTTTTTAACAAGGGAATCAGCATTTATATGAATAAAACAAGATTCCAGGTCATCAAGATGATCTGATGTTACTGGGAAGGAGAAAAGTTTTGACGTTGCCGAACTTAAATTTAGGCCTAATATTTCAACAATGGGGAGCAATTGATGACTGCTCGTAGTCTTGATAGCGGACATATCTATCGTGTTCCTTAACCTCGCTATTTCTCGCTCCCGTGAAATTTCCGGGCTGGAGTGTTCAGTGGTAATGCGCCAATAAGAATAAAACTAATTCATTTCTTTTGCCCGGAAAACATTTTATTTCTCATTTCACACACCAGATAGCAGTGCCAGGATATTTTTAAGGTAATTGTAAATAGTTAGTTTATTTTAAACTAGATACCAGCACTAATCAAATACGTGTATTTAGCAAAATAGACACTTTTATGACCGTTTTCTTGAAAATTAATCGATCGTTAAAGGGTTAAGTCTAAGTTTTAAAGAGTGACCAGTTTTGTTCGATATAGTAAAGATTAATTCACATCAGCTAATTCTGATACATTGGAATCTTGTTTGATTCATAGGAATGCTGATTCCTTGTTAACGACATTAGTTGCTCACTACCTCTCCATAGCTCGTGGAAATGCGTTTTACCCTAATGTTTCCCTCTTGAGCAATGTAGTTTTTCTTGTTCTGTTTTTCATCTTTTTTTTTCCTCTCTCGGCTTCTATGGTTTTTAATAGTATTGTTTCTCCCCTTTATTTATCCATTTTTAGTTGGCATCTTTGCGTTTTATATTTCAAATCACTTTTGCTTCTGCTCATTTACGACTGGCAAATTTTGAAAATGGGTACATAGTTTTGAGCATTTGAAACATGTCAACTGTTATATTTTATTTGTATATTTTTGAAGCGAATGAAGTTTTTAATCGAGTAATATCTTATCGTTTCAGTTTCTTGGGATTATTTATTTAAACGACTTTACAGTTTTCAAAGCTTAATTAACTTTTTATCTCGTAGAGATTTTAAGAGAATAATATTTCACCAGTATTGAAAGGTAATAAAAACTTGACTTTAACGTAACTTTACTAACTCTTAGCTGTATTTTGTCTTACTGTAGTAATGAATACTTGTGTTACTGAATAACAAACATGGTGACTTTACTAAGGTAACTTTACTAACTCTTAGCTGTATTTTGTCTTACTGTAGTAATAAATATTTGTCTTACTGAATAACAAACATGATGACTTTACTAAGGTAACTTTACGAACTCTTAGCTGTATTTTGTCTTACTGTAGTAATAAATATTAGTCTTACTGAATAACAAACATGGTGACTTTACTAAGGTAACTTTACGAACTCTTAGCTGTATTTTGTCTTACTGTAGTAATAAATATTTGTCTTACTGAATAACTAAGAAAAAAGCAGCAACTACCGTAGCTTCTCTATTTTTCGTGCTCTACTTTTGACCCCCGGAGTAAAGTAGTTGCAAAAATTTTTGGTATTGAGATATACTGAATTTTTTTACAGTGTAGATGCCCAAATGTATGCTTATTAAGTGTCTAAAATGATAAAAATAACTTTTCGATCGAAAGTTTAACAAAAAATATTTTGAAATCCCATAATCATCATCATTTGTAATCAACATCATCATTTTGTTTTGTAGACAACTGGAAGAAATTAGTTTTGCCCACAAATATGACGGTAGAGTATTTGAAAATTTAATTATGCTATCTTCATAAAAAAATGACATTTTCGTTCTATAATTAGGTGGTTCAATTTATTAAATTTTCTACCTCGCATAAGAATATTTTGAATAGAAAAGTTTCATAATTTAAATTGCAGTTGCGGGGGAGATCCTGGTAGCTTTCCAAAAAGTTAATTAACAAACTGAAATGACTTCACTGAGGCACATACTTAACCTGAAAATTACTCTCATTTTGTTTGAATGTCTTATAAAATTGTCTTATAATAAAAAAAAAGTTTTGTCAAAGTAAAAGGACGAGGGAAAGTAAAGCAGTTTTATTAAACAAGAGTGATGGGACAGACATTTTTCGCTCAACATTTTTTTCACACAAAATAGTTAAGCAAAAGTGTTTAACTTTTAATTATGTTTCGTGGTGTATACAAATATTTACATTAATTTTTATTTATAAAATTGTAAAATATGTTAGTAGAATATATTTGGTGGGATTCCAAATATACTTTCCAACATCTATGATTGTTCTTATTCCATATATCCCTATTCTGCACAAAAAGACCGTGATTTAGAATTACAGGTTTCCTTAAATCAATTTTCCTCTCTCTTTCCCTGAAGATTTCATGATAATTTTTTGCATTTTGAATGTATCGGAAAATTATGTTTTGTTATTTTTTATTTTATTTTATAACCGTCGTTGAACAGCCGACCCGATTTCATGGGTTTACGACTACTAACGTTCAAAGAAACTCCTGGATCAGTACCCCCAGAGGTATTGATTTGTTATGGGAAGATGGAGGACTTTGAGACTCGACAGATTTAACGTGCATCAGTCACCATTTACTACACGGGGAATCTTCGGCCAGCGAGGATCGAACCCACGACCTCTAGGACATGGGCCCAGCGCCCTACCGACCAGGCTATCCCGGCCCTATGTTTTGTTATTTTATATTTTATAACCGTCGTTGAACAGCCGACCCAACTTAATGGGTTTACAGCTACTAATGTTCAACTCCGTAGCCTTGTAATTTTGAACCCAATCCAGAAGACAAGGGAACTCCTGGATCGAGTATTGGGAGAAATTTGCCTTCGTGGAGGACTTTTGATGGAGCTAACCCGCATTTGCGTTACATGGAGAGGAAGACCACGAGAACCTCCCACGGTTAGCCTGACGGCAAGGGGACTCTAACCCATGATCCGTCTACCACTGAGGATATTTCACGTCAGCACTGTGGTCAGTGCAAGCCGGATGCGGAATTCGTATCGACTGGGATTCGAACCCGGTTCGCCTCATTGGAAGGCGAACGCTCTATCCCCTGAGTCGCAAATCCACAAGTCGCAAATCTTTTTAGGGCGATATTTATCAGCTATAACGTGTTCTCATTGTTAGCTCCACAGCCGCCAACATGCCCTCCAGATTTTTTCTTATTCTCTAAAGCTAGTTTTAAATGATTTAGATCTGCATACTCTGCAGGTATTGCAACTAATTTTGAGATTTTGAGACTCGTGTTGATTCGTGTTATAAGCACATTGCAACCCTCTTTCTCGAGTAGTTTAGTTGTTACTTTATAGATTCTTTATTTCAAAATAAGAAAATAAATATTCTAAGATAAAAATTACTCTTTTTAAATGGTTACATATATTCATTATTTTGAACAACGAATTAAATTTATAAAACCAAAATAAGTGGTAATAACAATTCGTAACTTAAATATAACAAACATTTTAAACAAAATTAATTAAAGCGATATCTTTAATTTTTAATTAAAATAATTTTTTAAAAAATGTAAAAAAGAAATTTTGAAAAAATATTAAAATATTTATTTGAAAAATAAATTAAATTTACAAAATCAAATTAATCGGTAATAGCTATTGATAAATACAAACAAATTTCTAGATCTAAAACACTAAAATATATATTTGTGAAACATTAATCATAAGGGGGTCTTGTCTTTTATGGACGAAAACCATCATTCAGTTACAAAAAAAGGCAGTTTATTGCATTAAAAACTAATCCATCAATCCATCATCCATTATATTAATCATCCATTCTATACGTTCAAATTATTTCGTACAAAGGCCTTAAAAATAATCAACATAATCAATAAGAGTTAAAATCTAATAATAATACTATTAATATAAAGTTGAAATCTCTCGGGTAAAGAATTTCGATTCAAACATTTATTAAATAAAATGATTCACTCTAATCGAAAATTAATTCCCCCTACTATGTTACTTTCCTGTAGTAAATGTGTTTCTGTTGGTGAGTAGACGTTAAAGGAAAAATCTCTTCGAACTTTTCCTTCCATTCGATCTCTTCAGTACCTTGGAACATTTCCAAGAACCTCCTTTTCAAAGCACCTCAGTTAATATTTAACATCTTTCAACAAGGCAAGTTTGTTGGAAGTCATGCATTACGTGGAAGTTAATCTAAGAGCGATGCATCTGAAGTGTCCATCGCCACTCTTTTACGACAAGGCCTGACACGAAAGTTTGATGACAACAGCTTTTCTTTGAAATTTTTTGTTCCAAGATATCAGTCTTACTAAGGAATTCCTTATTACTGGGAGGAAATAGAAGATCTTTTTACCCGTAGGAAGTAATAACACTGCATCAAACTTTTTTTTCTATTTGAAAAACATTTTTTAGTGTTTAAATAAACTTGAAAAGCATTACACTTTTGAAATATTTATCACAAAATTAAGTTAATAAATCGATACAGATTACGAAAAAATAACTACAGCAGTCTAATCAAAGAATGAAACTGATTTAAGAAAATTCAGAAAAAAAGACAAACTAAGGAAATAATATTTAAAATAATAAGTCAAAATGGAAAAGCGCTAAAAACCGCTAAAACGAAATTTGTCATATTTTAATAATATAGAAAGTTAGAGCCACAAATCAAGCAAAAAACGAAGACTTTCTAAAGACATTATCATTCGAAATTCTTCGTTTTTTGCTTGATTTGTCTTTCGAACTATCTAAATTATTAACTGCAGTAGTTTAAGCACTTTTATATTCAAAAATTATGTTTATTTTAATATTGTTAAATGTTAATTGAATAGTTAGCTTTTTCACTGATTTAACCTAATAATTTTGGAACTTAACACAACTTTAAAGATGAGCACATATTTTATCATCTAAGATTCAATTCCTAATCAATTTGTTTTACCAAAACTTTTTACAGCTATATACCGCAGCTTGTTTCACAAATATAGAAGCATCTATAGTAATCTTATTACACTGGGAGAAAAATATAGTCATAATTAAAAGAATATGGTAAAATGTACCGTGTTTTTGTCTCTATGGAAATACAAAAACACTCGGTAATTTTTCCGAAGAGCAGCTTTGGTAATGAATTTGGTAAAATTAAAATAAAATATTGTTTTATAATATCCGATAAAATTTGGTAATTTTATCTTGAAACCATCGAGCAAAGCATAAAAACCACTTATTCCGTTAAATTTACTTTTTTTGTTTTGTATTTTTTAAATTAACTGTGTAGCAATAAGATCTATAATTTTAAAAACCAGAATTGTCGATAAACCGTTACCATATGAACGGAAAAATAACCAAATGAATAGTTTAAAAACCGTTTCTTTTGTATTTAATACCCAAACTTTGTGGGTTTTCTTACCAGAAATGTTATTACCATGCAGTATAGTAATTTAACCAGGATTTGTTTCTCATTGTGAGGCGTTTTGAACTTCATCAAATTCAACATAAATAAAATAACGCAAAACCAAATACACAATTTTTTTTTCTTATGAGCTGCTTAATCAGTCTTCCCGATGAGCAGACCTAGTGCGACCTCCAGAAGTGGTATCCACTCTTTCAGTGGCCACCACAATGGGTGAGATACCGTTTGCCATGTTAATTTGGACGTCTAGTTTCTGCCACACTAGATGTCAGCCCCGAGACTCTATTTGGATGCTAAAGTGCACTAGGAATTTAATTTTGACGGAAATGCCAAGAGCCAATAAGGCACCCCAGGGATCTTTTACATGCCGCATAATCATACGACATGACCGCTGAGGATTTTCTGCATCCCGAAAATCCGGTGTCTGGGCCGGGGATCGAACCCGCAGACTTGGGCTCAGAAGGCTGACGACAAACTAACTGCGCCACCCAGCCCCAATACAAAATATTAATACATTCTATTTCTGCTAAAGTGATTATAATGAAATTAGTCATTGTAAGTAATATTAAAACGAATATCCTCTGCTTATATTTACTTGAATCTAATTAAAGTAAATTTTATGGAACTTAAGCTGGTATTATGGAAGAGAAAATTATCAAATTGTATGAATTTGAGTCTAATAAATAAATCACTGTATACAGCTCTAGCTACTTTTTTTTATCAATGCGTTTATGGTCTAGGAGGCACTACAAAAACACTTATTGTTCTTCAGATTTTGTATAAAATAAAAATGCGTAGAATGCTGCCTTATTAAAAAAGCGAATTTTTATTCTTTCCAAGTTTCAAAACTTACAACAAAGCTCATCAACAGACGATGATGCTGACTATTGAAATTATGCACCGATATTTTTTTGCCGTATGACCGACATCGACATCGAAATATTTGTACGAGCGTTTATTAATTTTCTCCTCGAACAGCACCGAGTTGTTGATGCCAATAGTAGAGTGGTTGTGAAAACATTCCTTTACAGTTTGCTTTAGTAGCGCCATCTGTGTATAAACTTTACAACTAGTTTCGAAACTTAGTAAGAAAAATATGTTGCTCCACAACGTATCACATTGTGTATTTCTATCTCCTTCCATTATTTAAATTTACTTTTCAATCGACTTTTCAAAAATTATCAGCCACTTTTGAGCCACTCAGTTACTTAAAACAGAAGTTTATAGTTGGTGTGATTATAAACTATGCGATTTCAATTAACAAAAATATCAATATTTCTAAATTAAATATTAGATACATTTCGGTTTAGCAACTTGCAAAAAAACCTTTTGGTTGCCTTAAAAAAAAACTTTTCATTTCATAAAATTTAATTATCAGATTTTGTCAAACTAGAACTCAATCTTTGTAGTTCAAGAGCTTTACCTGAAATGTAATAGTAAAATTGTGTAGACAGAAAATCAGACAAAAGAAAAACTTTTTCTTTGAATAAACATAAATTTTTTCCGACGAATTTTAATTCTCCACCCTCAAAATAAATCTGGAAAATTAAAAATATAGTCAAAACAGTTTGGTCTGGGAAACAGCCAAAAATTTGATCCCCTCAATGTTAGTTTAATTTTTTACTCATCTCACAATACCTGTGGAACTTTTTAAAGGAATCAAAAACATTTTGTACACAATCGAATTTGAAATTAGTAGATATTTAAAATTCGATTTCTCATAAACTATTCAACCGATTTCATTCCCATTTTGTATTTTACCATATAAAATTTCATAAAAGTCATATTTTAAAAATTCTATTTCTCAGGAACTATTGGACCAATTTCTCTCAAATTTTGTATTTTGCCATGTAAATTTATATTTTTTAAAACGATGTAAAAAAATTATATAACTAACAATTTAATTTTTTTTACAAATATTAAATAAAATAATAAAAAATGGTTAATATTTACTAAAAATTATTTTTGCATCTTTGGATAAATAAATTTTATAATTGTGGGTGAAAAGTTTTCGATTCGCTTTTAAATTTTTCGGAATATGGAGAAATACGCAAGAAGTAAAATTTACTTAAAGGGTCCAAATTTTGGAGAGCTCTCCTGACCAAATTATTGGGGCCATATTTTTCAGATTGTGGCTATCCGCTACATTATGGTTATCAGAAATCGGAATCTGTAAAAAAAAGGTGTGTTTATTCAGAGAAAATACATTTTTGTGTGTGATTTCGTAACTTATATTATCGTCTGCACTATTTAGTTAGCATATTTGAGGTCAACCCCTCGAGCCATTAAGAATGAGAACGTGAAGATCCGATCATTATATCAAAAGTTATTCAGGGTTGTCCGTTTATTTTTCTGTGCACATTACATACCTTTAAAATTTTATGAATAATAATTTACGTCTCAGTAATTTCAAAGGAAACATGCGAGAGGAATACGCTTTCTACAATAAGGTTTTATGAGACGAACTAGAGAATGATTATATTTAATAAAATATTAGGTTGATACTGCAGTTCACTCGCCGTTATTCACGACCAGCTGCTCCCTGGAGAAATCAGACTGATGGTAAATATGACTTAACATCATATTCGTAATCAGGTGCATTTAACAAACAGATACGGTTACAATGGAAAGTTAGTTATTAAAGAATTTAGATAGTTACTTGTATGGCATACTTTGCATTAGTTAAAATGAAATCAAAAGTGCTGAAATTTAAAATTTAGCAGACTGAAAGTTTTTAATTAGCTTTAATCCTGTTTTGTTTCAAGCTCATAATACAGTTTCAGTTGAATAATTAATGAATTTAAAAACTTCCTTTATGATTATTTAAACTAAATTTCAGATTAAAAAAAATAAGAAATCATTTACACTTTATAATCTCTGGTTTCTGCATTTTAGTGACAACTGAGAAGTCAATATATTTTTTAAAGTGTTTCATTATGTTTGTGATTGTTTTGAATAAATGCAATTGATTTCAACTTTAAAATTGAGCAAATCATTTTAATATTGGTGTTGGCAAAAACTATTGCAAATTCATTTCTTATACCCAAAAGAGAAAAAGGATGTTTTAAAAAAGATATACTAACGTTTGGTATAAATTCAAAAACGAAAGAACTAAATTTAAAACTGAAATAAAACAAAGAATAAAAAAAATAAGAAGCCATTTTTTTTAATATTAATATTACACACTTCTGTGCGTCAAAATATCATTTCGTAAAACTTCCTGCATAAGTCTAAATAAATGTCCTCACTTATAACCTAATTGTATTGATCAAAACAACTGTATTTAACTAACTGCTCTACCTAACTATTTGTCTGTCTGTACCCATATTAGGAATTTTTTTCCTGACCAAAAGAGGGCGTTGTAATCACTCACTATTTCTGCAATTACTTGTGTGTCAGGCAATAGATAGGAATGGATGGCTTATTGGAAAGCCATAAAAATACCGTACCATCATATTGTTGTTTTATTGTTTACTATTATTAAATTTCTTTGTTATCAAATATGGCTCAATGCACCCATTCTCCACTGAATCATTCTCCACTGAATCATTCTGCAACAACCCATAACTAACTGCTCTCAACTCACAACTTTACCTTTTACAGACAAAATAGGTCTGGCGTTATCTATTATAAACTATATAGGTCTAAATAAATTTTTTTACCTATAACTAACTGTTCTGCCAAACTAACTGTTTTAACCTATTACTAACTGTATGGACATTTACCTATCATTCCGATAGCAAAATCTGCAGCACTATCTTCATAAATCCAAATTCAGACATCAATCCATTCAGACAAAGATTATCATTGTAAGAAATCAGCTTAATCTAATAGAAAATTGCTTTGAGAATGCATTTCAATGATTAGCAATGTTTTAATATGCATTATGAGAAACCTTGAACCACTTTTACTAATGTATTGATTTTTCACAACTACAATTATGTATAAACTAATATTCTAACAAGTAACAAAAGTATGCACATTAGTACATAGATAAAAAAAAACAGCAAGTTATACAAATCTTACGAATCACTATCGAATCATCACAGAAAAGTCGTTGGATGAAACCAATGGAAGACGATGATTACAAATGTATCTTAATTTTATCCTGCAATCAAACTGATTTGATGTCTTTAACCCTTTTTCATTGAGATTGCTTCGCTTCATTTTTTTCTCTGGGTAACACATAAAATGGAGAAATATTATGTAATGTATGTTTAATGTTATGTTATGTTTTAGGTTGTTATGTTATGTAATATTTACACACGCTTGTATGCATACTTACGTAAGTCTTCCTGAATCAGCATATCTTTTTGAAATAATATCTTCCTTTGAAACATTTAGGTCTAATTTCCTGAAATTAGGAAAATTAATTAATTTGCTGTATTTTTATTAACTCTTATACGTTGTCTTTAACGCGAATAATATGACTGGCTAACTATATATGAGACTATATATGACTCAAGACTATATATGAATATATATTAAGACTATATATGAATATATATTAAGACTATATATGACTGGCTATGTAACAACAGCAATAAGTTTAGAATGATTGTTATTGCTGCCATTTTGACAACGCAATTTATGTATTTTAAAAATACGAAACTTTGTCATTTTTCTTAACAGTTAATCAAAAAATTTCATAATAAATCAATATGTGTTTTTTTTTAAAAAAAAAAAAAATTTTTGAATGTTATAAAAGATTATTACTTACGAAAACTTAATAAAAACCCTCCACAAGTAGAGTCATCCAATAAAAACACAGATAAGCATTCCAGGAATGTTATAAAACATCCATGGAGCGAGAGTTATTTCGTTGCTTTCAGGATGAAGGCTAAAGTAAGAAAGTATACAATTATTGATAAATAAAGACAATTCCAAGTTTCCCTAATGGCCTTTTGAAATACAAAAACCTGCTAAATTTTAATAGTATTTGTATCATTTTAAGGGTTTAACGCTACTTTACTTTTCTATCTAATCGCCGACTTTGACAATGCATTGTTGTAGATCTTGTGACAGTTTCCGTATGACCGTCTCATACCATCTCCCTGTCACATCTTAACTTTATCTTTCCTTTAATAAGAAAGCTGAATCATTATTCTGTTAAATGTTAGATTAAGTCTTTAAACAAAAGGGTGTTACAGGAGACCAATATCAGCAAAGAATGCGTATGCGCATGTGTGTGAGATAATGCTTCATTCAAACTGTTTTAGGAGGAATGACGTGTGAAAAATACTTACACCTACGCATTAACCTCTTTACCGATTTTGAAATGCCCGTTCGAGATATGTCGTTTTATTAATGTCCATATCTCTCAACGTTAATTGTGACTTAAAATCGACCAAATTCGACTTTTAACAGTTTGCTCTGAGTTTTAAAAAAAAAATGATGGCTTGAAAAAAATTTGGTTTAACTCTTTCTCGAAAACAGCTTTTATGGTGTATGTACGGAAACTGCCACCATATCAACAAAAGTCGATCGGCCAATTATGTTAAAAAAGGAGACAAACATTGAAAAAAAGTTAAACTGCTTCTGTAAATTTCAAATTTTCATGAAAAAATAATCAAATTTTAAAGTAACCAAAGTTAACTTTCACGCTCATTAATCCTTTCAGTACTAAATTATGAGAAGTTCCAGTTTCTCCAATATTTGCTGAATAACAAACACTTAAGAGAAGCGTTACTTTTAAAGTGGAACTTTCATCCAAATGGTGCCTGTAAGAAATATATAAAAAAACTCTTTAATATTTTATTATTGAACAATTCTTCTTTAACATTTATGGTTTAAAATATTAAATGAAGACGACTAGAGAAATAAAATAAATAAGCTTGAAAACACTAATCTCGGTTAAGAACATATTTATTGCGATTAATAAGTAAAATATATGAGAACTAAGCCCTAAAAAATTATAAAACTCTTTCATTTAAGATTTTCGCATTTTTCTTTTTTATTTTCAATTTTCACTTTTTTTTTTAAAATACTCGCTTCACAAATGTTTTTTTTTATAACCGTCATTGAACAGCCGACCCAATTTTATGGATTTACAACTATTAATGTTCAAATCCGTAGCCTTGTAATTTTGAACCCAATCCAGAAGGCAAGGCAACTTCTGGATCGAGTATTGGGAGAAATTTGCCTTCGTGGAGGACATTTTGATGGAGCTAACCCGCATTTGCGTTACATGGAGAGGAAGAGCACGAGAACCTCCCACGGTTAGTCTGACGACAAGGGGACTCTAACCCATGATCTGTCTACCACTGAGGATATTTCACGTCAGCACTGTGGTCGGGGCAAGCCGGGTGCGGATTTCGTATCGACTGGGATTCGAACCCGGTTTGCCGCATTGGAAGGCGAACGCTCTATCCCCTGAGTCATCGCGGCTCAAAAGCAATTAGTTAGAATTTCTGAAAGCATTACACAGGACTTTTTCAAAAAAGAATCCACTGCTCTTCTGATGCTGGACGTGGCCAAAGCTTTTGATCACTTCTGACACTAGGGCCTCGTTTACAAATTATTTTATCATATTTAATTTCTATTCGTATCGTATTTAATTTGATATTCTTTCTATTCTGTGTGTATGTTTGATTTACAAACTAATAATTCAGGAATTCGTGCAGGTATGCAGCATAAATTAATGGTCATAATATTATATCATTAAAATACCTTTATCCACTCTTTTGTGCACAGCATCTTCCTATAATTATAAATTTTAGTGCTACGAAAACTAAAATTGGTGTCACATACTCTCCGACATGTATTGCAAAAAAAAATTTCTTGGTATTTTACTGCATTTAGGTTATTTAGTGTTCTTGGTGTGCAAAGGTCGCCAAAAGAGTTATATATTGTATTTTTTGGCGTCGATCTCATCTAGGGGGATCAATGAATCAATACCAATCACAAAGAATTTAAATTTAAATCATGCCTTAAATATCCCGAATGGATTATCGTGCCAATTTCTGCTCAAATTTTAGGCAGAGATTTACAAGATGAATTATTACTTTATCTTTAATTAATTATTTTTGAATGAATATAAATATTTAAGATTTTGTCGTAGAACTCTCAATATTAAAAAATGCATTCCTCATATATAGCTTCAGTCATGTTAACTTTATTTTAACAAAGCAGATAAATAAACTGAATACGGAACATTTAAGAAACACGTCATTTTTTTATTATTTCTTTAATAGAGAGTTGAGTAAGTGAAATATAAAATCTTAGAAGTTGATGATCAAAAAATTTACCGATCCTTGGGCTGTGGCGTCTTTTTGATGTAAAGATGAGCTAAAATTATTTTATAGTATGGAAAAAAGTATATTAGGTGAATCTTCTTGTGTTTATCCTAATAGATAAACCCTGGGACGGGATAGCCTGGTCGGTAGGGCGCTGGGCCCATGTCCAAGAGGTCGTGGGTTCGATCCTCGCCGGCCGAAGACTCCCCGTGTAGTAAATGGTGACTGACGCACGTTAAATCTGTCGAGTCTCAAAGTCCTCCATGTTCCCATAACAAATCAATACCTCTGGGGGTACTGATCCAGGAGTTTCCTTGTCTTCTGGATTGATTCAAAATTACAAGGCTACGGAGTTGAACATTAGTAATCGCAAACCCATGAAATTGGGTCGGCTGTTCAACGACGGTTATAAAATGAAATAAAATAGATAAACCATGAGCCGTGGTGGCTCAGGGGATAGAGAGATCGCCTCCCAATGATGTGAACCCTGTTCGAATCCCAGCGAAGGCTGGTTGACACGAATTTCGCATCCGGCTCCCACTCACCACAGTGCTGGCGTAAAAATATCATCAGTGTTAGTCGGATCATGGGTTAGAGTATCTTGTCATCTAACTAACCGAGGGAGGTTTTCGTGGTTTTCTTCCCCATGCAACGCAAATGCGGGTTAGTTCCCACAAAAAGTCCTCCACGAAGGCAAATTTCTCCCAATACTTAATTTAGTAATTCCGTTGTCTTACGGAGTTAAACATTGGTAGTCGTAAGCCCGGATTTGGGTCGGCCGTTTAACGGTGGTTATAAAATAAAATCGATAAACCCTGAGGGCACTTACAATCAAATTTCTTATTAAAATTAAAAAAATTCTTAGAAAAAATTTCAGCCTAGTTTCTAAATATTTTGCGTAAAGTAAAATTAAGATAGTTTTTTATCAGTGCATGGTGAATTTATTTTAAATACAATTCTGGGCGGAAAGCATTTTTTTATTTTAAATTTTGAATAAATTTTTCAATAATGTACTCTAAACTTTTAAATATTTACAACAATGCTTCATATGAAACGCTTACAACAATGATAAACTATTTCAGAAATATAAAAAAAAAATCTGTCTTGGGCATTGTTTTAACAATCAATGCTTTTCTTTAAAATATTGTTGCAAAAATGAATTATAACAATGGTAATAAATACATTAAAACCTCATTCTTGTTTGAGCTTTCTCAAATGCGGTTTGTTTTTTGCTATTAAAAAAACCTATTGAGTGGTAATTATGAATCGAAGCGATTTATATCGTTTTGCTGTGTTGAATAACTGGCGGAAGCAACGGGAAAAACATCCCAGACCTAATCGTAAGCATAAAAAACGTACTTTTTGTGATTTTAACTATAGTTAGATATCTAAATGGAATACTGCTAAAAATAATCTTATACTTCTGTACAGTAATCAGCATATTTTACGGAAACTTAAATTTAGATTTTAAAAAAAAATAGAGAAATCGTTAACTTAAATTAAAAAACTATGTATACATTATAAAAAATATTTTGTTTTAAACTTTTAAATTTTTCCCCTCACTTTTTCCATTCATTCATTTGAATTTAACTCTATTAAAAATACTTTTTATACATGGTAGTATTAAAAAAGGTACTTTTTGTTTATCCCGTCGACCTGTCAACGGCCGGAAAAATGCGCAAATCCTTTGGCGCTATCATAATGAATAGCAATTTCCAAAATAAACATTCTAAACTCATTAAATTTATCAAATAATAATAATAATAAAATAATAATAACAAAAAATGTAAGTGTAAAAATGCATAATAAAAAAGTGTAAAAAAAATAATCGAAACAAGGTAAAAACCTCTATTTTTTACAATTACACATTGAATTATTCTTGAATCTGACCGTATATATTATAATAAATCATTTCTTCTAAAATATTCATATATTACTTCTCTCTTCGGTGATTGGCAAATCCCAAATTCGAATAATTTTGAAGCAGTGTAAAAGTATAATTCATCAAGCTGAACAAAACTAACTCGCGTAGTCAAGAATTTCACAGTAAATATGATAAAATATGCGGTTATTAGGTTAGGTACAAGGTTATATGCAGAAGCTAACTTATGGCGATAATATCGGGTTTGGCGAAAATGGTCGAGGGGAATATCCCGAAGTACGGAAACTAATTGCTAATTGAAATAGTTAATTGTTTTGGCGATTTCATTGGCACTTCAGTTGTATTACTCTTTTGGTTAAGAGGTATTATAAATCATAGGATTAACAGGAAATGAAATACCACAGAATCAAACAACCAATTGTTTTAGCGATTTCATAGGCACTTCAGTTGTATTACTCTTTTGGTTAAGAGGTAATGTTAGTCACGGTATAAACAGGAAATTAAAATCCTACAGAACGAAATTAATAAATAAAGCAAGACCGTGGTTTTTCTTTAAAAATATTTCAAAAAAACTTTCAGGAATTAGACTGCTACTTATCCCTTTCAGGGGCAGCAAAAAATTGCTCAAGCCATTATTGACATTAAAGAGGCTTAATTAATTGTAGTTATAAGCGTTACTGGTACAGTAGTTTTTTTATATTCTAGTACAGGATACGTAATATACTTACTGCGGTAATAGGATTTTTACGGTAACCCGGAACCGATGAATGTCATTTAAAAGTAGGATTCTAACTGAATTATATGACATGACAGTTAAGCAATTTACCATATTTGTTCAGAATATTTCATCTTTATTTTCCTTGTGCATTCCATTCTTTATTTCATTATTGTTATTCATTTGACATACTACGTAACTTAGAATAGCTAAGTGATAATCAGGTTGTCTTCCAAGAGTCCATCACCTGAGTTTCCAAGATTATATTCGACCAACACTCTTGAGAGTTATGCAATGCTTTTTGGAAATAAAAATTGAGGCTTCTGAAACAGAAATAAAACATACTAAATTAAGACAACCACAGAAATAAAGAAGAAATATGTATAACCATATTTGTTTTTAGGAACTACGTTTCTATATTTTAATGAAATCAATATTTATGGAGTTTTTGTTATAAGTAGCAGAGAAAAGAGCATCTGAGTGTGGTATTTTAGTAAAATTTTCTTTTATGAATCAATTGATAGATCATTAATTTAAACTAGATTTATACACATTTTATTTTGATTAATATTTTAGCTTATGAGGATGGGAGCGAATTCGATGATGAATTCGATGAATTCGATGATGAATTTGAATTAGATGAGACTGGCATTGACCAAGTGTAAGTAGTTATTTTTGAAATCTTGTAACTGATAACCCACGTACAATAAGATCTGTATATGTTTGTGTTCATTCAGAAAATTCATGTCCTGAACAATTTGCCCTCTATTCGTCCTTAATACTCTTCCTAAAATATAATGAAAGAATAATAATTTTAAAATTATACATTTACGAATTTTAATACGAGGATTTTTCTTATATACTATCGACTGTTTATAAAGAAATATCACTTTGTAACTACTGTTTGTGCTAGAAGAAAGTAAGATTTCTTTTAACTCTTACATTAATTTTATAGAAACATATAAAAAAAGAGCACAAAACAGTCACATCGAAATAAACGAAAGCAATTAATAAATATTAAAAATGAAATGAGAAGATAACATTTACTGGTATGCGGATATGGACCCAACCTAACAGTTCAGTAGCTGCAGACTTCCAATATTCCCGCTAGATGGCGTTTAGCAGGCAATTTCGTTTAGAGCGGATGCCGTGGCAAAATGAATTATAATTAAATCTGTTAAAACTACTTTTTATAAGTTTTTCATAGTAACCATCCTAATTGATCTAAAAACGATTATTTGAAGCCAAGAAATTTATATTTAAAAGCGTGGAAAAATGTTTTGATTAACTATTTTTAAATTAAGTTTTTAAAACCCTTCAAAATATTATTTATGACCTTATACGAAACATGGGAAATTTATATGTACGGTATTTAATGTATGGGAAACTTTTATAACTATAATACTTCCTTATAGAAAGTGTCCCTTATAAAAAGAAGCAAAAAAATGATCTATAAAAGAGCTACAAACGTTTTTAGAACTTATATATAGATATTTTAAGAACAATGTACTACGAGTAAATATTTCGCATCTATTTTTAAAAAATACATCTTAAATAAAATTAAGAAAAAAAGGAATTTCAAAGAAAGTTTTGCATCACTTTCACAATAAATTGATCTTACGAAAATCAATAGATTAAACATTTTTCTTTTACAACTTTAGCTTTGATACTGAGTATGATGGGGAGAAGCTGACAGTGGCAGCTAATGATTTGTTTAATGACGATGGTGATGATGAGTCAGAAAGGTATAGTCATTCGAATTGTATACAAATATTTTGATAATAATTATTTTAAATGTTTAATATAATTTTTATATATTCTTAATATATTCTTATCCCCACACGTAATCCTACGTTTTATGACCGTGTTAAAAGAGGAGGAATGTAGTACCTTATCTCAATTTAATGCCAGTATTACATGCCATATTGCTGAAATCCCTCGAAAATTTATTCCCTCTACCACTGAATATAAAATGCATATTAAACAAGTAACACTAAGCGCACGTTGAGCATATTCTTTAATTAGATAAATTTCAACGATTCTGGGAAATTTTCTGTTCTTTAAGAGCAACAAGTGTGGTTCAAACTTGAGCTGTTCTTTTGTTGCGGAAATCATTTCCCCATGGTCCATACCAAGTCTCGTCAAAATTTAATTAGTGTAACGGGTTCCAGAGTGTTCTGAATGTGGTCACTTTGTGTGTAAATACAATGTATTTAAAGGAATGTTTTTCGTTTCTTATTTTAGTGACGAAGAGTGCATGATGGAGTTGAAGGCTGAATGGCCAATGCTTGATGAGGAAGATGAAAGTGATAATGAGGATGGTGGTTATGGATTTGAGGAGGGTAAAGTTGTGAATAAACTTGATGGGGAAGTTTTTGATTCTGAAGTCGTAAGTGATGTAGTAGTTGGTGAAAAAGTTGAAGACGACTTCACAAGGTATAATAATTAATAAAATTTTTGTGGTAATCTAATATTTGTGTAAAAATGTGCTTCAGTGTTTAAGGTATTTTTCGACGTATCTCAAATAGCACTTTCGTTGCTGCTTTAGAATTTAAATGTAATATAATAACACGAATACACTTGTGCCTTAAACAAAAATGTAGCTTATTATTTTATTAATCTTGAATCAACGGTACAAACTATCAAACATGATCTTGTTACGTAAGTAAAGATTAAATGCATGAGATATATGAAAAAATAGAATTTCCTGCTTAGGCAGAAAAAAAAATTATGATTAAATTATTAACATGTCAATTTAATGATACTTTGTTTAATAAGAAAAATATAAGTGCTTATACTATAAAGTCACAAACATGCCAGTTAAAAAAATTGCAAAATGTTTAGAGAATTCCTTTGAAGATTTTCAGTTGAAAACAGAGAAAAAGCTGGCTTGAAGAGTGGGTCAAGTAAATTCATATTTTCTTCAAAAAATTTTTAGAAATTTTTCCGATTATTTTTAGTAAGGACACACACTTAGGATACACTTTTATTTAACAAAAACATTGTATTTTACTAGTAAATTGTTCTTTTATCCTTCTTTTTTATCTTTAGAGATGAATGTGTTTATCCAACTTACCTATTCACTGATGAACATATAGAGAGATTGTACAAGTTGTATATATTTCATGAAAAGGATTCCATTGCATATGGTATTCCAGACAAAAGGTACTCTTTATTTCAAAAATTTTGATTATATAGAGTGATTCAGAACAGAACGTGATTACTTACAAACATGAAAAGCATATCATAAATATTGAGAATTGCATAGCGATCCATGGCCAGAAATGTTATAGCAAATGGTGCCTCCTATTTATGAATGGGTTGCTAATATGCATTTGAAAGGGCAATTTTGTCTCAATTTTATGTTAATTTTATGTTTTGTTACAATTATGCTAAAAGTTGTAATCAAATGAACACAGAAACAGGTGTTTTGTCGAAATTTAATGTTTTGAGCTCCAACTTTGTGAATTAAGCGTGTTAGTCTCCGTAATATTACATTGCGAAGAAAAGGTATTTTGAGACCTACTTGAATACAATTTTCGACAGTCTTAAATAAAATAAAAAACGTAAAAAAAATAATCTTAATAAAAAACGTAAAACTAACCGTTATAAATATGCGCGAACAGCATGAAAGCAGCTTTTTTTATCGCGAAAAATGTCATGATAAAAATGTCAAAATGTGAATTCAAATTCATTTTTATTATGTAAATTAGTTGAGAAAACAACGTTGCGTTTTTCGCAGTATTTTACAAAGGTGATACATCAGTCTTATTTCCCTAAAAAAATAAATGATATTCGACATTTAATTGCTGCCTTCTTAAATTGAATATTGAAAGTTGATCTGTGTGTGTGATAGTTGATTTTTCAATATATTCAATGAAAACTTTTTCCTAAATAAGCTCTGGATATAAAACATAATCATAATTCCGTTTCAAAGGAGTGATCAGTTGCAATTCAAAGAACTGACAAATTAAAAAATGAAATAAATTTAAATTAAATGGACAGATTATTTTAAAATTAACGGATTTACATTTTAAAATACAGTCAACAAGTATTGGTGCGCAAACCAACTACAATTGCACTTATAAGGTAAATTTGAAAACCTCCTAATTAAAATAAAAATCAATATATTAATTTTAAAAACGTTAGAAAATTGAAAAGGAAATTATCAATAACTTGACATTTAAAAGAATCAACTATTAAGAGAAATCATAATTAAAAATACTATAAATTTCTAATACATCTGAGTTTTAGTAATTGAAATTAACATTTTCACTTACAAACGTTTAGAATTATGTGTTTTAGAAATTTAGCTGAATTAACTTAATTAATTTATTGTATTTAAACAATTAATCCATCGTATTTCAACAATAAATTTATTTCAACAACAAAATTTTTGGCAAGCTTTTTTATAAAGTGAATATTTTTTTTTAAATTTTAGATTGGAAAAACATGAAGAATTCTTCATAAAAGACATAAGAGATTATTATGACATCAGCGATAGTGATCTTAACATCACCGAACATGCTGAAAAGAAAATGAAGAAAAAAGGATGCTTCAGTTTTTTCTCAAGATTTTTTAGCAAATTCTTTAAAAAACAATAAAAGAGATCACTCTGATGTCACATCGCTTCCCATCTTCAAAAATTTGCATGTGATATTTCCGACAAAATGTCATATAATCATACTCTTGTGATAAATGTAAATTGTTTATCCCGAAATTGACGTTTAAATTATTATATTGCTGAGAGTCTGGAACATCTGTAGACTATCCTGAAATTGGCATTCCAATAATTATATTACTGTGATTATTTAACATCTGTAAATTATCTTTCGCAGAAAATATAATATTTGGCAAGATTAAAGTGTCTTTTATTTACATTTAGTGTAAGAAAACATGCGGCTAATTTATAGTGAGGCTTTGAGGAGAACTCCTCTAGACTTAAGGTCTGGGGCTGCCTGCTGCTATGGTTACAAGCTAGAGCACATTTCTAAGGAGGGTGCAATGGAGAAATGAAGGTGTTGATTTATTTACTCCCACTGGCCTATGAAAAGATCATGATAAAACTATTCACCCAACACCCCTATTCAAAGTGACTTTTCCTCGTAACCATGGTTCCCGCCGCGACGCGAAACTGATGTCTGGAGGAGTTCTTCTCAAAGCAGCTCTTAAGCTTAAAAAATATTTTTTATTTCGAATATATTATTCCAGAATTTACATGCATGGATTGCTAGTGTTATACATTTATTCCTAATTTTTTCAATATACCTCAACTTACATTTCATTTCAAATAAGATTAATCGAAACTTGCATGCTAGCAGTCATAGCCAGTCAGCTGTTGAAGAGTTAACAGCCACGAGAAAGGAATAAAAAGGACAAATAATAACAATACAACTCCTACTAAATAATCAACTCAAGAAGTTCAATTCGACTTCATAATACAACTACGGAATTTCTGATTTAGAAATGTTTTTTATAGTGGTAGCAAATGTTATATTAATATAAGGGTTAATAAATTGAAATGCAAAGTTTTTTGTCCACAACTACAAAAAAAATAGTTTAAACGGGTAAATGAAAGGTAAAGTGAACAAATGGAGATGATCATATGTTCTGTCAAAAAATCAAGAATAATTTGGTTTCTTTTTTTTTATCTAATTGCCACAAGAAATAATATACAGAAACCTCAATTGTTAGAGGGTATGAAACACAGAAAAACCTGTTAAGTTGACCACACCTTGAGTTGAGCACCTGTCTAAGTTCATCTTAATAATCAATTACAAAACTTGAAGAAAAAAAACAGAACAAATTCCTCCTTTATAAGTTTACCACTTGTCTAAGTAAGTCACCAAGTTGTTGATCCACAAGCAATCAACTTACACAGGTTTTACTTTACTGCATAACATAAGTATCATTATTATATGAAATTATCACACATCCACATAAATTCGCTCAGAGCACGCTGCTAATTTTTTATAACTATTCGAGCTTATCTTTTGCTACTTGATTTTTTAAAACTATTCGAGCTTATCTTTTGCTACTTGATTTTTTATAACAATTCGAAAAGGGAAATTTTCCTCGATGTGGACTAATGGAATTTCTTTTTCTATTGTTACTTTCTAAAAGCGAAGTTTAAGAGCTTTAGAAGAGCAACGGCTAAAACCCCTAAATCGCTCAGGGAGGAATTTCCTCATATAAGCACACTCACAGCTTTTTTCTCCGTGAACAGGATACTCAGTTCTTATTGATATCCGAAACTATAAATTTACATTGAAATATTATTTTTAATAGCATAGATTAACAGTGAAAACTGTTAAGTCAACCATTTCTGTAAATTGATGACCTTTCTAAGTTGATCTTAATGATCTATTACAAAACTGGCACAAACAATTAAATTTCTCCTTTATAAGTTGACTACCAAATTGTTGTTCCACGAGTGGTCAACTAACACAGGTTTTGGTGGACAATTCAAAGATTATATTTGAAGTCATCAAAATCTCACGGTAATCCGAGATGCAGCTACACTCAGTTTAGGAACCAATTAAAGTATTTTCTTTTGTTCTGTTTAAACAAAACCAAATTCAGTTTTTTTTTCAAACTAAGAAAAGGTGCAAAGCTTTTAGAACGTAAACTCAACAAGTACGTTGTAGAAAAAAAAAAATAGAACTAGCTCGGTATCTGGAGGATCTATAGGAGAGCCCTTAAACCTGAGTATGTTGGAATTCGCCTTCAGATGAGGTAAACGAGTTCGAATCCCAGCGATAGCTGGTCGATACGAATTCCGAACCTGGCTCATGTCGACCACAGTGCTGACGTAAAAATATTATCAGTGGTAGACGTATCATGGGTTAGAGTACCTTGCCCCTTTGCCGTCAAGCTATCCGTAGAAAGCTTTCGTGGTTTTTCTCTCCATGTAACGGAAATACAGGTTAGTTCCATCAAAAAATTCTAAATGAAGTCAAATTTTTCTGACTACTTGATACATGAGTTCCCTTGTCTCTTGAATTGGGTTCAAATTACAAGGCTATGGAGTTAAACATTAGTAGTGGTAAACCCCAAAAAACTAGGCAAAGATAGAAATGCCATCTAACATATATGCAGCATAATTTGCAAATATTAGGTCCTGCGATGCCATAATAGGCACTACATATTTAATTACATATATCATTGCAAATATTAGGTCTTGTGATGCCGTAATAAGCATTACATATTTCCTAGATTTTAAAATTTCTTTAAATTCTTAAATTTATTTCTTTAATCATTCTTAATCGAATTTTAAGTAAATTAAACCAATTATTTAATTTTTGTCACATTTTATAAAAAGCTAATATAAATATTTTATTCTCTTCTTAGCAATGAATGTAACGGCTAACTTTGTGTTTCAATTCATATGTAAAACTCATTAATTCACTATCGCGACTAAACCTAACATCAAGACCTATTTAGAACTCTTTATTTCTCTTACCACAAAAATGTTCAGTTACAGGGTTATACTAATTCTCACGATCCTTTTTGGTGGTTAGCTGTAAATAAATTATTTTAAATTTAATATTGATTACGGGGGTCGGCTTTGTTCTTAGCTACTTTATCTTTCGATAAATCGCCAATCATGGATCTCGTCCCATGCTCCTATATGTCCGTTGGGAACATTTCACTTTACTTTTCATTTTGAATTCTTGGCGTTAAAAATTGGGGCTGCGGCCCTCAGCCAAACAGTTCAAATTTAATTTTAATTTTGAAATCTTGATGGGAGGAATAAATCTCCACATCAAGCACCTTCTCTTTATTTTATGATTTTAAAAATTTGGCCATATTCTTTATAAGATTTACAAAGATAATAAATAAATTCTGCTTAAATAATTTTGTTTATTTTTCTGGGATAAATATCCCTATTTCATAACTAACGAAAATGTATCTGATATGGCTAAAAATGTGCTCAATACTACAATGGTACTACCTCCGCTATACATTAAAGATTGCATTAACCACCACCATCATAGGTCCTTAAAAGATATGACTAAAGACTTTTTGTGTTTTAAATTAAAGTTGAATTTTATACAATGAAACAAAAAGAGGAATAAATACCGTTAGAGCTAAGCGTGCACTCAAGTAACAGAATAAATAAATAATTACCTTTTGTTTTTGCAGTGTTTGGTCAATCAACTTTTATATTTTTGTTCAAAACAAGTTTAGAGAAGTTTTAAAACGGAGTTTCATCAATTTTCTATCAATTGTTTGTTTGCTTTTTAAAAATAACAATAAAACTTCGATGAAAAATATTCTGCAGAAGATGTAATCATCTGCATCGCCCTCTGCCGCGCTCGAGGGTTGCTGCTACCGGTTCTACTGCAATTAAGAACGCACCACAACCTAAACATTCTTAATTGCAGTTAAAAACAGCAATAGTCACAAAAAGCATATTTCATTCCTAAGGACATTAAATTTTGCTAATTTTGGTTCGCTCACTTCAAAACTAAAATATTTGATTGTGGTAAAACTAACTATTACTATTATTACTATTAATATTACTGCTATTACTACTATTACTATTACTACTACTATTACTATTACTACTATTATTATTATTACTATTACTTCTATTACTACTATTATTACTATTATTACTACTATTACTACTATTATTACTACTATTATTACTACTACTACTACTATTATTACTACTATTACTACTATTATTACTACTATTACAACTATTATTAATATTATTACTACTATTACTACAATTATTACTATTATTACTACTATAACTACTATTATTAATATTATTACTTTTATTACTATTATTACTATTGTTACTATTACTACTATTACTTCTATTATTAGTATTATTATCACTATGACTACTATTATTACTACTATTGCTACTATTACTACTATTATTATTACTATTATTACTATTATTAATACTATTATTACTATTATTACTATTACTACTATTACTACTATTACTACTAATATTACTATTATTACTACTATTACTACTATTATTACAACTATTACTACTATTATTACTATTGTTACTATTATTACTATTATTATTACTATTACTACTAATATTACTACTATTATTATTACTATTATTGCTATTATTACTATTACTACTATTACTACTATTACTATTATTATTACTATTATTACTATTACTGCTATTACTACTATTAATAGTAGTAATAATAGTAGTAATAATAATAGTAATAGTAGTAATAGAAGTAATAGTAATAATAGTAATAGTATTAATAGTAATATTAGTTATAGTAATTGTAGTAGTAATTGTAATAGTAGTAATAGCAGTAATATTAATAGTAATAATATTAATAATAGTAATAGTAGTAATAATAGTAGTAAAAGTAGTAATAATAGAAAAAATAGTAGTAATAGTAGTAATAGTAATAATAGTAATAGTAATAATAGTAATAGTAATAATAGTAACAATAGTAATAGTAATAATTGTCATAAAAGTAATAATAGTAATAATAGTAATAGTAGTAATAGTAGTAATAGTAATAATAGTAATAATAGTAATAGTATTAATAATAGTAATAATAGTAATAGTAGTAATAATAGTAATAATATTAGTAATAATAGTAAAAATATTAGTAATAGTAACACTAGTAATAATAGAACTAGTAGTAATAATAGTAGTAATCGTAATAATAGTAATAATAATAGTAATAATAGTAATAGTAGTAATAGTAATAGTAGTAGTAATTGAAATAGTAGTAATAGTAGTAATATTATAGTAATAATAGTAATAATAATAATAATAGTAATAATACTAATAGTAGTAATAATAGTTGTAATAGTTGTAATAGTAGTAATAATAGTAGTAATAGTAGAAATAATAAAAAAAAGTCGTAATACTAGTAATAGTAGTAATTAATAATAGTACTAATAATAGTAATAATTGTAATAACTATTACTAATATTAGTAATATTATTACTATTATTACTATTGTTACTATTACTACGATTTCTACTATTATTACTATTATTACTACTATTACTACTATTACAACTATTATTACTATTATTACTACTATTACTGTTATTACTATTATTATTATTACTATTACTACTATTACTATTACTATTATTACTATTATTACTATTATTACTATTACTGATATTACTATTATTACTATTACTACTATTACTATTATTACTATTATTACTATTATTATTACTATTACTACTAGTATTACTATTACTATTATTACTATTATTACTATTACTATTATTACTATTACTGCTATTACTACTATTAATAGTAGTAATAATAGTAATAATAATAGTAATAGTAGTAATAGAAGTAATAGTAATAATAGTAATAGTAGTAATAATAATATTAGTTATAGTAATTGTAGTAGTAATAGCAGTAATATTAATAGTAATAATAGTAATAGTAGTAATAATAGTAGTAATAGTAGTAATAATAGAAAAAATAGTAGTAATAGTAATAGTAATAATAGTAATACTAATAATAGTAACAATAGTAATAGTAATAATTGTCATAAAAGTAATAATAGTAATATTAGTAATAGTAGTAATAGTAATAATAGTAATAATAGTAATAGTATTAATAATAGTAATAATAGTAATAGTAGTAATAATAGTAATAATACTAGTAATAATAGTAATAATATTAGTAATAGTAACACTAGAAATAACAGTAATAGTAGTAATAATAGTAGTAATCGTAATAATAGTAATAATAATAGTAATAGTAGTAATAGTAATAATAGTAATAAAAGTAATCGTAGTAATAGTAATAATAGTAATGTTAGTAATAGAAATAGTAGTAGTAATTGAAATAGTAGTACTAGTAGTAATATTATAGTAATAATAATAATAATAGTATTAATAGTAATAATAGTTGTAATAGTTGTAATAGTAGTTATAATAGTAGTAATAGTAGAAATAATAGAAAAAAAAGTCGTAATAGTAGTAATAGTAGTAATAATAGTACTAATAATAGTAATAACTATTACTAATATTAGTAATATTATTACTATTATTACTATTGTTACTATTACTACGATTTCTACTATTATTACTATTATTACTACTATTACTACTATTACAACTATTATTACTACTATTACTGTTATTACTATTATTATTACTACTATTACTACTATTGTTACTATTACTATTATTACTATTATTACTATTATTACTATTACTGATATTACTATTATTACTATTACTACTATTACTATTATTACTATTATTACTATTATTATTACTATTACTACTAGTATTACTATTACTATTATTACTATTATTACTATTATTACTATTACTACGATTTCTACTATTATTACTACTATTACTTTTATTACAACTATTATTACTACTATTACTTTTATTACAACTATTATTACTATTACTACTATTACTATTACTACTATTACTATTATTATTACTATTATTACTATTACTGCTATTACTACTATTAATAGTAGTAATAATAGTAGTAATAATAATAATAATAGTAATAATAATAGTAATAGTAGTAATAGAAGTAATTGTAATAATAGTAATAGTAGTAATAGTAATATTAGTTATAGTAATTGTAGTAGTAATAGTAATAGTAGTAATAGCAGTAATATTAATAGTAACAATAGTAATAATAGTAATAGTAGTAATAATAGTAGTAATAGTAGTAATAATAGAAAAAATAGTAGTAATAGTAGTAATAGTAATAATAGTAATAGTAATAATAGTAATAGTAATAATAGTAATAGTAATAATAGTAACAATAGTAATAGGAATAATTGTCATAAAAGTAATAATAGTAATAATAGTAATAGTAGTAATAGTACTAATAGTAATAATAGTAATAATAGTAATAGTATTAATAATAGTAATAATAGTAATAGTAGTAATAATAGTAATAATATTAGTAATAATAGTAATAATATTAGTAATAGTAAGACTAGTAATAATAGTAATAGTAGTAATAATAGTAGTAATCGTAATAATAGTAATAATAATAGTAATAATAGTAATAGTAGTAATAGTAATAATAGTAATAAAAGTAATCGTAGTAATAGTAATAATAGTAATGTTAATAATAGAAATAGTAGTAGTAATTGAAATAGTAGTAATAGTAGTAATATTATAGTAATAATAATAATAATAGTAATAATAGTAATAGTAGTAATAACAGTTATAATAGTTGTAATAGTAGTAATAATAGTTGTAATAGTAGAAATAATAGAAAAAAGTCGTAATAGTAGTAATAGTAGTAATAATAGTACTAATAATAGTAATAATAGTAATAACTATTACTAATATTAGTAATATTATTATTATTATTACTATTGTTACTATTACTACGATTTCTACTATTATTACTATTATTACTACTATTACTACTATTACAACTATTATTACTACTATTACTGTTATTACTATTAATAGTAATAATAGTAATAATAGTAATAACTATTAATAGTATTAATAGTTATTACTATTAATACTATTAATACGGGGCAAGTAATAATAATAATAACTATTACTAATATTAGTAATATTATTATTATTATTACTATTGTTACTATTACTACGATTTCTACTATTATTACTATTATTACTACTATTACTACTATTACAACTATTATTACTACTATTACTGTTATTACTATTATTATTATTACTATTACTACTACTATTACTATTACTATCATTACTATTATTACTATTATTACTATTACTGATATTACTATTATTACTATTACTACTGTTACTATTATTACTATTATTATTACTATTACTACTAGTATTACTATTACTATTATTACTATTATTACTATTACTTCTATTACTATTATTACTATTATTACTATTACTACGATTTCTACTATTATTACTACTATTACTTTTATTACAACTATTATTACTACTATTACTTTTATTACAACTATTATTACTATAATTATTATTACTATAACTATTATTACTATTATTACTATAACTATTATTACTATTATTACTATTACTATTATTAATACTCTTATTACTATCAATATTGCTACTATTACTACTATTACTATTACTACTACTATTACTATTATTACTATTACTAATATTACTATTACTTTTATTACTATTATTACTATTACTACTATTACTATTATTACTACAATTACTACTATTATTACTACTCTTACTATTATTACTATTATTACTATCATTACTATTATTACTATTATTACTACTATTATTACTATTATTTCTACTATTACTACTATAATTACTACTTTTACTACTATTGTTACTATTATTACTATTACTACTATTATTACTACTATTACTACTATTACTAGTTTACTACCATTACTATTACTACCATTACTACTATTATTAATATTATTTCAATTATTACTATTACTACTATTACAACTATTACTACGATCACTACTACTATTACTCTTATTACTACTATTACTACTATTACAACTATTATCACTATTATTACTACTAATACTATTATTACTCATATTTTTATTATTATTATTACTATTTCTACTACTATTACTATTACTATTATTACTATTATTAGTATTACTATTACTATTATTATTATTATTATTATTATTATTATTATTATTATTATTATTACTATTACTATTACTATTTACCTATAACTAATTATATAGGTCTAACTTACCGTCTTTATCTATAATAAATGTATTCGGTTAGAAAAAAACAATGGTCAAACAAAGCATATTTCTTTCCTAGTAAATATGAATTTAGTCTGTTTTAGTTCGCATACATCAGAATTTAAATATTTAATTATAAGAAAAATTAACTTTACTGTATTTAACTTAGTGATGGGAGTAATGCAAAATAAATAATAAAAAATAGGTTACATGGAGAGGAAGACCACGAGACCCTCCCACGGTTAGTCTGGCGACAAGGGGACTCCAAACCGTGATCAATTTACCAATGAGGATATTTCACGTCAGCACTGTGGTCGGGGCAAGCCAGGTGCGGATTTCGTATCGACTTGGATTCGAACCCGGTTTGCCGCATTGGAAGGTGAACGCTCTATCCCCTGAGTCATCGCGGCTCAAAAGCAATTAGTTACAATTTCTGAAAGCATTACACGGGGCTTTTTCAAAAAAGAATCCACTGCTCTCCTGATGCTGGACGTGGTCAAAGCTTTCGATCACCTCCGGCACTAGGGCCTCGTTTACAAGCTGTTTTATCATATTTAATTTCTATTCGTATCTGTTATGTGAAGTCAAGTTCGAAAAATTTTATATTCTTTCTATGCTGTGTGTATGTTTCATTAACAAACTAATAATTCAGGAATTTGTGCAAACATGCAGCATATATTCATGATTTTATATTATATCATTAAAATAACTTTATCCACTCTTTTGTGCACAGCATCTTTCTATAATTATAAATTTTAGTGTTACGAAAACTAAAAATGGTGTCACATACTCTCCGACATGTAAGTGCAAAAAAAAAAAAAATTTGGTATTTTACTGCATTTAGGTTATTTAGTGTTCTTGGTATGCAAAGGTCGCCAAAAGGGTCATGTATTGTATTTTTTGGCGTCGATCTCATCTAGGGGGATCAATGAATGAATACTAATCACAAAGAATTTAAATTTAAATTATGCCCTAAATATCCCGAATAGATTATCGTGCCAATTTCTGCTCAAATTTTTGGCAGAGATTTACAAGATGAATTATTACTTGATCTTTAATTAATTATTTTTGAATGAATATAAATATTTAAGATTTTGACGTAGAGCGCTCAATATTAAAAATTGCATCCCTCATATTATTCATCCCTCATATACTTCAGAAACGTCGACTTTATTTTAACAAAGCAGATAAATAAACTGAATACGGAACATTTAAGAAACTCGTCATTTTTTTTATTATTTCTTTAATAGAGAATTGAGTAAGTGAAATATAGAATCTTAGAAGTTAATGATCAAAAAATTTACCGAAGCCTGGGGTTAGGAAATACCAGGAAACAAAATTTATCTGTGGCGTCTTAGAGTAAAGCAACTTTGCCACTTTTTTTTATGTTAAGATGAGCTAAAATTATTTTATAGTATGGAAAAAAGTATATTAGGTGAATCTTCTTGTGTTTATCCTTATAGATAAACCGTGAGCCGTGGTGGCTCAGGGGATAGAGCGATCGCCTCCCAATGATGTGAGCCCGGTTCGAATCCCAGTGAAGGCTGGTTGATACGAATTTCGCACCCACCTCCCACTGACCACAGTGCTGACGTAAAAATATCATCAGTGTTAGTCGGATCATGGGTTAGAGTATCCTGTCATCAAGCTAACGGAGGGAGGTTTTCGAGGTTTTCGAGGTTTTCTTCCCCATGCAACGCAAATGCGGGTTAGTTCCCACAAAAAGTCCACCACGAAGGCAAATTTCTCCCAATACTTAATTTAGTAATTCCCTTGTCTTACGGAGTTAAACATTGGTAGTCGAAAGCCCGGATTTGGGTCGGCTGTTGAACGGTGGTTATAAAATAAAATCGATAAACCCTGAGGGCACCTACAATCAATTTTCTTATTAAAATAAAAAAAAATTCTTTGAAAAAACTTCAGCCTAGTTTTTTAATTTTGCGTAAAGTAAAATTAAGATAGCTTTTTATCAGTGCATGGTGAATTTATTTTAAATACAATTCTGTGGGGGGGAAGCATTTTTTTATTTTAAATTTTGAATAAATTTTTCAATGATGTACTCTAAACTTTTAAATATTTACAACAATGCTTCACATGAAACGCTTACAACAATATGAACTATTTCAGAAATATAAAAAAAAAATCTGTCTTGGACATTGTTTTAACAATCAAAGCTTTTCTTTAAAATATTGTTGCAAAAATAACTTATTACAATGGTAATAAATACATTAAAACCTCATTCTTGTTTGAGCTTTCTCAAATGCGGTTTGTTTTTTGCTATTGAAAAAACCTATTGAGTGATAATTATGAATCGAAGCGATTTATATCGTTTTGCTGTGTTGAATAACTGGCGGAAGGAACGTGAAAAATATCCTAGACCTAATCGTAAGCATGAAAAACGTACTTTTTGTGATTTTAACTATAGTTAGATATCTAAATAGAATACTGCTAAAAACAATCTAAAACTTCTGTACAGTAATCACCATATTTTACGGAAACTTAATTTTAGATTAAAAAAACAGAGAAATCGTTAACATAAATTAAAAAACTCTCTATACATAATAAAAAATATTTTGTTTTAAACTTTAAAATTTTTCCCCACACTTTTTCCATTCATTCATTTGAATTTAACTCTATTAAAAACACTTTTTTACATGGTAGTATTAAAAAAGGTACTTTTTGATTATCCCGTCGACCTGTCAACGGCCGGAAAAATGCGCAAATCCTTTGGCGCTATCATAATGTAAAGCAATGTTCAAAATAAACATTCTAAACTCATTAAATTTATCAAATAATAATAATAAAATAATAATAACAAAAAATGTAAGTGCAAAAATGCATAATAAAAAAGTTTAATAAAAAGAATCGAAACAAGGTAAAAACCTCTATTTTCTACAATTTCGCATTGAATTATTCTTGAATCTGACCGTAAATATTTTAATAAATCATTTCTTCTAAAATATTCATATATTATCTCTCTCTTCGGTGATAGGCAAATCCCAAATTCGAATCATTTTGAAGCGAAGTAGAAGTATAATTCATCACGCTGAACAAAACAAACTCGCGTAGTCAAGAATTTCACAGTAAATATGATAAAATATGCGGTTATTAGGTTAGGTACAAGGTTATATGCAGAAGCTACCTTTTGGCGATAATATCAGGTTTGGCGAAAATGATCGATGGGATTATCCCGAAGTACGGAAACTAATTGCTAATTGAAATAGCTTATTGTTTTGGCGATTTCCTTGGCACTTCAGTTGTATTACTCTTTTGGTTAAGAGGTATTATAAATCACAGGATAAACAAGAAATGAAATACCACAGAATGAAACAACTAACTGTTTTGGCGATTCCATTGGCACTTCAGTTGTATTACTCTTTTGGTTAAGAGGTATTATAAATCACAGGATAAACAAGAAATGAAATACCACAGAATGAAACAACTAACTGTTTTGGCGACTCCATTGGCGCTTCAGTTGTATTACTCATTTGATTAAGAGGTATTATAAATCACAGGATAAACAAGAATTGAAATACCACAGAATGAAACAACTAACAGTTTTGGCGATTCCATTGGCACTTCAGTTGTATTACTCTTTTGGTTAAGAGGTATTGTAAATCACAGGAGAAACAGGAAATGAAATACCACAAAATGAAACAACTAATTGTTTTGGCGATTTCATTGGCACTTCAGTTGCATTACACTTTTGGGTAAGAGGTAATGTAAGTCACAGGATAAACAGGAAATGAAACACCACAGAAGGAAACAACGAATTGTTTTGGCGATTTCATTGGCACAATTTTGGTTAAGAGATAATGTTAGTCACGGGATAAACAGGAAATTAAAATCCTACAGACCGAAATTAATAAGTAAAACAAGACCGTGGTTTATCTTTAAAAATATTTAAATTTTAAAATCAGTAATTAGACGGGTACTTATCCAATTCAGGGGCCGCAAAATATCACCCGGGACCATTATTAACATAAAAGAGGCTTAATTTATTGCAGTTATAAGCGTTACTGGTGCAGTAGTTTTTTAATATAATAGTACAAGAAACCTAATATACTTACTGCGGTCGGTAATAAGTTTTTTGAGGCAACCCGAAACAGATAAATGTCATTTAAAAGTAAGATTCGAACTGAATTATATGAGATGACAATTAAGCAATTTACCATATTTGTTCAGAATATTTCATCTTTATTTTCCTTGTGGATTCCATCTTTTATTTCATTATTGTTATTCATTTGAAATACTGCGTAACTTAGAATCGTCAAATGATAATCAGGTTGTCTTCCAAGAGACCATCACCTGAGTTTCCAAGATTATATTCGACCAACACTCATGAGAGCTATGCAATGCTTTTAGGAAATAAAAATAGAGACTTCTGAAACAGAAATAAAACATACTAAATTAAGACAACCACAGAAATAAAGAAGAAACATGTATAACCATATTTCTTTTTAGGAACTACGTTTCTATTTTTAAATGAAATCAATATTTATGGAGTTTTTTTTTATAAGTAGCTGAGAAAAGAGCATCTGAGTGTGGTATTTCAGTAAAATTTTCTTTTATGAATCAATTGATAGATCATTAATTTAAGCTAGATTTATAAACATTTTAAAAATTGATTAATATTTTAGCTTATGAGGATGGGAGCGAATTCGATGATGAATTCGATGAGGATGAATTTGAATTAGATGAGACTGGCATTGACCAAGTGTAAGTAGTTATTTTTGAAATCTTGTAACTGATAACCCACGTACGATAAGATCTGTATATGTGTGTGTTCATTCAGAAAATTCATGTCCTGAACAATTTGCCCTCCATTCGTCCTTAATACTCTCCCTAAAATATAATAAAAGAATAATAATTTTAAAATTATACATTTACGAATTTTAATACGAGGATATTTCTTTTATACTATCGACTGTTTATAAAGAAATACACTTTGTAACTACTGTTTTTTCTAGAAGAAAGTAAGATTTCTTTTAGCTCTTATATAAATTTCATAGAAACACATAAAAAAGAGCACAAAACAGTCACATCGAAATAAACGAAAGAAAATAATAATTATTAATAATGAAATGAGAAGATAACATTTACTGGTATGCTGATATGGACCCAACCTAACAGTTCAGTGGCTGCAGACTGTCAATATTCTCGCTAGATGACGTTTAGCAGGCAATTTCGTTTAGAGCGGATGCCGCGGCAAAATGAATTATATTTAAATCTGTTACAACTACTTTGTAACAGTATCTTTGTTCTTCATAGTAACCATCCTAATTGATCTAAAAACGATTATTTGAAGCCAAGAAATTTATATTTAAAAGCATGGAAAAATGTTTTGATCAACTATTTTTAAACTATGTTTTTCAAACACTTCAAAATATTATTTAGGCCCTTATACGAAACATGGGAAATTTGTATATAGGGTAATGTGTGGGAAATTAATGTGTGGGAAACTTTTATAACTATAATACTTCCTTATAGAAAGTGTCCCTTAAAAACAGAAGCAAAAAAAAATGAACTATAAAAGAACTACAAACATTTTTAGAACTTATATATAGATGTTTTAAGAAAAATGTACTACGAGTAAATATTTCACATCTATTTTAAAAAAATACATCTTAAATCAAATTAAGCAAAAAGGGAATTTCAAAGAAATTTTTGCATCACTTTTACAATAAATTGATCTTACGAAAATCAATAGATTAAACATTTTTCTTTTACAACTTTAGCTTTGATACTGAGTATGATGTTGAAAAGCTGACAGTGGCAGCGAATGATTTGTTTAATGAGGATGGTGACGATGAGTCAGAAAGGTACAATCATTCGAATTGTATATAAATATTTTGATAATAATTATTTTTAATGTTTAATATAATTTTGTATGCACCTGAATTGTGAAATTTCAAAAAGTTCATTCTTTTTAGCTTCTTTTTATTAGAAATTAATTGTCTGGTTTTGTTTCAATCTTGGATTTCGCTGTTATTGTTTATTAAAGCAAACATTTGTAAATCTTGGAAAATCAGTATTTTTTGGACTATTATTAATAAAATAAAATCCAAAAACAATAATTAATAAAATAAAATACAAGAAAATATCTTTGATTAAACCAGTTTTACAAGTGTGTATAATTTTTGATTCACATAAACAGCTTAAAAGACAGACAAATATGCAAAATAAAAATAAAATTGATATTAAGTGATCCAAAGTTGCAGCCGCTCTTCTGAAAAAATTATTGGAACCCTATATTTGAATTCAGAAATAATTATTTACAACCCAACAAACCTTAAAGATTGCATATGGTACAAGAAAATTCGGCCATAAGATTTAACGTTGTTCAGGTATTCCATACTGTCTGTAAACTAAACGAAACTCTGATTATCAGTTTCATAACCTAATTTCTGAAATAAAAATACTTTTAATGCAGAAGTTTGTTATAATTAAATTGACCCTATTCACAACCCGAATTCTGATTGCGTTACTGCATGGTATGGGCTTACTTATCTTTGACACTTGCTCCTCAAGATCCTAAAGTGTGCTGTAACAACCCTCAATAACTATGGTACATCCTCCAAATGAGATTTTGTACCTAGAATATTTAGATTCCTTAACCAAAAATGAAAACCTCCAAGTCCAAGATACAGTGACCTCCCTTAATAGCAAATCATTCACAGCAATGAATGCAGACCACTGTTTTAATGCAAGATGGGGCAACTTTTCACAATGGAAGCCAAGTCAATAAACTGTTTGGTATTAACTTTGGCGAGAATCGTGTAATATACAGAATTTTTTCATCAATCATGCCTCTTCGTTCATCTGACCCAAATCCTTGTGATTTTTGGATGTGGGTATTCTTATCCCCACACGTAATCCGACGTTTTAGGGCCGTGTTTAAAGAGGAGGAAGGTAGTACCTTATCTTAATTTAAAGCCAGTATTACATGCCATGTTGCTGAAATCCCTCGAAAATTTATTCTCTCTACCACTGAATATAAAATGCATATTCAACACGTAACACTAAGCGCAAGTTGAGCACATTCTTTAACTAGATAAATTCCAACGATTCTGGGAAATTTTCTGTTCTTTAAGAGCAACAAGTGTGGTTCTAACTTGAGCAGTTCTTTTGTTGCTGAAATCATTTCCCCATGGTCCGTACCAAGTCTCGTCAAAATTTAATTAGTGTAACGGGTTCCAGAATGTTCTGAATGTGGTCACTTTGTGTGTAAGCACAATGTATTTAATGGAATATTTTTCGTTTCTTATTTTAGTGACGAAGAGTGTATGATGGAGTTGAAGGCTGAATGGCCAATGTTTGATGAAGAAGGTGATAATGAGGTTGATGGTTATGGATTTGAGGAGGGTAAAGTTGTGGATAAACTTGATGGGGATGTTTTTGATTCTGAAGTCGTAAGTGATGTAGTTGTTGGTGAAAAAGTTGAAGACGACTTCACAAGGTATAATAATTAATAAAATTTTTGTGGTAATCTAATATTTGTGTAAAAATTTGCTTCAGTGTTTAAGTTATTTTTCGAAGTATCTCAAATAGCACTTTCGTTGCTGCTTTAGAATTTATTTGTAATATAATAACACGAATACACTTGTGCCTTAAACAAAAATGTATCTTATTATTTTATTAATCTTGAATCAATGGTACAAACTATCAAACATGATCTTGTTACGTAAGTAAAGATTAAATGCTTGTGATATATGAAAAAATAGAATTTCCTGCTTAGGCAGAAAAAAAAATTATGATTAAATTATTAACATGTCGATTTAATGATACTTTGTTTTATAAGAAAATTATAAGTGCTTATACTATAAAGTTACAAACATGCCAGTTAAAATAAAATGTAAAAATGTTTAGAGAATTCCTTTGAAGATTTTCAGTAGAAAACAGAGAAAAATCTGGCTTGAAGAGTGGGTCAAGTAAATTCATATTGTCTTCAAAAAATTTTTAGAGATTTTTCCGATTATTTTTAGTAAAGACACACAATTAGGATACACTTTTATTTAACAAAAACATTGTATTTTACTAGTAAATTGTTCTTTTATCCTTCTTTTTTATCTTTAGAGATGAATGTGTTTATCCAACTTACCTATTCACTGATGAACAGATAGCCAGATTGTACAAGTTGGATGTATTTCATGAAAAGGATTCCATTGCATATGGTATTCCAGACAAAAGGTACTCTTTATTTCAAAAATTTTGATTATACAGAGTGATTCAGAACAGAACGTGATTACTTACAAACTTGAAAAGTATATCATAACTATTGAGAATTGCATAGCAACCCATGGCCAGAGAGGTTATAACAAATGGTGCCTCCTTTTTATGAATAGGTTGCTAATATGCAATTAAAAGTGCAATTTTGTCTCAATTTTATGTTAAATTTATGTTTTGTTACAATTATGCTAAAAATTGTAATCAAATGAACACAGAAACAGGTGTTTTGTCGTAATTTAATGTTTTGAGCTCCAACTTTGTGAATTAAGCGTATTAGTGTCCGTAATTATTGAATTGCGAAGAAAAGGTATTTTGAGACCTACTTGAATGCAATTTTAGATAGTCTTAATAAAAAACGTAAAATTAACCGTTATAAATATGCGCAAACAGCATGAAATATATTTTTATTCGTTATATGAGTAATCAATTTAATTTTAAAATCCATTAAATCTAAACTTTTTTTATCGCGAAAAATCGAGAAAACAATGTGGCGTCTTTCGCAGTATTTTACAAAGGTGATACATCAGTCTTATTTCCCTAAAAAAAATACATGATATTCGACATTTAATTGCTGCCTTCTTAAATTTAATATTGAAAGTTGATCCGTGTGTGTGATAGTTGATTTTTTAATATATTCAATGAAAACTTTTTCCTAAATAAGCTATGGATATAAAACATAATCATAATTCCGTTTCAAAGAAGTGATCAGTTGCAATTCAAAGAACTGACAAATAAAAAAATGAAATAAATTTAAATTAAATGAACAGAATATTTTAAAATTAACGGAATAACATTTTAAATACAGTCTACAAGTATTGGTACGCAAACCAAGTACAATTGCACTTATAAGGTAAATTTGAAAACCTCCTAATTAAAATAAAAATAAATATATCAATTTTAAAAACGTTAGAAAATTGAAAAAGAAATTATCAATAACTTGACATTTAAAAGAATCCACTATTAAGAGAAATCATAATTTAAAATATAAATTTATAATACATCTGAGTTTTAGTAATTGAAATTAACATTCTCATTTACAAACGTTTAGAATTATGTGTTTTAGAAATTTAACTGAATTAACTTAATTAATTTATTTTATTTAAACAATTAATCAATCGTATTTCTACAATAAAATTATTTGACCAACAAAATTTTTGGCAAGCTTTTTTATAAAGTGAATATTTTTTTTTTTTATTTTAGATTGGAAAAACATGAGGAATTCTTCATAAGAGACATAAGAGATTATTATGACATCAGCGATAGTGATCTTAACATCACCGAACATGCTGAAAAGAAAATGAAGAAAAAAGGATGCTTCAGTTTTTTCTCAAGATTTTTTAGCAGATTCTTTAAAAAACAATAAAAGAGATCACTCTGATGTCACATCGCTTACCATCTTCAAAAATCTTTCACGTGCTTTTTCAGACAAAATGTCATATAATCATATTGTTGTAATATTTGAACGCATGTAAATTTTATATCCCGAAATTGTCGTTTAAATTATTATATTGCAGAGAGTCTGGAACATCTGTAGACTATCCTGAAATCGACATTCCAATAATTATATTACTGTGATTATGTAACATCTGTAAATTATCCTTCGCAGAAAATATAATATTTGGCAAGATTAAAGTGTCTTTTATTTACATTTAGTGAAAGAAAACATGCGTCTAATTTATAGTCAGGCTTTGAGGAGAACTCCTTCAGTCTTGAGGTCTGGGGCTGTCTGCTGCTATGGTTACATGCTAGGGCAAATTTCTATGGAGGGTGGAATGGAGAAAAGAAGGTATTGATTGGTTTAATCACACTGACCTACGCAAACATCATGATAAAACTATTCACCCAACACCCCTATTCGAAGTGACTTTTCCTCGTAACCATGGTACCCGCCGCGACGCGAAACTGATGTCTGGAGGAGTTCTTCTCAAAGCAGCTCTTAAGCTTAAAAAATATTTTTATTTCGAATATATTATTCCAGAATTTACACACATGGATTGCTAGTGTTATACATTTATTCCTAATTTTTTCAATATACCTCAACTTACATTTCATTTCAAATAAGATTAATCGAAACTTGCATGCTAGCAGTCATAGCCAGTCAGCTCTTGAAGAGTTAACAGCCACGAGAAAGGAAAGAAAATGACAAATAATAAGAATACAACTCTTACTAAATAATCAACTCAAGAAGTTAAATTCGACTTCGTAATACAACTACGGACTCATAACTACGACTTCATAATTCGAAATGTTTAGAAATGTTTTTTATAGTGGTAGCAAATGTTATATTCATATAAGGGTTAATAAATTGAAATGCAAAGTTTTTTGTCCACAACTACAAAAAAATTGTTTAAACGGGTAAATGAAAGGTAAAGTGAACAAATGGAGATGATCATATGTTCTGTTAAGAAATCAAGAATAATTTGGTTTCTTTTTTTTTTTATCTAATTGCCACAAGAAATAATATGCAGAAACCTCAATTGTTAGAGGGTATGAAACACAGCAGTTAAGTTAAGCAAAATTTAATATCCTAAGGACATTAAATTTTGCTAATTTTGGTTCGCTTACATCAAAATTAAAATATTTGATTGTGGTAAAATTAACTGCCTTTACCGTCTAACTAATTATATAGGTCTAACTAACCGTCTTTATCTATAATAAATGTATTCGGTTAGAAAAAACACTAGTCAACAAAGCATATTACTTTCCTAATAAATATGAATTTAGTCTGTTTTAGTTCGCATACATCAGAATTAAAATATTTAATTATAAGCAAAAACTTAACTATATTTAACTTAGTGATAGGAGTGATGCAAAATAAGAAATAGAACAAACCATTCCTTTTTTTAAACTTCTGTTGTTTAGAATGACTCACACTGTAAAAAAAAAAAATGGCCGAACCATATGGTTCTGTAATGACAGCAGTTTAACTTTCTGCCAACAAGAAATACGAGAGAATCGGTGAAATGGATATCTCAGCCAAGAATTTCATTTATCAGGCAGTCACACGTAAATTATGAGCAGGATTGTATTTGTAAAATGATTCTTACAATGTTTCATTAGATCGATATATTGCAAGATATTGAATCGATGTATCGTTTGTTTTTGATTTTGTTGAGAAATTTTAAGTATTTTATCTTTGATAAAAAGTAGAAACACTTTATAAATTATTTAAGTACATCCATGTACAGTGTAAATAATTCCTGATCAAATTACGGTATAAAGTACCAGCACTTTAAGTGCATCATCCGTAAAATCCATTTTTACCGTAAAATATTATACCGTAATTTTTACAGTAATATTTATTTAATTAGAATAATTCAGTGATTTTACTTTAATTTATAGAGTAAAAAATCACACTTTAGCATGTTCCAGTAAAAGTGGATTTTTAAAAATATCGCCACTCTGAGTGTCGATGCTTTTTACCGTAATCTGCTTCGGAATTTTTTTTACCGTGTATGCTATATTATAGAACTAAGTGTTTTATTCTGTTATATCATATAAGTTAGATTAATAATTTTTCTGAAAATATTGTGCTGTACCGTTTTACAACTTATTACTTTATTTACACAAATTTTAGCTTAAAATTAATCATGTAACATAGAAATTACTCATAAATATTTTCACTGCATATTAAGAAATTGAAAATATTATTGTATTGTAAAACAAACAAGTTAAATATTTTTAAAATAATCACAAAAATCAGAACATCATATTCCTATGAAACGAACGATTCTCATGTTTGACATAAATTTGATATCTGAAACCTAATAAGACATCTTACAAATGTGGTTTTTTTCTGCCGATGATTGATGATAAAAATCACACAAATGACGTAACAACATGATTGCTCACATCAAACCATGATAAATGGCGTGTCAAAAAGAAAGATAATATTGAAGAAGAAACTTACTGAATATAAAAACAAATTGATTCAAGAATATATTATTAATACATTTGTTTCCATGTTTTTTTTATTTAAGGGGGGAAAAGGCCATGAATTTTGTTTTAACATCTTTAACGAAACTACTTATGATCTTTAAAATTATTTTACCGAGAAAGTGTGGAAATTTGCATTTTGGGTTTATAAGATAATTAACTTAATGTACATTTTATTTTATTTAAGATGATAATCAAATCTTTAAAATGATGAAAAGATTTAACATTCAAACATGAAGTTACTTTTCAAAAAAAAAAAAAAGTTATATTATTATTATTATAAAAATTATTTAGATAAAACATGAAAGAAAACAAATAAATCTAGTTAGCTATCTTAACATAGAATTTTGACGTAGAATTTTTGTTAAAAATATTTTTTGTACTTTTTTTCTTATTTTGTAGATCAAAATAAGTGAAGAAAAAATATTATGTTTAGCATTTTAATAATTTTTGTTTAAGAAATACAGCATCAGACACCAATGTTTTTTGCGTTAAAGGTAAAATTCTCCAAACGAGGTTCACTTCCAAACAATATATTTAATAAATAATTTTCACATTTTCATTTATTTGCAGTTATATAGATCTAAGAGAAACAGTATCACTGAAATTTTTTCAATGAACAAAATCAGTTATTGATAAACTTTTGAATATTGAGTTTAAAAAAAAAAAAAAATTGTGCGTGGAGTCCCCCCGCGCGGAAGAAGTGAAACTTCGTAATGTGGAAATGAAAGTAGGAAGGTGTAGAAATTGATTTTTAGTGAAATCATATTGTTTCTTTAAGACAAACTTTATTAACATTGCTTACAATTCACAATTGATCGCATCTTTTAACCATCATTTTCTACGCGCATGCGTTCGAGTGCCACGCATTCACTCTCGCTCTGTCTCTTTCTATTCCCCTTCCCCAGGAGCGTTGAACGTTTAACGCAACAGTGCTTTCATACCCCCTCCATGGTAGCGTTAAACGTTTAACGCAACCTTGTTGGAAGTTTCACTTCAAAAAATCAAACTACTTTTTTTGGATTTTATATTTTAGATCAAATATAATTCTGAGAATCTAACAGATTTTTTAGTAACTATTGGATTGTTTTTTATAATTAAAAATACCAAAATGTATTTTTATTCTTCAGCATCTGAAAAAAATATATAGGAAAGAAACGCCTGTGTCATATTTGCACCAAAGGATTAGAGTAGCAAAAAAATTGGAAACATATTGAAAAATTACTTGAAATATTTTTTTCTACCTTAAAAAATAAAAGGAAACTCAAATGAACTCTTTTTCCGTTGTAAATAAGAGCATTGAAAATTACAGTTCCAAAAATTTAAATTTTCTTATCTTTATAAATATATAAGATAATAAATGATGATCTGAGTAACAAACATAATAGAAGTGTTATAAATTTCAGTCTGATATATTTATTCATAAAACTTAAAATGTCTACGTTATTTTAAAATGATGATGACATCAAAACACTGTAAATATTTCAAATAAAAAATTTACAACTTTTTGAAAGCTTTCAAAAAAATAAAATAACTCCGCATAAAATACTGAAATCATTAAATATTAATGCAGGAATGTCTGGACTAAGAATCTTAAAATTGATCACGTTTCCAGAAAAAGTCATTTTGATATAGTTGTTAAAATGCCATTAAAAATTTAGCATCAGTTTTGTATAGTATGTATGAAACAGATTTCATGTCATAAAAAAAATATAAAAGTTCAATTTTAAAGAAATAAGTTATTCATAAAAAGTACTATGGTAAAAATTGTGAATTTCACTTTTTGAAACTAATGTCTTACAGCACTTTGTCAATAATTTACATTTTTTATTAATGTTTCAAACTTTTTATATCACCTTTATCATATTTTAAATCATTTGATTAAGGATAATGCAGTTTTAGAAGTGTAAAATTTGTTTTTCTAAACTTAAAAGACAAGTAATTTATCATCATTTCCTTTCATTTCACAATTTCATAAAGGATTTCTTTTTTCTTCATTCATTTTATTTCATTAAAATATCGATTGCAGTAGTTAAAAGTCAACTATCTTACTACACATTTGTATTCTTTAAACTGTTAGAATTTGACGGTTGGAAAATTCAATATAAAGTCATTTTGATATATCTGTTAAAATTTCTTTAAAATTTCCTTTAGTGTATAATTTGAGTAAAACAGTTTTGCATGTCACGTGAAGAAGATTAAGTTTAATTTTAAAAGAAAGTTATTCATGAAAAATATACAATGCTTAAAATTCTGTCCATTTCTTTTTTTTTTCTTTCAATGACTGATAAGTTTAAGCCTTTGCCAATAATTTGCATAGAATAATTCAGTTTCAAAAGTGTAACATTTATTTTCTTAACCTCAAAAGAGAAGTAACTTATCAAATCGTCTTTTGTATTAAAAATATTATTTGTCTAATCAAAGCAATTTTTCAAACGGAACATCAAAAACTGCATTTTTATTTTATAAAAATAAAAATATTTTACAGCGTTTTAAATTACACATTTCATAATAGACAACAAAGTTTTCTAAACTGAACGTAATTTATTTATAACTCGAGATTACTATCCGTTATGAAATTTATCACATTTCATAAAGAGTAAGTAACAGGAGCAATATTTGGAAACTCATATTTCTCATATATTATATATATTTTAATTGCTGCTCTCCAAACAAGTTTCATTAGTAGTTATCAAAAATACGAGAAATCATCAACTGCGGCACATTGTTGGAATATTGAGCATAAATTTAATTTCAACAATGCAGTAATTTACACTTCAGTAACATCAGCTTTTCTCGATGCCCTGGAATCCTGCTTTATTCATATGAATGCTGATTCCCTTGTTAACTTCACGAGTTCCTCACTACCCCTCCATAGCGCATGGACCCTGATTTGCCCCTCTAGGCCATTGTGGTTTGTTTTTTGTTTTTTGTTTTTTTTATCTTTTTTTTTTTTTTTAATCTTTTTTTCTCTCACGGAAATTGTGATTTTTCTAGTTTTATTTCTCCCTTTTATTTTTCCATTTTTCTTTGGCAATTTCACGTTTTATATTTCAACTCAGTTTTGTTTCTTCTCATTCAAGTCTGGCAAATCTTGAAAATGGGTGACTATATTTGAGCGCTTTTGGAACGTGTCCACTGTTATTTCTGATTTTTATATATTTCTAAGCAAATGAAGTTTTTTAGCTGGTAAGTCTCATCAGTGGCATCTTTCAAATAACGAGGAGAAACTGGTTGAAAAGTAGCCTTTCAAATATCATGTAAACATCTAAGAGGTTGTGATTTTTTCTGTTCCCATACAACAGGTAACCTTACGGCAAACGTTGTTTTTGGGTATTACCAAAAGATATCAAAAACGGAGTTAGCTTACCTCCACCAAAAGGCCGGGAACACTTCGTAATAATCCATAGACTTCTATAAATCATCTAAATAATTGTAGTTGAGAGTGTAACATTCAAGATTAAATTTTATTCACATACATATGGACACACAAAACATCTATGGACACACACAAAAAAAAAAAACATGCTTCGCAATCGGAGTTCTAAACAGTTCTCTCTCCAAGCCAGAGTGTCAGTGTTGGTGGGAGGAGTCGGGATTAACTTAAGCACGTGATGATCATGCGCTCACTAGATGAAATTAATTGATAGATTAATGTAATTTAATTGGAATTCCCAACATCCTCCCACCTTTGAGTTTTTACACCAAGAAACTCAAATACGTTTTTCCAAAACATCCTTTTCATTTTCACCAACTTCAAGAGGAAACAGTCTCGATGTTGATCGTAGAACTTCACCACCTTTTGTCTTTAACTTTACGAGTCTGATGTTTCCATCTCGTGACGTGAACACCTCGATGACTTTCCCCAGAGGCCAATCCAGTCTTTTCATGTTGTCACTGGATATTAACACAACATCGCCTATTTTTATAGGTGAAGAACTTCGCATTTTTCTATCGAATTGTCTCAACTGTCCCAAATATTCCGAACGAAAACGTTTCCTCAGATCTTGTCTCAGTCTCTGACGGTAGGCAAACCTTTTATTCAAAGATTTACTGTCCAAGAGATCCAGGTCTGGTAGTCCAACTTCTCTGACCTCTTGAAGGAACATACTAGGAGTAAGAGGCACTAGATCACTTATATCCTCACTGACGTACGTGAGAGGTCGTCCATTGATGATACTCTCACAATCACATAAGACAGTATTTAATTCCTCGAAGTTAAGAGACGTCCGACCTAAGACTTTTCGAAGTATTCGCTTGAGAATTCCAATCAAACGTTCCCAAAAGCCACCCCACCAAGGTGCAGATGGGGGGATAAACTTCCAGTTAATCTTATTCACTGCACTGTTTTTAGTCACTGCATCCCAATTAATCTTTTTAAGAAGATTGTTCGCTCCAACCAAGTTTGTCCCGTTGTCCGAGTAAACGATAGCTGGTCTTCCTCTACGAGCCACATATCTTCGAAAAGTCTGTAGAAAACTTTCAGTGGACAGCGAAGTGGTCAGTTCCAGATGAATTGCTCTAAACACAGCACAAGTATAAATGACAATCCACGACTTCTGATTTTCTTTCAGATAGAGAGGCCCTGTAAAATCTATTCCTGTAATTTCAAATACAGAAGCTGCTCTTAGACGGTCCACAGGCAATGGAGCTGTTGGAGTTGCGATTGGTCGTGAGTCAAATCGTTTGCAAATTATGCACTTTCGGATAACTTTGCGAACAGTCTTTCTGTACTTCAGAATCCAGAACTCTTCTCTTAGTTGGGTCATTACAATCTGAACACCTGCATGACCAAGAGAACAATGTTTCCAGTGAACAAGCTTTTCAACTATCGGATGATCACTCGGTAACACAATAGGAAACTTGAAATTCTCCAAGTCGTCTTTTAACGAGAGTCTAGTCTTAATTCTAAAAAGTCCATTATCATCCACAAGAACTGGGAGATTCTGTAGTCGCTTATCATGAGGCCCTGAGAAAGATTCTCGCTGTGCTATTTTTAGCAACGAAATTTCAGTTCTATTCCTTTCTTCCACAGTTATGTTTCCAAATTTTCTAACATCTTTCTTCAATTTACAATTATCTAAAAATCTGTAAACCCAGGAAACGACTATTAGTAGTTTAGAGTAATCGGAGAAAAGATCATAAATTTTGTCTTCCTTTTGTGTATTTGTGACGCTTACAACTGTTTTTCTTTTTTCTGCATTTATAATTTCTTCATCAGGAAAAATATTGGATTTAGGCCAATTGTCAGGATGGTTTTGCAACCAGGAGAGTCCTTGCCACCAATTAGACTTTGCTAGAGTTTCAATACTGCATCCTCGAGAAGGCAAATCGGCAGGGTTTGATTGACCGGAGATGTGATTCCAATCATCTGGGTTGGTCAAATTTCGAATTTCTTTCACACGATTAAATACAAAAGTAGCCCAGTTTTCATTCTTCTTAATCCAGTGAAGAGCATTGCTGGAATCAGACCAGTATCGTGTGTCAACCTTTTCCATTCGTAAACTTTCCTTCACAGATTGGCAAAGTCTTGCTCCTATGTTACATGCTAAAAGCTCTAGCCTAGATACTGATATTGGCTTCAGTGGGGCGACCCTTGACCTAGCCTGTATTAATTGACAAGTAATTGAATCCGGTGCTTCACTCCTCAAAAATACGCACGCAGCATATGCTTTTTCGGAAGCATCACAAAATACGTGCAATGTTATTTCCCTAACTCCCTCATTTTTATCAAGACACCTGGGGATAGAAATATCATTTAAAATTTTGAGTTGATCTTTCCACTTAATAAATTTCTTAGCCATCCAAGATGGCAACTCGGAATCCCAAGACAATTTTAATTTCCAGCATTCTTGCAATATTAATTTTGGTATTAAGGTTACAGGACAGGTGAATCCAATAGGATCAAAAATTTTGTGTACGGTTGACAAAATATTTCTTTTAGTTACTGATTGATTATTTGCATTGGGATCTAAATCTCTTAAATCAATGGATAAAATGTCCCTTTTACTATCCCATTTTAAACCCAATACAGGAATTGTTTGGGTTTCGGTCAATTCAGATTCAAATTCCTCAAAAGGAGTATGCTCCCTCCCTCGTAAATTAAATTTTGCGGAAGCGAGAATTTCCTTTGATTCATGAATAAACTTAACTAATTCTGCTTTATTTTCAACACTGTGTACGCAATTGTCTACATAAAAGGATTTCAAAAGTTTTTGAGATGTTTCTTTATATTCAGAAGGAACATTATTCAAATGAAATTCAAGAGTAGCTCCTAATAAGAAAGGACTCGAGGAGATTCCAAAAACAACCCTTTTATGCTGGAAAATTCTCGAATGTTCTTTTTTACCGTTCTGCCACCATAAAAATTTTAAATAAGGCCTATCTTGTTCATGGAGTCCGATTTGCAAAAATGCCTTTTCAATATCGGACACAACTCCATATTTTCCTATTCTAAACCTATTTATGACAGAAGGTACAAGTTCTACTAAGTTGGGACCCTTTTCTAAACAGTCATTAATAGAAGGCGACTCTTTATCTCTAGCGGAGCCATCAAAGACGGGTCTAACCTTCGTTGTCGAATTTTCTTTAAAAACAGGGCGATGAGGTAAATAGTGTTCTGGTTCAGAACATTGCGCCTCCTCTATTATACCCTGATCTAACCAGTCATCAAAAATTGTTTCGTATTCAGTAATTTTGCCCAATTTCTTAAGGGATTTTATACAGGTTTCGAGTCTTTTCTCAGAAATTCCCTTACAATTTTTTAAGGGGGGATGTCCATCAATCCAGGGCAATCGAACTTGATACCTCCCCTCTGAGTCTCTGGTCACGGTTCGAAAAAAATGCTCTTTCGCCGATTGTTCCAATTCTTCCCTGGTTTTTTTCTCACTGGGGTCAGCAATACCAAGTGTGTCTAACCGCCATAAATCTGAAATATTCACATCATTTACATGACAAGATAGGACGGTATTTGTACTATCTCGTTCTTCTGCCTTATTATTCTTTCCCATTAGCGTCCAACCTAATTTAGTTCCTACGCAAACCAATCCTGAACTAAGTTCCTCTACTCCCCCACTGAGCAGTTTGCCAGCGATGTCCGCCCCAATTAACAAATGAATTTCTAAGGGAGAAGATTGATACAACAACTGATCATCATAACCCTGCGTAGTATCAGTTAAAAATATGCTACGAGATTTAAGTTCTTTTATAAAAGGAGATAAAGTTATTCTGGAAATATTAGAACAAATTACTTCCTGATCCAATACCTCAAAATTACAATGATAACTATTATCTACATTACTTATATGAACTAAATATCTTTTATCATTTTCTGCCTTTTTAACACCCCCAAATAAAGAATGTAAAATAGATTCTTCACCGATAACACCATATTGCATATTAGTTGCAGCGTATTTCGATATGTATGATCGCTGCGAACCCGTATCAATGAGAATCCGAATAAATTTGGTTTTATTATTCCCACGTATTCGTACTACTAATGTTTGTAAATAAACCTGACGCATGCATGTAGTGTTAGTTAAAGAGCTTTCCGTAACAATTTTTTCTTCTGACCCCTTTTCATTAATTTTATTGCCATGAAATTCTTCATTCATTTTACACATGATTAATAAATGTTGACCATTACATTTCGAGCAATTAACTTTATTTTTACAAAAGCGCGCAATATGTCTAGGTTTATAACTTAAGCATCGAAAACAGATGCCCTTCTCCATAAGTATTTCTTTCTTTTTTTCGAATGGTAGATTCATAGCATATCTACAATCTTGACTTAAATGAGATTTATTACAAAATACGCACTCCTCCACTTTCGAATTTGCCAGATGTGAAACGTTTTGTTTTGAGCTATTAATTAAATCAGCGGCCGATATCTTATTCCTCTGGCAGTGGTGAGTCATCGGTTTTCTATTATGGTTTTCTAATCCGAATGTGGAACGAGCTATCAATAATTTTTGTTCGGATTCTATTTCTTTTTTCAAAAAATTTAAAAGATTAGCTAATCTATCATTTCCAGAAATCTCTGTTTTTAATTCACTTTGCGCCCGTTCATATATCTTCAATAAATCGCTTGGCAAACATGACTCAATCAAGGGATATAACAAAATAGCGGAAAAATTATCTTTCGCTACACCCAAAGATTTAAGAGATCTCAATTGACCCTCTAAAGTATCGTATAATCTGACTAAAGAATACTTCTGACCTTGAGGATTCGAATTATTTATCACTAAAGCAAGAAGTTCTCGAATATAAACTTCAATCAACAAATCATCCCTCCCAAAACGCTGTTTTAAACATTTAATAATTTCTTCATAATTTTTTCCTGAGGGGGGAAATGATTCTACTAATTGTCTCGCTGCCGAATTTTTTACAGTTGATTGAATTAAATATTGAAGTTTATCATCATCCTCAATGTCAGAATCTTCGTGTATTTTTTTGAATTGTCCCCACCACTGAAGCCATTCTTTAATGTTTCCATTAAATTGTTTCAGTTCTAATTCGGGAAGTTTAAACTTGCGCGGCGAAGAATTAATATTTTCAGTAGAATTTTTTAACACGGGTTCTTCTATTTTCGGTTTTTCTATAATATTCAATCGTCTCTTTAATTTAGTACTGGTTTCTAGAAATCGATCTTCGTACACAGTTATTGCGTCATATTCTAAATCAAAATTATCTTGCGAGCATGTTTGATCATCACTTAAAATGGATAAAAGTTTAAAATCCAATTCTTTCAATTCTTTGTATTTCTGTTCTAAAAGAACAATTTGTGTGGCCAAAATATCGGGATCATTTTCATTTTCTTTCAATAAATCTAATGCCTTATTCAATGCCTTTGAGAAATTACTTCTCACTGGCGTTCGTAATTTTTTAACACTCTCAACTGACATATCTAAAAATCGTATCAAGTTTCATAAAGTCTAATAAAGTTCTATTCTAGTCTTTCTAATTTCTTAAGTCTATGTATGTCTATTCTGATCCCGGCAGGGATGCCAGATTTTGGGTATTACCAAAAGATATCAAAAACGGAGTTAGCTTACCTCCACCAAAAGGCCGGGAACACTTCGTAATAATCCATAGACTTCTATAAATCATCTAAATATTTGTAGTTGAGAGTGTAACATTCAAGATTAAATTTTATTCACATACATATGGACACACAAAACATCTATGGACACACACAAAAAAAAAACAACATGCTTCGCAATCGGAGTTCTAAACAGTTCTCTCTCCAAGCCAGAGTGTCAGTGTTGGTGGGAGGAGTCGGGATTAACTTAAGCACGTGATGATCATGCGCTCACTAGATGAAATTAATTGATAGATTAATGTAATTTAATTGGAATTCCCAACAGTTGTATTTTCATTTACATTTGGTTAGCTTAGAAATGTTGACTAATTAATCCATTTTTAAACTTGATAAAAATATTAGTTTGCCAAGCTTTTTTCTTTAAAGATTGAATAATAGCATGTAAAAATTTTTACTTAAACCTTATTTATTAGCTTTTACTGTAAACCTTGTTTTTGCCTTTTTCTCATTCTAGCTTTGTTGAGGCTCACAAATGAAGTATTTGTTTTTTTTTTTTTTTTTTTTTTTTTTTTTTTTTTTTTTTGTGTTGAAAACTCAATAATCAGGCAAACCTTTGCTTTTAAAGTGTTGTAGAAAGTATATAAAATCCTGCGCAAATAAACCTTATTTCATCAATGGTCTAAAAATATAAAATGAACCTTGAGAAGGTGATTTATCTTCTGTTTGAGAACGCTTTCTATTCTTGACTTGAGAAGAATGAGACTCATCCTCGATTTCAGAAGGTTTTTCTAGCCTTGTTTTGTAAAGACAGGTTCAATCTTAATAGAAAAAGGGTTGTTTGTGCGAGCTTAATGCGAATCTCGTAGCTTGTAAACTAGCATAGTTAAATTTAACATTGTTTCATGTATGCATGGTATATTTACTGATCATTCATAAACATTGTTGAGGTTTGTTAAAAACTTTGTTCCTGACATTAAGGTTTATTTTTGTAAAAGGAAGGGAGTTGCAAACGAAAATTACTAAGCAATATTGATAGGGAAAATAATCGCCAGTAAATTTCACAAATTCAATGAAACTAGGCGGACACATTAAATCAAGATAATATAAGCTATTAAATAAACAAATCCTTTCACATAGCAGAAATCCGAAATTTTAGTTTTCCCCAAGACCTTTAGTTGATTAAATTCTGGAACTAAAAGTTTTCCAAAAGTTAGAATTAAGCTTTTAACTTGTGACAAATATTTTAAGCCACATATTTTCGTAATAAACTGACCATTGAAATATTTAAATACAGAGTAAGCGCTTGTCATTCAATTATCAAAGCTGGCGAAAAGGATAATAATAATTTGAGCGAAACCAGGATTTATAAATAACAGAGAGAATCATAACTTTAGCTTTAGTTTCTTTAATTTAATAAAAGATTTATCACAGTAAAAAAATACATTTTTTATGATATTTTTAGAAAAAAATAGATAAATTTAACTAACTTCATTTAAAATTAAAATATATATGGAGTGTATCGTAAATGTTTTTTTGTTTTTTTTGCCAAGTGTACCGTAATCACCGCCTTTATTATAAGTTTTCAGAATCCTTGTTAATAATGAAATAAAAGCATATACACTTCATGGGTTACAAATTCTTCACGAAGATAGGATTAAAAACATCGAAACCAGTCTAAATGCCGGATAAAACTTGAATGTGCTTCGAAATAATCCCTTTGCACTTTCATTAGTTACCTCTGTCAACCTAACATATTTTGTTGTTTAGAATATATTCTTCATCGTTAATGTTTCGTCAGATTTTGATAACGTTTTCCTCTTTTTTCTCCTTTACTTGAGTATTAATTTTCAACCCTTAAAGTGTATATTTTCTATCCACTTGAAACAAGAAATCTAATAAATTAAGAGGCCTGTATAAATTCATAGCATATTTTTAAAACGAAATATTTGCAAAATAAATACGCAAATGTAAATTGTATTATTGTTATTGTCCTTTTTTTTAAAAAAAAATATTGAAGTTAGTGACAGTATAGCTGATAAGAGTTATTAAATGTTTATTTAAAATATTTGTTCGTGAAATTTTTTCCTTGAAAAATGGGTTTAACATTTTTGGTATTGAACTTTTGACATATAGTTTAAAATCTCAGAAGAAAATGATTTCGAATTCGTAAATTTTCAATTTTCATTACGATTACCAAAAATTCATTGGCATTGGCGCAGTAATCAGGTTATTTAAAACTGTAGTTATTAATATTTATTCATTCAACATTAAGGTTATTCAATATTTTTATGTAAAATTAATAATGCGTTAAATAGTTATTCACTATTGAAAATATCCCATATCATACGCTAAGTTTGAATCCTGAATAAGAAAAAAATCTCTTATTTATTTATTTTCTCATATCAATGTATAAAATGAAATCCCAAGACAGTTTCAAAATAATACTGATGCAAAATATCGAATATACAAATATCATTCATAAAATATAAAATAATTCACGAACATAGTTTAAAAATTATTTTAAAAAAATTTAAAAAAACTTCTTTCCTTCCTTCTCTTTACTCAATCCTTTCCTGAAAAAAATTCTTTAGCAAATAAATAAATTTTTTAAAAAATTAATATTAATTGCATTCTGTATCATTTTGTTCTATCTTCTCGAAATTATTTCTTTTATTTCACAAAAGGCTACATCATTCTTATCAAATCTAATACTCCCATGGCTCCCACACCGCAGACTAAGATGCAGCTCAAGCAAAATAAAAACAAAACAAGAATCATTCTTCACAAAAATTCTAAATTGAAACTTCTTGTTCTTAGTACTTTCCAAAAAATCTCACTTTCTTCTCCTAATGTTTAGGTTGATGCAGTTGCCTCTCTTTTTATTGCTATCTTCTATTCTCGGTGCTAATAATGAACCCAAGAAACAAGTTTTTATCCTATTTAATCCTGTTAAGCCCCAGTACGTGCTGACATAGGGGCGCCATCTTCCACTTTTATATCACGTTATATTTATCTTCTCTGGATTCTTTCCCATTCCTTTTTTCACTCATTCTCCTGAGAAACTTCCTGTAAGTGCTTGAACGAATAACTATTGAAGTAATAGGACACACGTTCTGACATTTCATCCTGGGTTAAAATTTATTGAGAGAGAACTATAGGTCACTTCTTCCTCTTGAAAAGGCTTTTATCTTTATTCGATTTGGTTTCGATGGGCAACTTTTAAAAAAAAAAAGTAATCTAGGATTTTGGTCTTTTATGTTTGTAAGATAAATTAAATCTGCTCCAGTAGTTCTCTCCAAGCCAAGTAGAATTAAAACTTTGTAATGAAATGAACTTCCTTAAGATCTTAAAACAAAAAGCTATGTGTGATTTTGAAATTGCTATATGCAGTATGTAGTTAACAATGAAAGCGAATCTATTTCTTTATCTAAGTTGGCAACACTTACGTTATACGTAAATGCGCTGAATAAATTGTTATTTGATTCTTAATTACAAACTTACACACACTCAGCAAATCTATATTAATAAAGCAAAATGTATGTATATACCTTATACAAATCAGCGATTCTGAACCAATTCACACCGAATTAGGTGAATACCATTCAGACCACCATATCGCATGCCACATCCCAAAAGAGTTTTTTATAAGATTTGATAAACATTTTATAATATGGGTGATTTGCTAGCTTGCAGCTATAATCAATCAAAATTAAGTTTCATAGAATGCTTTTTAGCTTTGGTTTCAACTGTTAAGCTATCTTGAGTAAAATCAACGTTAGTAATTTCACGACACATGGTGAAAACGTCATCGAGTTCCCATTTTAAAAGGTAAATGAAACCACGTTTTTCGTTTGCTGATGAAGTTTTTGAAGCGCATTTCTATAAACTTCAACCAGAACTATTAAAATAAGTTCGAAGTTATCTATTAAGTCATAGGAAAATTTTAACACATTCTAAATATCACAGTTTAAAGATTATATGTGGAGCTAATCCTTCTTTTGGTGAATTACATTTGGCAAATTTTTACTATCAGGAGTTGATCTCAAGTAATAGCATTACACCAAATGATACTGAATATGATTAATCTTTATTTTGATGGGATGAACTTCTAAAGACATATTTTTCTTAATCTGATAAAACCACCGAGTCGGGAAAAATAATAAGAATAAAAAGAAAATATTTTTGCTTAGTTAATTGTGTTGGTTAAGTGTCTTTCTATTTTGTGCATGATTTTGAAGTGTTGATTAACGCAAAGTTATTGGTTATTTACCTTTTTTTCCATCTCGTACGAAGAATGAGTATTCAGCTAGTCTAATGCAGAACACAGTAAATAAAAGTATAATATTCTTTTAAAATAATGATTACGGTATAAAAATAATTACTCAAATAAAGAGATTATTCTCCAAAGTTTATATTCATTATAAAAATTCGTAGAGTAATTTATAAGTTTCGTAAGTCTTTAATGATCTCAAAAGGTAGTTATGATTATTAACAAGGTAAATTTTTTGTAAGCAGATTTTAATAATAGACCTCCAATGGAACCTAGAATTATACAGCAGATGAGACTCATTAGTTAACCGTAAATTGCCATTTTTCTTTCTAAAGTAAATGGCAATTTACGGCAACATGCAACATGCATTAATGGCAACATGCAAAATATATTTGTCTGCTTTATCTTTATCATAATTTAAACTATGTAATTGTATAAAAATATGCATTAAATAAATTATCCTATTAGTAGTGGATTTTAAATGCGAACTTTGTATGCTTGTAACTAAGTGATTTGTTTAACTTTCCAAGCGTTTTGACTGTGATTAATATTGTACAATTTTCCCTGCCAAGCGGTTGTTTTGGGATCAATACGACCAATTTTAAATTGGTAAAAACTGAGATTATGCACACTATGAATTTTCGTAATTTGGCTTTTGGCGACAGATTGGGAAATAACGAATTTCCGTCACGTGGACGAATAGTTCTTAATCGAGATTTATATCATACAAATTAGTATTTTTCATCAAAGTCACATTTAACATTTTGTAGTAGCACCACCCAAATTAGCATAAGTGACCTAATAAGTGACGTCGCTTACAGACATCCAATTAAATTTGATTTAAATCACATGATCAGGCATAATCAGCTCACTTCTTCTCATGTTGCAAGTACTAATTTTTTTTCAGACTTTGTCAACTTGTTTCCTCACCGTTGTTATTTATGAAATGAAAAAAGAGCCCGTTTTTTAAAAATAAATTTATGCATTTAATAATTAAAAATATTTGTTTCATAAATTATTTTGTGTTTATTAAGTGGAAACGATTAAGAAAGAAAAAACATTTGTTAAGAATTTTTTTATGGAAAATCCTAAACTATTCCATAAAATTATTGTTAACTTTTTTAAGCAATTAGTGAACTATGAAAGTAATATTTTTCGTCATTTTGTCATTCAGTGAGTTTTTAAATATGGACACACAAAGCTCAAAATGTGTGGTTACGAAAATGAACAGCGCACCTGATTCCGTTTTTCAAAGCTTTTTATGAGTATTTTTCTCTTTTTAAAAAATAAACTAATATATGTCCATATAAATTCATAATCAGATATCGTCCATTTAAAATCATTACATTTTATTACATTATTCTTTAAAAGTCAACAGTTGTTTTTACAATGGTAATACAGATGTTTCAAATTTTTAATAATTGTTGCAAATTAACGTTGTAGGAATGTAGAGTATTAGAACTCACTTTGTCATTAAAATTCTGATTCTCAGCGTTGTTACATTTTGGTTAAAAACTAAAAAAGCCTTTTTTTTTTTTTTTTTTTTTTTTTTTTTTTTTTTTTTTTTTCCCTCCCTTAATTTTTGAAGACATGCATTTCGAGCTACGTCCAGATTTAAATACTCACTGCCGATACGTAGTTCTTATTTCTCTAGATAATTTTTAAGACCATTTGGAAGCAAATATGCTGATTTTCGTTTTAGTTACCTCTCCCTGTATTTTGATTGTAATACAGCTTATTAAATATTGTGATATAACAATTCATTACTCTAACAGAGTAAGCAGAAACTTTTAGAAAATAAATTTTTTAGCTTTCTCTCTGATTTTTCTTACTCGTTTTATTGAATTACCTTCATTTTTGTAATCAGTGACATAAATTTTATCATTAATTTTTCAGTTATGGCTCATTCTTATATAGAAAATATCTTACTTAATCATAACATGATAGTTGAAAAAAAAAAAAAAAAGAAAAAAAAAAAAAAAAACTTTTTTTTTTTTTTGCAAAAAAAGAGAGAGAGAGAGACTTAAATGTACCTCATACTCAAATTATCACATTTTTTCCTGACTTCTAAGTTAACTCCCTGACTTTTACCGATTGATCGAATTCTATGACATTTCTTTGTTCTTCATAATTGCATTGATAAACCCTCTCAAGTTAAATATGGACACCGCACCTGATATTTATCGGGTGACATAGTATTTAATATCCATAGATATAATAGTATTTGATATCCATATTTCTTTGCTCAGCTTTTTTCCAAATTTTTATTGCAAGCTTTCCTGCCTCAAAAAACTATTTTTCCCCATACTATTCAATAGGAAAGAATGCAAAGAAATTTCAGTATGATTTTGTCCAGTAGCTGACCTACAGTTTGACTATAAAAAAAACTCCCCTCGCCACAGAGTTTAATGCAGTCTGCAGCATATAAATATCACGTTATATAAATGGAGCTTCTCTCTTTCCCGATTCTTTTTCTCTTGCCGACACAAGCCAAAACCTGTCTTAAATATTGACCCAACACCCCTACTTAAAATAGTTAAACCACTGCCACTGCTCCAGAAGACTGGTATGGGGAGTTCCTTCCATACATATACTATATTAAGACCAGGGTTGCAACTCAAATCTGGAGGAAAAAATATTCCTGTGTTTCCCTGCACATATTATACACAATATATTAAGACAAACCACACATTCACTGTTCCCTTGCGTGAGCTATATTTGCATAATGATACTATAGTTTTAATTGCGTAAGAAACTTTGAGAAATAAGGAACAACTCACCATGCTTAAAACAAATAATACTATAGTAAATGAAATATAATAGTATAACTGAACTGTCATCAGAGCCAGACAAAGGCAAGGGCATAAGGGGCAGTTACCCCGAGCCCCACATCAGACAGAGGGAGCCCCCCAATCGCATTAAAAGTTTATTTTAGGTTTATAATTCTTCTTAATGTACTTTTTTTAAACAAAATACAGTATAGCGTAAAATACGTCTGTTTTATGTCAGCTTCTTCATTAATCTATCAAATGGACACAAAAAAATCCATATTTTGTAAATCCATGGCTTTCTAGAGCGAAATTCAGCTGAATTTTTACAATTACGATGGACACATTTAGCCAATCAAAAGCCTGTATTTTTACATATCGCAAAATGGGATATTTTACAAAAATACAGGCTTCTGATTGGCTTAAGTGAGCCATCATAACTGCTAAAATTTAGCTGAATTCTTCCCTAATGTCAGCAAGGATATGAATTTTTCGCAGCTAGATGACAAAGTTAACAATTAGAAAACTGCATTCGGCATGATGGGCATAGAATTGTCAGAAAATCAATAAAATGCACAGAACGATACCAATAGAGGGGGGGGGGACTTTATAGCTGTTTTACGTTCTAGTCAATTTTCTTGTTCAATTGATATGTATAATGAGGTGAAAAATTTAAATACTTCCATATAGTTCAGGGGGGGGCAAAGAAGTTTTTGCCCTGGGCCCCAATTGGACTAAGTCAGGCCCTGACTATCATCTTTAAATATCCCATAGATTGTGAGGTCAACATTTTAAGACAAAAATAAAATTCCTTGTATTTTCCCAGTTTGTAAGGAAAAATTGAAAATGTATTTCATATTATGAAAAATGTATCGCATATCAAGAAAATGTATCCTATATTAAGTAGTTATATCAAAATATTATTCTATTATTGATTAATAAGAGAAATAAGATTAAAATTTTGTATGTATTTATTTAAAGGAAAAAACTGAAAGAATGTATTAATAACTACTCTGGTATTATTTTATGACTGATAAGGATTGGCTTTCTTTTTAACTTTTAATGTTTTTAACAAATAATTATAAAATATTACAATAAAATATTAAGCATATTAAAAAATAATAAAAATAAATAATCACAAATAGTATTATACAAAATACATTTCCAATAAAGTCTCTGTGGAACGTTGGCTTTTCTTTGATTGCTGTTAACAATGATTCAAACATGAGGAGTTTCACTATTACAGTTTATTTCAATCTTTGGCTTTAATTCCTACAATTGCTAAAAAAAAAATTAACTTCAAAAAGTTTGAAGGATGTATAAAAGAGATCTTGAAAATTTCTCAACAAAAATTTTTAAAAGTTTGTTGACCAAACAACAAGAATTGGGTGAATTCACTGAGTATAAAATTCCAACTAGTTTGTGTAATATGTTGTGAGATAAATCGATAATTTTAGCATCAACTTTTAAATCATATTATGGAAGTAACTTTTCACCATATTCTGGAAAAAAGAACACATAAAAGGGATTCTCAAAATTAAAAAGAAAAAAACGTGAAATATAAAGGAAATCAGGGTTCATAATCAGATACAGGAAGTCCTTCAACAGAAGAATTGGAAGGAAAAAATTGGAAATGTTTATTGGACAGATTACAAGAATTGGGTTAATTCACTGAGTTTAAAATTCTAATTAGTTCTTGTAATGTCTTCAGATAAGTCGATTATTCTAGCATCAGCTCGTAACTACTTTTCATCATATTCTGGAAAAGGGAGCACATGAAAAGAATTCTCAAATAAATGGATTAGAAAGGATTCTCAAAAGGAACATAAAGGATAAATGCATAAAAACTATTCTCAAAGGAGAGATGCATAAAAAGGATTCTCAAATAATGTTGTGGTGCCGGTAAAGCAAATTCATAATATTTAAGTTATTTCTCAGGTACTGGTTGCAGTAAACATAAAGAAATAATAATAATAAAAGAAGTTATCGAATCTAAAAGGGTAAAAATTAGGAGACAAAAATATGAAAAATATTTTTAAAAAATTATCTCTTTAATATTTAGCTGAATATTTAAAATGATTAATATCAATCACAAGTAAATTTATTACTTCATTAAAATATTTAAACTGCTTTTGATCTTTGGCTTATAAATTTATTCAGCTATAGCTGAATAAATTTTCTTTTCAAAAATATAAACCTTTGTTTTAGATTTAATAATCATTTGTGAGTTATAAAAAGTAAACATCGCTTATATTTTTTTTCTAATGTTAATGTAATACAGAAACAATGTTAACACATTAATTAATGTGTTAACATTGATTCTGTATTAACATTTTTCGTCAATTCAGGCATTTACAGGACAGATTTGTTGGCTTCTCTTTCAGGGGCATCATATTAGGTGGGCCAACGTTGCTCCCACAGTAAAGACAGATAGTACAGAGAAGGAAAGAACATCCATGCCTTGCCCGGGATTCGAACCCAGAACCTTTCTGATGCAAAGGCAGTTCCCTGAACCATACACAGGCCGGTCGGCTGCTTATATCTATATTATTTTTAATATTTTGGTTTAGTTCATTAGTTACAATACAGTCAGCAAGTAAGGTTACAGTTATTTTGGATAATTGGCAATTTGAAGACAATATGTTTTCCTTCATTTTTTTGTCGGCTGTTCAACGACGGTTATAAAATAAAATATAGTGTAAACAATAACAATCTCGACCTCAATACCTGCTCTATTTCCGGTTAGAAAGTTTGCAGCTGCTTACTACAGCTTATTCTGCGAGGCGATATTTTCAAACGGATAATTTTGTTTTCAATAAAAGAAGTAAATTAGATAATTTCTGAGCTCAAATCTGCCATATTTCCTAAGATATTAATGTTATTAGGTAATTCTGGTGAGTTTGAGAGTTTGAAGTGAAAATTGGTTTTAGTTATTTATAGATACAGTCACTCGAAAAAATTTCGAGTGATTGTATATTGTTAAAAAAGGTGAGATGGTTGCCAGATTTTAAATAACTCGCTTTTTTTTAGCAGTGTTGATTTAGTCTCTTTCCATTTGTTTATTACTGTTTGTTCTTGTTGCAAGCTGTGCACCATCTTAGTGTTAGCATCTTTAGCATTGTAAACACAAGTAGAAATAAGTAATCAAATACCACATTTTGCAAGAATCTCAAAACACAATGATCACGTTGTGAGCCAAATGGCTTTAAAATACCCTGGAAACAGTAACCTGAGTGTAGGCTGTATTATGGAGCTTGCAGCATTCCTAGTGAAGAAAACACCACTAAAGACGTTTTTGCGAATGCAAGCTGTAAGCTACAAAATTGATGAAGTAAAATATCTTAATTAAGTTCAACCTGAGCAGTTTTAAATAACAAAAAATTTCTCCTCTTTTTTCTGACATACAGTCCGATACTTTTAATTGAAATTTTTGATTTATTTATAAATAAGGATTCCATTACATAAAGGTTTTGGAATATATTCAATTAGATATAAAGAATGAAACGTGCAATCCAGATATTTACTTGTTATTTCCTCCCTTTCTTAGAATATTTTGCCACATAGCCTGGTATTTTATGTCTGATGTCTGTTTTGGTTAATAATAAGAGTTCTTATTTGCATCAGAGTTACATACTGTTCTAGTATTTAATACTTTTGTAATATGTTTCCACTGAGGAGAAAAATGAGTAATGGAAGAAGGGAACACTTGAAAAAAGAAAAAGGTTGGACGTTTTTATCTCTTATTTCTTCTAATATTTTTTAATTCTAGCATGTTTTATACCTACCTTTTTAGACTCATTTTTTATGAGACCTAAGTGTGGCTTGGTATGGATCTGGGAAAGATTAACGTATCAGTACATGCGCCAAAATAATTGCCAAATTTTGGTGTCTACTGGATAGAGGTATGCAAAGAATTAAAAATGTAAAATAAAACGGCAAATTAAAAATGTTAAACTCATAGCCAGCATTTAGCTAGCCATTTTTTTTCCTAAGAATGTAACCAAGAATGTTCCAATTGTAAAAACAAAAATATTCTTTAAATATTCTAATAAGAAAAAATATTTTTTCTATAAAATATGCATCAAGAAATTGGCAATTTTGCCTTTACAAATACTGGATATCTCTTAAAATAATAATGCTAGTTCAAAACAAATAACATTATTTAAAAATTTGACTTTGGATATTGGTTTAAAGAAAATTTTATCAATGTATTTTATAAAGAGTTTGGATCAAATACAGTATAAAATGGCCCTATATTGAAATATAAAAAATTTTTGATGTATAATCACATGGAATTATTTTCTTTTACTTAATGAAAATATTTTAAACAGTACTTATCCAAGATTTATTTAACGGTACTTATCCAAGGGTCACTCTGTATTTGCTATTTGGTACATTTTGTGCAAAAACTACTTAACAATTTTAAAAAATACTTATTCATTAAAAACAATATATTCTACAATATATATATTGTTCTATCCACATCTATTCAATGTGATATATTGAGAATAACATTTTAAATAAAATACTTCATAATATTGACACATTTTTTGTACCCACCTACAATTAATGATAAAAAAATAGCACGATGACCTGGAAATTTTAAGATTTTTACTGGAAAACCTGGAAAATTCAGAGAAATTTGAAATCTGATTTGAGTGGCCACCCTGAAAACCAAAATTATTGTTACATTTTAATGCCTAATAAATTTAAGAATAATTTTCAAAATAATCTGAATTTTTGATTTTAGAAAAATTTTAAATGACTTTTACTGCATTATTTCTCTTTTATTTTAAATATTTGTACTGTATTTTCTTTTTAGTTTGCTATACATTATACATACATGAAGATTTTTTTCTTGTTTTTCTGTAGTTTGAAATGAAGTCCGCATTTAATTCTACTGCACCAAAAGATGAATGTGATGCAACTGAATATGTAGAAACTTGTTATGGTGATAAAAATGAAGATGAGCTAATTTTGCCAGACATTGCACCAGATTCAGAGTATAGTGATACCAGCAATGTATGTTGAGATATGTTTCTTAAAATTTTATTTAAATATTCCATGTTTTAGTTTGTAGTTTCACACTTCAATAGCAGGAGTAATGGTCATTGAATATTATATTTGTATGTTTTCCTCATTTTTTAAGATCTCAAGAAATCTTCCCCTCCAATACAAAACAAGAAAAACAATTTTAAAAAATTTTTTAATATACACTTAAATTGGATGAAGCTAAAAAGAATTTTAAAATTAAAATAAAAAATTTGCTGATGTTATTTGTTTTTTATTTTAGTCGATTTTTTTTCAATGTTTTATAAACTGATAAATTTATAGAACTAATTTATTTCTATAGTTAAATTTTAAATCACCTGTGTTTCACCATATCCTTTGGTGCAGCATGTCCTCATTTGGACCTTGTTCCACTAAACCCTACATTCAACCAATCAATGAATCACCTGTGATGTCCTTGCCCTTCAAGATCTTAATATGATACTTACTTTGCTGCGGTTTCTATTTTGCAATGTATTGAGATAAGTAAATCATACAGTTTTTAAATTAGCAAACATCTATTTAATTTTTAATTTATTAAAGATTTCAAGTTGTAAGCATACACTATTAATAAATATAAAAATAATGAACATAAATAACAATGTAAGATTAAATACTTCACTTATCTTAACCTCATTTATAAAAGGCTTCACAACCTTTTTCTGGAAGAGCCTGGATCCTTTTTCTGGATTCTTTATTAAAGATTTCAAGTTGTAAGCATACACTATTAATAAATATAAAAATAATGGACATAAATAACAATGTAAGATTAAATACTTCACTTATCTTAACCTCATTTATAAAAGGCTTCACAACCTTTTTCTGGAAGAGCCTGCAGAAAAAATTTAGTCTGCAGGAACCACAAGTTTTTATACAAATAATGGAAACTTACTTATTACTAAATTTAATTAATTGTGCTTTTGTACTGTATTTTCTTTTTAGTTTGCTATACATTATACATACATGAAGATACATTTTGAAAAGATAAAGTATGTGTGTGACCATTTTGCACTCTTTGTCTTTTTTTTAATAAATTGTGGCAGTTTTTCAACTTTCTTTGGAGAAACTAATTTTACTATTCTTTCTTTTTCTTTTTTTACTGTATGTAAATAACTTTCATCTAATTTACAAGAAAAAATTAATAAGTAAATAAAAAAAAAATTGCACTTGGAAATTCTACATTTTCTAATTTCAAATTAATAATTTCAACAATATATAATTTTGAAATCATTCCAGGCAGTTCTATGGGAGTTGCATTATTTTTCTAAGTCATTACAGGCTGCTAGTCACCTTAAGAATTCTAACAATTTAAGAAATATTCAAATTTTCTAAATCCATTTTAAATATAGTATGGTCATCAAGAAATAAATATGTATTTCTTTGTTTTTGAAGGATGTTGGACAAAGTGCATCTTCCAGTGTTCCAGAGATGCCGCAGCAACAATGTGATCATAAAAAGAGGAGGGGAGAAAGTAAAAGAAGGTTAAATTCCAGGAAAAGAAATTCAGGAGAAAATTATAGGCTGTACGGTGGGAAAGGTCCAGAGGTGAAATCAGCAGAAATAGGTCAAGATTGTAAATGTCCAAAAAAATGCTTTGAAAAAATAGAAGTAAATGAAAGACGAATTTTATTTCATACATTTTGGAAGCTGCAAGATTTCAATGCTCAAAACAAATTTATCTTTAATTTAATAAAAATTGAAAATGTGAAACGTAGATATACGAAAGGTGATAGTAGACGCTCTGTGTCTGTCATTTACAATATGCAATTAAATGGACACCAAATTGCGGTGTGCAAGAAAGCATTTGTAAGCATTTTAGGTCTACAGAATCATGTTGGACGTATTAATAACATTGTTAAGAAAATGAAAACGACTTCTGCTTTTCCTCCTGATGGGCGAGGTCACCATGGTTCCCACCCTCATAAATACTCGGACAGTGACATAAATCAGGTTCATAAACATATAAATTTTTTTCTTAAATATAAAGGTCATTATAGCATGAATAAGAATTTAAATAAACAGTATATCCTAATGGAACATTCTCTATGTAGTTTGTATGAAGATTATGTGGCCAATTATTGTGAAGAAAACAATATACGGCCAGTTTCTGAAGATAAATATAGAAGAATTTTCAGCGAAGACTTCAATATAAACTTCAAGCAACGTAAGTCAAAGGCATATCTTTCATGTGATCAGCTGAATGTAAAAATTACTGGAATAAAAGATAATGAGGAAAGAAGTGACAAATGTACCAGTTAAAAAGAAATGCATTTAAGCAAATTGGTCAGACTAATATTTCCTTGCAGACAGGAAATTCCTAACAGGAGATAAAGAATATTCCTAATTAAAATTTTATTACTTTTGACAAGTTCTCCTTATTCTGAAACTTTTTTACATGTGCAGTATTGTATGCTATGTAAATTTTGAACTCATAACTTAAGTTCCCACATAAGACTTAAGTGTCACGGATTTCTTGTTTGGGATAAGATTGTCGTAAAAAGAGACTCAATTGGAGTAATCAGTTGAACAAATAAATATTTTAAATCAAATGACCAAGTGATAATCTAATAAGAATTTTGGACAATATTTGTGACTAGAACAAAAATGGAAAAATGATTTGGATTTGATACTATCGAATGGTTACTAATGAACTCTGTTTTTCCACTTCTGGTCACTCAATATTTCCATTTTTACTGTAATTATAAAGTATGTTAACTGACATGTGCAATAAAAATATTTATATATTTATCTGATGAATTGATTTAGATATTTGTAAAAAATAATGTACTACAGAATCATGAGTGAGACAAAGTGATGCATGGTTTCATAAATTTGAGTAAACTGAATGCTTGTTTCCAAAAGAGAAACGTTGATTAAGAAAATCATCCAATTTATCTTGACATGTGCTTTATTTAAAATCTTTCAAAGTGGTAAAAATATTTATCAGGCATCCGTATTGCTCACTCCTGGCCTTTTTATTAATATTTTTCTATTAATACAATACTGCAACCAGTTTTGGTATGAGACCTTTTTAAATTTCTCATCTGCAGTTATGAAATAATTAAATATGGGACAAGTTTAAACTATACCATCAAAAAGAAACCGCTAGTTTTTTTATTTAAAAAGTTTAAAAAACTAATTTGTCTTCAATCTTGCGCATATATTTTGTTACTGTGTGCTAAATGTTCATTCTTTTTCATAAAACTTAGTATATATGTGTGTACAAAAATATTTGAACTTCTTTAAAAAAAAGGTAATCTAATGCTGCATATTATGGATATATATATATGTTATTATTTAACAATAGATAACTAAGCTTAAATCATTCTGTGATCATTCAATTTGTAAAATAAGAACTGAAAATGTGCATTTTTTTATATTTACATCAATCAAGTTAGTGTGAGCCACAATGGTTCAAGAGATCAACTCTTGTCCACTGATGACGTGACCTAGGTTTGATTCCCAGTCATTCAGAACCAGATTAACATCTGCTCAGTGGTGACATAAAATGCTTTGCAGTGATTGGCAGATCATGGATTTGATTAAAATTCCCTTAACGTGGCTAAGCGTTAATAATTTTCTTCTCCATGTAACATTAATGCAGTTATTTCCATTTTAAAAAAAAACCTGATGATTAATCCAAGAGCTCCCTTATCTTATGGTTTGGATTCAAAATCACAAAGTTACAAAATTTAATATACCTCCCAAAAGTAAATGGGCGAGCTATTCAGTGCCGGTTATAAAATAAGACAAGTTAGCGGAATTTAATGAAAATAATCTTAAGTTTTTATCACAATCTTTGAAGTGTTGTAACATCGCAACTGTATCTTGCTTTATGATTCAAAGATCAATTTGGTGAAAATGTTTTATTAAAATGCTCTTTTAAAATATGCCAACCATTTTTTTATTGCTATGGAAATATGCGAAAAAATAATTTTAAAAAATTATGTATGAAACTAATACTTCAAAAACTCATTAAGTTCGTATCTCAAATACTCACAACTTGCCAAATATTAAATACATTTTTTTTTCATATCAAATGTGAAGTAATCTTTAGTTTTATGTAATTTTTCTAGATAATTTTTAATTATATTAAAAAAAAACATGCAGCAAAAAATATAATTTTTTCTCTTTATGCCAATATTTTTGTGAATGTACTGTGTGCAAAATGAAAAACGGACCATTCTAAATAACTCTTTATCTAATGATTGCATTTTCACGTTCTAAGACTTAATGTTAAAGGTTTGAGGGGGTGATCTCAAATATGCTAATTAATGAGTGCCGACGATATTTAAAGTTACAAAATCAGACACAAAAAATTTTGTATCATTGAATAAACATACCTTTTGTTTTCCAACGATTTCGGATTTCTGATCTTCAAAATATAGGGATAGCTACAATCTGGAAAATATGGTTTCAATAGTTTGGTCTGGAGAGCAATCTAAAGTTTTAACCCCTGTTAATTTAACTTTTTGCATATTTCTCTATCTCAAAAAATTTTTTACGAACTGAAGTTTTTTTGCACGTAATTATAAAATTCCTTTGCCTACAGATAATTCCAAGCAAGAAATAACCTTTATGAATAATTTTACTTGGCAAAATACAACTTTTGAGCAAAATTGGTCAAATAGATCCTGATAAATCGAATTTTAAATAAATTACTTTTGTGAAATTCAATTTCTCAGCAACTATTCAACCAATTTTGCTCAAATTTTGTATTTTGCAAAGTAAAATTATGGTCCTTAAAATGATGAAAAAAATTTTATCTCTTACAGTTCAAAATTTTTTCGACCATTATTAAATAAAACAATGATAAATATTTAATAAAAGTTAGGTTTTGCATGGAATTATCTTTGGACAAACAAATTTTATAACTGCATGCAAAAATTTTTCAATTTGGTTAAAATGTTTTTGAGGTATAGCGAAATACTCAAAAAGTAAAATTAACATTAAGGGACAAAACTATTGGAAACATACTTTCCAGATTGTGACTACCCCCTATATTTTGAGAATTGGAAATCCAAATTCGTTAAAAAAAAGGTATGTTTATTCAGAAATAGTACGTTTTTGTGTCTGATTTTGCAACTTAAAATATCCTCTGCACTTATTAATTAGTATACTTAAGGTCCCCCTGAGCCATTAAGATTGAGTCCTAGAAAGTGAAGCTCTGATCATTAGATCAAAAGTTATTCTGGGTAGTCTGTTTTTATTTTATTTTTTTTGTGCACTGTTTATTAGGTTTATGAAACAAAGTATTTACATTACATATAATGAGCAAAGACTTAAAAGTAACTTACAGCCTAATAGAAAACTTTTATGGTGTATTCAAATATTGATCTATAATTAAACTAAATTTTAATTGAAAGGTACAAGTAGAGTATTATCTTAACATATTTATTAACTGAAGAAAAAAAACATCTAGTACTTCTGTAGAAACTGGTAAAAATGTCAAATACTGATAGTGTTTTCACAGAGTGTGTCTATTTTTTTCATTAAAAATATAGTTCACCTAAATCAATAGAATATAAAATGTTATATATTATGCTTGTTAAGCCTATATATAGAGAGAAACTTCTATGTCTACACCATTGCATACAGTAGAGATAAAAGTTGAACCAAATAAAAATGAAAAAGACAATAATGTAAGTTTATTTAATAAAAATAAGATCTTTTTAGTATTTAAACCCTCTCCATTTCTCATTCTAATTGAATTTGTGCACAGCATAATTTAAAATTTTAGCATTAACAAACAAAAAAAGTTTTTTTCTGAGAGGCTGTATGTACTCTGAGGTATATAAATTAAAAACCTATTAAAATTCATGAGAATAATAGTTGGAGATCCTAGTTTAACTTTCTAATTTACTAATACAAGGAATTTTATATCACTATAAAGTCATAAAATGCAGCAACAGGCTCAGACATCTATACCAACTTATAACAAAAAATCAGTAAAAAAAGCTCACATTCCCATGGGAAACAGAAAGTGAGGAATACCACCAATCAGGTGCCTTGACTCTGTGGAAGACAATAATTTCATAAATAGGCAGGTAGGATCAGATGACAAAAACTATTTGGAATTTCCTATTTCCTTAGCCTGCAACAGGCCTTAAAAAGTGCTTTGAAGAAAGAAGAACCTATCTTTACAATTATTGCAATGCTTGCATTAGTTTGTAGGCAGTTAATAAAAGCTACATATTTGTGCTGACAGTATTTTAAGGTATGAAATCAGATATAAAATTATTTGAACAAATCAAAACCTTTTTCTACCATAAAATTGTTTTATCCAAAAATAATTCTACATATAATTTTTTTTTTTTATTTGTATTATTTTATTATTTAGTTTAATAATAGCTGAAAACATTTTGAATTATAGGGTATATAAATTTTACTTCACTTTCAACTCTGTAAATTTAAATAATGTACTACAAAATTTAAATAAAATGGGTTTAACAGTTTCTTAGCAATAAAATTTCTTTTAAACTGGTAGCTATGGAATTTTATGACAATAAAAATTAGTTCAAATCATTGTATGTATTTATTCTATGTGCTAGCTAGCATTTTTATGTGAATTTGTTTTTAGAACAGTTTGTCTAAGAAAAAATTTTTCTTGTTTGGTTTTTCAAATAACACGAATTTCAATGCTCTTTGGAAAAGTGGCAGACAATGTTTTTTTCTTTTAGATTATTTTAAGCTATTATTTAAAAAAATCTTTTAATTTTAGTGTGCTTGATTACACAGTAAAACCTTAAAATAACTACACTTGTCGGACTGGATGAGAGGTTTCTATATTGAGGACAAGAAAATTCCCTTGAAAACTAAAATTTCTAAGTATACAAATTAAATTATATTTTGTTAAATACCTTAATACAATCGGAAACTTAAATGTAATTTTTTTAGTAAAGAAGTAAAATTATTTTAATGAAAAAAATGACATTTTTGTTTTTTTTCTCCTTTTTTGGTCTTAAAATACAAATTGGGTTTTCTAAGGCTTCCATTTCTCTCTTGTTCTTAATGTACTTTGCAACATAACAGCTGTGTCATTTAATAAAGAAGGCTGATCTGAAGATTCAGTCTTCTTCATCACTACTAAATTCAATAATTTCAGCTGTTTTAACTACCTCTGATTCATAATTTATCAGATTATCGAATTTCCAATACTCTATAAAATTGGTCCTGGCACTCTATTCGAAAATGCTGTCAAGTCATAACTGGTGCATAACTACCTTTCTTGAAATCATTAATGATAATCTTTAGAAACTTTTTACTGGGTGAACGATATTAAGTTTAATTTACTTTTTTTGTTTGGATATTAGAAGTTGTACAAGACTCCAACTCATCATCAGTATTTCAGGGAAATAGTTTTGGAGGATACCCTATATACCGGGATTTTTTTTTTTACATTATTGATGTAGGGGACAAAAGGATACCAAGCTGAAAAGACGTTATAAGTGGGAAATTGTTATTTGTAGGGTGGCATTAAATCTGAGTTCTACTACATATTAGGTTTTGTTTATTTTACATGTATTGTTTGGTAGTTATTTTTTATCGTTATTATAATTATCTTACGATTATTTACTTCTAAAATCTGAATGAAGCATAAATTATTTTTATATTACACTGTAAAAGAAATTGACTATTTTGGCTACCATCTTATATATACATTTATTTGGGACCACCCCTTCATTTCCTCCCCTGTTTTTTGAAGGATGAGGTTCATTCCTTATACTAGCTTTTTCTTTAAAGATTTATATCTGGTATACATTAGCATCCCTACACTGATGTTTGATCTAATCTATTTATTTTGTCCAAGTACATAGAGAATTACAGCAATGAACAGAGAAGCAGGTATTACTGTTAGAATGTGAAGCCTAGGAATAAGTAGTTTGAAGTCAACAGTTAAAGTGTTCAATTTATTTTTTAACAAAAAAATGTGAGGAATTGAAAATAACATTTCTCTGTGGGTGTCACGAATTCAAGTTTTAAAAACTGAGACACTCTCATAACCAGCAATATTAAGTGCAAAATGAATAATAGACTTTTTATGATATGTTTAAAGTGGCAGATAGATGCTACTTGTAAAAAGTCGAACTATTTATTTCCTAAAATAGTAAAATAAATATGTAATATCAATAACCTTAGATGACTGACTTATATGAACACCAAGTTCTGAAGAAAATAAATTATAAATCTTTGAAAGAAGTCTCCGCTCTATTTTTAGAGCAATTAAGGAAAATAACTTTCAGAAAATAAGGTATAAATATGCAGTAAATATCAACCACCAAGCATAGTAAAAGTAAAGGAAAGATTCAGGTCCCACCAAAAAACCAACATCAAAACATTTTCAAAAATAGAAGGGAAAAAAAAAGAGGTCATTTATACACAAGATGGTTGGACTATGTTGAAAAACGTCTCAGAACCATGGAAGTAGAGAGATGGCAGAATTCTAGAGTTGAAAGCAAATCAGGGTGGAAACTCAAATCAGGTTTTAAATTTCCCTGATTTTTCAAGTAAAAATCTTAAAATTTTCCATAAATATGCAGTAAATATCAACAACCAAGCATTGTAAAAGTAAAGGAAAGATTCAGGTCCCACCAAAAAACCAACATCAAAACAACATTTTCAAAAATAGAAGGGAAAAAAAAGAGGTCATTTATACACAAGATGGTTGGACTATGTTGAAAAACGTCTCAGAACCATGGAAGTAGAGAGATGGCAGAATTCTAGAGTTGAAAGCAAATCAGGGTGGAAACTCAAATCAGGTTTTAAATTTCCCTGATTTTTCAAGTAAAAATCTTAAAATTTTCCATAAATATGCAGTAAATATCAACAACCAAGCATAGTAAAAGTAAAGGAAAGATTCAGGTCCCACCAAAAAACCAACATCAAAACAACATTTTCAAAAATAGAAGGGAAAAAAAAGAGGTCATTTATACACAAGATGGTTGGACTATGTTGAAAAACGTCTCAGAACCATGGAAGTAGAGAGATGGCAGAATTCTAGAGTTGAAAGCAAATCAGGGTGGAAACTCAAATCAGGTTTTAAATTTCCCTGATTTTTCAAGTAAAAATCTTAAAATTTTCCATAAATACGCAGTAAATATCAACAACCAAGCATAGTAAAAGTAAAGGAAAGATTCAGGTCCCACCAAAAAACCAACATCAAAACAACATTTTCAAAAATAGAAGGGGAAAAAAAAGAGGTCATTTATACACAAGATGGTTGGACTATGTTGAAAAACGTCTCAGAACCATGGAAGTAGAGAGATGGCAGAATTCTAGAGTTGAAAGCAAATCAGGGTGGAAACTCAAATCAGGTTTTAAATTTCCCTGATTTTTCAAGTAAAAATCTTAAAATTTTCCATAAATATGCAGTAAATATCAACAACCAAGCATAGTAAAGGAAAGATTCAGGTCCCACCAAAAAACCAACATCAAAACAACATTTTCAAAAATAGAAGGGAAAAAAAAGAGGTCATTTATACACAAGATGGTTGGACTATGTTGAAAAACGTCTCAGAACCATGGAAGTAGAGAGATGGCAGAATTCTAGAGTTGAAAGCAAATCAGGGTGGAAACTCAAATCAGGTTTTAAATTTCCCTGATTTTTCAAGTAAAAATCTTAAAATTTTCCATAAATATGCAGTAAATATCAACCACCAAGCATAGTAAAAGTAAAGGAAAGATTCAGGTCCCACCAAAAAACCAACATCAAAACATTTTCAAAAATAGAAGGGAAAAAAAAAGAGGTCATTTATACACAAGATGGTTGGACTATGTTGAAAAACGTCTCAGAACCATGGAAGTAGAGAGATGGCAGAATTCTAGAGTTGAAAGCAAATCAGGGTGGAAACTCAAATCAGGTTTTAAATTTCCCTGATTTTTCAAGTAAAAATCTTAAAATTTTCCATAAATATGCAGTAAATATCAACAACCAAGCATTGTAAAAGTAAAGGAAAGATTCAGGTCCCACCAAAAAACCAACATCAAAACAACATTTTCAAAAATAGAAGGGAAAAAAAAGAGGTCATTTATACACAAGATGGTTGGACTATGTTGAAAAACGTCTCAGAACCATGGAAGTAGAGAGATGGCAGAATTCTAGAGTTGAAAGCAAATCAGGGTGGAAACTCAAATCAGGTTTTAAATTTCCCTGATTTTTCAAGTAAAAATCTTAAAATTTTCCATAAATATGCAGTAAATATCAACCACCAAGCATAGTAAAAGTAAAGGAAAGATTCAGGTCCCACCAAAAAACCAACATCAAAACATTTTCAAAAATAGAAGGGAAAAAAAAGAGGTCATTTATACACAAGATGGTTGGACTATGTTGAAAAACGTCTCAGAACCATGGAAGTAGAGAGATGGCAGAATTCTAGAGTTGAAAGCAAATCAGGGTGGAAACTCAAATCAGGTTTTAAATTTCCCTGATTTTTCAAGTAAAAATCTTAAAATTTTCCATAAATATGCAGTAAATATCAACAACCAAGCATAGTAAAAGTAAAGGAAAGATTCAGGTCCCACCAAAAAACCAACATCAAAACAACATTTTCAAAAATAGAAGGGGAAAAAAGAGGTCATTTATACACAAGATGGTTGGACTATGTTGAAAAACGTCTCAGAACCATGGAAGTAGAGAGATGGCAGAATTTTAGAGTTGAAAGCAAATCAGGGTGGAAACTCAAATCAGGTTTTAAATTTCCCTGATTTTTCAAGTAAAAATCTTAAAATTTTCCATAAATATGCAGTAAATATCAACAATCAAGCATAGTAAAAGTAAAGGAAAGATTCAGGTCCCACCAAAAAACCAACATCAAAACAACATTTTCAAAAATAGAAGGGGAAAAAAAAGAGGTCATTTATACACAAGATGGTTGGACTATGTTGAAAAACGTCTCAGAACCATGGAAGTAGAGAGATGGCAGAATTCTAGAGTTGAAAGCAAATCAGGGTGGAAACTCAAATCAGGTTTTAAATTTCCCTGATTTTTCAAGTAAAAATCTTAAAATTTTCCATAAATATGCAGTAAATATCAACAACCAAGCATAGTAAAAGTAAAGGAAAGATTCAGGTCCCACCAAAAAACCAACATCAAAACAACATTTTCAAAAATAGAAGGGGAAAAAAAAGAGGTCATTTATACACAAGATGGTTGGACTATGTTGAAAAACGTCTCAGAACCATGGAAGTAGAGAGAGGGCAGAATTCTAGAGTTGAAAGCAAATCAGGGTGGAAACTCAAATCAGGTTTTAAATTTCCCTGATTTTTCAAGTAAAAATCTTAAAATTTTCCAGGTCAGTGCGTTTTTTTTTCCTTCGTAAAGTGTAGGTGGGTACAAGAAAAGTGCCAATATTTTAAAGTATTTTATTCAGAATGTTTTTTGTTTTTTTCTCTAATATATCATATTGAATGATGTACAGAAAATATGTTAAGCTTATTGAATATATTGCTTTTAATGAATCAAAAATTTTTTTGAAGTATTAAGTAGTTTATAGACAAAATCTAGCAAATACAGAGTGACCCCAAAAAACCTTGGATAAGTATCATGTTATATATATTTTCATTAAGCAAAAGTAAATAATTCCAAGCAATTATACATTAATAAATTTTTATATTTATTTAAATTTCAATATGAAGCCATTTTATACTGCATTTTATCCAAACAGTGCTCTTTATAAAATTCATTGATATAATTTTCTTTAAACCAATATCTAAAGTCAAATGTTCAAATAATGTTTGTTTTGAATTAGCATTATTTTAAGAGCTATTCAGTATTCGCAAATGCAAAATTGTCAAATTTCTTGTTGTACATTCTATAGAAAAAAACTAGATAAAATTCTTTAAATTAAATTTTTTTTGCTTATTTGAAATTAGAATATTTAAAGAATTCCAATCTAACTACATGGCTTCTTAGTTTAGATTTGTTAATTGTGTTTTACAAATAGGCAATTCTATGGTGTCAGCATAAAAAAGGGAACATAAATTTCTTAAAAACATTATCTTATAAATATAAAACATCAAAACCTATCGAAAAACAATTTGTTTTATAAAAAGTGATTATAATAAGTGCAAATTAAATGGATTAAATTATTGGTGTCGGATGTAAATCACATGAAAGCAAAAAATTATTACTCATTTACAAATTGTCTAAACTATGTGAATTTGTTTGTAATTGAAATGTAAACTTGACTAAATTCTGAAGCTGACATTTGAATAAAAAATTGTATGCAGTTCTCAACTTGTAAAATATAATATATAATTAATTTGAAATTTGGTATGTGTTCTAAGGGGGCTGGTTGTTAAACAAATTATACTAGGTTAAGGAGGTGATATACATTATTGTAAAATAATCTAAAAGAATATTTAAATTGTTTCCATTCATATTTCACTTCTTTTTATAAAGAAAAAGCAAAATAAAAGATGGATATAAAATCAAATATAATTAAAAGAAAAGCAATGGTGTCTGACGCAAAAATAATTAATTAAAAATTTACAATATAAATATTTATTATTATATTAAAATCTTGCTTGAAACAAAAAATATAATTTAAGTATGTTATATCCTAGTGGCACAGTACAATTATATAAATATATAATTAATGTATTAATTTATAAATATATAGTTGTAATATTTGGTGTCGCACATAAAATACCAAAAAATTCTTAATATTTTTTTTAAAAAATCAAAATACGAAATGTTTCTAAACATTTGTGCTAGATAACCTGTTTCATTAAAGTTTACTTTTATTATTATTTTTTCCTTTTCTATTATTAGTGTGAATTTTTATTTTTTAAAGTACTTTGCTAGAGATTCTCTTACCACGGTTAAAATTTTCAAATGATGTAGCCCTTCATTTAACAGCCTATAACTTATTGAAAACTGTTATTTATAAGTCATTATTTCTAAATCTTCAAATTTTTACTTTGGAAATGATACCTTGGTTACTTAATATTAAGTTTAAAATTTTGGTCATCTGATTGCCCAACTTGAAACCTGTACTTGTACAGTACAAAGCAAAAAAACGAATTTCATTTCCTTCCTAATAAACACATATAAATATTTTTTTCTATATATATTAAGCTTGTACATTATTTAACATGTTTTCCATAGATTCCTTGTCTTTGCCAGCTTTCAGAGTAAAAGGAAAAATAGTTTCAGAAATATCATCTCTGAAATTTAGGCAATATTTACTAACTTTCAACATTGTGATTAATACAAAATTCGAATCATAAATCAAATATTTACCAACAAAACGTAAAATTAAATGTTAACATCTAAATAGTGATCAGTAAAAGAATCTTTTTTTAAAATTAAATTTTTTATTAAAGGTTAAAAATAAAATCCAGAAAATTAGCATCAATGCAACAATTGTAATGATTTTGTTGTTAGCGATTCAAGAAAACTGTTGGCTTTGCTGAGAAAAAAATAATTCATTGCTAACAAAAAATAATTACAAAAGCTTTAAGAAAAAAATTACAAGATAAAATCTATTATTAAATTATAACCAATTATTCTTTGCAGAATTTTTTAAAGTTGAAAATACTAAAACATTTTGTCAAAAGAAAAATTGCCCCCAAAGCATCTGAACAAACTTGAACGATAAAGGCCCACGGACTAGAAGAAGATGGAGGAAAAAAAAATTTATTAACAGAAGCAAATATCCTAACCCTTTCCTCCACAATCTTTGCCTTTCCTAAACTGTATAGTCCCATAATCTCCTAAGAGGTCAAGGGTTTCTCCATTCATTTAGCAACCATAGGAGAGTTTCATATGGCATTCCAGTTTAGCAGGTAGGTTGACAATGGAGAGAATTTTAATGCTAGTACTATTGTTAAGTTGATAATATTTCAATTGTTTGACGATAAATTTCCGTCTAAATAAAGTGGGTATAACAAATGATAAAATAATTTAGTTTAAAAAAAAAATTTCCAGCTTTTTTTTAAAATTCCCTGATTTTTCCAGGTTTTTATCCAAATTTACCTGATTATTCCAGGACAAAAAAAATCCCTGATAATTCCAGGTGGGTGGCCACCCTACAAATTAAAAAAGATTCAGCCAGCACTAAGTGCTCATGAAAAAGATAGCATAGATAACAAATAAAATGTATAACAAATCTTAAAGACTAGAACAACAATCATTTTTCATCATAATTTTATTTATTTTAGAATAAAATTGCTGATTTCAACAAAAAATAAAATACAAAATAAATGAATAAAACAAATTGAGGTAAAAATTTTATACAAAGGACTTATTTTCTATTCCAATATTTCAAATATTTTCCTTTTTTTGTGGTTATTTTATAAAAAAATAAAATATATATGTATAACTCAAAAAGGTTATTTGTTATGAAATTTTGTAACTTCCTTTGACATACAGTTTCTTATGACATACTGCTTCATAGTAACTACAATCTTGACAATTTTATTCAGTAAACAGTAGCTCTTAACAACAATTTAAGTTATGTGCAACCCTAATACATTTTTCAGTCTTGGAATTGTCACAAAATCTTCAAATGCATATAAATTTTTGGCATGCTGTAGTGTCTCCCTATTCAGCAAGGAAGGAAAATATTGGTAGATCCTTGAGATATTTTAAAAATATCTCAAGAATCTCTTTAAATTCTGCACCATTTTGCTTCATTTTCCAGATTATTAAAATTGGCCAGCCTAATCTGGTAACAACGGAAGTGTGTCACACTTCTCAGCTTGTTGGCCGTGTTTAAGAAACACCACTTTTATCAAATTTCTAGCAGATTTTTGTTGTTCATTGTTTTGAATAGAAATAGCAGCTGGTGTTGATGTCAAAGGAAATACAGGTGGTTTAACTATAGAATTTTTGAGTGCTTGGTCCAAATTATTTATAAATTTTTCATTTATAGATTGACTTGTTTTCTCTTGATCAGATACTACTTTTAAAACTTTATTACATCCTGATGGAGAGGGCAAAGATTCTAGACATTTATGCTTGTTGTTTTGGATAGAAATGACATTTGGTGTTGACAACGTTGTACTACTGGCACATGTACCATCAGAAACTGGCAAAAAAGAAACTGTAGTACGGAATTTTTTTGCGTAAGTTTTTCTTGGAGCAGAAGTTTGAGGAGGAGGATCATCAGGATCTGAATATGGTTCAGTTGAAGAATATGTGAATTGTTTATTAGACTTGCTACTGGCACATGTTCCATCATAAACTGCCAAAACAGAACCTTTTGCCTCACACTTTTTTGCATAAGATTTTAATGGGGCAAAAGTTTGTGGAGGAGGATCATCAGGATCCGAAGATGGGTCAATTGAAGAACATGTGAACTGTTTATCAGGTTGTGTCTTATTGATAGCGCATAATCTATCAGAAGCTTGCACAGCAGAAACTTTTGACTGGCATCTCTTTGCATAAGTTTTTCTTGGGGCAGAAGTTTGAGGTGAAGGAGACAACTGCTTATTAGATTGTGTTTTATTGCTAGCACATGTTTGATCAGAAGCTGGCAAAACACAGATTTTTGTCCGGTATTCCTTTGCATATGATTTTCCTGAGGTAAAAGTTTGAGGTGAAGAGGCACCAGTCTTTGTCAGTTTGTAACTTGCTCGTAGACGACCTAATTCTGCTGTTAGGACAATTTCGTTAATGAGCTTATCAGCACAGTAGTATTGAAAGCTTGAAAATGATCGCATTTTAGCAGCATAAAAGTTACCAAATTTGTCAAATCGGTCCTCTTTAGTATTTATTGATAGGCGTTTTTCAATAATTTGAAACAAAGAGTCTTTTTCAAGTTCAAGGTAAAATGACTGTTCAAGATCACTTTTGTTGGTAAAATGAGTAGGAGTTCTACAATTTGCGAGATGTTCAAGGGGTTGCTCTTTTAATAAAACGATTTTTTCATCTAGATTAAAGTGTTCAGCTTCAACTAACACTTGACGACATAGATTTTCAGCCATCGCTTGCTGATTTGTAAAAGGAACAGTCCTCAGTTTTGCAGCATATAGTTTTCCAGCTAAATCAAATTTGTCAACATTAGCGCACTCATCAAGATACTTAATAACATCAGACAGTAGTTTATTTTCTTTATCATATGCTGAACTATTAGATGTGTTTTGAGGCAATAAGTTACAATCAGAGTTGTTGATTTGGTTTTTAGGAATCTGTAAAACAGATAAGTTAAAATTTTCTAAAACAAATAAAAAGTACATCAGAAAAATAAATAAAATGGAACAAAAAAACACGTCTTCCTTAATAACAGAAATGTGAAATTTATGAGAGAAATGTTAGAATGAAACAGGAAGACTTGATTAAAATCCTTTGAACATTACTGGAACATATATGGGCATAATCATGGAATAATTAAAACTCATAGAATTTCCATTAAATGCAAAATTCTCCAGAAAGTGATATTAAAGATTGGTAAAACATGATTTATGAAGCATTATTTTAAAAATACCAATTATTAAGAACGTTAATCTACATATGTGTGACTGTCAGGAAACATACTTTGATGAAAAATTTGCAATTATTTGTTATGTTAATTAAAGCAATGAAAAATTTCACTACTGCTCCCAGTTGTATTTCTTTATTATTTGTAGGTTAAATTTTTTTAAAATAAAATTAGACCATGTAAAAACATTCAGTAGTTGATCCTAAAAACTATTAGCACAAAATTATTATTTTTTCTTTATTGACTATTGACTATATTACAAAATTTTCTAACATATTTTGACAAAAAATGAATATTTTATAGCAACTTATAATTTTTTTCCTACGAACTATGAACTTATTCATAATTCCTAACTTTAAAAAACGTAATAAGCACAGAATTTTCCCAAAATTTTAAATTTATATGTTCTTTATATAAAAAAATATTTTTCATTATTTAAGGAACAGCAGTGACTGTTAAGAGACAAAAGTGGCCTAGAAGCAAAAACTAAACTTAACTCAATTATTTTTCAAAACAATTCATTTTTAATTGCATTATTAACAACATATTGGAAATTTTTATATTTGTAAAACACTAAAGTAATAAATTTTTTCTCACTATTTGAAATGTTACTGTCGTAAATAGTTATTTTGTATTTAATGTCTAAAATTTATATATCTCTTAAATTTTAGACATGCTGACCAGGTGGGCGAGTGGTTAGTGTGTCTGACTGCAAATCCGATGGTTGCGGGTTCGAATCCCACTCAGGGCATGGATGTTTCTTTCTCTCTGTGTTCTATGTCCTTTCTCCTTTGTGTGAATGTGACCCGCCCTATAAACGGGGTTGTGTGACGTGGGCGACGTTGCTCCACCGCTGTGGCACGAAAAGAGAGTAGCAGTTCTGGCCAATGGGGCAATACATCCCAAGTGCCCGCCATTAAAAAAAAAAAAACTTTTTTAGACATTAAATATCAGCACAAAATCACTATAATTCATTTATAAATTATAACTAAAATGTCTTAAAATTTAATTTATATGAAAATATCAGCGCTTTTTAGGTCAATAAGAAGTTATTACACAGTTTCTTTAACAAGAGATTGTTAAATAATCAGGGGGAAATGTCACACTGAAAGATTTTTCAAATATTGCTGCAAAAAGGAAAAAATCATCTAATGGCTTTGATGAACTACTTTTGTTAGGTTTTCTTTATGAATTGATGAATCTGAGTAATCAGTGCTTTAAAAGTCTAAGGAAATTGTATGTAATTTAATTTTACACATCCAAATTAAATATTTTGCATGAGCGTTAATAGACAGTGGGCATGTTGATAAAATGTGCAAAGCTGAATCTTCCTGATCTATATCTCATGTGTTTAGATATTATATAAATCTTTTTTTTTTTCAGATTTTGCATGATCTTCAAAATGTTCATCACTATTCTGTTTCTATGTTGAAAGATGATAATACCCTATACAGAGCATATTTTTTTAAGATAGGGAAATCAAGGATATGTACTGCAACTAACCTGAAGTGTTATTTTTCAATGGAACTTATAAGTTGGAAGACAACAACTTCACTTGTTATATAGATTGTAACAGATAAAAAGTTTACTAAGCGTGTGGTCTTCACAGATTTATTCCCAAGTGCACAACTTGAAATCTGTCAATTCCACACTTTTAAAACATTTTGACAAGAAGTATAAAAAATAACGATGCAAATTTTTGTCCTGAAACATTAGTTTGTTATGTTCAGATAAAGTTATGTTCAGCTTGGTATTATTAGGAAGAACACTTATAATTAGGAAGAACAAGTTTCGCCCTCAGTGGAAGAAATAGATTTCTTCCAAACGTAGAAGAATCAAACTTCCCAATAGCAGCAACTCATTTAAGCAAATAAATATTTAATTCGAATTTTAAATTGTTTATAATTGTAACGAAGTTTAAATAATAGAATTATTTCCTTGTCTTATAATAAATCATTTGTTAAGTCATTTAGTAAATCCGAAAATTGCGAAGAAAAATAAGTTATAATTTCTAAAGAAATTAAAACAACTAAAATTAATATAAGTTGTATAGATTTTAAAATTCTGCATAAATTTAAATCTTAAAGCTTACTTTTTTTGTACTATATTGAATTTTATTTGCTTTAAATTTAAACTATTCATTTATTAGCTATTTCTACAATTTAATTGGTCAATTTAAGTCTGACATAAATAAATGAATGTATACTAGTTTATTTTTGACAGAGTTAATTAATTAATGCATACTAGAAATTCATGAATGCTTCACAACTGTTAAAAGTAAATGGAGAAAAAAACTTACATTGAGGTCTTTCAGATGAGTTTGTGGTACTGTTTCTGGAATAGTTTTTGAAACTGACTCATCCATTTTCTCAGGCACATTATTTTCTTCCTCATTGGGTTCAGTTTTGATGACAATGGAATTTGTGTCAAAGTGAACATCATTTTCCTCAATAGGTTGCACCTTTAAATTCAAATTAAACAAAGATAACCTTAATTATTACTGAAAGTATTATCGAGAAATTACTCAAACCTAAACTAATTTAATGTTCTCAACAGGAATATCACATTAAAAAAAAATCTGATAGACCAATGTTATGAATGTTCTCTATCATATTGCAATATACACATTATATATACATATATTTGCTATTTCAAAATTATTATACCTATGGAATGTACCTTAGATGTATCTTATCACAGACAGTATCCCTGCGGCAGAATTTTTATCTGCGATAAAATTCTCTAGCACTAATATCTTTTTGCAAGATACTTTTAATAATAACACATATATGCTACTAATTTAAATAACAAAAGCGCTGTATTTACAAAAAATATATATATAGATATTTTGTTAATTAAACATGTAATAATTTTTTATTCTAATATTATGGGTGATATTCCACAATTTTGTTGAGGGGAGGGAGGACGCACTAATCAGTTCCTTCTTAGCAGTTTGTAAATAATCATCGCAAAAAAAAAATTACAAATCATTAAATATGTAGTTGTAATTGCCGAAAATAAAGATTGACGATGAAATCACGTGAATCGGACTCCTCAAAATGGGGTTACTCAAATGCGTGTTTTGTTTTGAGATTAGGTTGTTGTAATTAATATTATCATATAAAAAATATCAGATTTAAATACTCTGGAGAAATCAATAACAGTAAAAGCCAAAATATTGATAGAATCATTGCCTTAAAAAGTAAATACTCAAATGCACGATTCGAATTTTCCATATTGTTTGAAATATATCGGGATATTTAAAAACCATGTGAGAATCAATAACTTCTGAAAATACAATTGAAACATTACATTGATTTATAATACTGTCAGCGTAAATTGAGCGCAACCAAACGTGATTATCTAAATGCATGATTCCAATTTTATGTATCAATTTCTGTAGAAAAGAAAACTTAAGTTTACTTTTCAAAAGAAGAATCTTTTTGCAAGAGCTCGGTAATGTTCTATGGCAATGTCGCCTTGATTCTGACACCATGTAAGTATTTAAATTGTCAACTCCTAAAATCAAACTACGTGAATTCGCAACACTTTGCTTAATTCAAAATCACGAAAATATTAATCATGATATGTGATTAGCCATATACATATAAATCACAATATTTAATTTTAAAATTGAAAGAATAGGAATCACAATGTGTGGTTTTTAAATTGAATGAATACGAACCACAATATTGAATTTTAAAATCATATAAATGTTTGATTTTTAAACTGTGTGAGTACCAATCACTAAGTCTCATTTGTAAATTAAGTGAATATGGATTTAGATGTGCAATTTTAAAATGTGTGAAAACGAATTGAAAATTTGATTTTAATTCAAAAGAATACAAATTGCAATGTGTGACTTTTCAATATGAATCAGGATGCTCAACTTCAAAACGTGTAATGATGCTTGATTTTAAAAATCATGTGAAAATGTGTAATTTTAAAATCGGTTTTATATACAATTGCATGATGCACATTTAAAACTTTGCTTAAAATACACACACCAGTTTGCAATAAACAATCAAAATGATCCAGGGTCTTTTTTTTTTTTTTAACTACAAGTAAATGTAAAATGGTAAATATGTGCAATATATTGTACTTCACCGATTTAAATAACTATTATTTTTAAATTTATACAATGAAGAAGAAAAAATAAATTTTAATTTACAGGAAAAGGATGCTTTTCAAAATATTCTTTTCCATGAACAGCAGAAATGACAGGTAAATCACATTTAGATTCTAAAGCCTCATCTTTATTGAGATTTTCTTCTTTGGATCTGAAATGTATAAGTAATGATTTTGATATAGATGTCAAAATTTAAACAGATATATCTTATGAAAACTATAAATTCAAACTAACATACCTAACAATCTCCATTCGCACCATTTACTTCATTAATATTTTCACTATACCATATTTGTTAGTATACCATTTTAATTAAATTAGACCTTTTTAGTTGACAAACCTTTAATGAAGTTGTAACAATTTATGTCAATTAGTTCACAAAATTAGACCCCTCTAAAAAACCAACCATTGATAAAGTTGAGACTGGGTAATAAATAAAATTTCCCAAACAATTATAAACCTCTTTTTTTTTTTTCTGAGCTTTCATCTATTTTTTGAAATTCTTTAAGCATTTTCAACTCTATATCTCGGATTCCTCCCCTTTCCATCTATATTTCATACATTATTTAGTAATCTCTGAAGTCAAAAAGGAAAAGTATTTAATAACTGAAAGAGTAGAAATATAGCAGAATCCTAGTTTTCAAGAGAACAAAAAAATAAAAAAGAAAACCAATATAGATATTGAAATGAACCGCTCAGTGTGGATATTCTAAAAGGCGTTAAAATAACATAGTATTGATTATGAGTTAAATAACATAGTATTCATTATGCGTTAAAATAACATAGTATTGATTATGAGTTAAAATAACATTGTATCTGCAGAGCTTACCATATTTTCTGGTGAAAGCACAGCACATCGATAAAAATGAAATTTTTTTAAAAAGTTACAAATAATCACCGCTATGGAGCATTCATCGCAGAGGCGCGACTTTGCTCATATCACAATCCTTATAAAAGAGACCTTTAAATTATCATTTAGAAGATCTATATAATAAAAAAAATTTTTATACATTTCATAAAGTCATAATTTCGAAATTATAAAAAAATATAATCCGTTAGCAGGTCCGCTTGCTTATGGTTGTAGAGTGTTAAGGCAAGGCTGAATTAGATCATCCTTGATACAGGTTTATTTGGAATAAGCGTACATAATAAATAATTTTTTTCAAATGGTCTGAAAATAACATTAAATACAACAAAATATTTTTAAATACATCCAATAACGTAGTTTCTAAATTGCTTGGGGAGAATAGCCTAAACAAAGAGTTCAAATGAAATTCAGCTAAAAAAAAAAAGCAACAAAACAATGTAAAATAAAGTTGTTTTTACCAGTTGGTGCTAGAGTTATGCTAGCAATAATAGTGTTCATACTTCAAACAATTTTACATTTGTTAAATGAGCTCGTACTTTTACGAATATTTGAAATAGAAAAAAAATAAGGAAGGAAAAGGAACTTGATAAGACTAAAATTTTAACTCTATAGCTACACGGATATTTTTGAAGAAAAAAAGGGTTTTGCAAATGAAAATGTTTAAAAATTAAAATACTTTTTGAAACAAAACACAAAAAAATTATAAAAAATAATAATAACAAAGGGAGAAAGACGGATGACTTTCTATCTACAAATTTCATTGGAAAGAAGGAACAACATACCATACTTCATTTACCTTTATATCTAAAATATATATTTCTCATAATTTTTCCCATTAGGAGTTTAGAGCAGGGTAACATGTGTGACATTAAATTAGTTTTATTAATATCTACTGAAAAAAGCTTAAATACAAAAGTTTCAAAACAAATGTTTAAAAAATTTTGTTCAGTAAATTAATTTCAAACAACAGATTGCAAACTTCATCCATCGTTATAAAAAAAAAGTTTAATAGTTTCGTCTCCATATTGCATACAGTTCTGGGTTACTTTTAGACAGATATTGTCCTTTTCAAACACTGATTTCACACCTTAATTCTTTTCTCTCAGAAATTTGTTTCTAAATATAACCTTAGGATTCCTATACATTTTCTTCGCTCTGATTTAATAGTCTAATAATTATGTAAGAAAAAACTTTCTTTCGAAAAAATACAATTATATAAGCGATACCTGAAAACTCCAGTTCATCTTTTGTTTACGTCTCATTTTATTCAACCAGAAAAAATACACAAGAAACAGTATGTATAGCAATGTAAGATATGTAAATAAGAACAGGTACAAAACTATTAGTCCGATCGTCTTGAGATTGGTTTCAAATGATTGTGTGCATCGGAAAATTTACATTACATGTTCAGATAGTCTCGGGATAGCAATGTAAAGTATATAACATCAGTCCGTGCTAAACAAAAGTATTGTTTATACATAAAAAGTTTTCATCTTTTTGTTCTATTGACTCGTGTATGATACACGAATGCAAAGATAACTATGCCTTACAGTTTTAGATAGCAATAACAGTAGCGTAAATAGGTTCAAATACAAATTTGAACTTTTTATACATAAAATCCTTACAACTTTTAAACTATTGAACTGACTGTCTTGGAATTGGTCTCATTATATTCAGTGGGATAATATATATACTGAAAAATATTTCTCATGGAAAATATACTCTCTTCACCCCCTCAAATCACCCCCATTTCTCTCCAAAAGCGTAAAAGGTTACACATGAGAATAGGAGAGTTTCAAGTATCACTTAACAACAAAACAAAGCTTTCGATGAATTAAAGAAAATCTTGGGTATACTTAGTTATTCCGCCTCTCCTGGCCCTTTTATTCCCAGGCATTTTCTCTATAATTGGCTTTTCCTCTCTCCATCGACGGATGCAACGTTCGTCTATCTCAAATTCTCGGCCCGCTGCCCGATTGCCGATTTCTTCAGCCCGCTTAATTACAGACAGCTTTAATCTAGCAGTGTAGCTCTTATTCTTTCTTGAAGCCATTATGTTGATGAAGAAAGTAAATGTTAACAGAGATAATATAAGATAAAATAATAACGAAACAATTAATAATAACGAAATAACTAATAAAGGAATAACTAATAACAGGAATAAGAAATAACTAAGCACACCAAAAAAAAAATTCTCAAGAAGGAATTAGTGAAGCGGAAACGAGTTTTACTTTCACAATCTTCAGGGGTGGAATTTTAGTGGGTAGAATGCCCTTTCGTCTAATGGAAATAACACAATATTATTCAGCATAGAAAGAGAGGAGAAGAAACTGTTTAAAAGAGGGATGTACTCTTCACACCTTCTCCACTTGTCATTTCTACTGCAGCTGTTTAGGAGGAATCAATCAGTTATTTTTAAAGGGGTTAGGGAAAAGAAAAGGGGATACTTCCTTATCTGTTTGCTCCAATTTACAATTACAATTGCCAAGGCGCTAAATGGATTTCTAGCTTGCGATCTTTTTTTAAGCTGGGGAGGATATAAGATACATACCTTTTAAATTGGTCTCTTTATGCGATGCTTTTTTTATTATTATCTCGTTTATTTATTTTCTTGCAGGCCGCTGCCGAAAGCAGATTGCGATACGGGCGAGTATTTCTTCGACTTCGTTATAATTCTTTTAATAAATTCTTTCTCCCAGAAAATATTTCTTTTTAAATAGTTTTCCTTGATAAATTTTTTGCTACTAAAAATTATTTAGTCGGAAGCGCCGCTGCAAAGGAAGTGCCACATATAGGAAAAAAACAACTTTTTTTTCTATAGCGCTGTGGCGCTTTCGCTGAGAGATACGATAATATATCAGTCATTACAATTGAATGGTCTTAATAAAGAGTATGGACTATATAATTACATACTTTGAAACTCAATTATCATTTTTAAAATTTGAAAATAACAGTGTGATCATGATAGAAAATACTCTTGCGGTCGATACACTAAATAATTAAAAAATATCAAATTATAAAGCTATATGAATTTTTAATTTTAAAAAAATGGTAAAATCAAAGAATATGAAACAAATAAAAGATTTTGCTATCATATTTTCAACTCTAAAAATGGAGCGCTGTAGTGACGAGCTTGTGACTTTTTCTGTAGTGACTAACACTGAGTATAGGCTTGAAAGAGTCAGGCAGAATGTTTAAACAGACAGCATTGCATAATAAATACTTATCAAAAGATAAAAATGTTATCATTTTAAATAAAAATTTACATACCTTTCATCATTTTCAACAGTTTTTTTATTCAGAAGAATTTTTTCCCTTTCACGCCGATTTTTCTGACTTTTTGATGCTTTTGATGGAGTACTCCGTTTTCGATATTTGCGTGGGACACCTTTACCCATAACAAAATATTAGATGTTCCTAAAATTTAAGAAAGAAGGCTAGCAATAGTTTACTTACTAGTAGTAAAGAGTTATTAAAATAGTAAAAATATCAATTATATTCTTCATACAACTTTGAGCTTTAGATAAGTCTAACCATTCCATTAAATAGCTAATCAGGTATATTAGCTATAGCTAATAAACCATTTCAGAATTTTGCACAAGTGAACTAGCACTTGTGAAGCAGTAATGTTTCATTTTGCACTTGCCAATTAAACATCCATGAAATATGCAATTGGAAAATAATTAGTTATATTTCATAGCATAATTAATTATAGAGATACTAGCTGAATACCAGTTTTTCGAATGAGGTGAATAAAAATAAGTAAAGAATAATAAATCAGTACTGAGAAACTGTACAAAATCATGCTCATAGCTGAAAAGTATGTATCAACACAGTTAAAAAACTTGATAGAAAAACTAGACGAGATAATTTTTTAGAGCTTTTAATGAATCAGAGAAAATAACAAAAAGTGGTTACATCAATATGGAATGTTTAATGTTACAGAACTGTTTTTACCTTTATTTAAATCTTAACATAACTAATCCAAATCAGTTTTAAATATGCATGCATGATTTTTATTTCAAATTAGACAGTGGTAAATAAAATGAAGCAAACAATTATTAGTCCCACCTTTTAATTAATTGGTAATAAAATAATTTTGAAACAATTTCTTTCCTTGTTCAGCAAATGTCACTCACCTGGTTTTTCGACTCTTTCAATTTATGTAGCTAAAATAATTTTACAAAATTTTATTTAATACTATCTGTCTTTTTTAGTGGCTTTACGTTAAAGTAATCAAAGTATGAGTATTAAAACTGCTTAGTATTAATGCTGTTTTAATAATCCCATAATATATAAATATAATATCCTTGTGTTCTGAACTATATGTATGCCGAATTTTAACACTTTCGGTCAGATGGTTTAGGAGTCTATGAAGGACACACAGACAGACATTCATATATATAAAAATAGGCAAAGAAGGAAATCAACATTGGAGGGTCCAAACATTTAACCATCTTCTAACTAAACAACTGTGACCATAAAAAATATGCAAAAAGACTGGGTTACTTGTTTAATTAATAACAAACAATTACTTTAAAGGATATACTAAAAATAATCATTATAAGCAAAATTTTATTATAAATTAGGTTTATTATCACATGCAAGAGTAAAAGTTAACAATGGGTCACCATTAATTTTAAGCCCTGATATGCTTCTAAATACTTCTTAAATTACTGCTCACTATCAAAACTCAAATATATCTATACATATACATATATATGAAAATAAAGGTTTATAAGATATTGACTGCTTGGGTTAAAATTTAAAGCCATCATCTTTCTCTCCTCAGGAAAAAGTTCTAGCTACCACCTAGATAAATAAGGATGGAGTTTTGAGTTAAAATACGGACGAAAAGACCTAAAAAAAATTAAACAAAAAAAAATTTTGAACATAAAAAACGATAACTTTAAACTATGATGATATCTCTTAGAAGATAATGAATAAAAGACTAAAAACTTTTTAAAAAAAAAAAATAATAATATTCCAGTGAGTCACACATTAGCCTAAAAATCCACTTTATCAGAAAAAATTACTACTAAATGGGAAATTATCTATAACAGTGGGAACATATTTAGATTACGAAAAAAAATGAAAAAAATTATACATAACCAAAAGTGAGCATCTTATGGAGATCTTCCTTGTTAGGAATTCTTTTGGCGCCAATTTATTTATTTAAGAAATGACGATTTATTTTTCAAAACTTTAATAATTATAAAAAGAAGATCAGTTTGAAATATCACATCATTAGGGATAATCACATAATTAAAACCCATACCTGCGTTTGAAATAAGTCCTGTTTGTTTTACTTATTGATTTGTTACGTTTTGATTTGTTACGTTTTGATTTTGCTTTGTTTACATGAAAGTTCTTCTCAGCAGAGTTTTGATTCGTGAAAGTTTCCGGCTATTACTTTTTGTTGCATCAAACTCTTATTGGATAAATAAATTTTAGAGTTCGTTCTCACTGTAGCCCGCCGTACTGCGTCTGCAGCAAAAATTTGGGCTGCAGGGACACAACGAACTGTTACAAATCAGCTACTTCAAGTACAGCTCTTCAAGTCTTCAAAGCAGGGGAGCCATCCCCTCTGCAGAGGATCAAAATTGTGATGGTATGTCTTCGGATCATCCTCAGGGATGTTTCCCAGACCGTCGCCAATAGCCCATTGTGCAGCTCTAGTGCGACGTAAATGAACTACTACTACTACTACTCAAGTACAGCTCCGCCACGCAGTGGACTGATCGTTAAGACATGGTTCCCAGCAGATCACCGAAGTCAAGCATCACAGACTGCGGTCAGTGTGCAGGTGGGTCACCACTTGGATCAGTCTGCGTAGGGACCGAGGGTGTGCGGTATTGGTCCTTGTTAAACTGTACTACCGTAAATTGCTCGACTTCGCGTGCACGTCATTGGGCTACCGAAACAGGGGTGCCATCCCCTCTGCAGAGGATCAAAATTGTGATGGCATGTCTTCGGATCATCCTCAGGGATGTTTCCCAGACCGTCGCCAATAGCCCATTGTGCAGCTCTAGTGCGACATAAATGAACTACAACAACTCAAGTACAGCTCCGAGGGAGACGCCCTTTAGCTTACATTCCAATCACTCCAAACCACTGCCGTTTACGACGTGTCTAGTGTAGAGTTAGAACTCACTGGAGGACAGAGAAGAGATCTGTTGTGTTTTCTGATGAAAGTTGGTTCAGCCTTGGTGCCAGGGATAACCGTATATTGGTTAGAAGGAGGACAAGTGTGCACCTACTACCGATCTGACTCTGGACTAGAGATACTGATCCTACACCTGGAGTTATAGTCTCACTTGATTATTCCCCGCACTTTGACTGCAAATTTGGACGTCAACCTGGTGATTCAACCTGTTCTGTTGCTATTCAATAGGAGCATTCAAAGCGGTATTTTCCGACAGGATAACGCTCGCCTTCATACTGCTGTTTTAACCCAACATGCTCTTCAAAATGTCGGCATGTTGCCTTGGCCTTGTGGGGGCGGAGTTATCGACCATGCCAACCGTCATCTATCAAAAGGTACCTCAAGATGGATTCAAGTTAGCATGCTTTATATACCAGTGAATTGATGTTTATAATTCGTAGTGGTAGTTACGCCACAATACTCCCCCACCAGAATTCTATCAGGGATAGAATTCGATGAACAGATACCACTAGTTGCTGTACTTGTGACAGACCGGGAAAGCGGTCACCGGAATTTTGAGTGCTGAATGTGAGAGGTGAATTAACTTCACAGTAGTAGTCGCTCCTGTGTTGCCAGCAGCAGTCGAGAGTTTGCAGCCAGACGTTGTGTTTAATCGAGACGAGTGATGAGTAGCAACAGCGCGAGGAGGTGAGTAAGTCGCTGCCACAAGTAGCCAACTGTTTAATGTGGACCATCCAACGAAGTAGGCGTTACCAGATCGAAGTGGGCGTTACTGCGTGTTCAAATCACGTCCAAATGTCACCAATGTGGGGGCGGAGTTATCGACCATGCCAACACAGTCACATCTAATTCTTCGTCAGAAAAAAATTGACCTGGAAAATGAGGATTTTCTCCATAGACCATTTCTGCCGTGGAAGATTGTAGGTGTTCTCGAAAGACAGTTCTCAGTCCCAGTAGAACTAAAGGTAGGGCGAGAGTCCAATTTACTGATGTGTGACACATAATTGATGCTTTAAGAACACGGTGCCATCTTTCAATCAGGCCATTAGCCTGTGGATGATATGATGTAGTCCGTGACAGGTGTATGCCAAATGTATTTGCAAAGCATTTAAAAAGTTCACTAGTAAATTGAGCTCCTCTATCTGTTGTTACTCTTTGAGGTACTCCAAAACGTGCGATCCATCCACTGTAAAATCCCTGAACAACAGTTTCAGCTTTTATATCTGTTAATGGTATTGCTTCAGGCCAACGAGTAAATCTGTCTATGCAAGTTAAACAATATGTAAATCCTTGCGAAGACGGCATAGGACCTACCAAATCAATGTTTATATGATTGAATCGTTTGTTGGGAACAGTAAATTTAGAGAGAGGAGAATGCACATGTCTCGTGATCTTGGAACGTTGGCATGATACACAACTCTTTGTCAAGAGGGAGACATCTTCTTTAATGTTTGGCCAAATGAATCTCTCACTTATAAGTTTGACTGTTGCTTTTATTCCAGGGTGAGCCAGATCGTGCAAGCAATGGAAAACTGCAGTGCGATGTGATTTTGGGATATATGGCCGGATCATCCCAGTAGAGGTATCACAATATAGGAAAGTTTTCGGATCAGAAATGCTAATCTTTTTCAACTGCAGACCAGTTTCACTGTTAAGTAAGGCTTCTAATTCTGGATCCTTTATTTGCTCTTGAGCAATCTCAGCATAATTTAAGTCTCTTGGAACTGCAATCTGTTGAATTCTGGAAAAGGCATCAGCAACTGCGTTTTTTAAGCCGCTGATGTGCCGGATGTCATTGGTGAACTCACTGATGAAATTTAGTTGATGAATTTGACGTGGTGAAAGATTGTCATATTTTTGAGTTAATGCATGAGTTAACGGTTTATGATCAGTAAACACTATAAAATTAGTTCCTTCCAACATGTAACAAAAGTATTTTATGGATGTAAAAATTGCAAGAAGTTCACGATCATATGCGCTATACTTTTTCTCTGCAGCACTCAATTTACGAGAAAAGAAACCTAAAGGCTGCCACTCCGCATCTTGATGACTTTTCTGATGAACGCATGCACCAACAGCAGTATCTGAAGCATCTGTCATCAAAGCCAGCACTGCAGATGAATTTGGATGAGCCAAATAAGAGATTTCTTTTAATTCTGCTCTGCAAGATTGGAATGAGTTTTCAGCTTCAATTGTCCATGAGAGAGGAGTTCTGCCATTTTTCTTGCAACGTCCCAGCATTTGATGTAATGGTAATTGCTTTTGAGCAGCATGCGGCAAGAATTTACGATAGAAATTTAGAATTCCTAAAAATCGTCTCTGAGTTCGCTTACTGTTGTTGGCTTTGGATAAGTAGAAATCGCTTCAACTTTGTCTGGTAATGGCATAATACCATGTTCATCAACCAGATGACCTAAAAATTTGACTTTTTCTGCAGCAAAAGTGCATTTTGAAAGGTTAACGATGAGGCCATATTGTCTCAAACGCTCGAAAACTTCCTTGACATGAAGGAGATGTTCTTGGATTGTGGACGAGGCAATCAAAATATCGTCAATGTAGACAAAACAGAAGTTTAACCCTTGCAGAACCTGGTCAACAAAACGCTGCATCGTCTGTGCAGCATTTCTCAACCCAAAAGTCATGAAATTAAATTCAAAAAGTCCAAATGGGGTGATGACGGCAGTTTTTGTAATGTCTTCCTTGCGCATGGGCACTTGATGGTAAGCTCGGCGGAGATCAAGCGTTGTGAAGACAGTTTTTCCGTGTAAATTAGTAGAAAAATCGTGTAAATGGCGAATGGGATACTTGTCAGGAAGTGTATTGGCGTTTAACGCACGGTAGTCTCCACATGGTCGCCAAGAACAATCCGATTTTTTTACCATGTGCAATGGGCTTGACCAGCAACTTTTGGATGGACTACATATTCCTTGTTGTACTAGGTAATTAAATTCTGCTTTTGCCGCTTCCAATTTATCAGCAGATAGTCTTCTCGCCTTTGCAACCACTGATCGACCCTTTGTTTCAATGACATGACTGACATTATGAGGTATAGTCTTTTTTTCTAGTTTTCTCTCCTCGAAAATGTCTTGGTATTCACTAATTAAAGAATGAAATTCCGCAGACGTTTTCAACACAGTTATTTTAGGCGTTGATTCATAAGAAATTTTTCCGCGAAATGCTACATTAGTTAGCTTATCAATTAACGACTTGGATTTTAGATCCACTAAAATGTCATAATGTGATAAAAAATCAGCTCCAAGAATGGGTCGTGATACATCAACAATAGTAAATGTCCAGGGAAAGATGCGACGCAGTCCAATATCAAGATTCAATTTTCGTGTTCCATAAACTGGAATTTGAGAACCATTAGCAGCAACGAGTTTCAAGATGGACGGAGTCTTATTGCGTTCATTCTGAGAAGGTGGCAAAACGGAAATATCAGCGCCAGTGTCTACTAATAATTTAAGACCTAATGTCCTATCAATAACTATAAGGCGACAATTTGCATGGCGTTGGCGTTCGCCGCCAGTAACGCATGGCCGTCTAGTTTCCCTGCTTGAAACTGCAGGGTTGGGTACATTTGTTAGCTCTTTCCCGAAAACGATAATGGTACCAGCAAAGTCTATTTTTGCTTGTGGAGCGATTACGGTGTTTATTCATATTTTTATCAGGGCTTCTACCTCGGAAACGCAACACTTTATCAAGTTTTTTATTTAATTCACACACTTGAGCTTGTAGCGATTCAATAGTATTTGAATAATCGCCATCGTTTGGCACTTTTTGTTTCGTTTCTGAACTAGCAGTGAAGATTTCGTTTGAAAAAGTAACATCAGCAATCTTATCTGCCATTATTGCTAATTTATTAAGAGTATCTGATGAAGTACTCAAAATAGCTTGCATTTGTGTGGGAAGTCGTTGAAGCCATAATGACTTTAGCAATGCGTCGCCAACACGATCACCAGCCAAATTTTGCATTTGTCGCAGCAATGTAGACGGTCGTCTATCACCTAATGCGATATCTTGTAAGAGTTTTTTTAAACGACGTTCTTCAGAAATACTGAATATTTCAATCAATCTTTGCTTTAAAGAATCATACATGTTTGTAACTGGAGGTGAAGTGATAATGTCACTGACCTGCGATAAAATGTCCGTCTCGATTGAAGCGACGATCACATGATATTTTGTGCTATCTTGAGTAATTCCAGAAGTGATAAACTGAGATTCAACCTGTAAAAACCATATTGCAGGATTTTCTTTCCAAAATTGGGGAACTTTAACAGCTACACGCGAAAGTTCTGGCATTGCAGGCTCCGTTTTAGAACTGTTTCCATTTTCGCCATCCATCACGTCCGTTGTCACCAGTTTAGCAGATATATAAGTCTATGTAATTGAAACTAATGCCTTAAGTAAATGAAATAAGGAGAGTAAAAAACTTAACAACTTTAATATAACATTTAACAAGTAAATAACATTCGTGGAAATATTAGAACACAATTATAGACAAAGATCGCTGACGTTTTTCTCCAGTAGAACACAAAAGCTAAACTATATCTTCTTTTCACAGAAAACTAAACTGAAACATTTCATAGTTGCCAGATCACGAAAGTTCAAAGGTAGTGCCGCCATAGCCTGCTTCATTGGACAACTTCAGCGTCATCCACAAACAGAATTAACTCTACCCATATTGACCGACCAAAAGCGACAGGCTTGGAACTCTATCCCACAAAATGATATACAGCATCTGTATGACGCAATGCATGTCCATTCAAAATTCTGGTGGCTACACCGGTTATTAATGTACTAGTGTACCAGTATTTCACATTTGAAATGGCTTTTCTTTTAATTTCCTGTGAACCTGAAACTTTAATCAATTAAATATAATACTCAGACAAACGCATTCCCGAAATTTCACTATAGTTTGTCTAAGCTAAGAACCCCTCCTGCCACAAAGTCTGAGGCCGTCTGGTGCTATGGAAACAAGAATGGCGCATTTTAGGGAGGGTAACTTCACTCTCGGACTAACACAATAGACCGAAGAAAAAGATTCCTTTTCTCGCACTGACCCGAAACTACTACAAAACAGTGCCCCCGCATCCCTACTTGAAATAGTCATACCTCGTTACCATAGTCACTGCCACAGGTCCAGACGAATGCCTGGGTGCGTTTTTATTTTAGACAAACTATACTGTAAAATAATTTTTTCTTGGTGTTGGGATTTTTTTTTATCAGTGTATATTTTAATAAGTTAAGAATAAAAATATAAACGAAGATAATAACTATGTAAAAGGTATCTTTATATCGTTTTGAACCGAACTCTTGTGACATCAACAACGATCATCTGAAACATTGCTGATGTTTTAAAAGTCACTACAAAGAGTATAAATATGCCAAACATAAAGAGCTGTTTAATACATAGCCAAAATTTTTAAGCGTTGTAAAATATCTTAAATATCATCCTAACATCTTAATTTGAAAATTCAATTTTAATTACCTGGCTATGTGTGATTCACACTATTCAACCAATTTATTTTATCACATTTCTCAAATTCTCTTTCTTTATGCTACCAAGTAGATTTTTTTCCCCATAATCTACTAATATATTTTTATTAGTATTTAAAGTTTTTTCTTGAAATTAACCCTCGCTCAAAATAATTGTCAAGTTTTTTTCGTTTAAGTGTGTCAAGTTTTTCCAGTTAGCTGATAAGAATTGAAAAGCATTTTGCTATATTAAAATTACTCCGTGCAAATCGCCTTACTGATCGTATAAAATAAGTGCACTTTTTTTTTCTTAGAATGAACAAATTATTTATTTACTTTATTATTTCTTAATTTTATGAAAAATAAACACCTATCAATGCAACTCAAAAAATCACAATTGTATGCCTTATTATTTAAATGAATAAATTCGATCAGCAATTTTATTTAAAGCTTATGTATTAACCGTTAACTTTAAGAAAGCTGCTGTTTTTTTTTTTTTTTTTTTTTTAAAGATGTTAGTTGAATGTTTTTAACAAATGATGTAAGAAGACGTTTGTTAAAATGATTTTTCAACTTTAGCACAATTTGAAAGATATTATTATAGTATAATTTGTTATCAGGGAAAACCTGATTTTGTTTATCAGCAAAAACTAAAAATGAAAAATTGTAAGAAGAATTCAAAATTGGGCAATTTTTAGAATAATTATCTGATTTGAAATATGTAATCTCAGTAATTTCGTTATTTCTAGAATTGAAATCTTATTTAAACTTATCCCATAATCTGTTGATATCGGTATCAAGGATAAGGATATGCGAAAGAAGTCCTGGTTAACTGTTATACTATGGATGCGTTACATCATATAGTTTAAATAATTTATTTTAAGCAAATTATTTAATCAATTTAATTAAATAAAGGTATAAAAATAAAAACAATTGAAGTACGCCTACTGTTTACCCTAAAATATATCTTAAATAAATAATAAAAAAATAAAATAAATGTTATAATAAAAAAATTGAATAATAGAAAATAAATAAAAAATACATTTTCAAACAATGTCGGAAACTTTAATTTGTTTCAAATAACTATCTTTTTAACTATTTAACATAGATTTCTAGTGCTAAGGGAAAATTTCATTTTCTTATTCGACTTTTGAAATACCAATTGTAAACTGAGTTTTTTGATGTCCTTAAAAACTGTTTTTTAGACTGGCAGTAAAAAAAATCGTACTGCATTGATTTTTATAAAAGCTGTGACTAATTATTATTTTTTCAATCTAAGAGCCTATGCCATTATCTTACATAAAACTTATTTCAATTACTTTTCGTACCCACTATCTTTTTATCCATCTATCTTTTATTTGAACCTACTATGGTTAGAAAAGTTATACAACCCACTACCTCTTTTGAGGAACTCAAACTTGCCCTCCTGATCAGTACTCAAACCTGTTATAATTGAGCAAGAATTGAAACCACTAATCAATACTCGTTCCTCCCAACATTTAATCAGAACTCGAACCCACTACCTTTTTATCGGTACAGATTCTGTATGGTTAGACCAGTTTTTTAAGCTACTATCTCTTTAGCGGAACAAGAATCAAACACACTACCTTTGCGTCGATAATTTTATCAGTTCTCGTACCCAGTGGTACTCGTACCAGTAATTAAAGTGGTAGCAAAATTAACAGTTTAAAAACTATTTTGTCATATTCGTAATTATCTTACTATTTTTAAAATTTAAAGGGATAATCATGGACAAAATACGTTTGGTGGTTTAGATTTAAATGAGAAAGCTAATAATAAATTAGTTATAGTTCTACAATTTTTAGATGGTCAACAAATCTCAAATGTATGACTTCAAAAGTTTCAAATATAAATGTTATTATGAAGTCACAGCTTTCAGGTGAGCATTTCAATTTCTTTAAGAGCATTTCAGTTTTATTCTACAGGCAAATAGTGTTTATATAGAAAATTTTCAGAGAAACTTGAAGATTCATTATGCTCAATTCAAAATTATAGGCAATAAAATAACAGAATCTAATTAATCTTACCAGATGAAATAAAATATTCACTTTTTAAGGATTCTATCGCAGTAAGATTTTTTTTTCCTTCTGTAAACAAAATGCTGAATTTTTATGAATGAACATGTAATCACAAATGCTCAAGAGCTATTTAATAGTTCAGAATCAAGACAAATGATTGCAACCCTACACAGTATATCATTTATAATAAAATATAATATCAACTGATACTTGTGCAAAGTGGAAAAAGATCAGAAATGCATTTTTAAAGATTCTCATGCTTATGCTGAGTCATTAATTTGTTTCCTGAGAATTATACAGTAATTATAAAGAAACTGCCTGCATATGGAAAAAAAAGTAATTATTAAAAAAATTCGCATTAAATGAAAGGAGAGAAGCTTTTCGAAGAAAGTGTAATAAATTAAGACCAAATGAATACAAATATTTTTTTTCTTATCATTTTATAAAAAATATATAGCAATCTATCTGTATTTAAGTGAACTTTATAAATAAATAGGACTTTAATAAAACAACATTTATTATAAAGGCATCACTAAAATAAAATATACATTTTCAAGAAGTACTTTCAATCGGGCTCTCGGGTTGAAGATTAATTAAAGAGTTGCTACAATCCACTAACTCAGATATAGACACCCTGCCTCTTTGCTTAATAAACTGGCCAACAGATTCTAATTCTTCTTTAGTAATGTAAATAAATTTTCCTCTGTCATCAATTACTCCTACTAGCCATTCTTGAGCCAATAGATCTTGAACTCTATCAATTGTATCCTGCAATGAAATAAAATCACTATTAGTTGGTTACTATGACTAAACAAAAATGATTTTTAAAAAATTTAGAACAGCAAAAATATTTTTAACCGAAAATAATTACTTAGATCATTTGATTTTTAAAAATTAAGATTCTATGTGGAGAAAAATTTCATAGATACTTCTAAAGGAATCGAATGAAGAGATTTCCAACAGCAACCCTCTAGTTAAAAGTTTTTTGGTTTAAAATTAGAATAATAATTATTATATTAATGATAAAACAATGTATATGAAATTTAAAAAAATTGAGACACATTAAAATTAATAAACAAAAATCCGTAAGAAATCTTTCCCTCTCTTGTTTTTCAGAAGAAATTTTGGATAAAAACCAAAGCACCAAGATAAAAAGCTTGTATCCAATAAGAACACAATATATAACACTTTGATTACCCTTGTGTTCTTTTTAAGATGCACATACAATAATTTATATTAAGAAAATCAAAGACATAAAGAACAGACAAACAATGAATTGTAAAGAAAGTAATTAAAATATTCTATCACGAAGATCTAACAAACAATGGGACCTAAAACTGGCACTCCATGTCTTTATGTGCTCAAAATGACCACAATGACTGTAAACAATTGAATTTTTTGAAGGTTTTATCATTGTAATATTTACCTTAGCATGTTTGAAATAAAATAATTCATGCCAGTGATGTTTTGACTTTTAATGGTGAGTATGAAAATACATAAGAGTGCCAGTTTTAGGTATTTATATTAAGTAAATGCAATTATATACGGAAGGTAATTATATTACGGTTGCAAATATAGGAATCCAAACAAAACTTAAGTCCTCTCTAAGTAAATTGAATTTGGTTTATTATGGTCGGCATAAATCATAATTAAAATATTTAATTGGATGAAGAATTTACATAGCAACCATATGTACCTAATCAACAGCAAAATTAAAATTTAAAAACACTGATCTAAACTAACAATAATATTAAGTTGATTTCCAAATATCATTTTCATTTTAAAAGCATAGTTATATTAAATCCATTTTTTACTTTTAAAATCTATTTTTATACTGAGTTATAAATTTAAATTGATTAATAAAGACTATAAACATTGGAACTGTGATTGATATAGGAATTGCTGGAAGCAAATTATCAATATGGTAAGATTGTAATTTTTTTTTCTTCAAACAAACACACAATTTCACCTTGATATAAAATGTTTTGGTGTGTTTTAGCACACATAATTTGTTTTTCCTCTTCTGAATTTACCAACTCCTATTTTTCCAGAGGATAGTTTTGTTGATAAGAAAGAAAAAAAATTATGTCATAAAATTTAAATTAAGGGAAATAAGTATCCACAATTGCTTTCAAAATTGAAGTGAAGTGACATTCAATCCTCTGATAGAGTGTGTGAAAATAAAATTCATTTCCATTTTAAGGCACTTCAGTTTAAGAAATAAAACTGTACTGAATTACCATAATTGTTTACAAGGAGGAAAAAAACTTCATAAAATTTCATATTAATTGATTTTATGTTGAAGACAATCATGAATTGTATCGAAAAGTAATAAATTGTAATACATTGTAATAAATTGTAATAAGTCCTAGTTCTGAGAAATATTTAATCAACGAATCAAAAAAAATTCGTATTGAAGATGCAACAGGTAGTACAGTGACAAAAAATAATAAAATTTACTTTCTAGATCATGTATTTAAGACAATTATGTATTAATTTATTGCAGAAATATTTTTTCAATATATAATATTGGTTATTCACTATACTCAGATTCACTAACTCAGATAAAGTTAAAACTCTAAACATATTCATAAATTAACCCAAATTTAAAGATATTTAGAACATTTCTGTTATTTTAAGCAATCACAAACGACATTAGCAAATTGAGAATTATAAAATATTAATTATCATATTTCATTACAATTTTAGAATTCTTTTAGCTTAAAACACTAATATGATAATCATTAAAACTAAATATCCAATTAAAAAAAAAGGACACTAAAAAAAAAGGACATTTAAAATATATTTGAATTAAAGGGAGGATGAAAAAATATTTTACAACCTGCATGTAAAATTTTTAATTGAATACCATTTACAAATACAAATATAAAAAATGATTTTCAGCAATCTGAGGTTGATTTAAATATAAACTATAAACAATGAATAAAAATTAATATTTACTTGTGTCTTAAGCTTGAACTGTGAAGCCAAATCTTCCAACAAAACTACTTTCTGATTCTATAATTAATATAAAGGAATGAATTTAAAACACTATAATTTATGAGTTTATAGTATAATAAATATAAAGGTAAAGTAATTATAACTTACTTTGATGTAATCAATAAATTCTTGAAATTTATTGGCCTAAAAAGAAAATGTTTATGATAGTTATATGAAGGTTACAATATAGTTAATTTAACTTAATTAATGGCTTATAAAGGAAAGAAGTATACAAAGGATTTTTTAACTAAATAACTTTTCAGTATATTTAGAAAAGTGTAAGACACAATATTTAATACTTACTTCATCTGCATTATCTTCTTGATCATAGCCTTCTTCTTCAACAGCAAATGATTCTTTTAGTTTTAAGTATTCTTCATGCTCTTTTCTTTCTTGCTCTTCTTTAAGAGCCTTTTCTTCCTCTTCCTTAAAAAGAATTGCAGGCATTAATTTTAATCAGTATTATCAGACAAAAGGATAATTTAAGCATATAATTTTACAGATTTCTCCCTAGAAATAAAAAAGGGCAAAGCGTTTCATCAAAGAAAATGACACTTTGAGTATTGAAAGGGCACTCAACACCATAAAAATTTATAAAAATGTTTAATATCATGTAATAAAAGAATTTCATCCTCAAAAATTTTTAACTTCCCATCTTATACTATTTTATCTCAATATTTCAAAAGTAATTTTCAATCATTATCTAAATAATAGAAAAATTTGTAGTATTTGTAAAAGGCATGCGAGACTATCTCTGTGCATAAATTTAAAAAAAGAACTTAATATTTTTTTTTTGATAAACGGCTTGAAAGATTTTTTCTGTTATTCATACTAAAAATGAATTTTTTTTTAATTCACATTTTTTAAAAAAAAGGTATTTATTTAAAAATAATTTCAACATTTAAAATCACTTAAAAAATTTATTCATATACTCCCTTGAAAAAAGAGAAACTTAAAAAAATTTAATGAGTTGAGAGTAATCCTAACAAAATAAATATTTATTGTAGTAATCAGAATTAACCTATAAACGCAGATAATTTTTGTGTGTAATTATTATTTTAAGAGTTGATTAATTTTTCTAAAAAATGGAATATGAATAAACAGGTAGTGTTTTAAGGGATGGTGGCTTACTATTACAAAAAGGGAACTTTTATGAGATCAAAAATTAAGCAGGGCTGGCTTCCCTTCTAAAAACACTTAGGAAGAGCACTATTAAAAGCAAAATAAATAAATAAATATAAATAAATTCAATTTAAGGAGGCAATTTAATAATAATGACACTCATTTTTATTGTAAAATGTTTTAAGTCAATTTGATAATTTAATAATTTGATTATTTAAACTATTTAATAATTTGATAAAACAATATATCATCAAAATAATTTTGCTAAGTAAAACTTTTTTATATAATTATATTGCTTACAATTTTAAATCAAAAAAGAGTATGCAATAAAATTTAAATAAGCTTATACTGTAAAATTTGTAAACTGTAAGGTTTATGTAGTAATGGTTTTAACAAAATGGTGCAGAGGATTCAAATTGAAAGAATTTTTTTAACAATAATTATGTTACATAAACTCATTTTTTTTGTATGTTATAAAATCTCTATATAAAAAGAATTGAATTTTAACACAGCCATATGCCAGGACAACAAAATAATAAAATTAAAAAAATACTTGCTTTTGATAAAATATTTTGCTGTTTTAAAAACCTTTAGAAAAAATTATGCAGTTTGTTTTTAATAAATGTTTAATAAAAAGAATTTTATAAAAATTTAAAATAATTTAACTGCATTTTATTCGTAGAAAATCGATTTTTGGAAGAGTATGAGAACAAGTTACAAACTTTCAGTTTGTTTTAATTACTTAACTCAATGTTGAACTTAATGTTAATCTCAATGTTATACTTAAGTGACGTGGTATTTAAATGATTCCTTTTAAGAACTATCAAATGCAACGAGGTAAAAACGAATAAATAAAATAACAATTGAATTTCTCCTTCTATTGATATAAATATTATCTAAAGAAGTTAAAGTCAAAAATTACCAGGAATGAAAAAATTAAGATACAATTACATATTCTTATTATATCCAAAATTAAATAATTCTGTTTTCTCATTCCCCTCTACTTTTTAAATTTTTTGTTTAAAATCATTAGCAACAATAATTCTGTTAAAACACTTATCTCTAAAAAAATCATTTCTTGCATTCTTCAATACTTCAGATTTTAGATAAATTTCCATAATTTTATTCAAAATTCGTTAAGAAGAAGCTAGTCAAATTTTTCTAGATAAATACTTAGAAGGTTAAGCATACATCAGGCAATAATCAGAAAAAATTACCAAGAAAAATTTATTTTAATATAACATAATTTAAGTTAGACAGAGAATTTTTCAAAAATAAAAATAAATAAATACTTTTATGTAATGCTAAAAAAGAATACATTTTACTAGGATGGAATAAATAACTCTCTTTAAATAGGCCAACTATGCTTGGTAATGATATACTTATATATACCATAATGATTTTTTGGGGGGCCATAAAAAGTTCTAAAACTATTAGTTTAATTAAGGCAATAGGAAGTATTTGATAAAGGTTTTTTTACGACCCCAAAACCCATAAATACATTTCTTAAAAATATTATTAAATGAAAATATTTTTTCTTATTTCAATTAGAAATTTATAAAAAAGTGAGGAAGAAAAAACAGTTAGAAGGCACAACTTTTTGTAATAAAATGTACTGCTTAACATTAAAATAATTGATAAAATTAGAAAATAATCTATATGAAAATTAAAAAAAAAAAAAAAAAATTGGTTTACCTCACATGAAACTAATTTTATAGCTGTTAACATTGACAATGAAGTCTAATTTGATGCGACCATAAAAGTATAGCAGTAGTAAAAATATTTAAGCACAAAGAGTATTTAAGTATAATCATACAAGAATAGAAACAATTAGAAGTATAGAAGTACACAAAAATACAGCAGAAAACACAAATAGAATGGCACATACTCTCTTACGTTCTTCTTCTCTTTCTTGTTCTTCTTGTTTTTTTCTCCTTTCATCTAACTCTTTCTGTCGTTGCTTTCTATCTTCACGTTCCTCAAGCTCTCTCTAAAAAATTCATTTGAATCATATTATAAATAACAAAATTAAAGAAATTTAAAAAATAAAATAAGGCATAAAATTGCATTTTTTTTTTCATTTGAATTCATTAAAAATAACAGAATATAAATAAAAAATTTGTTTCTCACGGTCATAGTTCAGAATGAAATACATTGTGGACATTGTTGGTGCTGGGTAGTTGCTTCCCTCAATAATTAGTTAAGTTTGACTTTAATATCAAAAAGTCTGCACTAGCATATGAAAATTATTAATTTTCCTCTATATAAATTGGGTTTATTTAAAAACAAGCTAAAAAATATTTTTAAAAAACCTATTGCAAACATTTAGCATAGTAAAGAAATTTTTTAAATTTCTTTTCAAGCATGAAAATTAAAGAACTAATTGTAGTTTTATATTTTAATTTCACACTCAAAAATCAGATGTGAAAGACACTCATGAAATATATCTTAAAGAAAGCCTTTAAATATTCAAAAGTTGTTCAAAAATAATAATTTTTTAACCAATTAAATTTTAGTAAAAATTTTTCCAAATTGTTTAATGTGAAGCAATTTAAATTTATAAGAGCAATAAACAAATGTAATGCATTAAAATAAATGAGCTTTGCAGCACTAGTTAAAATATCACACATACAAATGTCAGAATTTAAAGAATAAAAAAAAAACAATGTTGCACATAAACTACAATTCGTCACAGTGAACACAATTAAGTTTTACAGATCGAAACAACAAATTATGTTCTTCAAAAATACTTAAAATTTAAAAATGGCTAAATTGTTTTCAAAAGTAAATTTTAGCAAAAATTGATTCCTCTAATTATATTCAACAGAGAGAAGACAATGGCTTTATAATGTCTGATTAAATTCTCTAAGGTACAATTAGTTTAATTTCCACCACTTCATCATTTATGATAATTAGACACTTTTATGAAAAACAATGTTTCATGAAAAATGTTAGATCTGATAGTCTTTTACGATAAGTGTTTAGTATTTTTTTTTTTTTTAAATTTACTACTGCTACTTTTGTCTATTTTCTGTACATTATAACGTAGATTTATAACTCATAAAAAAAAAAAATGGGGTTAACTATTACATGGGACATGGTGAAACCTCAGTAAGATTTTAAATGAGTATATGAAGAATAACATCATGGATAATATTTACACCTGAAGTGTGAGGATAATTATTTGTCCACATCAATCACATATTTAAAAGGAGCTTGGCACAAGTTTACAGTTTGCCTAACAGATTTTGCTTTAACTAATCATATTAAAAATTAAATTATAGAGAAATTAGAATGGCATCAGAGATAACACTATGACAGACATTATATAAATAAAAAAAATTACTTAATTTGACAGCATATTTCAAAATATTTATATAAATATATTTTAGTTTAAATTTACAAAAATATTACAGAAGCAATGCTTAGTTTTTTGATATGCACATTCAGGACTTATGCACATTTTAGATATATTTTTTATACATAAAGATTTGTACACTGGTTATGTTACTTTTGCCACCAATTAATCAAGTGAACTACAATTTTAATTTGCATTTTTTACATTAAAGGAACATTAGCTTATTACCACAATAGTTTTTCCATTTATTATATTATATTGGTAATAATTAATGATAATCATTTGTTAGTCTTTTAAAAATAATTTATAAGATTAAACCACAGGTTTTCTGAATGACAAATGATGTTTAACATAGGGATGTAACTAATAGTGATTTGACAGAATAGCTGAATATTCAGAGAAAAAAATTCATAATAATAAGTCACAAGTTGTTTTAAAACTTTAAGCGAAAAGATTTTCAGACATGACTTAAAATTATACTTCTCTTTCTCTTCTTTTCTCTGCTTTCATTTCAAGTTTCTTCAATTTTTTTGCACCTATTTTACCATCAGGCAAAGCAATATCATCTGGTAACAAATCTTCCTCATCTAATATAAAAACATAAAATATTTTAATGCTTAAAATACACATTTTTTTATTAATAAAATTATTTAGTTATAAAGCTAAGTATAATGAATATTTTTTTAAATTTTAATTACAAAAATTCTTAATCATTACTCTATACCAAACTCTATACTCTAATTCAATTACTCTACCCACCATTTCTAAAATTCAAAAAAAAGTTTTAATATTGTAATAATTGTTTTTATATTAAACCAAACCTTCCAATAAAATTAAAATGTTTTAAGCTTATTTTCAAAAAAAAAAAAAAAAAAAAAAAAATAATAATAATAATAATAAATAAATAAAATAATAATAATAATAATAAAAATTTGCAAATATACATTTAATAAATATTTTGTGGTTTAATAATCATTGGATTTGTTCTTAAGAACCTTCCCAAGGCTGATAGAGATAAACCTCAAAATTTAAGCAAATTGTTTATTACATTCTCATTTCAGCAAACAACAAAAATATATGAAATTTTTTTATGCAAACAACAATTTTTTAAAAATACATCTGAACTCAAATCAAATCTCTCCATTGCTTCATTGTAATTAATATTTTGTAAAATATATAATATATATACATGTATAATTTTCAGTAGATAAAATTAATATTCTAAAAAAATCATTTCTTGAACATGATGCTACAGAATCGCTTTTTTACAAGTTCAATTTACTTAATATCCTTTTGGCCGAGTAGCTTTTAACAGTCATGCATTAGACCTAACATTTTAACAATTATTTAAAACAAAAATTTGTAATAATTCATTAAATGAATTATGTTTTAATCATTAAATTTTTTATACAAAATGTTTTGGAGCTTTTCTTTTATAAATCAAGCCTTATATATACGCATAAAAATTCTTGTTAGCATGAAGCCCAATTTCCCACTGGAATAGTTTTTACAAAATTTAATAATTTTTCATTACAGTATAACTATACTAACGCAAGTAAATTCTGGGATCAGTGTTCAACATTATTTGGTACAGACTTCACATAAAGCAGAAAAAATTAAGAATAATGCAAAATAAAAAAGCTCTTCTTTCAGAAGCAATGTTTAACCAGAATGTAGTGTAACATCATGAATTGCTGACCCCTGCATCTGGAGTTTTCCTACAAATTCTTGGAACTCTGAGCAAGTGTTTTTTCACTGGAGGTGACCTTCTTGAGAGAAGAGGTTTGGACAAGCGAATGAAAAGCGAACCTTGTGCCGTCTCGATTCAGAAAATATTTTTCTGACTATTTTTGTTGTTTCGGAGAATACATTTATAATTTTGTCTATGAACTCAAGAATAGAACTGTACATAAATTTGAATATAGAATAATTTAATCCAGAAAATTCTAATTAAAAAAAATCAGCTTTGATAAAAGTGATGGTTTTGCCTTTCAAAACGTACCAAAATCATTTACAGTAGCATTATCTATCTTTCATATGTTGAAGTTATATGCTTTGGAAATGTAGATCTTGGCATCAATACCAACGCTAAAATAACCAAATTAAGATGATTTTACAGCATTGGCACACCAGTTATCGATATGGAAATTGTTTCCGTTACTAACAAAAAAATACATTTCTTTAAAGGAGAAAATTTATGTCAACTAATTCTTTAATGGTCATTTTATTAAATTTACTAAAATAAAAAAAATTATTGCATAAACGCAGCTACCTTCTTCAGGAGATCTGGCAGCAGCTTGTCGCATTCTTTGCCTAACATTTCTTCCAGCTCTTCTAGGTGCTTCAACACCAGCCCCTCTTAAAACAGGAACTGCACGAGGTCTTTGGGCTACAAATATATATTCATTCATTCATCAAAACAAAAAATATTAATAAAACCTAATAAACATATAGAAACATAAAATAATAAAAATTAATCAAAACTGTAAAAATAAGTATTACTATATCCAGAGTTCTCCCTAGAAATAAAATAGAGTAGGGCACTTTCTCTCTGAAAAAGGCACTTTGAGTTTTGACAGGGCACTTATTTAACACTGCAAAAATTTATCAAATTGTGTAATATTATGTAATAACTGAATTTCATTCTGAACAATTTTTAAATTACCTTGTTATACTATTTTATGTGTGTATTTCGAAAAATAATTTTCTCGCATTATCAAAATACGAAGAAAATTTGTGGTTTATAAAATTAATTAAAGGCATGCTAAAAGAAAAAAACTAACAAAAATGATAATAAATAAATAACTTGAAAGCTTTTTTCCATAATTTAATCTGAAAACGAACATTTAAAGCTGCATTTTTTTACTTGAAAAAAAGGTATTTGATTAAAAAAATAGTTTTAAAATCACTTAAAGAATTTATTAATATCTCTCCGAAAAAAGATACTCATAAATATTTAACCAGTTGAGAATAATCCTAGCGAAGAAAATATTTTTAATAATCAGATTTAAACCTATAAACACAGATAATTTTACAAAAATATAACTATTATTTAAACAGTGAATTAATATTTTTCAAAATGGAATATTTTTACAAAAAGAGCGTGTTCATTGGGTTTAAAGGGCCAGCCGCCTTTAAAAAACGCTTAGGAAGAACACTGCCATATACTATAAGTAGAATTATATCTAACGTAACGCACCAAGACTTTTCGTAATTATAAACATTTAATAAGTATTCTCAAAAGTAAACTAACAACGCTCATTAGTTACACTATTACCATTTTTAGCTGACATTTTAACAGCATTAAAGTTTTTCTTACAATTTGGACATTAGTTGTTTTACAAGAACGTATGCTATAAATTCAACTACCAACACCAAAAGATTTCTGAACTTCATAAATTAAAAAAAAAAAAAAAACAAATATGTATACGTGTAAGTAGAGATATGCCCAAGATTGGATAAAAGTAATGCCTTTTGATTTGGTTCCTTTCTGCAAAGCTATTCTTTTGGTCTCTAGCCTGCCAATGACTGAAAATCAGCAAAACTAAGCGATTTATTTGGAATTTGAGGCAGGTGCCAATACGGAAATCTTAAGTTATGGAAACAATAGAATACTGGTATGCAAGAACACTGCAGATTTTTTAAAATTTATTGTGAACTTGAAGATTTCAGTAGGCGTAAATTGGTGTATCTTTATGATCTGATTTGGTGATCTGGAGATATCTTTAGTATTTCTCTACTTTTGCTAGGGTTTTTTTTTTTTTCTTCTCAAAGTCAATACAGGAAGATGTTAATCATTTGAGAGTAAAATAACAAACAATTTTACGTAACATATGTTTACATTTTTCAACATATTAAATTGTACAAGACAAGGCAAAACTTTTATTCTGAAGAGGTTCAGAATTATTTGTTTCTTATTTCTAAAATATTTTCAATTTGATGGCATTTTAAAAATTCAGAAACATTTAGCGACAAATTACCTAAACATAGAAATTAATACAAAATTAAAGTATATATAATTACCCTCGTTATCAGTTTTGTTACTTGATCCTCTTTTGCTTAAATAAGTTAAAACTAAAAGCAATATGATAACAGCAACAATAACAGCAACCAATATCATTGGCTCCATAATAGATATATAACATTAAACTAAGAACTATTGTGTTAAGTGTGTAGTGCAAAAATTTAAATTTTATATGCTTAAACAAATGTGATACATTGCTAACTTTTAGAAAGTAACATTAGAACAATATTAAAAGCTCTATATTTAATGAAAAAGTATCAACATCAGCAAACAGAAACAGAGCAGAACTTCGAAGGATTTCGAATCAGCATGAGAATGTTCGGAATAAACTGAATGCACCGAATAAACCTGATAATGAAAATCAAGCTTGTTTTACGAATGAAAATGCGAAAAGTAGAATCAATCGAATAAATGTTTTAGTATGTTTTATTGGTGTACGTAACTGTTTTGTGTTTTGGGCTGAGTTGTAAGAAATGTCTTAAAAAACCAAAAATTTTAAAGGGCGAGATACGTCGATGCAAAAATTTCCTTCTTAAATCTGTTTTTTACTGCATTTAATTTATAATTTTTAAGAAATTGATTGTTCAAATGTGATCTAATGTTTTAACACTTTAGTGAGACAAAGCCTCAAACTGTTTTGTTTATTTCTTCCTCCCCCCTTTAGCGGCTTACCTATTTGTTTTTTGCATTGTGTAAAGAATAATTTTATTCTTATCGCTGTAAAACAGTAAAATTGATTAATAAGAAGACACTCTATATTTCTGTATGCCATTTATTACCATCTGCAATGCTTTTAAATTTTCAAATGATACAGTTATTTTATGTTAGGATATTGTATTTGTTGTGATCATATTAATAACTGAAATTGTTTTAATACTAATTTGTGCAGTGTTTTTTTCCCCATTTGATTATATGAAAATATTGAACTTTATGATTAAGAAAAGTGAAAAGTTTTAAAAATACAATCAAATATGATATTTAGCGTGCAGGGTATTTTGTAAATAATCTCACTGCTGCCAAGTTTTAAGTTATTTAAACGCTGGGTTTGCTGAAAAGTTATGGTCAAACCCAACAAAAATTTGCTGTTTATTTCATTACTAAATTTCTTTAGTGTCCAGTTTTTAGAAATTATTTCTTATTTAGTTCTAATATCTCTTTGGATTCTAGAAACTTTAATAATGCTATAATGATATGTTAAGATACGAGAGAAAAATACAATTAGTATTCGATAATTTAAAAAAAAAAAAAAAATTTATACAAAATTAGTAGTAGATCACAGAAGATACTTTTGAATTCTGCTGTACATAAGATAAAACGAGCATTTATTTTTTTTTTCTCAAATAATAATTAAATGTTGAATTAAATCCTGGTCGGAATTTTATCTTAAATTTTTGTTTGAAATTAATTTTAATTTTTCTAAAAGAATAAACATCTTTGATTTTTTAATATAGTATAAGTTGAAGGTATATTATTTCGTATATTTTAAGTTAAATGTAAATTTATATATTTAAATGCTTTTGCTTATTATTATTCTTTCTTTCAGGTAATGCAATGTTATGAGATAACACCAATTTTTAATAAACAAATAGTAACACAATCCTGTTTATGTTTAGTTTTTACATTATTAAACATACGCTGAAAAAGATGAAAACATAACATGATAGCTTAAAAGTCAAGATTCCTTGTATTGCCGCTTTGTTTATTGTACTGTATGCTTGCTAGCTTTTTAAACTATTTTTTTGAATTTTTATTGTATTATTATATGCAGACACAAAATCTACCCTGTTGTTTATTATTTCATTTTGTTTTAATAGAAAACTTAAAAGAAATTGTTCATCTTATTTTCCATTTTATTTATACAGTCAGACCTCGATATAAGGTTATCCGCATATAAGGTCACCCCGCATATAAGGTCTCTTTTCCAAAGTCCGGCTCACTGAGTAGGAATTCTTTGTTACAGATTATCGGATATACAGTCAAGTTTTAAAAATCGTTATCGCTTTTAAGGTCATTTTTATCTGAAATTGCCACCACTTCTGAAATTGTTAACACAATTGTGGACAGTGATCTTGAGACTGTAGCTGTAACCCAAGCAGAACCCTTCAAAACAATAAATGCAATACTAAATTTTTTTACAAACCATGAGGGAGCTGAGGAACATTTTGAGAAGTTACAAAATCAAGAAAACATTGTTCGAAAAAGGAAACCAAAAACCAGACAGACCTGTATTACTGATTATTTTAAATAAGGTAAGATGTAATTTAAGTATGTACACTTTGAGGAAATTTGTAAACAGCCTTATTTTAAATGAAATTTTTTAAAAAAAAATCTTACTCTCTTTAATTCTTTACTAATTTTGTTAAAATTTATTGACATAAATATTTAATTTATGGCTGATCGTTTTCGTTTGTATTACCATTTTTAAAAAATCATAATGTGTACTATTTACGTGCTTAGTAGTTACGAACCGCTAATGAATCTGTTAAAAGGTCACCCCGCTTATAAAGTCACTTTTGAGATGTCCCTTAGGGTGACCTTATATCGAGGTCTGACTGTATATAATATATAAAATGGAAAAATAAATAATTATGTATAATAAATAATTATGTATAATGGATAATTATGTATTATAAATAATTATTATCAAAAGATTATAAATCTATATCTGTCTGATATATATTGAAAAAGTGATTATAATAACAATATCCAGTGACTAAAAGTCAACCAACAAATGGCCATATTAAGACTAATATATCAAGTATTTTAAATTTATTTACATATTTATTTATATATTCAGGTGATATAAATTAGCATTTTCAAGACTTTGATGGAAAAAATAAAACAGATGATTTCAGGATTAAACCAGAAAAATAGGATTTGAAGAAAAATTAAGAGAATTGTTATGTAAACAAATCTGGAAGAAAGAAGTTTTGAATTCATACTCCATAAACAGTAAGAATTAAATTATTTTGGTTTGTATTTATGTTGCATGAGCAAATTGGCATTAAAGTTTCTTTTTTCAAATTTTTTTCCACTTATTTTTAGTCTATTATACACTTGCTACAAATCTATCATTTATTGTGAAAACTTTAAAATTTTCATGCATTTGGATTGAAAATTTTATATTGTTATAAAGGTACAAATCATTGCCTTTTTATTTAGGTTTAATGGGGTAACTTATAAAGTTTGAATTAAATTGTAATTTATAAGAGTGTGATTTTGAGCAATTTGTCAGCAATGTCATTTAACTTTTTTCCATTTTTATATCTTAATTTTGAACTAGTTGAGTGCTCTTATAATGAACAAATTTCCAATTAGAAAAAAAAGATTTTTTTTTTTAAACATTTATGCAAAATAGAAAAATGTTGCAATTAAATATGGAATATCCTTGTATAATAAATACTTTCTATTTTAAAGATAAGTTTATTATATTTTTTTATTCTGTGATATTTATTCAAGAGAAAGTTGCACACGGTATATTTGCCTTTAAATTGGTAATACTTAGCAATAAATTTATTGATTATTTTATAGTTTTGAATGAATCTTTAAAATTTTTTCATTGCAAAATACAATTGGCGGTACTTTTCAGTTAGCTAGATAGAAGACAAAGAATTTCAATTTTTTAATTTATTAAATTTTTATTTTATTGTGTTTATTTTTTATGTGTTTAAAAAAAAGTTGGCAGAATTCTACATTTTTTGGCCATTTTTCGCTTGCGCCCATCAAATTGAAAACCCAACCAGTACAATTTATGCTTTGTAAGTCAAATTCTAACGAATCGTTTAATTTCTTTTTAATGGTGAAAATTTCTAATATTCATTTAGCAAATTTTTTTCTTGCAAAGTGATTTCTCTAATCTTTAAAAATGTCTTATTATGGGATTTGTCTGTCTTATTCAATTTTTAGACTATAAAAATTAAAATGAGTAAAGGTAAAATTATTTTGTAAAATTTGTTGTAGCATTTTCCCTATGTTTAAATTAGTTGAATGCTTTTTTTTTTTTTTTAATTAAGGAGTAATAAAAAAGTTAAATTTAAAATGAAGTGTATAAGTTTAATCAAAAAAGAAAAAAAAACTTAACAAATGTATTTCAATGTAGTAGATTCATGTAATGTATTTAAAAATACAGATATTTGAATAACTGAAATTTTTTTTAATTATTTTCTAAAAGCTAGAAAGCTAGTATTAACATGTTTTTTTTATTTCTTTAAATTACTTATTTTAATGTAAGTAAAACAAGGTATTAGGCTTCTTATCAGCAGTGTGATTAATAATTTTAATGGAAGCAATTAATAAAATTTAACAATTTAATTTCTAAAAAGAGGTATCAGTAATTGTCTTTTGATATCATTCCTTGCTTATTTCAATTCCTTTATTGATTCATCAATATTAATTTCCTTAATGCATTGAAGAATTTTTTCTGCTATCTAATAAAAAAAGAACCAAGCATTTCATTAGGAATGCAGTTAAGTTTTTTGTGTTAATTAAATTTTAACCAGGGTTGGCAAGGTTTAGGACAGAATGGATTAATCCACGGTTTAAGCCCTGGTTTAAACCGTCCTGTCTTAAACTGTCCAAAACCCTTTTACTGAAATTATGTCACAAATTTATCTGAACAATATTTAAAAGGTAAAATATACATAGAACTAATAACAGGTAGATAATTAAATCTACTAGAGAATATTTTTTTTAAAAAGTATAATGTTTTTTTAGAAAATATGATTATTGCTTGACTCTTCAATTTAAACATTAAACAAAGGAAGATTAATCAGTAATCAAGTTCAATTGGTCCTTTCATTTAATAGTACATAACTGAAGTTTGACCTTGCCATACAGGTTAAGCTATGGACTAAGTGCTTGGTTAGTGATAAACAGGTTTATTTATCTATAGTACTATTCAAGAATACTTTTATTTCATTCATGTTCGATTCTTTTAGCATTGTGGTGATACATCACCAGTGTCAGTAACTGAAACTTCAAAACTGTTAATACATTTTTCAGTTATTTTGTATTTCCAATTCAAACTAATATATTTATATTTAAAAGCATTTTTTTTTTTAAATGGATGTCTTTTTTTATTATTCTGCGATGCAGAAATTATAACATTTTTTAAAAAAAAATATTGTGAAAAATAAAAGAAAAGGTTAATTTTTAAACAAATTGAGTATTTTTAAAAAAAAATATTATTATTTTTTAATATTGCATTATTTATCCTTATGCAAAAACATTATTTATCATTATTAAAATATATTTAAAGGATTAGGTATTTACTTTTGTTGTTCAATGAATTGTGGAGCTTCAAAAATTATAAACCTTTTCCTATTATATTATATTATTTTCTTTTAATAAATTAAAGTAAATTGTATAAAAAATATCAAATATTTATTGATACATGCAATTATTATGTGTACAATGGTTACACCTATAGAATTTTTACCTTTTACCAAAGTTCAAGGTTTTGGACACTTTAAGACAGTTTTATCCAATTTAGGACAGTTTTATCCAGTTTAAGACAGTAAAACCCACGTGTCCTGTCCAAAACCAGTTTAGGACTTCCAAAACCCCAACCCTGATTTTAACAATAGTGCTTTCCCTATATATATTGTATATATATATATATACATAAAATATGTTTATTTAATAATAAGCAATAAGTTTTATCATAGTATGATTAATTTTATGAACATAATACTAATTCTATATTATCATATTTAATTTATAATTTTTTCAGGAAATATGGCTAGGCAACGCACGCATGCTAAAGATTCTCGAAGTAGTAATAGCAGTATTAGACATCGTAAAACTTCTACTACAACTCGATCAGTCAAACAAAAAAGTCCTTATTTGGAAAATTGGAATAACAAACTGGCAATATTTGTGGCTGCAAATGTGATAATTGTTATTCTTTGTGTGGTATATTTTTTCTATCAACATCATTTAGAAAACATCATTGTTACTCCTTTAAATCTTCCAAAAGTAGTAATAAAAAGTGGTTTAGATGTGCCAGAAAAGTTCTGGGGATCTTACAGATCTGGTGCCTACTTTGGACTTCAAACTCGTAGCCAGAATACATTAGCTACTGGTATGATGTGGTTTACTCAAAAGGTTGTGAGTAATCGAATCGAGATTCGTCATTGGTGTAACCAATGGGATAATATAAAGCATTACAGTTGGTTAGAGCATGATGGAGAAAATTTTGGTATTCAAAAAATTGAAGATAAGGATTATTTCCTTGTTACTTCATTTGTAAAGCAACCAGGCGGTGATCATGGTGGAGATTGGACAGCAAAAATCTCTGTTCGGCATAAAGTAAGATATATATATTTTTTAATATTTGTAACTAGACATTGCATGAGAATATTCTAACAATTAGAGTTTTTTCAATTGAATGAACTTTCAATTGAATAAATTATGCAACAAAATTGGCAAATATCTTATTTTGAAATGAATTTTCATTTTGTAAAAATGTTAAAATATGTACATCATCATATCATATCAGTACTTCATCAGTGTACATCATCATATTAGCTTTAGCAGACCATATCCTCTTCATTTGTGTCTATTAAGCTCAAATATTTTTGAGTGTAAGTAAGGAGAAGAAATTATAAAATGTTTTGAGTTCTCATGTTATCCTAAAATGTTTGGCCGAACACTTAATTGGTAAACTGACAATATGCAGCAAATTCAAATATCTGATTTTAAAATAATGTATTTTCATTTTGTAAAAGTGTAAGTCATTTTGTGAAAGTATAACTTTTAGTATACCATATTTTCATTGTCATTATTTTTAAGCTGAAATATTGAGTGCAATTAAGAGAAGAAGAAATAATATATTTTGGTTTTTTAATTTATATTTTTTGAGTTATCCTGACGTAAGTAAAGTTAGCAGTTTGTTTAATTGGATAAACCTAAATTATGTTGTAAAATCGACAAATTCTAAGATATCACTTTAAAATAATACATTTTCCTTTTTCTTAAAATTTTAAAATATGTATTTTAACAAAATATATTTCTAGCATATTATTTTTACTTTGTATAAGATAATTTGAATGTATTGTGTTTAAATAATCTAATTTTTTAAAGTTTTTGTTAACTTTAGCCAGATGTCTTGACGCTAGTGTCAGCTAGTCATAAAACTGATTATTTAATCTATTCTTACTTAAAAAAGCAAGTAAAATCAAAGTAAAACTAATTTTATTTTAAAAATACTATCTTGAATCATAATATTAACAATTGAACTATATTCTGACAAGTACTACTATGTAAAAAAACTGTTTTAAAGTCAAGTTACAACATTATAGATGAATTTTAAGTCTTAGTGAAAAAAATATTTCATTAATCGAATTTCAAGATAATATTTTATTAATTTCAATCATGTTAATTTTTTTAATGAATTAACTGCTGTGAAAAATTAATTTTCTAGAATGATATTTTTTGTTGCCACAAGGCTTTTAAAATATCAAATTCTATAAAAAAAAACGAGGCCATAGTTTGAGGCAGAATAAGATAGCATTTTAAGAAACAAAGTTTTCTTCCCAAATGATTTGAAAACACAATTTTACCACATACAGGCTTAGACTACAAACTCCAAAGTTTGCAAAATAAGTAAAATTTTTGCTCTTCTCAACTGCTTAGGAAAGCATAATGCAGTTTGTTTCATTCTGTCAGAGTTTTCAGAGAAATTTTGAGTGATAGATAGCTAAATTATTTCAGCTCTCCACATTATTCTCATGTTCACATTTGTCACTTTCTCTCACTTTAAATTTTTAATAATCTCTTTTTTCAAAGCAAACTGTTGATGTTGAATGCTATTTTTTTTTTTTCTTTTAGGAATTCAATCCATCACCTGTTCCAGTTTCTCTAATGTTTTATGCCTATGCTACTACTGATGCTAGATTGACTCCTTTTGTCGTCAATGAAGGCCATTTGCGTGGTATTCGGGGGCATATGAATGAGCTTGGAAATTTTACTATTCAGTTTAGAGAAATTGAAACTAGCAAAACAATTTTAAAGTATAATTATCTTTCAACCTACGCACCATCTATAGCACATTTAAAAGAATCTGTAATTAGCCATCTTGCTCAATTTCAAGCAAAAGAGCGTGTGCAGCTCCAAATTTTAGGTTTGAATGGTGAGGCAATATTTCGTAACAAAAAAGGTGATAAATTTACACCAAATTTTATTGTATATCAAGTAACATTCATTCCACCATTTGAGCTTGAAATTTATTTTGAATCTGGTAGTTTTACAAGTAGACCATCAAAATTTATCGGGCCATTGTATAATATGGAGTTAGATAATCACATGAAAAGATTTGAAGAAACATTTGAACATAAATTTCGTCTTCTGGATAAACTATACAATCCAGAAGAAATTAAAACTGCTTGGGCAGCTTTAAGTAATATGATCGGTGGTATTGGGTATTTTTATGGTTCCTCTTTAGTCCAATCTAGTCATAATAAAGATCCAATAAGTTATTGGAAAGCTCCTTTGTACACGGCTGTACCATCTCGTTCATTTTTCCCTCGAGGCTTTCTATGGGATGAAGGGTTTCATAACCTTTTGATCCTTGAATGGAATCCTGAGATCTCTAAAGATATTCTAAGTCACTGGCTTGATTTAATAAACACTGAAGGATGGATTCCGAGGGAACAAATTTTGGGTGTAGAAGCAAGAGAAAGGGTCCCAGCAGAATTTGTTATTCAAAAAAACACAAATGCAAACCCACCAACTCTCTTTTTGAGTTTTGAGAGATTGTTGAATAAGATGAAAACTGGAGAAATTCCAGAAGATAAAGATTTTCTCAAAAGAGCTTTCCCTCGTCTTAAAGTGTGGTTTGGTTGGTTTAATAGAACTCAAGCTGGAATGATTCCAGGTACTTACCGTTGGCGAGGACGCGATTCTCAGACTGATGCAGAGCTGAATCCAAAAACTTTGACTTCTGGATTAGATGACTATCCTCGTGCTACTCACCCGACTATTGACGAAAGGCATGTAGATCTGCGATGTTGGATTGCCTTTGCTGCTGGTGTGTTGGCTGATATCGGAGATTTTATTGATGAACCCGTAGAGAAATATCGCAATACGCACCAATTTTTAACTGACAATAAGCTATTGGATTTATTGCATTGGTCTCTTAAAACTGAATCTTACTGTGATTATGGATTTCATTCCAGGAGTGTTAAATTGGTTCAAGAAAAAGTTCCTTTTTCACCTGGAAGTCATGAAACTCAAACAATTACTTATAGGGAAGTAAAAGAGGAACCAGCCTTGAGGTTTGTCAATAATTTTGGTTATGTTAGTCTTTTTCCATTCCTTTTAAAAATCATTGATGCTGATAATCCTAAACTTATAAAAGTAATGGCTGACATAAAGAATCCTAACTTACTCTGGACAGATTATGGGTTGAGGTCCCTTTCTAAGAGTTCACCATATTATCTGAAATATAATACTGAACATGATCCGCCCTATTGGAGAGGGTCTATATGGATCAATATTAATTTTCTTGCTATTCGAGCTTTTCATCACTACAGTGTTGTAGATGGACCATATAAAAAAGAGGCGAAAAGTGTATACATAGAATTGCGAGACAATGTTGTGAAAAATATAATAGATGAGTATAAACGAACAGGTTTTATATGGGAACAATATGATGATAGAACTGGGGAGGGAAAAGGTGTGCATCCTTTTACAGGTTGGTCGGCTTTACTTGTATTGTTAATGGCTGAGATTTTTTAAAAATGCCTCTTTTTGAAGCAAACCATTATTCATACTGTGTATGAATACAAAATGTTTGTATTTATTTTATTGTTCTGTTATTTATTTCAATTGTTTATGTGTTTGATGTTGAAAGTAATGTGACAGTGCAGTAAGTGACCATCTTTTGATAAACTTCACTGATTAAGTGATATTTTTTTTTATTACGTTTGTTATGATTCTTCTTTGTTGGGAAAATAAAAATGTGTTTTTAAAACAAAGGATTTTGTGTTAATTGATTTATGTATTAATTAGCCTATTTTGAGTATTCCAATATTGTGACCTTGTTAGTGTTTTTTTTTTTTTTTTTTTTTTTTGCAACAACGCATAGCAGGGTTCAAAAAGTTTCAAGATTTTTTATATGTCCTCTTAGACTTGTAAATAAAAAACATGCCCAGGTGAAACTCTTTTCGACCCAAACATCTTTTTCAAATGTTTATTAAGAAAATATATGTATGTTTCTAAATGGATGTAACTATTTATTGAAAATTTTTATTATCACTTAATCATTTTAACTTTCGGTAAAACAAATGATCAAGAGAAAAATAAATATTAAGTAAAAATAAATTTTAAAATATTGCATGCAATCTCTTGCTCTGATATTATGGAATTTCTTAAAAGGTTTGAAGTAGATATTGTTATTAAAATGTTATCACTCCCACTTTAGCTTTAACATTTAAATTCCATCTTTGTGTATTGTTTTTTTCTTCAACCACAGCTTTAGGGGTAAGTTTTTTTTTTTTCAATAAAAATAAAAATGATTAGGAAAATAGAAAAAAATTTTTTAACTTTATTTTATAAACTTTTTTGTTTATTATTTAAATTTGAGAGAGCACTTAGTCGGTACTTCCGATTGAATATTTATGGGCTCCTGGCTTTTAGAGCAATATCATTCTCAAGTGTTGCTGTGGAGTACTTTCATAGTTCTCGAGATTTCTTCTTAATATTCATAGTACTTCTTATTCAAGATTCGCCAAAGGAATGTAGCCAACAAGAGAGCTGTTAACATGAATGTATATATTCAGCACACAAAATAATCAGTAGAACACCTTAATAATTTTTGATACTATGGTCAGATTTTCGCGTATTAGATTCTTAATGGATCCATCACGAGATTAACTTTGAATATGCCGCAATATTTTAAGTTATGAAAGCAGATACAAAAATATACTTTCTCTGAATCAACTGCTTTTGTATATACTACAACAACTATTTGTTGACCAAGGGAATCGCGGAGGTTGAGGGTTCAAATTTTCAAGACCAACTGCATAATTGTGGTCAAGACCGTGTACTGGCCGTCTTGTCTTCCCAGACAAGGTTCCCATCAGCCTGAAACAGGATGAGTTCCAACTCCTATTTCCAACTGAGATAGAGCTCTGGTTCTCTATAATGATGTGCAGTGCCACAACCACTGTTCCATCGCTTCTTCTGATTTGGTTGTAATACTTGCAGATGAAACAAAAATTATGGTATTTCGAATGAAGTTAATTATGGTTGTAGACTAGAGATTTTTTTTCTATCTAGTATATGACTAAACAGTTTCCGAGAGCAATTTATTTGAATAGTTTTTAGAAAATCGGAAATTTTTGGGTATAATTTCCTTGTTACTGCAAACACTTTTACCCTTCTTATGATTATTTTCATTTATTGATTCACTATTTTGATTTTTTTTTCATTTCAGTTACACTCACGTATAGATAGATGGCAGCACCATATCATAAAAAAAACCTAGTGTTTTCTCCACGCATTTTCTCAGATTTTTAATATAAAATGTTGGAATGTTCGGAACGGAAAGGGATAGGAGAAAGAAATCTGTTCTAAACTTTTTATATTGTATTAGACCTAAGGCATTTTAAATGGATAAAATGCCCATCGGAATATATCTAGATGGAAGGTTCTAGACAGGCCACTGTTTACACACTTGATTTCATATATACATTTCCAGAAATGTTGTTATCAGTGCAGCAGCAATGTTAACGTTTTTATTTATTTATTTATTTTAATAGAAAAAAATGTTTTTGTTCTTGGCCACCTGTTTGGACATTTTTGGCAAACAAAATTTTATTAAAAATCTGACCCTCTATTTTCAGAAAGGCCATAGGCAGGGATAGCCGAGTTGGATCACATGTGTGGGTATGGGAGGTCTTCTTGAAGTGCAAGTACCCAATTCCATCAAAATTGTATTAGGACTGGCATTAAAAATAGAGGAAAAGGGGGGGGGGAGGTAGGAAATGGAAGGGGAAAAAACTGAATTGGTTTATTAGGAATTAAGTGATATTTTAAAACCACATTCGTCTAAAAACTTTATATTTTTTTAATGAAATGTTTTTATAACATATGTTCCTTCTTACGTTACTGATCTAGTTCCGTCTTGATCATTCAATGTGAATAATTTTTGTGACATGTATGAGGTAATATTAAAATTAGTATTGTAAAAGTTGAGTGAAATCACTTGTTTTTGTTAACAGTTTTCTCTAAAACGCGTTTTAAGAAATCTAATGGTAAATCAATTGGAAGGGCAACGATCGACAAAAAATTGAAGTTAAAGTGATTGTCCGTGTTATTTCCATTAGATAAGATACTGTTTTCATTTCCTATACTTTGTAAAATTCATGAGTTAGCAATAAGCAAAAGCTTTCATAAGCATATCATTTCAAAGCCATTTCAAAATTATGAAAAACTCAAAATTTCAAAACAATTATAAATTTTATGTGATAAAATTCTTTATGCGAAAACTTCAAAATTCGATTCAATAAAAGGTAAATTTCTTATAAATAACTTATTAATTGTTTTAATTATTTTAACTAATTCCTTTTTACTATTAAAAAATAATTTTGCAAATCAATTTTGAAGTGTTTAAAGAACCAGTAAAATAAATTGAATTTGTTTTTATACCATTTTATATTGGAAAATTGGATTGACTGCGGTAGCTTTGTTATTGTAGCCAATTGACCAAAATAGCGGACGAATTCGAAAGTTTGAAATCTTAAAAAATCAAAGCCCTGACCGAGGAATTCCCATTTTTATTGAAATCATTATAAGGGTTGTTTAAAAAAAATTTTATTAGGAGAATAAAAATGGTCTGCAGTTATAGCACTGGAAAATTTTTAAATAAATAATCTTTAGTAATAATTGACTTCATAAAATTAGCCGAGAAAAATGTGGGGAAAGTAGAAAAATACAAGGTCTATTATTCTTCTTCAACTCTTAAGATATTTCAAATATAGTTTATTCTATATTACATCCTAATAATACCCTACATACAATTAGTAACTGATATTATTTGTTTGAAGTTCATGTGCATCATGTTTTTCATATTAAATCATAATGTATTCCGATTAGTTACTAAGTTTTCATACACAACAGACGATTTTTTGTTGTTATTTCGAAAATTTAAATGAAATTGTGCAAGGAACTCATAGCACTCTCTTATTGAACATAATCATCTTATGGCTTATCATACAGTACTTGCCAAATTAATATCTGTAACGTTTCCAGGTCATATATATTCACTGGATAATAAATTAGTCACTCGTGGATATGACATTATGTTAACAGCAGAGTTCGTCGGACTGATTTTAAGAACGCTCGCAGACTTTATTACAACTGGATTGGCCTGCAAATTCACCTAACTTGACATCGATGGGAAATATGTGGGCACATCCATCTAGCACATTTTAATTTCAGAATGAACTCGTGAGCTATACCTCCTGTTAACTTCACTCCCCTCACCGCTACACAAGTGCAATAATTTTTTTTCCCACGATAAACGAATTGTTACATCTAAAAGAAGAAAAAAAAGATTCATTTGGGTGTCTGCAACTCGAGAAGAAGAAGACCGCTGAAATCATATGCTTGCGCACGGCTTGGTAACGTTGCAGCTGTTAATTTGGCCAGTACTGTATGTTAAGCAAATTTAATTGTGATTCAGATATTTGTTGTTGAATTGTGATTCAGTTTACGAAATTTTATTACCAAAGATGCTGCAATGCTTTCTCACTCATTTGGAAAAATATATATATTTTTTTCGTTTTGTTTCAGTACAATATTTTAAAAAATAGTTTTAGATTATGGGTCTTTCAAAGAAGAAAAGGTCAAAAGTCGAATCAGCGCCTATGCCTTCTTGGGCTAGACCCGTCACACGCAGCCACGCAACACAGTTTAGAAAACATGAGGTATTTATTTTTCTTCTATGCTATTTCTACCACGCACAATAATAGAATATATATTTAAAAGGCATGTTTAAATGTAACAAAATATAAACAGTGTGTAACAAAATTATAAGACCATTGTGGTTTTGGTAACTTTTATTATAAGTAATATAAATTTTTCAAAATTAAATTAAGTAAATGAAAATGAATAAAAAACAAAATACATGCATATAGTAGTTTTTAAGAAATACTCGTATATTTAAATATGAATATCTTGCCAGCAATTTCAATTCCACTTCAACCTCTCTTCTTTATGATGCTTTAACAGTCTCTGCTTTCTTTTTAATTTTCGAAGAGTAACATTCAAATTTGATCTCTAAGTGCGCCAGATTGTTGTATGGGAGATCGTTCTACTTGTTGCTGAGTTATTTTGCGAATAGACAAGTTCTATTTCGTTACAAGTTTGAAGATGTAACTATTTTACCGAGCTGATAATTTATGCTTCCTATCTGATCTTTTATATTTTTCATAATAACCTCTTTTGGTTTAACATGCGCAGCAGTTTTAATTAACTTACATATTTCACGTCCCAACTTTCCTGAGTTTTTAAAAAACCAAATTTTTCGAACTTCTACCTTAAATAATTCTTTTCCGCTAAGCATTGTGAATTTTATTATGAAAATAAATGAGTTAAATTCAAATTTTCTTTATAATATTATCGTTTACGTTTACTTTACACTTTACGAACGATTTTCAAATAAAAAAATAAAACTGTAAAAACTCAAACAATTTTGAAAAAAAAAAAAAAAAAAAAAGAAATAGGTGGTCTTATACTCACTTAAATAACACCAGATTTTGAAAAAGTCGTTTGCTGTGTGAATATAATAAAATTTTTTTCTCACTTTTTTATTCATTAGATAAAATATAACTTAATTCAGTTGCTTCATTATTTTAAAATTGTTGATTTTATCCTTTGTACCATGAAAATGAGTGATATTTGGGGTGGTCTTAAAATTTTGTAACATACTGTAAACTGAAATAACATAAATATTAAAAAATTTTATTTTTATAAATATAGTGACGGTCATATAAAATTAATACAATCACATTTTATACATTACATTAGGATGCTCCATACACTGCTCGTTTCGCTCACCGAAGCCTCGATTACAACATAGTCATTTTTGTTTCTTGACGCTACGCAGATTGTTATATTTCCGAATGAAATTTTTTTTTATGACGATGAAAAAAATTTAACATCAAAATTAATTGCGATTAAAGTAAAAGATCGCGAAAAGTTTTATTGCGTTAATACAGATTTTGTCTCATCGATTTAATTTCTGATTTCATTGGAATCAAATTTAAATCTGATAAAGTTGCTTGACTACCATTTCAAACTCTACCCCAAACTTGTTTCATAAGTTTTATTTAAATTTTAATTTGTATAATAGTTAGGTAAATGATTTTCGCGAAAAAAATTATTTAGCTGTAGTACAGCGATTCTTAGGATTTCTTAGGAATTTTAAATACTTACTTTGTAATAATTATTTCAGTAGCATTTGCTGGCTGAGCACAGTTAAAACACAATGCATTACAAAAGTAATTATAATTTATTCACCGTTAAATAATTATAGAACAGTAATTAAATTCCATTGTTGTTTTTCTGCTATTTGTTAGTAAATACGTTGTATTATACATACAATTTTATAATTATTTTTTTTTTTTCTCCCTCGATTTCGTTTTTATTGATCTACATCCGCTCATGTTTTCAGTATTTTACTTTTTATTTTCATAAAAATATACCAAAAAAAGTTAAACATGAATAGTAGAACAGCTAAAAGTAAAGTAGCTGAATATAATAAATACTAAATGGATGTTGGATATCCATATATTGTCCAGTATAGCAAAAAAAGAGTGCTTGTTCGGAAAAATTAATACCCAAGATTTTTTTTCTCCACAAGAAGCGTTATTAAGTCATTATAAGCAATGGTTGAAAACTACTCTCACTTTCGTCTCACCCTTTTTAGAGGAGAAATCGGGATGATTTGGGGGGCGGGGGAAATTGAATATCATTTGCACAGGCAAGTGAGGTATTGCTTCTAATGATCACGAATTTTTACACTGAATCGAATGAGACCAATCACGAGATGATTGGATCGATAGCTTAAAGGTTTTAGTTTGAGGGTTTTATGTAAAAAAAGTACAATTTTATACTTCTACTCAGTGGTAGGAGGTAGCAAAACTATAGTAGTCGGTACTTTTTTCCGTAGTTTGTTGTGTATTGTGTTTCTTTTTAAAAGAAGTAGTGTTGTGAGTAGTGCGATACAAAAAAACAGCAACTAATTTCTGGCAACTAATTTTAACGTTAGTTAAATAAAGAATCAAAGTTCAAACGCAAAAAAAAAATTTCGAATCTGCTTGGTGCAAAACCTTCGCGTGACGTCAACGTACGCTCGGCCCTAGAGCCATTCGGCTCTAGGGCCGAGCGTAAATAAGATCTCCGTCTGATACTCTGAGAAATCGGTCGAGTTGTTCCTGTGAAATCGAATTTTAAATATCTGACTATTTTAAAATTCGATTTCACTGGTAATCAGATCACATCATACACATAAAGTACGTTTTCGTGTCCGATTTCGCAACTTAAAATATCGTCTGCATTAATTAATTAGCATGTTTTCGGTCACCCCCTTAAACCATTAAGATTGAGTCCTAGAACGTGAAGATCCGATCATTAATTGATCAAAAGTTATGCAGTGTGGTTCAGTTTTTTTGTTTTTTCGTGCTGTATTTTATTTCTTGGAGGATATAAAAAAGCATTGATCACTTAAATCACAAATATTTGATAATTTCTAAGCATTTCTTAAATCACTGTCGAGAAAAGCGTAGAGTATGGAAGTTTAGAGAACAAATTCGTAAAAAGTGCATTAGAATAAAAAAAAACTATTTCATGTAAACATGAATTAAGACTTCTTAATATCTCCTCATATTTAACCTAGCTAATTTTTAATTCAAAATCATTTTGGATATTGGTGAAAATTAAGTTCTCCAGTTAAGTTTGTTTTCTAAAAGTAGCGAAGTAGTGACTATACACTTCGAAAGTAGTTTGTAGTTGCTACATTTAAAAAAAGTAGTTGTAGTTGCAGTTATTGTAATAAAGTAATTAACTACAAAGCTATTTTGTAGCTTTTCCGACTACCTGCATCAAGCTTTACCATCTAAACAAGTAAGACATTTTTTACTATGTATCTTTGACATTGAATCGAATGAGACTATACATGTGTCATATGAATGAAGAGTTCAGAAGTTACTTACCTTTTTATGTATAAAAGGTGCTGCTTTTGACAAATCTTACATACATTTTTTTAAAATTGCTATCCAACGATTGTTTGAGCATGTAAAATATATTTTCTGATATCATTTTCATGCTGAATTGTATGAGATCTATTCGGAGACGAATAGTCTAATAGTTTAGGAAGATTTATAAAAATAAAAAGTACTGTTTTGTACTTATAATCTAGTAAAATGAGACATTTTCATTGAAAAATTTAATAACCAAGATTTTGTTTTCCTAGAAAGCTTTGTTATGTCGCAATTAACTATGTAGTATAGTTTGTCTACTGTAAGAACTTCCATCGCCACAAAGTCTGAGGCCGTCTGCTGCTATGGAAACAAGAATAGCGCATTTCAGAGAGAGTAGCTTCTTTTCACTTTAGGGGTAACACAACAGACCGCGCCGACCAAAGCATGTCCTTAACAGTCACCCCACACTCCTGTTTGAAATAGTTAAACCTCGTTACCATAGTCACCCCCACGGGTCAAGCGAAAGGAAGGGGAGTTCTTACTTTAGACAAACTATAACTATGTCGCTGAAAACTCCCCTACTCTTCCTCCTTCACTTCACCCTTTTTTTTTTAAGGGAAAATGGCATGATTTGGAGGGAGGGAGAGAATTGAATATCCTTTGTGCAGACAAGTGAGGCTTTGTTCCCGTTTCATTTTCCCCCCTGAATCGAATGAAACCGATCAAGTTTAGTTTAGAAGTTATAGTTTTTTTATTTTTTTATATAGTATTTATTAGGTTGTCAAAGCATGGATTAATTTGACACTGTACAAATATTGGTTAAAAATTTTTCATTGTATTAAATTTGTATTTAAATTTAATCTTATCATATTTATTATGAGAAATCAAGCTTTTAATTTGAGCTCACAACTTTCTACATCGAGTTCAGCTCAACAACATTTGCTTCGATTGTACTATCAAGTGCAATCCTGGCCTGGTAACAATTTGAATCCTGAGAAGTTAAAAACAATAGTTCCTGTGAGAGGTAAGTATCCACCCGCACTTAGTTCCCCTTTTAAATATAGTTGTCTGCTCCTGCTCTACTAAAAGATGTGGAAATGCATATGGATGTAAGAAGTTGGGATTATATTGAGAAGTAGTGTGTAAAAATTCTAGTTGCGATATGGAATTTCTAGTGCGATAATGAAATATAGTTGAAGAAATATCCGAAATGTAAATAATAAACATGTGAGAAATTTATTTTTGCAATTCATTATATAATATGCCCAATAGATCTAACTTTAATCTACATTTTAACATTATATTTTTGCAATGGTCATTTAATTTCTCCATTTCATTATAAGCAATTTTTTCATTTTAATTTATAACGTCTTATTTCATAAATACAGTAAAAATAACGTTTTTGCCTGACATCTCAAAAAACTATTAGTTCTATTGACTTATGTAAGAACTTTTCAATTTAGCGTAATAAAATACAAAGGTAAAAAGGCTTCATTTGGTAAGATAGCAAAATTTGATGAATAAATAGGGACAAGTACAAAATTGTACAGTTTTGCTCATAATGCCCACGTATTTTCTAAATTATTGGTTCGATCATCTCATAATTGGTCTCATTCGATTCAACGTAAAAGAATGCATCAGAAACAATGTTTCATTTGCCTGTGCAGAAGAAATTTAATTCTCCTTCTCAAATCGCCCCATTTCCTAGAGTAGGAATTCCAGTTTCCAGTTATCCTTTATTCCTTAACAAAACTTTCTCCGAAGAAAAGAATCTCAGATAGTAATTGCTCTGAAGAAAAAGTAATTTTACTGGATTAATAAATCAAAGTTGAGCTAATTAAAATTATCTTTAAATAGAGATGTTCAAGCCATAGGCTGAACTATAATCACTTAACTATTAGAATTCTATTAATTGTCGTAATATTGTGACTGTTAATGTTAAACCAGTTGCTTGAACTATTTCACTTGAAATGAAACGTATTCCAATTGATTGCTACTGCCAAGTAATATCATTGATGAAATTTCAATAGGCAGGTAAGTGAAAGGACGTCATCTTATACATATCTATATGAGTTAAATAAATAATTTACCGATAAATTCTGATATAATTTTAATATTTTTTTAGCCGAAGATTTTTGGATCTTCTTTGTTAATAATCCTATTATTTGACTTTTCTGGCTTATAAAATATCCCGACAACAGTGAGAAACGGTTCCAAATCGTTATTTATTTTATGTTCTAAAGAGAAATTGTTAACTATAGAAATGTCCAAGCCAGAGGCTGAACAATATCACTTGATTAGTATAATTAAATCGATTGCCGTGTGGTTGTGATTGGTAACCAGTTGTCTATATTTGGGCACTTCTCATCCTTATTTCGATATAAACGTATTTCGTTGCTTCTAGAAATGATTAACCATTGATGAAATTCAGTGGGCTCATAAATGAAGTAACGTCAGCTTAGACGTCACGATTTTAAAAACTTTATTAAAATAAACATTTGTTTTTCCTTTTTCTTCTTAGCTTTGGCATTCTGCTACATCAGGAAAACAAAAAAATTTAGACGAATCAAGCACAGGAATGATATTCTTAAATGGTAAACCAACTATTCTTACTAGTAATACTTATAGTTTGCTGAAATCAAGTTTTTATACAGACAATTCTAAAGAACCAAAAGCTTCTGAAGTCAACAGTCAACTCGAGAACAACGATTTAAATCCACCTTTGCCACTGTCTTATTGGGATGATAAAACAAATTCTTTTCAAGAAGTTGATGGAACACGAGCAAAAAGCCGTTTTCCTGATTTGACTAATAAAAGAAATGAAGAACTTGAAAATTATGGTTCGCAATCCACTTTTTCACCACCTGTTACTGTAGAAAACCAGAAATATTCGCCAGAAGAAATGGAAATCCAACCCAATCTGTCCATTAAGAATGATTGTCCTTTCAATAGAAATGTAGATCAGAGGCGAGTCTTAGAGGGAACTCAACACAATTCGATCCAAGCAGTCGGCGGCACACAAGCAAAAGACTTTTTTCTTGATTACTCCAGTAAAAGGATGGAAGAACCTGAAAATCTTGTCTCTGAATCCACCCATTTAATACAAAAGTACCCTTTAGAAGAAACTCAACTTAACCAAATCACGAAAAATGATTGTCCTATCAACGCAAATGTAGACCAAATGCGAATTCTGGAAAGAGAAGAGGAAACTCAACCACCTAAAAAGTTTGTATCTGATTTGACATATAAGAATGGTTTTTCAATCTATAAAAACTTGAAGCAATGGCAAGTTCCAGAAACAATGTTGCAATGCCAGACAGCGATTAATAAATTTCCCGACAATTGTGCTGCTGGCAAGATTAAAATGGATGCACGACAACAAAATACCAGATTTCCTCACAATAAACGAAATGGTAACACGCGCGATGAGCGCCGAAGATTTTCAGCAGTATTGCTTGATAATTTTTTTACTAATGTTCTTTTGATCGTTTCTCCTATTTTTGATTTGTTTGAAAGCATACCTTTCCATGTCTATAATTCAATAAGAAGATTTTCTTGAGCGTTAGAGATTAGTGTATTTTTCTAATCAAGTTTTACTCTTCTTTTATTATCGTTTGGTGTTCCGCAAAATATGTAAGCCTTTAAGATTTAAAAAAAAAAAAATATTAAAATGGATTTCTTTTGTAATTGCTTAAGTTCAATTGTCTTATAAAGTTTTAGTAATTTATGCAATTTTTCGTGTAATAAAGGGGTAAACCCTATTTATACGGGTTGAATCGATATCCTGTTAAAAATTTCTTCAGAAACCCAGGGTTATCTAGAACAGAGATTCCCAAATGATATTCCGCGAAATCCTAGGGCTCCGTGAAAGAGTTAATAGGGTTCTGAGTCTTTGAAACCTTTAATTATAGTTCTATCCAATCAATAATCCATCATTTATTTCATATTTCGGTTGCTCTTATGAAATGATTTAGAGTATAATGTCATTAAAAAAGAAATGGATAGTTTTTTTTTTTAATAAATATAATTTTTCTTAGAACAATTAATTGAATAAATTATGATAAGATTACACAATTATAAAACTTTCATTATTATTTCCCATCGCACTTTTCAAATGAAAATAAAAATTTTCAAATTTGTTAATAAAGAAACATGTTTCCCTAATAACTATTTCAGGCGCTTACAGCAGTTCGTTGTAGCTTTTATTTCAAAGAAAACCATATTTCTGCTTATTTTATTAATTTTCAGCTGCGAGTATACAATACATCAAAAACTAGTTTCTAACTAGACTTTATTCAGCTTCAGAACTGCGAATTCAACTATTTTATTTTATTTTATAACCGTCATTGAACAGCCGACCCAATTTCATGGGTTTACGACTACTAATGTTCAACTCCGTAGCCTTGTAATTTTGAACCAATCCAGAAGACAAGGAAACTCCTGGATCAGTACCCCCAGAGGTGTTGATTTAGTATGGGAACATGGAGGACTTTGAGACTCGACAGATTTAACGTGCATCAGTCACCATTTACTACCCGGGGAGTCTTCGGCCGGCGAGGATCGAACCCACGACCTCTTGGATATGGGCTCAGCGCCCTACCGACCAGGCTATCCCGGCCCCGAATTCAACTATTTGACATAAAACATAATTGAAGATGCATAATATAAACATAATAGTTTTTTTTTTTTTTAACGGCAGGCACTGAACTTTTCGTTCTTCGCCATACTATGCCGGAATTGTTGCTCATTTCGCGTTACCCAGTGGGCACCTGTGAACCAAAGTCACGGAGGCGAGCAATATTGCCCACGTCACACTGCCACAAACCCGTTTATAGGGTGGACCACATTCACACATCATACACACACACAACAGAGGACAGCACAAAGAGAGAGAGAAACATCCATGCCCAGAGCGGGATTCGAACCCGCAGCCTATGGCTTCGCAGCCAGGCACGCTAACCGCTCGGCCACCTGGCCGGCATAAACATAATAGTAAAACGAAGGGAAAAAAAAGCCTTTTCAAAATATAATCGATTTTTATTGGTTAACGCGTCCACAATTGTCTTTTTATACTTTATTTGCAAAAGTCGGGGTTCCACTGAAAGAAAATCAATCATTGAGGGCAGCGGTTACCAATTTTTTCCGACAAGGGAACTCAAAATAATCAACCTTTTTTTCTGGAGGAGCCCCAACTTTATTAATAAAGTTCAAGGCAATTGTGAACGTTATAACCTATAAAGACTACGCTTAAAATATTTCATTTAAGTAATAAAATTTTTTCATCGTTTTATCATAATAGTCTTAAATTAGGTTTTATGCCCGTCAGTTAAACTTGCTGTCTTTGTGCTACACCTAGTCTAGGTATGAACTTATTTCTGGTGTATATACATAAGCTGAAAATGATTAAATAAGCCGAATTATAGTTTATTTCGGAATGAAATCTGAAAAGAACTGCTATGAACGTTGAAAAATGGTTATTACGGAAACATATTTCTTTATTGTATAATTTAGTTGTTTTTTATTTGAAAAGCGTGGTAAAAATTACTAATGAAGTATTTTATAAAGGCTTGTATTTTTCTCATAATTCGTTCGATACGCTGTTATTAGAAATCTTTATATTTTCCTTTAAAAAAAAGTCATTTTTCATTGGCTTGATTTATAGTTAGAATAATTTCATAAAGGCAACCGTAAGATTAAATAAATTATGAATTTGAGATTGAATCTAAATATAACCAGAGGTTTCAAAACTCGTCATTGGTTTAAAAAATATTCCTCGCTGAACCCCTTTAACTTTTTCAAGGAATACCATGTAGGATTCCATAGCCGAAAGAAATTAGAAATAACTGCTGTATAGCATATTATAATATGCTTGAAAATTTTGTAGAATTCTAAGGTTCCAAAACATTTTGATTAAAAGTCTTCATATCAGCTCCAATCTAAAGTTTTCTTTTCGTAAAGATAAATAGTTACATACTTTCAGAACATTTTAAAGTGTTCTCATCTAAATACATTCATCATATTGTGAAGGATAAATTGATTCGACGAAAAAATACTATGTTAGTTTGTTTATGAAATCCTTCATGTTCTGTTAGTTTCTGTGAAAAACACAAATAAAACAATTCTACAGCGCAAGAGGATCTAGAATTAATTTTTCAATAAAAAACAGAATAATGTGATAATGACAGAATGAAAGACCGCCTTTCATGAGCTCGAGCTTGGGAGGGGTGGAGGGGCTATTTTATTTTCAAGTGGTCGCCACGATGGATACGGATCCGACGCGCGCCACCCTGTCTTTCAATCTTATAGAATTACGCTCTTTAATTCCACCACTTATGTGAAAAGTCATGATGCCAGAATTTGCTTGAAATATGCAATATCTATTATTAGGCTATTGTTTTCGTAATGAACTCAAACGAAAATGGCGTGAAAGTTACCGTTAAAGTTTTAGAATCAGTTAAGAATCAAAATCTACACTTAAGTGTAGAAATTTGTAATTTTTCAGGATTTTTTTACATTGTAGATAATTCTACACATCATATAGCTAATGTGCCGATTAGTTAGGTTGATCCGTTGATCCACAAAATTTGAATTCAGTTATCATTACTGCAAAAATTACTGTATAAAATTTTACGGTAAAAAGTACTGGCATCCTGAGTGCCGCAACTATTTACAATATTTTTTAAGGATTTTTTTAAGTGTAGATAATCTGCAAACTACCTAGATAATTTGCACACTACCTACTCGGCAGATCTTTGATTTTTGCTGAATAAAATTTTAGAGTAAAAATGGATTTTACGGTAAAAAAGTTCTGGCACCCTGAGTGCCGGTAGTGCTTATCATAATTTTTCAGTATTTTTTTTTTTTTTTACAGTATAGATTAATTGCAAACTACTAGATAATTTGGACATTACCTACCCGGCAGATCTTTGCTGAATAAAATTTTACGGTAAAAAATACTGGCATCCGGAGTGCCGGCGCTATTTATCGTAATTTTTCAAGAATTTTTTTTTACAGTGTAGATAATCTGCAAACTACCTAGATAATTCACACATTACCAACTCAACAGATCTATCTTTCATCTTTGCTGAATAAAATTAACTGTAGAAACGGATTTTTACAGTAAAAAGTACGGCATCTTGATTTAAGGTACTTTTTATCGTAATGTTCTACACTGTAGATAACCAAAAAACTACCTAGATAATTTGCTCATTACCTATTAGGCAGATATATGATATTATCTGGAACAAAGTTTAGGTACGCTTAAAGTAACATAATGTTACTACTACTTTTAAATTAAGTTACTACAATTAAACAGTCAGCACAGTAGTTATTAGAATCAGTCATCAATCACTTCAAAAATATTTAGTACAGAGAATCAAACTATTAAAAATATTATTTCAATAATGATAACTAATATAATCTCATTAATTTATTTTTCAATAGCTAAAGAATCAGGGCAAAAATAAAGTCAAACAATCAACAAATTAGTTTATAGAATTTACAAGTTTTAGATCTTATTGATAAACGTTAAAACGATAAACCTTAACAGTGTTAAAAACATTAACGCAAATATTACCGGGGGAAATTGCTGAAGACTCTTTATTTAACCATAAAACCGTGTTGTGCATATTAACCCCACATAGAGTACCTGCATCTTAGGTAGTTAGAGAGTTACAGCAAGCATCCGATAAGATTTGCAAAAAGAAAAGGTAGCACAATTGGTTATTACACATGGCGAAAAGTCCTTCAAATTCCACTTTCTCAGAATATTTTTTTTTTTTTTTTTTTTTGCTAGGCTATAATTATTCAAATTTTAAGCGAGGCTTCGTTTTTATAACCAAAATATACGTTATTATGCACCGAAATCGGCTATAGTCTTAATAGACTGACTCACCCCCATAAATTTATAAATGTAACTTTATTCTTATTTCGTTCGAAAATTTCTTATAACTTTGTAGTAAAAATAAACTAATATTTCTTCAAAAAATTAAATGCTTATTTGAAAGGAATATTTTGATAAAAGTACCTAATTGAATATTAAAAATATGATATTAAAAAATTATTTTAAAAATATAATTCTCTTTCAAAATATGTAGATATTTAACATTAATTCTACATCAAAATTGATAATTTGTGATTAAGTCAGTTAAAGATTATTTTTAAAAGCAAGAGTGAAAAGATCAAATACCTATGATTTTTAGATTCCGGGTTGATAAAAGTATCATATTGATGTTTTCCTATTGACGTTGACTTTCACAATAATAAATGTAATATTTTTTTTTTTTTGCTGTTAGCTTGAATTTAAACAAAACTGCAGTTTAAAGACATTTTTAAAAGCAGATTCCATCATTCAGATCAGAACAATGACATTTAAAAAAAAAAAAAAAAAAAAAAACTACTTTTTTTTCTTACGTTTCTGTAACCACAAACGTTGTTATAACCATCACATACAGTTACAACGAATAACAAAATAATGTGAATCAAAGTAAGCTATAAGCAACATAATGATTATAAATAAAATAAATAAAGATATTAACTGTTATTTAAAAGACCTGTATAAGTACAAGCCACAATACTCTTTCCCCAGTCACTAGGTTACGACGATACTGCATACGGTACATTTCTTAGCTACCTAGTACGGTAAATACCATGGTACAGTATACACACAACTATAGTTAAATATTTTTATACAAACTATTTACAAATAAGTATTATTGATATGTATATACAGGTACTAATCTCTAAGTTGCACAAAAACTTTAATCGTCCACCTTGTACGAGATGTACGCTTTTCAAAAACGTTTAACATTTTAAGAGGTAAGTCCTGTGGAGTTTGACTTAACGTCTTTGTTGATTGTTTTTTAGTAACGTCTGGTAATTACAAAAAATATACATGATTTAATCTATCAATCGACACAGTTTGTCTTTGATTTTTATAGTTAAATATTCTTCTTTTCTGTCAACGACTTGAAAAATCTATCGTATTTAGATTTGAATTGCTTTAACTCTATCTTTGTGAATAAACATATGTGACATTATTTTCAAGTCTTTAGGAACAAATAATGTAGAACAAATAGTATAGAACAAATAAACAACAAAAAACAAAAATTTTGGAGCCTTAAAAACAACGTTTGCGCATTATTTGATGTGTAAGTAGATAAAAATACCTAATCTATACTACATTTTGTGCAATAGTTCAGAGACTTAGGGTATATAGTCATAGATGTATATGATGGTGTTCGGTTTCAAAGTTGGATAGAACTACCATACACTTTGAACAAAAAACGATCACAACAAAACACGAAGCGTTGAAAAAAATTGCTCTCAAAATAACAATTGTGCAAATGTTCTGCCTATGCGGTGAAAGATATCGTTGATGTATTTTTTGTAAATATTAAGATCTAAATAGATATAAAATAGTCTAAAATACAAAATTATTTAAAAAGACATGATTGAATAACTAGAAAACTATAATTTAACTGTACAAAAATGCTATTTAAATGGATTTAAAATGTCGGGGGAAAATCAGATTTTCACATTTAAATAGTAAAAATATAACCGAAATCTCTCTATATTAAAAAAAAAAAAAAATAGAAAGAAGCGTCAGCACCGCTGTATTGGATGTTCAACTTTCTGTTACGTTTTAGTTTTGCGCAAAAACTATACGATTAGAAACTTGAAATTACATATGGTGAAAAAAGGTGTACATAGAGTACAATGAAATAACGATTTTAGGATTGATAATTAATTCGAGAGTTATTAACTGCTAAACGTAGCAAAAAATACCCTTTGAGTCACTTTGCAGCCCGCAGAAAGGTAGCTACAGAATAAAAATATGCTATGCTGAAAACAATCATGGGGGACTGTGAGCAGTGCGAACAGGGATTCGACCATTTTGTGTAAAAAAATTAAATAATTTTATGAGCGATTCCTAGTGAATTTTAAGTTAATTTATTGTAAAATAAAATTTCAAATCATTTTTAAGTCAAATAACTTAATTAAGTTTTAAGGGAACTTAATTAATTATTTTTATTTTATAATTTTGTGGAATATGAATTTAGATAAAAAGTAAACTTTTATTGTTTAAAATTGACATATTATACTCTGATATGCTGACTTTTTCAAGTTGAGTTTCATTTGGTAAAATGTTTAATTTTTTTTTTTTCATTTGAAAATCGAGTAATGTTGTTTTAAATTATGTTGTATTTTTTTCCCTAAAATTACAGTTAAGGTTACTTCCCGAACTTATTCCTTAAAAATAGTATATTTTGCAACCGTAACATGAACATAATCTAAAGAAATGAGATTTTTTTTGAAAGACAATTAAACATTTTTTTCGTGCACCTAACAACAGTTTGCTCTTTTTTATTTTTTAGACAACACTTGATCTTGGCAACTCTTAACTAACAAACCACCGGCATAGTGGCCTTCAAATAAAAAAAAGTAAACAGAAGTAATTTTGAAAAGCCACAAAAAATTTGTTGGCGTCACGGGCTTTTAAGCACATGAACGCTGCTTTGTGGTCTGACCGAAAAAAACAGAATATACCGTTTATGGCACTAAAACAAGAATTTTATGATTACAATTCATGTTGTTCATATTCGATATTTTTTTAAACCTTTCTTTTTATTTCTGGTAGTATCAATATCACATTTTTAATAGAATAATAGCTGATTCAAAAGATTGTTGAAATGTTTTCACAATGATTTATCTATGCTTAATATTGATATTTCTGATAAAACTTTTATGCTTTTTTTTTCTGTATTCAAAATGAAATCATTTGGGTCGTTTTAAGTTGACATTACACCGTGTACCTAAATATAAAGTTCAAGAGTGGCATGCCTTCAAGTGGTTTGCCCATCATAAGTCGCGAAAAATATACACATTTATTTAATTTCATATAAGTACTTCCGTAAAATATTATACCGTAATTTTTACAGTAATATTTATTTTATTAAAGTTAAGTGATTTTACGGTAAAAAGTAACCGACACCCTGAGTGCCGATTCCTAAGGTAAGATATATATATATATATATATATATATATGATACAAAAATTATAAAAATATTTTTGTATTAATAAAAGCATTGAAACTCTTTCGTTTTCATTAAAGGTCTCTGTTAAAGGATAAGTGTAGAGACCATAGAGTTGAAATAATGGGGTTGAATACTATTTCAATTTTATGGCAGAGACTCTATTTTTGGACTTCAAGGCTGAAAACATACCAATGAATTACAAATTAGATTTATGTTTCAAAGGAGGAGTCATTTTAAAATCTTTCCCTCTTTCACTTCCATATAAGGAAGTATTAAACGATTTTCGATAATGTGTAGGGATACAAGGAATGCACGACTGGGTCTTTTTACCCCTTTTGATTTTATTTTATTTTATTTTATAACCGTCGTTGAACAGCCGGCCCAATTTCATGGGTTTACGACTACTAATGTTCAACTCCGTAACCTTGTAATTTTGAACCAATCCAGAAGACAAGGAAACTCCAGGATCCCAGAGATATTGATTTGTTATGGGAACATGGAGGACTTTGAGACTCGACAGATTTAACGTGCATCAGTCACCATTTACTACACGGGGAGTCTTTGGCCGACGAGGATCGAACCCACGACCTCTTGGACATGGGCCCAGTGCCCTACCGACCAGGCTATCCCGGCCTACCTCTTTTGATTGTAGTATTTAATACAGGAATGATATTTTTTGCATAACTTTTGCTGTATGATGTTTCCAATGTAAGCTGTGCCGGAATTATCTGGAGCGCTGTCCACCCCCCTCCAGTTGGGAGAATGGGTGAGACTTCTGTTTCACCAGTTGTCATCTGAATAAAGCCTGATTAGAATTTAATGCCTAATGACTTCTCCTAAAGTGAACCTAAACTCAACCAAAAATAACAGTGTTGTAGCCCTGATATCAGAAGCCTCGCAGAATTGGCTTCGCGGAGGAAACCATTTGGAGGAAACTGTTTAAGCATTTCATTTCCCATCACAAATAAAATAAATTGCCTCATCGACATCGAAGGAAGGATATTTCCCAACCCATCTTTCCACTACCTGTACCCCGCCGTTACTGGAGATGTTGGCTGGAGACATGCAAGGGACCGATGCTTGTCACATACCTGAGACCCTACAGACCTTACAGGACAGGAAATAAATCCGAGAGGGACCGACTGATTTGGCTTTCGTGTGAGTCCTGTTCAAGGATGTGCTGTAGGGAAAAATTTTAGTGAAAGTGCCATTTATGTGCGCATTTGAGAAATCCCGAATATTCATGAAGATCTACGAAGATTTATGTTCGCGAGTGAAGGGGAGGGGTCCCCTGTATATATATATATGTATATATATATATGTATATGTATATATATATATATATATATATATATATATATATATATATATATATATATATATATATATATATATATATATATATATATATATATATATATATCATGCATTATCATGCATTATCATGTTGTTATTTTTCTTATTGTAAAGAGTTGTTTTTTTTATACAAAATTGAAAAAATGTTATTTGTAGTAGGAAAAAGGACAGTCGTACCAAACTAAATTTTATAAATTCAAAGTATCATAAATTTTTTTTTTATTTTGGCTTACAAAAATTTTTTTTTGGGGGGGGGGGTGATATAATACAAAAATTATAAAAAATATTTTTTTTATTAATAAAAGCATTGAAACTCTTTCGTTTTCATAAAATGTCTTAGTTAAAGAATAAGAGTACAAACATTCTATTTTTGGACTTCAAGGCTGAAAACATACCAATGAATTACAAATTAGATTTATGTTTCAAAGGAGGAGTTATTTTAAAATCTTTCACTTTCATATAAGGAAGTATTAAACGATTTTCGATGATGCGTAGGGATACAAGAAATTCACACGATTGGCCTTTTTAGATCCTTTTGGTTGTAGTATTTAATGCAGAAACGATAGTTTTTGCATGATTTTTGGTGTATGATGATTCCCGGTTAAGCTTTGCCGGAGTTGTTTTAATAATTGTCCACCCCCGTCCAGTGGGGAGAGTGAGTGAGAACTGCTGCATTCCCTATCTATCCAATAAATAAAGTCAATGAAGAATGTTTTGGCTCACGACTCTCACTAATGTGAATTAAACACTACCCAAAAACCCAAAATGACAGTGGTGCAGCCCTGTTGTTATATATATATATATATATATATATATATATATATATATATATATATATATATATATATATATATATATATATATTTTTTTTTTTTTTTTTTTTTTTTTTTTTTTCCAATGTCCACCTGTTTTAACATCCGTCAAATCAGGCATTTTCAGGGCGATTTTGTTGGCTTCTCTTTCAGGCGCACCATATTAGGTGGGCCAACGTCGCTCCCACAGAACCTTTCTGATGCAAGGACAGTTCCATGCCCCCTACGCAGGCCGGTCGGCTCTCTCTCTCCCTCTCCCTGTATATATATATATATATATATATATATATATATATATATATATATATATATATATATATATATATATATATATATATATATATATATATATATATATATATATATATATGTATATATATATATATATACATATATATATTCATAATTAGTGACTTTACATATAGTTAATACTTATAACTTAACTCCCCATTCTGTAAAAAAATTTCCACCTGCATACCTCATGCATGGAAGACTTCCGTATGATAAATAAAGAAATCTATCCACCTGTCGAGGAAGCTGAAAAAATAGCAATTCAAAGAGCTGAAGAATATCATGAAAGGAGTAAAATTTATTATGATGCTAGATTTTTAGATATAGACTTTAAAACTGATGAATTAGTTATGTTTGAAGAATTTACTTATCCTAATCAAAGCTTGTATCAAAGCTTAGGAAATATCACAGCCCTCAAATGTTGAAATTAAATCATGAATAGTGTCCAAAGGAAAAGAAATTTTTTTACTTTCTTCAATGGAGGAGGTATACTTTATATTTTTGAGAGATCCGAATCGCGTGTGGAGATGTTTACCTCAGCATCATTTGGACGTGAGGACGATGAAAGTTGAACTTTTTTTTCTTCTCTCAACAAGATGAGAAAAAGTTTATGAACTATTTTTGCTTAGTTCAATATGGATCTCCCAATATCACTGTGCTTCATGAATTCTGTTTTCCTCTATTTTATCGGGGAATACAGATTTTCATAGAGTAATTAACCCCTTAACCACACAGAATCTTAAATTCTGATTAAATCACACTTAGTGTCCAGTTCGTTCGCATAAAAATTGTCTTTATTTTTGTGTGAAAATTTTAGTAGAATAGTTAAATGTGTTTTATTTTTCTTTCTGTTTAGTTGACTAAACAGATAAATTGCATTATCATGTTGTTATTTTTCTTATTGTAAAGAGTTGTTTTTTTTATACATAATTGAAAAAATGTTATTTGTAGTAGGAAAAAGGACAGTCGTACCAAACTAAATTTTATAAATTCAAAGTATCATAATTTTTTTTTTTATTTTGGCTTACAAAAAAATTTTTTTTGGGGGGGGAGGATATAATACAAAAATTATAAAAAATATTTTTTTTATTAATAAAAGCATTGAAACTCTTTCGTTTTCATAAAATGTCTTAGTTAAAGAATAAGAGTACAGACATTCTATTTTTGGACTTCAAGGCTGAAAACATACCAATGAATTACAAATTAGATTTATGTTTCAAAGGAGGAGTTATTTTAAAATCTTTCACTTTCATATAAGGAAGTATTAAACGATTTTCGATGATGCGTAGGGATACAAGGAATTCACACGATTGGCCTTTTTAGATCCTTTTGGTTGTAGTATTTAATGCAGAAACGATAGTTTTTGCATGATTTTTGGTGTATGATGATTCCCGGTTAAGCTTTGCCGGAGTTGTTTTAATAATTGTCCACCCCCGTCCAGTGGGGAGAGTGAGTGAGAACTGCTGCATTCCTTATCTGTCCAATAAATAAAGTCAATGAAGAATGTTTTGGCTCACGACTCTCACTAATGTGAATTAAACACTACCCAAAAACCCAAAATGACAGTGGTGCAGCCCTGTTGTTATATATATATATATATATATATATACATATATAAATATATATATATATATATATATATATATATATATATATATATATATATATAAATATATATATATATATATATATATATATATATATATATATATATATATATATATATATATATATATATATATATATATATATATATATATATATATATATATATATATATATATATATATATATATTATTGTTATTTTTTTTTTCCCAATGTCCACCTGTTTTAACATCCGTCAAATCAGGCATTTTCAGGGCGATTTTGTTGGCTTCTCTTTCAGGCGCACCATATTAGGTGGGCCAACGTCGCTCCCACAGAACCTTTCTGATGCAAGGACAGTTCCATGCCCCCTACGCAGGCCGGTCGGCTCTCTCTCTCCCTCTCTCTGTATATATATATATATATATATATATATATATATATATATATATATATATATATTAGTATAATATAATGAGTATTAAATTTACTTAAATCCTTTCTTTAGAACTATTTAATTTTAGTCATCAGTCTTTGTTCTGCAACTATGCGTGTAGGCAAATCTGTGCTATCAATGTCGCTATTATACTTATTTTCCTTCCTTAATAAATTTGTTAAGTTTAATTGTTAAATTACTTATTGTCATTTTTCCTTCCTTGACCTACAAATCACTATACATACATATATATATATATTCAAATATTTATGCAAATATTTCGTTTAGTATTAGATTTAATTAATTTTTCATTCGTCACCAGGATAGGAATTTGGGTGTATGTGCTTTTTACACGTGTAGATTAATTCTATTATTAAAATTCGATTGAAAATAATTATAATGAAAGCATATTATATTAAAAAGTTTGTTAGTTTGTGCCTTGGCCAAAGGATACTGTGAGCTCTTTGTTCGCCAAGCCTTTGTTTGTTGCGTGCTCTTTGTTCGCCAAGGTTTGTGCAATCAAATGTTTTTTTTTTTTTTTTTTTTATATTTCAGAACGAAATTTGCATATTAAAAGAATAAAATGTTATAAAAACTAGATTGAATTGAAAAAAAAAAATAAAGCTGAAGTACAGTCAAAGCTCGATGTAAAGAATACGGAATTTTTACGAGAATTTGTCGATTCTGATAAGTTTACATTTCCCATTTCAATTCCGTAAATTTCACTGAATTTTTACGAGAATTTGTCGATTCTGATAAGTTTACATTTCCCATTTCCATTCCATAAATTTCACTGAATTTTTACGAGAATTTGTCGATTCTGATAAGTTTACATTTCCCATTTCCATTCCATAAATTTCACTGAATTTTTACGAGAATTTGTCGATTCTGATAAGTTTACATTTCCCATTTCCATTCCATAAATTTCACTGAATTTTTACGAGAATTTGTCGATTCTGATAAGTTTACATTTCCCATTTCCATTCCATAAATTTCACTGAATTTTTACGAGAATTTGTCGATTCTGATAAGTTTACATTTCCCATTTCTATTCCATAAATTTCACTGAATTTTTACGAGAATTTGTCGATTCTGATAAGTTTACATTTCCCATTTCCATTCCATAAATTTCACTGAATTTTTACGAGAATTTGTCGATTCTGATAAGTTTACATTTCCCATTTCCATTCCGTAAATTTCACTGAATTTTTACGAGAATTTGTCGATTCTGATAAGTTAACATTTCCCATTTCCATTCCATAAATTTCACTGAATTTTTACGAGAATTTGTCGATTCTGATAAGTTTACATTTCCCATTTCCATTCCATAAATTTCACTGAATTTTTACGAGAATTTGTCGATTCTGATAAGTTTACATTTCCCATTTCCATTCCGTAAATTTCACTGACGATTCAAAAATTATATGTTTATAGGGAATAACGTGTTTAAAATAACTAGCCTTCCGCTATTGTGATCATTTTGGTTTAAATGTATTGGTTTTTTCTTCTTCTTTTTTTGTTACAAGAAAAAGAGCAATGTTTAATGTTTCTGCTATCAATATAATAAAGCAAAAAACTTAAATCCTATCTCTTTATTTCCTTATATCCATCGTAAAAATTGCCTTTATACTAAAAAAGTAAACTTGTGCCTGAGGTCATTGTCATTGAGGTCATTTAGTATCTTAGTTGTTACAAAATAAATGTTTTTTTGATACTTTTAAGAAATCCTACCTCATACTATAAAAGGATGCTCTTTTAAGTTAATCATAAATCATATATTCTATATTATATAATAACATAAATCATACATCACATATTATATAAAGCTATTTTAAATTTTAGTTTAAATGGTTAAGAGCATCTTAATATGCTTAAAATAAAAGGTGAGAGAGTTTTTTTTCTCTCGAGAATATGAATAATACATTCAAAAATATATTATTACCGATTAAAAATAATAACTACATCGTTTTTAAAAAATATTTTTATTTAAGACGTATACGCAAGAATATCAGAATAAAATTATTTTGATATGCAGATACGCAAGCATGATGCATGAAATGACGGTTATTGCAATTTTATTTTTGTTTCTTGACAAAATAATTGAGATGAAATATTTTGTAATTTTTTAAAATAAATTACCAATTCTATCAGAAGAAAAAAATTAGAGTTATAATTGGGTTAGGTGCACGCATTTAGAGTTATTTCATTGCATTTTGATTTTTCAATTGTAAACCTCATGTTTATTTTTCGACTTCGATCTGTTTCAAGCAGCCAAATTTCAAATAATAGAGTTTAAATTTTCTAAAAGTGTTGCAAAACTAAAAAAAGAGCATTTTAGGCATAATTTTTAAAAGTATTTCATTTAATTGTAAGAAAAAATTAAAAAATTTTTTTGGGGGGGGGGGTTATAAAAAGAAATAATTCATTTAACAAAATTTCATCGATACAAAATAATGTTCCCATCTGTTTATCGATTTTTACACTGTGAAAATTCAAATAAAGTGAATTATTTTATTGTTTAAAAAAACTTTGTCACAGAGATAAAAACCCTTCATAAGAGTTTGACTGCATTGTGAATATCTCAAAACTATAATTTCCTTTTAATTAAATTAAACTGATTTCAATAAAGCTTATAAAAAATTTCTAAACCATCAGTTTCAACAATTTTCATGGTTTATTATGTGAGGTGTTTCGTAACAACCATCCTTATTATATATTTTTTAGAAATCTTGCCGAAAATGAAGCCAAAAACATATGTAGGGGAGTGTCGGGTACCCCCGCCCACTCTCAATTTCATATGTATAGAATATTTTTTCAAGTCAATGGGCCATCGGACATTAATTGTTATATTAAAAAAAGATTATTTTCAAAGTTTCAAGTATTTATGCAGCTTGCATAATACTTGAAAGTATTATGCAAGAATTTTATAACATGGTAAACAATAGTTTTGAAAATATGTTGAATACAGTAGTCAAATTTTTTAAATTTCTATTTTTTTAAGTTAAACTATTCTTTTTTTTTGGTTTATTCTTTTTCTATTATTTAATGAGATGATAAAACAATAGAAACATACAAAAATATTGAGTATTACTCAATATTATACAGAAATATAAGCAATACTCCTTAAGTGGGCGGGGCTACCCGACTCTCCCCTACATTAAAATTCTTAGATAAATGTTTCAGCCATAAAAAATTATAATATTAAACCAGTAAGGACATGATTACAGTATTACCTATAATTGAACTAATAAGTTATTTTTCCTAATGTAGACAAGTTATTTGAAATAAAAGCATCAGAATATGTCAAATGATTTTTGAGCATCTCTCTAAATAGTAAAAACGGAGCAAAAAGATTTGATAATGATTGTTTTTTTTTTTTTTTTCCTTTTTTTTTCTACAATTTAATTTTGAATAATTGAGAAAAGCTATTTCTTCTAGAAGATTGTTTAATAAAATAATAAAAAGATTTTGTAACAAGGATTATCTTCATCGAGAAATTGTTCAAGCTGATTATGGTTATTTTAGTATTGTAAAAATGTGTTAAAAGTGTATTGAAAAATTGTTGAAGTGTTTTATTATAGATAATAAAACACTTAAAATAGAAAAGAAAGTAGAAAAAATTGCCATATACGCCGTTTAATTTCATGAAACGCATTAGATACTACAATTCTACAATATTTTTTTTTTTTAAATTAATAGTTAAAGTAAATAAAATGCTAATATTTTTCCAATTATTCACGTTTCAGTAATGTACATAATGTTCATATTTAAATTATAATTGCGAATAAAATTAAGTACTACGCAAACTGAAAATGAAAATATCACTTTATTTTAGTTCATCATCAAAATCATCTAATGCGCTAAATAATCCATTTTTTTTTTCACTCATAGTTATGATGTTTTTACACTTCTTTTTTGTTGTTGTCAATATTAGGGTTGTCAATATTAGGGTTGTCAATATTAGGGTTGTCAATATTCAAGTTTTCATCTTCTGTCTCATCCAGCTAATTAAAAAGGGCTAAAATTCTCTCATATTCATCTTCTACCCATTCGGTATATTTCAAATACTCATCGTCGTCAAAAACCTTAAATTCACATTCCTCGGTTTGAGCATTTGGTTCATGAGCAGAGAGATGTGGTTTTTTCTCTGACAACACATTACTTTTCTCCATCAATGAAATTTCGCAATTTTTGGCTGAGTTAGTCTCGGCAATATCAGCCTCATTGATCTTTTTAGAATTCTTTTCCTCTGCAAAATAAGATAGCTAGATAAATAATACCATTGCGTTTTTTATTTGTTTTTGTTCAAGTATTGTTATATCCAGATTTTATATTGCATAGTTTATATTGTACAGTTATATTCATGCTCAAGTTATCAGTTAAGCAGTTTAAAATATTTTAAAAACGCTCTCGTGATTTTATAACTTGCAAATTTATGAAATATCTAGAAATTAAAGCAAGTATAGCAACTGGAAACAAACGTATTATCAAAACGTAAACAATTATAAGATTGTCAAAAAATATAAACGCCAATTGTCAAAATTTAAACATTAAATTTAAAGATCTCATGCATAACCGGATACTTAGACAATTGTGCAATATATATCTGAAACATGGATTTTAATTAAAAGCAATTCTAAATCAAATCTTCAAATTATCTAGAAATTACTATTGAACGGTTACTATAACTCATATTAAGAAAGTAAACTCTAATAATATTTTTTTTGAAGAAATATGAATAATGGACTGCATTTGGATGTGGTAATGATAATAATAAATGTGATAATGTTTCTACTGTAGAAAGCCGTTAATGAGCACTTTATTTTACTGATATATACTTTAACTGATTTGCTACATTAAAGTTCGGAATCAAGTGTTTTCAGCATTTTAATTAGGTATTGTGGATATTAATGGATTCCTTAAAATTTGTTTCTTTTATTTCCTCACAATAATATTTTTCCTTAATTCTCATCTAATAGCAATAATATTTGAAACCTTTTGATTATTTGTTTTACAGTTACTTAGTAGATTGATTATTAATCATATCAACTAATTTGTTGATGGTTTGTAGTACAGAATGTACAGAAACGTTGCTGCTATTCCAGCAAACATCTTATTTTAATTTTAACTAACGCTTTCAAGGTAATGTGTAGATTATCTAGGTAATGTGCAGATCATCAAGGAAATATTCAAATTACCAAGGTACTGTGAGAAATGAAACAATTTTGGGCACTTTTACGTATCATCATAGTTAATTTGTACATTATCTATATAATCAGCAGAATAATTGACTTTTTCACGTTAGTGGTCACATTTATAAAATATTTATAAGAGTAGATCAAATAAAATATTCAGTTATGGAATATTTATTAGAGTGTTAATTTAAAACTTCAAAGATAATCCAATGTTGATATCCAAAATTGGAGAAAAAAAAAGTTTGGTAAAAATTTAGGGTCACCGAAAGTTAACTGAAGTTAATAAAATATATAGAAAATATAGTATGTGTGAATGAGTATTTACATAAATTAAAAAAAAAAATTAGTTCTATTTTATTTTAACAGCTTTTTATAACTTAATTTAAAATAGAACTTTATTCTTAAATAGTAAACTAGCGTACAATTATTTGACACTGTTTTATTATCGATTAAAGCTTTATGTTAGAAAAAAAAAGAAACGAAAATTATGGGAGATATCTTTTTAAAATTTATTTTAAATAAATTTTTAAGTCACTCAAATATTGAACTAGTATTTGAACAGAGTCATGAGTTGCATAATATAATAAAACAATTGCATATAATAAAACAATTATTATAATATAAATTATTTCTCAAAGCATTTTCTAATCAAATTTATAGATCTATAATTTATAGATGCAAATTTATACTCTTCATTAATTTTTTTAAGCAAATATTACGCTTATATACCAAAAATGTATGAAAGGTACTTTGTTATTAATACTTACCTTTTCGAAATCTCTTCTTATATATCCAATTTCGAAAAGCACTAAAGAGTTTAGTTTGGTTCTCTTTTTCGGTTGTCTTTTTCTGTTTAAAGAGCTTTGAAAAATGGAGCTTGCTTTTAGGATTTTTGCAATCAGCATGGTCATCTTTGACGGATGCCTTCACCGTCGTTTGTCGCGCTCTTTTTTCACTTCTTCTCGATGCACAGAGCAATCGAAAACTGAACCAAAACTTTCTTTTTGGCACTTTTTCATTTCCCTCAGAAATTGGGCTTTCCGCTTTAAGGATATTTTCCTCTTCATGGCAGTTCAGGTGGCTACTTGTAAGAACTGAACCATCTATATCCAGGTGACCGACCCTAGTTTTTTTCTGCTCCAGCTTTTTAGCTCTTTTCATTTCTTCAATCCACTTACTCCCTTTGTCTGAAAAACGGAGAGTATGATTCACGATACCTAAGTATCCCATGCGCTCTAGTACAAGAGCGTACTTTTCAAAAGAACTGTCTCATTGATATTCATTAGTAGCGATATAATTTTTTTTACCTATTTTTCTACTATATATATTATACTATCCTTAGCAGCAAAATAACTTGGGCCTTAATTAAACCAATATTCACGAATCTTTGCTCAATAAAGGTTCAAAGGGCCGTTATTTTTTCGATATGGGCCCTATATAAAACTGCCCGATTCACTCGATATTTTACTGCCACTTTACAGCCAATATCGGCCCTATATAAAATTCTCAGATTCTTCCAATATTTTATAATCATTATTCATCTAATATAAGCCCTATATAGGCCGATATCGATACTGCATAGGACTAATATTAAAAAATCTAGACATCCATACAAAGGTCCCACAGTGCATGTTCATATAGACACATATTGAGCCAATTTTGAGCCCAACTGGGGCCAAGATATAATTGTTGTTAGGGACACTACTATATATTATATAAGAATATAGTTTCAAAACTATACAGTTTTGAGAAATAGAAAAAGTGGTGCAAAGGTTAATTTATGTATCGATAATGTCAATATGTAAAGAAAAAATTACATCTCAATTAAATTTCTTGAAATCAAGTATTTCAACATTTTTATCATCATGTTGTCGAAAAATACAATGTTTTTAAATGTTTTTTATTTACAACTTTCAATCTTAAAATTTAAGCACTAATAAAAAGAGAATTTTGAAAATAAATTAAACGTGGATAAATTTAAAAAAACGAAGAAAAATGTAACATTAAAGCATAATATTTTCAGTTGCACTGCAAAAAATGTTAGTGTATCTTAACACCGAAAATGGTGGAAACTACCTCACACCAAAGTGGCGTTTCTATACCAAGAACCAAGGCTTAGTACTGGGTGTAGTGAAGCACCAAAAAGGCTCATTTACAGTTCTTGGTATATAGTAGCCGCCAATATTTTCATTATTCAGCAAAATAATTATAATTTATAATTACAAGAAATTTATAATTACAGTAGGATATGATGCACGTATGAAAGAAGAAAAAAAACTAAAATGTAATTAGAATAAGATAGTTAAGACTTAAATACACTCTTAAAAGGATGCATGGATGCTGGATTCAGTATTAACTTGAAATAAAGTAATGATACCCACAATTCAACCCCAAATTCGAATAAGTATCACACCAGTTCTAATCAAATTTTGAATGTTTTTTTTGATTTTTTTACAAATTACTCAAGGAAGGTTCGTGAGTATTTTTTGCATACTCATTGTATCGTACACGAGTAAAGAAAAAGTCAAAGATGTGAATGCATTCTTAAAATAGGATTAAGCGAGTATTTAACCATTTAACCAAGTTGGATCATCCTTGAGGTTTCTAGTACAGAAACTGCGATAAAACAAAATGCAGCTGAAGCACATCTCGATATACAGTATCCAGTTCGACGGTTAAATGCGATTAAATGTTGTACCTGGTGAGTAGCATGGTAAAGTAGCATGGTGAAAAATTATGCAGGAATTTTTTTTTAATATCTAAAATCAATACTCAATAATGCAAAGCTAAAAATGATACAGCATTTTAATAGGAAGCAAAAATCAAAACGTTATATCAATACTAAAATGGACAAGAAACGATGTAAAGATTTTCGTAGGCTTAAAACATTTTTTTTATTTTATTTCCTATGAGCTGCACAATCAGTCTTCCCGATGAGCAGACCTAGTGCGTTCTCCAGAAGTGGTATCCACTCTTTCAGGACCACCACAATGGGTGAGATACGGTTGGCCATGTTAATTTGTACGTCTAGTTTCTGCCACACTAGATGGCAGCACCGAGAAATGCACTAGAAATTTCATTTTGCCGGAAATGCCAAGAGCCAATAAGGCACTCCAGGGATCATTTACATGCCGCATAATCATACGACATGGCCGCTGAGGATCCGAAAATCCGGTGTCTGGGCCGCGGGGATTGAACCCGCAGACTTGGGCTCAGAAGGCCGACGACAAACCAACTGCGCCACCCAGCCACTGCTTAAAACATTATGTCTCTTATATCAAGTAACTGGAGTGCTTAAATTGGGAGAGTAATGACAAGATTTTTAAGCCACATGTCCGACGGCTACGTCTGGTCCAATGAAAATTATGGAAATTGTCCAGAATTGTCTGAAAATCATCTTTTCACTGTAATAAAAATTTCGAAACGTTTCTGAATAAAGGAGGCAGGTAAGGCGCATGTAATTTTCAAAAACGGTTCTGAATATTTCGGAAACCTTTGAAACTGAATAGGCTTAAATGCGATTCAGTTTCGTACCTATCAAAATAAAAGAAACGTTTCTCTATAGATCGGAAACATGCTATTAAATGAAGTTCCTTGAGACTTTCGGAAACATTTTTATTGAGTCAAAATTAGTTTCTGAAATTTTTTACAGTGTTTGCGGCCGGCACTCTGACTTTGCAAGCAACGTTCCGTGTCAAAATACATACATAAAAAAGTAGATTTTTATTCCTCAGTATAGAGCTTTTATTTCTCAGTATACATTTACTCTAGAGCAGAGCTTTTTCGTATAGATTTTGGAGTCAGAATCTAGTGACAGTGCATTGAAAATTACAACAAAAAATAGTCTGTGGAAGAAAAACGAATAGTTTTTGTAGCATAGTTGCTGAACTCAATTCATCAATAATTTAGCTAAAAGATTTCATTTAACTACAAATTCGTTTTTGCTGATTTTTTTTCTGTTTGGGTTCAAAAAGAAATAGTTTTTTCTGCTGTGTTATAAAAGCAATCAACTTTTTAGAACAGATAGTTACAAGAAGTTAGGTTATTTTACAATTACCTTATATCGTGATACTTTTCCAGCATAGAACACAAGGCATTATGACCTTTATCTGCTTTTTTTTTTTTTTTTGTTCATTAAAAGATTCACTTCCGAATGTTTGTTTTTAATTCAATATTTTACCTATTTAGTTAAAGTTTAGTGATTAGAAGTCATAATTTATTTTGCTCAAATTTTAAAATTTTTTTAGTAAAAATTTCATAATTTATTTAATACAAATTTTATAATTTATTTATAATCAAGAGGACGTTTTAGTGAGGAGAAAAAATGGTCTTTTAATTTTCTATTTAATTTATTAAAAAAATTTTTGTGAAAAATTTAAAAAAAGCATAAATTTATTTGTAAAAACATTGAAGCATAAGTCATGAAAGAGAAAATTAAAATCTAATTTTTTTGCAATAATGAAATTTTTTTTTCCAAATGAAATGTTTTTAAAATTTTTCTTTGCTAGACATAAACTGCTAGACATAAACTTTTCTTTGCTAGACATAAATATTCTTTACTAGACATAAAGTTAAGTTCGTCTTAAATATTAATTGAACATTGAAACATTCAACAGTGACTATAAGACTTTATTTCATATAAAGAATTTTCAATAACCTAGCCATCTTAGCTTGTGTAAAAATGGATTTTCTAAAAATAAAATAATTACTTATTTTTTATCTCTCGACTTATTATTTAACATCGACCAAATAGAATTATGTGAAATATTGTGTAATTTTTTACTATTGTTAAAAAATTTTGACATCCCATAGTTTTTTATATAACATTCAGTTAGATCTATAGAAATTCAAAATATACATATATAAATTATATTTATACTTACATTCTGGAGGACGTGGTCTTGGATACTTTATTCTCTCCATTTTCCAATAATATATCAAAGTATCTTTATGCAATTCACTCATTTTACACAATTAAATATTGAAATGTTAGTCATCAGGCGGTAACACTCAATTAGATTATAATAATTGAAAAGTTACCTTGTCATACATTCTCAGAAGTCATTGTTGACTGTTTCAGTTTTTGCTACAGACAAACGAATCGAACCGTTGTTGAAGCAATGATTCACAATATCAGTCACTTAACTCGTCTATTGTTATTTATCTTTTATACATTGTTTAAAAATATATTGTTTTGAGTTTAATATTTTAAAAAAGAAGAATATATAGTCTACGCTTTTTAGTATAACCCTCTTTTTGGTGATTTTTCCATTATAACGACCTATGCACAAGGCATGCTGATGCATTCCATGGATCAAATGCTATTTAAATATCCACTACAGCGTCCAATTTGAACAGTTCATTACAATATAGCGACCAAAATTATATATTTTGTATATTAATTATATATAATTGTATATTTTTTTTCATTCTTTTTATTTAAAAATCCATTTAAAAAGAAAAAACAGCATTGAGAATGATTTAGTGCATATGTGATGTGCTATATATTTTTTACAAAAGAAAAAAGGGGGAAAACAACACTCTAATTTTGTAAATTTTATACTGCTCTTTCAAAACTAGGAAAAATCGAACTCACAAGCTACTGCCCTTGCGATTGTAGGCCGATCTTAATACGCATATTTTGAACCAGTATCTAATATGAAGAGAATAGAGTTACATTGACATTGGGTGTCGAAAATTAATATTTAAGCAAGAAAAAATTTGTTTGACTGCAAGTTGAAGTTTTAAGAGGTTTCTTATAATCGTCTTTCAATTTCATTCTGTCTCTTTTCACAAAATAACAATGTTTCGTACACCCATCTTCTTCAACTGTAATTTGTCAGATTTTGATAGCATTTTAGCTTTTTCCTTGATGTAGCATAGCTAAGTCGTGCATACTTTTTTAAACTTACATACTTTTTTGATTTTATTTTTAGTAAGTTTTTAAAAAATATATACTCAGATTGGCCCATACTATACACCCTGAATATCTATTCATATTCTATGCATTCTTACTTCTCTATCTCATGATTTCTGCAGGTAAACCATACATTTGAAATAAAATATTGCAAAAATTACTTCAAACAACATTTATTTATAGAACGCAAAACATTTGAGCTCATCTTAATACAGAAATGCTCTTAAAATTTTATTTGGATATAAAATCACGGAATTTTGATTTTTTGAAATTAAAAAATATTCTTCTAATTTACAAGAAATTGTTTTTCTTACATTTTACTTACGAACATTTTTCACAACTTCAAAAAGTATAAAGTAAGGATAAAATGGGATAGATAAATTAAGGATAGTAAGGATAAATTATTTTAGTTCATATGCCAGAGTGGTATATGGCTGAAAAAATAGTGACTTCATATACGTATATAAATATATATGGAAATATCACTTGCCAACAGTCTGATTGGAGAGTGATATTTCGGGTACTTTTTGAAAACGTAGTAGTAGCATAAAATTAATATTGAGACATAAAATAATTGTTTATTGTCATCTTATATTATTTTGTAATGCTTATTTTGTGAATAATAAAGATTGATTAAAAGAGAATCGTAAATTAGATTTTTGCCATACAGAATATTTTTTAACATATTTTTTTCATCATTAACATTAGAAAGACGCATGGGGCGTGTTAGGTCCTATTTATTTTTCATTGCTCTGTATTACAAAAAATAACTAACTGAAAGTAATGAGTAATTCTGATTTTTCATAATTTTATCGAATTTTAATAATTGTTTAATCATTCATGTGCTTACCTTCTACACTGTAAAAAATTCCTGAAGAAATTACGGTAAAAAGTGTCGGCACTCATAGTGTCGGTAATTTTTACCGAAACATTTTTCTGGACAAAACATCTGATATACCGTAATTTTTACAGTTATAACTACCGTAAAATCACTGAATCACTCTGATTAAATAAATATTACTGTAAAAATTACGGGACGACCGGCCTGTGTAGGGGGCAGGGAACTGTCCTTGCATCAGAAAGGTTCTGGGTTCGAATCCCGGATAAGGCATGGATGTTTCTTTCTCTCTATCTGTGTTCTACGTCCTTTCTCCTTTGTCTGTGAATGTGACCCGCCCTATAAACGGGATGTGGTAGTGTGACGTGGGCGACGCTGCTCTACCGCCGTGGCTTCGCCACAGGTGCCTACTGGGTTACGAAAAGATAGCAGTTCTGGCACTTGCTGTGGCCAATGGACAATAGTTCCAAGTGCCTGCAATTAAAAAAAAACAAAAACAATTACGGTAAAATATTTCACGTTAAAAATGGATTTTACAATAAAATGGATTTTATAGATAATGCACATAGGATGTAGAGATTTGATCATTGTAGGAACGTATATATAGAATCTTAAACCTAAAAAGGCGGGAGAGAACAGTGTGGTCCCCTAAGGTATTTTAGTAGATATTCCATAAACCCAAGAAGGTTTGAGTGTAATGTACCTTCCGTTATAAGGTACCTTGCTTTCATTTAAAAAACAAACAAACAAGAGTATTTCGGCATATCTAAGTTATTATTTATTGAGAAAAGGAAACTCTTAACGTATCTTAGAAACTAATACATAAATATTATTTAAAAATCCGTGTTACGTTTAATCCCCAACTTTTCGTTAACCAAATCGAATAAAATACCTTAGAATTTTGATGATCAAGATTCTGATATATTTTTTTTATTAAATTAATCATGATTATAATTTATGATTTTCGATGTCTAATTGTTCTTCATACAACAAATCTGGGATAGGACAAACTATTCCCTACACACTTTTTAGGTACCAATGTTCTCTCTTTGTTAAATTATTTTTATCTCTGAGGAAATCAGAAAAAAGGACTGATAAAATTATTCAACAGAAAAATGTTCGATTTATTAAATAGAAAAATGTTCCATTCTTCACACTTATTATTATCGTAATAGAAAACTGGTAACGTTCATCATTTGCAACAAAAGTCAGAAAAAACGTTTTTATATGATTTCACGTATGGACAATGTTACATGTCAGAGAACTATTATTTAAGCTTGGGGAAAGAAAAACACATAGGTTATCTTGTAAAAACATGACACAAATTGTTCTTCATTTTTCAAACGAGCATGTTTGTTTTAGTGACTCTTTCAACAATGAGATGGCGTTACCGCTTCTGCATTTAGTAGAGGAGCTCACCCTAACCTCTAACATAACCTTTTCCTAGCCTCTCTTCTTTTTTGAAATTAATATTTGGAGACACATTAGAACAGATATGTGAATAAATTCTTTATTTTAAGCTTATTTTTATGAATTTGTTTTTTAACAAGAATTTTTTTTGTTAATCAGGCACAATATTTCATTAATTTAGGGCACTGTTATATAAAATAATACTTATTTAAAATATCTTATAACTGTTGTGAAATTTGAACAGTTATACATAACTGTTAGGCTAAGTTTATTCTATCTTTAACCAGAAATTTATATGATTGTTCATAAAAATGGAGCAATATGTCGACCTCCTGGAGAAAAGTCGAAGTTAGGGGAAAATGAAAAGCTTTTGTGATCTTATTTATTGGATGTTTGAAAAATTACTCAGACGCTACATCGTTTGGTCTCATAAAAAATTTTCAAAAATTCAGAATTATTTTCGATTTTAATAATTTTTGTTCTGGCATAAAAGTCTGGAAAAATGGAGAAGCAATCCGAAAGGAACTATCAAAAGCAGTTTCGGGTGTTAGCGAGTGCAACGAGTATGTAAATATATAGAATATATTCACATTTGTACTAATACGCTAATATGTAATAATTCTACATTTTACAATATAATATGTAATATATAGAATAATATATTTTACAATAATGACCATAAAATATGTAATATATTTTACAATAATTACAAAACAATATGTAATTACAATAATGTGATAATTCTATTTATCGCATTAGAATGTAAATAAATAAAATATATTTACATTCGTATTAATATGCTAATATGTAATAAATCTGTATATTACAATATGTAATTACAACAATGTGATAATTCTATATATACATTAGAATGTAAATAAATAGAATAGAATTTGTAAATTAGCTTGTAACGGATCTGTAACAAGCACAATGAGCTTGTAACGGATCCTTTATTTATTCATTCGATGCAATATTATCAAGTTATCAAGTTATAGATTTACATTGTTACATTAGTTGAACTAACATAGATATTATTTGAATTTAAATCAATTCAGTAACACGCAGTTAGGTTCACTGAAAACAAAACAAAGCTTCTTTCTTAACAATTTGTGAAAGTATTTTCCATTCGTTAAAATTATCTTTCTTTTTTTTAAACCAAGTTTTAACATTTAAACCAAAAAATTGTGTCATTAAAATAATTAATCAATTAAAAATAATTTTAATCAAAATAAAATAAAAACGAGAAGTGCTAGTTGTTTTTATATAACATTATTTTTTTTAACTTGTTTGGAAACTGAAAGGAAAAAAAAAGGGGGGTATACAACCGATAATTCACAGCATACCATTCTCGGGTGGAACAGTTTTCTTTTTTATTTTCTTTGAAGAAAAACAAGAAAAAAAAAGGGGGGAACTGCAACAACCATTTCATTGATATCTGTCTGCCATTCTATCCGAAACGCTCAGACTTACGATAAGAAAAAGCGCCTGATACACCAGCATATAAACGCGTGTTTCCAACTCATCTTTTAGCACTGAAGCTTAAAAAGAAATCCTTTAAAAACGAGAACTTTTTAAAAGCTTAAGAGATATAATATGTCTTTAATCTGTTTTCTCGATGAGAGAGTTTTAAGTATTGGAAACTAATTCTTCTAGGGACGGATTAAATGTCTGTTAATTGCCATCGCGTGTCTTTTTCTCTCGGGGTTAATCTGAGATCATTTTCAGATTCACAAAAAAAAGGAGATTTTTTTTTTAATAACTCAGAGGGTTTTGGTGTGTATATCACATCGATTTAAGATGTGTTTGTTTGTTTACGGTAGGGTTTATTTTTACGATTAAATTGAGTTGGCTACACACTGAAATGTTCATCTGAAGGATGTTGGTGAAAGAAATGTTTAATTGGTTGAGTGGACGGTTATAAAAATTTGAGGAAGTGGTGGCAGCTTTGGATTATAAATCATTCTCATCTTTACTTTTTAACACTATCAGTCTACCCGCTATTCATATAGAATAAATTATTTAGCGCGCTACATGGATTTGCTAGCGTATTTAGCATATTTCGAGATTACATCCCGAAATGAATGTGTATAATTATTCTCTTATGCATTGTGTCCCTACTGCAATTTTTCCTTATGCATTATTTTTTAAAAAAAGTGGACATTTAGGATCCAAAACTGGATGGAGATATAAGGATGGAGATATAAGGTATGAGAAATAAGAATCTAATTATTTATCAATAGGAGTTCGTTTTTAAGATTAAATTGAGCTTGCTAAACACAGAAATGCTCATCTGAAGAATATTGGTGAAATAAATGCTTAATTGGTTGAGTGGACTGTTACTAAAATTAAAGGAAGTGGTGCCAGATTCGGATTATAAATCATTCTCATCTTTACTTTTTTTTAAAATTTTTTATTTCGTAATCGTCGTTGAACAGTCGACCGAATTTTAAGTTTTCGACTACCAATTTACAACTCCATATCCTTGTAATTTTGAACCCAATCCAGAAAACAAGGAATCTAATGGATCAAGTATTATGAGAAATTTGCCTTCTTGGAGGACTTTTTCATTGAACTAACCCTCATTTGCGTTACATGGAGAGGAAAATATTTGTAATGATCCTTCTACCACTGAATATATTTTTACGTCAGCACCGTAATCTGCTCAAGCCGGGTGTGGAATTTGAATCAACCAATCATAGCCGATATTCGAGCCCGGTTCATCTCATTGGGAGACAAGAGCTCTATTCCCTGAGCCACCACGAAGCTACAAGCTTTAGATTATAAATCATATAATCATCTTTCATTTTTTTACATTATCCATCTATCAGCTATTTTTATAGAATAAAAGATTTGGCGCATTAAAATTTACGTAGATTTATTATAAATTATAAATTTTAATAAATGTTTTCATAATTATTTAAAATACATATTTAAAATATTCTTATACTGAATTTAATTAAATTAAATTTCAGGAAAAGCAAAAATTTCCACACCTAAAAAATCTCAAAGCAAAATTTAAAAGTGATTCCTTATTGCTTATAACTTTATATGTTTTAAATATGCAGCTGATATAGAACAAATAAAATTTATTTGTGCTGTCAGTGAAACAAATTGGAGTTACCTTGAAACATTCAATATATTTTAATAAAATTTCTGACCTCTGATAAAAGATATATGGGGTGTTAATAAATTATACCAGATATAAAAGTAATAATTAACTCGTAAATTCGGAAATACCTTTTATTAATCTCTTGTTGATGTTAGTAATAGGTCTCGATATATTCCTAATTTTTGAGAAAAAAATCATTAAATTTTTTATTCCATAATACTGATTGGAAAATAATCAAAAAGTAGGTCTAAAATAAATTTGTTATTATTTTGAAAAGAAATTAGCTTTAATTTTTTTCTTACCTCATTTTCTCTTCTCGTTTAATTATGATATTTTTCCAAAAATGCAACTAAAAATTTAACCTTTTATGAAAGTATAAAGGCAAATATTTACAAGTTGAATCAAAAAATTTAATTTTAAATACTTAGCATTATTAATGAAGAGAATAGAAATTTTAGAAAAGAAGGAAGCATTTAAAGGTATATTGTATGAGTGAAAGATGCTTTAAATTCAATTTTAAAAAGAGTTTCGTAATATTGAAGGCTTAGATCGACATTTTTACGAAACGTACTTTTAAATTATAAAAACTATAAGTTAATTTTTCCAAGTCAGATCTTGAAATTACAATATTTAACTCGAAATTTTGTATGCAAATAAATGAAAAAAAAAAATAATAAACTAGGAAAAGTTAATGATATCCAAAAAGAAATTTTCACAGAGATTCTATTATTTCCCAATTTTCTTCAAAGCTTCATTTTCTTCTATTGCGCGTATCTTTTACAAAATTATTAAAATCCAAACTTGGTATAATCTTAAAATTCAGATTTTTTTAAAATTTTTTTATCTTAAGTTGGTTTTAAAAATGTATATATTTCAAACGAAATTTCAAAAGCAACTAAATAAGAGAAAAATAAACTTGGAAAAATTTATAATGTCCTAAAAGACATTTTCACAGAGCGGCTGTTATTTCTCATTTTTTTTTTTTTTTTCAATACTACATTTTCTTTTATCGCATATCTTTAACAAAATTATTAAAATCCAAACTTGTCATAATCTTAAGATTCAGTTTAAAAAAAAAAAAAAAAAAAAAAAAAAAAAAAAAAAAAACAGGTCATAAAATAAGAAAAATTTCGAACAAAATTTTATAATCAAACAAATGAAATAAATAAACCAGAAAAATTTAAGAAAATTCTAAAAGATAAATTTACAGACAGGCTGTTTTTCTCCATTAAAAAAAAAAAAAAAAAAAAAAAAAAAAAAAAAAAAATTTCTTTTATCACGCATCTCTTACAAAGATATTGAAACCCAAACATGGCATAATCCTAACCTCAAAACCCTTTTAAAAGTAATCTGAATGCTTAAGAAAATGGCTTTTTTTACTTCTGTTCGAATCATTCCCTTCTGAAATGTCTTCCGATAACGTACTCTCAGATGTTCGGAATAACGGGAGCGATTTTCGAATGCCACAAGTTATCTATTGTTTGGGTTGGGGTGTGATGCTGGTGCACCTCTGGCTCTGTGTTTGGCGCCGTTTCTAGACGTGCCTCAAACTAAACACAACATGATATTCCCCTTTCCATTGGAATATCATATTTTACAGAGATGATTTTTTTTCTTATTTTTAACACCCCAGGCTTTTATTCATTATCATGGTTTGTGTGGGTCTTTCACTCGCTAACTCTAGGCTCAGATAGCAGAGAAAGTTATTGTTTAGCTTTTTGTTCCGGATTTATGTGAGGGTGTGACTCAATATGATCCACAATGTGAAAGGAAGAATAATATTTTTGCACGATTTTTTTCTTTCATGCAATGAATTTTGACTTTAACGATTTTCATCGTCACCACATTTGCTTAAATAATACGATTAAAATCGTTCTCAGTTAAAAAAAAATTTAGTCTGAGTTTATTATGGCTTGTTTAATGAAACATTTAAAAAATGCAAACTGATTAATATCTATTTTTAAAGTTAAAAAAAGAAACTATTCTATTCTTAAAAAAATTACTCCAAAAAAATCTTCTCTCTGGATTGAAGTCTCTGATAAGTTCTTAAAATACTATTTAGTCTTTATAAGTTCTTAAAATACTATTTGATATAGAATTATGTTAATTATCTTTTAAAAATTTTCTTAATCTTAGTTACTTGAAAATTATTTGTTTTTGAGAAGGCTGTTTTAAAAGTAGAAAAAAAAAAGTTAGTTACACTATTTTTCTTAAAAAATATTAAACGAATTTTCAATATTTTTTGTTGAGTTTAGTTACTTGAAAACTTTTTTTAGACGATACTGAAGAAAAGATGTTTTTAATATAGTCTAAAAAACTATTCTTCTTTGCAATTTTATTCGTTATTTTGAGATATTTTTAAAGTCTTTTTTTTTTTTTGTTCAATCCTTATCATCTATCATTCTTTTATTCAAATGATCCTCTTTTTTAAAATATTATTATTTTTTTTAAAGTTAGTGATTAAAATAATATATGTTCCTTTGGAATTGCTAAAATTTTTTTATTTGAAAAAGTTGTGTTTATTTTTCCCCAACTGATATATTAAATAAAAATATTTAAAATTATGAAAAATAGTGCTGAAAAACATACTGTCTTATAATAGTTTTATTAGTTTTTAAAACAATAACTTGATTTATGTTACATTCAAACACTTAAATATTCCATGAATCACATTTTATGTTACTGTTATAAGTCAAACGGTTGATAAAATCAAATCTGTAAAAAAAGCCATGATAAAATTTAACAAAAATGGTATCTTTACACATATTTTATGCAAATTTTATGCCAAAAGAAAAAAAAAGCTTTTAGAATAATCCTTAAAGAAGTTTCAGAACTGTTCCTAAAATTGCTATACACTGTAAATAAAATTCGGACCAAATTACGGTATGAGGTACCGACCCTTTGGTTGCATCATCCGTAAAATCCATTTTTACAGTGATTTTATTGTAACATTTATTTAATTTTTGTGATTCAGTGATTTTACGGTAGTTATTGCTGAGAAAATTATGGTATATCAGATTATAACATGTTCCGGTAAAAATGGATTTTTTGGTAAAAAGTACTGTTACCTTAGGTACTTTTTACTGTAATTCGATCCGGAACTTTTTACAGTGCAGGTAAATAAAAATATAAGTTTATCAAAATGAACATTTTACAAACTGTTGTACTAAGAAAAATATTTTATAATTTTCTTCTTCGAATCAAACGTTTGAGGCGATAAAATCTAAAAATGCATGCCTCCTTAATAGTACTTAATACAATAAGAAAATAAATAAATAGACAAAAATAAATAAACGAAAATAAATAAAAAAATAATAAAATAAAATAAAAAAGGTAAAAATAATTTTCTTTTAACAAGATGCTTTGTTTAAGTTTTAGAGCCATTCCTAAATAAGGTCTTCCCTCAAAAGAATGAGAAACATCCTTAAAAAGGGACGCTATGTAATAAAAATATTATGTTTATCTAAAACAGTGGTTCCTGAACTTTTTTGATTCGTAGACCCCTTGTTATGTTTTTCGGTTTTGGGTAGACCCCCTGTTTACCTGATTTTTTGAAAATTCTTCAACTTCAAATGTATTTTTGACAGCTGGTATAGTGCTACGCACTGTGAAAGATTTAAATTTCTAACTGTAGTGAAGTGTAGTGAGAAAAACTTAAGAAAAAAAAAACACATGTTAATTTTATATAATACATTAATTAAATTCAAACTAGTTTAATTACTAATTTAATTTAATTAATATATAAATGGAATGAAATAGGGCACTATAAAACCCGTTCTCCGTTACTAATATTACAAGTATAATTGCGGAAATAAGTTTGTATACAAAACCTATAGTAGTGTATTGTTGGTTTGTTTATTACGTTTTCACGTAAAAACTGAGCAACAAATCTCCGGTATCTTGTGCGCAGATAAAATTGGAGGTCTAGCTAGCTAAAGAGTTGACACACTTGCTACGCTACAATTTGCCGCTGAAAATTACTTTTTTGTTACAAAACAAAACCTTATACTCAGAGAAAATAAAAAACGTACGCGGGCGGAGCTGCAGGCTGCTTTGTAGTTTATAATAATTCAGTTTCGTATATCAAAAAATAATCCTAATAACTTAAATTTTAATAAAATTTTTACTTCATAGCTACTTTTATAAATTATGTAGAATGTAGATAGATATATGTCTTTATATTATAAGGCAGTATAATCTAAGTTACTATCAGTTTATGTTGATTATTCCATTCATGAAATGCAAAAATTAAAAGTCATGATCTGCTTATATGAGATCCACTATCGTTGATCTCCATTTTCATTTCATGGACCCCCATTTTTTTTCCCCACCTGACATGGATCCCTTGCAGGTTGTTGTCGACCCCTGGGGATCAATATAGACCACTTTAGGAATCAATGATCTAAATGAACTTTATAAAATTTGGTATTCTCAGAAATATTATATAAAATATGTTATCTAGAAATTATCAAAACATAAAATAACTGGTTTGAATCTACGATGTACAGATAACATGTAACTTTGATTAACAGGCACGCGACAAAACGATTTTGTCGCGGGCCACCCCACTTAAGTGAGCAATTGACTCAAAAATAGAGAAAGTGCTGGAGAACTTCATTAAAGAGGTAAATATTATATTCCACCCACCACACCACTTTTTCTTCCAGGTTTCGTCGCATATCAGCCTTGAATGATTCAATTTACGAACTGATACTAAGGCGTCTGTGTTATAAAGGTTTTCTGCACCAAAAACAAAGACCGCCTTATATTTCTTGTCAAGTACCGTTTCTTTTATAGTCGTCCAGGCCCAAACAATGATCGCCTCATGGCGTCGTTTGGTCAAGTCAGTGGTAATCCAAGGCCTTAGTAAAGCCTTTTATTCCACATCGACAACTGTTGTCTTGTTTTCGGGCCAGTTTTAGGGGATTTTTCGGGTACTGACGTAATAAAAGAATCGAGTCGTTAACCCCGTTATATTATATATTAAATCCGGAGGTGATTAAAAAACGATGCAAAATGCAAAGAATTCGGGTGTCTGCGTTTTTACACAAAAAAGTGGTTGTAGGGGTGATGACAAAGAAATGATGAAGTCTTTATGATACGATGATTAACGTCAGCGAGAAGGCGGAATTCGCTTTCAACAGGGGTATTAAATGTCGATAAATGAAGTTTTCTCGTATTTTAGAAAATATCTTTTTATAACTGCTCATTGTTTTCACACTCATCACTTGCTTAAAAAGAATAATTATTGTTTTCACATTGGAGTTAATTTTGCATGAGTGAGAAGGAATTGTTGAAAATATTTATTTTTTATTATTTTTATTTTTTATTTTCAGTCAACGAAGGAAGGGTGATTTTTGGGGTACTCTAAGAAAAATTGCTTTTAAAAACTTGTTTCGTTACTCCTATTATAAATTTGTCTAACCCAAAAGTATAGTTTGCAATAAGTAAATGCATTTAAAAAATTTTTTTTAATCATTCATTCCATCGTTATTTATTTTTGTTTTGTTTTTTAATAAAAGATATTTAAGTAAAAAATTTATTTAATTTTATTGAACAATTTTTTTACAATAAACTTATGAGTGATTTGAATTTCAAAATTTTTGTAATAGGAAGTACTTTTTCTGAGTAAAATTAGAGCAAATATTTTCGCCGTATTTAGTGCCTATTTTCCATCTTTCTGGAAATAATTTGAATTATAAACTTAAAAATGAATACAGTCAATTTATTTTGAAAGCTTTCCAAAAACTAGTTAATACTGAAAAAAAGATTTTATTTTCTAAGTTTTTTTATTTTTTATTTATTTATTTTTTTTTTTTTTTGGTCTGGGTATGTTTTGTTTTATAATTTATAGACAGAAAAGAACAAACAAATTTAAAAAATAATCTTCAAATTCTTTATTCATACTTTACATTTTTCTTTCTCTTTAACAACGATTCCGTTTAAGTCAATCAGTCTACTTAATAATTATTCAAATTAAAATATTAAAGAAAATAAAGTGTTTTAATGAAAGTTAAGAAAAGAACAAAGTATATTCGCTATTTTTGCAAAGTTAATGGGAAATGCAGGGTGTTCTATAATTACCAATTTGTTTATTGTTTTAAAAAATCTTATCAAAGATGAAGTAAGTAAAGCGTACTCACTTGTGCGTTTTTGTTTTCATTTTAGGATAAAGATTAAAAAAATACATACTAAAGGTGGTGTTTACGAGACACCTATCACACATTTAGGGTGGTCATTACGAATTAAACTGCATTATATGCATATACTATAAAAAATATAAAAAAAGAGCGAATGCTGAAACAAAGCTTCATTACTTAGTTTAATATATACTATAATAATAATAATAATAACGGAATTTTTTTATTAACTGCCCACTGAAACACTAATCTTGTCAATCAGAATGAAAGTAAAACATTTTTTTTTTTTTAATCCACCACTGTCAAACAAAAATGTCCACCATTTTTAGAGCCATTTACAACCACCGGACATTCAATATCTTCCCCTCCCTGCAATTTTCGACTTTTCATCACATTGTTTATTATACATAAAAAGAACGCCAAGAGCTTAAACGAATCAATAGCTCCTGTTTAAACACGTTTCAAGTAACACGGGGCTGCGAGATCGAATTCGGAAGTTAAAAAAGAATGGAAGAAGGATTTTGTGATCCTCTTTAAACTATAATGGACTGTAATGGCGGTATAATGTTTTCCTTTGATAGAGTGCAGTCGCGTGGATTTTGGAGTGCGCATATTTTAAAACAATGCATTCCAGAGGAGTATGTAAATAGTTATATGATATGGAACATTCTCTTGTGTGTCAAGATATGTTTTCGCTGTAGGAATTAAATAGTCAATTAGTTCTTCGATTTTACTTCCATTATTGATAGGTTAAAAATAAATCTTATAGTGCGCCACATTCAAACAATTCCAGGTTTTCTCTTAACTGTGTTTTCCAAAGATCTTTCGCCAAAGAAAATAAAAAAAACCTACCATAATTTAAGTGCTTTTCAATTGAGGCAATGCGGTAACTTGAAACTATATATAACATCTCGCCATAAAGAATTATCTAGGTTTTAAAACTTAAATATTTTTAAAATAATTAGCTTTTTTAAAATATCGCCAAACTGGCGAGATTTCTTCGCCTATATGAAAATTATTAAAATCAATGGCTATTACCTACTGTTTTCTAATTTTTATACGACCAAACAATAACAACGTTGGAGTAACTTTATAAACATTAAGAAAAATGCTTTATATTTTAAGAAAAATGCTTGAAACAAAAATCAAAATGCTTTACATTTTCACAAAACTATAGCTCTTATTCGAATATTAATGTTTTGCAACATTTTCAGAATTAGCATACAAAATTTAAATTTTTCGAATGCATTTCTATTTGAGAGAAAAATATCTCTTCAATGTCGGTAATGAAATTAAACAAATGTGCGTTTAAGAATACACTGAATAAAATAAGTAATACGAAACACATTATTCAGTGATGATTCTCATTGATGTTAGTATGAAACAGGGGATTTGTCTGAATAAAGAACTTTTTATGCCATTTTTGGATTTCTAAATACTAAGTTGGTTTTCTGTACATACTATATTTAATTAAGGAATGGGGTACTTTTTTTAAAATCAACTCAATATGTTATGTAAATTTTACACAAGAATCAAAAGTTTTTTATTTGGATATGGATAGCTAAACGAGTGTAAATAACAAGAAGTTTCCTAAAACCGGAAGTTTGAACATGCTTGATATTTTAGAAAGTTTTACTGTATTAAGATTAGAAATTCAGTATTCCTCTTATTATTACCAGTCAAACGATTTTTCAAAGTTTCAATTTAATATGATCCTGAAACGTAAGTTAAACTACTGAAAATAATCGAAATAATCAATAAAGCAGAATGATTCGTATATGTTCGGAGACAGAGTGGACCTTACTATATACTACGAAACTTTCCTCGACAACCGATTTACGCTCTACATCCCTACGAAGAGCTTTCCATAGATTTGATAAATATTTTATATTATGAGTAATTTGCTAGCTCGCACCCGTTTTTATGAGTTATTTAAGTTTCATGTAATGGTTATCACAAGCAAAATCAACGCTAATATTTTTGCAACAAACGATGATGATGTCACCAGATTCGTATTTCAAAAAAGTATTTAAAACCACGCGTTTTTTATATTGACACTTACGCTTTTAAAGCTTGTTTCTATAAATTTAAACATTGCAAACTTAACAAGAACTAATAAAATAAATTTGAAGTTATCAATTTAGTCATGGGCAATATGTGGTTGTGAATATCTCATTTAAAATGATACTATATGTACAGTTAATCTTTCCTTTGGTGAATTAAAATTCTAACGCATATTATGGTAAATCTAATAGCATGAAGCCACACTAGAATATACAACAAATAGCAAAAAATAAAGGTTGTGTATAAGGTCCCAGCTAAAAATAGACTGCAGTTTTTCTGCAGAACTGAAGTTATTTTGCAGTTTTTCTAGAGTTAACTGCAGATTTTCTGTAGTGCAATCTTAACTGTAAAAACACTGCAGTTATTTTGCAGCTAATTTGAAGTAATTTCTCAGTAATTTATTTTGAAAAAACTTTTAGCTATTGTCTAGAAAATTACTGTAGTTTAAGTGAAGTCACTCTAAAATCATAAATTTAGAAAAAATTGAAACTTCAAATCCGTGGTTATTCTGCAGTAAATTTGAAGTAATTTTGCAGTCATTGTTTCAGAATTATACGTCTGATGAATCTGCAGAAAAACTGCAGTTATTTTGTATTGTTGTAAAATTGAAAGAGTTGGTCTTCAAATCTTGCTTTCTTGGTTGATATATCAACTTTTTATAATGTTTGTCCTTTTTTTTTCTTTGATTATATACTAATTTCTTATAATTAGGTAAAAATTCTAAACATATATTTTGATAACAGAAATAACGTACACTATCTGTATTCATAAAAGTTAAAATTCATAAAATACATACTTGATTTAATTGTAATTATTTATAATTCAGAAGCGTCAAAAACTTTTAAGGAAGATTTTGACACAATTTAATTAGTTTAAAATATGCCGAAAATTAGGTATTTAAACATTCCTGTATTTTAGTAATTTTATTAAAAATGTTATTTTTATTAATTTTTATTATTTTTTTCTTTTTGATTTCAGAAAACTATGTTGGCGCAAAGTTTATGGTAAAAAATATATTAAAGTTTAGGCAATTAGTTGATGCTAATTATTTAATTTTTTTATTCGAATTCATACTAAGCTAGGACTATTGCAGAACGAAAATTATACTTTTTTTTTCTAATCAAAACAAATATTTAGTTTGGATTTTATACAAATTTATATCAAAAGAGTTAGCAAAATTGAATTTGAAAAGTGATATTGAATTCAGATTTTTTAGCTTCAAACCTCTTCTTCAAATATTTATTAATTTCAGTTTGTTTCAGAAATTCGTCTTAAATAAATTTAGGCAATTTAAAACAATATATCTTTTTTTATTGCTTAAAAATAAAGCTTTATATATTAAAAAAATTATTTTGTTTGACAAAAAAAAAAAAAAAAAAATAACTCATAGCATTTTCAATTGAATCTAAATGAGCATAATATTTATAAAACTGCATGCTTTACAAATTCGCTTAAAGCTATTTGCTTTTAAAAATTAAATTTTAAAGAAAAATAACTAAACTTAGAGCAAAAAAAGATTCAAATCTACATAGTTAGAAATTTTTCCTAAAAACACTTTTAAGTAATGAGTAATTTAATTGTTATTTTCCGTATACAATCAAAACAATTGGATATCTATAAAATGATGCTATTCAAATTGTTAACCCTGAGATAACTGATTAACTGTGTTTTCACCTTATTTGATTTAACAATTAAAAACTTTATCCTTGCCAACAAGACCCAGCTCATGAAACTATTTAGTTCTTTGCAGCCGTCCCGATACAGGGCTGTAACCGAGAGGGCTAATCGGTTAATATCACGCCAGACAGTAAGCGAGTTCGAATCCCAGGATACAATGTGTCAACATGTTGACAACAGAAACTTCCACAAGTACAATACTTCCCAATTAAATAATTAAATTCAATATAGAATAAGATTAAGTGAAAAAAAGATCCATCGAAATTTTTTTTCAAAAGAAACTTTTTTTTAACAAAAACTACAGTATCTTCTTTCGTTCACGATAGGTGGCACCACTAAATACAGACATTTTGTATATTAACCGTGAAAATTTTGAAGTTGGTACTACTACAAAATTACTGCAGTTTACAAACTGCAGTAATTTCGCAGTGCTTCGACTTCAAAAATTCTGTAGTGCTATGGGCCAAATCACCACAGTCTTCAAACTGCATTTTTTCTGCAGATTTTCTGCAGTTTATTTTTAGCTGGGGTGTCATGAATGTGTAGTATAGTGATAATAGAGTACATAGCTGTTATGGAGTGTGGTAAAAATTTATCATAACAGTATCCATGTGGGGAGAGACCATTAGACAACCTTCATCTATCAAAAGATACCTCAAGATAGAATCAAATTAGCATGTCATATATACTAGTGAATTGATGTTTAATAGTTGTAGTGGTAGTTACGCCACAATATTCCCCCACCAGAATTTTATCAAGGATAGAATTCGATGAACAGATACCACTAGTTGCTATATTTGTGAAATACCGGGAGAGCTGGATTAAGTTCACCAGGTTTTGAGCTTTAGCCATGAGAGCTGTATTAAGTTCATGATTGTGTGTGTGGTCACTCCTGTGTTGCTATTAGCGGTCGAGTGTGTGCAGGATCCAGTTGTGTATAAATGAGACTCACAAGCAACAGTGCGAGGAGGACGATGATGCAGTCACGAATAGCAATCTAACTGTTCAATGGGGACCATCCATCGAAGTTGTCGCGATCATATCACGTCCGCAGGTCACCAATGTAAGGAAAGCTGTTTAGACAATGCCAACCATCAAAAGGCTTCAAGTTAGCATGTCATATATACTAGTGAATTGATGTTTAATAATCGTAGTGGTAGCTACGCCACATCCATATAATGCTTACATATTAGTATAAAAAATTCTCTTTACCTCAGTACTTATAATGGCAATACCAGTAGTATTTAATACTACATTCTGTTAAGCATTACTGGAGTCAATAATAGTATGGCGATTTCTAACATTGCACGAAATGAGTATTCACATTAGTTCGTTCGCCAAAAATAATTATAAAAACATTAGTGTCGTAATTTTTGTTTATTTTCGAGAAGTACAGTTAATAACTTTAGTTATAGGTACAAAATGTAATTATATAAATATAAATGTAATACAAACAAAATGTGATTATTAAATATACTTATTCGTGTATTGGAAAGGTAAAAACTTGCCTTATTGTTATTGAAACCAATGTGATCAATTAATTTTTGTAATAGATAAAATTGAAATAAAAAAGATTAGCTTTGTATTTAAAAGCTTAATTAATGGAGAAAAGGTGCTTATTAATCGAGAAAAAAACATAAAAAATCACCTTATTAAAAATAATGACAGTAGTACTTATTTAATTTCAGTAATAGGTACTACTGTTAATGTTAATTGGTGTTTTTAATGAGTACTAAATATACAAATATTAGTACCAAGATATCTACTATAGGTACTACGATGTTTTTGCGACTCACCGAAAGTGATAAGTACAAGAAAAAATTGTTGATTATGGTGATTGTAAGATATTATGTGTTTATGAGCACCGTATTTGAGTAAAATAATTATTTGTTATATGTCAGTTAGTAGATGAAAACGAGTAGAGTGTTGAGGTTACCATGGTGATAGTTTTGGAATGTAAATAGTTTTTGAGTGAATGTAAGATCTTTTTTTAAAATGGCGATGCTGTTATTTTGTTGCTGAGTTAATAAATCTTCCTTTTTATTAAACTTAATAGTTTTCTTAACTATATTTTGTTTATTTGTAGTCATTTGTAATTTTGTATTTTTTTTTTACTGTGATATTTGACTACCAGTATGACAGGCCACACGCTGAGGAAGCATGCGGTAAAAAAGAGGCATACAGATGGCAAATTCCTATACTTTTGCGTTAGGATGCGCGGATGTGATGTGCGCATGCTAATGCAAAAGTATAGGAATCTGCCTTTCGTATGTGTCTGACTTACCACTTGCCTCTTCACTCCTAAGAGTGTAGTCCTTATATTTGACTCTATCGATAGAATTTGGCCAAATTATACTTAATGTTATTCATTTCAGTTTTAATGGGAAGAATTTCTAAGAACATATTTTGCTTAATCTGATAACATTAAGCCACCTGAAAGAGTAATAAATAAAATAATAAATTGAAAATATTTTAGCTAAATTTATTGTGTAAGAAAATGTCTTTCAGTTTATGCTTGATTGCGTAGCGTTACTGATTCAGATTTATTGAAATTTACTACCTTCCCCCCCCGTACAATGAAGAGGTATTTATCTAATCTTTCCCTACATACGAAATTTAAAGTCTATCGGTTTGCTAATAACTCGAAAACGTGAGCACCTGTTTGGATCGCTTTTTTCTACAGTTTGCAAATTTTCATGGGTTGGCTTGTTAATAGACATCACTCCCTGGAGTCATGTAAGTTGGGCACAATATCAAAAATACGAAATTTTTTTGTTACCTATAGTACCAGAATAAATTTCCCATGGTATCCTTTAAAAGGCTTTACCAATTTATACAGCTTTTTTTTTTTCAGCAGATTGCCAATACTTTTTGATCATTTTGTGATATTTCAAATTCCTCTAAGTCAAATTGTTCGCGTGCAGTTGTTCGCATGCGTCAATTATTCGTAATAAAACATGGCTTTACATTGTTTCAACATGCACAGTTATGGAAACAACAGAAGTTGCTAAGTATTTAAAAAATAATTTAAAGCAGAAGAAATATGGTGTAAAAAATTAAAATATCTAATTAAGGCCTGCTAATATCATAGTTTAAATGCTGCAGTAAAAGTTTGTGCTAGAAACAAATTCGCAGGTCAACATAAGTCATGAAAAATTAAAGAGATAGATCAGTGCATTTTTTTTGAATTCAAAAAATTTAAAGCACCTTTTCTTTTTGGCGAAAAACACCTTACAAATAAAAGTCATTGGCTTGCGATGGAACGTTTTAATTGCTAACGCAATGATAATTAATAATGACAAATAAATGCTCAGTTTAATTTTAACTAAGTCACTAATTTTGTTATTATCCATCGAAAGCGCCATTAACCCAGTAGGGGAGAGTCGGGTAGCCCCGCCCACTTAAGGATTATTGCTTATATTTCTGTATAATAAATATTTTTGTATGTTTTTTATTGTTTTATCATCTAATTAAATAATGCAATAAGAATAAACCAAAAAAAGAATAGTTTAACTTAAAAAAATAGAAATTTAAAAAATTTGACTACTGTATTCAACATATTTTCAAAACAATTGTTTACCATGTTACCAGCTGCATAAATACTTGAAACTTTGATAATAATCTTTTTTTAATATAACAATTAATGTCCGATGGCCCATTGACTGGAAAAAATATTCTATACATATGAAATTGACGGTGGGCGGGGGTACCCGACACTCCCCTAAGTATTTTTTTTTTATTTAAAATGTTAGTATTCGTTGCACTAAGCAGTTTGACAACAAACTCACCACGATATCCATTTTTATCAAATCTGAAAAATGCTCCAAAACGCCCAACATTTGAAAATGCAAACATGTAAGAGGCAAAAATTAAATCAACTCTTACCTGTGCAATATAAGTTTATACTTACATATTGTCTTAAGTTTCGACTGTACGATTTTAAATCTCGAACAATTTGAAATTATACTTATTTACCACTAAACATACCAACATACAATACAACATATAATAAACGGTCTTTTGACTGGTTATGGTATGGGTAGTGTTAAAATGGAGGACCAGCTGGTCATCGGAAGGCGGTGAGTACATAGTATGAATTGGTTGAGGGCTTGTTTTTTTATTGATTTTATTATTAAATTTTTATTTTTTAATATACATATCACTATATGTATGTATATTTTAATATACATATACATATACACTTACTTGCACGGTATAATGCTAAAATTTGTATGTCTCTATATGTTGTTTGTCTAAAAATCAACCATAGCTATGTATATTTTGGAAACGGGAAAACTTTCAGATGGTTCATTTTCCTCAATCTCAATTTCAAACTCATTTAAAAATTTCTTACTTTCCATGTAAAAGCTTTTTTATGTGATTATTATTATTTATATGATTATTTAGCGACAAAATTTGTAATTAGTTTATATAGTAAATCTAATTCAACTTAATATTGCTGTGGATATTAAAATTCGTTATCAGAATATCCGGCAAGATTCATACAGATTTCATTCGGAATTGGGTGCATAATTTTTAGAAACTGAGGAGAAGCATCCAATTATCTGATTATACCAGTTTCGTTTTTGAAGCATACAATAATAGTAAATGCTTAGCAGTTATTGGAAGTTTACTAATTTAATATATTATTAATTTATAATTTGTATTAATTTATAATATTTATATCAATTATTATAAATAAATATCGCTCATGGGCTGCAATAGTGGCACAACTCAAAAAACACGCGTTTTGGACTAAGAACAGGTGTAAATATGAAAATGCACATTCTTTCAGCAGCAATACTAGCACAACTCATAATTCAACTTGAAGGTAATCTTCGTTTAAGCAAACTGAAGCATTTCTTATGCATTTAGCTTAGCAATGAAAACTTTAAACCCACTTATCTCAAAACATGATTTTTTGACTTGTGCCGCTATTGCAGCCCATGAGCGATGTGTTAATAACATTACTAAGATATGTATACTAAGTTTATGTATATTATATATCCGTGTGGATTAAGATAAATTTAGTGTCAGTGGAAATTAAATAAATTTTGTGAAAGAGTTTATACACGTTAATTGGTATTATTTTAAATTGATATTTTTAAAACACAAACTTTTTAAGCAAAAGTTTTTGCTTTCTGTTTGATATTCTGTTTGATATTATTATTGTTATGATTAATATTGTTGCGGTTATTGCTAATTTAATCAAGATTTAATTAGTTTTCTAGGTAAATTCTTTAATCATAAAGCTAAGTGATAATTTAGGTGGATAAATCTAACGACTTCGGTAAGTTTCATAAGCTTCTCTAATTACTGCTTACCTATAATAATAAATCAGCGAACAAATGTTATCAGTTAATATGCTTTTTTGGAAAATTTATGTACGAAGTAGAAATATGATTCTTTATTGTGAGAATATGAAAGCTTTCTTTTATTTCAATTTAATATATTTCTTGCGTGATTTGATAAAGATTAGTTTTTTTTTTTTTTTTTTTTCATTTGTAGGCTCATAAAATTATACCCTGTTTCAGCGAGAATAAAAGAAGAGAGTCTTGTGAGCAGGGTTGTATAATTTCTTGTTGTATACCACAAAAAAGCTTAAAAAACAATCATTAAATAAAAAATTTGCAAACATTTATCAACCTTTTCTTCCTAACGACTAGTTGCAGTTAAAATTTTTCACGTATCCAAAATTTACTTTCTTTCCTTCTTCCTTTTTCAAATTCTTTAAAACTATTTACTTTTTGATGTTTCAAACTTTAAATATAAATAATCATTCTAAATTTAAAGAATCAGTAGGACAAGTGAGATTTTTCGATATCAGTTTTGTTTGTACATTTTTATGCTATTTCCTCGAAAAATTTTCTCGCGATGCAACTTAATTTTACATACATTTAAAAAAATACAAATAATGTAGATTTATAAGTAAATATGTATAAAATGTAATACATAATATTGAATATATTTGTGATATAATTAAATAATGAAATCTATGTATGAGTGATAAAATTAAATAATGCATATGAATAATATTTTTAGGCAAGGTATGTAAAGTTGAGAAAAGTTGAATTGCCAAACCAGTATATTAATTTTCGTCATCGCATAAATTTTTTTTTTATTCTGCTTGCACGAGAATTTTATTTTCAGCTATATTTACATAGTTGAAAAGAAACAAAAAAATGCCGAATGAGATTCTTAAAAATTTATTCAAAAAAGTATAAACTATGTCACTCACATAAGGGAACTATTTCATGTTTTTTGACAAAAACCAACATGTTTCAAAGTTCCCTTCATAATAAAGATTAAACTTAAAAAAATTCTATAATGATTTTAGTTCTTATTGTAGTTGCAGTAGAAGTGTTTTCATGATTTTTCAAAAACTCTTTGGGCCACTTGTTACTTGTTTCTTTTGGTGGCCTTTTCTCAAAACTGAAAATTTCAAAACGAAAGAAATATTTTATCTAAAACTACAACTGCAATAAACCCGAATTTCGGTATGCATTATCCCTTCACTGTTTGCATTAGTTTAAGGAGAGTTTTTACTCTAATATTTATTCAAAAAACATTTTATTTACTCACGGAGGAAGAATTTCAGGTAAACTGATGATATTTCTGGTACTACATGGTAAAGATAATGAAAAACTAAAATATACTGTACTTAAACAATTTATTTGGTAATTTTCCGTTCATGCAGAAAATTTTGACTTTCAAAATAATAGTTTTAATTGCCACACACATAGTAAAAAATACAAAACTGAAAGTAAATTTAACCGATTAATTGGTTTTTACGCTGTGCATCAAGGTATTATAATAATAAAATTGCCAAATTTTACCACAAAAATCAAATTTTATTACATAATTATAAAAACATAATTTATTGTTAATTTTATTAAAATTAGTAATAAACTTCTTTTGTAAAAATTACCGAGCTTTTTGGTGTTCCCATAAAACCAGAACCATGTACTCTTAATTTTACCATATTTGACCATACTTTTTTTTTCTCAGTATCTTTTCTTATCATCAGTATATATCAGTTATTTTTTTTCTACTGTGTTTTTTCAAAAATCTTCATCTGATAACAAAACAAACATTTTCTAAAAATATTATTTAAAAAAAAAAAAAAAAAAAAAAAATCTAAATTAATTACGCAAAATTTTAAATTAACTTTTTATTTTTATTTTGAAAAAAAAAAATCACGAAGTAAAGATACTTAAGTTGGTAAGTTTTTTTTTTTATTGTTATCTAAAATTTCAACAATATTTCAACAACAAAAGTAGGCGTAGCACAGCTACAAACTATATGGAAACAAAATACTAATAAATTTACATTCTAATAAAATTCGAAAAAAATTATATGCCCATTTATACCAATTTGTATGAATTTACAATGTAAACAGAGATACAAATCTTGACGAATCTTAAAATTAATTAGTTAGCATGCAAGCTAATATCATTGGCAGAATCACAAATACATTTAAATAATCTCATTGTAACAAAATAAGTTTATTTGATATAAATGATATTTACTTCATAACTACTTTTGTTTTATATAATCATTTGTGTATTTATATTAGTTTATTTTAGTTTATTTTGAAACAATCACTAAGTTTTTGTCAAAGTTTAAAGTTATTCTACAAGCTATTTGAATAACTATCATTGGCATAATCACAAGTTGAATAACTATATTCAATAAAAATAGACTGGTAAAAAATCATCTTTTCTTCATTAAAAATTTTTCTTTGTGTCTTTTGAGAAAATGTTAATATTCATTTATGAATGAAAATTACGTCTAATTACTATACTGTTAATGTCACGTTAATTTTGCCAAGTGCGTTACATGCGTTACGTCAAGTACGTTAATTTTGCCATTTATAAGTACCGATTTCATGTAACAAATAAGAAATAATTTTGTGCCTTACTCAAATCTTTGTTGTTATCTGTTCATAAACAATAATTACAAATAAGTCAAAGAGTGCTATAAAAATAATTTACCATTAATTAACTTAACCATGTTAGAATCATCTTCATGAAAATAGCATTGCTAAAGCTAAGCGCAAACCACAGATAAATTCAAATGAAAGTTCTTACAGCGTGTCTTTGAATAAAAAATTAAAATAAATTTATAAAATTTAAATTTAAAACAATTTTGCATTTAAAAAGGCAAACTATAGAAGGCAAAGAAATTATTTATTAGTATATATCAAATAAGGAAGTATTTATTAGTTTAACTCATAATAGGAAAGGAACAATAAAGGAAATTTTTTTACATATACTTGCTCATTGAATTATATATATTTTCTTTGCTTATAATACTGATGTGAAGAAATTTTGATTTTTTAAATTTTCAAACTTTGGTAATTGATTCTTATTTTCAAATGATACTCTGAAAATACTAAAAATGATGCCCTTTAACAGAAAACATGAATATTTTACAAACATAACTTGGATAATTAAAAATCTTTAATTATTTTCAAACGAACTAAAGCTAAAATGCAAGGATATATCCATTCAGATTTTCTGAAACTTTTTTACTATTTTTGAAAAGTTTCTACCCTAATTATTAATATTTGGCCAATTCATAAAATTGTTACACTTAAACATCACTAAATATATAACAACATCAAAATCTTTGGCAGGATATTTTTAACAAAATAAAAAAAAAAGGTTAAAGAGTGCTATTTACACAATTCTCGTAAATGAGAAATTACTTCTCATTATCTTGCACTTTACAATAAAATCAGTCTAAAATCTTTGGCAACGCTTTGTGTACATTTACTTTAGACATACTGAGTATATATTTGTATGGCTAGCTAGAATTTTTTCACAACTAATAAAACTTCCCTTTGAACTATTATTTTCTGAAAAAGTTCACATAAAATATGAACACCTTAAAATCACTTTTGAACACCGTACAATTCCATAGTTCAGTATTTGTTCATAGTCCAGTACAATGCCTATTTGTTTTCAATCAAAATTAGGCAGAGCAATTTCAAAAGTCCTTTTGTTCCAATAAAGCAAATTCTATAACCTGTGGACAATTGAAAAAAAAAAAAAATATGTGACCAGCACGTATTTTTTTTAGCATACAGCTCTATGTATGCGTTTATTTTTCCAATTTTTTGTTCGAACATTCTAGTTCAACTAGAAATTTCATCAAAATAAAACCGTTATCACTAATAATCAAAGCAAGATACTGTTCCAAAACCAGTTACCAGTTGTTTAGACTTGGAGTAGAATGCATCGTTTGCATATTAGCAAAAACACCACCTCCATTAGTCATTGCTGTGTTATTTCCGGAATTTGGTTGTAACTGAGAGTACGGTACTGTACCGGGATACGATGAACCGGATGTTGGTACTGTAGCTGCCGTTGGCGATGGATAATATCCTGGATTACCACCAGTTGATACGGCTGTATAGGCTGAAGAACATGGTTTTCCGTCTCTTACAAGAACAGGAACGGCAACGCGTCTAGCTTGGTGTAAATTAGCAGCGGTAAGTTCCAATGTTTTATCTTGTCTTTGACGCTTGCATTTGTAGCGTCTGTTTTGAAACCAAATCTTTACTTGTGTTGACGTAAGTTTTAATACACTCGCTAATTGTTCTCTTTCTGGCGCGGACAGGTATCTTTGTTGCTTAAACCTTCTTTCTAATTCGTAAACCTGGGCTTGTGAGAAGAGGACGCGAGGTTTTCGCCTGGTTCGTTGACGGGGAGGTTGGGACGAGGTGATCGGCTCGGTTTTGACGACACCGCCGGCATTGTTGGTGACGCTTGTCGTTGAAGTGGTGACACGGGTGCTCTGATGCTCTGGAGTGGGAGATCCGAATTCTGAATGATTGGGTGGGCTTGTGGAGTTGTAACTGTTGGTTTGCAAAACTATGGGTTCTGAAATAAAAATTCATAAATCAGTACTTGGAATTTCAAATCAAATATAAAAAAGTTGTATTTTAAATATGAAATTGGGTGTCATTCAAAAACTAAAAAGTGGTTCACGACTTTTAATTCGATAATTTTGCCCACGATAAATAGTGCTTAACTTAATTTTTTTACTTAACTTCATACACTGCTTATGTTCATGCTTAACTTCATTGCATGTTCATGCTGCATTCTGTTCATGCATACTTCATACACTGCAAATTATGGTATAAAATATTGGCACCATGGATGCATCATCCATAAAATCCATTTTACTGCAAGATCCAGTTTCACCAAAAATATTATAAATTAATTTTTACAGTAATATTTATTTTATTAGATTGTTTCAGTGATTTTATTGTATTTATTACTATAAAAATTACGGTATATCTGAGTTTTGTTTCGTTACATGTTCCGGTAAAAATGGACGACAAAAAGTACCTGCAATCTGAGTACCGGTACTTTTTGCCGTAATTAGATCCGGAATTTTTTTTTCTTGCAGTGTATTCTTATCATTTTTACATTTTTTATGAGAACCACGTCAATAAAAATAAAAGAAATATGTAATAGTAATAGTTGAAACTGACAATAATAAATAATATTAACGATCGTTATATATAATATCGATAATATTTTATTGTTACAATTATTATAATAGTTTTAGAAATTTTACATCACAGTGAGCAATGATATTGTTCAAATTCGCTATTGTAAACATACCGTCACGCAAACGGTGCGCTACTGTGGTTCAACTTGAATGGAAACATAGTTCAACTCTGATTTAAAGTATGGCTCATCTCAATATCTTATTAAGGTTGTCGCAAATTGTTCAAGGTTGAATCAATTATGATTCAAAAATGAATACATTTATTTTAATTTAATTATTTTATGCAGTTATTGAGCACAATATTATCGTGCAAAATTAAACCTTCTTAATGATCACGATACTATGGTTTAACTCGAATGGAAGCATGATTCAATTTAACGCCTTTTTAATGATGCCGAAAACTAGAACGAATATAGTTTAAGTTGTTTTTTCTTAGAGTGTATTATTTTATAGGAATTTTTTATTTTATTTTACTAACTTTATACGCATAAAGTTTTTATTATTCTAATACCTATGAATTCATTTCATTTTATTAACAATATTACAATAGTGTTGCAAGTAATATTTTTATTTGATTATTATCTTTTTAAAAAAGGCTCAAATTTTAAAGTTACTATAAGAAAAAAAATTATAGTGAAAATTTTAAACTTAATTATGGCCCTTGATACTAAAGCAATTATCATAGTTTTTTAGTTCATTTCATCAATGTATTAAACAAAATAATAGGACATGAGATATAAAACAAAATAATAGAAAATATTAGGATTTAGAATAAAAAATAGGATTTCTAGTTATTTTGAAGATTATACTTAGATACTACATGTTTTAATACAGATATGCTTTCTTAAACTAAATATACGATCAAATTTTTTTTACACTAAAGAACAATTGCAACATCTGCAACTTGTGTTTACAAAACAAAATTTGCATACATCGCAACAATTACATCGCATTATTACAAAACAACATTTGTACACTGAAATGCAAAATAAGTAAAAGAATGTCTAGTTTATTAGTCTAGGTAAAGTTAAATTTATTTTTATCTTTAATGTTAAGTGATTTTAATTTAAGAATGTCAAAAAAATATTGTTGTGTTTAACAGAATAGGATAAGAGAAAAAAAAACCCTAATATGATTAAAATTTAAAAAAAAAAAGGGATTAGAAGAGATTCTTTTTATTGTGCTTAAATTCCTTAGTCGTTCTTTTAGATTCTTTTTATTGTGCCATTCATTTAGTCGTTTAAGGAAATGACGCATTTATATATCAGAAGAAAAGTTAGGTATACGGAATACATTTTATAGTTCTGAAATATTTATATATTCTTCTTTGCTAACCAAAAACTAATCTATCATATAGTAGCTTAATTTTGGCAAAAAAAAAAAACATTTTAAATTTGTTAACATGTGTTTCCTGTTATTGCGCTTAAATATATTGAGTTCTATTATCTTCTTGCATACATTTATCTTTTTTTCTCGAAAATATATTATTTTATATTGGTTTCATATCGATATCCTGAATCACCACTGAAATGTAAAAAAAAAAAAAAAAAAAAAAAAAAAAAAAAAAACTGTAAATTTACAGGGGGAAAAAAACTGTTAGCTGGCTCACCAGTATAAAACTGTTTGTTTCCCAAAAATACTGTTTAAAGACGGAAGAATGTTTTTTTAGCAGATAAGTACTGTTATTTTAACAAACTTACTCTGTTATTTTAATAAAAAAGCTTTACTATTCTAACAAAAAAAAAAAAAAAAAAAAAAAAAAAAAAAAAAAAAACACTTTATAAAATAACTACATCCGCATTGGGAGCCGAGCTCTCTGTCCCCTGAGTCAAGACAGCTCTAGATTTCGGTTCTGAAGAAAAGTTTTAAACTGTCTTTAAAGTCTTGCTGATTTAAATCACATTTAAGTGTAAAAACGTTTAAAACTTTACTGGTCCGCCCTTTTAAAATGTATGGCAATTTAAAATATAGAAAAATTATATTTAATGGCAGATAATAATCAGGTAGAGTATCAAGTTGACAATAAAAGCGAAGCGCAATTTTATTTATACGATGTTCAAAACCATAAATATTTTCCTGAAAAGTAAGAACCAGTACGGGAAATAATCATAAAATGTTTTCAAAAAAAATAAATAAATTAAAGTATCACACAGTAAGCAAAACTGCTTGGCGAAGACTGGAATTTGAATTCACTATCTTAATCTGCTCATGATTAGGGTGAAGAAAAGGAAAAAACTATTTAATGCATACGGAGTCAACTTACAAAAAAATAATTCCTTAAAAAAAACCAAAACAAACTGGCGTGAGGTTAACTATTAGAAACAGAAATAAATCTGCATTTATTTTTAAACAGTTTTCTTCTGTAAATTTTTTTCTTCTTCTTCTGTATAACTAGCAGTTATTTTTTACAGTACAGTTAACCTATTCCAGAATATATTTTTGTAATATTTGTATATTCTAATATGCTTCCTTTTACATACACTGAACTACTATGTAATATAAGCAAATATTTGAGATTAAGAAAATCATAAAATAACTGAGAAAAATCATAAAATTAATTTTAACAGAAGCACACAATTTAAAATACATTTTTAAATACAAGTTTGTGCACTAAAACTAAAATTAAACAAGTTTATATCGATATAAGAACTATTTATTTTTAAACAGTTTTTTTCGGTAATTTTTTTTTCTTCTTCTGTATAATTAACAGTTATTTTTTACAGTACAGTTAACCTACTCCAGAATTTTTTTTTTTTAATATTTGTATATTCTCATATGTTTTTTTTTACATACACTGAACTACTATGAAAATATCTCAATATATGCTCAATATATGCAATAATCTCAAATATATGCTATAAGCAAATATTTGAGATCAAGAAAATCATAAATAATTGAGAAAAATCACAAAATTAATTTTAACAGAAGCATACAATTTAAAATACATTTTTAAAAACACGTTTGTGCACTAAAACTAAAATTAAACAAGTTTTTTTTTTTATCGAAATAAGAACTAATGAGTTATTTTAATTTTGACAAAAACAATGATGTAAAATTGTGAAATAGCACTCCTTTTATTTTGCATAAATGTTTTGCGCTCTTTTATCACAAATCACCGTTTGATAAATATATTCGAAAAATATAGCTTTATAATGTTTATATATTCTCCTTAGTTACCCCAAACATACACTCAACTGTCATGTAATATAATCGTATTTATTTAAGCTTTTTTTTGTACAAAGTGCGAAAATCTCTCGGACGTCTTCAAAACGCGTAGCAACGGACCTGTTTTTGCGACCATGACCTTTTGTAAGCATGAAAAAAAGGAGATAATCTAAACATAAGATAATAATTAATGAAACTAGAAACAAATAAAGCTTTAAAATTTATATGGAAGTGATTGATTTAAGGGAACAGTTTACTTAACGGAAAAGAAGACTGCGTTTTTAAACTCGTTCTATATACAATTAAAAGAAAGGGAAGAATTCATTATAAAAAAATATATCGGAATATATTAACCGTATTCTGTAAAATTATTAGTGTTTATAATAATAATAATATTAATAATAAATTGAATTTATTTGAAAAAAAAAAAAGAAAAATTACACAATAGTAGAAAAAGAAGCTCTAGTTCAATACTAATTTTTAAAAAAATATTTAAGATTTAAATGGACTTATACATATTTAAGACTTCGAGTTTTCCTTTAGTTTTCTTCAAAAATGTATTATAATATTATTTTTCTAATTAACTTCATTTTTGCCTTTAAATAATTTAATTGAGAACTAGAAATCTTATGGACAACGTAGTATAAGGGTAAATTTCTAATTGATATCTATAATAATTTTTATAAAATTGCCGTTAATGCTTAATTAAATTGTTTAAAAATTGAATTGAAAAAAATTGTAATTTTTTAATTGAAAAAAAAAAGACATGCATTCTTAGACTCTTCAAAATACTACTTTTTAAGGAACTTATTTTAATTAAAAATTAATTTTCATAAAATTTTTTGATCGTTTTCTTTAATTATAATTTTAAATTAGAGGACTTTTGCTACTTTTAATTAAAAAAATTATTTTTTTTAATTAACCTTATGGAAGTTTCAGTTTCAACTCACTCTGTATTTTTAGTAATAATATATATTAAAAAATAATTATAATAAGAAGAATGAATTTTTTTCGATTATTAGAATACTCGTTACCTAAAAAATATCATTAGGCTTCAAAATTTATAAATTCAAATTACTTTGTGATTAAAATTTTACGACTTACGTTGAACTTTGTTATCAATGCTCATAAAATTTTATATTCATACAGTTCTCGTTTTCATATGTGAAGAACTAATAAGCCTTTTATTACTTAATAAATCCCTTAATAAATGTAGCAATCCTTTTTTACAAATCGTTTAACAAATATAACAAGTTCTTTCATAAATCGTATAACAAATGTAACAAACCCTTTAAAAAATCGTTTAAAAAATGTAACAGGCCCTTTAATAAACCGTTTAACAAATGCAACAAGCCCTTCAAAAAATCATTTAACAAATGTTACAAGTCCTTTAATAAATCGTTTAATGAATGTAACAAGCCCTTTAATAAATTAAGGTGTTACCATAAATCTACGAAACAGTTAACATCAGCGATAAAACTTCACACTGCAGCTGCACAAAACCGTGAAACGGTGTACGCTAGCAAATACATCAGTCATGCCTTGGACACTGCACACCTCTAGCAGCAACAACCAATCGGACGACGAGAATGACGTCAGATTCTCAAGGATATTGTAGATGATACTTTTTTAAGAGACCCCATAGAAAGAACTCTTAGCGGAATAGATCTGGAGAACGTGAGGGTTCCCACACTACCTTCACTCGGCATTTCTGGATACGCATTTTTTTGCAAAACCTTTTATATTTATATCTTCCATCCCCCTTTAAAATATGACCTGACATTTTTCATACTCTCTGTTGTACTTACGAATACACTTGTCGTTTCATACACTTGTCGTTTGAATAAAAAAATATAAATTATCTAGTTTTATTTTTAATAAGTGGAATAACAACAAAATATATGGATTTAATTAAACCATAGTCTTCCTAGGAGGTATTCTTTGAAATTTAATAAATATTTTAGAACATTTAAAAATGACCGTTTAATTTTTTCAAGACTATCCAGAAAAATATTTTATAATTAAAAACTGATAAATAAATTTTGTTAAAATAACTCAGGACTACATTTTTTTCAACACATTTGATACTAAGGATAAAGTTATAGTGTAAAAAACGTAAGCAGTAGTCCGTTCTTTTAGATAGTTGAATATCTGGGTCAAATTATAATCATTCTAGATATGATTTTTCGGAACCGATAATACTTTTAGTATACATTTGAAGGCGGTTTTAATCAGATTAAACATTTGCTGACATTATGGTTCGATAAAAATTTAAAAAAGCGAAAGAAAACTGTGAAAGAAATATCAACGGAATTATTTTTCACTAGATGATACTTAGAATTCTTTTTAAAATTTGAATGTTTAAGTTTTAATGCGTTTTTAATTTATCCAAACGCATTTCAGTTTTCGTTAAATTTTTAAACGTAATGCAGTGTATTTAAAAATGGTTTAAATACATTTAAGTTTTTTTTATTCAGTTATTTGAAAAACTAATGTGTTTTAAATATTTTACGAATAAAACTCATATGATCAATTTAGAATAATTTATATTGTATTATGTCATTTTGATGATATTTTCACCTCAATGGATTCTTATTTATAAAATTCCTCAAAATGCCTTTAAACTTTTAATGGTGATATTTTTAATCAACATTCATAATTTATTAATGATTTTGAGCTATACTCTCAGAAAAAAAAATCATTTAACGTTGAATTCTGTCATTTTGGTACAGTAGCAACAAAGGGGGAAAATGATTCAATATTGAACTCTGTAATATTGGTTCAGTAACAAAAAAAGAAAACACATCTAATCCTGAAAGAAAAACTTTTATTCTAATAATTGTTATATCTCGTACTAAAAACCAATCTCAATGGTTCAAATATTCAACAGCAAATATGCTAATTAATTAGAGTTAATTACTTTAAGCTGTAGCAACCACATCGCTAGCTACAACAGCGCCACCACGTCCAGGGCAGTGGATGCTCAAACTACGAACTGAATGGACCTACTTCTTTTTCCCCCTTCTCATAATTAATTAAACTAATGTTTGTCCGTGTGCTATATGTATATTAATAAAATTATTTAGCACTAAGCTTTTCCTTATTTTAAACCCCCCGAGATCTAGCAACCATATTTTTTTCAAGGAAGGTATTTTAATAACAGATTTGGATTTTAAATTGTCAAAATATGTAGGGTAGCTGCAAACTGAAAAATTTGATTCTAATAGTTTTGTAAGAAGTACCATCAAAAGTTTGGTCCCTTTAATTTTACTTTTTGCATATTTTACCAAAAGTCTGAAACTCTTAAAATGAAACACGATTTTTTTGCTTAAGATTATAAAATTCTATTATCTGAAAGAAGAACAATTAATATGATTATTAGTCATTTATTATATAATATTATCTTATATAATAATCGTCGAAAAAGTTGATTTGTAAGCTAATTGATTTACCATCATTTTAAACTGCCTATTTTTAAATGACAAAATACAAAATTTGATCAAAATCGGTCTAACAATTGGTCTTAATTACACAATTTTACAAAATGTCAAATTCGTGATCTCAAACTAAATCCGTTAAAGTTTTAAATTACGTAATTAAAAATTAAACGTTTGAAATGACGTCAAAATGTTTGTACCATGCATTTCAAAAACTTTCCTACCATTTTTAAATAAAATTAAAAGAGATATTTAAAATTATTTTTTGCATTGCAATATCTTTAAGTAATTACGCGTAAAATTATTTCGCTTTGCTTAAATAGTTACAGGGATATAGTAAAATACTCAAAAAGGAATCTTAAAGGGATCATATTTTTGACCGCCTTCCTGATTAAACAAGGTTTGTACACACATAAAAAAATTTAAAAAGAGTTAGAGAGATTGCTATCAAAAAGTGTATTTTATTCTACTAGAAACTCCAGAATATTTAATAAGCTCAAAATAAAGTATTTATTGCAGGAATAAAGAGTTGAAATTTCTGTTCTTAAATGAAACTTAATTTAGAGAAATTTCAGGAAAATTGTTATCAGTTTTTAATATTTTCCAGGTATGTACTAACCTTGCTGAACTATTGGGACAATACTTTTTAGATATCGCTTTGTCCCTCTAATTTTATCCGAGTCCAAATAAAACGATATATTTATACGCAGAAAGTACGTAACTGAATTATTAGTTACACTGTAAAAATTTCGTTTCAAATTACGATAATAAGTACCGGCACTTAGGTTGCCAGTACTTATAATCATAAGGTTTTGCGAAAAGAAATATCTGATAAAACGTAATTTTTACTTACAGTATTTACTGTAAAATTAAAGAATTAATGCAATTAAATAAATATTATGGGAAAAATTACGTCATGAAATAAAAAAAAAAATAATTTTATGGGCACTCAGGGTAATAGTACTTTTTACCGTAATTTAACCCAGAATTTTTTCGAAGAGTATCAAGAACTTTCCTCAGTATCTGTCTAAACACCAAATAAGTTCCTCAGTGTCTAAACTTGTCCACAGAACTGAAATTATAGTATGTCGATACATGAACTTTCACTCGTACTTTCACGTTTTTTATTATTTAGTCTACATAGTACAAAATAACCCAAGGGTCGCCAAACTTTTTTAATCATCGACCCCTATATAATTTTTCGAAATCTCCATCGACCCCCATAAAAGTAATTTTCTGTTAATTAAAATAAAACTCTATTAGATACTGTATTTGTTCATTTATTTTATGATTTTAAACATTTATTAAAGAACTAGTACATTTAATTAATTATTAATTAATTATTAAAGTTAATTAGTACATTTAATTAATTATTAAAGTTAATTAGTACATTTAATTAATAATTAAAGTAATAGTATTTTCAAAAATACAAAGTGAGCTATAGTTTTGTCGCGGGCTGTACTATTCCATATTATTAATGCTTACCTTCTTTTTTACATGTATTGATAATAAAAATTGATATCTAAACTAAACGAATGGTTTTATCGAAACAATAACTAATTATCCAAAACTATAAAAGTTTTAATAATGACACTGCAAATATTCAACACTGTTCACAGTTAGCAAAGATAGCTGAAACTGCGTATGATATTTGCGTTTGTAACGTCAATGCTCGTCACACGAGACATTTGGAAAAGAGCACATATGCATATGACTTATAAACCAGAAGTGCAGAGTTCGTGCCACTGCGCGCTGGTACGTAAATTTGTTTCACCCGAATAAATATACGTTTATTAATTTATGTTCTATAAAGAAACTGATATTAAGTTAATGATAAAAAAATTCACAAATTTTACATACTCAATTAGGTATGTGAGATTTGCGTATTAAGAACTGTTTTTTCTTCGACCCTTCCGATTCGGATCGACCCCCTGGCTCAGATCGACCCTCGCTTTTGTTAAATAGACCCATGGGGGTCTATGTAGACCACTTAGACGACCTCTGCTCTAACCTATTTGGTTACTACTAATTAATTTGCATGTTTAAAGATAAACTTTGAAACCATCAAGATTAGTTTAGAGTACGTGAATATTCGATCATTAGAAGTTATTCAGGGTGATAACATAACAATACAATTCAGATAAACAATATAATTCAGTAACAATTCACGGTTACCATCATAACGTGTTAAATTAAACGGTTCCATTCAAGTTGAACCATATTATCGAGTGATTAATTTTAAGAAGTATGATAATAATAAATTTATTATCATACTTCATAATACTGATTTAATTTAGTGGTTCAACCTAGCACCATATTAAAGTTGAGGGAAATTTAATCGACATTATGGTTCCTTATGCTCCAAATGTGATGATAGGAAAATCCATTAAAATGTATTTCAATTTAAAAGTATTAAAGTATAAAATAATTAATGAAATGACTTTCGCAAAATATTGTTTTATTTTACTATGATTATTCAAGACACTTGTTATAAATTTGCCTAAAACTTCAGTGTTTTGATCGAAAACACGCAGTATTCTGAGTACTTTTACTAATATCTAAGTAATAAGTTGTTTTATAAATTTTTCATAATGATATAACTTATTACTTATACTTAAACAGTTAGTAAAACCAAAATTCACTAAATTAAAAATTACTCTAAATTTTATTATAAAACTATTTTTTTTTTGAATGGGTGATTGAGTACTAATTGATTGTATGCGCTAAAAATGAGGTTTAAAATATAAATCTATTTGGCGATAAAAATCGTGTAAAATTACTATGTAAATGACATTTCTGGTAAAAAAATATAAAAAAAACTATAATTCCCGTATTAAAAGCAAAGTATACTGTGTTTAAACCATTAATTTGGTAACTTTTCCATTCATATGGTAACGGTTTACCGGAAATAGTGGATTTCAAAATTATAGTTCGTATTACAACACATTTAGTAAAAAATAGAATACTGAAAAGTAAATTCAACTGAATAAATGAATTTTACGCTAGGCTCCAAATACCAAACCAAATCACCATTAACCAATGAACCATTTACCAATTAACCATTTACCAAATTTTATTATCTATTATAAATCTATATTTTATTGTTAATTTCACCAAAATCATTAGCAAAACGCCTCGGCAAAACTCACCCATCTTTCTGGGGTTCCCATAGAACTACAAACACGGTAAATGTTACCAAATTCTGGTAAATTTAAGCATACTTTTTTTCTTAGTGTAATCGTAGATTTCATAGATTGTTGATATGACTAAGTCGCAAAAATTTATACATAATAACACCAGATTACAATATCAAAAAAATTACTATTTAATGGACATGAACTATAAGTAACAACAAATGCCCAAGTTTTTATGATATTCTAGGTATCCCTCACTTGCTATGATGAATTTTGTGTTAGAAATGAAATGTATGAAAGAAATGAAATGTATGAAAGAAATGAAATGTATGAAAGAAAGAATAAATGAATGTAATTTATGAATATATTTAGTATGGATATATTTTATATATATGAATACTTTTTCTCCATTAATTTCACGTCATATTACGTAAACAACAGGCTTTTGTTTGTCACCAACTTAATTAGCAAACACTAGAACATATTTCCTTTAAACTATGTGACATTCGCACAGAACTGAGATTGAATGCAATGTTTGAGAAAAGTCAGCGATATATTTAAATTATTTTCATAAAATAAATCCATTTTCAAATGTACATTTCTTCAACCACAGCAAAACAGATCATTTTGCATAAACCAAAGCTTCCATTTGTTTAAATATGATTGGAAGTATTAATAAAGTAAAACACATTTTGATTTTATGAGAGACATCTTGTCCGTTTTTCTTTTAAGACAGGACACAAAATACTATATTTTTTTTATTTATTTAATAAATCCAATTGATACCTCATTTTTCGAAAAGCTAATAAATTTTTTCGTCTCTATGTTTTTAATGGACATATGACTGACTTTCTTCTCAAGTGTGACTATGGTTTCTTAATAATGGTCAGTTGAAAATTTCAATATCAAAGTGGTTCAGTTGGTTACCCGCCACAAAAAATTATTCTTTTCAAAAGAAAAATACTTCAAAAACATTTTGAGCTGTAAGTTAGGGCTTGATAATTATCTTCTAAGCCAATTAAAAATTTTTGTAAGCACATTTTCTTTTCAAAGATGTTGCTAGGTCACAGTTTTAATGACCATCTTCAACCAGCTAAGACAGCAAACTTTATTACTTCTATAAGTCCCATACTCAGAACCATAATAAAAATAGGTCCTCGACAACCTGTTGGCAAATTCATCCAACATTTGAAGAAGGCCACTGAAGATTCAAGTGTCTCTTCTTCTACGAGAAGATTCTTCAAAACCTATGATCATTCTTTGTAGGATACTTCTAAATTTTAAGAGGGTTGTAGTTCTCGCCACTTGTAAGATCACAAGTAGCCATAACTCTTGCATGATTTTTATTAACTAGAGCAGTTAAAAAAGTAAAAAAATGTAGATTCAGAGCATTCTGGTAGAAAGTTCAGCATGAAGCGTAAAGTATTGAACAACCTGTGGATTAACTACACATTTCCTAGTGACAACTTTCTGGATACTATGCTTGCACCAATATGGACTATTCCTTGATGACACATTTATGATCATTCGGTAGGTTGAATTGCTTTTTCTTTAATGCCTTTATGTTTATGTTTATTTAATTTTTTTGAGTAAGACTTCTTGTATAAAAGTAAAGCAGTGATTTTGGCGTGGTTTCACCTGGAAATTACTTATAATACTAACTTGCATCTAGCAGTTTATGTATGAAGCCCAATTACGATATTTCGCTTTTTATCAGTCAAATAAAAACTTTGGTAAGAATAAAAAAAACAAAAAAAAACAAACAATAGTTTGTATGAGACGATGCGTGTTTGGCAGATAAACTATACTTTACTTCAGATTAAATATATTACTGTAAATTTCATTTATACCGAGATGGATTATTCATTTATGATACATTTATGATAAAATTAAGCCGATCTGTAGAGGGAATTTTGTTCCTTCATGTCTTCGGTTTTATTTATATTGGAGAGAATTTTCAACAAGAAATATTTTGTACACAGGTTCCAACTCAGATTTTGCACTGAGGACACGTACTCAAAGAAAAAAAAGACATCACTCTAAAAATATTTTTAATTAGAATTATCATTGAATGTACGTATATTATCATTTAATTCAAAACTCTTTCAATTCACTTTGAAAGTTTCAGAGATACAGTGAAATACTCAGTGAACGAAATACTTTCCACCGCTCTTCTGCTATTGAAATAATATTTACAGCTACGACTCATATTTTTACGGCTGCTAATATACATTTTGAGGCTAATATAAATTTTTTTCCACAGAATTTTTTAAAACGGAATCCCGATAAAACTTCATGTGCATAGGCAGAGTTATAAAAAATTTTACATTTTACAAGTTGTAAAGTGAGAATGTATTAAAAGAAATAAATATAACATGCAAATTAAATTTCATTTATAAAATTAGTTACATCTTAAAATGTAAGAAAGACGCTTGCTCTCAGGCATAGTACAAAAAAAAAAAATTTATAATTTCACTTCCTTTTCATAAACTGCAAAATCTAAATAATAATGCATTTATTGTCATAAAAATGCTTTATTATTAATAAAACATTTAATAATTTAAAGATTTCGTTTAATTTGTTTTGAACACGAAAGCTTTCAAAATTTAGGCTTGACAAAAAAAAATAATTTATTTTTTAAATTGGTTTTTTGATTTAAAAAAATTAACATTACTTAGTCTGTTGATTCAGAGTTTTTGATTGTGAGCTATTGAAGCTGATTACTTGATTGTAAGAAGATGTTGTTTATATCTCAATGTTATCTGTGTCTTTTTGGCACGAGACCAACACCTTGACCACCATAATGCTTCATGGCTTTCGTCCCTTTATTTCCGATTGCCTAGACTTAATTCTAGTTTCGTCATTCTCCCACATTGCACAACGATGCGGTTTCGAGTTGAGGAAACATTTTCGTCATTTATTTGCAAGTTCACGTTTCGCCACAAATAAACTTTTTTTCGTGACGAAATTATTCTCAAAATTAACGAAATACTGCCCAAGGATTGCAAAATCTTTAAAAGTGAGAATTTTATTTGTGAAAATGCAGTAATTTCTTTAATTCCTAAAACTAGCTGACTATATAGTTTTAAGTATCCATTAAAAGTCAAGCAAACACGTGCATGTCACCTTTATAAAAGATTATAGATAACATGCTCTTACTTAGAAATCAATATTTTTTGAGACATTATGACTCTATTTTAGTTGAAGAAATATCCTTACTGTTTTTGCAAATTTGTAATGGATTTTTTTATATATATATACTTTTTTTTTTCATTTGTAAAACTCGTTGAGTGTTGTACGATTCAATAAAATTAAAGTGCTTAGATTATGCTCGAAATTTTAGTATTTGATCAACGGTAGAACATGTCAGAAAACTATTCTAGGAATATCAGAAATTCAAGGTTGGAGATTTACCAAGAAACACTTAGATGAAAAATAGAACGAAAATTATGACGAAATATAATAATTGCGTTGAAGAAAGGAAGATTCCGTTCTTATATTACGTAAATAAAGAAGCAATTACGTTGATGAAACCATTAACTTTTCACGGAATTTTTCTTCGGTGATGAATTCCGAAAAAAAAACCCGGCGTGATTTAGTAAAATTCGTTGTTTTTTTTAAAAAAAAAAAATTTATTTTAGAAAGTGGGAAAATACGTGTTAAACAAAGATTTTGAGGCTAAATTCAGAAAACAAAAATATTTCAGTAATTAATTTCCTCGTTTATACAAAAGAAGAAAAAAAAGTTTTATAGAAGAAGAGGAGAGTTTGACAAATGTCGGGAGGAAGAATTTGCTCTATCGAACTCCCGAAACTGTTCCGTTTTTTACAAGATTTATCTGTAGGGATAATGTGTAGGGGTTAGGGAGCTGCCCTTGCATCAGAAAGGTTCTGGGGTTCGAATCCCGGACAAGGCATGGATGTTCTTTCCTTATCTGTCCTTACTGTGGGATCAACGTTGGCCCACAAGGTGCCCCGGAAAGAGAGGCAACAAATCTGTCATGTAAATGCCTGAATTTACGAAAAATTTTAATACAGGTCGGCATTGGAAAAAAAAATAATCTGTAGAGATGAATTTTGTGAAAAGCGGAATGATTTCGACAGGGCGCAATTATTTTTTAAAGGAAAAAAAATATATACATTGAAAATAATTTGCGAATTGTATTCACAGCAAACGAAAACTTTGTAAATAAATTTAATGAAAGAAAAAATACGAACAATTGACCTCCTTGTTCACAAGTATATAAAATGACTCATAAATTTAACTATTCGTATTCGTTCCCATCTGGAGTCACAATCAATAGTTTAAAAAGTTCTGATCTAAATCAGATGGAAACATTTCTAGAAATTCTTAAATTCTTCCTATTCATTGTAGGAATATATATTTAAATTTTTTTTTTTTTTTTTGAAGTGATGCATAATTAATACATAATTTTAACTTAATAAGTCAAACTAACTTAACTAAACTTGTGAAGCTTTAAATTTTATGCACGGCCCCAAATTATTTTTAACTTTTCAGACGAAATGAACTTGAAAACTCAGCGATTGTGATAAAAATGATGTAACTTGAAGGTCATTGTAATTTAATGCTATTTTTTCTTTACGCAAAATGGGAATGTGCATTAACAACTGATAATAAAAAGCAAAGGGCGGTCAAACGGTCACGTGAAAAATCGACTCTTTTTTTTCGAACGAGAATTTGTGAACACAACAAGCCATTAAAATTTAAAGAAAATGTCACAAACTGTTAGATTCTATCTTAAAACTAAAGTAATGCGAAAAACTTCATCCATATTTTCTCATCTAAGAAATACACAGAAGAAAATTAAGATAAAATTACCGTCTTGTTTTTACCATAATGATATTTATGGTAAAAAAAAAAAAACATGGTTCTGTTAATTAGACCAAAATACAGCGTTTAATCAGTTCATATGGTAATTTTACCGTTCATATGGTAACGATTTACCGGAAATTTTGGTTTTCAAATTATAGTTCTTATTACCACACATTTAGTAAAAAATACAAAACTGATAAGTAAATTTAACCGTAGAAATGCTTTTTATGCCATGGTCTAAGGTATTATAATAAAAATACCAAATTTTATCACATATAATAAAACTATATTTTATTGTTAATTTTACAAAAATCATTGCCAAAACACTAAAAAATTGTAAAAATAATAAAATTTTTGGTGCTCTCCTAGAGCAAAAAAACGGTAAATTTTACAATATTCTGGTAGTTTTAATACTAAACCATAAACGATATTACATATTACCCCAATGATTTATAATGGTTCAAAGTATTTATTATTATCGAATTGAACCAGTTTTTTTTTTTTTTTTTTTTTTTTTTTAAATATAGGTTTCAAATTGTGCAAAATTTGAGAAATAATTTGAAGATCAAAAAAAAAAAAAAAAAAAAAAAAAAAAAAAAAAAAAAAACGAATTTTTAAGTGAACAGTAACAGTGTTTCCATACTATCGGCCGTCTTTATTGTGTAATAATTTTTGGAGTAAAACTAATTTTCGATGTTATTAATTTGTCAATATTTAGCTATCATCAGAGTGCTACTGATTGAAATCAAATCGTCATATTTGAGAAAAATGAATATAAACTGTTCTTCCTCTTGATCTACATATAATTTTCAAAAAGTTAACAAAGTTTGTAATTTTATTTATTTATTTTTTTACTATAAAAAAACAGAAACATAAAACTGGAAGGTTGAAAGTGTTAAAGAAAATTTTACTCTTGAAAATAATTTTTAAAAAAATCTTTGCTCAACTAATTTTTTCTTTATTTTAGGGAAATTTTAGTCGAATAAAATAAGATATTAAAATGTCTGGTTTTGAAAATATTCTGTCAAAATAGTTTATAAATTCCAATATTAAAAAAAGTGACATAAGAATTAGGGAACATCATTTTTAATGTAACTCAATGAGTATTTATAACAACTGAGTTAATATTAAATCTATAAATATTACTTTATAGTTTCTGATTGCATATAAATTAATTTCTTTCATATAAGAATGTAATAGCCGAAGAAATATGCAAAAAAAATTTGAACACAAAATAAGAATTGAATTTTGAGCATGATATTAGTTACGTTTAGTGAACAATTACAATGACTTATGATCTACTAAATGAATTTTCACGTACTAGGTTAATGGTTTGAAAGCCTTATCTAAAATAAATAAATTAGTTAGAGTAGGAGATAATTTAAACTATGAAATAGCACGTTATAAAGCACGTTTTATGAATAATTATGCCTTTTTGTGACAGATTCGGATTCTAGAATTTGGAGGAGGGTAGCCGCAATCTGGAAAAGATGGTCCCAATAATTCAGACAAGTGAGTGGTTAAAAATTTAGAGCCCTAACTGTTAATTTAACTTTTTGTATAAATACATTTTCTAAACGAATTGAAAATTACAGCACACAATTATAAAATTGCTTTATCTAAAGATAATTACATGCATAAAGTCCCTTTTAACAATTATTTATTATTTTTTTATTATTTTAATTATTAATAATTAGTAATAATGATTGTTTTGTTCATAAATAATTGAAAACATTTTGAATTCTTACCACACGAACTTTAACATGGTTTTAAAATATGTAATTTCAAATTGCAAAATATAAAAATTAAATTATCAAATAGTTTCAGAGTAATCGGATTTCAAGCATTTAAAATTTAGTTGTCCATTTAAAATATAATTTTTCTAGAAATATTCGTCCAATTTCGTTCCAATGTTGTATTTCTCTATTTGAAATTACATATTTTAAATTTAAGTAAACGTTTCTATATCTTAAAATTCAGTTTTTTTATGGCATTAATAAATAATTATAAATAACTATAAAAATATTATAGCATTAATAATCAAATAATTTTTTACAGCATTAATAATCAAATAATAAATTATTATAAAAATTATAATTTACGTGGAATTATTTTTAGGTAAACAAATTTCATGATTAAGTGCAAAAATTATTTGATTCGCTTAAAAAATTCTTCGAGATGAGGTGAAAAACGCAAAAAGTAAAATTTTATTAACCCGAAATTATTATAAACCTAAAAGTTCGACAACTCTCATGTCCAAGCTCCCAAAGAGAGGCTACTCTTTTTAGAATAATTAGAATACGTTAGAATTAGAATTCTTTAGTTAATAGAGAAAGTTCATTTTTATGCTTGATTTCGTAACTTAAACTTTTGTCTGCACTAATTATTTAACATATTTATGGTCAGTCCTTCGAACCATTCAGATTGATACTTTGTACATGAAAATCCGCTCATTAGATTAAAAGTTATTCAGAGTGCTCTGTTTTCTTCCTTGTGCATTTTACATCAATGTGTTATATTATGATTAATATTTTTTAAGCACATCCCCTAAACATTGATTGCAATTTTACAAGATTTTTTTTCGAGTTCTTTATCATATAAGAAACTATCTGGTTCTTTCACGAAGAAAATAAAAAAGTTCCGATTTCACATCTTTAGCTCTGATAAAGAATTATTAATAAAAGTAGTCAAAAACCATGCAAATTTTTATTATCAAAAAAGTTCAAATACTTAAATGTCAAAAACCGTAAATTAACATTTAAAAAGTGATTAAAACCTAAATAATCATTATCAAAGTCACGGTAAAGATTAGTTTAAAAGCGGCAAAGTTAATTTACTGTCAGTAGCCGCCCGATTCTGAGTTTACGATTATCAATGTTCAACTCTGTATTCTTGTAATTTTGAAACCAACCCAGAAGATAAAGGTTCTGGATCAAACATTGGGACAAATTAGCCTTCATGGGGGACTTTTTAACGGGTCTAACCGCATTTGCGCTATACTGGGAGGAAAACCATGAAAACCTCCCAAGGTTAACATGATGGCAAGGAAGTTCTAACCCATGATCCGTCTACCACTGAGGATATTTCACGTTAGTATTGTGGTCATAACGAGCCTGAAGCAGAATAAGTATCAACCCTCTATCGCTGGAATTCGAACATGGGTCATATTATTGGGAGACGAACGCTATATATCCCCTGAGCCACCGTGAATTGGCTTCGAGTATATTTATTTTATTTCATAATTATCGTTGAACAGACGACCTAATTTAAACTTATCGACTACCAATGTTGTAGCTTTGTAATTGTGAACTCAACCCAGAAGACAACGGAGCACCTCGATCGAGTATTGAGAGAAATTTACCTTCGTCGAGGACTTTAGGTATTTGAAAAATACAAAAACAAATTGTGAACTGAAAAAATTAAAAAATTATAAAATAATTAACAAAAATACAAAGAAAAAGGGACACTTTCTTAAAATTTGGGTATCATATGAGAATGCTTACAATTTTTTCTAGATATGTATTTTAAAATTTTTAAATTTATGAATATGGTTTAGTATGGGTGAAAAATATATCGGTGAAATTGGTAAAATTAACCATGTTTCTGGCTCAATGGGAACACCAAAAAGCTTGGTAATTTTTACTGAAGTGCTTCGGTGTTGATTTTTATAAAATTAATAAAATATTATTTTACAATGCGTTATAAAATTTAGTAAATGTTGTAAAATTTATAATTTCATTATGATTACTTAAAGCTTTTCATAAGAAACCATTTGGTTAAATTTACTTCTCAGTTTTGTATCTGTTACTAAATGTGTGATAAAGAACGATAAGTTAGAAAACCAGAATTTTCTGTAAATCATAAAAAAATTACCAAGGTTTGTTTACCGTATATTTTGTTTTTATGAGCCATAATTATAGTTTTTTTTTTTTTACCACAACTGTCATTACCATACATTACGGTAATTTTACCAGTATTTTTTTCTCCATGTACAAAACGATGATACTCGTAAAGGCGATAAGTAAGTTAACGGGAATATTTTTCATAAATTTGTGATGTGATGAGTGATTGTGATTTAAAGATTACTATGTTTAGCGTGAAAAACTTCTGATCTAATGATAGATTGTTATTTTTTTTGTGTTTAAATTCTTTTAGAGTTTATCAGTTAATAATTTAAACATGACTGTAAAATTTCACGTCATTCAAATGAAGGCTGTTTGAAAGACTGTGTTATTATAACCAATAATTGCATCATATAAAGTATCCAAAGCACAGTACACAAAAAGTAAAAAAAAGAAGAAAAAAAACTTGATTATCTATTCATTTAATGATCAAACTTTCAAACCAGGACTCAATCTTAATGGTTTAAATTGCTGATTAATTAATGCAGACGATATTTTATATTACGAAATCAGACACAAAAACGTGTTTCTCTGAATGAACTTACCTTTTTTTTTTCCTCCGTCAGATTTTGATTTTAAATTTTCAAAATATAGGGGATAGATCTGAAAAATATTGTCCCAATAATTAAGTAATTAAAGCGGTCAAAATTTTGGACTACTTAATGATAATTTCCTTTTTATTGCGTATTTCCCTATATCTCGCGAATTTCATGAGCGAATTGAAACATATTTGCACCAAATTATATAATTTTTTAGCACAAGATAATTCTAATTAAAAATAGTATTTAAGAAATATTTATTATTTAATGAAAAACCAGATAAATCATCATATATGATATTAAAATTTTATTAAAATTTATTTTTTTACTTAAATTTATTTATTTTACTTAAAATTACACTTTATGTTATAACATAACTGTTGAAGAAATAAATTTTAAATTTTAACCAATATATTTGTACAAAATACTGAAATCGTGCAAAACCTTTTAAAAAAAATGTGATAGATATGAACATATCACACACTCGAATATTTATAAACATCTTGTACAAGAAGATTCTTTAGGGAATGTTTTAAGAACTAGAAAGCTATTACAAATGATGCATAAAATTCCTTTTCATAATCTTCTACTAAGTTAGTGTTTGTTACATTGTTAGTTAACAACTAACAATGTAAGTTTGTTTCACATTGTTAGTTGTTAACTTTTTGATGAAGCGAGGATACATATGAATGTATAATACATATATGATATGATACATATGAATGTATAATACATATGAATGTATTACTTGCACACTTGGATCCCTAGAAACATCTTATCATAAAACAATTCTTTGGAGAATATTCAAAAGCTAGAAAAATATTACAAATGATGCATAAAACTTTTTTAATTAATTTTTTAAATAAGTTTCTCATTGACTAAATTGTTTTGGTTTCAACATTTCCAAATCAAAACATAGTTTACTAATAAAGCATATAAATGTATGATTTTTAATGGCATATTGTTTACAAAGCAGCGAGTGAAGCAGCGAGTGCTTTTTTTAATAATAGTATTCGGTGTCATAGTCGGACAAATTTTATTGACTCCAGTTTCATAACTTTTTCAATAATTATTGAAATCAATAAGAGGATAGGGGGATTTAAAACTTTATATATATTTAAGGATGAAGTTTAAACAATGATTCCAGTCGTAAGCAAATCATTCCATTCCTATTAGAAACTAGTTTCTTTTTTACTCTTTTTGAGCTCTATAACATAGACCAGTATATAAAAGCGTTTTTTTTTTTTTTTTTTTTTTTTTTTTTTTTCATTTCAACATTAATTTGGGAGTCCTCGTATGCAAATCTGCAAGGATTGTATAGATCATAATAGACATGCCCTTTTTATTCTTAAAAACAATAATGTAGGAACTCTTCGCATTATTGGACACATTCATTATACTGTATTTGAACTTACTTTTATCTTCTGAATCTGTGGATGAACATATAGACGAATGCCTGAGGACAACATTGTTGTAACCCATATTGGGGTCTCCATATTCTCCTCCACTAGCATACCCGCTACTCAAAAGACCCGGACTTCCACTAGAAAATGGTGGACATAAATTCGACAAACTTTGGACGTGAGGAGAAGTCAAAGGTGTAGCTTGTTGATAATTTTGGTTGACGAAATCTCCAAACATATATGACGGTGTTGGAGAGGCTGACGTAACCAATGTTCCTCCACCAGTTCCAACATAAAAGGCATCCATACCGTCGTCGAAAAGTTTTTCCAGGCTCTGCGCGTACAGCAGAGCCTGGTTGATTCCCGCTTGATCTGACAGATTGAGGATGTCCTTGACTGAGAAAGGTGTACTGGCTGCCTGCTGTGGACTGGCCAGCATGGCTTGGTAAGAATAAGAAAAGTCCTGACCTCCGTCGCACCACTCCAGCTTCCTGGTCGGATGCTCACAAAATTTGATGGAAGATTGATAGAATTTTGAATGAAGATAAATTTTGAATGAGCTTTGAAGTCGTTCAAGTTCACGTCATTGATATAAAGTGATGTTTGTAGATGATATTTTATTAAAAAAATCAGGGTAGGATCCTGCAGAAGAAACAAATTTATTAAAATCGAAGAATAGATTCTGATCACACAAGTTAGTGAAATAAAGCAAAACAACAAGAATAAAGCACAAATAAAGGTACAGACGTTATTCATGTTGTTTTGCTTTACTTCATAAGTAGCACAAAGTATGCTTTATATTCATTTATCTTCATATATCACTTTTTGAAAACAAGATTCTCAACTTGATATTTTCAAAAGAGCTATTCTCTATAGAGCCTACTAAACGCTCTGTAGGTGTTGTACATTCTCTATAAAGTTTATTCCACACCAAGCTCAGATCTGCATAATTACTATTTTCAAATTTGTAAAAATTAGGAGCATACGGGCATAGAATGTAGAAAATTAATTCGAATTGAAAAACTAAAACTTGTACGGCAATCAAAATGTTTATGAGAAATTATGATAAAAAGTTTAATTCAAATTAAAGAGGATAGAACTTTTTACTAAATTTAATTTTATTTCATTTTATAACTGTCGTTGAACAGCCAACACAATTTTTTGGTTTACGTCTACTATTGTTCAACTCCGTAGCCTTGTAATTTTGAACTCAATCCAGAAGACAAGGGAACTCCTGGATCAAGTATCATTTTGCCTTCGTGCAGAATTTTTTCATGGATCTAACCCGTATTTGCGTTGGATGGAGAGGAAGACCACGAGAACCCCCCACGGTTAGCCTGACGGCAAGGGGACTCTAACCCATGATCCGTCTACCACTGAGAATATTTCACGTCAGCACTGTGGTCGGTGCAAGCCGGATGCGGAATTCGTATCGAGCAGCCATCGTCGGGATCAAACTTCGGTTCACCTCATTGGAAGGCGAACGCTCTAACCCCTGAGCCATACTCAATTAATTGCATGTATTGCATTATTTCTTTAGCTTCATAACACCTGTTCCATAATATTATTTTCACAATACTATTTTCACAATACTACACTGTTATGACACAGTGGTTAAAGGCATTGAGAGATTGGTTAAAAACATTGTGGTTAAAAGAATCGATGGCACTGTTAGAAATTTCTCGGAAAAAAATGGTTAAATATAAATTTAATTGTTATTTTACCATATTCAAATAAAACAGTCAAATAACCATAAATAAGATAGTAATCAAACTGTTAACCGTGAGAAAAACCGCTTATTAACTGCTTTCACTTAATACGGTTAAACAATCAGAATTTTATCGCACAAACTAAGCTCACCTAAAGAAGCCATTTAGTTCCCTATTACTGCATATATATTATAGCCGAGAGGTAGAACTGGAGTTCGAGTTCCAGCGATGACACCACAATATTTCTTCCATTCCCTTCAACACATGAAGAGTTTTCAGTGTACAGCACTCTCCAATGCCCAAAACCTAATGGAAAGTTTTGAAACCATGCGAGTAGTAAACGGTTAAAAAAACCGTATATTTTGTATTCATGATTTTATAACTATACTATTTGTCAAAAGGTTTTAAATCCTTAAAGGAAAAAAAATGTTCTTTACCGTAAATTTTACGGTTAATACGATGGGCTGAGTCATGCCGATTATTTTATCATAATTTTAGAATGAAAATTCAAACAGTTAGATTAAATGCTCTGAGCCTTTGTTTAAAAGCATTGATTGCTCAGTGGTTAAAGGTACTGAGCGGTTACTATTAAAAGCGGAAATTTAATCCTTAGCGGTAATTTGAAGCGGACCCAGCTTCATATCGATGAGTCTAGTTTGTATGGAAAGTAAAGGCGGCATACACACAATATAAACTACATTGGACACGGAATATTAACCAATTTACTTTACTTCCATAATGACATTATTTAATTAACCAAGCATTAGAAACAGAATTTTAAATTTATTAGGTACTTTCGTAGATAATGTATTTTCTTTTTTGCGAGACATTAAAAAGGACCCCTTTAACATATAAAAGTAAAGTGTAACAAAACCAAAACTTAAAGAGCACTCATTTAATAATTTTTTAAGCTCTGGAGAATTTGAAAGCTACAAATAAGAATAACATTTAATATTAACAGGATAGATGACAATAGGAGTAGCCTTGAGATTTTTTTAAATTTTTTTTTTATATGTTTCATTTTTCCTTGATTAGCTTGTATTTTTATATCATCATATACTACTTTACATGGTGTACAATACCATGTGTCACATTCACTGAGTTGAGAATTACAATAAGATAGCTATTATATTAATGTGTGGTTATATTTCAATTTATAAGCACAAAAGTTTTGAAAATGTTGCATTTTTTTTACGTCATAAATCAGAGAGTTTGAATAATTTTGATAATCTTTTTTTTTTTTTTTTCTTTCGAACACAGACAAGGGGGAAATAGTATGAAATAATTAATATTATATTTCGTACTATTTTGACCTGCGTACAAATTTTAAATAAAATTGGGAAGGGAGGAGATGGATCTGAAAATTGAACCATAGGTTCCAAACATTATGCAAATGATATAAACTATCCAACATTTTTTAATTTTCAAAAAAATAAATTTATAATCTTAAATATACAAATAAACGCAAAATATTTTTAATTTTTATAAGATTAAATGTTTTTTTTTTCCGAGTACATTTAGCACAAATCAATGTTTACACTATCAATTTTCAAAAAATTTTTAATCAAGAAGCTTCCTTTTTTAATAAGTTTATATGAATTTAATAAGTTTATACTCAGAAAAACAAGATGCAAAATCATTCTGATTATGCTTATACGTGAAATGATAGGTAATGCGCAGTTTTGTGTGATGACAGTAGAATAATTTTTATTTAAAAAATACGAAATTCATTAATTCTAATTTAAAATCAGTACTATTCGGCAACAATTGTTGAGGATGGTGACAACTATTGAGGAAAAAGGATAAAAGTAGTTCAATTTTTAACAGTATTAAAAAAATGAATGACTTACATTGTTAGTTATAATTTTAAGATATTTAAAACTATTTTTGATAATTTTCTTACTAAATTTTCTTTTAACATACACAAATGTTTTTATAATTTAATTACTTATTTTCAGCAATTGGTTAATTTTTTTAGCAAGACAATTTTATACACTAAAGAAATTCCAGATTAAATTACTGACATTTTGGGTGCATCATCCACTAAAATCATTTTACCGTAAAATCCATTTTTACCGTAAAATATTATGCCGTAATATTTAGAGTAATAATGATTTAAATTCGAGCGATTCAATGATTTCACGGTAATTATTACTGTAAAAATGATGGTGTATTAGATTATTTATTCCGCAACATGTTCCGGTAAAAATGTTTCCGGTACCGGCACCTTGAGTGTCGTACTTTGATCTGAAATTTTTTATAGTGTATTTCTAACCAGAATTATACGGAGAAAAAAAAATGGTAAGCGTATAAAGGTCTAATTATTATATTTTTTAACAAAATTACTCTTCAAATATTAGCACATCTACAATGTAAACAAAACTTTTTATAAACATGTTGGAAACTTGGTAATGTTGAACATGAAAATATCAAACTGATTTCCCTGTTGTTATCAGAATATAAATTTACAAATTAAATGTATCACAGCGTTAGTAATAAATTGCACCTACCTCCTTTAATTATCTGTTATGAAATTTGATATTTATCATACAATGCAAGTTTAGAAAGTTCCACAAATATAGTATTTCTAAACTTTCGAGTTTCCAGTAAAAGTTTGAAAGCTTCGTGCAAGTTGTCAACAACTTTTTCAATCACACTTCTTAGATCTCAATTTGCAAACTTAAGTTTATTAATCTTTCATAAGTCTCTTAGCACTCCAACACTTATGTTCAAAATCAAGCAACAACTTCTTAAACTAAACGTTTTACCGTTTTCTTCAGAAAGTTCATTTGAAGAAGAACCATTCATTCCACCTCGTGGTATATTAAACTGTGACAAACCCAATGACGATGGCCGTATAATCCTCCCCCCTCCATTCTTACGTCACAATCCTCCTAGCCACGCCCTCATTTGCATCTTGATGCCCCCTTAGATCCGTTCTCCAACAATACATTCCGTCGCCTGTGCAATAAAAAACATATAAATTGCTTCTTTTTTTCTTCCAGTTTTTTTTTTTTTAAACAGAAGAGTGAAGGCATATCTCCTCCCGCCCTCCTAAACGGGACTGACAAATCAGGGTGTCTCCCAGAGAAGAGGAGAGGGTGGCGGGATGCTTTTTAGTTTCGTTATCGTAAAGACATCAATCCTGGCTTGGACTATCAACAGCTATGTTAGAAGGAACCGCGTGCGTTTTCTTGGTTCTTTACGGAGATGAAAGTAACCGAAGGGCGCCGAAGATGATTTAAACCGTGCCGGCAATCATTTGGCACCACTTCGGTTGGCGATTTCTTATTTTGAGCTGTTAATAATGAATAATATCGTGTTAGATATTTTTCTTTTGTTTCCTAAATAGTATTAGAGCAGATAAAACTTGTAATAAATATGTATGATGCAGAGAGCTTCATTAAGATTGCAGTAAACTTTCAAATTAATGAAAAGTAGCTAAAAAAATCGCCCCCCCCTTTTTTTTAATACAATTTACATATTTAAAAACATTTTTAAAATTTATGAAACCTAATATGAGTAGGTCATTAACGTGATGTTAATGAATAATATCATGTTAGACATCTTTTTGTTGTTTCCGAAATTGCAGATTTAAGTGCAGATTTTCTTTAGTGCAGACAAAATTTGTTATAAATATATAAGGTGATATGTAGTTTTATTAAGGTTGCAGTGAACTTTCAAATTAAAATATTTCAAATTAGTAAAATGTAGTTAAAAAAAAAAGTTTTTTTTTTTTAGCAATTTACATAATTAAAAATTTTGTTTTTAGTAATGTCAAAATATATAAGACCTGATATGAGTTGCTATTAATGAATAATATCACGGTTAGATATCTTAATGTTTCTTAAATAGCTATAGCGCAGATAAAACTTGCAACAAATATCTGTGATGTAGAGATGTTTTATTAAGGTTGCAGTGAACTTCCAATTTAATAAAATGTAGTTAAAAAAAATCACCCTTTCCTTACAATTTACATATTTAAAAATATTTTATTGTTAATGACGTTAAAAATTATAAGACCTAATATGAGCAGTTCATTAACGTGTGTTAATGAATAATATCACGCTTGATATCTATTTATTGTTTCCTAAATAGCTTTAGTGCAAATAACCTATTATAAATATATATGCTGATATGTTAAGGTTGCAGTGAATTTTCAATTTAATAAAATGTAGTTAAAAAAAATCACCCTTTCCTTACAATTTACATATTTAAAAATATTTTATTGTTAATGACGTTAAAAATTATAAGACCTAATATGAGCAGTTCATTAACGTGTGTTAATGAATAATATCACGCTTGATATCTATTTATTGTTTCCTAAATAGCTTTAGTGCAAATAACCTATTATAAATATATATGCTGATATGTTAAGGTTGCAGTGAACTTCCAATTTAATAAAATGTAGTTAAAAAAAATCACCCTTTCCTTACAATTTACATATTTAAAAATATTTTATTGTTAATGACGTTAAAAATTATAAGACCTAATATGAGTAGTTCATTAACGTGTGTTAATGAATAATATCACGCTTGATATCTATTTATTGTTTCCTAAATAGCTTTAGTGCAAATAACCTATTATAAATATATATGCTGATATGTTAAGGTTGCAGTGAATTTTCAATTTAATAAAATGTAGTTAAAAAAAATCACCCTTTCCTTACAATTTACATATTTAAAAATATTTTATTGTTAATGACGTTAAAAATTATAAGACCTAATATGAGCAGTTCATTAACGTGTGTTAATGAATAATATCACGCTTGATATCTATTTATTGTTTCCTAAATAGCTTTAGTGCAAATAACCTATTATAAATATATATGCTGATATGTTAAGGTTGCAGTGAACTTCCAATTTAATAAAATGTAGTTAAAAAAAATCACCCTTTCCTTACAATTTACATATTTAAAAATATTTTATTGTTAATGACGTTAAAAATTATAAGACCTAATATGAGTAGTTCATTAACGTGTGTTAATGAATAATATCACGCTTGATATCTATTTATTGTTTCCTAAATAGCTTTAGTGCAAATAACCTATTATAAATATATATGCTGATATGTTAAGGTTGCAGTGAATTTTCAATTTAAAAAACTTAAAATTTCTAAACTTTCAAATAGGGAAATGTAGTTGAAGAATTGAACTTTTTTCTCAATTTACATATTTAAAAATATTGTATTTTTAATAATGTTAAATTTAATATGACTTTATATGAGTTTTTATCAATAGTATCACGTTTGATATTTTTTTATTGTTTAAGTGACTCTGGAACAGATAAAACTTACAATAAATGTGTCTGTTGTCGAGAGTTTAATTAAGGTTGCGGGGAACTTTCAACTTGCAGTTTCAACAAATGTAGCAAAAAGTTGACTTTTTCATAATCGACGAATTCGAAATTATTAATTTCTTATATGTTAAAATTTGTAAAAATAAATCTTCTTAATTCAATTCTCTATTATCATTAAGTTTTTGATTTTGATTATCGTTCAAAATTAAAGGCTAAAACTAAAAGTCGTGTTCCTTTAATGTGTTATAAAGTAATTGCATAATAATAGTTCATTTTGCTACATTATTTTGTTATTTTTTTTTGTACAATTATTAAACAGAAAATAAATTTTATTTATATTCTAATGAGTTATATTTACTTTTATAATAAAATTTTTTGAAAAATGTGCTCAGAAAATGTATGCAATTCAAACTAATACAAAACAACTATTTAAGATTCTAAATCTATAATAGAAATAAACTAATATCAACTATTTAATAGTAGATATTAGTTTATTCATACTGTGGATTTTTATAGAGCATTATACCATTTTTATTATCTTTATACAAACTTTTATGTAAACTATATGTAAACTTTTGAATTATCTTTCAGGCGAAAATTATTTAAAGAATTTTTATAGTTACTAAAAATTAAACAAGACTTTAAAAAATTAAGTATGAGACAAAAATGAAATCGTAACTAAACAAACGTATTACATTTAAGCTTTATGCCAAAACATTCAGATTTAAGCTAATACAATAATTAAAAAAAAAAGATCTAGATATCTTAATTGAATAATTATGTTTAATATTATTTCCCTCCCTAAATAATAAGAAAAATTTAAATAATTGCCATGACAGTATAAAAAAAAAAGTCATAAGACAACAATCAGCCACTTTATTTCAAGCGCTCAAAAAGCAAATATTTAGATGTAATTTGTTTGCATCTAAAATTCTAGGAATTGAAAATTTTTTTAAAACTATTAAATATTATGGTAACTAAAAATGTAACTAAAATGAAAGTAATGAAATCTTTTTTAGGAATTAAATCGTGTTTTTAAGCATTATATAAATCATATCAAACATGAATTTGTTTGTGATCGAAACGCCTTTCATGTATTTTAAAGTAATATTTAGAATCTCGTTAGTATTATTTACTACAAAATAACTGTTATAAATAACTATTCAACCACACTCGAGTAAATAAAATCAGCGGATAATTGAAGACCAAGGAAAAAGAGCGATTTATGTCCATTTTTCGAAAAAAGGGCGGGCTGAATCGCCATTTGTTACATTTTGAGAATTACTATATTTTGACAATCAATAACGGGAAAAATAGGTTCTCCCCGTGAGTCATTACGCAGTTAAGATGGGAAAAACATTCTACCTTTACACTCATAAAATAGTTTTTCTCTGAATCAGCTTTTGCGGAAAGAAAGTGTTCTTCTCTTTGTTTTCAGTTATAAACCTATTAATTTTATACTAAAACAATATTTGTATTTTGGTATTTAATCACGTTTGCTTACAGATGATTTAAAATGAGCGCAATTCTCGTTACAAAAAAACATGTACTGAAAGAAATTCCGAATAAAGTTACGGTAAAAAGTACCGGTATTTAAGGTGCTTGTACTTTGACCGCAAACTCCATTTCTATCGCAACGTGTTACGAAACAAAAAAAATCAGATACACTTAAAGTAATAATTACAGTAAAATCTCTGAATCACTCGAATTCAATAAATATTACTGTAAAAATTAAAGTATAATATTTTACGGTTAAAATGGGTTTTACGGTAAAATAGATGTTACGGATGATGCACTCAAAGTGCCGGTACTTTATATCGTAATTTGATCCGGAATATTTTTTCAACTTTTTTATTTTTATTATTTTTTGTACAGTGTAATAACTGTGGTGTGCTATTCCTCCGGATTTGATGTTGAACCCCGTTAAAAAGTGCGAAGGAACACTTTTTTAAAGTCATCAAATCGAGCTTCCTAATTTAATGTAAGCGAAGTAAACAAATTTTGAACTCTTATAATGGGAAAAGTTTACGTCAACGCACTTTCACAAAGTTAAATATTTTCTCAGATTTCTATAGATTGTTTACATTTGAATGCAAGTTGGTGAAAGGTTGATGCTATCTTCAGTGCTGCTATACTATTACTGAAAAAGTTCGTCTTTAAATATGCATGCGTATTTAATGCGTAATAAGGACATTTGCATTTTAGATTTTACATATCTGTAAACTGTATTAAATAATTTTTATAATGTGTTCTTAGGCTAAGCCTAGTTCGAATCTGTCTTAATATTCTCTTTTTACTCCGCTTATGTGTGATCTTATAAACTTATTTTATTTCAAGAATTAGCATATAAATGCGTCCTAAATTAATGATTCTTACTTATATTGAAACGTAAATATAACTTTTCCTCCTCTTCTGTGTAACTTATAAATATTTGAGTTACTGAAGACCAAAAATGGTGTCAGCTATTTTACACAAAGTAGTGAAAAGAATATTCTTGCTCTTTCACTACGCCTTAATTCTACATAACTTTGTGTTAAGGTATGTTAAAAACTTTTACAGAGTAAAACACAGAACAGGAATCAAAGTATTTTTTAGAGAGATTCTGTGACTTTTTTTAACAAACTTCAATGAATTTTTTAAAATAACTTTTAATTTTTTTGATTAATCGTAATTTTTTTAATTATTTTAATTTTTAATTAAATTTTAGTTAGTTTTATTTTTTAAAATAAATTTTAATTTTTAATTAATTTTAATTTTTAATTAATTTTAATTTTTAAATAATTTTAATTTTTAATTAATTTTATTTTTTAATTAATTTTAATTTTTAATTAATTAGATTTTTAATTAAGCTTGTTTTTAATTAATTGTAGTTTTAAATTAATTTTTTTAATATTTATTTTAAACACAAAGAGGCAAATTTATATTTATTATATAATTCGTAAAATACTCTTGTTAATTATTTAATAATTTGAAGCATTCACTATTCATTTAATTTTTTAAACATACATCTTTAAAGAATATTTTTCAAGAAAAAAATGAATTGATTGATAAAATTGCTTGAAAATTTCATAGTTTAATATTTAAATTTTTTTTTTCAGACTCTCCGACTACCTGGCTCATTGTTTTCAGCATCTATCATCGTTTAGTATTTAAAGGTTCAAAATATTGTCATACAAGACATCCATGACAGCAATACTAAAGTGACCGGAAATGTGACAAAGTAGTCACACGTAAAAAAGGAGTAGTGGTTGTTAACATGATGAAATATCCTTTTAAATAAGGTGGATCATTTATCAGGTTAGCAACCTATTTTATTCCGAAAAATACCAAGTAAATAAATAAAAGCCCTAATAAATATTCTTATGTTTTAAAACAATAAAGTGGTCATAAAATATGTCTTGTTTCTTGACGATATTACGAATGAAATAACAGTTCTACACTGCAAAAACTGTTAGTGTATGTCGATTCCAAAAATGACCGCAACTACTTAGCACTGAAATGGTGTAGTGAAACCCTCTTCATAACTCTTAGATCTAAGTGTTTTCATAAGCCAAAAAAGTGTACCACCACTATTTGAAATTACGATATAGAGAAAATATTATTATGAATTTAAACTGGGCTTCACAACACAGAAGCAGATTGAAATTAAATGTTATTAAATTATAAATACAATTAAAAAGTTCATGTATATCTTCAAATGAAAACATTTACATAAGGTTTTTGAAATATAGGTTTTATAGGTGTTTGAAATTTTTTTGTATGCTTATGATTTCTCCAATAATCATAAATATAATTCCACGAAAGTTGGCATGCTAGCATTATATAAACCACAGACTCTTCACCAGCTTTCACAAAAAATTTTTTTACGAAGTTCTTGCAACACATTTTAAGATGAAATTTGAATAAAGAGAACTTAATACTTGAAAAATTATACTAGATCAACTAGATTTTTGTAATTTACACGCAATATTTTATTTCTTACTTTTTCGTGAAAAACCACGGAATTTTTTTTTCTTTTTTTAAATTTTCAGACTCTGGCTCTAAAGCATTTAAAATAAACAAAAACGTTTCAAATCCTTTGATAATTTAACAATACAATATTAGTGAAGCGTTTTTATTATAGAAATGCCTCTTTTAAACTATTAGCAACGCCTTTATATATATATATATATTTTTCTTCATAAGAGCTTTTTTCTGTTAGATACATGTTATGATTAGATTTCAAATTGAGTCTATCTCATATAAATTTTTTGTAGTTTAATATTTTAACTTACCTTAATTTTTAAAAAATAAAACTATAAATTGTGAAAAGGAATAGAATTTTTCAAACGAAACGATAAGAACTGGAGTGTTAGAATATTTTTAAATTTTAAATTTAAATATTTTATTATTCAATAAAAATGTATCAAAATCTATGTTAAATAATAAATTATTCCCTAACTGCAAAGTTTATCCTCGCTTTAACTCTTTGAGAAGAAATAATATTTAAATCAAAGCTTAAGCCAAAATAAAAATAATCGGTCTCATAGTACACATTTATTTTTATGTTTTTCAAAATTAGAAGTGATAAATTAAAAACCCTTAGTTTCAAATTTGAGTTTCAACCCCTTAATTTTTATATTATTGTCTAAAATTAGTGGGAAAATTTTTATCTAACCATCTCTAATACGTATTACATGATTAAAAACTTCATTCGCGCTTCAATTTGAAAATAACTGTCCTCATGTTTCATGCTCTCAAAAAAAGATAAAACACAGAACAAGAAAAACCACATCACTCCGGAAGGGCGAAGCAGAGTCTGATTAAAATCCTGATTTGCTCCACTCGGCCATTGTGGTTTTTCTAGTTTTGTTTCTCATCTTTATTTTTCCATTCTTCGTTGGCAACTTTGCGTTTCATATTTCAAATCACTTGTTAATTTTCACTTACGTCCGGCAAGTTTTAAAGATGGATGCCTGTTTTTGAATCATGTCGACTGTTATTTCCAATTTGCACACTTTCGAAGTGAGCGAAGTTTTTAATCACGCAATGTCTTTAACGCTTCAGTTCCTTGGGATTATATATTTAACACTTTTAATGGGATTAAATTATGAGACAGGACTCTAAAACATTTAACGCTTCGAAGAGTAACAACTAAAAATTTTTTTTTTGTAAACTTATTGAATCATTTGTGGCAACATGTTTATTTATAAAGTGAAAATTCCCAAAAACCATGAAGTGATTTATTTTTATTTTATCATCCTACTGTTTCCATGTCGCTATCACAATGTATGACAAGTAAAAAGGATCTGAAAGTAAAAACATCTTTGCAAGCACTGTGGTTATCGCTATATAAATTATGTTGTTGTTTATTACCATCAGGTGCATTTTTTTTTAAAAAAAGAGAGAGAGAGTGAATCTCAAAGAAAGTGTAGCATCTTTTTCAGGATCTTCTTCCAATATTATCCATGACCACGCCTTGTGGTTATATTTATATACTAAGCAGCAGAGAAGAAAAGAAAGATATTAAGATGCAAGGAGGGAGAAGAAGAAGAAGAAGAAAAAAAATTGACAATCTACGCAGGAAGTCTGTCCCTTGTCATAGTTCGCCTTACTCACCCCTTTTTATCTTAGGACACTTTTATTCCTTCAGATTTTCTCCATTTATTATTTTTATTTTTAATTTTCGTTCTCTGTCTTGAGATACATTTTAGTTGGGGTCAGGTCCGTGACACTTTAGAGATAATGGATTCTCGTGGATGTGACACATTCGTTTTACAATTCCCATGGCCCCACCCTCGTCGTGGATCCGATGGGTTAATGGCGTTACGATGTAATGCTTGTCAATCTTGTCACATGCGCTCCGCAAAAATGAAATACTTTTGATCTGCGCACATGAAGTTAAATAAAAACTAATTTTATTGTGGATCACCATAAGTTGAGCGCTAAAATTGACCGCATTTAACATTTCGTCTCTTTTTTGAGGCACTTTCATTAAAAAAAAAAAAAAAATTGTAAAAGCAAAAAGAGCATTTTAAAACAAATAGTAAAAAATTGTTCTCAAATCGGTACAGAATTGGTTATTTTATTTAATTAAATGATTTGGCAACTATCTATTAAAAATAGTAAATGAATAGTCTTTTTTATATGCATGGAAATAGATGGGATATTATTTCTTAAAAGTATTAGAAAGAAAAAAAAATTCTATCACAAGCTAATCTTGTGCATGAATTGATTAGTTTTTGAAGAATTATTCGTATATTAGAGTTTGCGTTTCACTTAGTTATTAATTGCATGCGCAACTTTCTTTTAAGGATAAACCTTAACTTTTCAGCCATTTTTCTTTTAGTATGTCGACATTTTCTAAAACGTTCTTGTGCGCTCTCGAGCCATACGTCCTTGGTTCGATCCTCGGGCTGGGCAAGGTTGCCTCAATTTTTTATCCCTTCAGTGGTTCGATAAAATGAGTGCCGAGCATGCGCGGGACCTAAACACTGGTGGTTCCACGTTCGGTTGACTACTCAACTGGAACATCTGCCCTTGCACCCCAGAGCTCAAGGTCAAGAAAACTGAGGTGGGCACAGTAGGCCTTGGCCCTCTATGGGCCAAGGCCTAATTTAAGGCCTAAACCTAAATTTCACAAGCAATTGTGATAGAATATTATGGTTTTGAAAATATGGAATGATCTAAATTTCATTAATCATTTTAAAATCTTTAGTGTATGAATGAAGAATGAAATTCTTTTTCAACATATAATTTTTTTTTCCAAAATAGTCTTGAAAATTAGATTTTATTCCAAACAGTTGAATTAACAGGTCTAAGGCGGCATCTAGTTTAGTTCTTAAATTGATTTGCATAATCTGAAGTTCCATAATCTAAAAATTAATGAGCTGAAGTATGGTTTCAGTTAAAATAAGAACCAATAAAGGACGGAAATTAACGTTGAAAATGGTAATAAGAAAAACTTATTCATTAGTGAATTCACTTATTTTTATTCGATACGAAATATTAAGGCATTTTTTTCATAAATCTTACATAAGTGCTGTTTTATTAATGGGATATAAATTTCAATGGACAATGGAAATCAAATGGACAATTACAGCATATCATAATTTTTTTTAATTTCATACCTAACTTATTGGAAATTCTCTCCTGAAACCGAAAAATCTGATTGTTTTTTTCAAGAAATGTTAATTTTTTTAGTTATTAAACATTTAAATTATCTCAAAAGGCCTCCGTAAGTGATGCAATCAAAAACGATTCCTGATTGGTAATGACGTCACATGTGCTGATTGGAAACGTGCCGTCGCCATCCGCTAAGGCTATTTCAATGCTCTTTCAATTTTGATATCTCGTATATCGTATGAACATCCTTTGTAAATTATTACAAAAATTTTGCGAATTAAATTTATAGTTTTGAGACTGTGTGCAAAATAAAATAAAGATTTTAAAACTTCAAACGTTGTTATTTATCACTAAATTATCTGAAGAAATGATATACAGAGAATCAAAATTTCTTTTCAGCTGAAATCAGTGGTGTTAAAGTTCATAGAAAATAATATTTTATTCCACTTACTTTTAAATTAAAATAATGCTCCATTACTGCCTAATTACTTTATTAAAATAAGTCGCAGATTGGATTGAAATAGTATATATAGGAGGATGATTATATAATTCGTTATTGCATTAAAACAAATCAGTATTTTCATAAATCTAGTCCATTGAAAATTCAATCTATTTGCAATAATTTATGTGCTTTTTTGACATTTTGAAAATATTTTTTTCAGATTTTAAAGTTCTTGGTTTATTCTGGGTTTGATAGAATTCACTTTTCTCTTAACTTTCAATTTTGAAATACCAATAGGGGTGAAACATAATTAGTCAGAAAAGATTTTTCAAGCTGTATAGCGTCCTCTTAAGTGAAAAATGTTGAAACTGGAAAAGTTGTTATAAACAAAGAATTTCAGAACTTCTTTTATGAAAAATTTTAAATATGATTCAAATCATGCAGAGTAGTTATCTGATTCTTTTTATTCTTTATTTTTATTAGTTAAATAATCAGAAAAAAAAAACTTTTTTAGACAATGTAAAAGTCTTTCGACTTAAATAGTCTTTAAAAAGTAATTTACAGCTTAATACAGCGTAACTCAACAGTCGGCCTTCCTTTTTTGCGATTACATCTTGAAACAAACTTTATGGGCTTGTAAATGAACCATTCATCTTTTAGCGTAGGGGGAGTATATGGGAGTTGACAAAATTATATAGTGAGAGCACTTGTAGAATTGTTGCGTTGAACGATATAATGAGAATATATTCTTTCTGTATGATGCATATTTTTCTTATCTCGAAGAAATAATTCAATTCCTTATTGAGCAAATCAAAGCACCCCGATTTTGTTAGATTGTTATGGACTGTTTGAAAACGTAGTATGTTGATAAAATTGATTTGTTCTAAATGCTAATTCTTAAGAAGAACTAAACCGACAAAAAGAAAAAACCATCATTCAAGTGAAGAATTCTTTTTATTTAGATATCAGACGATATTTATAGATAAGGATCGAGTAGGATAAGATAGGATAGGACGTTACTAGATAGGATAGAACCTCGAAGATTATGCGAATATGATCAATCTAGCCCCATACGTTAATAGTATGTTTGCAGCTTTACAATATCATGATAACTTTTTAAAGATAAAACTATTTAAATCGTTTTAATTTTTTGGACAAGCGGTCTCTATCAATGAATATTCTAAATCGTTTGCGTCTTTCAAAACATCACTACGATTTCGCCAACTTTTTTGTTGTTGCTGTTCCACAACAAACATTATTTCAAGTTTTCAACTACTAGTCATTTCTTTACCCTTTGACGAAGAATTTTTATTACACATATTTTTCATTATTTTGTATTAAGTGAGACAAATATTATAATTAGCCTTTTTATAATTTATGGTTATGAAATACAGCGGTGTTCTTTTCTGCGTTAAAGGGAAAAATCTTCCAAACACGGCTCACTTCCAAGTAATATTTCTTTCAAATTTGCATTTATTTACAGTCATTTAGATCTAAGAGAAATAGTAATTCATCATACAAATTTCTTTAATTTGCAAAATAAATTATTAATAAATTTTTGAAAATGAATGATACAAAATTTCTAACTACATTTTGGGTTTTGGATTTTAGCGCAAATATAATTTCGATAATCTAACAGATTTTTTCAGTAACTATTAGACTGTTTATTATGATTAAAAAAAATAACAAAATTAATTTTTGCTTCTAACTAGAGAGTCAGAATAAAATATATAAAATGGACACCGGTGTCCCACCTGCCTCAAAGGGTTAATAAGCAGTTATCTATGCTAGGACGAAAATTGTTATAATTCCTAGCTGCGGTGGTTCAGGGGTTTAAGCACTCTTCACCCAATATTGTTCAGATCATAGTGATGGCTGGTGGATTCAAATTCTGCTCCCAGCTCACACTGACCACAGTACTGACACATAATATTTTCATTGGTAGACGAATCATGGGGGTAACCATCCTTGGGGGTAACCGTCTGAAGTCCCTCTCCATGTAACGCAATGGAGGCTTAGTTACACCAGAAATTTTACCACGAAGACTAGCTTGTCCCAATGCTTGATCTAACAATTTACTTGTCTTCTGCGTTAGGTTCAGAATTACAAGTCTACGGAGTTGAACATTGATAGCAATTAACTTTAAAATGAGTCGGCTGTTTAACGCCGGTTGTAAGATAAAATAATCACAAATTTTTACTATGTCTTCTAAATATAAGAAAGGTATATTTTCATTTATCTTAAAGAGCTACAGTAGGGTTAACTTCTATTGCATTTTGGATATATAGTCCATTTAACTTTTAAATGGAAAAAGATGTTTTATGCAATTAAGTAATGTTTTCTGCAAATCTCAAATTGTTTAATACTTTTTTATTGCATTAATTAAATTAAAAATCGAAGGTCGTTTTATTTTACAATTTTACAATAAAAGTGTGTAGGCAATTGTGTGTTATCGGAAGAAGAAGAAGGAAAAAAAAGAGAGAGTGGTTTAAATAAATTTCCTGGGTCTATTTCATGATTAGTGAATCTGTCTGACACAAAAACCAACGTGTGTGGGGGTTAAGCTGGGGTTAAAACGTGTGGCATATGTTCTTTGTTAAAGTGTTACCCCACCCATAGCGATTCTCGGTTCAAAGGAGCCTGATAGATCAACCCTTACGATAACTTACGCAGTAGAACGTTTTCAAAATTCCTTTGGAATTGAAAATGGAAGTTCGTGTAATGAAATATTTTTTAAAATGCAATTGATAGCTAAAATAAATTAACATTATTTATGCTTTTCTTAAAGTAAATCATGTAGAAAACATCATATTTGTAATTAAAATTGTATTTTTACTTATAACGAACAAATTATGCAATTTTTTAATTTGTAAAACTTGCATCTTTCGTACTTATTATATGATGCATGAGAAATAGTTAAAAACAGCAAATAGATGGTTTGATGCGTGCTTTCAGATAAAATGATAAAGTTATTAAAACAAATTATTTCATACTTATATCAGAAAATCAATATACAAGGCGAAAAAAATCTGACCACTCTGAATTGCTTTTAATTTAATGATCGAATCTTCACGTTCTAGGACGTCACGTTCTTAATCTTCACGTTCTTAAATGCTCAAAGGGGTGACCTCGAATAAGCTAATTAATAAGTACAGGGGATATTTTAATTTACGAAATCACAAAAACGTACTTTCTCTGAATAAACATACCTTTTTTCCAAAGGATTCGGATTTGTCCCCATAATTTTGTCAGAGGGGCGATCCAAATTTTGAACAACTTAATGTTAGTTTTATTTTTCGCGTAGTTAAACCATATATTTAAAACTTTTAAATGAATTTAAAATTTTTTGCGCACAATTATAAAATTCGTTTATTTAATAACAATTGCTAGCAAAAAATAATTCTTAATAATTATTTTTTATTATTTTATTAAATAACAGTCGAAAAATTTTGAATTTAAAGGCATGCAATTTTTTTTACATCATTTTAAAGTATGTAATTTTACATGACAAAATGTGAACTCAATCGGTTGAATAGTTCCTGAGAAATCGAATTTTAAATATACGATTTATTTAAAATTCGATTTCTCAGTCGCAATTTGGCCCATTTCATTCAAATTTTGTATTTTTCCAAGTAATTAGATGCTTTAAAATGATGTAAAAATTATATACCTTGCAATTCAATCTTTTTATTAAATTTAAAATAGTAAAAATTTGCTAAGATTTATTTTTTTGCGTGGATTTATCTTTGCATAAACGAATTTTATAACTGTGTGGAAATTTTTTTTTCAATTCGCTTAAAAATTTTTTGAGATATGGTAAAAAGTAAAATTAAAATTAAGGGGTTTAAACTTTGGATCACTCTCCTAACTAAACTATGAAGACCATATTTTCCAGATATCTATTACTCCCTATATTTTGAGGGTAAGAAATCAGAATCCATTGAAAAAAAAGGTATGTTTATTCGGAGAAAGTACATTTCTGTCATCTTATTTCTTAATTTAAATTTTCGTAATTAAAATCGTCTACACTAATTAAATGGCAGATTTGAGGTCACCTCATCGAATCATTATCAATAAGTACTTGAACGTAAAGATCCGATCATTCGATCAAAAGTTATTCAGGGTAGTTCGTTTTTTATACTGCGCACTGTGTACACGCATCATAAAAATTTAACTAATATATGATTCAGCGGTTCCGAATTCTTTTAGTCTACGGAATATCCTAAATAATCAACCTTTGTTCCTTCCACGAAACCCCGATTAAAAAAAAATAACATTTATAAAGTTAATTGCGAAAGTTATAACTTATAAAAGATTATTGTTAAATATTCAATTAGAGGTTTGAACATTTTTAATTGTTTTATCTTAAAGTATGTTTTGTCAGACAGTTGAATTCGCAGTCCTTGTGCTATATCTAGTTTAATTATGAATTTTGTTTTGGTACATTCACATAGACTAAAAATTATTCAAATAAGACTATTTCAGTTTTACGATGATTCATATATATATATATATATATATATATATATGAATCATCGAAAAAAAATTTTTATTACTAAAAACCTGAATTTTCTAGCAACATTACTTCTTGAGTAAATATTGGTAGAACCTGTACATATAACAAGTTACTGAATGTATTCCAAACAATATTTTTTGGTTCTTCTCAGAGTCCGGGTAACACCTATTACCACGAATGGTTAATGGTAATGGGTTCCTACAGTAGAACCTGTAGGAACCCATTACCACAGTGCCAATATTACCTATTTTTATATTGCAGAATCGCGGTGGCTCAGAGAGAGAGAGAGAGTTCATTTACCAATGAGGTGACTCAGGTTCGAATCCCATCGGTTGCTCGTTGATACGAATTCTGATCGCGGCTGGCACCGACGAAAGTGCTCACGCAAAATATCCTCAGTGGAAGAGAGATCATGGGTTAGAATCCCCTTATCGTCGGGCTAGCCTCGGGAACTTTTCTCTGTTTTCTTCTCTAAGTAACGCAAATGCGGATAGTTCTATCAAAATGTCCTCTAAGAAGGCTAGTTTTTCCTAATGCATGATCCGGAAGTTTCCTTGTCTTCTGAGTTGGATTCCAAATTATAAGGCTACGAAATTGAACATTGAAAGTCGTAAACGCAGAATCGAGTTGGCATTTCAGAGCCGGTTATACTACATATAATTATTACTACAGTGCCAATAATACTTGTTCCTCACCCGGTAATAGTATTAACTATAGTGCCAATAATACTTGTTTCGCACCCGGCACGCAACGACGACAGTGATGACGTAAGATTTCCTCAGTGGTAGATGGACCATGGGTTAGAGTGCCCTTGCCATTTGGGTTACCGTTGGAGGTTTTCGTGGTTTTTCTTATCATGTAACGCAAATGTGGGTTAGTTCCATAAAAAGGTACTCCACGAAGGCAAAACTCCTCCCAATACATTGGTTCCCTTGTCTTCTGGATTGGGTTCCAAACTACAAGGCTAAGGACATTGTTGTCGTAAACTTAGTATTGGGTCAACTGTTCAACGATATTATAACATAAAATAAACTACTTATAGTATCCATTATTGCATTAAATTTAGTACCCATTTTTATTATTAATGAAACATCACTGGCGTCAATATTAGTTTGGCGATTTTTTTGAACGGTCCCTCGAAGTATAGTAGAAAAATTTTTTACCAAAAAAAAAAAAAAAATACACTTCATTTTCCTTCAGGGTTCTAATGAAGTAAGAACCAATTTAATTAGAGAAGTAACGTTTTGAATTAAATAAATTCCCTACCCTAGAAGCAAAGCAAAGCACAATCTGTTTTCATATTATGTTCGTGACCATAAATAAAGACATTTAAGTAAGCTATTATCTATTGGTTGATAATATGACTAAGTGTAAGCCGGATCCGGAGACGGAAACTAACGATTGTTAACTGTCATGTTTGCGGGATAGCAATGAAGGAACACAAGAAAAAATGGCTACCGCAAAGAGCTTTAAATGGGAGTGGGAAAATGATGAATGAAAGTAATTTCTTTCCCTCCGATTTTTTTTTATTTATTTTTAGCTGAACTGTTAATGCAAATTATGATGTTCTACAACTATCATATTTCAGAGGAAGGGATCCGAGAGGCAATAACATTTTAAAAATAACTTAATCATGTATCAAAATTGATGCTTTAATATGTATTCCATTACGTGTAAGTTACTTAGAGATGTACAGCTAGTTTGGAAATATTTTGTGAATAAAGAATATTAAAATATAAGGTTTTTGAAAAAGTCTTAATAAATATATGTTTTTCATTCGAATTAAAGAGAAATATGCAATTAAATGCATCCCGCAACAGTGGTCAAGGAGGTTCAGGTTTCGCAATTTCGAGACCAATGACATGATGGTGGAAATGTGGTCATAAATGCGCTATGCTCCGAGGCTAACTATGCTGCCGCTTATTTAAGTTGGGTTCGGGTCATCTTCAAGCCATCACCGAAGACAGAACCCCAACCGAACTCTCTAGTTCAGTGCTTTACCTACCACTGTGACATTGAGCAAGGAAAAATGATTCTTACCCCGGGAAAAAGCAGTTAGAACAAACAAATTATCCTTAATTAAAATTTATACCGTCGATTTAAATAAAATATGGTTTAAAAAAATCCAGGATACCAAATAAACAAATAGAAGTTAACGTATACGCTGTGTTTTGTTATTTAATCTTTGATTTTGTCACCAATTTGTCATATAAAGCAAAATTAATTATAATTATTGAATTTGAGATAGAAGAGAGGAGAAAAAATGCGTTCTTGAAAAGTTAATTAATACGGAAGAAGAGATTTTATTAAAACCATGCTGTGCAAAAATAAAGAAAGAATTGTTAAATTGCTAATAGTGTTGACTTTTTTATTTAGTTGACATGGCTACCAATTGAAAAAATTATGAATTGAATTTTGAGTTGAGTAGATAAAAAGTATACTCTAAAATTTTTTGGCTCCTTTGAATTCAGATAAAAAAAAAAAATCTATTCATAATAAAAAAAAATGAATTAAGTTCTTAAAATTATTTACAAGATTCTATAATTCAATTATAAAGTTAAAATGCAATGGTTTTAGGAATATATGAAAAAAAAAAAAAAAAAAAAAAAAAAAAAAACAATTTTTTTCATATCAATAAAAGTGAAAAAGTGGATAATTTCTTTCCTTTCTTTTCAAGTAGCTAAGAATTTGGGGTTGAGTTTAAAATTATGGTACTGATATCTGCTATTTAACGTTTGAAATTAGTTTAAAAAATAATGATAGCTAATTATACTATACTATTCATTATACTATACTATTTTAATATCGTATTAAGGAGGAAAAAACTTTGTTTATTCTTTTATTTTCAAATAAACGATTAAAAAAAACCTTCAATAAATGTTTTCAATAACAAAAATTATTCCAATAAGTTATTTATTTTTTAATAGCAAACTTGTTTGTATATCTGTTTTCTGTTTATTTAATACAGATATTAAATAAACAGAATGGAAAGTCAAAATGAATGATTATTTATAGTTGAGTATCGTTACCTTCTGTTTGAAGAAAGTTTTTTTTTTCTCACAACTTTCTTACCACTGCTGTGCCACCTACGATAACCTCGAAAGAAACAGCTGTGTTTTGTCAGCTAGATTGGACTTTTACTACCGAGATTACGGAGGCAAAAAATGACACAATTCAAGCCAAATTTAGTCGCCAAATAAAAAAAGAAAATGGAAAGAAAAAGAAAATTTTTCTGGAAAGATAAATTAATCATTCTTACTATGCATTGAAGACTTGAAAAGAATAAATTCGAAAGTTGCGTTAAAAAAGTTTTTATAATATACATATTAACGTGTGTCTTTTAAACTGTGCAGTGCCCAGCAAAAGAAAAAAAAAAAAACTTTTACGAACTAAGACTCAATCTTAATAGTTCGAGGTCCTAACTTTACATATGCTAATTAATTAGTGCAGACGATATTTTAAGTTATAAAATCAGACAGAAATAAGCACATTCTCTGAATAAACGAAACTGATTTGGATTCTTGATTCCCAAAATATAGAGGATAGCCGTAATCTGGAAAATATGGTCGCAAAAATTAAAGCAGATGAGCAACCGAAAGTTTGGACACCTTTAATGTTAGTTTCCTATTTTGCTTATTTCTCTTTAAAGCGAATCGAAACACTTTTGTGCACCATTGAGTACTTGCAATTCGAGAGGAAGTGAAGTAATTATGCCTATAACCATGTGATTTAAATCAAATTTAATTGGATACTTGCAATTGACGCCCAGCGTTTATGTCGAACCTGATTGGCTTCTGAATCGACAAATAACACGATTTACTTACGATCACGTTACTTGCAGGTTTCAATGATATAATTCATTTAACCAAAGGTATTTCCTCGTAAAAGAACAATTTTTGATTATTTATTATTATATTAATTACTTTTATTAATTTTTATTACTTTTTAGTATTTTATTTAATATTAATCGAAACAATTTTGAATAACGATGCATAGCAAATTTTTACATAATTTTCAACAATGCAATTTTAAATGACAAAAATCAAAATTTGACAGACATTGGTTCTCGACAAATAAAATTTCAATCACGCGACTTTTAAAAATTAGGATGATTTACAAACGACGATTTGAAAATCGACCGATTTCGTTCAAATTTTGTATTTTGTCATTTTAAATCTCATGTTTCAGTATGATGAAAAAAATTGTATACCTTTACGACCAAAATTTTTTTAGAGAGTTTTAAAATAAAATATTTATAAATAATTATTCGAAAAATATTTGCCACGAAATTATCTTGGTATAAACGAATTTGATAATTGGGTGTAATAATTAATGAGTTACTTAAAATAAAAAATAATAAAATAAAATAATAATGAGACACATAAAAAATAATAATGAGACAGTGAGACACATAGTAAAAAAGGCGAAAAGTAAAATTAGCAATTAGGGGCTCAAACTGATCTCTTGTCTTAACTATTCGGACCATACTTTACAGATAGCGGCTATACACATATTTTGAAGGACATAAATACAAGTGAGCCAAAAATACGTGGGAAGCTCAACATGTTAACAGTAGGATATAGTTTTATACACGTAGCACGTTGATACCGATTACGCGCCACTAAGAGATCCTAATTTAATTGTGCTTTATTTTTTACCTACTTTAATTATTTATTTAATATTTCTTGAAATAAATTTTAAAGAATTCGTGCAAGCCGCGCGTTTTCTCTTCCTTTATCTCAAACTGAAGCAGCCATTGTTGCAAACGTTCCCGCGCGGCCTCAGAAAGTTAAATTTATGTCTTCCATTTAGGTAACTGTCAGAGAAGCCGTAATCTCCGTCCCAGCCATGAAAAACGCCTGACGCGGCCGGCGTTTTTCACGTCTACCCCAAAAGTCCCATACACCGTTCTAAAACAGTGGCAATCGCTAGAGACAGTTCCTTCCTTGTCTTTTAACCATATAAATGTTTACATTAGCTCCGATAGCCCCAAGAGATAATCTCTGCCGCCGGGCCATCATAAACAAACACGATTAGTTCATTTAGCATGCAGCAACGCCAAGGGTGACAAGGACTGTTTTGGGAGAGAATGAACCTCCTTTTTCTTATAACATGCAGCAAATGAAAAAAAAAAAAAAAAAAGATTTCTTTTTTCGGATATTCATTTCTGAAGTTTATTCCTCTCGTTATTTTTAATGTTCTTTCCATGGATAGTAAAAATTGGGTTGGCGAGAAAAAAAGGGCTCTGGATCGCGATGAGTGATGTTTTGGCAGGAGTCCCAATTGTCGAGTTTTAACGGGTTGAGTGAATTATGAGACTACGGTGTGCAACTTGTTGAGCCCATAACCGCACCCAGGACGACTTTATATTTTTTTTAAAAAATTGTTCGAATAGTAGAATGTAAATGAGAGAGATCAGATTTCCGCTGAAATTTCGAGCAATGATTTTTTCTTTCTCTTTTTCGTATTCGCTCGAAATTCTCTGAATTGCCGGGAACAAATCGTGATGTGAAACATATAGGGTAGGCATATCAGATAACATATAGGGTAGGTTCCTATTTTGGACTCCTTTGTTAAGCCAAAATTTACCGCTGGATTAATATTGTGAATCAAGCTTACATTGTGAAATTAAATTTAATTTTATTCTTATCTGGTACTGGCCAAGTTTTTATCTTTTCGCATTTTTTTAATCATATAGTAAAACAAAACAAACAAACAAAAAAAAAAATTTCACAATTTTTTTTTAATTCAATTTTTTACAATACAATTATACAATTTTACAACTAATACAACTAATAAATTTTTTTTTAATCCCTCTATTAATACCTACTAATACAATTCAACCTAAGACAAAACAAAAATCATTATTTTCAGTCTGTAATTTCCGTGACTGGAGTTCAGGCCGTGGCACGACTTCCATGCTTCGACTTTTATTTCCTCTAAAGCAACAAAAATCTGATCTCAGAAAAATCTGAGAATAAAGAGATGAATCATCAGAGGTTAAAGAAAATGTAATTGAGTGTTTATGATGTGCTGATAATGTTTATGTTATGCTCATAAAAAGAAAGCTTTGACACCCTACATACCTCACGGTCCAAGTTTAGTTCATGACCTATATAACCTGAAGGTCATGACCTAAGCATAAATTGCGATCTTGGAAATTCTAGCTTTAATTCTAGGAAATTATAGCAAGTAAATACTTTAAAAGAGACTTTATAAAATTATGGGTTGCAGCTCTAAATGGGGAGGCTTAGTTAGATGTTGGAGTCTTCTGAAATATGTATCATATAGAAACTCACCAGACAAAAAAATTAGTCATCATCATCATCACCAGTGGTTCGACGGCTCAGGGTGGGCCTCGGCCTCCCCAAAAGGTTTCTTCCATGCCAGCCTTTACGTTACAGCCAGCCTTACAGGGAGGCTAACGTTTTCCAGTTTTTGGTTTTTAAGACCAAAAAGTCTTTTTCTAGGCCGTCTATCCATTTCCTGCCTTTTTTACGTGTGCCAACTGGTCTGGTATTAAAAACTTTTTTGGTGGCATGGTCTTTATCCATTCTGACAACGCCCTACTTATTCTTTCTCGTTTAATGAAGTTAATAATGTCAGGTTCGTTATATGAGTGGTAAAGATCTAAACTTGTTCCTTGTACTTCTAAGCCACACACCATTTTCTTGAATTTCTCCAAAAATAATCCTCAAGATCTTTCTCTCAAAGGTACCCAACACAACCTCATCGTCACGCCTAGAAAAATCATGAAAAGTATCATTTAATACAGTTACTTCACCTTTGGACGTGGGAGCTGCACGAGGTCGGGGTGGGATATTTTTCTAATTATGGATTGGGCTTGCTATCTGAGGTGACCTCCAAAAGGAAGCAGAATGTCTATTTTAATACTTAGATATTGCCTTTCAGTCAATATCTTCAAGATGAGAATGCTGTTGATGCTCTTATTCTTTAAGATGTTCATCAGTTTGCTTATTTTATGAACATTCTTACATTTTAGTATATCCCAAATTGCTTACAAAATCACCTGATTTGAGATCGATAGAAAGTCTCTGATACATGTTGGAACAATGAGTAAAGTGACAAAATCGTCATTTCCATACTAAGGTGGATTTGTGAGATCAAAGCCACAGCGAGTGAATAGAATACGAAGTAGTACCTGCAAATCAATGCGGATTTATTTCCAAAGCAAATCCATGGAAATATCAAATTCAGAGTTGTCGTAACGCAACGATGTTTTTTTCCTTCTCTTTTTTCGAATTCCTTAAGGATGATCGGTTAGCTTATTTTTTTAGCATTATAAAAATATGCTTGTGAAAAATTCAATGCAACATTCAAGTGCTAAATAAATAAATAAAGGCTCGCGTAACATTGAAGAAAAATGACAAGGCTATATAGTTTAACCAGCTGCCTCAATAACTTCAAAGTGCATTTTAGTTTAAGAAAAATGTGAAAATTAATGTGAAAATTAATGTTAAATTAAAGGAAATACATTTTTTTAATTTTAAATTTTTATTCTTTAATAGTTGCGTAAAAATTTATACCTGTCACCTAATGATAATATGATAGTGCGAAACTAGTTTATTTTGTGAAATTTCCCCGATTTTAGTTGTATATTGAAAAAAAAAAAAAATAATAATTTTTTTAAAAAAATTATTGCTAAGAAATCTTTTTGAAGTTAAAAATTTATAGTTGATATGAGAAAGGAGGAGCAGTATATATATATATATATATAAAAAAACGGGGGGGGGGAATATATAAAAATAAATAAATAGAGTTTACTAGATCATATTGAAAATTTTATATATCATTTTCTCCAAACATTAATTTATACAACACTTTAAATTTAAAAGTTATTTCACAGTTTTCTTTAGAATGTATGTATAATTCAGAGAACTTGTTGGTAGAGGAATAATAAAATTTTCTACCGGAGATTAAGCTTAACTACTTATTAAATGTACAAAATAGTTTAGGAATTTACACGCAATTAAGTTTTTAAATTCTAAAATAAATAAATAAGTAAATAAAAAATAAATAAATAAATATATATATATATATATATATATATATATATATATATATATATATATATATATATATATATATATATATATATATATATATATATATATATATATATATATATATATATATATATATATTATATATATATATATATATATATATATATATATATATATATATATATATATATATATATATATATATATATATATATATATATATATATATATATATATAATATATATTTATTTATGTATGTATATATATAATATATAGATAATTTATTATAAAGCTGGAGCCAAGTTCGTAATCAAACAAGCTGTCAAGCTTGTAATCAAACATCACTGAAATACCTGGGGCTCGTTTTTGAGTTTTAAATTATAAAATTTTTCTTAATATTTCCATATTATGAAAAATCTCAATATTTAATATCTCTTTAAATACTCTTTAAAATGCTTAATTTATGATTTTTGTCTCTTTTAAATAAATTTAATAAATCTAAATCTAAATAATTCTAGAAATATATTTAAAAGCTTCGCTATTCAAAAGCCCATCACTAATAAATAAATTTCACTGTGGAACAAATGTTTTATTTTTTGAAATGTCTTGTGTAATGATAAAAATTTTAAAATATCTTCATTGAAAAGAAATATTTTTCAGGTTGGATATGTTACTAAAGAAATTTTGTAGCATATTTTAGGACATTTAATATTAATTATAATTATAAAAAATATTATTTAAAAATGCGCGATAATGGATGTTATTGGGTAAATTTGAGTGCATACAATTTCACTGCGTAGTGAGAAACATTTTCAAACTTTTTAATAACTATTTAGTTTTTTTTATTCATAAGAGTTGGAGCTTAATACTTTGACAACAATAATTTAGATTTTCTCTTATCATAAAACAAAATACATCAGATAATTCTTGATCTTTCTTCCATGAAAATTTAAGTGAATATTAATTCAATGTTTCTTCTAGTGCTGCCATCTACTATGACATTGGTGAACTGTGAAACGTGAAGTACGATTTATACATTATAGATGGCAGCAGCACAAACTTTTTCTTTCATGGTAAATAAAAAAATTTGAATGGGCATTAAAGGAAAGCAATACCGCGTTAAAAAACAATGGGTTTCAAATTCTGCTTCATTTAGATTAGTAGCTTAAAAGTCAAAGTAAGTAAGTTCAGCTAAGTAAAGAAGTTTCAATCGCTGACATTTTTTTCCCTCCAAAATATTAAAAGGCAAAAAAAATATGGCAGGATTACGCTATAAATAAGTAATCCTATCATAATTTGCATTTTGATACACTGATTTAAAAAAAATAAATAATAAACTAACAAAAATACAAATAATTCCGCATTTGAAGCTTCATGATTTACTCTTGGTTTATCTGAACTAGCTTTTTTAGTCTTTACAATTTAAATTGCTAATGTTGGTGGAACAGAATTAAATCAGGAAAGGCTTGCGTTGTCATAATGAATTTAGTAGCTTCAAAGAATTAATTCCGAAATATTTAATTTGATCTTTAAAAAAAAATCTCATTTTTAATAACAAATTAACTCAAATGTTAAACTCAAATGTTTATTTTTAAAATCTCATGTTTTATGTCTTCTTTTGTTTTGGATTTCATCAGCAATGCATCTTTTTATGCAGACTTTTAGTTCACGTGATAATAATAATAATGATTAAAATGATATATAATATGACAATAATAATGTGCTTCCGCAGTCAAGAACACAGTATTCGCAAAAATTCTTTTCTGAATATTCATGTGCATTCATGTAGAATTTATCAGCAATAAAGTACCATTTTGGCAATTTTGATACTGAAAAATCAACTTTTCTTACAACGAATCGCATTAGATCTATTATTATCAATACTTTTTTTAATTTTTTTACTTTTTAAAAGTTCGTTGAAACGTTATTTTTAATTAGGACTAATTTTTTTAATATATAATTCTAATAGAATTTTTTTACTCCCTATAATTTGAAATTTAAGTTAAAAATAAATTAAGTAAATCTTAAAAAGTACCGTTGCGTTTCTTATATAGATTTCCTAATGAACATAAATCAGAATGAAATTCGACGAATAATAAGTCCATAATGAACCCTCGATTTCCTTTCTCAAATCAAAATAATTCGTAAACAGCTAAAAAATCTATAATTGTTTTATTAAAATATCAAATAAGAAGCTTAAAAATAAGTCACTTCCCCCCCCCCCAAAAAAAAAAATTTAAAAAACAATTTTCCTTTTATTTCATCTAAATTTCTGGTATTGACCATTTGCTGCTTTGTATTTTCGAGGGTATAATTGAAGATATAATAAATTTAGCTAAAAATTATTCTTTAGCTGAAAAAAAACCCTCCTTCAAATATATAAAATATGTATGTCATAAAATTTAAAAAAAAAAAAGGAAAAAAAAGGTGATTTTTTTAAAGACTTTCCTCTAAAATGTTGACTTGACTTTTTGATGTCCCTTCTACGAAAGAAGAAATGAACAAGACGAAACGTTTTTACTAGCAGAATATATCTTCTTTAATTTAAACTGATAAAGAATTATTTTATTGTACTGTTTTTGATTTTAAATTATAGTAGTCAGTGTATTTGCTGTGCGTGTATAAGGCAACACTTGTCGATTTCAACCAAATTGTTACAGATGGTTGCCATGGTAGTAAGCATCTCTTCTAATTCGACCATAATTTTATGAATTAATTTTATTAATTGGAATTTTGAAATTCATTTTAACAGTTTGCTTATTTGTTTATTTTATATTAATTTCCATAAAATGTTTAGATGTTTTTTCGTTAAAAGATAACGAGTATACTAGAAGGCCAAAAGTGTAACTATTTCTTAGGACTTAAAAAGAAAAATAAGGTTTGATTTAAATAATTAAACTTCTCTAAATTTTTTTCAAACTTTTTTTTTTTCCTAGAACGTTTAACATGCACCATTAACTACTAAAAACATACTGAAGTAAAAAAATATATAAGTGTTATTTTTAATGTTTACAACATAAATGGTATTCAATAAACTCTTAATATAGTTTTTTTTTCTTTTCATTTTAAATTTTCTGTGTTAAGTAAAATGTAACATAGAGCGAAATTAGAGGGGGGGGGGGGAAGTTAATAAAAATGCTAAATTTATTCTAATTTATAAGTTGCGGAATGTCAATTCTTCAAAGGTACAACATGATCTAACCATAGCTAAACAGCGCTACTTTGAGTTGGAATGAATCGTAATTAATTAAAAAATCGCAATTATTAATTAATCACGCAATCGAAATTAATTAAAAAAAATCGCAATTATTAATTAATCACGTGATTGTAATTAATTAAAAAATGAATCGTAATCATAATCAGCAGCAGAATAATCGAAAAAAAAAAAAACATTATAGAAGGCGAAGGGTGCAACTTGTAGGCACCAGCAAGCAAATCTCTGCACGTTTTTTTTAAAAAATTTTTTTTCTTAAATTGTAAGTTTATTTGGCGCCTTGGCGATTGTAGTTGGCGCAACATGATACGGAAATATCCCCAAACAGAACTCGGCAGGGTATATTTCTATGGTTTTCCAGCAATGACCTTCCCTTCCTGATTTATTATTATTATTGTGATGATGAAAATATGTTGACCTAATTTCTACTAACTATTTAAATCTCGCTTATTTATTATTATTATTATATAAGCACATACTACATGAGTTACTTAGCTCGCGCATATCTACTAAAGAGGTTAGTAGATAAACGCGTGCTTTTGAGTCACGCGTATCCAGTTGTTGCCAGTTGTTGTAAGAAAAGAACTTATTTCAAAATCCGATCGCATTTTCTTTCCTGACAATTTCATGAGTATTTATCAAACGCGTATTGCACTTAATGCTTGTTCGGGGAAGTAGGGTTTAATTTTCCCAGATATGAAATATTATAAATTAGGCTTTCATTGAAATATTTACTCACAGGAAATAAACTGTGATATGGAAGGTTTTGGAGCAAATATTTCGATTAGTTAAATTCACGAAGTTATTTAGGCTATTAGGTATAACTAGATCCTAGAGATATCACGAAAGCGGGAAAAAAATTATAAAAAAAATTTTTTCCTTCCTTTTTTTTTTTTTTTTTTTTTTTTTCTTCCAATGCCCACCAGTGTTAACATCCGTCAATTCAGGCATATACAGGGTGATTTCGTTGGCCTCTCTTTCAGGGGCACCATATCAGGTGGACCAACATCGCTCCCACAATGAGGACAGATAGTACAGAGAAGGAAAGAACATCCATGCCTTGCCCGGGATTCGAACCCGTCCAGAACCTTTCTGATGCAAGGACAGTTCCCTGACCCCTACACAGGCCGGTCGGCTTATTAAAAATATAAGGTCTGATATCCATGGTCATTTTACCATTTTATTGTAACTTGTTTTGAGAACATTTATTGTATAGCGCTAAGTACATTACAGTTATTTTTCGCTCAACTTTCTTTCGAATACATTTTATCAGTTGGATATTTGTTTCATTTAAATTCCATTAAGCGCTTGGGCAGATCCGTGGTGGCTCAGGCGATAGAGCGCTCGCCTCTTAATGAGGTGACCCGGGTTCGAATCCCAGCGATGGCTGGTCGGTACGAATTTCGCACCCGGCTCAAACCGACCACAGTGCTGACTTAAAAATATCCTCAGTGGTGGACGGATGATGGGGATTGAGCCCCAAAGCCGACGGGCAAATCATGGGACTTTTTCGTGATTTTCTTCTCCCTGTAAGAAACTTCCATTCCCTGTAAGGAGTTCCATTGTCTTTTGAATTGGGTTCAAAATTACAGTGAAACTTCCAGGAAAGCACACCTCAACGTACCGTCTTCCTCCATTTACGACCACTTTTGGACGGTACGAAATTTTTTCCATGGACTTTGCGTTTTCTTCTCCCCAGTGACCGGGTAAAATCTCAGTACCAAATGCAGATAAGGTCAAATAAGGAAACAAGAAAAAATACGAAAACGAAAAGTATTTTCAAACAAATAAGTAGGTTCAAATATGTTCAAAATATTTGTGAGGTGAGAGCTCTTTTTGACAATCGAGATCTAAAACCTCATGTTGAAGTCAGAATTCAATGAAGACGATGCTATCAATAAAAAAAAAAAAAAAAAATAGTTGTTTTAGAAATAATTAAGCATCTCAGACAAACAAACCTCTTTTACAGAGAATTACATCACAGAACGGGTCATTTCTATCGATGCTAAATTTCATTTATCGATCCGATTTTCATAACGCCAACAAAGGTAGCATTTCCGCACAAAGAAAATGTGACTGATTAAAATTAAAATCGTTTTTGAAAAATCATGCGCCTTCGATGATATTTTGAAATTATTGAAGGAGAGGTAACCTCTAAGAACGACCAGCCTCCATTGAATACCATTTTAATGTGGAACAGAGAGTGTTCGCTGCCGAGAGGTTTCACTGTACAAGGCTATGGAGTTGAACATTAGTAGTCGAAAACTCAAACTAGGATCGGCTGTTCCACGACGGTTATAAAACGCTTGAACGTTTATACTTTGGAGGATTTCGTGCGTGAATAAAGATAAAGTACTTTTTTTTAATTTTTTATTTTTATTTTATAACCGTCTTTGAACAGCCGTCCCAATTTTGGCTTTACGACTACTAATGTTCAACCCCGTAGCCTTGAAATTCTTTACCCAATCCAGAAGACAAGGAAACTCCTGGATCAAGTATTGGGAGAAATTTGCCTTCGTGGAGTACTTTTTTGATGGAGCTAACCCGCATGAAGAGGAAGACCACGAGAACCTCCCACGGTTAACCTGATGGCAAGAGGACTCTAACCCATGATCCGTCAACCACTGAAGATATTTCACGTCAGCACTGTAATCGTTGCAAGCCGGATGCGGAATTCGTATCGACCAGTCATCGCCGGGATTCGAACTCGGTTCACCTCATTGGAGGACAAACCCCTGAGCCATCGCTGCTCAAAGATAAAGTTTGAACATTTTTACTTAGCATCGAAAGTTAATTAAGATTTGATTGATATAATCACGCTTACTTATTATTACTACAGTACACTCTCGATTATCCGTGCGCGGATTATCCGGATTGCGGATTATCCGTGCTCATTCCGGAGTCGGACAAAATTTTTAAAGAGAAACATTTTCTTGAATCATGAAGTTATAACACTTCCAAATTTTTGGAAACCAATAATCGTTATTGGATTAGAGTATATGGAATATCAGCAGCATGGTCAAAGGTAAAATCCTCTATGTTATCACGATCATGGAGAAAGATCATACCGCTATATGAATAATCTTCTTCAGATATTCAAGAAGAATATGATAACAGTATTCTCGAACAAGCAAAAGAAATCTAAAGTTTCGAAATTCTTGATGAAGAAAAATTAGAATATTGGTTTCAAAGTGATGCATGTGAGCCTGTCTTCCAGTATTTGACAGATGAAGACACCGTTATGTTGTTAAATCAAATAGTGATGATAGTAACTGATGCAGAAGATGTAATAAATGAGGGAAATACAATTTCTGTTGCTCTACAATCTGTTGAAACTTTATTAGATTGTATAGGAGGATTTGATTACGGTGACATTACTACCGGTTCGTAAAATATGTGTCAATATGAGGCGCATTACACATTTTTTTAAAAGGAAAATTCCTAGTTTGATGTTATACAGGATGCAAATGTCAGTAATTTTTATATTTTTTGTACTGATATGGATTTTTTCTTTAATAAAAAGAAGTTTTCGGATTATCCGTGTTTTTCGATTGTCCGTGCGACCTGTCCCGGTGATTAACCCGGATAATCGGGAGTGCACTACTTCTAATGTATAAGCACAAAAGAGATAGGATGTCATTTTTGAATCAAAAGCACGCGTATATCAACTAAAGGGTTAAAACAAAATGAAATATTAAAGAAGGAAATAAGTTGTTGTAAGAAAAGAACTTATTACAAAATCCGATCACATTTTCTTTTCTGACAAAGTCAAGAGTGCCTATCAAATGCTGATTCCACTTAATGGTTGTTCGGGGAAGTGGGGTTTCATCTTTCCCAGTTCCGAAATCAGAAAAGGATGTTGTAGGAAGAAAAAAAGTGGCATACTTTGTCTTCATTTCCGGACAGTCAACTGCCAGATACGGGAGCTGACTAATGTGTTGGCAAATATGATCTCTTTTCTCTCATATTAGGATATGTCTGTGATAAATGGATCGCTGACTCGATATACCATTTTGGATTTGAGAATAACGCCGCCGTCGCCGCTTTGGAAGAACGATTTAACTTCATAACTGTTATGGAATGAGAGGCATGTTTTTCTATTGAATTTATTGAATTCTGTATTTAATAGATGGGAGTTCTAGTGAAATTTCAGTTCCACTTACTTTGAAAATCCTTTAAGTAGACCTGGTGAAGTTATTTGATTTATTGAATATTTTACTATTATTATTTTTTTTTTCTTCTGAAATGTAATCAATTAAATATAATCTAAAATGCGTAATCACCTAAAAATTGTCCACCAACACATTTGGATTAATAAATATTTTGCAAATACTATGATTTTTTTTAAGATAAGCAAATTAAAAAACAATCCAGAATGTGGAAATGTGTAATCATTTAGAAAAACCAGTAATAAAACCTTTGGTTTATTATCCAATATTTTGTTACTATTATGATTTATCTGAAATTATAATCAGATTGAAAATAATTCAAAATGCGTAATCACAAGACATTTGGCTTATTAAATTTTTTGCGAGTACTATTATCTTTGTTTGAAAGAATATCAAATTAAAAGCAATCCAATATTTAAAAAAACTACGAATAAAACTTATGGCTTATCAAACATTTTCTACTATTAAGATTTTTCTGAAATATAAACAAATTGAAAATAATCAAAAATGAGTAATCGCCTAAAATCAGTTTTACAAGATATTTGATTGATTAAATATTTTGCAAGCACAATGATTTTTTTGGAAGGTAATTAAATTAAAAACAATCCAAAATGTGAAATCATTTTTAAAATTCACGTATAAAATAATCGATTGATCAAACATTTTACTGCTATTATGATTTTTCCTGATAGATAATCAAACTGAAATCAATCAAATTTAAAGTAATTATGCACCTCAAAATCAAGCACAGTGAAACTCTTTGCATTTCATCAAATACCTAATTACCTACGTAATAAATAGAGCAAAACTTTATAACTTGACCACCTGTCTATTTTTTATGTTGACCACTGAAGTAAGTCAAATTTATCTAGCGGTTTATTGAAGCTATTCTAAATTCTTTATAAGTTAATCAGAGAATTTTCTATGCTGTTATGTTGTGTGTTAAAATTTCCCTGCATCGGGGAAACTATATTAAAAGCTAATCAAAACCTCTCAGTAAGTTGCCTATACAGAAAAATACGGGGATTTTTTTTCATAACCGTCGTTGAAAAGCCGACCCAATTTTGGATCTTCGACTAATGTTCAACACCGTACCTTTGAAATCTTGAACCCAATCTAGAAGACAAGAGAATTCCTGGATCAAGTATTTTATTTTATAATTGTAGAACCGTCGTTGAACAGTCGACCCAATTTTATGGTTTTACGACTACTAATGTTCAACTCCGTAGCCTTGTTATTTTGAACCCAATCCAGAAAGCAATGGAACTCCTGGATCAAGTATTGGGAGAAATTTACCTTCGTGGAGGACCTTTCGATGGAGCTAACCCGCATTGTCGTTACATGGAGAGGAAGACCACGAGAACCTCTCACGGTTAGCCTGGCGGCAAGGGGACTGCAACCCATGATCCGTCTACCACTGAGGATATTTCACGTCAGCACTGTGGTCGGTGCAAGCCGGATGCGGAATTCGTATCGACTGGGATTCGAATCCGGTTCGCCTCAATGGAAGGCGAACGCTCTATCCTCTGAGCCATCGCGGCTCTGGATCTAGTATTTTATTTTATAACCGTCGTTGAACAGCCGACCCAATTCCATGGGTTTACGACTACTTATGTTCAACTCCGTAGCCTCGTAATTTTGAACCAATCCAGAAGACAAAGAAACTCCTGGATCAGTACCCCCAGAGGTTTTGATTTGTTATGGGAACATGGAGGACTTTGAGACTCGACAGATTTAACGTGCATCAGTCACCATTTACTACACGGGGAGTTTTCGGCCGGCGAGGATCGAACCCACGACCTCTTGGACATGGGCCCAGTGCCCTACCGACCAGGCTATCCCGGCCCTCTGGATCAAGTATTGGGAAAAATTTACCATCGTGGAGGAGAAAACCACGAAAACCTCACACGGTTAGCATGATGGCAAGGGGACTCTCATGAGGGTATGCCAATGCTATCTATGAGTACTACCAATGAGAGTATTTTACGTCAACACGGCGGTCGGTGCGAGATAAGTGTGGAATTCGTATCGGCCAGCCTCTGTTGGGATTCAAACCCGATTTACCTCATATTTCTTGAGCCTCCACGGCTCACTGAGTGCTGTTGTAACAAATAGATTTGCAAATATAGCTAGCAACTTAAAAAACTGGGGAAGAATACACACTTAAAAATAACACGGGAAATGGCAAAAATAAAGCCTCGTTTCCCTCTGTAAGTTGACAACCTGTCAACTACTAAAGCGGACCACCGCAAATGGTCAACTTACACAGGTTGGTTTCGTATGATAAAATATCACTAAACTTGAGATTCGACACTTAAATAAAAAAAATTTCTGTTATTTTTGCTAGCTACTCTCTCCTGGCAACTATTCTCGAAGCTGGTTTTGATGGGATGTGAACAAAAAATGCATAAGGCACAGAAATTGCCCCTTTCTACTCCAGGGGCTTCTAAAACTACGAAATTGGCATTAAAATGAATAAACATAGGATGAATCATATATTGCCAAGCAGTTATGAATGTCTAACTTCTGTGACTACTGCTTATCAACACCCATGTCTATCAGATAGTTCAGAGGTTGGAGCAATCTATGAGAGGAACCAGGTTCGAATCTCAGCGGTGGCTTATTAGTACGAATTCAGCTCTCAGCTCCCATCGATTGCAGTGCTGGCGTAAAATATCATCACTGGTAGACAGATTATGAGTGAATGTATGTGAGATTATGAATCCTTGCTGCCGAACTAATCATGGGAGGTTTTTGTAGTTTACTTCTCCATATTTGAAATGTGGGTTAGATCCATCAAAAAGTCCTCCACTAAAGTGAACGATCTGATTTATCCTAATGCATGATGCAATAGTTCCCTTGTCTTCTGGGTTCAACAGTAAATAATAAATATTTTATGGTATTAGTAGGCTAAATTAGATTAAATAGATGATTTTATGCCATGCACGAAGGTTACATGATAAAATCATCACACATTATGAAACGATATTTTATTGTTAATTTCACCAAAATTATTACTGAAACGCTTCAGGAAAATCACAGTGAATTTTGATGTTCCCATAGACCCTGAAACACGGTAAATTTTACCATATTCTGGTTGTATCAACCATATCTTTTCTCACGGTATATATTAAGAAAGTCCCACTAAATATATTATTTTGATTAACTTTATATTTTCGAACTCAAATTTAACCTAAACTTTTAATGAAGTAATTAATTACTCTTTAAAGCAACTGCAACTTATAATAATAAATCATTAAATGATAGGTCAGTCAATATCAGATGGCATTGCCAGTTTCTTATAATATTTCTGCAACCAATCAGATCGTCAAGACAACTTATCGAACAAATCAATCATAAAACTACAACTTAATTTTAAAACGCTATCAAACATTTTTCAACTGAAGTGTTTTTTTGAGCATGTAAGGGTTGACGATTTTCTGCTAAATTGTCTCGTTAAAAGAGTGTGAATGTTTATAGAAGAGAATGTCGCCTTCTTGCAGCTGGATGGGATCTTTCTGTAAACTCATTATTACGCGTCGTTAGTGAGATCAGTTTAGTGACAGGATTGGTGCAAGATTAAGTGACTGCAAATAAATGTGGCACGAAAGGTTGACGGAAAAACGCGATGACGGATCTCACTCCAGTAGTGCTCTCAACTGATGAATTGCTCTAAGTATTTATAATTCGTTCTTTAGTGCTAAGGGGTAAAAAAAGGGGGAATCAAAAATGTGAAAATCCTAAAAGTAAATAATTCTAAAAAACAAGATAAGATTTGGTGACACAAAATTGTCGGACGTTTTGTTTATATTTTTTGTAAAATTTTTATTGTTAAGCAAGTTGTTTATCGCCAGCAACAAACAGCTGGTTCGCCTTTTTTTAAACAAGTAGAATTTCAATTATTTTGAGATTTAAAATCATACAGTCAAATCTAACAATATGTAAATGTAAGCGTGCCATATGCAAATATGATATGTAAATGTAATAATATTACTTAAGAGGCCTTTGTCCCCTCGACCGAACTAAGGGGTGGAGATGGGTCGAGAAAATTTTAAATATGCCTTTAATCCACTTTATTTAATTTTAACAAATAAACTGATTGTTGATGTTTATTTTATTCGGCTGCATCTTACGATATATGTATAATTAAAGGCCTTCATTAATCAGAAGTTAAGGAATAAAGCGAGCGGTAATTTAGATTCTCTTTTAATTTTTTCGATCACTGCAGTTTAGCAATCAATAGTTTTTTAAAGGTAGTCAAATAGTATACATTTATATCTGCCTTAAATTTTTGATCAGTATCTTTGTTTTTGTGTAATGTATGTTATAATAATCATTAAAACCAGTTTTCATCAATTTAAGCTGTAAAAAAAACTAAATTTTAAAAACTCAAAAAACTGACGAAAGTTTGGTTTAAAATTATTGACTTAAAAATACACACCACAGATATTTATTGCTTTAAAGTTTTGAAGAAAATTTCAACTTTGTAGTCGTGATAAATGCTCTAAAAATTATCAAGCTCTATTTCTCTCAATCTAGTAAAACCTTAATTTTTCACTTTTTTTTTTTTTAAATTTTCAACCCTTCTATTTCGCACTTTTTTTAAAAAAGTATTGTACTGCCAAATCATACTATATCACCAAAAGTTGGTTATGTACGAAAAAAAAAATTAAGAAAAGGAAAATCAAAATTTTTTCCTGAAGTTTAAGATGGCGAAGGTAGAGGACTTTTAAGAAAGAGATGGTGGATTTAATTTTTATCTCTTACATATTAGCATACTATCTTTGGTACCGTGGTGAATTTGTTACTAAAATGTTTAGCTCAACATATGCTAACATAAAAAATAAAAAAAAATTAAAAAAACAAACATGATAATTATCTCAATGGTACCTTTAATAACAAATCAAATTACCAGCTTTCCTAAAATCAGGAAGTCACTTACTTGCTATTATTAATTATGCGAGCCAATGAATTTCATTTGTAAGATTTTTTTTTTTTTTGCCGAAGCGAAACAAAATTTAATTGTTATAAATTACTTTAACTTGAAAGAATACATAGGTCTTAAACAGTGAAGGATACATTTTAAAGCAAAAAATAAACTTTAAAAAAATAATTTAGCCTAATGGCTCTGCTCAAGAACTATAAAGGACAGTATAGCCTAGTAAAAGTGTATTTACATTAAAAAATTTAAATCAATATTTGCATTTATTTGGCACATTTAAATGGTAATTAAAATGGACTTTTGATTAATAATCAGTTTTATTCAGCTTTTTTAAGTTTAGAGGAAATATTTTTTGCTTTTGATTTTTTCTTCTTAGTATTTGGACCCAGGATTTAGGATTTATATTATGGTCTCTGTATAATAATTAAATGTGAGATACAAACATATAATTTATCTATGCTTAACGTATTTATCCCCTGTTGGTTCCCAAATTCTCATGTTCTAATAATTTAAAAAGACCAAGAGTTGACAACTATTTTTTCGAGTTGTTACCAACAAAAACATTAACACCCATGATTAATGAGTACAAATTTAGATATCATGCATTGTCAAAAATATGTCGTGATAATTGTCTCATAATTGATCTAATTTCTACATTGGTGCCAATAATTTTGTTACCCAAATAAAATTTCGCAACATTCGCAATAATATCGTATTCAATAATTATCGCCTTGTATAATTATCGCCTATTCACGATACTCTCATGTCATGAAAAGCTATGTGTGTTATCGGTAGCCAGTGACCTATATAAATCGGTCGCCGGTGACCGAGTAAAAAAATTAAAGAAAAAAAATAGAAATAAGAAAAATATATATATAATGACCGGAAAAAAAAGCATTAAACCACTAGTGTTATTCGTTCATCGAATTCTATCACAGATAAAATTTTGATTGGGAAGCAATGTGGTGTAACTTCCCCTAAGATTATTGAATATCTATTCCCTAGTATATAAGACATGTTAACTTGATTCTATCTTGAGGGACCTTTTGATAAATGAAGGTTGACATGGTCGTAAGTATACTCTCCTCAAACTAGCACACTATTCCTTAAATTATGTGTTTAGCAAGCTTTTAGGATATTCAATTTTCTGGCTTCGTCTGCTTTCACTTTTCTTTAAATATTTTGTATTATTTAAATATTTTGTTTTGCTATTTCCATGACAGCGCACGTTTTAATCTATAACAATGAAATAGCTTTTATCAATGAAATTTGGTAATTTCGATACTGTTCCCGATCTACATAACGCTGGAAAGAGGTGATTGTTTACAAACCGCCCCTTGAAAATTTGCAAACTGCTGAAGAAAATACGATCCAAATCGGCTCGTTATCGAACTTGCAACGAACATGCATCTAGGCAGACCTTCGCTTTTATATTTATATAGAAGATTTCAGATAAAACATGACATAATTCACTGCATGAAAGAACACCAGTTGGAACACTGACACCAAAAGAGATACCAAACCCATCATTATAAAGTATATCCGATAACTGCCGATAATAACAGTCAAGCATCCTTCGGAATGGACGTTTTCCAGTTTATCCAGACTACATTCTTTCACAGTTGCACTGCAACAGGAGTAAGGTAAAAAAGGGCGTATCACCCAGTTACTCGAATTCCAGTCTCTCGGACCACGTGCACCGCAACAAGTATACATCAATTGAATGTTGTTCAGGACAGCAAACTTAGTCTTACTACTCACACTCGCGTCGTCACCAATTTCAAAGAAATCGGACAGTTCCCGAGAAGCATAGTGTTTAATTTCTTCCCTCCAGGCGAATGCAACAGCCGACACCATGCACTGAAGAACAAAAACAATGACGAACACGTAACTGAAGAGACAAAGAACAGTCGGCTTGCTGACATCGAAGCAGCTGAATATTGAAAAAATGACAGTCAGGCAGCCGGACAACAGAAATAGGATATTGGTGGCATCCAGAACACTCAGACTGAGTAGCGTGTTGGTTTCAGAAGAATCTACACCTACGTATGTGCCGCATGCTATGACAACTACGCCTGAGCATAATAGTAAGGCCTTCATAATACGGTTTAGTTGTTCATCGGCAGTAATGTATGCATCACTTCTTCGAAAAATGCGTTTCATCTTCTATATTGACTAAAATCCAAACAATTTTTACTAAGTTTTCAAAAGTTCAAATTAAAATGCAGCGTAAAACTCGGCAATGGATTAATGTATTGACTCAGTAAAAACGTCGTTCATTCTGAAGCTTTTAAACACAATAAGCATTAGTAAATGAGATGCAAAAGTTTCTTCACATATTTGTTTTAAACGATAATTGTGGTTAAGATTTAAAAATGAAAATAGTCCTAGGTAAATAGCTCCAAGGTAATTTTAAATATCTCCAGTGATGCTTATTTGATGAGATTGAAACGTGAGCTTTTAACTCTAGTAAGCCATTATGAGAATTTAAGAGATCGTTAAAAAAAATGTGAATCTTATAGAGTTATTTTATATTTTAATGATTAATGGATGAATCAGATATAAGAACATTCTGATAATATGTTAATCGTAACGAAATCCAAAATTGCAGGGATTGGAAAAATAATCAAGGGTACTCGAAGAAAAAAAAAAAAAAACTTAACAACGCAGATTGAGTGACACAATAAAGAGAAATAAATGAGAAGTTGTTTTAACTCGTTAACGATGTAAAAAATGGAGCGAACATCAATATGGCAGTTCAAACAGGAAACGGCAATTGGATATTTGCAAGCAACGTCTCGCATTGGTAAATCGTGGCATTATGCCCCGATTTATACACTCTTAATTTTTTCTCAATTGACCTCAATCATAGATTAATAATAAAAGAAGGCTGCTCTCGCGATGGTAAAATCATACTTACTTTTAAGCCAACATCTGTCTGATTCAGCCACTCTGCACGTGACGAAAAAAAAAGGGAATGGAAAACAATGTTGGCTACTTATTCCTATATTTGGCGATAATATTAGGTCGAAAAACATATTTTATTGATGTCATAAAATGCTTTTCGAGAAGGCACAAGTATTTATTACCTGTATCTTGATGTGAGGAAACTGGATCATTTTCTGTGATTTTTTACAAATAAAATTGGGCCAACAACCATGAAAAACTGTTTTAGTCCATCACGTTTTTATAATATTATACAAACTGAATACCCGTTCTTCGTACGGATCGATAAAAAAGTAAGTAATAAGTAAATCGGTATTCATCAAAACTACGAAAGCGTGCACAAAATAGGAAGACACAATTAATTAAGCTAAAAAAATTACAATTTATTTGCTTATTGTTATTTTTGCCCTTTGTGGTAACTTTACGTTATTAGACTTTATTTTATAACTGTCGTTGAACAGCCTACCTAATGTTTGAGTTTACGACTATTAATGTACAGTACCTTTTAATTTTGAACCCAATCCAGAAGACAAAGGATCAAGTAATGGGATACACTTGCCTTCGTGGAGGACTTTTTGATGGAACAAACCAGCATTTGTGTTACATAAAGAGGAAAACCACCTCCCACGGTTTGCCTGATGGTAAGGGGACTCTAACCCATGATCCACCTACCACTGAGGATATTAGTCGAGCTGGGTTTGTTTCGATCAGTCATTGCTGGAATTAGAACCCGGGTGACCTCATTAGGAGGTGAACACTCAATTCCCAGAGTCACCACTGCTCTACGTTATTAAATTAGGCAAAATGTATGTTTTTAGAAGTTCATCCCATCACAAGAAAGATTAACTGAAGTCAGTATTACTTAGTTCTAGCCGTCTCCGGTGACCAGCTCGTCCGTCCATTTAAATAAGTAGAATTTCAAGCATTTCGAGATTTAAAATAGTATGGTCGAAGAATCAAGACAATATTTAAGTATAAACTCATGTTTCTCAAGTAAGAGGGGATTTAATTTTTGCCTCTTATACATGTTGGTATGTTATCATGGTTATTTATACATTTGATACCGGGGAAAAATACAATACTTAAACTGGAATTATATGGGACTTTTTATGTATTTTTAATGTACCTCTTTTAATAAACGAAATAAAATTTAGGATGCTAGTATATTTAAATCAGTGTTTACTAGTATTTTTTAATCAGTGTTTGTGTGAAAAAATATAAATAAAATTAAAATAGATTACATGGTTTATAATACAACAACTCGTATACAACTTGAAGGGAAATAGTAACAGTAATATAAGCTATGCAGTAAAAAATTCTGTATCATATTATGGTTAAAACTATCGGCATTTGCGATTCTGGTACTTTTTGCCGTAAAAATCAATTTTTACGGAAACATGTTGTCGTACAAAAGATCTGATATACCGCAATTTTTGCAATTCAGTAATAATTACAGCAATTTTTTCAATTCAGTAATAATTACAGTAATTCTTTCAATTCACTAATAATTATCGTAAAATCACCGAATCCTTTTATCAAATAAATATTACTTTAAAAATTACAGTATACTATTTTACTGTAAGAATGAATTTTACGGTAAAATGATTATCGCGAATGACGCACTCGAAGTGCCGGTACCGTAATTTAATCTGGAATTTTTCACAGTATGCCTAAAGGGTATAATTTCTTGAACGGGTTCCGCGTTTCTTATTTTAAATGTTTCTGAAAATTGACACAACAAAATTTACTGATTTTGAAATTTACTGATGACTTACTGAACACAACTACGAGAAGAAGGCGACAAATATGAATATTTTCCATTCAATATTTGCTCTAAGAAAATTATTTCTCAAAAAATGACAATTGACAATTTTATTTAATATTAATATTTGAATTTAAACGCATGATAAAAGGAAAATTAAAATAAATTTCGTAACAATTTTAATAAAAGTCATGGAAAAATACATTTTTCTACAAATTAAAATAGCCCTTTTCATATACGAAACCGAAAGATTCACGCCTACAACGCGCGGCAGGAAAATTAAAATTCCTTCTCATCAAGACCATTTGACTGCTGATGACACCTAGTGCTTGCTTGCCCTGGTGTAAGGGTCACTCTAGATCATCTGTTCCCTTTCATTGAACAATAGGACAATCACCGGATAGTGGGGGGAGAAGGAATAAGGGAAAGTTTCAGGCAAGACTATTCCATTAATGAGTTTTCCATAGGCCTCCTCCAGTACATTTGTTCTGATACCAGGACTTTGAATTGATCGCAATTACGAGAAGAAGGCGACCATCAGTTGACCATAAGGCTCTTTTATAGGTGACAGTGGTCTAAGTCAAAAATCTCTAAAGCAGTGGATCCGGAAAGAGTAGCGATTAAAAGCTGCTGGGATTCCGAGAGTCCGAATTTTTTTTTAAACACATTGCAAAAAATTACGGTAAAAGCTCTGGCACTTTGAGTATAACATCTGTATAATCCATTTTAAAAATCCATTTTTTTCAATCCGTTATATCCATCAAAATCCATTTTTACCTCAAAATTTATACCGCAATTTCTACAGTAATATTTATTTAATTACAATGATTCAGTGGTTTTACTGTAAATATTACTGTAAAAATCATGGTATAACGGATTTTCGAGTGCCAGTACTTTTTACTTCATTTTGACCTGGATTTTTTTACAGTGAATCAATGATTTTAAAAATCTGTAAGTATATTTAGATACAATCAAGAATCCATAGCTTATTTAATATTGCGGTTGTTTTTTTTTTGATAAATTATTAAGTGCGTAAAATGCCACTAAATAAGAGAAATCGAAACATTAAAAGTTTTTATTTTTATTTATTTTACTATTTTTTTTAACAAAGTAGTGAAAATAAACATTAAAAGTTACACTTTTATAAAGAATGGCATTAGATTCAACGTACGAAAAGGTGAAACTTTGTGTTATGCAGACTGAACAAAAAAAAAAAAATAATAAATAAATAAATAAAAATAAATAAATAAATAAATAAATAAATAAATAAATAAATAAATAAATAAATAAATAAATAAATAAATAAATAAATAAATAAATAAATAAATAAATAAATAAAATAAAAAAAAGCAACGTGAATTAATCACAAATATGAAGCACATAAATTGTCTTAGCATTAGATTACTAGTTAGATTGCTGCTTTACATTCCAAAGTAAAATAACTTAATTAGAAAATAAAGAAATATGCTTTCCTAATAATCATTATTAACTTTTAAAACAAATCGTTTTCGTTTTAATTTCACCGAATATTATTTTATTATTTATATTTAATTCCAGCATAACATCACAGACAAATTCTTTACAAGAAGAGGTTTGCTAATTCCATTGTGGAGCATAAAATCTAATTTTAAGACGATTATTGATAACTCCAAGAAAATAATTTATTCTTCACATTTTATTTTATTTTATAACCTTTTTAAACAGCCGACCTACTTCTGGGCTTACGACTAAAAATGTTTAACTACATAGCCTTGTAGTTTTTAACCCAATTTAGAAGACAAGGAAACTCCTAAATCATCAAGAATTGGGAGAAATTTGCCTTCTTGGAGAATTTTTTAAAGGAACTTACCCGGGTTTGTGTTACATGGAGAAGAAAACCACAAAAACATCCTACGATTAGCCGAGTGGGGAGGGGAATCTAACAGATCAACCGTCTACCACTGAGGATACTTTACGTCAGCTCTGTAGTCGGTGCCAACCGGGTGCGGAATTCGCATCTACAAGCCATCGATGGGATTCGAACCCGGTTCACTTCATTGGAAGGTGAGCGCTCTGGCTCCTGGATCACCACGGGTCTAAGACGATTATCAATAAAACTAAGAAAATATTTCATTTTTTGCATTAAATATTTTCATTATTATTTGTTGTTTTGATAGTTAAAAAGTTCACAAATCGCTAATTAATTTTATTCATGAAGTCTGAGTTCCGCCAAATAAAGGCCGATTACTTAGGGTTCCATAGTCCAAAAAATGTGAAACTTCTTTGCTAGAGGGTCTGTTACGTATTGTTCAGCATCTATTCTAAGAAATGCATGTTGTGCTTTTCACCACAAACTAAGCATTCTAAAAGCTTTCCTAAAAACACCAGGCAACATAATATATATATATTATATATACATATTATATATATATATATATATATATATATATATATATATATATATATATATATATATATATATATATATATATATATATATATATATATATATATATATATATATATATATATATATATATATATATATATATATATATATGTATATATATATATATATATATATACATATATATTTTTTTTTCGTCATTTTTCTTTCTTAGAAGATAATTCACTTGGTGCGATTAAAAAACATGCATTGTTTTTATTACAATCATTAAATTGTCAAGAGTGAAATTTGTAGGTTGGATATATTAATTTTAGTAGATTTTTATTTGACAGAGGTTTAATATCTAACCACTTTTTTTCCTTTGGCGAAAAATTTGATACCTTTCTTAGAGAAATTTTTTATAAGTTCTAAAAAATAAAAATTTTTTTAAAAAATTTTTTAAATAAATATTTTGAAAAAAGAACCGTTAGAATAGAAATTCACTATATTATAAAATATGAGTTATGACGTGAAGCTACAGCACAGACCACGTGAAACAAAAAATAGTGCGTGGAGTCCCTCCGTGTGGAAGAAGTGAAACTTCGTAATGTGGAAATGAAAGTAGGAAGGTGTAGAAATTGATTTTTAGTGAAATCATATTGTTTCTTTAAGACAAACTTTATTAACATTGCTTACAACCACCTATCTACATAACTTTATTTTAAAATGTAGCGCAGAATTACATTTCAATAATAATAATAAAAAAATGATAAAAAAAAACAATCATCTTAGTTTTAAACTCTTGAATTAAAAGCGTAATAATAGCGGTACAGGAAAATAACATTAAATTAGGGATGCAAAAATATTTATAGAAAAACAATACTTTTATGACTTTTATTAATTTTATGCTGGTGAGAACCAAAACAATATGGAAATGAATGAGGGAAAACTGGATCCTACCACGTGATTTTCCGGCCAATAAAAATGTAGCGTTAAACGTTTAACGCAACCTTGTTGGAAGTCGCATTAGAAGTTTCACTTCAAAAAAAAAAAAAAAAAAAAAAAAAAAAATATCTGATGGTAAGTGTTTGGTGATGTAGGGTAGGTTTGACCCATTATGATTTTATAAAACCGGGATCAACGATCACAATAAAAACATTCTTTAACTAATTAAAACAATTGACACAAAAACTTACAGAACAATAGGCTAGATTAGAAAATAGATAGGCTCTCCAAAGAACATTCCACAAAAAGCAAAAAAACAAAAAAGGCTGATGGTGCGTACTTGATACTCTCGCAAAGGTATGATACATTGTGATTTTATGAAACCTAGCTCATTTATCACAATAGAAATAAAATGCAATTAATTCAAAGAAATGATGCAAAAAATAGGCTTGGTTGGTAAACAGATAGTCTTCTGTCTCATTGTATAGCATTGCCAAATCACAAACAGCACAAATAACAATAACAAGAATTGAAAGTCAAACTTCTTCATCATCCTCCATACTTTGTAAACCAAGCCCCCACTGCCCATCATTTCTTTTGAAATTTGAAAAAACTTTTTAATAGAAAAGCGATTTTGATTCCGAAAATGCTGTAAAATCGGCTTTTCGAGAAATTCAGGGTCTATTCCAACTTGCAGGTTATTTTATAAATAATAGCTAACAAGTTAACAAATGCATTGATTTAATACTCAGTTTATTAATAAAGAAGTTAAATTAATAAAAAAAATGTCAAAAATATTATGTTAGCTTTCTATCAAACAGAAGTACATATAAGCCACTTTTCCACCTATACAAATAGAATACTTTCCCCTGTCGTTACTCAGAATATGGAAATGAGGGATTCGGTGCAAGAGGAAGGAGAGCTTGATGATAATAGAGTTCTTTTGATAGAATTCGAAGAATGGGGACTGAGTTGGGGAAAATGGAGCTGAATTTTAGTCTTTGATTCGAAATCGAAGAAAGGGTAACACGGAATTAATAATTATAACTTGTTGAATGAAATAAACTATTGCATAAAAGTTTGAAAATAAAATAAGGCGAAAGAATTTGTTCTGAAAAAAGAAATATGCGTATTTTATTATAATCAAAAAGTAGAAGCAATCCAGGAAAATCGGTTTATAGTTGAAGCAGAGTATGGTGTAAACTTGTTCCAACCATGTAGGGCATTAAATTTAGAACTTATTTCCGTTGAAGTTTAACATTATTCTACAAGCTTGCTAAGTAAAGAGGTATATTAAATTCATATTTCCGTTCAGATTAAACATAAGTGTCGTGCAAACTTGCCGAGGTTGTTGAATTAAACCGGAAATATGGTCTAATTTAAGAAACTATTAAGGTATTAAATTAGACTATATTTCCGTTAAAGATGAACCATAGTATTGTGTTAACTTTTTGCAAACTGGTAAGGTGTTAAATTATAACCATATTTCATGTCAGTTTGAACCATAGTATTAGGAAAACTTGCTGGAACCTGGCAAGTGGCAAGGTGCATATTAGACAGCAATTCTTGAACTATAATATCGCCTAAACTTGCTGCGATCTAATAAGATATTAAATTAGACTACATATCGATTCAATTTGAACCATAGTATTGTGTAAACCTGCTGCAATCTAGTAAGTTGTTAAATTACTCTATATTTCCTTTCAGGGGGAACCATAGTATTGTTTAAACTTAATGAAATCTAGTAAGGTGTTAAATTAGACTATATTTCTGTTTGAACCATAGTATTATGTAAATAAGCTGAATTCTGGAAAGGTGTTAAATTAGATAAATTTTCCGTTCAAGTTGAACTATAGTGTTGTGTAATCAAGTTAAAAAAGCCATGTGGTATAACTTGTCACGATAATAAGATTTCTTTGAGTATGCATGGTAGTTATGGTTCAGGGCGAACCAAAATTTGTAATAGTGTCATATGATTTTGAATAGTGTCATGTAATAGCTTCATTTAAATTATTTAAGTTTCTAAAGAAAAAGAGTTTTTACTGATTTCACTTAGTTATGAACGTTGTCAAAACTTGATTTCTTTTTTCAAATTTTCAAATTTAATAGAAATTAAAAAAAACAACTTATATTTCAGTTTTAAGAAGAAATGTTTGAAGTTTCGCATTCATTAGTTGATTATTTAGCAAAAGAAAAAAAAAAAAAAATGAAAGACATGTATGCTCTTTTGTTATTCTTAGACTGCAAAAATTAATTATACTTCAATAATACTATACTAAAATGCGGTTTTCTCGCAGTCATGCATCCATCTAAAATTAGTTATAAGGAATAACTAATAATTATGCGATATTAAGTTAAGATAAAAAGTTTATATATGTGCATAAAATGCAAATGCATGAGTGTAAAAAGTTTATGTATGTATATATTAAATAATTTATGTATCGAGTTTATAAGTGTTTCATCAATTGATAAATTGGTCACAACTATGTAATTGGATGTTGTGATTTTACAATTTCACTGTAAGCAAATAAGTAACATTTTATTCGAGATTTTTTTTGAGTCATCACGTGATTTATGACAAAACGCGAACTCTCAAATATGTTGCAAAAATGTTTCCTCTACTCGGAATATCGCAGTGCATTGTGGGAGATTGTTAATTGGAGTGACGAAACTAGTATGAAGACTTAACTGGAGTGACGAAACTAGTATGAAGACTAGACGATCGAAAATACAGTGACGAACAAGTCGACCCGGTGTATGGTGGTCAAGAAGTTCACCTGGTTACAGGAAGATTCCGGATTCAATCCCACTTCGGTCATGCTGGCAATTTATAAATGTTCTATCTGTCCTTGTGCTGTTTGTGTGACATTGATTCACTTACATGGTGCACACCATAAAGTGATTATTAGAAAAGTTTGATACGAGTATATTTATTTATTTATTGGAAAAAAGAAAGTGAAATATTTGTTTAATTTTGACGGAATTCGTGTTGAAGTGGCCATAGTTATTTCGTCACTTTCACAAAATTTTAGCTCGGAGCATGTACCTGGAGACAGTTTCGTCAAAAACGAAGAAGATTTCGTGAAATTCGAGCATTCATTTCTTACTGTGTGGCCTTGTATTAGAAAACCTCCAGACCAGAGTTTTTCTTCCTTTTTATTTTTTTTTAAACAAAATAATGCTCTATTACCATACTATTCTAAAAAATGGAATTTTCCATATGGTACGTGCAAATCATACCTCCCTCTCACGATTTCCATTTCCCCTGAGTGTTTTGCAAAAATTCTATTTCCCCCCTTCTCTACATATTCTAGAATATAAATTGCTGCCGTGTGAAGGCTTCTGAAAAGCCCTGTTCGGCAGAGAAAGTATTCGAAAGAGCTAACTCTGCATCTTCTCATATGCAATTTCTCCAGAAGGACACTTGTGACAGACTACAAAAAGAGAAGTCATCTTTTTCCCACTCTTTGACATCAAGACTTTTGACATCTTTATAAATTTTTATATATTTTGCTTGTTTGATTGTTATTTTAGCATATTTTTTCAATATTTTATCAATCAACTAATTTATTTTGATGTTAATGAATAATAATAATTCAAGTGCAAAAGGAAATAGATGCAGAGAATTGCATTTAAATTGGATTCAACAAAATTTTTATAATAAAAAAACATCTTGTACTTTCAATTTGTTTGTTTTGAATTCTTTTACCTATGTAATGAAAGTTTTAGAAGTTTTTTTAATGATGTAATTATTATTAAACTAAATATAAGAATTTAAATAAAAACATTTGTAATATATACACTTAATATTTTGGGATTTAAATGTACACTTTTTAGGGGTATGCACAGAAAGAACGAAAGTGTGAAAGAAAGAAAAAGTGAGAAAGAAAATATGGTCAAAATTACCATGGTAAAATTTACCTTATTTCTGACTCTATAGGAACAACGAAAAGCGCGATAATTTTTACGACAGAGCTTCGGTAATTATTTTGGTAAAATTAACATAAATATATCGTTTTATAATAAGTGATAAAATTTGGCAATTTTATCATGATGCTTCAGAGCATGGCATAAAAATAATTTACTCAAGTCTATTTATTTAGAGTTTTGTATTTTTTTTTTCTTTCTAAATGTGTGTTAATAAGATCTATAATTTTGAAAACTAGAATTTCCGTAAAGCCTTTGCCATACGAAGGTAAAAAATTATCAAATGTTTAATTACCACATATTTGGTTTGTAATATCAAAATTATGTTTTTTTTTAAGTAATAAATATTGTTATTATACAGTTTATTTATTTATTTTTTTTTTATTATTATTAAACGACTTAAAACTTCTCATGCACCACAAAGTATAACATGAGGCTTACAGTTGTAAGTAGAAAACAAAAGAAGAAAAATTTACAAATTTAAATTAAAAACAAAATTCCGCAAGGCAGCAAGACTTTCAATACTTTTGACCAGTTCTGATAAGACAGGAGGCCAACAAATAGAAAGACGCCTCAAATCAGTCTTTAATTTCATTCGGGCACTCGCATACAGATTGCAATGAAGAAGAATATGCTCAGCATCTTCATCAGCAACGCCGCAAGCACAAATTCCACTGGTCTCCAGATGGAAACGAAATAAATATGTCTTAAAATTCCCATGGTTTGTTAAAATTTGGGTTAATTTAAAATCAGTTGCAAAGAATTTACATTGTAAACGGTGAAAAATGGAGGGAAAGAACATTAACAGAATGTTTTTCTCCGTGTAACCCTAATAATACACATCAAACAAAATTTTGAAATTTTTGAAAAGTTAGAAGTAAATCATAAATGGCAATTTTTGCAGCATTAACACATTGGCATGTTTAAACACATATTAAACTGCAAATTAATTATTGTTAAACTTGATTACACGATACTACTGTTTAACTTAACGAGAGAAATGTTTAATGATAGTCAAGTTTTCAAGGAATTCGTACTCTATTACAGCTTAATAGAGAGCCATATTTGAGGGGACAAACTCATGTTCACTAAAAGGGGTGGATTTGAGTTAAACTTAGGAAATATGGGTGATAGGGATTTTATTATGCTTTTTAAAAACATAGAAAATGAATTGAAACAAAGTATGTTTACTAGTTGAAGTTGAATGCATTGCTGCCATTGTTTGCCTCGGCACAATATGGTGTAAAAATTCTCATAATATTAATAAGTAAATTTAATAATTGATTAAAAAATATTTTTCAAAATAGAAAAATCTTTCTTTATTGATCAAAAACTAGGTTATAAAGTCGGAGAAAAAGAAAAATTTGTGGCCGTTAGAGTCGGAAAAATATGCTTGCCTCCGACCCCAGATGCTTGAAAGTTATGTCTAATATCTGAAAAAAAAATTTTAATGATAGGAAAATTATTTCGACAAACATATCTAATTATTTAAACAAAACTAATAATAGCGTGAATATTATAACAATTATTTAAATTAATAATTAAATTTAAATTACAAATTTAATTAATCACACATGAAAATTTGTAAGCAAATAAATAAATGAACTATTGATAAATAATATCGAAAATTATTGAATATATTGAAAAAATGATATTATATTAATTATTATTAAATTCAGTTTCAATTGAACCAAACTTATATGGCAGAGGTTTTAAATGAAAATTTTAAAAGAACTGTCATTCTGAGTGCCTGTACGTTTTACTGTAGACTTTTTACTAAAACATGTGATGGGACAAAAAATCTGAAATATTGTCATTTTTAAAATAAAAATTACAGTAAAATCACTCTATTTAAATAACTCAAAGTGAATTAAATATTACTGCAAAAACTACGGTATCATATTTTACGGTAAAAATGAATTTTACAGTAAAATGGATTTTGCTGATGATGCACTCAGAGAGCTGTTACTTTATACCGTCTAGCTCTTTTCTTATAATGGTTTAGCAAATTATCAATATTTTATGCACATATATTTTCTTTTCATTTTATGTCTTCAATTTTTATGCTATAATACTAAATAGATTTAAAGTAAATGTCATTTACTCTAACAGTACATAGAGATATACATGACTTGAAGTTAACTTTTATTTAACACTACCTCCCTGGATTCGGTGGAGCATTTAAATCGATCGAACTAGTCGAGCATTTTAAATCCTGAAACTGTTATCAAACTTATACAAGATGATTTAAAAAAAATTAGGAAAATAATTAAAAAAATTAATAAATAATAGTAATGCATTTTACTGCTTTGACTCAATAAACACAAAGTCTAAAAATTTTATGTCATCATGAAAAATAAATTTGAAACTTTTATCCGCCTTGTAACACATATTAAATAAATATTAATATTTATTAACAATACGTATTTTTTAATCCTTTAATGGGCCTAGTGAGAAGTAATGGGGAATAAGGTTGAGGGACAATTTAGAGATTTAGTGCTCCATGAAAATCCTTTTAACTGGGATAAATGTCATTGAATACGACGGAGGCTGCTTACGAGGGTGAAGCGATGGTTACTATGGCAACTCATTTATACTGCTGGTGCTGATATGAAGCTAAAGATTGACAATAAAAGCACATCCATCTTTCTAAGGAACAATGAAAGTTATAAAAAGTCCCAGGAAAAGAAATCACCATAAAACTTACAGGTTAAACAGTGAGATGCCGTTATCATTAAGATAACGCAGTTATTTTCAAGTTCAGTTCAGACCTATGAAAAAACTATAGTTTTTATGAACTTACATGCAGATATATTTCAATTCAATCTAGTCCTGCAAAAAATAAATATACAGCTACTGTTTTATAAGGCTGCAATTCACATTTCAAATTACTTTGTAAAAACTTTCTTGTGGGTCCTGCAATCATACCCAAAAAAGATGTTTTTTCAGAAAAATTAATACCCAAGATTTCTTTCACAAAAAGCTTTATTAAATCATTATAAATAACAGTCGAAAACTCCCCCATTCTCCCCAGTACGCTTCTCCCAACCATGGCCCAGCTCCATTTTTAAAGGCTCCATCTTTTAATGGCCATGGTAAGATGCTACGTTATTTTGACCCAATTTAGCTTTAAGACCACATATTGGAAATTCAATATAGTATTAAATATTAACATAAGTTAGAAAAATAATTCGTTCCTTTTTTGGAATATTCCAATATATAAAAAAATTTGAATAATTTGAATTTATAAAATTGCAATGTACAATACGTTATACACAGCTTCTTTAATTTTGATTCTAATTCAAACTTAGGAACTGTGTTCTAATTATATACATATTTTTAGTCTCAAAAGCTTACCAGTAGAATTCATTGCTTCATTTTATGAAAAAGAAATTCAATTAACAACTTTACATTGTCAGATTTTTATTGAATATTCCATATGCTTGTATTTTATTTATCAGCAAACAACATCAACAAATCTTGTCGAATAAACTGTGTTGAGATATCTCAAGAAATTAATGATGAATTGAGGAATCATCCAGTAAATTAGTTGAAATTTTAAGAGTATCCAGTGTGTTGAGGAATTAGGATGGATAAATGGGGAATTGCTCAATCATCCAGTAAATTATTTGAAATTTTAAGAGTATTCAGTGTGTTGAGGAATAAGGATGAATAAATGGTGAATTGTTGAATCATCCAGTAAATTAGTTGAAATTTTAAGAGAATGCAGGGTGTTGCGGAATTTGGATGAATAAATGGTAAATTGTTGAATCATCCAGTAAATTAGTTGAAATTTTAAGAGTATTCACTGTGTTGAGGAATTAGGATGAATAAATGGTGAATTGTTGAATCATCTAGTAAATTAGTTGAAATTTTAAGAGTATTCATTGTGTTGAGGAATTAGGATGAATAAATGGTGAATTGTTGAATCATCCAGTAAATTAATTGAAATTTTAAGAGTATTCAGTGTGTTAAGGAATTAGGATGAATAAATGGTGAATTGTTGAATCATCCAGTAAATTAGTTGAAATTTTAAGAATATTCACTGTGTTGAGGAATTAGGATGAATAAATGGTGAATTGTTGAATCATCCAGTAAATTAGCTGAAATTTTAAGAGTATTCATTGTGTTGAGGAATTAGGAGGAATAAATGGTGAATTGTTGAATCATCCAATAAATTAGTTTTGCTCAAAAATTTTAAGAATATTCACTGTGTTTTTGTTTAAATATTATTTATATCCTTTTATAAAAAAAATTATTTGATTAGGGAAGTCTTTAATTCTATTACAAATTTAAATTAAATTTTGGTATGTGAGAATATTAATTGATTGATACTGATTATTGTTTTACTGTAATAGTACCGTGAAAATTTTCCATCCATTGATTTCAAACTATTGTGAGTTGTAAATTTTTCTCTTCTGAATAAAGTTATCCTGAAATTTAAAATGGTATTAAAAGTTATCCTGATAATTAAAATGAAATTTATTATACTTTTGTGATAAAATGTGCCGTTAGCAATTTGTTTGAAAATTAGTTTGGTATATTTATATTGTTCCAAAAAAAGTCTTGATTTTTGTCCTATTTTTTTTTTTTCTTTCTATGTTGTCCTGATTTTTTTGGCCCACTACAAAGCCGGAATTAAGGTAAAAAGAGGAACTAAAGCATGTTTATTAAATTTTTCGTAAGATGGTAATTTTTGTTTAGTCTTTTTTTTTAACAGATAAAATAATAGTAATAAGTAGGGGAAAACAGGTTATTAAATCAGAATTTCATTAAATATTAAGTAAAAAGCATATTTCAATTTTTTATAAAGAAAATTTTTTTTCAATTATTAAAAATTAATTAAAAGTTTTTAGCCTTTTTTTAAAAAAATTTTAAGACTATCGATAATAAAAAAGTGAAAGAGTACTATAAATCTTAACTTTTGAAAATGAATTTTATTGTAATTATATATGAAAAAAAAGAAACTAAATATGTTTCAGGTAATATATACATGCTTTTATTCCATAGAACATACATACTTACACAGGATTACATAATAAAACAAATAATATTTAACAAGCTTTTACAATATAAGGACATGAAACTATAGTGTTATTTTCTAAAGTGGTCTTGGAACAAATTTCTGAAATATTGTTTTCCTCTTAATGCATGTACATTGTAAAAAATTCTGGAACAAATTATGGTTAAAAGTACCGGTACTCTGGGTACAGGTACTTTTTCTCGTAAAATCCATTTTTACCGGAATTAGTTACGGAATAAAAAATCTGTCGTACCAAAATTTTTACAGTATTAATTACAGTGAAATTACTAAATCACTCTAATAAAATGAATTTTGCTGTAAAAATTACGGTATGCTATTTTACTGTATAAATGAATTTTACGGTGAAGTGGATTTTACCGATGACATGATGCACAAAAAATGACTGTACTTTAGATCGTAATTTGATCCAGAATTTTTTGAAGTGTAGATGCATTAAAGATTTTTTTTTGGTACTGTCATACCATGTGAAAACGTTAAAAAATTATCACAAATATTCCGTTTAGAAAGTACGTATAAAACAATTTATAATTGCATATTATTGCATTGTATTATTTTTCAAAAATATTATTAAACAAAAGTTTTTTGTTTCCAAATTTAAGACACATTAAAATAAAATAACTTATCGACATATAGGTTCAATTTTATAAAGTTATCATACATAGGTCTTGGAGAGTATTACTTATAGTACAACATAACAGTCATATTAAGACATACTGATGAATAAAATACCGATGAAATGTTATAAATGCCGTACTGTGCTGATATAAAGTTTTTAATTATGTATCGTAATATAAAATTGATTACAATTTAGTCGAGGATAATAACATCAATCTCGATCAGAATGAATGTTAATTGTTTATTGTTATTATTCTTAACCAGCATAATTATTATTATCCTCATCCAGAATATTATTATTCTCTACCAGAATTAATGCTATTTGTTCTGTATTATTATTATTATTATGAAGAATAATTATTATCCTCCACCAGAACTATTATTATCACTTTCGATCAGAATTAATGTCAATTGCATATTATTATTATTTTTGATCAGAATGATTATAATTATCCTCTACCAAAAAAATTATTATTATTCTCGATCAGTATTAATGATAATTGTTTATTATTATTATTATTATTATTGAGCAGAATAATTTGTATTATCTCTGACTAGAATGATTATTGTTATTCTCGACTAAAATTAAAATTAATTGTGAACCAAAATCGATGTTAAGAAATGGATGCACTTGAGCTAGAAGTCGGTAATTAAAATGTTCGTCTCAAACTTATATTGTATTAAAAAGAAAAGTAGTAATAGATAAGGAAATAATATAATATAGCATTTTATAACATAAAAGTTGAAGAAATAAATTTTAAGAAATATATTTGTAAAAAAATGTTAAAATTGAGTAATATTATTATGAAAGAAAAAGAGCTTGCTAACAATCTTTCTCATGCTCACACACATAAATAAATTGTTAATATCGATTTTTCAATAGTTTAAACAATTTTCTGAGATTTCTTTTCTGTAATTCAATCAAACATAGGTTCCAAAAACACTCAAGTGCAATTAATTAAATTTGTGAAAAGTTATAATTTAAATAATTCATAATATTTATTTAATTATAACTAATAGTCATAATATTTATAGAAAAAATATTTTTATTTGCATAAAAATATTTTTTTTATATCTAGTTAATTTTAATAAGTTAAATTTTTTTTAAATTTATTAATCTATAGAGCCTAACTATGAACTAGTAAATGTTTTAGACATCAACTTCGACTTCCGGAAGATTTTCTTACAACCCGACTCCAAGTCCCATTCCACAGCTCTGCACTAAAAGTAGTTATTTATTTAATAATTATTTAAAAGCTGAATGAACAAATAGAATTTTAAAAAAAATTAATTTCACATTTTCCCAGAAAACAAATTCTGGTAAAATTACCTTACTGTGTATTAATAACATTTCTAGTAAAAAAAAAGCATTTAAACCATTTATTTGGTAATATCTTCGCTCATACGGTAATCGTTTACCGGAAATGTTGGTTTTCAAAATTATAATTCTTATTAGTACACATTTAGTAAAAAATACAAAACTGAAAAATAAATTTTACCGAAAAAAATGATATTTGTGCACTGTTCCAAGGTATTATGATAAAATTAAGAAAATTTTATCACATGTTATAGAACCATACAAAACCATTACTAATTTCCAAAATCATTACCAAAGCTCTTCGGTGAAAATTACTAAGCTTTTCAGTGTTCCCATAGAGCCAGAAAAACGGTAAATTTTATCCGTATTCTGGTATAGTTTTGACCATACTTTTTTTTTCAATGTAAATTTGTTTGCTATATCATGTATGCTATAATTGTTTGTTAATTTTTTTAAATTTTTTTAGTTATCTAGATGGATAATTTAAATTATTGGATTTTTTAATCTAAATCAAAATGGTATTTTAATATTTTTATGGAATAATTTAGCTTTTTGAAATTATGTCCTTTAAAATGTCTTGTTTGTTACCCTATTTAGTAATATATATGACAGCATTTACAAGGCTTCTGCAAAAAAGAAATTTCAACTTTCTAATTATTAACAATATTAAAATTACATGGAAAAAATATTTTTCTCGAATATGTAAGGGAGTGAAAGGTATTCCGATGACTATTTTCATAATACCAGATTGAAAAAAAAAATAACTTTTAAAAACAATTAATTTTTACTCTATATGATTCTGAAACTACACGATTTTTAACACGCATCATTAAATATTATAAATTAACAGTCAGTTAAAGTTTTATAGTAAAACGAGGCAGAAAAAGAGTCAATTTAAGAGATGCAATTTCAAAGCGATTGATTATCATAACCTAATATTAAATATTTTTTCACACTTTTTTAAAAGCGGTTAAATAAATAACTTGTTACCTCTTTCAGAAACTGAAAAAATAACTAGTTTTTAGTTAATATCAGATAATTAATGTGTTATTAATCATGACTTGAGGGGAAATAATTGAAAGATAATTAGGTAGTCAGAAAATCAAGACAATATTTAGTAGAATTAAGTGTTATTTTTCTTTCTATCTGCATATGATATTAAAATAAAATAATCCTTAAAACAGAGAGAAGGGGAGGCGAGCGAGAGAGAGAGAATTTAATCCAAAACATAGCAACTATGACCACTAATTATTATTAGGGAAACCGGAAAGTAATGTCATTTCGGTGCATTTGACATTTGTTATCATGATTTTATTTTTAATCAATAATGTACTTAGCTCGTTCGCAACAAGCTTTCAATGCCGGATCGAAAATTAATCAAAATGGATCAACCAAAAAAAAAGAAAAAAAAAAAAAAGAAGAAAAATGAATTGGTTTTTAAGACTAACGAATATTGAATGAGCCAAAACGCCAATACTTCCCAGGTCCCTTCCTACTATGATCTTAATTTACAAGTAATAATCGGGCATAAATTTTAAATTTATTTAAAACGGACAATAGGAAATAAAACAACAATTGAGCAAAAATTGCACATAAAATAACCATATTTACAAAGTTCGTGATTATTGCCAATTGAATTGTTAAATACGACTAGTAAAATTTCTCTTGGCTTTCTATTTCTAAAGAAATATTTTGATTTTATATTGCATGCGGAGGAGGATGGGGCAAAGTCCCTTGCCCGCAACCAAAAAGCCAGGGAGAGTACAAATAACTCAGGGCAAAACCGGGCATTGGAAAAGAAGGGTATAATAGGGGGGCGCGAGCAGATGACATCTCATCAGGCTGATACATCATTTGGTCATCTTTGACTAAAACTTTGACTGCTACTCTCCTTGCTGGAGACAAAGCATGACCTAATTCTTGCTGCAATTGTCTGCGTTTTGTCTTGTATCGCCTGTTTTGAAACCAAATTTTGACTTGTGTTTCTGTTAGCTTCAGTGCCTGGGCCAAATCAGCTCTTTCTGCACCCGACAGGTAGCGCTGACAACTAAATCTCCGTTCTAATTCGAACACCTGTGCATGGGAAAACGCCGCCCTGGACCGTTTCTTCCGCGGCTTTGGCGACGATGTTGATCGGCCATACGTTGTGCCGTCGTTGGTGGATTTGGGGGCGGCAGATATTGTCGTATCTTCCACGGTGGTTGTAGTCACTGAATCACCTATAAATTGAAGATTTAGATAAATATTATTTTACTCGGATAAGTATTATCATGATTTGAAATTAATATGTGTAGATTATACAATTTTTTATATATAACTATTACGACACTATAGTAATTGATTATCAAGCATGTGATGGAGAAAAAAAATTCTATTAAAATTAATGCATTATATTGTAAATGACCAAACAATATGATCTTTATAAATCATTGATTTAGTAATTAATCAGTTCATATGGTTTACCAGAAAATCTGGTATTTAAAATTATCGTTCTTATTACCAAACATTTATTTAAAAAAAATCTGAAAAGTAAATTTTGTAGAATAAATGGACCAGGCATGTTTTGGACCAGGCGTGATAAAATTACCAAATCCAGAATTACCATCAGAAATCGTGATAAAATTACCAAATTTTGAAAAGCTTACTAATTTGCAAAACATATTATAACACTATATTTTATGGTTAATATAACTAAATTATTAACAAATCGCTTTTTGGTGTTTTCCTGAAACCAGAAACAAAGTAAATTTAACCATTTTCTGGTAGTTTCGACCATACTTTTTTTTCTCAGTGTAAAAATAGAATTTCTGCAATATAATATTCCTTTAATCCTTTGATGTTGAATTTTCATTAAACACATTTTTCATTCGTGTTTCATTATTTTGTGTAAATTTAGATCAAAATAAGTGAAAAATATTATATTTGGCATTTTCATAATTTAGTGTAGGAAATATATCATGAAACACGGCCTGGATTAAAAGTAAAATCTTCCTAACATTCTAAACAAGAATTTTTCAAGTTTGCATTTATTTGAAGTTATTTAGATATAACAGAAACAGTTATTCATCATTAAAATTTCTTTAACTTACAGAATCAGTTATCGATAAATTTTTGAATGTGAATTAAATTTGTTTCTATCAATTTGTATCACTTTATACTTCTGTGAAGATATTTAGACCATTAGATTTTAATTTTATATTATTTTGGTTTAATGAAAAATAGTGAAAGTTTAGTGAAATCAAAATTTTTGGCTATCTGAAAATGGCACTTAAATTTACAAGGATAATTAAGAGCTTGTTGCAAAAAACTAAGGTGTATTTAACAGGCCAAAACTTAAAGCACTATAAATTTTAGTTATTACCTACTTCAAACATATACAATCTTAAAGTCACAAATTTTTGTAAACTTCTGATTGCTGATTTAAGAATTTATTTTTCAATCCACAGCAGATGTTAAGTCATTTTTACACTTTTTTTGAAATGATTCTTAAACTAAGAATCATTTCAATAAAATAATAATTTGAGTTACGTTTAAGCTTTTTTAAGAGTTCAAATATTATAAATTTGATTAATTTTTGTTCATTTCCCCATCCATTGTTTTGAGTATGAAAAAGAACATATTCATTTTGCTAAATAAGAGATAAGATTATTATTAATTCTTGTTTAATACTGGGTAATATTATTATTTCTCGTAATAAACTGAAAAGAGGCTCAAACTATTTAAATACTATTTTTTATTTTTTTTCAAATAATAAGTTTATGAACTATAAGTTCTTTAAACAGCTCCTTATGGGCCGGGGCAGACGAAAATAATAACTGAGAAATGGAGCTCGAAGTTTTCTAAGTTAGTTTAGAATAAATAAATTAATAAACATAAAACAGCTAAAATAAGGCGGGAAAAAACTTGTGAATTAAAACAATTTTTAAAGTTTATTTTTTATATTATCGGTAGTATATATAAAAAGTACAATAGCCAACACAATAAATTATTGAACACGCAAAATGTTTTTGCTTAAAAATACGAAATTTACTATTTATATGCATTAAAGCAGTTAACATTTAATTAAGAATTCACACATACAGTTAAAAATTCATTACCTTCGGGATGCTCGTGTTTAAACACAGAAATTAACATTTCAACATTTATTAAAAAAATATTTCCTTTATATAAATAGAACATTTTTATACGAAACATTTTATGAACTTGGGAAAAAAGTGATATGCAGTAATGATACGAGTAATCATTTACTTCTATTATATAGTTTCATAAGAATTTCCACAAATTTTCTTTAAACTTTTTACAAACAAATTTTCTTTAATTTTCTTATTGTTTGCCAAATGATTCATTATACATTGTAGAGCAAAACTATTCATTAAATTACAAACTGCTGTGTTAAATGACACATAATATATTTTTTGAAAACAAATATCTTCTGATGAAATAAAATGCAGTTTTTGAGAAAAAGTGAAAATAATGTAACGTTTAGTGAACACAGTTTCAAATATAATATTCTTTAACGTAAGTATATGCTTAGAGAATTTTATTTCCTCTCTACTAAAATAAAATTTTAAAAATACTATTGTATGCCATATCTATACACATTACATATTATACATATTACACACATTATGCAATACTGTATGCAATAGAATTAGCTGATTATGATTATTCTTTTAATATTAAATATTGATAAAAATTTTCAAAATTTTTAAAAATTATCTAGATGTGTATTCTTTGTCTTTTATCTGTCATTCTGCCTAGCTTCATATGTAATAATTACATGCAAGCTAGCTCAAGAAATTTCCATAAAGAGTGAATGTTAGTTTTTATTCTAAAATATTTAAGAGTTGTCAGAAGACTAGGCATAGCTTTTTTTCATTAATAACTTAATTATTATTTCATGATTTTTATGTAAAAAAATATTTTGCTTTTCCTTCATTTAACATGCAGTGAACAACTCACTCAATTTGCGATCTCGGAATAAGAATTTAAATAAGTTTGTCCAGATATTGAAATTTTAATAATTAATTATGGCATGTTTAATTTCTTTTATTAGCAGTAAAAATTTTTGAATATCAGTTTTTAATTTTAATTTCTCAAAAAAAGATGCAATATTTGTAAAAGATGTAAAACAAATTGATAAATTTTATTAATAATTAAAACTAAATTTTTAAATGCCATGTTTTGAAATTTCGCGTTTAGTTTAAAAGGACTTTCACTAAAATTCAATTTTGAAAGATAATGATTTGTAACACTTTCATCACAATCGACTAATAGGCCAATTATAAACACTAAGAAAAATTCAAAACCTATATTTTTAATCTTTACTCTTAAATTCAGAAAGTGACTTATAAAAAAAAATCTGGTATTTTGTTCAATAAGTTAACTGTTAAATTATACATTTCCTTTTTATATGATTCACAAAGTTTCATCAATTGTATTAAATTAAATTATTCTAAGTTAATGATCGTTGACAACTATTATCAAAGCACAATATTAGTTTGAAACACTCTAACATTTACAATCTTTAACACTCATGATTTTGAATATAGTAATTTATATATTTAAGAGTCAAGTCTTCCTTGTTTGTTTAACCTTTTGCAATGATGAAATTATTTGTTCTTTAATAAAATATAATATATTATATATTATATATAATAATATATTATACTCTTCTTATAATAAAATAAGAAGTAAAAAGTATAATTTTGAATCTAAAAAATGAGTAAATTAATATTTATACTAGTTAATAAGCAAAAATAAATGAGTCTAAATCTTACTCAAATTTTTATTTAACTAATCATAAGATCAAACTCTAATTTAAAAGAAAGTATAAAATTTCGTAAAAAACAAAAATTATAATTTTTTTTCTTTAATTGAAAAAAATATTTTAAAAAAATTCTGAAATTACTTAAGTGAACCTGCTGATCATTTGGAGTTTGATTTTGCAGAATATTAATATTTTCCAAATAAAAATGTTAATTAGCTTTCATTAATTACTATTTTCAATTTTTATTTAAGCTGCATTAGGAGCTATACTAACTGGTTATTATACAAAATATTTCATTTGGTTCATTATAAATTTAAGCATTTCACAACCTTATAAACTAATTATTTTTTTCTTATAATTGAAATAAATAGCTATCCCAATCTTGTTATTTAATTAATTTGTGATAAAAAAATGCAGCCCATTTGTCAAAGTAAACAAATGGTATGATAAGTTAGTTTGAATTATAAACTTGATTTTAACCGCTGATCAATTGATTTTGCTTAGTAAGGATAATAATCTTGTTATTCCTGCTTAATAACCTTGTTACTCAGCTTAATAATCTTGTTATTCCGCTTAATAATCTTGTTAATCAGCTTAATAATCTTGTTATTCTGCTTAATAATCTTGTTACTCAGCTTAATAATCTTTTTATTCCGCTTAATAATCTTGTTACTCAGCTTAATAATCCTGTTATTCTGCTTAATAATCTTGTTACTCAGCATAATAATCTTGTTATTCCGCTTAGTAATCTTGCTATGCAGCGCAATAATTGTTCAGCTAAATAATTATGCCATTCTGTTTAATAATCTAGTTTAGCACATTAACTTTAACCAATATAAATTTCCATTAAATTAAAAGAATTATTAAAAAGTATTATCTTTTACAATAGTTAAATGGAATAATTTTGTAAAAATAACAAATATTAAATGTTTTGAAATTAATAGCTTTAAATGACATGTTTTTTCCCCATTTCCATGTTATCTCTGTATTTTAAAACACAACTTTTTATTTCACAACATTTAACCAGTTTTATACAATAATACACTGCTTTAAGAAACATTTTATTAATTTAGCCGAAAAATATTTTATGCTCCTTGCATTTTATCTTTTTTAACTTGAATTTATATAGTCAAAGCAACGATTTTCTTCTTTAAAAAAATGATAATAAATTCATAGATTGCATTCTTACATCGAAATAACAGAGTTGATTGATTGATAGGAAATTACCCATAAGATGTGATAAAAGTTTAATATTTTTTTATAGGATAGGAAAATAAAGGAGAATGGTTCCTCACCTGGTTCTTGTTGATCAAGATCAGATTCAGAAAAATGAAGATTGTGCTTGTAACCAAACTCATACCGTCGAAGATGACTCCCTTCCTTCTTCCTTTCATGTGCAGATTCAATTTCTTTGGAAGATTTCCTCTCTCTGTAAGATCTCGGAGACAGATCGCAAACTTGATACTTGCTTAGAGATTCATTATCTTCTGATGAATGGTATTCATCTTCATAGTCTGGTACAATCCCTTGCATGAACGCCTTATGATGCATACCTGTATCCATCAGATCCTTGTCCACTGTCTTACCGGACAGTCCAGCCAGTGTCCTTTGCTCGGAATCTTGCCCACCATTCCTCAGGGCCAATTGTGATTTCTGCTTCAAAATGTGGAAGATGGAAAAAGAAGTACCGTTGAGCTCCTTGAATGCCATGCCGGAGCCTCGGGATTCGATTTCGGAAGTACAGTGAGTGGGTGTTGTTTCTGACAAGTGCTCTTGGAGTACGGGGGTTGAGCGATCGGTTGTTGATTTCGAAACCCCCGATTCAGTTCACCGCGTAGCAAGTAGAGGTGGGTCAAGGGTCACAGAGTGCGTGACAAGGGGGTCGACTTGTGCGGTCGATATCCTTACTCGAGTGACAGTGCACAGACCTCTTTAGCACTTTTAGTACTGGAGATTGTGACGTTTTTGAGAAGGGTGCAGATGATTAAAAGGGTGCTTCCGAGATGCAGGTGATAATTGAAAGGCTTTATGTTGCCAGATAACTTTATTTAGTTTTAAACATCTTCAAGAGTATCAGCAAAAACGTATCAGGTTCTTATTTTATAAGAATTCGACGTATTGAGAACAAAATTATTTCCGTCTATAATACAAAATCAGACAGAAGATGTTTCATAAATTTATGCATCAACCATTTTCAAAAAAAGCGTCGTACATGCATTTTAATGAACAATTTTCTATTTTGACTAGAAAATGTAAATGGTTTAGCTCAAATTTTGGGGAAAATTTCGCCTATTTTTAGAATGCAATTTGCAATAATACTAATAAAACTTTATCATTAATAGTGAATTAATCTCGATTCTGTCAAACTCGTCAATGACTTTATTTAATTTTGACTAATATTTTCTTTTCCATTTATGAGTCTAAATTGGAATTCTAGTTCCATAAAGATGACTTTCAGTTTTATGAAAACTATTTGTAGCAAAATATTTATAAGAATTGGGAGAAATTTAAGTGCTTACAGAAATATCAATTACTAGACATGATTATAGCGAAAAATATATTCGGTTGCAGACGACAGTGCGGTTCCGAATGTACAGGTCTGAATAATTCAGAATAAAATGAAGTTTCGGTATTCTGAAGATGGGTGGAGCTAGTAGAATGTTACGGGGTGTGGCAACTTCGCTCTCATCACTGGCGTGTTTTTCCCTCCACACTTGCGCACACTTTTCTGCCGTCTCTTCGAATGTCGTGTTAATGAATTGTGTAAGGGAGGGGCAAATGCATGGTGATGGAAAAGTGTCGTTCCGTGATGGAAAGGTGCTTGAAATCTTTATAGGTTAAAAGCAAATCTGTGGGTAAAAGTATCGATGCAGTGTGTTTGAATTGGGAATTATAATATCGGCGTTAAAATGAGAAAAATGTTAGAAATTCATTGAATAGCAGAAAATTATAAGAAGAAATCTTTAATCCGATATCTTTAATCCGATATCTTTAATGTAATTAAACATGGAATAAATAAAATGAATAAAATGATGATAATTCATATATAAAGATGGTAATTCATATATAATATTTTTGAACATGAAATCAGAATATTATTGCCAAAATAATAAAAAATTTAGAAATTTATTGAACGAGCCGAAAACTATAAGAAGTAACTTTTAATCCGCATCGGTATGTTTTTGAACATTAAGTTAATATTGCGTTTAATATGGCGAAAATGTTACAAATTCATTGAAAGGGCAGAAAACTGCAAACAAACTTTAATCTGGTATCGGTAATGTTTTTAAACATGAAATTAAAACAGTATTGTTAAAATGAATAAAAAAAACAGAAATACATAGAATAAATAGAAAACGAGTCTAAAGACCGTTGTTAATCCGCTATTGGTTGTGTCATGAAACGTGAAATGAAAATTTTGTTGTTTAATGTGACAAAACGTTAAAAATTTATTGAAAAAGAAGAAAACTATAAAAAAAGTAACATTAAATTTGGTTTCGGTAATGTCTTTGAACAAGAAATTAAAATCGTATTGTAAAAATGAATATAGTTATAGAAATTCATAGAATTAAAAGAAAATTATGAAACTAAAGACCGTTGTTAATCTGCTATCGGTTAGGTCATGGAACAGGAAATTAAAATTCTTTATTTAATATGACAAAAATGTTAAAATTTCATTGAAAGGGCAGAAAACTATAAGAAGTAACCTTTAATCTGGTATCAGTAACGTTCTTAAAGATGAATTAAAAAAAAAAAAATAGTATTGCTAAAGTGAATAAAATTATAAAAATGAGCGGAAAGTTATATATCGTTTTTAATCGATATCGAAAGTGTCCCTGAATATGAAATTAAAATATTATTGCTTACTATGACAAAAATGTTAAAAAATTATTGAAAGATCAGCAAATTATTGGAAGACCCGGTTTAAATCATCAACTGTTGTGTTTTTAAACATGAAGTTAGAATATTATTCTTGAAATAAATACGATGATAGAAATTAAAAAGAGCAGAAAATTATAAGTCGATAGATTGTTTTTAATCTGGTAAAAAGAGTGTTTTGTAATATTGCATCTAAAGTGACAAAAATTTTGAAAACTCAGTTATAAAACATTTAAGTAAAATTCAAGAAGCTTTCTTTTTAAAAATTATGCAAGTTTGTATCGATATTTTAGAATGTTTTAATTTCATTCTTCTTTATTCAATTGAAATAAAAATAATGCACATATTTAATAATTCACTGAAATTGTGATATTACAAAAAAATGTTGGAAATTACTACTGATTTATACGACACAAAATGAAATTTATTTAAAATTAATTTTAAATGGTAATCTTATAATAATTCTTGTTTCATATTAATAATAATATAAGTGAAAATCGAGTAATTTAAAGTAGTTAAATTCAAAAGGTTTAACATATATAATTTCTAAAGGTTGCGAAACCAACTAAAATTTTACAAATATTATACATTCATTCTGTAGTTCTACATTTATAATAATACATTTACCCACAAATTATCACAAACGGAAGCACACTTTATTCTTTTCCTCTTCTTCTTCAGTGATATCCCAGCCCTGTGTGGGCTTTTCTCGAAAATGATTTTCTAAACGTTTCTTCGTTTGGCGACTCTCCTCCATTTTTTGGTTTTCAGAATGTCCATGTCAATGTTTTAGACTTGTTTTTCAAAATAATTGTCATTAAATTTCTTAGACATCATAATTTTAAGCTATAATTTTATATTTATACTTTACAGGACTCATACTTTAATTGATCTTATCCCAAAAACTACCAAAAAATTTCCAACATTTTGTATTTTTAGTGTAATTTTATATGATCCAAAAACATTTTTAGCGATTAAACGTTTTACACTCAAGTTATATTTTCCTGTTTAATTTCTCACAATTTTTCCCCCAAATGATGGAATCCAGAAACGTGCTAAAATTTATGAAACATTTTCAATTCATGTTAAAATTTTATGTTTAATTCCAATAACTCTTGTCTCCAAACATCCAGAAATTTAAATAAATAATAAAATATGGTCAAATTTACTAGAATATATGAAAATGTGCCAAATTTACTAGAATATAAATCAAATTTACTAGAATATATGAAAATGTGCCAAATTTACTAGAATATCAATCAAATTTACTAGAATATATGAAAATGTGCCAAATTTACTAGAATATAAATCAAATTTACTAGAATATAAGAAAATGTGCCAAATTTACTAGAATATAAATCAAATTTACTAGAATATATGAAAATGTGCCAATTTTCTGGCTTCATGGGAACACCAAAAAGCAGGTAATTTTTACTCTAGTGCTTTGGTAAGGATTTTGATAAAATTAATAATAAAATATTGTTAAAATTTGATAAATGTAGTAAAATTTGGTAATTATATCATGATATCTCAGTTCTTAGAGATAATCGGTTAATTTACTATTCTGTTTTCAAATACTGTTACTAAATACTATGTAATAAAAAAACCATAATTTAGAAAACCAGATTTTCCGGTAAATCTTTACCATATGAAACAGAAAAATGATCAAATAAATGGTTTAAATATCATATATTTTGGTTTCATTTACCAAGATTATGGTATCAGAAATTTAATTTCCTTACTGTGTGTTAAGTTCACCAATTTTTTTTTCTATGTGTGCAAAAATGTTTTAAATATTTTATATTTATGTTGTAATTTTATAAATGTTGTAATGCTATCATGTTGTAATTTCAAATACAATTTTTTTAAATGATCAAGCCGTTCAAAAGAAACATTTTAATTTTTTTCTAATATTTTAAATTTATTATGCAATTTTATATTTTATTCTAAATACATTTTTCTCAAATGTTCTATTCCATAATATTAACTTTTTTACATTTTTAAAATAATTTTGTACTGAGTTCCGAATAAATTTCTTTCAAAATGATTAGATATATGTTAAAAAAATTTTCTTAACATAAACATGTTGTAACATAATTCTTAATACATTTCTTTCTAAATGGTTCAAACTATACTTTTTCAAACACTTTATATTTTATTCCTAATAAATTTGTCTCCAAATATGGCTGCATTTAGAAACGTACTTAAAGTTTTCAAACTTTAGTAAATTTCAAACACTTTATATTTTATTCCTAATAAATATTTTTTTCAAATATGGCTGCATTTAGAAACGTACTTAAAGTTTTCAAACTTCAGTAAATTTCTAAATACAACCATATTCAAGGTGTAGTTTTATGTTTAATTTTATTGAAAAATTTTTCCCAATTGAGTGTATCCAGAAATATATAATGATTATTCAAACATTTTATAATAAAGTTAAAATTTATTCTTTATTTCAAATACATTTTTTTTTTCAAAAAAAGAAAAATAGTGCTCAAAAGTGCTCTAAAATTATTCAAACAATATATTTCTTCTGTTGTATTTCATATTTAATTCATAGTACCCTTTACGTTAAACGATCGTATCCAGAAGCATGGTAAAATACTTCAAGAAAATTTAAATTCATGACATAACTTTTAGCAAAGCTTTTTTCTCAAAAAGATGGTATCCAAAAACATATTGAAATTATTTACAGTTTTTATTTACATATTTAATGCTAGTCTTAATACTTTTTCTTAAAACATTTCCCCCTAAACTATGGTATCAAAAATATCATATCGAGAATTGTGCTAAAATTTTTCAAATAATATTAAAGTTGTAATTTTATGTTTAAGCCCTAGCATATTTTTTGCTAAACGCGTTGTTAAATTTACTAAAGTTCTTCAAATATTTCACAGTCAAGTTGTAATTTTATAATTAATTCTAAAATTATTTTTCTTTGAGTGATTGTGTCTTGACGATTGTTTTTTTAAACAATTTCTTAAACGATTGTTTTTTCAAATATTTATATTCATATTTATTTTAAACTATTGCATGCCAAAATTTTCCTAACAATTTTTAGTCAAGTTGTTATTTTACAATTAATTCCTATTATATTTCCTCCCAAGCATCCTAATTGAAAACTTTAAAATTGTTCAAATATTTTATACTCAAGTTCTAATTTTATATTTTTAAATTATAATACATTTTCCCTAATATAATCAAATAAAAAAAAATCTACTGAAATTTATTCGAATATTTAATATTCAAGTTCTAATTTTATATTAAGTTCATACAGCATTTTTCATCAAATGATCATATTCAGAAACAAACAAAAAAACTTCGAGGATTTTATGTTCAAGTTGTAATTTTACATTCAACTCCTAATGTATTCTCTTAAACTCATAGTTTTGTAAACTTATTTAAAGATCAATTTTCAAATAAAAGAATATGAAGCATATAAATGTCATGACATCATTCTAAAACTCTACATTTCTCTGATTTTGTAAATACAACATAGGAGAAATTTCTGCCATAAATCGTTCGATACATTTGCTGTGTTATATTAATTTTTTTACTATATTTCTCCCTAAGCGATGATATCCGAAAGCATTCTGACATTTTTTATACATTTTATTCTGAAGTTCTGATTTTATAATTAATTCTTAATGCATTTACATTATCGAATAAAACTTAAAAAAAAAGAAAAAAAATACTACATATTTTTCTAATAATTTATATTGAAGTTGTAAATTTATTTAAAATTCATACTGCATTTTTAACAAATAATCGCATCCAGAAAAAAAAAAAAAAATTTAAACATTTTGTAGTTTTATTTGCAATTTCATATTTAATTCCTAAGATCTTCGCTTAGAGAATACAAAATTTCATCTTTAAGCTTACAAACTCATTAAAGGCTCATTTTTTTAAGAAAAAAAAAAAATAAAAAATAAAGAAAAGAATATGAAGCATATAAATGTCATGACGTCACTTTGAATCTTTACACAGAGGAAAAAAATCTTGTAGAATTACCGTGATGTATAGTAATAATATTTCTGGTTTAAAAAAAAAAAAAAAAAAAAAAAAAAAAACGAAACTGTAATAAAAACAAGATATGTAATTTTTATAAATTTTCATTTGGTAATTTTGTCATTCATATGGTAATGGTTTACCATATATTCTGGTTTTCAAAATCGTAGTTCTTATTACCAAACATTTAGTCAAAAATACATAACTGAACAGCAGATTAAATGGTTTTTATGCCATGCTCTAAAAAATCACGACAAAATTACTGAAATTTACTTCATTTACTACATTTTATCACAAATCATAACAATAGATTTTATGGTTAATTTAACCAAAATTATTACTCAACCTCTTCGGTAGAAAATACTGAGTTTTTTGTGTTCCCATAGAGCGGTAAGTTTAACCATATTCTGGTATTGACCATATTTTTTTCTAAGCGTACATTCCCTTGTTTCTGTAAACACAACAAAAGAAAAGTTTCTATTATAAATCTTTCCATGCAATTGCTATTTTAGTTTTAAAACCCACTCAAGAAAAAGTAATAATCATTTTTAGAATAATAAACGGTAAGACTATTCCATCGCATTTAATGCGAAAGAAAAGGAGCCTTGGCAGAAGCTTTATAGAAATAAACAATATTCAAAGATTTAGACCGGGGTGGTCCATGCCTTATATCAATTTAAGCAGCTGCATGGGGGTCGAGATATGGGGGGAAGTTTGTCCTAAAGAACAAGGGGTGGGGTACAGAAGACAATGTTTCTTATTGTTTATTTTCTAAGGGTGCCGTTAGCTGAAGCGACGATGAAAATTTACCAAACAGGATGTGGGAACTTGGTGTGAAAAATAGGAGATGTGTTGAAATCAGTCTGGTTAAGCAGTCGCAGATTTATATGTGGCAATAACTTGTGGCAATATCGAGGAAAGGTATATTTCGACGAAAAGTAATTTAAAACAAAGTATGAACCAATAACAAATTACTGTACTTTTAAAATAAGAAACACAAATTATTCCCCAATTTAAAAATAGTTATTTATACGAAAAGTTTCATTTTCAAAAATTTATGAATGAATTTTAAAAATTTTAATTTTAAAAATTAATTAAATTTATGAAAATTTAGTTAACTGTAAAAAACAGATAAAAGTGAAACATATATATAATATGAAAAATGAAAAATATAACTAACATGAAAAAATATGAAAAATATAACTAACTGTTCCTACTTTTATTTTTAAATAAAGATAAAAGTATTGTTTAACTTGTGATTCGAGAAGTAAAAGTTTTACTATTGCTCTTATAATGAAAAAAATATATATATCGCTCAAATATTTTATGGTTCTTAAAAAATTAAGTGAACCCAGCTATAAATATGAATTGCTCCTTAATCCTTCATTTACAGAAGGCACTTTAAAAAAGTAGTATAAAATAAATAAATGAAACTATCATTGTGGTTTTCAATTCCGTGTTTTCTTTATTTTTTATTTTTTTATTTTATTTTATTTTATCATTTCATAAAGAATATAATTAATCTTGTGAAACAATTCACTGTGATGAAGATACTGAGCTGTCGTAATTTCTGTTTCTTATTTTGAAAGTACAGTAATTAGTTATTGATTCATACTTTGTTTTAAATTACTTTTCGTCGAAATATACCTTTCCACGATAAATGGTTATTGCCACATATGAATCTGTGACTGCTTAACCAGACTGATTTCAACATAAGAACATGGTTCAATCCCAGCTGACGACTTAATTCAATTCAACAACCTTAATTCAACATAATTCAATTTCAAATTATCTTGACTGAGTGATAAGACGGCTAATTGCGCAGTGTGTGACCGTATTGGCAACCAATAACCAATTACATATATATATATATATATTGATTTAGTGTAAAGTTGTACAGGACGCTGTAGTGTAGCTGCAACGCTATCATAAAAGAGTGCACCCCGATGAGAACCTTTACGATTTTTCATACTTTTTCTAATTATAGAATGTTTTTATATATATTTAATATATATACAGTACCAAACTTTTGGAGTTTGACTAATACAACTAAAAAGAGTCAATCAAAATAACAGTACATCTTATTTTGTCTTTTAAATATTGACTTTTCATTTAATATATATTTGTTTTCATTTGATATTTTGAAATTTAAATGTGAAGCAAAATTTATGTGGAAAACACAATGGATTAGTTTTAGAAGTATTTTAAATGTTTTTTTTTAAAAAATATTTTGATAATACTTAAATTCATTAATTTACTACAATAACTCATAAAATTGTCATTGATTGAAAAAAAAATTATTTCCAAAAAGATATTTTTTTTTTTATGGAAGAAATCTTATTATACCTTGCAATAAAATTTCATTTTTTGCCAAAAATTACTTTTAAAATATAGTTTGTGTGTCTAATTTTAATGACTAATTTTAAAAGAAATTTTAAAATTTTATGTATCATGTATTAAACTTTTAATCATAATATTTTAATAAAATTTCTTCAAGCATATTTTTTTTTAATCAAAAATGTTTCAATTAATAAAGTGTAAAAAATAAAAAAATTAATAACACTACATTAATTCTTCTTAAAACTTGGTTATTTATTCAGTTAAAATGTTTTTAAAATGAATCCAAGGGATTCCTTTTCAAAACATCAAATCGTTTCAAAGCATACGACCAAATAAATAAAGTAATAGTTCCCATATGTAAGTTCATAGCACTACTTTTGCTGTGATATTAGTTCTTGTTATTAGCGTTGTCTGTAATATTTTTGACTACAATTTTAATTCATATGCGTAACAAAATAAAACAAAAAAATGTGTATTGACGTAATAAAATAAACAAGTTTGTTTAATAAGTTTTAAAGCATTTTAATTATAGTAATTAAACATAATTGTAAATGTAAAATAACATATAATATCTAATAACACATAATATCTTATCTTATACTGATGAATTATAAATTTTTACTATCGTAATGAAATTTTTGATTAGTACTTGGTGAAATAGCTTATTTCGGTTTAAAATAAGCTACAAAAATAAGAATTTATTTTAAAAAAATCTGCGATTGCTTTTATTTAAATGATTTGATGTTTGATTTTAATTGATTTAATGTAAATTATGCTTGAGAAGTAGAATAAACACAAAAAAATGTATAGTTGCATCTTTTTTAAACAAAGAATGCAACTAAAATAGATTTTAAAAAGCTTTATCGATTAAAGCAACTTATTTAAGTTCCATTTTAAATAAAATAAGCTAACACTTGAAATTTGGATTTTTGTTTAACAATTATGTTTCGTTTTTACTTGAAATTTAAATTTTTATTTTTACATTTTGATTAAACTCAAATCTGCGTTTAGTCAACTAATAACAGAAGCGTAAGCAAAATTAAAAAATTGATATGATTTTTAGTAAATTAGTACAATATTGTGGTTTAATGTACTGAATTTATAGTTAAACATTTTATCGATTTTACAAAAGATTATTAACTAATTTCGTTTAAAAGTAAATATCGTTATAAAACATAAAAATACTATTCCCGCTATTTTCAATTTTTTTTCCTTTTGTGTGTTTGTGTACGTGTAAAAAACAAATCTTGATAATCTTTTCGAGTTTTATACTATGATTTGTTACTCTATTATAACAAACTTATACGATATTAGTTCAAGTTACTGAACAGGAGTCTGATAACGTTGAATCTATTTTTAGAGCGTTCTTTAGAAAAATTTTGCCTCAAAATAAATACCATTATAAAAACATTAAAAAAATTAGGAAACAAATTCCATAATTTCGAATACTTTTGGTGGAGAAAAACAAATATTTTTTGTCTTCTACGGATTTTGTAGTATGAATTTATATTCTATTGCAACAAGCTTGTTCTATATTAATTCAAGTTACTGAACAGACAGACCTCTTACAACGTTTAATCTTCTTTTCTCAGAGTTTTTAACCTAAACATTTCGTCTCAAATTACATATTGTTCTCAAATCCTTAGACAATCTAAAAAACTATTTCCATAATTTCTACTATTTCCATAATTTCTAACTATTTCCATTTTTTTAGGGAAAATTAAATTTTGGGTAATCCTTTCTGGATTTTAATAAGTAATAATTAATAAGTAATAAGTTTGTAATAAGTTTGTGCAATATCGGTTCAAGTTACTGAACAATCCTCAGAAAACGTGGAATCGTTTCAGAAGAATATTTTTATATATTTTTTTTGCATGAAAATTTTGTTTTCAAGCAAATATCGCAATAGAAATAAAAGAATTCCAAGGAGAATTTTCGAAATCTCCTATTTTTCCGTGGGGAAAAAATAAAACAAGATCCCCTTCTTCCGTCTTATTATGCTTAAAAATGAGAGAGACAGAATGAGATTGAGGACAAATCAGTAGTTAAGAGGACAAAACATATCTTTTCACTTCATTTGATAGCAGAATTTATGAGACTTGGACGATCCATAAGTATCATACTTTAGCCAAACTCCGGATAAGAAGAAGTAATCAATGTTTCCTTATCTCTTGGTGTCGCGCTCAAGTGAGTACATACGTTTTTTTAACATTTTTCAGAAAAAGGCTCCATTAACCATATGGGTGGGCTCCCCTGGTAGACATAAATGCGAACATAAGTACCCGTCGAAGAGCTCCCTAAACTGATAAAAAGTTGGGCTGTTTTGTCTAACAGGGTAACATCTTGGTTTTTAAGAGTTATTTGGTATTTAGCGCTTGTCAAAGGTAATATGACTGAAATTAAAGTTTAGTTTCGAGCATACTATCAAAAAAGTTGTTTAACGTTCAATTCCATTGTATGTTCATTGAGCCATTACATAGTGAAGAGCCTAATAAGGTGTTAAGCTGAACCATATTTTTATTTAAGTGGAAACAAAATATCGGTACCCTAAACCATAATACCGACTTGCTGCTACCTTAATATGGTGTTATATTGAATTATGTTTTCGTTTAAGTTTAATCATAATTTTAGTACCATGAACAGTAGTTCCGATTTGCTGATACCTTAATATGGTGTTATATTGAATCATGTTTACATTCAAGTTGAACAGTTATATCAGTACCATGAACCGTAGTTCCGATTTTCTGCTACCTTAATGAATGTTACATTGAATCATGTTTACATTCAAGTTGAATCATAATTTCAGTACCTAGAGCCATAATACGATTTGTTTCTTCATTAATATGGTGTTATATTAATTCATGTTTACATTCAAGATAAACAGTACTATCAGTACCTTGAACTTTAGTACCGATTTGCTGATACCTTAACATGGTGTTAAATTGAATCCTGTTTTCATTCAAATAGAATCATAATGTTTGCACCTTGAACCATATTACTGATTTGCTTCTACCCTAATATGGTGTCAAATTGAACAATTTTTTCGATCAAGTTGAACGTTAATATCATGTAATAAAGTTAAAGAAGAGTTAAATTACACGTTACTATAGTTCTAATTGTCTCCATATAAAAATGGCTGCTAATTTGAACGATATGAAGGTTTAAAATGATAATAAAATTTTCTGGCATTGTTCATAACACCCTCTTAAAGTTGGTACAAGGTATTGCTTGTTTAAGCGATAACATCGTGCAAAGTTTAAGGTTAAAACTGTGCATAAATTTATTGTGACTTTCAAATACAAGTATAAATGTTTCAATAAGTATTTTTTCAGTTACATTACAAATTTAAAAAAAAAAAAAATATTTGTTTCATTGTATTTGTCCACCTTGGATGGAAAGAAGATTCTGAATTTCTATCTATAAACCTGAAGCTGTTTTTTTTTCATTTACTATTATTTATTATTATTATTATTTAATTAAATCTAAAGAAAAAAGTTTTATACCCTCTTAATTCACTTCAACAACAATATAATGTTAGGAAATAGAGAATTAAGGACTACTCACAAATAATATCATGACTTGAAAAATAGAAGTTATCTTTGATACGACCAAGTAGTGCAAATGAGCATTCTAGGTGTTTCACAGCACCCGGAACTATCCATGGATTTTGGTGTAGTAGAACACCATTTCCATATTAGACCACAGATTTTGGTGTAAAGTACACTTTAAAAAAAATTCCGTTGAATCTCGGAAAATTTCTGGCAACGAAGAAGCCATAGATTATCCGCATGCTACGAAAAAAACTAGAAATTTCTTGTAACAAAATTTCTATCAAAATATTGCTAGAAATTTCTCGTAGAAAAAAAAAACAATATAGAAAATATTAGTACGCACCAGATATCAGGGTATATCATAGGTACATCATAGATCAGTATCAGGGTAAATCAGATATCAGGGTATCAGCAAAGATATCAGGGTACCCTGACTGTAGGTCAGGGTATAGCAATGAATTTTCACATGAAGGTATCTGTGTATACAATCTGCGTTGCATAATGAAATAGATTTCTAACATTTTGACTAGTTTTTAATTATTCAATTTTACATGGAATTGAGATATCAAAGATTTTTCATATTCAAAATTGAAAAAAATTTGCACTCAACATTCTGTATCAATGGTTAGAGATTTTATTTGTTAACAGAAAAAATGTCTCGTTTGACAGATTACTAAGATAGTTTGACTGTAAATTTTAACTGTAACTAAGATAGTTTAACTGTAAATTTCTGTAGCTTTAGAGATCCAAAATTTTCTGAGGGAAATTTACAGAATTATTACGTTTTTTATCAGAAATTGTTTACAGAGTGTTATCACATTAGATTAATGTGCATTAATTGGATGGGCAGACTGCTGCCGGTTATTTTACCTTAATGAAGTTCAGAAATTCTAACAGTGTGGTGTTCAGATTCATGTTTTACAGTGTAGCTACTAGCAGAAATCACGTGTAGCTACTCAAATATTTAGAGATGCTATATGATGTGCATAACAAAAGGTGACATTTTATATATATATATATAAAAGAAAAATTTTGTAAGCAATAAGACATATTTTTTTATCTTGCGCAATCTCTGAGAAGGGAAATTATAATAATACTAGGGGGCTATGCCCCCTCTTCACTATGCTCACCAACTCCGTTGGTTGCTCCACAATAATTGCTGCTTCTTGGCATGAAACATTTGAAATTATTCAACTGAAAATATATAAACTAAAAAGAACATTTGTCCCGCCACTTCCCACGTCCAAATATTCCCCTCCCTTATGAAACTATTGAGATCTATAAGGGAACACAAATCATTTTTCTAAGTAATCATTTTTTGAAATAACAATTAAAATTAAAAGTATATTGTTATAGCAAATTTTTGGAGTTCACAACTGTAATTTATTAGTTTTGCTTACCAAACGGTGGATATATTTTAATTACAATTTTTGCATTCATCACTTTGTTCATGAAGCTGAAAGTTAAGCTCGAAATATTTTTTTTGGAACATTATCGTCTCATTTTTGTGTCTTGTTGATGACATCATCAGCGCAAATTTTAATAAATTTTGAGTGAATTCTGCTCGAATTTTAATTTTGTTCTGTAACATTATAATTTTTTTAATGTTTTTATTACAGCTCTTTAAAACTTCAAATGGTTCGGGACTTTTGCTTTCAAACTATCAAAACTGTAACTTAGAAAAATCAGTTCAACGTTGAACAATTATCTGCACCTTAAGCGATGCGGTTTGAATTTGCTGTAAGTAACCGTAATTTTTGTAAAAAAAAAAATAATAATAAATAAATAAAAAATAAAAGGTTAAAATAATCCATTTTTATGTTTTAGTTGAATCATAGTATCATATAATATCATATATCAAGTTGTAGAAGCTCGATAATATGGCTCATTTTGGCACCTTATTTAAATTCGAGCCATATCGTGGTTCAAGCACGGGCTAAAACTTTTAAAAATGTTTAATTAAACACATTGAATCGATTCGTTTTTAACTTTAGTAGAATCAGTTTAGTAAGAAGCATTTGTTTTCATTATTACTGTAGGTAAACAAAATTTTTTTTTTTTTTTTTTTTTTGGTTAATATAATTATTTATTCTATTTAATATTGTGATTTCGTTAACGATGATTCATATTTCCAATTTACGATTTTAATTAGAGTCTTTTTGGGTTAACAAAAGGATTACTCCTATCCTTCTTTTAGAAATGAAAAAAAAAAAAAAAAAAAAAAAAAAAAGGATAAAAACTATCTGTCAATCGCAGGGATGGACAAGTAGGCCGTATGTTTTTCTATAACTCCTGCACGCGGCCTTTTCAACAGCTCGTGGGGTGTCTCCGTTGGGGATCGTTAAAAATTGCGTAATGAAATATTCAGGAAAAAAAAGAAATTAAATAAATATTTTAAAAGATAAAATTATTAAATTTTAGATATTAATTGGTATATTAAACGATATAAGTGCCTTAAACTGTTTAGCCATGATTATTTTTCATTTTTAATACTTCATTAAATATTGTTTCGATCTCAATGCCATGAAAAATACCTGTTTTCAAAAAGACACTTCGTTAATCAGAAAATTATCGAAATAAAAATGAGTGACTTTTGCATTTAGTTATTAATACTATGTTTTTTTCTATTGACTCTAGGGAATATTTTGGAATAAACCTACAATGTGTAATAATAAAACATCACAAAAATTAAGAAAATAAATAAATGAAATAAAATAAATAAAATAAAATAAAAAATAAAAAGTAAAGAAAAAAAAATAATTAAAAAAAAAAAACGCATAATTGTCGTTCTTACATTGTATGTGATTGATAAAAATGAAATTATTAATTAATTAAAAGAATTTGAATAGTAATTTTATCTATTATTTTATTTCTTACCTTATTGTTCTTATTAATGGATTCGCATTAATGGAATCGCATTAAAAATACATACAAAATAAAACCCACCATGAAATAGAAATAAATAAATGATTATTTTATCAGAAAAAAAATTAAATAAAATATTTATTAACAAAGAAGTATTAATTATTAATAAAAATTATCGATTCAATTATGACATTCTACACTGCAAAAAAAAAAAAAAAAATATGGTCAAAACTATCAGAATATGGTCGAAAATTTATCGTGTTTCTGGCTCTATGTGAAAACAAAAAGCTCACTAATTTTTTATCGAAGCACTCTGATAATTATTTTGGTAAAATTAATAATGTTATAATATGTGATAAAATTTGGTAATTGTGGTAAAATTTGGTAATTTGTTCATGATACATTAGATTATGGCATAAAAATTATTTATTCAGTTGGTTTTGCTTTTCAGATATATATTTTTTACTAAGCATGCTTTAATAATAACTATGACTTTGAAAACCGGAATTTCAAGTACACCGTTACCATATGAACAGAAAATTTATCAAATGAATGATTTAAATACCATATATGTTGCTTTTTTTATGATCAGAAATGTCATTACCTATAGTCGGTAATTTTGCCGGAAATTTTTTTCTCCGTGTAAAAATATAAACAAACATATAATGACATTATTAAGTGAAATTGTAAAAAAACCAAACGTACAAAATATATTTTATATTGTCAGTAAAAATAATTAGTAAAAAACAATACAATTATGCATGTAAATAAAAAATAAAGTAATCCACGAAAGTAAAAAATTCAACTTTTAGTATTTTCTAGTCAAACATTAACTTCAAATAATAAAACCATAGAAAACTTAATTGCCTTTTTATTGAATCTATTTTATTGATGTATTTATTATGTGATAAAATTTTTATCAAGTTGATCAAATTGTTAAAAAACAGCGTAGCATTTCGAACATTATTATTTTAGGAAACTTTCGCTGCCTGAAACGTAAACAAATATTTTTTATCGGATTTGGTTTTTCTTATTTAAATAAATTAGAAGAAATGTTGAATACCAAGAAATTTCATCTGGGTGTCATTAAAGTATGATCTAGAATTACTATAATGAAGTTATTAAACAACAAAATGATGTTATGCAAAGTAAACAATATGTTTTCTTAGAAATCTGATAGTGATTATCAGATGAGCTATCCAGTTGTTTACGTAAGTTCTATTATGATCTTAAATTGACAGAAATACGAGGAGAAAGTTTACACACATTGCATTTGTTGTGTTCTTTGACCACGAACATACTCGGCACGTGCGAGGAGAAAAAAACTCTGATAAAATTACCACGCTGTATGGTAATCAAGTTTCCGGTAAAAAAAGAAAGAAAAAAAAATTCTGGTTAATGAAATCATCTGGTATTTAAACCATTCGATTAGTAGTTTTTCCGTTCATATGGTAACGGTTTACCGAAATTTCTGGTGTTCAAAATTATATTTTTTACTATCTCACATTTAATAAAAAATATGAAACTAAAAGTAAATTTAACTGAATCGATGGTTTTTATGCCATGCTCTAAGGTATCATGATTAAACTACCAAATTTTATCACAAATTGTGAACCCATATTTCATTGTTTATTTTTCTAAAATCATTGCCAAAGCAGTTCAGTAAAAACTACTGAGCTTTTTGGCGCTCCCATAGAGCGAGAAATATGGTAAATTTCACCATGTTCCATGTTCTGAAACCCTACCCCTACTTTTTTTTTTCTCAGAGTATATATCCGGCATATAATAGCAAAACTGACTGATAAGACCTTATAAACTCACTAGATACTATGATTAGTAAAGTACATTACAGATTTAATAAAGAGTTAGTAAGATACATTACAAAAAATTTAAATTTTTGCAATTCCACAATTGCAATTTTGTTTTTTCATTCTGAGGAATTATTCAACTTTTATGTTTAATCATTTAGACTTATATAGTTTTAGAAGATGCAAATTTTTTTTCCATGCAATTTCAATTCAATTTCTTTTGTTAAATTATAATTAAACTCAATAAAATAAATAAATATTTATTTTTTTTAAAAAAAATGGCTTAAAGTTGTCTTTGGGAAAGCGAGTTTTTTTTTTAAAAAGAAAGTAAAGTTTTTTCTGGACTCGCAAAATTTTTTGAAATATGGAAAAACTGATAAAGGCTAAAAACTTGCAATTGGTTTCCTGAGAGTCACTATGGACCAGAGGATAGAGCGTTTGTATTCCAATAAGATGAACCGGGTGCGAATTTCAGTAATGGCTGGTCGATACGAATTCCGCATCCAGCTTGCACAGACCACAGTGCATACGTGAAATATCCACAGTGGTAGAAGGATTATGGGTTAGAGTCCCCTTGCAGTCAAGCTAACCGCGGGAGGTTTTCGTGGTTTTCCTCCCCATGTGAAGCAAACGCGGGTTAGTTCCATCAAAAAGTCCTCTACGAAGGCAAATTTCTCGCAAAAACTTGATACAGGAGTTTCCTTGTCTTCTGGATTGAGTTCAAAATTACAAGGCTACGGAGTTGAACATTAGTAGTCACAAACCCAAAAAATTAAATATTTAGTGGTCATGAACCCAGAAAATTGAAACTCAATAAATTTTTCATTAATTGTTGGTAATTAAAAAAATTTAACAATAATAGATAAACAATACTAATTGAGGAATAAATGCTTTTATTTATCAACGAAATAATGTTTTCCACCAATAAATAAACTAAAGAATATTACAACCATTGTTTTGACAACAGTTTAAAATCCCATCGACCATAAAAGAATTAAAATATAAGAAATAGGTTTGAATGTTGTCATCGTATGCTAAAAAGTAAATAATGTGCTTCTATTAAAATTGTAGTTTACTTTTGACTAAAAATAAAATTTGTTTATTCATATAATTTTCTATACTTTGTAAATTTAAAAAAAAAAAAAAAAAATTAAAAAAAAAAGACTGAAAAGATTTGCCAGTTCTAATATTGTTACGGAGTGATGCAAGAAAATAAATTTTATATAAATTATGTTGCATTTTTGCTCATACTAGATAAATATCGAATAATCTCAGCTTGTCCATCAACCATATTTTCGTTCCATACGCACAACTACATAATCGTTCAAATTAAACTTTCTTCTTCTTTTTTTTTTTGCTTTTTTTTTTTTTTTGCATTGTACTATGAACTCGAAAAGAAACTCTGTTATTTAACAGCCAATTAGGTTGCAGCAAATTTACACGTTAACTTGGTTGAAGGTAGTAATATTATGTTTAATGATAAAGATATTATGGTTCAAGATATTATGGTTCATTTATAATATCACTAAATATATTATAATTGAAGGTAGGGACATTATATTTGAAGATAAAGATATTGTGGTTGAGGGCTAGTGATATTATGGTTAAAGATAGAGATATTATATTTGAAGATACAGATATTATGAAGTTTCGTGTTGCTATGGTTGAAGGTAGTGATATTATACTTGAAGGTAAAGATATTATGAAGTTAAGTGATGTTATGGCTGAAATAGTGATATTATATTTGAAGATAAAGATATTATGTTGGAAGGCTACTGATATTATGGTTGAAGTTAGTGATATAATGGATGAAGGTAGGGATACTATGGTTTAAGGTGATAATATTATGGTTGAAGTTAGTTATATTATGGCTGATAGAAGTGACATCAGGGTTCAACTTTGAATTTTTCTTTCCTTAAAAATCCTTTCTTTGTTTGGATTGGAAAATAAAATGTACTTTTAAAATGGCTAACATTTTTAGTACAATCTACTGTACAATCTAAATTATGTACAAAACTACCAGAAGATGGTAAACTCTACCAAGTTTGAAGCTCCACGAAATTACCAAAAAGTACGGTAGCTTTTACCGAAACACTTTGGTAATGATTTTAGTTAAACTAACCATAAAATATTGTTTTATAAGCGTTAAAATTTGGCTATTGTGGTAAAATTCGGTAATTCTATCATGATACTTTAAAATTTACCATAAAAACCATTTATTTGATTACATTTACTTTTAAGTTTTGTATTTTTACTAAATATGTAGTAACAAGAATTATAATTTTGAAAACTAGAATTTACGTTGAACCGTTACCATATGAATGGTTTAAATACTGTATATTTTAATTTTATTGTCGGAATTTCGTTTTTTTCTTTATCTAAAATGTCTTTATTACACGGCACCATAATTTTTCCAGAATCTTTTCGCTCGAGTAATAAGGAAATTATATTAACAATAATATATATTTCATAAAAATGTTATTTTTAACTTTTTATAAGTTTGTACACTTCCCCTTTTTCTCCCAGCGATCTCTAGAACGCTCTAATCAGCTTTAAAAATCTATCTACTACTGAAGTTAATCTGATAGGATTTCTATGGCTAACCTTACGTTCGCCGCACTCTACAAAAGGTATAATGCATCAGATGATAGGTAGAAAGTGATTGGTACTGACATATAGCAGTCGGATATGTTCATTTTAATGTCTTTTGAGCAGTCATTCTCTTATAAAACATTATTCAGATTTAAAGTACTTTATTAACTACTGCATCCTATAATAAATTTAATCGTTCAATCGCTTCAAATAGTTAAAATACAAGGGTTATGGTTAACTGTAAAATATTTTAACTAAATTTTACTTGTTATCTGAAATAGATTTATTTGAAAATAAATGAAATAGTTAATTATGAGATTTAGGAAATACTTAGTTGTGGGAATTATAAAATGGATAATTCTTGGAATTATTTAACAGGTGTTGATCTTTAACACTTCATCTCTTTGAATGTCTATAAATACTGGTATTTTTTTTTACACGAAAAGGTTATTTCTTCAAAATTTATAACGATAGCCCCAAAAACTTAATTCAGTTATGATAATCAAATGCACTGTAAAAAATTCCGAATTAAAATACGATGAAAAGTTCAGACACTTTGGGTGCATATCATCCGTACAATTAATTTTACCGTAAAATTTTATACTGTATATTTTACAATGAAAACTGTTTAACTACCGTGATTCAGTGATTTTACAATATTACAGTAAAAATTACGGTATATCAGACTTTTTGCTCTGTAAACCTTTTAGGCAAAAATGGATTTTACGATAAAATGTACCGGAATAATGGTTGCCGCTGCATTTTACCGTAAATTGATCACGAATTTTTTACAGTGTTGACGAATCTATGAAATAAAGAAAAATAATTGTTTAAGCAGAATCTGTACTCAAAATAATTGTGTTTAAATTTGAAAATTTTTCGATTTTTATTTATTTTCATTTTTAGAATTTATTTATTGATTCGGCGTGAGAAATTTCTCGAAAAAATAGTTAAATAGTAATTTTTTTAATTGTTTTTTTTAACCATATTCAAACAAAACAGTAAAATAACCATAAATAAGATGATAGTCAAACTGTTAATGAAAGAAAAAGCGTTTATTAACTGCCTAACGAAAAGCTCAGCTCCTTTGTTCAGTCAAATTTATTTATTTATTTTTTTTTGCGGTTTTGAAATCATGCTAAGAGAAAATATCGGGAAAAAATTTTAATGCACCTCAGATAAATAAAATATATACAAAAAAAAAAATAAAAATAAAAAAAAATTAAAAAAAAATAAAAATAAAAAATAAAAAAATAAAAAAAGAAATTCAACAAAAACAACAGTATCATTTTATTCAACAGGTTATAGAACAATATGATGCTAGGGGTTGTTACACTTAGCAACCCCTGTGGTGACCTTTTATTTATCTCAATCATTTTTCCTGAAAAGTTGATATTTTCCAAAATATATGACAGAAAGAAAAAAAAAAGGTATAATTTTGCTTATAAAATATTTACTCATTATAATTTTATGCAAAAACATTTTGTTAATATGTTTATCATAAAAAAATGAACTTAGATTTAAAACATCAATCAACAGTGCTTAAAAAAAATTCAAACTAAGGAATAAAAATGTAACACATTAAGAGCAATAAATGAAAAGTAATTTTAGTAAAAACAGTGGTTAACTTTCTATAACAAATATCTTAAACTATTCTATAACAATTATCTCAAAATATTTCTATCACAATTATCAAATTATGATGAAAAATTCAGACACCCTGAGTGCATCATCCGTAAAATTAATTAACCGTAAAATTTTACACTGCATAATTTACAATAATAACTAATTAACTACAGTGATTCAGTGATTTTACAATAAATATTTCAGTAAAAATTACGATATGTCAGACTTTTTGTTCTGTAAAATTTTACAGTAAAAATGGATTTTTTGATAAAAAGTACCGGGATTCTGGTTGCCGCTGCATTTTTTTTACAATTATTTTTTTACTGCATGCATGGAATTTTTTTACAATGTAGACGAATTTATAAAATGAATAAAAAAGTTTACGTAGAATTTTTAAAACAATTGTGTTTAAATTGGAAAATTGTATGACAGGAATAAATACTACATAAGAATAGTGTTTAGAAATTGGAAACCAAATGTCGTTTATATCTTATATTTTCTATTCTCTCCCTTGAATATATATTTTATATATTATATACATAAAATATATTTTTAAAAACTTTTATATTAAGATTTACATCTCATGTCATCTAATCTCTTTATCGTATTTTTTTAAAAAAATTTTTATTCATTTTTCTTTTGTTATTTTTTGACACATATGTATATATTTATTATTATAGAATAGAAATTAAGAATTTAAGATTTATTAATTTAAGAGTTAATAATTTTATGATTATTCTTGAGTTTGAGAAATTTTTACGTGGCGAAATTTTCTTCTCGAATCGATTATTTAACTCTTTGGAGCTCCTTACATTATTGTATTGATATATATTTCCTTTAGGTATATGAATACAGTAATTAGAAAATATTATTTTTACTGATATAATCGTGTGAGCTGATGACACGATATCTTTATATTATTTTTTTCTTCTAATTTGGTAATTTGTAAAATTTTTTTAATTATATTTATAAGTTTATTTTTTTTCGCTTTAAAAACTTTTTTTTATTTCCTTCTGTGTTTTCTTTACATTTATATCTTATACATACATAAAATGCCTAAAAAGTGAATTGAAAAAAAAAAAGTTTTTCATTTTTATTAAGTTTAAAATGTAGACAATTAATTACGTGTAATAACTGCTTTATTAATTTTAGTCATTAAAATTTTATTTTAAAAAAGTGGAATTCGTGAAGTTTTAGCATATTTGCTTGCTTAGCAATTTAAAGTACCTATATTTTTTCAACTTTATACTGTCGTGTATTTAAGGCAAATAATTCAAATTAATATATTTTATCGCAAGTTTTTATTAATAAAATGACGTCACAAGTATTTATATTTATTATTAATATTACATAATATTTTTCTGCTAATGTTATTAACTTTTTACCTTAATTGGCAAATGAAAATAAAAAGAAACAGACATTTTTATCGTTTCGCACTTAATTACTTTCGAAAGATAAAACAAAATATACGTTTAGTTTTCCTCGAAATTTAATGCAGATTTTAATTTATTAATTCATGAACATATTTATTACATTGTTGAATAATTTCTTTAGAAGAAAAGTAATTTTATTAAACATTTTTAAAAACTCTATTACAACGATGAAAATTTTCTTTAATGTCGCAGAATATTTCCCATTATAGCGTCATCTCAAATGCCCAAATGTACTTCACTTTCCCCCCATTCCCAAATCCTTTTTACATTTCTTTGAAAATTCAGGAAAAAAAAAGTTTTCGAGTCCAATCTCCCTTTTAATAACCGAAAAGGCGTATGTCCCGCAAATGGATCCTAAGCCTACGACATTGTAATAAAGAGCAATAACGTTTAAAAGCATGAAAAACGATTGTAAAAAGCTCCAGAGGTGTTATTTGCTCAAACGATATCCGTTTCAAATTCAAAAGAAATCACGACAGCGCTCTCTGGCTGAATAGTGGGACACTATTTCTATTTCTATTACAATTATTGTGTTCGCTCTAGAATATTTGTTTCGCTTCTTTACTTATCGTTAACTACTGTTTGAGTTGGTTGCCATTAGAGACAGGTAATTTAGAATTACTTTTATGTCATTGCTGCTACTAGCGCCGCTGCGGTGGGTTAAGGGATTGAAAAGTAAACACTTTGCGTAACGAGGTGTGTTTCTATAGTGTAAAACGACAGTTTCATTATATGGGTTTTTCGACTTTTTATTCTGTCCTATGCGAAATCATTTCGCGAAAGTTGATGGAGCGTTTTATGTAATTGAGTTCTGTTAATGCATTCAGAGAATTTGTTTCCAAAGCTACTTTGAATTCAATTTTTGCCTGCGAAGGAAAGTATCGGTAGATATGAAGGACTATTTAGCTCCTTTCATTTAATTAATTAAGGGTTCCAAAATCGAATTTTTCGAATAGCAGCTCTTCTAATTGAATTCGAAATGGAATTTTTCATTATACTTTGGAATTTTATTTTGCTTTTTTATTATTTTATGCTATATTGAAATCCTAAATTGCAATATATATATATATATATATATATATATATATATATATATATATATATATATATATATATATATATATATATATATATATATATATATATATATATATATATATATATATGTAATACAAAAGATATAATACTTTTGTATTAATAAACTAATTAAATCTCTTTCGATTTCATAAAATGTCTTTGTTAAAGAATAAGCGTAGAGAGATTCTATTTTGGGAATTCAAGGCTGATAAACATACGATTGAGTTATTTTTAGAATCTCTCCCCCTTTCACTTCCATATAAGGAAGCATGAAATGATTTTCCTTAATGCATAAGGATACAAGTATTTCAAAGACTGTGCCTTTTTACTCCAAAATGTGTTTGTATAAAAGCGAGAGCAATGCTTTTCGCATGTCCTTTTTCATTATGTTCTGATCCTGATAAGTTGTTCCGGAATCGTCCAAAGTCTTGTCCATCCCCTCCCTTGCGGAGTGTGGATGTGAATCGATACCAGCCTACTATCATTAATAAAGCTTTATAAAGTATTACATATATATATATATATATATATAAGAACTATTGATAACTGATATACTAAAACCAGCATAAGGGTGTTTTTTTTATTTTTTATTTTTTTTAAACTACGAGGGAAAGTATCGGTAGATGTGGACTGTTTAGCTCCTTTCATTAATTAATAGAAAATCTAAATCGAATTTTTCGAAAAGCAGCCCTTCTAATTGAATTCGAAATGGAATTTTTCATTATACTTTGGAATTTTATTTTGCTTTTTTATTATTTTATGCTATATTGAAATCCTAAATTGCAATATATATATATATATATATATATATATATATATATATACATATATATATATATATATATGTAATACAAAAGATATAATACTTTTGTATTAATAAACTAATTAAATCTCTTTCGATTTCATAAAATGTCTTTGTTAAAGAATAAGCGTAGAGAGATTCTATTTTGGGAATTCAAGGCTGATAAACATACGATTGAGTTATTTTTAGAATCTCTCCCCCTTTCACTTCCATATAAGGAAGCATGAAATGATTTTCCTTAATGCATAAGGATACAAGTATTTCAAAGACTGTGCCTTTTTACTCCAAAATGTGTTTGTATAAAAGCGAGAGCAATGCTTTTCGCATGTCCTTTTTCATTATGTTCTGATCCTGACAAGTTGTTCCGGAATCGTCCAAAGTCTTGTCCATCCCCTTCCTTGCGGAGTGTGGATGTGAATCGATACCAGCCTACTATCATTAATAAAGCTTTATAAAGTATTACATATATATATATATATATATATATATATATATATATATATATATATATATATATATATATATATATATATAAGAACTATTGATAACTGATATACTAAAACCAGCATAAGGGTGTTTTTTTTATTTTTTATTTTTTTTAAACTACGAGGGAAAGTATCGGTAGATGTGGACTGTTTAGCTCCTTTCATTAATTAATAGAAAATCTAAATCGAATTTTTCGAAAAGCAGCCCAAAGAACTTGAATCGAATTTGAAATCGAATTATTTGAGCTAATAATATTGAAATTTTTACTTTTATTTTATCTGGATTGATATAATAAATCATAGTTGATATATTAAATTATAATTGACATACTAAATTAATATAAATGATGTACCACACTGTAATATATTACTAAATATATTATTAAAATTACCACACTGCAAAAAAAAAAGTTTTTTTTATTCTGTAATGAAGAGAAAAAATGATTAGCCTTTTCATTTACAAGCGATACGACATGCCTCTTCGGTTTTCGCCCTCACGCTCTGCTATGCTTCGTTACAAGTTAGAAAAGACGATTGCGGTATTGGATTTAAGTAATCATCCGTGACTGCATATAGTTCTGTTTCATTTCACAATCAAATTCTACAAATATGCTTTCAAAACAGTATGAAAGATTTTAAAAGTTAAACACGTCAGCCAGAAATTTAATTCGTGCAATATTTTAAGATATATATCATAAAATTAATAATTAAAAAAAAAAAAAAAAAAAAAAAGTCTGTAGTTTTGTAGTCTCACTAGATTCCTAGACTTGGTGACATATTTCCATAAATAATGGGAGAACATTCGTTCTTGAATAAGAAACAACTATATGACGTTGCAAGAGCAATTGATTTGATTAGAGCACTAAAAATGATGTGTCTTATGCTGATACGCCCTTAACAAGGGATAATGGTTCATAGGGAAAATGGTTTTTTCGTATCTTGCAACAGAGAATAGCAGTTTGGCGCTTCATACCATAAGCACAGAACTGTACTAATCTGGTCGTTTAACGGGAGTTTAGAAGGAGGAATATTGAGAGCGATAATTTAAAATATTTCATTAAAACTAAAATACAGTAAAAAAAGTTTTTAATTCTGCAATGAAAATAAAAAATGCTTAGCTAATTTTTGGCCTTTTTATTTGCATGCGATTCAACAGAATATCCCGTGATTCGAACTTGCACTCTTTGGACCAGCAGTTTGATTTTCATACCATACCAAAGAAATAGGGTCATCTGGCCGATTAATTGGATTCAAGCGTTTAAGTCATTTCCGCGCATTTGTTAATCATTAGTCTATCTATAATCTTGCTGCTTGGTGTGGAAGTTAAGTACGTTATAACGTTATATCTAACCAAGTTTAGAAATTATAGGTTAATATTAAGTTATTTGTCTGTCATAAAGAACCGATAATTCTTTGCGGTAGGATGGTATATATATAGTTGGAAATTATAGCTTTGCCTTCAGAGTAAGGCACTTAAACTGTGGTCTATTTTTTTTCTTTCTTTGGTGAAGAAGCTTTACTGCTATCACTGTTAAACTATTACAACATAAATTTGGTATTTTGATATCTTTTTACTTCAACTTCTAAATTAAAATGCAACGTTATAAGAGACGTGCAAATGTAGAAACGTTTATATTACATACTTGGCATTTTCCAATATATATATATATATATATATATATATATATATATATATATATATATATATATATATATATATATATATATATATATATATATATATATATATAATTAATGAGGATGTGTCTATAGTTTTCAATTTACACATAATTTAAAGCTTTTTACTATTCGAAAGGGCATTTAAATCTTCGAAAATTTGATTTAAACTTTATATTATTAAATACTATATTGAAAACATTTACTTTTATGCAATATAAATGTATTGCAAATTGTTCAAATTAATTTATCTTTTAGAAATAAAATATTTTAAAGCAATAAAAAAATTTTAAACTTTAAGCAATAAAAATTTACTGAAAGTGTTTATTTTGCCTTCCATCCAATAGTACATTGACTCTAATGAAATGGTTTTACTTCAAAGGAATTTTTCATCATAATTTTTTACCATTTCCTAAATTTTTGATTTTTAATGGAACTGTTTTAATAGCAAAATGCAGACAGAATGAAACTGACAAAATTTAAAATTTTCAAAGACGATAAAATAATAGAGTAATTTTTTTTTCACTGGAAAAACAAGGGAAAATGATATTATGCTTAGATGTAAAGGATTTGTATAATCATTTTAACAAAATTTTCTAAAATTTATTTATTTCAATAATTTTTTTTAATTAATAATAAATTTCTGAGTAATGTATGGCATGATTTGTAATAAAGAGCTGAAACATCTGGTATACATAGTTTCTGCGATTTCTTGCAAGGTAATGGATTGTCATCTTTTTTATTATTGTTGTTACTGCTATTTTTTTCGCTTTTGATGATTGGTCTAAATTAAATACATTTCTCAAAAACCAAAACCATCTGAGTAATCTAAACTCTCACCTTATACCTGTATTTAATTGAATAATAAATCCTATTAACTTAATACTACTGATGTTACTTATGTTCGTATTAGATGCCCTAAACAGAAATTATGTCACTTTGGAAATCTCTATATTTAGTATTTTTTTCAATTAGTAGAATTTTATTTTCGTAATTCATGCATCAGGATATATATAAAACAAAATTTTACTATGATTTTGTATGATTATTCTTCACAATCTTCTCAACTAGATTCTAGAATTTAATTGTAATTCAATTTAATTAAAAAATTTTTTTTTTCATTTGGTTTATACTCAAATGAAAACATTTGTTTTTCTATCTTAATTGTCTTTTTTAGCAAAAACATAAATATTATTTAATTGCTGTTTTATTAAATGAAAATTCATATCACATTTATATTAAGTCTCTTTATTTTATAACATAACGGTGAATAAAAAGGAATAAGAAACGAAAAATAAACTTTATGGAAAAGTATAAATCTTGTATATGATGCTGCCATCTTTTGTCCGTAATTTGAACATTATTTTTGTGGATGAGTTGGGAATAGTTTACACTAATTTTAATAGAGGGCAGCACTATAAAGTTTTTCATTTCTGATTTTAGAATATCACTTTAGTTTTGAATGAAATAATCAGCCAGAATAGCATCGGCGGGAGGAAGAAGATAATAAAGTGAACTAAAAATTACAAAACTCCTTCATTATTCAGTATCTTAATTTTAGAAGAAAAGAATTTATCACTCCAGTTCTAATTTCAAAATTCAAAGGTTTTCTTTAAAATTCTAATGAGATATCGTTTGCAATTAATTTTTTTCTGCTTTATAAGACAAAATACACTAGCTATTCTTTTTCATACCTTTTCAATTTTTCAACTATTAATAAATCTCGTCTTTGTGCTAAATTTTGAGGAATCAGAAATCTGAATACATTCGTTAAATTTCAAATTCAATCGTTATATTTAAAATGCATTCGCTATTGTGCATTTGGTTAGCTGCCTGCTATTCTTAACAAAATTTTCAATATTTTAAGACCCCGTGATCAAAGCAAAGGAGAAAGAAAAAACATGATTTCATAGCTAATAAATAAAATTAAAAAAATTACAAGAAAAGGCAATTAGTATTAAAAAAAAATTATGTATGGTTTGTGAGTGACACTTTGAACACCTTGTTAAATCAGGACTTTTTTACTGCGGTTTACAAAATACTTTGACAAACACTTAAAATTTTTTGCATGCATACGAATAATTTTAATTACTAAGTTTAATTATTTTTTTTTCTTCGCATAATTTTGTTTTGATTCAAGTGTATTGTTAAAAGTATTCAAGACTGGATAATGTTTCGAATGGCAATAAAATTAAATATTTTGAATAGATAATTAATACAAAATAATTATAAACAACAATAGTAAGCAAAATAATAATAAGCAAAAAGTATAAAAATTATAATAGCAGGCGAAAACTTATTGAAAACTTCACAAAATGAAAATGAATTTAAAATAATAGTCAAAATAATGTGAAATTATAATAGTAGCAAGCGGAAGCTTATTGAAAAATTAAAGAAAACAATGCTGAAAGAAAAATAATACACAAAAAGATATGTTATAGTAACAATATATAACATTAATAAAATTATAATATTAACATGAGGAATAAAATAAAATGAAATTATGGAAAATAACATTAAAAAATAATGGGTTCAAAATCCTCTGTTATACACAACAGCGCTGAAAAGTAGCATAATTCTAGATTTGATGATTATCAAGATAATAAATAAATACAGGAATAAAATTTGGTCAAAATCCCCTCAAGGCATTACTTGTTACCCTTCTAAAATCTAATTTGAAATTATTGATTTGTAGCACCATAGTACAAAGAAAAGCAAATACAAGAAACCTATTTCGACTGCAAGTGATACAAATTACATGGAATTTTTTAGAAAAGTTATAACCAACCAGCAATTTTTTAAGTTGACATCCATCAGATTACAGTCAGGTATTTTGGTAACTTTAGATACAAGCTGCGTATGCTTGTGTACGTGTGTTTTCAACAATAATTATAATAAAAATAAATAAATAAATAAAAATAAAAATGTAAAAATAAAAATAAATAAAAATAAAGATTAATTGTATCATGAATCACATTAAGTACTGACTGCTTAGTAACGATTTAAAGTTGTATATTTGTGACTTTCGGAAACATTTATTAATAGTAGAATAAAATTTGAGCTTTGATTTTTATCACCATTAAAAAAAAATGTGTACAAATCCTATAATTAGACTTTAAAACACTTTTTACCTTTTTATTCTTTTAGCATGTCGGAAATTTAGAGGTGACATTCATAATTTTATTTTTTTATCTGTTTTAATTTTATTTTATTAAATGTTGTCCATCTATGAGTTATATGGCAGTGTAGTTAAAGTTAGTTTAAAACAAAGCATGTGTGTAATACTGTAAAATAATTCCGAATGAAATTCCGGAAAAAAGTATCGGTGCTCTGAGTGCCGGTACTTTTCCCCGTAAAATCGGTTTTCACCGGAGCGTGTTACGGAAAAAAATGTACCGTACTTTTACCTGTAGTTTTTATCATACAATCCGTTTTATCAAATATTAACGACAAATTAGATATACCGTAATTTTTATAATAATAATTACTGTAAAATCACTGAAACACTTTAGTTAAATAAGTATCACTGTAAAAATTAGGTTAAGAATATATTTTACGGTAAAATTGGATTTTACGGTAAAAATGGATTTTACGGTAAAACGGAATTAACGGATGATCCATCCAATGTGCTGGTACTTCACCGTAATTTGATTCGGAATTTTTTACATTAGAGTTCAGTAAAAAGTTGATTTTTTTTTTTTCAGGTTTCTATGTACTAATATGTTTTGATGGCAATAGCATGACAAGCAATGAGCCCGGAGCAAACATAAAGATTGAAAAGTTTTTTGCGGAGATCGATTCGTTTATTAAATTTCCTCAGGGAAAGTATAAATTATTTTATCAAAGTATCAATTTTAGGCTCTAAACCGATTTCAATTTTCTAACATTTTTTTTTTTATGCTTATGGGATAAACTTAAAGGAAATGCTTTTTCTTCTTCTTTTGTATGTTGTTTTTATTCAAATCGGTGGTGCGATCATATTTTCCTTGAAAGGATGATGTTAACATGCAATAATAATTTTTAATTGTAATGTTTATTAAAAGATAAAAAATAGGAATGAATATTGTTAGAAGTTTTTTTTTGTGTCTTTGTTACTATTTTCTTTTTTTTTTGTGTGAATGGATAAGTATTTATCTTTTAAACTATTTATTTATTTTTTAATTTTCGATGAATAAATTGTATGATTTGCAAATTATAGTTTTAAACTTAGTAATCAGTAAAAAACTCTCAAAAGGAAGTAAAAATAAAATCGTAGTAATATTGATAAGTTGAAGAATTAAAATTTTGCTTATACTAACATAAAAATCCTCTCAACTTTAAGCCATGACAAGTCACGGTAAAAAAATTCGGTGAAAAACACCGGCACTCAAGGTACCGATACTTTTTCCCCCATGAAATCCGTTTTTACCAGAACATAATACGGAACAAAAAATCTGATATACCGTAATTTTTACAGTAATAATTATCGCAAAATCACTGAATCACTCTTATTAAATAAATATTTCTGTAAAAATTATGGTAAAATATTTTGAGGAAGAAGGAATTTTATGATAAATTGATTTTTCGGGAGATGACCATAGAGTATCTAGAATTTTTTACAGTGTGGTATACTGAAAAAAACAATCATTCATTTATAACTTTTTATACTAAATGAAATCGATCAATAACAAACTTACGCAATATCCCTTAAATTTATATTAAGGAATTAATTCTTTAATTTATTATAGTCCACGCGTTCTGGAATATTATTGTACATTAATGATAATAATAATGAAATGTTATTCAAATTTCATAATTTACAAACTTGAAAAAAATATGCATAGTATATAGTATCCCTTATAAATCTATTATTTAATCTATTCATAACATTGCTTATTTTACCTGAATTATTTGCATTCCTATTTATGACTTTTCATAACTTTTTCAACTTAATGAAATTGGTTCATGAGAAACAAGTGAATTATTATTTAAATTTATTTTAATACCAATTCATTGTCTTAAACTTAGTATAGTTCACGTGCAAGAAAATTACTGTACGTAAATAACGGTGATAATAGAATATATTATTCATGATAAATGTTTAGATTAATTATGATAAATAATAAATGTAATTATGATAATAAAATTATGTGACGCTGGATATTTTAATTGCCTAATTTATACTTTCCCCTGATGAATGACTATAAATGTCATATTTTCAAAAATTGCACTGAATTAAAAAGGGTGCTTTTTCAAGCTTTTAATTTGTTAAGTTTTATAAAATTATGTGACGCCGGACATTTCAATTGCTTAACTTAAACTTCAACCTGATTGATTGTTATAAATGTCATGCGTTCAAAAATTGCGCTAAATTAAAAAATGCGCTTTTTTTCAAACTTTTAAGCTGATAAACAGAAGTCATTGTATTTCAGTCATTGAAACTTATCTGGTCAAAACAGTCAAATGATAAACTATTGTTTTAAAAGCAAAGCAAAGAAACTGTGTAATTCTGTCACAAAAAACTGATAACGATTTCGAGAAAGAATGGCTCCAAATCCTAACTTCAACCACTCAAATCGAATTGGACGAGTCAGACTCTTAATTGCAATGGCTCTCGCCAATCAGTCATATAAATCTTTACCTATCCAAACGACCCTGTTAAAAAGGTAGAGAGCAGAAAGAATACTTCATTTTATCTCGCCAAATGGAAGACTGATAACCGTTTGATGTAATACCTATGACACAGTGTTACACATCCTATAAAGGCGGTCTTCCTTAACGTTAGTGTCTCAGATAATAGGTAATGAATTGCCCTCTGTAGGATAAGATTGATTTAGGGGTGTTATTTTTTAATTAACGAGCAACAGTTGAAAATAAGTACCTGTTACGAAGGTGAGTGGGATTTTATACGTGTTTAGAGCTTTAACAGATACAATCCTTACTTGAGTTTGGTATAAGTTTGATTTTATGCGGCATTAAAAACCCATCAATGAGATATGAAACATTATGTTTGAGATAGAGATTCTTTTTTTTTTTTTTGTTTAAGTTTAAAAATGCGGCATCAACTACAATTAAAAATAAATTTATTTTAAAAGTTGTTTATTTATTGTTCTTGTATTGATAATTTTAATGAATGGCTATAAACAGTTGGGGAATGTTAAAAATATAGCGTGATCGGTTAGAAAAAAAAAGAGAAAACCTAACGGATGGAAAAACATCTCTATTTAAATTGTTATAGTTTTATACATTGTTTCTACAAAGTATTTCGATTTTCTAAAAATTGTGTCTCGGGGGGGGGGGGGGAGTTAATTGCTTGAGGTGGGCTATTGTTAGAAAAGATCACGCAATAAATAGATCTCGAGAATATAAAATTACAAACTAAAAGAAAATCATGTAATTTAGACTAAAGCACCTTAACACTTTAAAGAACACGCAACCACTTTAAGGCAACACATCTATAATTATAATCCTATTATGTATTAGTTGAAATTGAAGGTAATCACAAAAGGACAAATGGACATTATATATATATATATATATATATATATATATATATATATATATATACACACACAATAAGAAGACATAAAAAAATTAAAGAAAAAAGAAAATGAAGTAGTTTTGTTACCTGCGCGTACGTTGTAAGAACATAGTACCCGTATGATAAGATAAAAATATAAAGAAAACAAGGAAAGAGCTAAAAAGAAAAGCAATTTTAAAGATGAGGAAAAACTACCTGAAATACCAAATATTTTTTAAAAGTTACTTTTTTTGTTTTATTTTGTATTTTCTTATTCTTTTTTTTTGCTTAGTATGTTGTTTTTTTTCATATCGATTTCCTTATTTATCGTGCTCCTCTGACTAACGTATTAATATATTTTTCTTTTGCTACATAAATACAATATTAGAAAGAACATAATCTCTGTTTTCTTTTTAATTTAAAAATTTTTTTAAAAAATAAATTCATTCTTTTTTATAGTTTTTCTTCTCCCTTTTATTTAAAAATGTTTTAACTTTTAATTTTTTTATTTCCTATATATATATATATATATATATATATATATATATATATATATATATATATATATATATATATATATATATATATATATATATATATATATATATATATATATATATATATATATATATATATATATATATATATATATATATATATATATATATATATATATATATATATATATATATATATATATATATATATATATATATATATATATATATATATACATATATATAATATATCGCAAATTTTTAGAAAACAAGTGAATTTCAGAGGAAAGTAATAATATCTTCTATAAAATGAAAGCATAATTTATGCGACTGCCGCAATCAAAATCAACCAACTTCTTTCGTTTTATTATTTATCATTTTTAACTTAAAACTGTATCATTTTTAACTTTTTAACTGTTATAAAGGAACTTTCAGATACCATTTTTTAATTGATTTTTCCCCTTTTAAAAAGTATATCCAATTAAAGGTATTTTTTATTATTCATTTTACAATACATTTAAAAGAAAAATGCTCTTCCACCTTTGGATGTTATTAAATAAAATTTTTTTATATAATCAAAATAAATAAATAAATAAATAAAAAATTAATATCTCAGCCTAACTAAACTGTGGACATTAACTATTTAAATGGAAATAAAACAAATTATTGCAGAACTTTATCTTTCACCAAACGTAAGTAAAAACTACATATCGTTAAAAGCAAAATAAACTGCTATTTACGGGCAATACTTTCCACCAATGAAACTTATCAGGAAAAACTTCAGCTCTAAGTGTGACGTATTTCATTTCGCTCATCTTCCTGATTGTACCAGCTAGGATAAGAATGGATAAAAATGAGAGGATAAAAAAAAGAATGTTTTAGCCAGACACACTACTTGGCGCGTTGAAAGTAACGACCACTTTATCACGCTATAAAACCATGAAAAACCGCTATCTGCTCAAGCCATTATGTAATGAATTAAACCCCCCAAATAGGCCCTTTTAATGGTTTGCTTCGATCTCAAACTGATTTATACGTTTAGGGTGGTCGGGGCAGTACTGATATGGTTTGGGGTGGAGAGGTCCTAATCGTGCAAACGATTCTAGTACCGAATAAGAAGCATGTAAAGGAATTTATAGTACTATTTCCGTTTTAAATTTCATCGAAAGGGTTTGTTAAGTTCGGTTTGTCGTCATTACTTCGTAGCAAATGTTTGGAATAATGATTCGAAACGAGTTTTATGATTCGTTCCACAGGCTATTATTTTCGGTAATAATTTAGATGACTCTATAAGGGTAGGCTTATAGCCTAGGTAAACTGCTATGTTTTAGAGCATCACGAAATGCATGAGGAAATTTCAATTTTTTCTTTAATTTCATGTGTTTTTATTTGTATTACAATTTAAATTACACTGGGAAACAGATTTTTTGTTACATTTACACAAATACTTGATCATGCTTAATTTGATTTTGGAGATTTCGGATCTGAAATAAGTTTTGATCCTGTATTGTTTGTTGTCCTGTATTTTTATCCTCTATGTATTGTTATCATCAGGATTAAAATCACATAAGAACTCATGCCCAGAAATGTCGTTTTAAGTGGCAAGAAGAGCTTTCCCATGACCTGTTCAGCAATATATTCATAATAGAGATGCGCACCCAGCTGCGTATGATGACACATTTTTGGGGCATACAATTTTTATCCTGATTATGTGCCCTAAATCGACTGTATGTTTGTCACAACAGTTACGTGACCCTCTGTTATATGTAAAGCTTTTGAGCTTGCACATTTCGAATGAAAATAGACAAGAAATGTCATTAAAAAAATTGTTTAATTTGGAATCAGCGATACGAAAATATCTAAGAAAAAAAAAATCACATGCAACAATGCAACATGCAATTAAAAAATCTCATTCAACAGGAATCTCTTACCCCAGTGTTATCTAGTTTTTATGTTTTCGTACATAAGATTTATAGTTCAGATTTGATATTATTGTTAGGATAAAATCTTAAAATCAAAAGACTAGGAACAATATAAGTTAGATTCTTAGGCTGTTCGACAAAGAGTTTATTAAGAGCATTTTTGGTGAAAAAAATAACATTTCCGAAAGTTCTGAGGTTTTTTTTATGCAGATTGTTGTTATCGAAAGAAATTTTCAAAAACTTATAAAGCAACTATCTGAAAACAATATTGAGAAACAGTTTGGTGGGAAAATGCAATTTTTAGAGACATTAGGGCTTATATCTATATTATCCCGAGCTCTTTAGGTGTAGTTTATAATTCACAGAGGGAAAAAAATTCTGATAAAATCAATATACTGTATGGTAATAACATTTCGCATAAAAAAAAAAGCATAATTACGGTTAATAAAACCAAAATATACGATATTTAAACCATTCATTTAGTAATTTTTCCGATCATATGATAATGGTTTACCGGAAATTCTGGTTTTCTAAAAATTTTAGTTCTTATTATCAGACATTTAGTAAAAAATACAAAACTGAAAAGCAAAACCAGCCGAATTAATGGTTTTTATGCCATTCTCAAAAGTTCCATGATAAAATTACTAAATTTTACCACATTTACTAAATTTTATCGCTTGTTATAAAACCATATTTTTTTAATTATTTCCAAAATCATTAGCAGAGCGCTTCGATAAAAATTACCGATATTTCCATAGAGACAGAAACATGGTAAATTTTACCATATTCTATATAGTCAAGCAAAACGTTCAAAAATAAACAAATTTTTAACACAAAGCATATTACATATTTTCTGTAGAATTTTTACTGAAAGTTAATAAACCTATTTGTTTAAAACGCATACATATTGTATGCAATGAAATATGGAAAATAGGTAGAGAAATTAATCAACTAATATGTATTTATTGATTTCAGTTTTATATAAATTATATTATAAAAAACGAATTTTTTCTATATGACTCTAAACCATTCTTTTCTTCAAATTTATTATCGATGTAAGCGATTCAATCAATATAATGCGTTTTTTATAGATTTATTGTGAAATAACTATTTTTTAAACCATTATTTCTTATTATTCTATTTTCTAAATATTACAATTGCCTGACTGCGAAGCCAATGGCTGCAGGTTCGAGTCCCGCTCTGGGCATGGATGTTTCTCTCTCTCTTTGTGCTGTCCTCTGTTGTGCGTGTGATGTGTGAATGTGGCCCACCCTATAAACGGGTTTGTGGCAGTGTGGAGTGAGCAATGTTGCTCGCCTCCGTGACTTTGGTTCACAGGTGCCCACTGGGTAACGCGAAATGAGCAACAATTCTGGCATCTTCATAGGCAAAGATTCAAATTCTGTGCCTGCCATTGGGGAAAAAAAAACAAAAAACAATTGCATTCAATATTTAGTAATAAAAAATTAACAAAAAACTCTTTCATAACTCTTTGATTCACTTTTGTTTTAAAGGGCAGATAAATATGTCTATTATATCAGAAAATGACGACTTTGAAAAATAACCTAATTTAAATAGTTTTTTAAAAATTAATAATGTAATTTATATTTCGCATCAGTTTGTAGATGATATTGTTTTGAAATATATTATTCAAATTTTAATTTAAAAAATATATATATTAAATGTTTCATAACGTAAACCTTGTTCAAAGATTATTTATTTAAAAGTATATTAAAACAAAAAAGATTTATTTCTAAATGAATTTATGGTTGATTGAAAATTGCTTTAAAACTGATCAACAAAGTCAAACAAGTGGATTTTTTCGGGTATTTAATATAGTAACTTTAAACTCCGTTTAATCCTAAGAGACAAAAAGATGACATTTTCTTGAAAAAATTTAAAAAATTAACAATATCTGAAGAAATATAGATAATTTTTTGTTATGAGACCCGATTTTGGTGCGTGACCCGATTTTACTTACCTAGTTTCAAGACTTGCCGGCACTCAGAATCTAATTATTCCATTTCAGTTCATTCAGAACATTTGTAATTTTACAATACAGCAATCTAAATTGCATAAATTATTAAATTTAAAATCCTTCCAATCCTGAGAATTAAGTTTCTCTAGTCAAAGTTTAAGTTTTCTAGCCAAAAGTTAAAAAAATTTACAGCATTTGAAAAAAGTTTTTTTCAAATGTTTAAAAAAGGGTTTGCAATGTGTAGGTTAAGATTTGGCTTTCCTTAGGTTAAAACTAGGTTTTGAGTACTTCTATCAAAATTTACATTCATTTCCCAGTTCATAATGAACATTTACATATAAATAATATAGTGATCTAAATTGAATAAACTATCAAAAGTAAACTTTTTCCGATTTTGAGAAAAAATAGAGTGTGAGGAAATAAATTATAGACAATGCCAACCTTCATCTATGAAGAGGTACCCCACCATGGAATCGAGTTAACATTCCTTATATACTAGTGAACTGAAATTATATTTTTGCAGTGGTAGATACACTGCAGTAATTCCGCACCAGAATTATATGTGTGATAGAATTCGATGAACGGATACCACTAGTTGATTCATTGTTGTTTTTGTGAGAAGCCGGGAGAGCTGTATTAAGTTCACATTCGTGGTCACTCCTATAATGCCTTTAGTAGTCGAGGGTATACGTTGTGTGTGATCGAGACTGAGAAGCAACAGCGCGAGGAGGTGGATAATATCGCAGTCACAAGTAGCAAGTCAACTGTTCAATGTGGTCCATCTATAGAAGCGTTCAATTTGAAGTGAGAGTTTCTGTCAAGGTAGGCATGTTCACATCACGTCCGAAGGTCACCGATGTGGGTCGTCCGAAGGTCACCGATGTGGGTATAGCAGTTATCGACAATGTCAACCTTCATCTATGAAAAGGTACCTCAGCATGGAATCGAGTAAGCATATCTTATATACTAGTGAATTGGAATTATATTTTTGTAGTGGTAGATACACTACATAGAGTTTTTTGTTATGCTCAATTACAAGACGTTATACTACTTTAAAACTAAGTCTTGACTATTTTTATCAGGATTTATTTATAATTTCATATTTATAAACGTTTCCATAAACATAATGTTTAATGTTAGACTTGGATTTCATGTCCTTAGGCTTAAATCGGGTCTTGACTATTTCTATCATAACTTATTTCAAATTTTTTATATATGAACGTTTCGTTAAACATAATGTTTAATGTAAGACTTGGCTTTTATGTCCTTAGGCTTAAATCGGCTCTTGACTATTTCTATCATAACTTGTTTCTAATTTTTTATATATGAACGTTTCTTTAAACATAATGTTTAATGTAAGACTTGGCTTTTATGTCCTTAGGCTTAAAATCAGGTCTTGATTATTTCTATCAAAATTTACGTTAACTTTACATTTTATTATGAACGTTTGCATATAATTAATAGAATGATTTTAATTGATTAAACTTTCAGAATTAAAATGTTTCCAATTTAAAAAAAAAGAAAAAAAAAGAGCTTTTGGTAATGTCTGGTAACAAAACCATTTGTCCGAAGGCTTAAATCAGGTTTTTACTTTTTTTAAAAAAAACTTATGTTCACTTTCCATTTATGATAATGATGATTTTATATAGTTTTTTTATTCGATATTTCTATATTATATATGTTGCACAAACATAATATAGAAATCTAAATTGAATTAATTGTAAAAAAAAAAAAAAAAAAAAAAAAAAAAAAAATTAAGCACCTCCTGTTTTTGATGAAAGCATTTAGTAGAAGACCTGTCATTTATGTCCTTAGGCTTGAATCACGTCTTGATTATTTATATCAAAATTTACATTCACTTATCAGTTAACTATAGACGTTTGCATATAACTTAGTGCTCTAAATTGCATAAACTATCAAAATTAATTTTGCTCTAATTTTGAGGGAAAAAAATAGAAAGCTTTTGAAAATGTTTGGTTACAAGACTCGTCTTTTACGTCTTTAGGCTTAAACCAGGTCTTGACTATTTCTATTAAAATTTATATTCATTTTTCCTTTAACTAAAGACGTTTGCATTTAATAATATTGAAATAAATGAATTATAAAAAATTGAACTCCTTCCATTTTTTTAAAAAAAATATCGAAAATTCCCTGTCAAGTTTATAAACCCGAAAACAAACAGCTTAAGGGCCTTCCTCTTTACATCTAAAACCCGCATCAATAAACAAAGATACTAAAAAAAGGGCGAGAGCAATCATACAAAAAGGTCCTAAAAGACCTTATGAGCTTTCAGTCTGGATTTTATACAACTCCAGAGAATAGACCACACATCAACTACAAGAAATGATAGTGCTTGCAAAACCCTTGCACAGTCAAATGATGATACGTTCGGGGTAAGTCCGTTCTGTTCTAAAAACATCCGCTTGTCCCGAAGTAGAGAATAGATAGCCCGGGTAAAAAGATAGAAAGATCTCTCCCCAAGCAAAGATAGAAAAGAACCTTTCCTTATTTAATGGTCACTCACAGGTAAGTGTCTCTCCAAATGGAATGACTAATACAAGTGAGTGGGTTCTGTTTAAGGGGCGCCACGAAAAAGGTCTCTGAAGACCCTACCTGAGATATATATACTACGTATTGCGAGATGTTTGGACTATGAAAGAATGCTAGATTTGCCATCGATTCTGGAGGGTTGCCATTTTGATATCTTTGGTCGCCAATCTCTCGAGTAGGCTCTGATTTGTGGAGGGGTGTCGTGTTTGTTATCCACTTGGTGAAAGATATGTAATTGAGGTTGTTTATTAAAAATGAAATATGGAGTTGATGAAGGCTAAGGAGAAATTCTTCATATCGTAGTTTATTGACGCAATGCGGAAGATTTTCAATTTTTATTTTTAAAAGCTGCGACGTTACAAACTGTAAAAAATTTACGAATCAAAATTATGGTAAAATGGTACTCAGGGTGTCAGTACTTTTTGGTGTACAATGCATTTTTGACGGAACATGTTACAAAAAATCTGGTAAGCCGTAATTTTTACAGTAATTACAGAAAAATCGCTGAATCACTCTAATTGAATAAATGTTGTTTATAAAATTAAGGAAAAACATATTTCGGTAAAAGTTGTTTTTAGATTAACTTGGATGATGTACCCAAAGTACTGGTGCTTTATACTGTAATTTGATGAGGAAATTTTTACTGATCTGATGTACCGTACTTTTTACAGTAATAATTACAGTAAAAATTGCTGAATCACTCTAATTTAATAAATATAACTGAAAAGATTACGGTATAAATTTTTCGGTAAAAATGTTTTTTACCGTAAAATGGATGAAGAATTAAATCACCGGTGCTGTAAATTTTATCCTGAAATTTTTACTTATCTGACATACTGTAATTTTTACCGTAATAACTACGGTAAAAATCACTGAATCACTTTAATCAAACTGTAATGAAATATATTAAGGCATGATATTTTTCGATAAAATTTTTTCCGCAATAAAATGGATGATGTACCCAGGCTACCGACACTTTATACAGTAATTTGATCCGGAAATTTTTACAGTGTACACTGTCAGAATTCGTCAGAAGTCTAATTATGTTAATCTATAATACCAATTCCCATAATGCGATTTAAATTTATTGTAACCTCAACAATATGATCAAATTAACCATACTTTCGTTCATGGTGTTTTCTCGATGAAAGATATACATATTTGTTGTTATCTATTAAAAATGAATAATGGTGTCGCTGGAGGTTAAGGAAAAGTTTACATGCATTTTAAAAAATGCTTTTACTATATCTATGTTAATTGTATTCAATTTGAAATATTAAGTCAACAATTAATTAAGTTTTTGCTCCTAAGGCATTGGTTTAAATAGGACAAAATGAAAACCAGTGCCATAAATGCTTAAAAAAATGAATTGTAATAATAATAACAAAAGAAATCAGATACACTGTACGTAGTTTAAATGAAACCAAAAGAAAGAAGTGTATGACGTGTTATAGTTGGCAATATAGATAAGTTATCTTTCCGCTTTAGGCAATATAGTTCAAGTAAAATACTCTTTAGTTAGTTCTTATTTATAGTGCTTCCAATTTTAGTAAATTGGCATTGTTGATGAGTCATTTAAATCATGTTGGTGGTCTTATCGAAGAAACTACTATTCCAAGTAAAACAGTTGATTTTTTTTAAGCACAAATAAAGCAAACGGATTTCTTGCTACTTAATTTGACTCCATCACCAATATTTGCAAACTTAATTTTAATAGTTTTATCATTGATAATAACAATAATTTTTACTTTGAATTACTTTAGTTTATTAAATAATTGCTAGAAAGTGTTAAAAGTAGCAACTGACTAAATTAAATGTGGTAAAGTTTAAAACATACTTTTATATAAATGTAAATATTTCACCATAATTCCGTAACTACTCCTAGGTAGCTCTTTTTAGTGAAAATGTTGCCCCTTTAAGCTTTAGTAACATTTGTTGTACCCATAATTAAGAATATTATCATAATATCATAATTAATAATTACAATATAATCATGATTATAATCATAAATATAATCATAATTAATAATTACAATAAACTTTCATTCTTGTGGTCAAGGGTCAAAAGGAATTCAGAAGCAGTTTTAGGAGCAAGCATGTTATGGAGTTAAAAAAAGCGTGATAACTTTCTGCTTTAATGTTAAATTTTATTAAAATATAGTATCTGAACTACAATTTTCTTAAGCACTATGCATCAGGAATTTGAAGACCTCTAAATAAGCCTATATGAAATCAGCTGTCTGAGTACAGAGATGTAAATTATGAAATTGATGATTAACTCAGTGTAATGGGTTTAAAACAATGTGATGCTAGTTAAACATCTAAAGAAGACTTTCTAAATTTGGTGTATTTCAAAGTCAGGACGATGTTAGCAGAAAACCAAATCTATATATATTCTCGAAAGTATATATAGAGCTATTCCTAAAAATATATTTGCTGTGTATTAAAATCCCCTTACCATTAGGATAACTGAGGGAGGTTTTGTGGTTTTCCTCATCCTGTAACACAGTTTCAGGTTTGTTTAAATATAAAATTTCCCTGTGAATGTGAGTTAGCTTTAATACTTTTATTCAGCTTTATACGGGAATTTTTTTTGTCTTTTAGATTTTTAAAACTACAAAGATGTGAAGATACATTGATATAGCTTGAAAAATAGCTCTGACGATAAATAGCTTAAAGAAACATTGATATAACCGTAAATTAAATATGAATCTTGCTATTCAACAACAATTATAATCTGAGATAAAAATTAGACAAAGACATATTATTTCTTGTTCTGAAAAGCATAATATATATATTAAAACTAAACTAAACTAAACTCAGCTGCGCGACAGCCCATAGAGGGCCAAGGCCTACTGTGCCCATCTCAGTTTTCTTGACCTTGGGCTCTGGGGTGCAGGAGCAGATGTTCCGGTTAGGTGGTCAGCCGAACGCGAAACCCCCAGTGTTTAGTTCCCAAGCATGCTTGGTATTCATTTATCGACCCACTGAAGGGATGAAAGGCTGAGTCAACCTTGCCCGGCCCGATGATCGATTCCAGGACCTGTGGCACGGGAGCGCGAAGCGCTACCACTCAGCCACCGGGCGCCATAATATATATATAGCTAAACCTATTCAATAAGTACTGTAAATAGGTTGTTTTACACCGGTTTAAAAATAGTATAAAATAAAATAAACTCATAACATACATAAGCAGTCTTTATGATGAGAATAATAATAATTAACACATAGAATTCAATTTTAAATATATTATAAATCAGCGTTTCAACGTTGCTTTATAGTAAAACAAAATTAATCCATGCCATACATAAATTTTAATAGCTTAAAAATAAATTACTATATGTATAATTATGACATTAACAAATAATTAAGAATAAAACAAAACAAATGATTAAGAATTAATTATAACATTAACAAGTAATAAAACAAAAATCTTGAGAATGAATGCAAAATCTAATTAAACGATGATATAATCCAAAGAATCATAAAAGAACCGTTAAAGTTAGAAAATGTAGAGAAAACAAGCAAAGAATTAAGAAAGGAAAAAAAAAAAAAATACTAAAAAGAAGAAAAAAATGTGAAAAATATTTAAAACTTAACAAAATAAATTAACTTGAATTACGCAACGAAAAGATCTAATCCTATCATCAGCTCACATGAGTATATCCGTAAAATTGGTGCTTTCGATAAATCCGAAAACATATTAATAACCCCTGCTGATAATGGTATAAACGTAGTCAAATCAAAATACATATCAGTACAATAGTGTGATTATTGAAAAAATATGTTATTGTATAATATAAAATATGTTGTCCTTAGTTTCGTTTTCATGCTTTATTATCGTTCGATGTAAGTGTTTTCCTTTTTCGTTATCGTTTGATGCAATCTTCGTTTTCCTTCTTTATTATTCGTTTGATGCAAGTTTCGCTTTCATTTTTCCTTTTAATATTGATGCAAGTTTCGATTCATAATTCCTAAAAATGAACCAAATGCGGCGAAAAAGTGGCCAAAACTATAACCCTGACAAAACGTCTTGTAGAAGGGGAGTGTGTGGGTTCTCCTCCTACCGGTGGGCTTCCGTGTAGTTTACAGCCCTTCTTAATTCAATTTACTCCCCGTGGATGGGAATTCAGCCATTCACCGTGTTCATCAATTATTCTAGGGATCCGCCGCTTTCTCTCAGATGAAGTCTTCCTTTCAGCTATATTAAGGTCTTATTCACAAACTGACTCATGCACGGCATCTTCCTAAAATATTAAAAAAATAAATAAATAAATAAAATAAATATAGTTGTACGATTAAATAAAAAGAAAATGCACGCGCGCTTTCTCTTTTCGCATCTTTTTATGTTGATTCTCCTCCAAGGCAGAAAGACAAGATTTTTATTTTTATTATTTTTTTTTTATGTAAAAAAGGGGAAAAAATCATTTGAGATGTTTTTTTTTTTTTTTTTTTTTGCTTCTCCTCACGTTTTTGCGTGCGTTTTAATTTGGTTTACAAAGAGGTTTTTCCTTTTTTTTTTTTTTTTCACTAGTTTTTTTTTCTCCACTCATTCGACGAGCCTTCTTAACGCCTTATGATAGGTTGCACAAGCATCTGCTTTATATTTTTTCATCGTCTTATGAATATGCGTCCTCCTCCCTTTAAGTTTTTTTTTTTTTTTTTTTCCTCTTAAATGTTGCTACTTGAAGTAGTTTTCTCCTCATAATATCATAGCCGTCATACAATATTCTTAATACTTATTTTGAAAAGCGCAATTTTTGATGATATATTTTTAACGTTCATCTTTTCAAAGTCTTATACGATGTTGAGATTGGGGATGAAAGGAGAAAGAGCCTCTATGAAAAATAATTTATGGGATATTTTAGTTGGTATGGATTTCCTTTGTTTTAAATGAAATTTATACATTTTATGCAGCAAGCCAATTGGTACGCTGTATTGTTTTTAATATAAAAATATTACTCGTTTTATCAAAACTGATTAAAAATATTTTTATTACTTAGGCTTCTTCCTCAGAGGCTCTATCATCAGATAAGATAACGCTTTTTATAGTATAATTTTTTTTTTTTTTTATAACTAGTGGTAGTTTTTACGAATTATTCACGACTGTGTTGATAAGTTTAGTCCACCCTTGGTCGGCGTCCTCTATACTAATTATAAAAATGGTGCAAAATTTTAAAAAAAATCCGCAGTTTTGTGAAAAAGAAATGCGTTTTTGATTTAAATTTTTAATATTTGAAAAGTTAATGCAATGCAGCATTGTTAGGGCACATAAAAAATGGCGAATTGTTCATTTATTTAAAGTCTGTTCTTTAGAGGCTTTATTGTAGTATTAAGTAACGCATTTTAGCTGATAACGTTGTGATTTTGCAGCAGTTAAGTTCTGATACTAATTTTTACTTTTGATATTACTTTTAAAACTGATCTATATCTCTCTGAAATGCTGCATTCTTATTAGGGCTCATAAAAAGGCAAAAATGGCGAATTGTTCAATGATTTAAATGCTGTTCTTCAGAGTTTCTATTATTGTATGAAATTATGTTTTTTTTTTATTTAATAATGTATAGTCGACTAGTTTGATTTTGTAATAGTCATTGATGTATGTTACTGTTTTGCTCATCTTCCTACTGCCAGCACCTTCTAAGCTGGTTATAACAAGGACACAAAATGACAATGTGTTGCAAAACTATAGTTTTGTTAAAAAGGAAAGCGTTTGTGTTATAAATTTTTGATACTTGAAAAGTTTCTGTAATGCTGCATTCGTAGGGGCTGATAAAAAATGCAGAAATGACGAATTGTTCATTGATTTGAAGGCTGTTCTTTTGAGGCTTTATTATCATTGTTTGAAATAACCCTTTTTATCTTATAATTCGCTGTTAAGCAGTGTGATTTTGTAACAACTATTCATGGATGTTATTGTTTTGCTCATGGTTATCCAGCACTCTCTAAGATAAATATGAAAATGGCACAAAATGACAGTATGGTGAAAAGCTATAGTTTTGTGAAAAAGAAAAGCGTTGGTGATCTAAATTTTTGATTTATGTGAAGTTACTGCATCGCTGCTTGGTTTGAGTTTATGAAAAACTGTTACTTATTTAAGACTGTTACTTTTCACAGAGCTTCAGTCTTAGGAAGCTCTAAGTACTAAAAAATTTTTTGTAGCTAATAAAATGTTATATAAACCATTGGGACTCTGAAACAGTTATTCTAGTCTGTTAGGTCAAGGTTTTAGCCCTCTTCAACGAGCACCCTCCAATATAACTTTAAAAATGGCACAAAATGTCAATATGTAGAAAATTTTAAGTTTTCTTAAAAAGAAAAGCGTTTGTGACCTAAGTTTCTGATGTTAGTTAGGTTACTTTAGCACTGAATTGTTTGACCTCTTAAAAAAATTTGAAAATTAATAACTCTTGGATTCTAAAGTTCTATTTCGAAGGATCTGTTGGCAAATAATTTTTTTTTTTTAATGAAATGACTAATATACCTTTTTTATAAATATCATATATGCTTGTAACAGTAACTCATGAATGTTAAGTTATATTTTATCCGTATTTAACCAGATTTGTCTGAACTAATATGAAATTGATGCTGTTATGGGAAAAAAAACTCTAAAATTTTGCGGATTTATAACCTAATATTTTTTATAATTGAAAAGTTATTTCAACCTCTACGATGTTTGAGTTCATAAAACTATGCAAAAATTGACAATTTTTTATTAATATTAATAATTTTTAATCAAAAGAGAAACTTTTGCCAAATTGTCGATAAATAAAAATCATTAATTATTTTTTCAATGTTAAAAGTAATAATCCATTTTAATGTCCTGTACCCTTTTTTTTTTTTTTTTAGCAAGAAGTGTATATAATTTAAAACTACAGTTTAGTTTTGAGTTAGGATTACTTAAACTATGGCTTTTTCTTTTCCTTGGAGAGAGAAAGCTTTCTAGAATCAATCATAATCTCAAATTTGAGATTGGTCAATTTGTAAATAATGTTAGATTTAATAGTTCATTTAATTACCAGGGATAAATTAACGATTCTCGTAACAAAAATGCCTTTATTATTTTTTTCGCGCAATTATTTTTATTTGGACACATTAGTGTTAGGGGACAATTATAATATTATTAGGATACACCATATCGGAGCATTGTAACTTTGTTAGGACAAAAACTGTACAAAAATTCAATTCAGAAATCTACTGTTGCTTGTCTATAAGTTTTTTAAAGAATACAGGTCTGATGTATTCAATCAGAAAGCATCCTCTATAATTACAGTAACTAAGTTGTTTTTTTCTAAATAAAATTTAGGTTTAATTTGGCTCCTTAATCCTGTAATATAAATGAGTAATTCTTTTATAAAGTATTGTGACAAATTTCATACTTTTCCAGAATTTTGGAATTTTAGAAAAATTTTTAAACTTTGGAAAATTCTTGAGCTTTGGGAAATGTTTTGAAGTATCTCGTCAATGGGATTATGTAGAATTCTATTATAACTGGGACTTCATATCTGAAGTGTTTTTAGCAAGATAAGGATGAGCCATATTTTTAATACATTAGTAATATAATTTTCAATATATTAATAGCATAATGATGAGCCACATATTTGTTTAAAACCTTTTTTGGTGAAAATTACGACAGTTACACAAATAAAGTGTTTTTATTTATTGCACTTTAACTAAAGAAAGTACAGGTATTTGTAATTTGCCAATGAGGAAAGAATACTAAGGAACAGTTTGACGTAAAAATGTTACCTTTCGAGAAAATGGGGTTTATGAACTAGTCTTTCACTTTATATTAGCATTGATTTAAAACTAAACTAGTAAAAGTATTAGAAGTGAACTGTATTAGCCGATTTAATGGGTCAAATAATTTTAGATATGTTCGTAAAATGGTTTTAAAGAGCCGTGGTGACTCAGGGAATAGAGCATTCGCCTTCGAATGAGGTGAACCGGGTTCGAATGAGGGGAACCGAATCCCAGAGATGGCTGTTCGATACGAATTCGACATCCTGCTCACACCGACCACAGGGCTAACGTGAAATATCTTCAGTGGTAGACTGATCATGGGTTAGAGTCCCTTTGCCGTTAGGCTAACTGTGGGGGTTCTCATGGTCTTCCTCTCCATATAACGCAAATGCGGGTTAGTTCCATTAAAAAGTCCTCCACGAAGGCAAATTTCTCCCCATACTTGATCTAGAAGTTCCCTTGTCTTCTGGATTGGGCTTAAAATTACAAGACTGTGTTCTGCTGTTCAACGACGGTCATAAAATAAAATATAAAATAATGGTTTTAAGGAGCCGTGGTTTCTCAGAAGATAGAATGATCCAATAAGGTGTCCTAGGTTCGAATCCTAGCGATGGCTGGTCGATATGAATTCCCCATCGACCACAGTGGTGACCTAAAATATTCTCAGTAGATGGATCATGGATTAAAGTCCCCTTGTTGTCGAGCTAACCGTGGGAGGTTTTCGTGGTTTTCCTCTCCTTGTGAAGCAATGTGGGGGAGTTACATCAAATAGTCCACCACGAAGGCAAATTTCTCCTAATATTTGATATAGGAGTTTCCTTGTCTTCTAGATTGGGTTCAAAATTACAAGGTTATGGATTGACAATCGGCAGTAGTAAACTCAGACTTGAGTCGGCTGTTCAGAGATGGTTATAAAATTGAATAATAGTGTTAAGTACCGATAATGCAAATTCATATATATTTTTTATGATGAAAAGTGAAATCTGAGTGAATAACCTTTGAATCCCTCTTTTGTTAAGAATAAAATATTCCTTTAACAGCCAGTTGTTAGGCAAAGAGATTCCTGAAGAATAAAACTCCGTGATTTCATGGCCAGCTTCATGATAATGGCTAATGTGAATGTGATTGGTATTGCGCACCGACCGCCTTACTATTTAAACTTGTAACCATCATTCTGAAGCTGTGTTCACTTTTAGAGGTTCTTCCTTCCTTCAACCTAACTCAGCTGTCAAAGGGATGAAACCAGAGACTATTTAGTTAACCAGACCAGAGGTTATTTAGATAATCTTTAGATAATCTTAGGAACCAGAGGTTATTTTGATAAGCTTGAAATTTTTTTTGGACATAATTATACCAATACAGTTTTGAAATCTGTAGTTTTTGAAAGGTATTTAAATAGCGTACATAGGCCTGTTTTTAAAATTTTGGATAAAGATCTCTGTTTTCGTGCAATATACGTCATAAGAATCATTCAAATCGGTTTTTATCACTTTAAACTTTAATGAAATTAAATTTAAGAAAAATCTTAAGTGCGACAAATGCGTAGTCTGAAATTACTGGTTCAATAAATAAATAAATAAATAAATAAACAAACAAAAATTGCTAATTTTTATTGCTTTAAAGTTATGAGGAAAATTTTATGAAAGTTCTAAAAATTCTCAAGTTCCTGTCCACTAATTTAATAAAGCAACCCTTGATTTTTAACTTTCTTTAAAAAAAAAATATATTGCACTGCTGAATTATATTATATCATCAAAAGTTCAATATTTACAAAAAAAAATTAAAGAAAAGGAAAATCAATTTTACCTAAAATGGAGTGGGTAGAAGCTCCTAATCGTACACCAGAATGCCATCGAAACCCCTTTTTGTTACTTTCAAAATTTCCGTGAATTTGCTATTTCTGAAAGTACTAAAACACTCAAAAATGAGGGATAAGATTTGATTAAGAGCAAATTCTTTCAATCAGGAAGGAGTTTTAATTATTTTAGAAAATTGCGACTAGTTTTTTAATAAATTCTAAATAATTTCTGATATAATGAACAAATTTTTTCTTACGATACATTAACCATGAAATTATTAAAAAAAAAAAAAAAAAGAAAATTCCCAAATAATCAGTCTCTTTTTTTCTTCAAGAAATTCTGATTTTCCTTACATTTTCGAGCAAAAAAATTCCGATTTTTGCTTAAAAAAAAAAATAATAAATAAATAAATTAAAAATATATATATATTGTGAGGGAAAATAATAAATCCTTGATTCGAGTTACTTATTTATCTCTAAATTTAGGGTTTCTAAATTTCTTCTTTCATGCAAAAAATACACCAAGACAGTCACTTGGTGCGTTAAAATATCAAGATTTTAACAATTAAAAGGCTTGGTAAAGTATTGTTCCTTTGCTTCCATTTGGCGATATCTTTGATTTGAGTTACTCATTTAACGCTGTTTTTCGAAGTTCTGTCGCCAAGGGGAAAAAAAAGCCAGAGTTTTTAAGTCACTTGTAGCAATGCAATGATTTTAAACTATATATATAATTTTGCTTTGAAAAATTACCTGTGCTCTCTTATACCCTTATCGGCTTAATATGCTTCCAAAAGTGAAGGTTTTTAAAGTTGACCTCGATTATTGATCTCTAAATTTAGAGTTTCTAAATTTCTTCTTTCATACAGAAAATACACAACGATAGTCAGTAAGTGCATTAATTTACCGAGATTTGCCCATTTTAAAGTCGGTAAATTTAGTTAATATTAGATAGGTGAATCAGACTATGGTAAGAATTTTCCCCGCGAAATTTTAATTTTTCTAAAATTGTCCTTTAGAATCTCTCTCTACTAATTTATTTAAATGACTAATTCACACTGTAAAAAATTCCGGATTAAATTTCGAAAAATAAAGTACCGGTGCTCAGGGTACCGGTACATTTTACCGTAAAACTCATTTTTACCGCGAGAAGTTACGAAACAAAAATCTGAAATACCGTTATTTTTACAATAATAATAACCGTAAAATCACAGAATCACTCTAATTAAATAAACATTACTTTAAAAATTACGGTATAATTTTTTACTGTACAAATGAATTTTACGATAAAATGGATTTTACGGCTGATGCACCCAAACTGCCGGTAGGTTATACCGTAATTTGATACGGAATAAACAGATCACAATCGAGGAATACCTCGGATTAGGACAAATATTTGGAATAGATATGATTTTAAACTAAAATGTAACAGTAGCTCATATCTGTTATTAATATTTTTCATTAGGCGGTTTAGGAGCTATATTTCATTTTTTAAGTTGAATTAGTTAAATTTCAAGTGTGTTATTATTTAAATCCCTCATTGAGAGAATTGACGAATTAAATTCCTTATTAATATTACTGCAAACATTCATGTTGCCATTAATGTTAAGATTGAATCGATTTTCTGAGAGTGTAATGCCTGTTCTTACTTCCCAATTGAACAATATTTAAATGAAATGTAAAACTGTGAAAATCGCATAATCGTGAAGTTTCACTTCAATTTTCTCTCATCTAATATTATTCATAAATAGATTTATTGCATCAGGCTCCAATTCGAGGGCATATTCCCGTCATACAATTCTTCATCGCTTAACAAACTTTCGGTGGACGTCTCTCGCTCTCTTACTCTTGCGCGAGAAACTCAATTACGGGAAATTAAGCTGCTAGTTTGCGTAATTAATATATTCAGTAGCCCCGCTTTAATTAAGGCGAAAGGAGTTATAACCCTTGAAATAGGGGTTTGGAAGAAGCTTTTGGAACGCTTTAATCTCATTTGCCGTAATTACGTTCACTAATCACTGGAACTCGAGATGACATCATTACTTAGAAAGCCAATCAGTATGGTGGGAAGGTTAGCAAAAGCATGTCTCTTGTTGTCTAGGAAGGAAGTTTAACAAAGGTGCAATGAAATTCTCAAGATAAAAACAGTGAAGGAAATGCTCGGATAAAGCAGAGCATGCTTGAATTAGTTTTAGTTCTATGATTTCAAAAAATTACTGCGGGATATGAGACTATTATTAAAAACAACGTGGGAGGTCAGATGAGAATGAAAAAATTGAAATATACTGATAGCAGTTCATTAAATTACTATACAGAAGGCTAAAGGCTATTATAAATATAGGTATTTTAAAGACATATTGTTTTTACAGCTTAATTAATAATGACTGGTTTTAAATAAATAATCCCCAAAAATCTGAAGTGGAAGGATATTATACACGATAGATAACTTCATTCGCTTCAAAAATATAAAAATTCAAAATAACAATTTAAATATTTTTAGCTGTCAGTCGACATGTTTGCTCCTCTCAGCCACTGTGGTTTTTGTTTGTTTGTTTGTCGTATGCCTGTTTTAGGCAGAGGGGATGCGATTGTTCTTGTTTTTCAGTGGCGCCATCTATAGCCAAGAATTCGACTTCTGCCACACCACACTGCTACTAACCCGTTCATAGGGTGAGCCACATTCACGCAATCACACAAAGGAGAAAGGACATAGAACACAGAGAGAGAGAGAAACATCCATGCCTTGCCCGGGATTCGAACCCAGGACCTTTCTGATGCAAGGACAGTTCCCTGCCCCCTATAACACAGGCCGGTCGGCACTGTGGTTTTGTTTACTCTTTTTTTCATCTTTTTTACTCTCTCGGTTGCTGTGATTTTTCTAGCTTTGTTTCTCATCTTTATTTTTCTATTTTTCGTTAGAAACTTTACCTTTTATATTTCAAATTAATTTCGTTTCTTCTCATTCAGGTTTTGAAAATGGGTGCCTGTTTTTGAGCGCTTGAAATATGCCGACTGGTATTTTTTCTAATTTGTATATTTTGGAAGGGAAGAAAATTTTTACTCATGTAATGGCTGGTTTTGTTAAGAAATAGTTCGATTTGTGTTGAATTGTTATGGTTGGAATATGGCATTTTTTTTTTCTAAATGTCATGAAATTTGAAGGATTTTGCAATAGCCGCTAGTTGCATTACATTTTAGCTATCGATTGATAGCTGTTACACCATGCATGATTTGTGCACCACCTGCTGACAATTTCTGAAAACTTAAGGAAAAAAATTCTATTCACCTTGTCGAAATTTCAGTTTCCAAAATCGAATTGATAATTTAATAAATGTCTTTTAGTAATAAATTTCTCAAATAAATCAATCTCGGAATTTCTTTAAAAATAATAAATGCATTAAATAAATTTCTTTTTGTAAATCAATCTCGATCTTTGTAATATTTTAATTTAACTTTACTAAAAAAAATTTATACTATTTAGGGCTAATTACAACCTGCATTACAGTGTAAAACAATCCGGATCAAATTACACTAAAAAGTAAGTTTTTTCAATCCCTTTTTACCGGAGCATGTAAAAAGATAAAAAATCTGATATGAAATAATTTTTACAGTAATAACTACCGTAAATTCAACACTAACTCTAATTAAATAAATATAAAGGTAAAAAATACTGAATAACATTTTACTGTGAAACTGGATTTTAAGGATAATGCACCGCAAGCTCCGTTATTTCATATCGTAATTTTATCCGGAATTTTTTGAAGTGTTTAAGTCAATTAAAAGCTAAACCTAATGCATTTTGTACTAAAGAACCAATTAAATAACCTTCTGTTTCCGTTTATTGTAATGGAGCAGTGAAAATATGTATTCAGTATTGGTATTTTACTATCGATGGTATAAATTTTTTAACTTTGTTTTCGGTAAAGTACTTTTTGTTAGAGTCGTGATCGTTAAAAAAAGTGCATGTTGTGCATCTTTAACTGTTCTACATTTTTAATATATATATTAAAAAAACCTAATATTGTTCCAAATGATAGTTCTTTTTTATTTCTACTTTAATGATACTTTAATTCCGATTATCGTATAGTTCAGTAAAAATTTTCTGCACAGATGTTTACTAAATTTTCCTAAATTTATTCGACTGATAATAGTGTTTTAATTTCCCAAGTAGACTAGTAAAAAAAGTTTCAATTGGTTAATTCATACTACCACATTCGACTGATATAAAGATATCTGTATCAGAGAAATGTAATTTTAAATTTAAAAATATCTCATGTATATTCCAAGATCTCGCCTAAAATAAATAAATAAATAAAAATAAATAAATAAAAAAAAGATGTAATTTGAAGAATAGTTATTTAATTTTAGTTTTCAATTTGCATACAATTACTTTCTTTTTAAAACTTGATTAAAAAGGGCATTATTTCATGTCTTGTTAAATTTGGCGTATTTTTCATGCATATTATTTGATCTCCTTTTACCTAAATGTCCCACATTGGACTGATTGCAAGGCACGGTTACCAGTAGATCACCAAAGTCAAAGATAATTGGTGGCGATCAGTGGTTGAGTGTGTGACCACTCTTATGAGCCTGCGAAGGGGCCTAGGGTTTGCAGTATCAGCCCTCGTTAAACGGTTATAAAGAGCTCGTAAGTCTAGCGAAACGGTAGAGCCATCTCCTCTGCGATGGCATGACTTCGGATCATCCTCTGAGATGGCTCCTAGATTTAGGCGGTTGCCAATTACTCATAGTGCAGCTCTAGTGCGACGTAGATGAAGTACTACTACTGCTATCCTTAAATTAAAATATTTGATTGAATGAATAATAAAATAGTCAATTTCGCCCTTTAATTTGATTTAATTTTTTTATAGTTTAGTTTTGAAAGCAGTTAGACATATATGCACTGCTTGATTTGGGGGTTAGACTTATAGCATTAATTTTATTACTTGGCATATATTTATGTTCAGTTAGATTTGATATATTTTTCCTGTTTATTACATTATTATTGTTTGATATCTCTTAAACGTAAAGAAGTATTTAATTTGATGAATCATGCAATTTTGGCTACCAATTTGTCTTGGCCACCATATTTTTAGACATCATTAGAGATCAAATATTTTTTCATGCATATTTCATTATATCTCTTAAACTAAAAAAAAGTATTTAATTTGGTGAATAAATATTTCGACAATTTTGGCCATCAATTTGTATTTCATTATTTGATAGTTAAGTTTTAAAAGTAGTTAGATATATATGTTTGGTTTACTTGATTAGACATACAATATTTTTTCAGCATGGGATTTTTTATGTTTGCTGATACTTGACGTATTGCTTATGTATATTCTAAGATATCCATTCATCAAAAATAAATATTTAATTTCAGGAATAATTAATTCGACAATTTTGTCAGTCAATTTGTATTAAATTATTTAATAGTTAAGTTTTGAAAGCAGTTAGATATTGATGTTAAACTTAGAGAATTTTTTTCTTTTTGGCGTATATTTATGTTCAGTTAGACTTGACATATTTTCAGTGATCACCTTGACTCTAAATGTCTAATTTACTTTAAATGTCAAATTTCATGAATAATAATTAGTCAATTTGCGACAGCCATTTTCTAGTTTTGTTTCGAAAGTAATGCTCGGTTTGATTTGGTTAGACAGTGTTTTTTTCCTGTGTGACACATTTTTTGTTCGGTTAGACCAGTGTTTCCCAAAGTGTGGTACGCGTACCTCCAGGGGTACGGGAACAGTTTAGAGGGAGTACGTCTTCTTATGCGAAATATCTTGCAATAAACGAAAATTTCACAAAATTTCATTTAAAAATAAAGCTAGCCATGAAAATTTACTATTCTATTTATTTTTAACTTATTTTTCTATTGGCTATTTTTTGCAGAGTTAACAGTTAATAATTAGGGGTATCAACATCCAGTTGTGATTTTTAACTTTTGGGTAATTATTTTACAGTAAAAAAGGCATTCATTTTGTATTAGTGGTACACAGCGTTACGAAAAATTTAGAAAGGGTACACAAAAGTCATAAGTTTGGGAAACACTGGGTTAGACTCACGTATTTTTCATGTATATTCAAACGAAAAAAAAATTGATTAATTATTAATAAGACAATTTAGGCCGTCTATTGGCATTAAATTATTTTCTAGCTTAGATTTGAAAGCAGTCAGTTAGAGAAGGATGTTAGACTTAGTATTTTTTTTTTTTTTTTTGTGACATATATTTATGTTCGGTTAGACTTGACATATTTTAAGTCATCACCTTTAATCAAAGAGAAATATTAGATTTGATTAGTTAGTTTTGGCGGTCAATTTATCTTAATCATTTTCTAGTTTTGCTTCGAAAGTAGATGTTTGGTTTGATTGGTTAGACAGTGTGTCTTTTTTTTTTCTGTGTGACACATTTGATGTTCGGGCAGATTTATGTATTTTTCATGTATATTCCATGATCTCCTTTAAACGAAAAGAAATATTAAATTTGATGAATAAATAATAAGGCAATTTAGGCCGTCAATTTGCATTCAATTATTTTCCAGTTTGGTTTTGAAAGCTGTTAGACACGGATGTTGGCTAAAAAGTTACCTTATCTGAAAGAAAACTCAACAGAAAAAAGAAAAGAACATTTCTTTTTTTTGCTACCGCAAAAAAAAGAAACGAAGAATAACTCCCATTTTATTTTACTGACTTATACGGCAAATTGCAGGCTGCCACTGACAACTCTTGGCATATTTTTTTAAAGTTGTTAACAGATTGTTTGGGGAAATCACGTCGTTTCTTCTAAAAAAAAAAAGGTAGCACGGCTTTTTGAAGAAGCGGTTTTTGTGTTTGAGCGATGATTTAACAATAGATGAAGTGAGTGGTGCATAATAACAAAAAGAAAAACTTTTTCAAAAAAAAATATAAAAACAAAAAAAGTGAGACGCTGGTTTTACTTAAGGAGTCATTAAGATATTACAAAAACAAACTCGCATTGAAAGTGGATTAGGTAGCTTTTTTATACAATCAAATTGAACAAGGGGGGAAAATTAGACTGTCAATTGGAGGTAGGTTTAAATGACGGCTTCAATTGTTGCTTTCTATTGTAACAGAATTGGGGATTAACTTCAAAACCACTTTAAGACCTCATGTTTGGAGAATTTTTGATGGGTCTATTTTTCTGATCATATTTAATGTTTACCCATCGCTAGCTCTAAGGAGGTGATGAAAAATAAATGGTTCTTTAAAGGCTGTGGCGAATATTCGTGGCGCCGAAAACAATTTAGTTTTGTATTAGAAGTGGCATAAATCAAGGATTACTTAAAATCGTTTCTATAAATAGATCGTAATATTCTAAATTTTAGTTTAAATAAATCGAGAGATTTAATAACTAATAAACTAAAAGTTTTAGGATATTTTAGAGTTGATAAATTAAATATGCTTTTACTTCAAATATTGTATTAAAAGCATTAAGTTTAGAAAAAATATAAGTCGATGTACGAAATATTAAGCAAATAACTGCGGCGAAATTGTTTATTTCTGAATCATCTCTTCATTTACACATTTTTCTATTTTTAAATTAATTTCAAGCCAAATGTACATAATAAAGTAATTAAAGGCGTGTAATCAAAAGCCGTGCAATCATGTATGCTTATGTTTCTCTAAAAAGAATATGAATATTTTACATTTTTTATGACATCTGAAAATATAATGTGCTATACTATGTGTACTTTCTATTAATTAATGCATTAGAACAATATCTTAATAAAAAATATTTTAATAATTAATAATAAAATTATTATTATAATAATAAAAATTGGATTAAATTTGGAGCTCTTGATAATGTTGAGCTAACAAATAATTTGGTATTAAACTAACAATAAATAATGATAAATACACGGCATGAAACGTTATGTATTGTGGGTAATTACTTGTCTATTGCGTCATAACAGCAAAAAATTGGTAAATTTTATTATCAAATAAGTTCATGCTAAATTGTTTGTTAAAAGAATAAAATTAATTATTGAGCAATAATTATTTAAACTACATACATTTAGGCAAGCAATATTTTCATTTTTATAAACAAAGATAAACACACCTCTTTAACCTCCATACATGAAGAGGTTATGGAGGTTAAGACTCCACCACAATTTCATGCTTAAAATCTGGTAAATTCTAGATTTTTACCGACCGGACTTTACAGACTCATTCTTGATCAGCATGTTAAAAAGTGTACAGTGTATTCTGAAAACTTGCGACCTTGAGTAACTTTTAATTATTACAGTTTTTAAAAGTTGTTGAAGCACAACTTTGGTTTTGGAGGGAGACATTACAAACCTCACTCTATACTGTTAGAAATTTCTCAAAAAAAAAAAAAAAAAAAAAAAAAAAAAAACGGTTTAACAACAATTTATTTAATTGTTATCCTACCTCACTCACACAAAACAGTCAAATAATCATAAATGAGATGATAATCAAACTGTTAACTGCGAGAAAACTATTTATTAACTGCTTTCACCTAATATCGTTAAACAACCAAAATTTTATCACACCAACTAAGGCCATCAAATGAAGCCACTTAGTTCTTTATAATTGCGTACATATCATAGCCGAGAGAGCTAATCTCTCAGTCTGTGAATGGTGGTTCGAGTCCCAGCATTGACACCATAATATTTCCTTCATTCTCTTCAACGCATGAAGAGTTTCTAGTGCCGTACACTTCCCAATTTGTGTCCTGTACTCTCAAATGCCCATTATTTTACGAAAATTCTAGCTCCAATGTCTAGCTAAATTTCTTTTCTACGATTTTGAAACCATGTCAGTTGTAAAGGGTGAAAAAACCGTATAGTTCTGCATTCATGATTTTATAACCCTACTAGTTGTAAATGGTTTCATAACCGTAAGGGTAAAAAGTGTTCTTTACCGTAAACTCGGATGGACAGCCGTTGATCGGATGGCTAAACTGCTGCCGGAAACAGTGTAATCAGTTGGGGAACTTCCCCCACTTTTCAAATATGAGGTTTTTGTCCCGGAGTTAGATTTTTTTCTGCTGGGTAGTGTCGATGAGTCCATGGTGGTGAGAATCAAAAGATTAGTTACTCTGTTCTAGATCATTTCTCAAACATAATTTTATCGATAGAGGCAACTGGTAAAAAATGTATTTTATATTAAACTCATAAAATTCAAGAACTATAGAAATATTTACATAGAGTAAATCTAGGATAGAGTACCATAGCTTTATCAAATAGAAATAAAGGAACTAAGAATAGCGATACAAGAAACGTTTATGCATACTTTAAATTCTCATACATGCACTCAACATGTTTTGAACAAAAAATAAATCGAATACTGAGAACAAAATATGAAAAAATTTACTTGAAACTAAACTAACAGGTGCTCATCTCTCTTTAGTATCGAGGTGAGGAGGCCAACTAATGCAATATAGGAAAAGTGAAGTAAAAACATGCAAAACAACATATTTCATACTGTTAATCATCAAAAACTTACAAAGCGCCGTAAGAAATGAAGAATGTAATAAACGAAATTTAATGTATGCATTTAATCAGTCACTTTCGAAAAATTTGACTACATTTTTGGCAAAAGTTTTCAATGTTTTCAATCAGATAATATGTAGGGTTCCATCGAGTAGGTTATGTTTTGCTGAAAGATATTTTAGGTCTTTAGAATTGGAGTGTTTTTTGCAAGGTTTTTTCGGCCCTCAGAACTTTAATAAAAGTTGTTTCAACAATGAAATAAAAAAAGCTAAGGATTCCTTTTTATTAGCTTAAAATTGCGAAACCAAATGAAGACCATAAAAAATCCCAAATATTTCGTCACCAGATTTATTTTGAGATATTAATCGTGGCGGTGAAGACTAATTTATAAAAATATACTTTATTTTCCTACTTTTGCTAGCTGTTTTTAGTTTTTTAAGGACCCTACGACGTCAAAACGTATTTATTAAAAGTGGCCATCTCACCTCGGTTTTATGTGGCCATCTCTATTTAAGTTGATGAAGAGATCGTTATTGAATTCCTTGATTTAGCGTCACTCCACGATAATATTCATCTGCTTTTTACCCAGGAATAAAGATCTGACTATATATGTGCTTTAAAGTTCCGACTAGTCGAAAAAATGTAACCTACACCTTGAAAAATATCAAAATACTTAATTCACGAAAAATATTTTTCTCCTAGATTAAATAAACTTACACACTTATTGTTCTTACGAAAAGTAATGCTTTGTCCGGGACATGATAAACAAGTTATGCTGCTACAAATTGCATCTGCTGCAATATATTAAAAAATATCGCTGATATTTAAACTGGCCATCTCTCCTCTATGGCCATCTAACCTAGAATTACCACACAAAGTGTTCGAGTTTTCTGGTCCCTCTGAGTTCGTTGGTTAAAGGTGGCCAATTGCCCTGAAGTTGTGCTCTCGAAAGTTTGACACCCCTGGATGACAGCATTATTGCTTATGGGCTCTCTTTACATAAAAAAAACACATCAATTTTATTCAAAAAGTTTTGGTAGTGGCGAGATTTTGTATGCGAATCCTCCTCATCTTTTTGCATTTAAATTACAACTGAAAGCATGCGTTTATCGATAATTATTCTTACTTAACATTCACTAATTACGATGATGTTAAGAATGTTGCAGACATGGTAAAAAAACACAGCTGCCTGATGTAATGTTGAGAAAAAAAAATTTTTTTTTCATTCCTGATAAGTGAATAATTACCATTATTTGCAAAGGCATTACGAATAGTTAATATATAAATACTTTGTATTTGGTTAGTATTCTTTACAGTAATGCCATTTCCATGAAATGAAGACTTTGACAACAGGCAATAAAAGAGTGAAGAGCGAGTTGTAAGCATCCTTTTATCACTCTTTGCATCATTCCTGATTGTTTCGTTTCGTGAAACAATCTAAATGCGTGAAATAAACCGCCTCCAAAAATACAAAATAACTGACCAAAAATCGTCGCTTTTTCCCAATAGACAGCATAATGATAGACATTATTTTGAATGTAATTGTAAAATCAAATGATCAGAAGAGATTCGCACAGATTGGAACGCCTTCGTAAAGCATGCTTTGCAACTTCTTTTTGTTCGTCCTTAAACTAAACTTGATGAGAATAAAAACCCTATTTCTGATCCCTACGTTCTAAAAAAAGAAGCGTCTTGAAAACGATAATTACGTAAAAAAAGAAGAAGAAAATTCGAGGCATAAAAAGAATTGGTAAATGCCATTAGTGGCATTGCGGCCGCTTAGGTAGAATCTTTAAGTGGTTAAACCTACAATCACCAAACAAGAAAATGGCCGACTGCGCATCGTGATTCGCTAAGGCAGGGTGGACTGTAAGAGCCGTTTAAAGTTCGCGAGTTCCCACTTTGTTCCCTTAATTGAATGTCTAATCGGGGATGTGGTCACGTTTCGAGCAATATTTACATGCCTCTTAAATGAGAAGGCTCTGCATTCGACATTCCGTTTGCTTAATTCTTGTAATTTCTGTTATTGTTGATCCTGTTTAGGCTATTTGCTTCGGTTTGCTAAAACTGCCTAATTACATGCCATGCATTTTTATTTTTACATCATTCTAAATATATATATATATATATATATATATATATATATATATATATATATATATATATATATATATATATATATTGAATGGCGCACTTTAAAAAGTTTAAGTTTGTAAATAATTAATTTTTAATAAAAATCATTGTTCTTCGCATTTGAACATACTGAATCATATTCTTGAAAACTAAAGGCTGGTACTAAGCACTCAATCGACGTAGATTAAACTATGTGGTAATGCTGTAGCAATGGGTTAAAATTCCGATGTTGAGCTATCGCACTATAAAAAATAACTGTAAATTCTACAGAGGAAAAGAACAACAGAATTTTCATAGGAAAAAAAAAACTGTTTAAAGAAAAATTCCGAGTTTTTTCTACTTTTAACCGTTATCCGCGAAATGTGAAAAAATCCCGTTTTTTTACGATTTTTTTCTGTATTATTATTATACTTCTCTGTATTAATGTTTCATGCTAAATTTTCATCACTTAGAATAATTTTAATTTGAAGCGAAGTATCACAGTATACTGTCTTCCAACTGAGCTTATGGAAACTAAGAATGTTTCTTATTGCTTATACATTATTGTTGTACATTATTGTAGGATAGTTAATATTTTTTATTTTATTTATTTATTTATTTATTTATTTATTTATTTTTTTTGTATCTCAGTAAAATGCTTTACTCTTCTTTATTTACTCGATAAAAGTATTATTTACTAAAACTTTTTATAAATGATATATCGAAATGAGATATTTAAAAAAAAAAAAAATTTAAAAATAATCTATTAAAAATAATAACGAGGCATAAAAATAAATAATCAAAACAGACAAAGTCATAGTTCTGAATTCAGAAACATTTCTTAAGTTTAAGCATATGTTTATACTTACTTACATAAGCACTGACGGTTGCTAAAGGGCTTGCATACTTATTCAGGTGTAAGTACGGAACCCTACTCATTTAAGTGTAAGATGTAGCGATGAATATTGCTTGTTTAGATATATCAAACACAATCGATTGTAAAAACTGTACAAATTTAATATGAAATTCAAAACAGATGATAAATAATACAACTAAACTGTAATTTTTTTGGCATCAAAAGATTCTTTATTACGACAAAACCATTATAAAAAAAAAAATAAAAAAAAAAAAAAAATAAAAAAAAACAGTTGTGCAATGGGTTATTATCATCGTAATCATAAATGAATTAAAACCGTAAGTTCAAATTTTTAATTTTTACTATTTTACCATGCAATTTTGCTTACCGTACGATAACTTTACAATTTTCAAATCATTACGCTATTATTTTTTATACTTGCTCTTACTTTTCCGTAATTATTTTAAGGTTTTGAGCCTTGTATAAATAAAAGCAGTTAAATTTTACCTTCCACTTGTAAATACTCCAACTTGGATTGGAACTCAGTAATCTTTTGATCTTAAAAAGCCTTTATCCGCGCTTTCTTGGATTTTAGGTCAAATTTTTAATTTGTGTTTTCTTGATATTTTTTGTACTGAAAACAAACTTTTGATGATCTACAATAGTATTATAAGACACCACAAAACCTTTCAATAAAGGCAAAAACAAAAAAAAGAAGAGAAAAAAAAGAAAAAGAGAAAAAAAAGAAAAGCGCTTCTTAATCTTTAGAACTTTCATGAATTTTTCCTCAAAATTTTAAAGCCAAGATAACTTACGCGATTTGTCGTTTTGAGTAAGTAATTTTAAAGTACAAGTTTCTCACTTATCAAACTTTTTAAGAAATAATTTTTTTTTCAGTTTAAACTGATGACAACTGATTTGGGTGACACTAGAAAATTTTTTTTAACGTCAACTGCATAAAAACGAAGATATTTATCTTAAATCTGAAAAAATAGGCTATTTAATTATCTGTCATAAACTGTTGATAGCAGAATCAAATTGGCATAATTATTTCATAAAAAAATTATAAAGTTTATATATTATCCAATTTTTATAGTAAAATTTATATAAGGCCTATATAAATTTTTATATACGCCTTATATCGAACGATACTGCCAAATGGAGTAAATATCCATCATTGGTTTATTTGTGAAATTTAAATAAAGAGGATTAAAGGCATTTTTAGAATTTTCTCTCCTCATCTGACAGTTAAAGAAATAAAAATCGTATAAATAAAACTGTGAGTCGACTTTATTGTCAAGATGATACTCTGATATATAATTTTTTTCTGTCAAGTTGCAAGAAAATTTTATAAGGGTGGGTCGCTATAGTTTTGAACATTTTTATAATTAAAAATAATTTCTATAGCACTGTTTATGATGTTTCTTTACGATGAGTGCTACAGCTTCGGTAGCTCTGGGGTAGCTTTCGCTCCCAATGGAGCTGCCCCATGTTCGAATCCCAACGTTGACAGGTCGAACGAATTCTTCTAGCAGCTCTCACCGTCAGCAATGCTACTAACATTGCTATTTTACAGTTTTTTGTTAAAATAGCATATTTTTTTTCTTCTTAAATAACAGAATTTGTTTGTAAAAGTAATGAAGTTTTTCTTGTTAAAATAACAGTACTTATCTGCTTAAATACAGGTGTTCATTTTTAAATAACCGTATTTTTCTGGAAAATAAACAGCTTTATGCTGGCACACCATCCCACAGTTTCCCCCACCCCCATAAATTTAACGTTTCTTTCTTTCTTTTTTTATTTTGTTTGTATTTTTTAATAATAATCCATCCTTCGTATAATAATCCATCAAATTGATATTCGGTTCGTTGATAATATTGATAAAATGTACCTTTAAGTGGCTTGATAACTTCGGTGATGGGGAATTCATTATTGTGTTAAGGTTCAAATTTATATTCCATATTAAATTTGCATACGTATATGGTCAAAATATTTTGTTAATTGTTTGGATTTGTCCATTTGGTTACTAATGATTCTTTTTAACTGCATTGATACTACTGTATGCTTATGAATATTTTTATTGTCTCTCGCTATATTTTTCTTTTCAATTTATGCTATGTTAATTGCCGATAATTGTAAGAAATGACCAAATTTATCATGATTGACGTATTAGCATGCATTGTTTCAGAAGTTTTGTTTTGAATTGCTTTAAAATGGGAGAGTAATATCTTTTCTTCAATTCCCTTGCTTTAGATATAGTTTTACTCTTGTTTCAGCAGCAACAGACAGCTATGAATTTCCCATCTGGAGGAATTCTCGTGAAAGATAGACAGTAAATAATGCATTAAATTTTCAATATCCTCCATTTCTATTTATACTTTAAGTAAAATGCGGTATTTGTGGGTAAATAATTTATTTATTTTAATATATATGTTAAAAAAATGTTTAGTTTTATGGCTTAGAATGGGAGAGTCATATCTTTTCTTCAATTCCCCTTCTTTTTTATAAAGTTTTACTCTTGTTTCAACAGCAACAGGCAGCCCCGAATTTTTCTTCTTTAGGAATTCTCGTGAAAAATATACAGTAAATAATGCATTGAATTTTCAATATCCTCCATTTCTATTTATACTATAAATAAAATGAGGTATTTGTTGGTAAATATTTTATTTACATTAATATATATGTTTTAAAATTTTTTAGTTTTATGGTTTGGAATGGGAAAGTAATATCTTTTGAATTCCCCTTCTTTTTGATATAGTTTTACTCTTGTTTCAATAACAACAAGCAGCCCCGAATTTTTCTTCTTTAGGAATTCTCGTGAAAGATAGACAGTAAATAATGCATTCATTTTTCAATATCCTCTATTTATATTTATACTATAAACAAAATACGGTATTTGTTGGTAAATATTTTATTTCTATTAATATATATGTTTTAAAACTGTTTAGTTTTATGGCAGCCCCGAATTTTTATTCTGGAGAAATTTTCGTGAAAGATAGACAGTAAATAATGCATTTATTTTTCGATATCCTCCGTCTCTATTTATACTATAAGCAAAATGCGGTATGAGTTGGTAAATAATTTATTTATTTTAATATATATGTTTTAAAAATGTTTAGTTTAATTTCATAAATTTTAATCAATGTTTTTAATTTTGCCGACTATGTGTATATGAATTACATTAAATTTAATTTTTTTGTTTTTTTTGTACATTCCAACAAAAATACCTTCTATATTTGTGCTATTTTAATTTAAAAATGCTTTTTTTATTGTATAGATTTCTTTGTATAGAGTTATGAATAATTAATCTGTCATAACATTAGAACACAGTTGTTGTTTAAAAGCATATATTTTTAACTTTTCATTGCTTTAAAATTACCGTTCTGTAAGGTAATGATATTTCTAATTAAAAAAAAAAAAGCATAATTCTGGTTTAAAAAAAACCAAAGTATACGGTAATTAAACCTTTCATTTGGTAATTTCTGACAGTTTACCGGAAATTCTAGTTTTCAAAATTTTATTTCTTATTGCCACACATTTAGTAAAATATACAACACTGAAAAGTAAATTTAATCGAGTAATTTGTTTTTATGCAATGCTCCAAGGTTTCAACTGGTAAATGCAATACCGAATTTTACCACATTTACCAAATTTTATCACATGTTAAAAAACCAAGTTTTATTGTTAATTTTATGAAATAATTAACATAGCACTTTGTTAAAAATTACCGAGCTTTTTGGTGTTTCCATAGAACCTTAAAACCGGTAAATTTTGCCGTATTCTGACAGTTTTGATCATAATTTTTTTCTTAAAGAAGAGTTTAGAATAATTTTAACATTTTCTTAAGTCCTATATTTACTAGTTTTTTTTCTCTGATAAACAATTCGAGCTTTGAATTACTGAGCTATAAATTATATTTTTGTAGTTTTGATCATATTTTTTTTCTCAGTGTGTATTTTAATAAATAAAGTTTGTAGGGTAAAATTGCTTTACCGTACAGCCTTTTTTACTATTTTACTTTCATTATATTATTATCTATATTGTTGTCAATTATTATTTCTTTATTTATTATTTAATAATGAGCATTGCCATTAACGAATGCTTAAGATACAGCATACCCAGAAAGAAATAGTAATTTTCTTGTGTGAATCATTAAAGTTCAATAAATTTCGCTTAATTTCATTTTAAATATCTATCAACTAATCGTTCATGATCATTAAAATACAATTACTTCACATTTAATATTTTCTTGATAACAATAGTAGTAGCAATTATAATCCCCAAATTTTGAAACGCCCTTTTGGCTTAAAGCTTACACATCAAACCAGATGGCTTTAAAATCTGATATATTATTCGCTCTTGAGCTGTGTCATTTAGAATGATTTGAAAGTTAATCAAATAACAATACTATTGTCTCCAAAGCAATCATAAAATTGTTTATATATACGAACTAGTAGTTTTCTTCGTCGAAAAAAACGAACACCTAACTATAATTTTCTTAGCTGCTGAACTACTCTTTGATATCTCTTTATTTCTTCAGCAGATTAACATCTTGTAAAGTGGGTGTTTTTGATTGGGTAGGAAAAGTCACGTTATTAAAATTGTAGATCGGAGTATGTTTTTCTTTTAGTGATTAAAATTTATTATACAAAAGACCGAAAATATATTTTGGGTCTTAATTTAAAAGTTTTCTGTTTTTGATCAAATTCTTTTTTATCAAGTCATGTTAAGAAGGAATCAACTTTTAAATTAGTCAGTAGCAGTAAAATCTGTTAAATCACGGCAAATGGAAATTGGTGTAATGTTTGTTTTTAAAATAGAAACGTGACAAAAAATATTCCCTTATTTCTTTTTATTTAATAAATATTTTAAAGGTTTCTGATTATTACGCTAAACAAGCAATTTCAAAACAATACCAGTAGCTGTTTAGATGAATTTGACATGCACGAAAAAAATTAAAATATAAAAATTTCATGTTTTAAACCAGTAGTTGTTTGTAAATAATTCACATAGATAAGTGAAACGAAAACACGAGAAATTAAATGAAAACACATAAAACATTGAAAATAATCATTCAGATGAAAAAAAAAATGTTTGGAATTCTATTAAATATAGGAAATGTTTGAAACGGAATATTTTGAAAAATTAGAGAACATTTCCGAAAAAAAAAAAAAAACATAAATAATTTAACTAAATAAAACGCTTGTTATTAATAAAAAAAAAAAAACTTAAAACTTATTTATTTGCTTATATATATTTAAATATATAAATGATAGACCCATTTGGAAATTTTAAAAATAAATATTATATTTATGAATAGTTATTTATTCAGATATGGATTTAGAATAAATATTTAATTAATGTTTAAACTTAATTTTAATTTTTAGTTTTTTAAGAAGTGTCAAAAATTTAATAAAAAAATGAAAGGAACAATATTTTCATGTAAATTTAAATAAATGCGTGATACAATGCAAAAAATTACATGGTGCTGTACTTTTATTCTTCTAGTTAAGTAGTTAACAGATAAATATTAAAATACTTAAATAGTTTAAGGATAAAATGTATCTCCATAAGCAATTGAAAAATTGGATATTAATTTAATTTTGCATTTCTTTGGTAAATGTAAGTTAGAATGAGTTAAAAATGACTCTTTTTTTGTTTTTAGAATCAAGACGTGGGAATAAAAAATAAGATTAGTTGTTGTAGTTAGTTGAATAGAATTAATTTTAAACACGTTATGGACTGTCAATATGTCTATATTGTCAATATAGACATATTTACTATAATGCGTCAATAACCACTAGAAAAAAAGCCATTTCTCTCACTTTATAAAAAAAAGCTTCCTTTTTTTACATCTAATAATTTGGTTAAGTTTAAAAAAAATTAATTGTAACTAATTTCAAATAATTACTTCAGATGGTAAATGTAAATAATATAAAAAGGAAATTTTTCACTGATTAAATCATTAACATTTTCTATTATATAATATATACAAACATTTAAAATTATGCAGTATTGACAAATGATGCAGAAGTTAGCATAATAAATTAAATTTACACTTCTAATGATAGTTTTAATGCTTTCAAAGAAAGAAAAAAAAAAAACATCTTATAGTGATAAAATTTTTCTTGTGTAGGTCATCGTCACCAAGAGGCCAAGTTTCATAATATCAGTTTCATTAAATATTCAACCAACAGAATTAGCTTTAACACTATGATTTAAGGATTATAATTTTATAAGAAATAATTACGCAGTCTTGATTGAATATGAAGTTTAACGGTATAGTTGAAAAATTCCACAATTCATTACTATTATAAATTTCTCGGAAAAGCAGTTAAATAACAATTTATTTAATTGTTATTTAACCAGTCGTTGTGTGTAAATAATTCACATGGATAACTGAAACTAATACACGAGAAATTAAATGAAAACACATTAAACATAGAAAATAATTGGTAAAGTGAAAAAAAAATCGTTTGGAATTTTATTAAAATAAGGAAATGTTTAAAACGTGATTTTTTTTTTTTTTTTTAAAATAAAGAACATTCTCGAAAAAGAAAAACATACTTAGATATACTTTAACATTTAAATAATAGACCCTTTTGGAAATTTAAAAAATAAGTATTATATTTATGAATAGTTATTCATTAAGATATGGTTTTAGAAAAGTTATTTAATAATGTTTAAATTTAATTTAAAATATTTTAAAAAGTTTCAAAAGATTAATACAAAAATGAAGGGAACAATATTTTGATGTACATTTGAATAAATGCATGATACAGTATAAGAAAATTACATGGTATTGTACCTAATTTTCTAATTAAGTAGTTAATAGATGAATATTAAAATACTTGCAATAGTTTAAGGATAAAATGCACTCCCATAAACAATTGAAAAATTGGATATTAATTTAATTTTGCATTTCTTTGGTAAATGTAAGTTAGAATGAGTTAAAAATGCCTCCATTTTTCATTTTTAGAATAAAGGCATGGAGATAAATTCAATTTTTATGAACTATGTTTATAGCTGTTCATTTTATTGTAGACTTGACTAAAACAAATGTAAGAGAACATTCGTTTAATAGGGAGGAAAAAAAACAGTAACAGTAAGATTATATTTTTTCTATATCGCTATTTTAATTTTAAGTAATTAATTGATGAAAAACATATTGTTCTTAAAGTTTCTTTTTTTAAAAGAATTTAAATAACAGTAATGCATAATTTACTCTACAGCTCTGTAACTTTTCATTCATAATAAAACATCCTCCAAATAATTTCAATTACAACTTATCATAGCTAAATATTTGAAACATACTTCTCCAGCTTTTCAATCTAGCCTATCCATAAAGACAGACTTCATAATAACATAAAGCACGTTCAGAAGAAAAAAACAGATAGTTTTAGCTTATCGGAGTATTTATTACAAGAAGCTTGTGCAGCATATACAGAGACAAATCCTTTACAGTAAAATCAAAAACCTGTTTACAACCATCATATAAATCTGATATTATAATATAAAATTTAGCAACAAAGTTTAATTTGTTTTCTGAATAACAGTTCGAGTCAGTTTTCCCTGATTTTTTTTTTATTTTCTCCATATTACAATATAGTTTCATCTGCAAATCAATAAAAATTTTATCTTTTAAATTCCTTACAATATATTATAATCCAAAGATTCAGCAAAGCTATATTAATAAAAGATTTGCCAAATTTCTGATAAACCTGTAAGTCAGTTTTAAGTTCAGGTTACTTTACATATATTGTTATATACTTATGACGCTCATAAGTATATTGTTATATAATTATGAGCGGTAGCGTTTCGCGCTGTCGTGCCACAGATCCCTGGTCCGGTTCTTGGGCCGGGCAAGGTTGACTCAGTCTTTCACAAGACTAGACAAACTAGAAAAACCACAGTAACCAATGGAGAAAAAGATAAAAAACCACAGTGGCTGAGAGGGACAAATCACGGCAAAATGCATTTCTACGCGTTATGGCAAAATGGTGAGGAGCTAATGTCGTTAACAAAGGAATTAACATTGATATCATACAAAAGAAAAAAAGAATCAATCTTTTCTCTTTTATGTCCGTTATCATGAACTAAAAAAATTCATCAATTGCTGTACATTGTTGAAATTTTGGGCATAAACACAATTTCGGTAATGCCAAATACCCTTGTATCTTGTTTCATACGTATGAATGCTGATTCCTTTGTTAACGACATAAGTTCCTCGTCATTTCTCCATAGCGCGTAGAAATGCATTTTACCTTGATTTGCCCCTCTCAGCCACGGTGGTTTTTCTTGTTCAGGTATTTATCTTTTTCTCTCTCGGCTACCGTAGTTTTTCGTGTTTTGTTTCTTATTTTTAGTTTTCTATATTTCGCTGGCAACTTGACAATAATGCCCCGTCATTTTAGTATTGGCTCCAACTCTTAAAATCACGATAAGCTGGTGATGTTAACTAAGATTCTACCGAAAATAACTCGATATGATTCGAACTATATATAACAATGTATTAATATGCAATAAATAAATAACTTTTCAGTGAAATATAATTAAATATTTAAATTTGTTTAAAATTTTAATATATAATAAAGGATTCTAATGCTTGCTTTTGTTAAGCACTACATACCGAAATATAGGAAAGAAAGCATAGTTTCTTTTTCAATAAATACTAATTTATCTTAAATCTGTGTTCTGAACTGACAATGAAGATAAAAATTACTAAAATATACATAAAAACACAGCCTTTACGTTATTTCATAAGCTTTAGTTTTGACATAGCTATATAAAATGCTGATTTAAGGAAACTGAAATTCTATTTTCATTCAAAACACAGTAATGGGTAGAATTGATAAAAATCCCATTGTTATTGACTTCAGAAGAACTATTTTACACCTTACAATAATCATTGTTAAAATTTTGATGACAACGCTGTTTTTCAGATATTTTCAATGTAACTCACTTTAAAATATGTATGTTCGGGAAGTAAATCAAAGCTTAACCCCGTCAGGGGGCATCCGGAGAATACTGCAGACTATAAGTGCACGCACATAACCTCTCATTAAAAAAAGAGGATTCAAAAAGGTAAGCTTGGTGGCGATTCATGGCACCGCCAGAAGGCCTCAAAGAATTTAGTGAAATCTTAAAATTAACAATGGTAGTTACTCAGAAAATAGGAATTTGAGTGTTCAAACATAATAGACGAGACATCAAAACAAAACAAAAAACATTTAAAAAAAGGTAACAAACGTATTTTGATGATGAAAAGTGCCAGAATTTGTCCAAAGCCCATGAAAACAGATACAATTTCAAAAAGAAGAGTTACGGCGAGGCATCCGTAAAGAAAATCCTCAAACAAGAGGAACCTCAAAACATGAATAGTTAGAAAATTTTACAAAATTTTGAACAATAAATTAATCGAAAATTCGAAAATCATTTGAAAAGAACACAAAAACAGTATTTGCGAAGGTTAAATAAATAAGTAAATAAATAAATAAATATATAAAATAATAATAATAATAATAAAAATAAATAAAAATATAGAAATAAAAATACTATAAGCATACAGAAAATTGTTAATAGTGAGACACAATTAATGCATTACATGAAGTATAGAGCTCGTTAATTGTATAGCCCATATTTGTTAACGCCGTCTAGTCAAGTTCCCTTGTAAGGAAAAGGCGTTCTATTATTTCAATAATTCCCTGTTTGACTTTTTTTCTGCTTCCAAAATAATTTAAGTCGGATGTAATTTAAATGTTCAGGAAAATTTTTTTATCGAAGGTCTTGAAATTTACTGCAATTTATTAAAATATGTTCCAGATTTTCAAAAGTATTGCAGGAGTCACAGAGTGCTTCCTTGCCAAAAAATCTAGCCTGGTGCTCTCCGTGAGCCCCATGATTTGTGAGGAATTGATTAAGAAAAAAATTTGCTATTATTTTGTTAGTGTTAACTCTTGGAATTAATTGATGGGTATGTCTACCCTTTTCCTCACTGTCCCATCTTCGCTGCCATTCGTTCGTTGATCAGTAGTTCTGTTATTTCCCTTCTAGTAGTCCCTTTCGTTTGAATTTCATAAATGTCGATATATGGTTTTTCACATGCGGTTCGGGAAGTAAATAGAAGCGAATCGACTAACAAATCGAACAAGCTAGAAATCATTCCAAAGTTATGTGCTCAATCATGAATTTCGCATTAAAAACATCGTGCATACAAAAAAAAAAAAAAAAAAAAAAAAAAAAAAAAAAAAAAAACAGAAATATTACATGGTAGAAGCAATAGTTTAAAGCTTACACTTACCTTGTAAAGTATAAATATTGGATTTAATTTTCACGTTCCTCTGCTTCGATTGATGTGTCATTCGCTGGAACATGCCGGTCGTCCGTCATTAACTCGAACTCGGTTACAGTTATGGTGAAATCACCTCAATCTCACTTCAAGTCATTTTTGATTGAACGGAAAACTTCGTGAATCTCTATTCTGGTATTTGCTTTCACAAGTTTTTCGGTGAACCGTTTATCTATTTTTTTTTTTTTTTTAACAGTGTATTAAGAATCGCGCAAATTTGAATTATATTTTTAAATTGCTAAGATTGCGGCTTAATATTAAGACGTTTTTCCTTAGCAACAATTAAGTGAGGAAAGAAAAAAAAAAAAAAGAACAAATAGTCAACCAGTATAAAATTCCTTAAATGGGATCATTCATTTAGCGTTAATTCTGATTGTAGTGCTGAAATAGCTTTATTTTAATAGTTTTTATATGACTAAAAGTCAAAACTTGAAAATACATTGTTTAATTTCAGTTTCGATGATAAAAGGGTTTCGATATTATGGAGTTGACGGCTTAAAAACCTATCCAGCTTCGGAATGATAGGAAACAAGTCTGAGAAATAAAGGCAGTCGGTGCGCATTGCTCACCACATTGTCTCGATCACGTCGTTAGTCTCAAAAATGAGGAACTTTAACCTTGATGAATTCTATGACTTTCAAACAGGCAGTTATGGAAAGACTTGACTTTTAAGCTGTAATTTCGATTTTTCTAAATGAAGCGATCATATAAACTCAGTTTGCTCTTTCCTTCCTATTTCCTTCCTATTTCCTTCCGATCATTCTCAGGGATGATTCCCAAACCGTCACCAATACCCCATTGTGTAGCTCTAATGTCCCGCAAATAAAAGTACCATACCGTACTTTCCTATTTCTTTGTGAAAATGCTACATTATACATTTAGAGAAACTACAGAAAAATTTATGCTACTAAAGATTTAAATCTTTATTATAACATTTTCTTTTTTTTAATTTCATTTGTTTCAATTTTAATTTAAAAAAAATATTTTGCGCACAAAATAAGTCTAAAAATAATTTTAATTTAATGATTAGATTACTTTGTTATACATCTTTAACAATTAAATTATCCCATTTAGCTTTAATTTAAATCTACTTAAAAATATATTTGTAGAGATGAAGGAAGTTTTTTTTTTTTAATTTTTTTATTATAAATTTTTATATGAACATATATATTTAGTAAAAACCTGAAATAAAAAGATGTAAAAACATCAAATTATAAAATAAAAGCATGATTTTAATAAAATTATTTTTTTTTTTTACATAAAAAGGTATTTAATTTAAGAAAAAAAGCAATACAACCGTACTTATTTTAATGCTTTAAACTAGGTAGAAAATCGATGGAATGTTCTTTATGGTAAAAGTAATTTTAAAATCATAATTTGTGGCCAGAGGAATAAATGATCAAGCTTAATAAAATTACTTTTTTTTTTTTTTTTTACACAGAAATTTAATGGAATCTTTTCAACAAAGATTCTCTTTTGACATCCCTAGCACAATCATTTTAATATTTCTGGAGAAGCACTCTGATGTTTAACGTCCCTTTTGCCTCCTAAAACGAAAGTAATACTTTAAAAAGCTACCAAGACCTCGGTGCCTTCTTTACCAGATTTTCGCCGTTGAAGTTGAAAAGATTGCCCTCATCTCTGATCGCGTCCTCTTAAACAATTTATTCAGTGATGAAGCTCAGGGTTCTTGAGTACAATGACGTAAGTCATGGAATTTTTTGAAGAGATATTTTTCTTAAATAGGTGGACTTGTAAAATTATCCTCCTTTTGTTTGAAATAAAGAAAAAAAACTGAGTATTTTTAATAAAATTATTTTATCGTTTTTGTGTTTAAAGAATGAATGAGGTTTTAGGTATTCATCCTGAGTTTAAATAGCTAATTAATAAATAGATTGATATACACAATTAGGCATAAGAATAGATTTAAATAATTAGAAAGATACACACAGATAGATGATAGATAGATATAATAAAAAAATAAAAAAAATGCGTGATGAAGAGTTTATTTTTTAATTTAAAATTTATGAGATTTCACCGATGGTAATCTATATCTCCAGATAAAGTCAGATGGAGGAAGCTCATGGAGATAGCCTTAGCATGTCACTGGCTGTAGTGCTGAAGAAGAAGAAGTTATACTCGGGCAACACTGTTAAAATTTTCATTCTAAAATTATGGTAAAATAACTGGCAGCTGTCTGTCCACCTGATTAACTGTAAAATTTACGACAGAGAACATTTTTTTCCTTAATGGTTTTTTAATCATTTACAACTAGCATTTTTCAAAAACGTAAAAAAGAAATTAATTATTTAATTGGACCCTGGAGCTCGGCTTTTTGTAAGGTAATGGGCATTGGAGAGTGCCGGACACTGCAAATTCTTTATCTTTTGAAGGCAATGTAGGAAATATTGTGGTGTCAACAATATTGTGGTGTCAGTGTTTCTAGTTGGTGCGATAAAATTATGGTTGTTTAACCGTATTAAGTGAAAGCAGTTAATAAACAGTTTTTCTCAAACCTAACAGTTTGATTACCATTTTATTTATGGTCATTTGACTGTTTTGATTAAATATGGGAAAATAACCATTCAATAAATTGCTATTTAACAATTTTTTCCGAGAAATTTTTAACAGTGAAGATATTAAGTTTATAGTGTTGTGAGGTCCTATTATGAGGTACATTACATTCATAGAGTATTAAAAAAAAAAATTATTATTAACATGATAAATATATTAAGTTTTCAAAATCATGAAGATTATGTTTGTTAATTTTTTTAGAAATGCTTGAAAAACTAATTTGAAATATTTCTTTATGCATTAGTTACATCTTTAAACTCATTTTTTTGTCAAAAATTGCTTTTGAAAAAGCAATGTTTGAAATATCTGTTAGCGTTGTTGAAAAATAAACTGATATTTAAAATGAGTGTTAGATATTTTGCTGCTGTTTAATTTTGTATGTTTTGATGTGTTTGAGTTTTTCGTAATGGGATTGTTAAATATATTGATTGTACTTTTGTAGATTTGAAATTTTAAGTTATAGAATTTTCTAAATATATTGATCGTTTAATGTTTAAATAGATTTGAATTATTTTAAGATCTAGAATCTTTAAATATATTGATTATTTTGTGCTTTATTGGTTTTGAGGTTTTTTTTTTAATAATAAAAGATAGAAATCAATATTTTAACATATTGGTTTTTTAAAACTCTAATAGATATGAGTTGTTTAATGTCAAAATTGGTCATTGTATTGATTATTGTTTATTTTTATTATTCATTAATGTTTTATTTTATTTGAATGGTTAAGGGAATTATTGTTTAATATATTGCTTAGTGCTCTTAAATGTTTAAACTGCGGAATAAATCGAACTTATAAGATATTGTCTAGGAAGATTTATTTCTTTTGAACCTAAATTCTGTAAACATGTCAATTTTAAACAGAAATATATAATTGTTTTTAGAACAATAGGCTGCGATGGCTCAGTGGTTAAGGCACTGATCTGTCATTATGAAGAACTAGGGGCGATCCCCAGTAGTGGCTTGAAGCTCACATTAGGACGTCACTGAGTTTTTCAGAGATCAATTAACTTAGTGGTATTATTAACACTTATATTTTTAAAAGTTTGCTTTATTTAACTCATTTTTATTCATCGCAATTAACTACATGCATTTAATTGTTTTTTCATTAAGATATAAATGAAATTTAGAAGAGTCCGTCAGTTACAAATTTGTTGCAATTATGTTTTGCTTTATTCAAAAAATATTTTGAATCACAAATGCCATTTGCTGAACGCTATTCTGAGAAATTTTTTGTAACTTAATTTAAAATTAATTTTAATTTCATAAAAATTCTTTTTTGGTTAATCATAAATTCTCATTCATGTTGCATTTATAAAGTTTGATAACAATTTTTCAAAAATTTCTCTTTTTATTTATTTTTTTTTTTTTTAATTAACAAAAAAGTACTTTGGAAATTCGATTTGATCAAGGGATGCATCTTTAAAAAATAAATAAATCGCGAAGAAAAATCTTTTAAAAGATGTATATTTTGTATAATATGTTATTCAGATATCCATAAATTGGTCTTATTTATTTCGCATTATTAACTTACATAATAAATACATTTTAATTCTTCAGTTAATAGAGTTTTGAAACATTATTCCTAAAATATTATACCCCCTCCCTAGTTAATGTATTATCTTGTATGACCTTAGTTAAGTATAACCGTAGTTAAAATATTTTTTTTTTTTAATAAAATGAATAAAAAGTTGTATTTTTTCAATTAAATGCTTTGGCACGTATTTTCAAATGCTTAAAATATTAAGTATATTTTTTTACATTTTGTTCCTTTTTGCTATTTAAAGTTGATCATATTTTTCTTTTATGTTTCAATAAAATAATCTTTGACCATCTTATCTATTTTATTTATATCATATGAATAACCAATTTAATAAATGCATGTTAACGTAGATATCTTGATTTAATAAAGTTTTAAAATATGATTCTTAAAACATTATATGGAAAGTCACATAAAAAAAAACATTAATGTGTAATTTTCTTGTGCTTTGTCATGTATTTTCCAATGCGTAACATACTAAATATACTTTTAAACTTTCTTTTTTTTTTCTTTTTCTTTTTTTATTTGTTGCCCTTTTTATTTCATCATATTTTTGTTTCAAGTTCAATAAAATCAGTTAAGCATCCTGTAAATCTACCATATTTATTTTATATGAATAAACAATATAATAAATAAATTTTAACGAGCATATCTTGATTTAATAAAGTTTTGAAGTGTGAATCTTAAAGCATTATATGGAAAGTTACAAAAAGAAAAAAAAAACATTAATGTGTATTTTTCATATGAAACGTTTTGGCACGTATCTTCCAATGCTTAACATATTAAATATACTTTATGCGTTTTCTTTTTGCCTCTTTTATTTCATCATATTTTTGTTTTAAGATTCAATAAATTCATTTTTAAGCATCTTATGAATCTACCATATTTATTTTGAAAGAATAACCAACATAATAAATGTATTTAAACGTACATATCTTGATTTAATAGAGTTTTGAAATATGATTCTTAAAACATTATGTAGAATATTATATATATAAAAAAAATTGCTATTTATTTTTTATTTTAAAATGATTCTTAAACGCTTAACTTATCAACTATTCTTTTTAGATATATTTCCTTTATTGTCTTATTCTTTTTTTTTATTTGATCATATTTTTGTTTCATGATCCAATAAAATCATTTTTAAGCATCATATGAATTCACCGTATTTATTTTATTATAAAAACCAACGTAATAAATACATTTTAACGTGCATATCTTGATTTAATATAGTTTTGAAAAATGATTCTTAAAACATAACATAGAATATTTTATAAAAAAAAAAAAACAATGATGCATATTTTTTCTTATAAAACGCTTTGGCGTGTAATTTCAAATGCTTAACATATTAAACAGGCTCTTCTTTTTTTGCCATTTTAAGTTGATCATATTTTCGTTTCATGTTTCAATGAAATCATCTTTAAACGTATTTATGCCATTTATGCTCCAAACATCTCATCACTTTAAAAGCCTACACCAGGTACTAAGGTGTACCCCTCACCTCCGCTACGGGACTTGAACGTTAAACCAACTCACCTTCTCTTGTATTTTAAAACTCTAAACTCAAAGCATCGCGAGTTACGTGAGGTTATATAATATACTTAGAGCGCACCGCTTGTTTCTGTTGCAATAACTGAGTCTGTGGCAAAACCCCAGGAGGCTGAGCCATTCTGCTTTTGGATATCAATTAAGCGAAGTGGGACCTTTTGCCTTTTGAAAAATCCTCCTCTCCCCCCATGGTCTAGGAAGCAACTCCGTGATCCATATTGTCCTCATGGGACTTCCAGGGTCGCGGTGACTTGCGATGTAACTGGATTATATAAAGAGCCTCCTTCCGATCCTCTATTTGAAGAGGACTCGAACAAGAGTATCTTTTGCTTTCTTTACAACGTTTTATTCTTTTAATCCGATGTTTTCCGGGTAATAAAATTCTGACAGAAGTGGAGGGCGGGTTTTACGACTTTTTAATGGAAGTTTGTGTGTGCCTCTTACTCCTTTCACTTTCATTCAGTAAAAATAACTCACTCTTTTAAGTGAAGGCTAAGAAATTAAGGGTTAAGTCTTAAAAGTTGGGTGAGAGACATTAATTGTAGCTGTTCTTTCCATTGAGTAGGTAACTCTGTTTAAATGTTTTTATTATAACTTCAGAGTTTTCAAGTAGAATTTGTTTAAGGTAGGTTAAGGAATTAGATTTTAAAGTTTCGGCTGAAATTAAGTTTTTAACTATTATCGACAAGTTGTATTTTGGCAAGTTACGTTTTTCTTTGTTAGTAAGGCATCTCAAATACTCTTCTTATAATAAAGCTGATCTTTCTATTTAGTAACGCTGTTTAAACTTTTTATTATAACTTGAAAGTTTTCAAATATAATTTGTGTAAGAGAGGTAAGGAACTAGCTTTAAAACTAATTAATAATGATTTTTAAAAGACATATGATTCTGAATATGTTAATATTTTGATTGATGATTTATATCATTTGAGAAATTCTATTGGAATTAAAAAAAAAAATGGTATTTCAATGTAATATGGAATATTCCAATTTCTTATCAATATTAAAAAAAAAGTAATTAAAATAACAGGTTAAATATTTTCTTTCAAAATGAATAAGAATTAGCAATAAGTTCACTGTTAAATATTTTTAGTGGTTTTTAAAACATAAACTTACGATTTTTATGCAGAATCGATGTAACTTAGTACTACACGGTAAAAAATTCCGTATTAAATAACTGTCACAGACCCGGCAGGGTGTAGGTACTTTTTACCGTAAATTCCATTTTTGCATGTTACGCAGCAAAATATATGGTTTATCGTAATTTTTCCTGTAATAATTACCATAAAATCACTGAATCACTCGAATTAAATAAATATTACTTTAAAAATTATAGTATAACAATAGAAATGATTTTGTATTTTGAAGTAATATGAAGCAATTTGCAATACAAAATAAATAAAATATACTTAAAATTGCCTGTGTAAATTTTTTTCAATATAACAACTTTATATTGATTCACTAAAATCAAAAGTTCACTAAACTCAAAACAATTTTTAACTCTTTGAAGAAAATTGGGACGCTGGTGTCAATTTTATATAGTTTTTTTCTAACACTCTATATATGTGAAAATATATTTTGTTATTTTTCAATTATGAAAAGTAGTTCAATAGTTACTAAAAAATCTATTTGATTATCGGAATTATATTTATCCTAAAATATTAAAAAAAGTAGTATAAAATATATTCAATTATACTCATATTCAAAAATACATCAATAGTTGATTTTGTACATTAAAAAAATTTCAATGATAAATAGATTTAAATAACTGCAAATTTGAAAAACTATTGTTTGGAAGTCTACTGTGTTCGAAAGATTTTACCATTAACGCAGAAAAATACACCAGTGTTTCATGCTCTATTTCATAACCATAAATTATCAAAATGCTAAATATAATATTTTTCACTTATTTTAACATAAATTAAGGCAAAAAAAAATTTTTTAAAAAGTATGCAAAATATGCTAAAATAAAAACTCTGCGTTAAAGGGTTAATTTGTATCAACAAAATTGAGTTTGATACAAACCCACACCATGCGAACTAAAAATTGAATACATAATAATGAAAATATCTCCATTAAATCTGTCAGGAAAAAAAAAAAAATCATTTACTCTGAGTAGTTCATTATTTACACAGAAGGGCAAATCCAGAAATCAGGCATAAAATTAGGCACGTGTCCGATCACGTGCCTACAGTAGAAGTCGAAGAGACAGGCTGGAATAGAGCGAGTAAAAATGGGCTTCCAATCTGCCAGGGTAGATGGGCAGATCAGGTGAAAGATTTAGCCCCATTTCCCGAATTCCCTGTGGAGAGTTTTCACCATGGTGGGAAATGTCGCTGAGATATTTTTGAGAGATTTCTTTTTTGATAGTTCCATTATGCAACGCGTGCTCGATCACTTGATTCAATTTTCGGGCTGAGAATTTTAAGCCCACCGCATGATTGAAGGGAGTGAGTCTTAAATAGGTAGGCAGGGCCTGCTTATTTTTCCGTCATGATGAGATTGTGTCTTGTGATAAAATGACTAATCGGACTGTTCCTGGGGTTGTAATCATTTTGAAAGCTCTTTTGTGTTTGTGGGAAGTTATGTCTCCTATGAGTGGTCCTTGTAAAAATTAAATGGAAAATGAAATTTTAAATGAATTAAGTACTGCTTTTTAATCTTAATGAGAAATAGTGTTAAAAATTATTATTCTTCATTGCTTTCATTCAGAAGGCAGTTCTTCAAATAAGCAAAGTGGTGAATGCTAAATTCACACAATGCAGATCACTAAATTTAGATACATTAGATATAAATTTAGATATATAAGTAAGATTCACTAGATTTTTTACCGAATAAAGAAGCCCCGCAGTAGTTTGATCTTAAAGATACAGTTCCCAGTAGAATACCGAAGTCAAGCATCATTGGCTGCGGTCAGTAGGCGGGTGGGTGACCACTTTGATCAGCCTGCGTAGGGACCGAGGGTGCGTGATATCGATCCTCGTTAAACTGTTCCACCGTAAAGTGCTCGACTTCGCGTGCATGTCGCCGGGCTACCAAAGCAGGGGAGCCATCCCCTCTGCGGAGGATCAAAATTGCGGTGGCATGTCTTCGGATCATCCTCAGGAATACTGCCCAGACCGTTGCCAGACTACCTACCGAATAAAGAACTATGCTTCAGTTTAGAAACAATGGAATGGATCGTTTCTATAAACTATCGTCAAAAGATAACTTGATATTGAAAATGTTCTGAGTGCTCTTAATTGCCTTCCCGATCCATTGATCACAATCACCATTGTGATCATCCATTGATCACAATCACCATTGTGATCATCCATTGATCACAATCACCATTGTGATCATCCATTGATCACAATCACCATTGTGATCATCCATTGATCACAATATTTTATCTATAATGTCAACAAAATAGCGTTTACAAAATTATACTTGCAACACTTATAAAACAGTAATGCATATATGTTATAAACTGTTTCTTTTCAACCTGTGTTCACTGCAAAACATCCACTGAGTAGGCAACGTTGTTTAAATGTTTCATTGTAACTTGAGAGCGTTCAAATAGAATTCATTTAAGGTAGGTTAGGAATTCAGTTTAAAAGTTTTGGTTGACATTAAGGTTTAAACAATCATCGACAAATTATATTTTGACAAGTTAAATTTTTCTTCTTTAATAATGAATCTTAAATGAAATTTTTTTTTTTTATAAACTATAATGGCATTTTGAAAATATGGACCGAATAATTGTAACTAATAGATTAAATAACTTAAATACCGGTGTAATAATCTTAAATATATTACAGCCGATCCATAGAATGGTTATGCACTGTAAAGAATTCCGGATCAAATTGTGGTAAAAAGTACCGACACTCAGGGTGCCAGTATTTTTCACCTTAAAATTCATTTTTACCGGAACATGCTACAGAACAAAAGTGCTAATATACGGTGATTCTTACAATAATAATTACCCTAAAATCACAGACTCACTCTAATTAAATAAATATTACACTTCACATTACGGTATAATATTTTACGGTAAAAATGGATTTTACGGATGATGCACTCGTAGTGCCGGTGCTTTATACCGTAATTTGATCCAAAATTTTTTACAGAGGTGATATTTTAAAACTTATTTTATGTATTTCAGACGAAATTAGAAGGAGGTGGTTATGAATTTTCATGGAAGCCTATATGTTAAGAACAATTCTGCTCTCAGCTTTGTTGCTACTTTGAAATTTATTTTATGTATTTCAGATTAACTTACGATAAAATTGAGTATTTTTTTTAAAAATATTTTTGAAAAATGAATAGTTTCTGTTGAATTTTGATGCATTTTAAAATTAATTTGATGTGTAACAGAGAAAATAAGTTTCAGATTTTTTTTCTTTAAATATACTTGTTTATGAATTACTTAATTTTATTTTATATTACTCCTTTGATGTTTATATTTAGTCTATGTATTACAGACTAAATTAAAAGGAAATGATTTTGAATTTTTTTTAAAAAACAAAAGTGTCTAAAATTTATAAAATCTATTATTTCATTTGATTTTTTCAGTAGCTAAAAAAAAAATCCATAATTTTTTACAGTGCTGATACATTCAAATTTATTTTATGTTTTTCAGACAAAATTAGAAGGAGGTGGTTATGAATTTTCATGGAAGCCCATATGTTAAGAACAATTCTGCTCTCAGCTTTGTTGCTACTTTGAAATTTATTTTATGTATTTCAGATTAACTTACGCTAAAAATTGAATATTTTTTAAAAAAATATTTTTTAAAAATGAATAGTTTCTGTTGAATTTTAATGCATTTTAAAATTAATTTGATGTGTAACGGAGAGAAGTTTCAGATATACATGTTATGTTTTAAATATACATGTTTATGAATTTTATACTACTCCTTTGATGTTTATGTTTAGTCTATGTATTACAGACTAAACTAAAAGGAAAATTTTTTGATTTTTTTTTAGAAAACCAGAGTCTCCAAAATTTATTAAAGCTATTATTATATTCGATTATTTCAGCAGCTAAAAAAATAATGCTATGCTGAATTGTAGTTACTGTTAATGTTACATAAGCAGCCGTATTTCCTCACTTATTGAAATACTGTGTCTTTCACCAAACAATAAAGCCCACCCATATTTAAAAATTACACGATTGTAAATCATCTTGAAAGATCTTTCAACAATTTATTTCAAGTAGCAAGTAAAGAGTTATCAAACATATCTATCATCAGATGGCTTTAAATCATCGTGCTCTATTATCTTCAAATTCAATCAAGGAAATTTGGGGTTCTAAACAGAGTAAGGAAAAAAAACAGCGTTTCTTTATCTTAACTAGCCTCTATCACTTCATTAACAGTTGAAAAATCAGTCACCAAATTAACTCAAAGAGAAGATTTGAAAGAAGAGTTCACTCAATAGGGCCACACACAGAGTAACTCAGTTTTCAACAAATGCCTTTTAATGTAACTTAAGAGCTCAAATGGCTTTCTTTGCCACTCAGTTTTCATTAATTTACTTTTTTTTAATCGCCAATGTGTAAAAGTTTCTCTTTTTTTCTTCATATCTAGTTGTGTCGCAAACTAGACAGATAACCTACCGCAGTTGGCGATGAATGTTTATGTACGTGTAAAATCTTTCAGATTTCTATTTTCTCAAGAGAAAGAGATACAACTTGTACTAGATTACACATTTTGAAGAGATCTTTCCTCTCCCGACCGAACTAAACTGTCGAGGAGGTGGAGACGAGGTGGGAGAATTCTAAATATGTTTTTGTTCCTCTTTATTCAATTTTCACAAATGAACTGATGATTGATATTTATTCTATTTGGCAGTATCTGTCGATAGAATTTTCATTCTAAAATCATGATAAAATAACCGGTAGTAGTCAGCCCATCCAATTGACCGTTACGTTTATGGTAAATAACATTTCTTTCCTTTTACGGTTTCGAGACCATTTACAACTAGTATGGTTATAAAAATCATGAATACAAAACTATACGGTTTTGTAACCATTTACAACTAGACTGGTTTCAATTGTCTTGTATTGAAGGAAATGGTGGAAATATTGCGGTGCCAACACTGGGACTTAAACCCCCATTCTGTTGTCATGAGACTGAAAGGTTAACCTTCTCTGCTGTAATATGTACCAATCTGTAAAAAACTAAGTTACTTTATTAGGTAGGCTTAGCTGGTGTGATAAAATTCTGGTTATTCAACGCTATTAGGTGAAAGTAATAAATAAACGGTTTTCCTCACAGTTAACAGTTTCAATATCATTTTATTTATTGTTATTTGAATATGGTAAAAAAAACAACAATTCAATTAATTGCTCTAACAGTATGTAAAACACAAGGCCGCAAACAATCACGATTTGAGTTGTAACAAGTGAGGCATTTTAGATTCTCTATTAATGTTTTTTGTTGACAAAATTACGCCAACACAATTCTGCAATAAACAGTTTATGACATATAATTAAATAGTTTGCAGTTGACAATATTAAGATTTTTATAAGTATTATTGTTTTCATGCAATTAACGTTAAATTAATTTTTTTGAGTCATCCAAATCGGTTTTCAATAGTTTATACAATGTAATAAAATTAGTTATTTAAAATATCTAAAAAACGTATAATTTTAAATTACTTGCACAAAACTCCAAATCACATTATTTTATTGCTTTCAAGTTTTAAAGGAAAAATTTATAAGATTATCAAGCAGATAAGATTATCAAGTTCTATCTCTACGAATCTAATAAAGCGATCCGTTTATTTTCTAACGTTATTGAAAGATATTGAGCTGTCTAATAATACTAGATCATCAAAAAGTTTGTTAAGTACAAAAAAATGTCAAGAAGGCACAAATTCAAAATATGACCTAAATCCAAGATGGCGCTTCTTAAGAAGTAAAAATTATGTTATAAACATGTATTGAATCAATCACATCACATGCTTAAAAGTTAAGGAAAAGTATAATATTATTTCCTATTTTCTTCTGAAGCTAAAATATAAGTAAGCAATCTGTTGAAGCGTCATGTTGCATTTGTCTAATTTTTATTTATTTTTTGTGTTCTATTTTTGTATTTATTTATTTATTTTTTTTTCACATGTAATTTTAACAGCTGCACATTTTCTTAAATTTCTAATTTTTAATTTTAAGTTTCTATTTTTGAAAAAAAAAAAGTGGCAAATAAATATATTTCTTTTCCAAAAACAATTGTGAAACTACTTAGAAATTTAAGAAAAAATTAAAACCTAATTTTATTTTTTTTTTTTTAATATAAAGATGGAGTTAAATTTTAATTATAAGTGGGCAAGAACAATTTTATTAGTAGGTAGGAAAAAAAAAATTGCTTACAATTTTGCATTATTAAAGCAGTATTAATTTTTATGAGTCTGTTAAAAGCTAAATAAAATATTAATCAATAAAATAAATAATAATTCATTTCCTTCTAAATTTTCTAACAATAGTAATAATAATAATGTTCGAATGAAATAATTTGACTTCTTTAGTCAAGTCGAGGGGAGCAAAGAAAATCTTCTAACTTAAGAAATTAACTTAAGTTAATGGGTATATTAAATGATTATTGTAACAAAAATTTAGAAAAATGCGCACTAACTCCGCTAAATTATTTTGCAGTAATGTTATAAGAATATTGAGCTTTTAAAATAAGAAATCAACGTTAGGACTACTTGTTTATTTCTTTAAATTAGTTAAAATATGTATCATATTTTCTTGCAACTTTAGAAGAACAATTGGTTCAGGGGGGTAAAGCACTCGCCTCCCAATGAGGTGACCCTGATTTGAATCCCAGCGTTGGCTGGGTTGACCGGAACACACCAACCACAGTGAAGTACTAATCACGTGTTAGAATCCCTTTCCCGTCTAGCTAACCGTGGGATGTTTTCCTCACGAAGTAACTCAAATGCGGATTAGTTCCCTAAAAAAGTCCTACATGAAGGCTAATTTGCTATAATTTTTGATCCAGGAGATTTCTTGTCTTCTGAGTTGGGTTCAAAATTTACAAGGCTACAGTTGTGAACATTGATATGCGTAAACTCAGAATTTTTTCGGCTATTCATCACCTTTAATAAAATAAAACACGTGTTCTTGAAAAGAAAAACAAAAATTAGTTACTGTAAAAAATTTTTACCTCCTTTATTTTGTCAATTTTTATTTACATGTAATATGATCAATTATGCCGATCTAATTTTTCTTCTATAAATCACTACAAGGTAATCTGTTATTAATACCCTCAATATATATTATTAGATTCTTTGACGAAAGGAAAGTTAAAAAGCCCATTAGGAGTTGATATTTAAGTGTGGGCAAAAGATAAAAAGCTTCAATAAAATTAAGAATGATTAGCGAATAAGGCGTTTTTAAAAATCAATAAAATCTACTTATTTACCGGGGGAAACTGAGAGAAGGTGAGAGACGGTTTTTAGAAAATTTTAAAAATAAGTATACAACTTTGAAATTTTTTCAATTCCTTCTTTCGAGTTCCATTCGTCGCCTGAAGAGAATTTTAATCCCGCCATCCTCTACATTTATATTATAAACTTTAAGCTTGCTGATTACGGAAAGCCTTCTACTCATGTCTTACAAATACAAAATTAGTCTGGGACTTGTGAGATTTTTAATGCGTCATTTGTTTAAAAAAAATGTGAATGGCTAAAAAATTAAAAGATACAGGCCACACAAGCAAGTACTAGCAATAACAAATTTTGTGATTTCAAATTTCATTTGCTGCTTATAAAAAAAATTCCCTTTTTTATTTTTTATTTTAATGTTCCGATATATAGTTGATTCGTTCAACTCTGAGTAAGTTAGTTAAAAAAAAAAAAAATAATAATCGTGATTCTAAACGGAAAGATGAGAAGCAGTGCGTCAGGATATTCAATTAAATGTTTTCAATGAATTAATTACTTCATTACAACTTCCTGCAGAAAGAAAAGAAACGTTGTAATAAACTCTCTCATATTAACCCTGTCAAAACTAAGATAATCAAGAAAAAAGAAAGATAAACAACCTTCCTGTCAGTTGGAAGTGACTTTCTCTCATTACAGAGTTGATGAAAAAATTACCCAAAGTAAACGCGTTGACTCTGAGTGGTTCGTAATGAGGGTTTAATTTTCACTTTTTATGGTTAAGATTATTTTAAAATAATTAGTGCGAGTTTTTGTATAGGAATTCTGCTGTCAGGAATAAATGTCTAATTTTCATTGGAAAATATTTAATCTGAAAAGTAACGCCTGGAAAATATTCTAAAAGTATTTTAATGTAAATCTCAAAACAATAAACAATGGTAAAACCATACATTAATTCTTTTTAAAACTATTATGAACTACTCTGTAAAAAACTCGGAATGAAATTACGGCAAAAAATACCGGCACGTAAGGTGCCGGTACTTTTTACCGGAACCTATTAAAAAAAATCTGACATACTGTAACTTTTACAAGAATAATTACCGTCAAAAAACTGAATCAATCTAATTAAATAAATATTATTGTAAAAATTACCATATAATATTTTACGTTAACTGAGTATTTTATAATAAAATGGATTTTACGGATGATGCACTCATACATAGTACTTTATACTGTAATTTGATTCGGAAGTTTTTACAGTGTAATTGTTTTGCATTCTTATATTAGATTCTGCAGATCTAAGATTCCGTATAAGCGGAAATTTGTTTTAAAAAAAAATAATAATAATTTAACTTAATTTTTAACCCAAATGAAAATAATTGAAAAAATTTACATTTTGTCCAGTGGAAAAATTCGTTACTGAACGTGAAGAAAATGATTCTAAAATTGTTATAATATCTACATATTTTGCAACAAAAGCAAAAATTTTTATTTTTAATTTTTTTACCAGAAATGTTATTGCCACGCAGTACAATAATTTAACAATAAAGTATGTTTTGTTAATATGAGAGAAAATTTGGTAATTTTGTCATGATACCTTAGGTCAAAAACCCTTCATTCGGTGATATTTACTTTTCAGTTTTGTGTTTTTTACTAAATATGTGGCAACAAGAATTATGATTTTGAAAACTGTTACCATATTAACAGAAAAATTACCAAAGGGATGGTTTCTATACCGCATATTTTGATATTATCAACCAGAATTACCGAGTATTTTTTTACCAGTTTTGTCATTACCATACAGTACGGTAATTTTACAAAATTTTTTTCTCTATGATAATTCCACGTGAGAAGTAAATCAAAAACGGAATGTCAAAATTCAGACTAAAATATTTGTAACATTTAAAAGATAGTGAAACAATTTAAGTTAAAAACGGAGGATAAATTTTTTTCAATACCTGACTAATATTTAACTATTGTATTAACTAATCACACTTTTTTATCATATAATTACGTAATTTTTCCTATGTTTGATTTGCTTAGCTGTATTTTAAGTTTAAGAGATGATACATATTCACAAGAAAACCTTAGACATATTGAATAATTATTCAACAGCATACATTTATAAACTAAAACTGATTATACATTTTTTCAATACCTAACTGTCCTTGAACTATTGCATTATCTAAACACAATTTTATATTATCTAGTTACATAATTTTACTCTTATTTGATTTGTATTTTAGGTTTAAGAGAGCACATATTCGCATGAAAACCTTAGACACATGAATATATTGAATAATAACTCAACAACGTACATTTGCGAACTAAAACCTAAACGTATGATTCCAAAAACCTTCCATCAACTGAACCAAACTTCGCTCTTCAAACATTAAATATCCTTTCCCGTGCCCTAACTACATCTAAGCTTCCATTTGAATGCATGAGGAATCTACTAGTAATAACATACTTAGAATATGCAAAGTGAAGCAAGGCAGAAGTGCTTATAATCGCCTCTTCACTGGGCGCAAATGGACAGTGGTCTGAGCTGCCCATTAGGAAATCCTCCAATTTCAAACCTCTATTTACATTTCAGAAGGTGCATACTTGATGAGTTCTTGCGGAGTATGAGGGTGGGTAAAGACGTTGAAATTCCGTTTCGTACTGTCATGTACGGAGACAGCCAAGTTAATCTCGATGGCAGTTGCATCGATAGTTAACGACATTTGACACTAATAACCTGGTTATGGGAAGTGCTTTCCAGGGAAGTTGGAAGCGGTACTATCGACCTTTTTGATGATATTGGAGTACCCTTTATGGACTATCTCTCTTGAATCATTGCTCTGTGACTAATGGTCTGATGGCCGATGTTCATCGTGTTCGAACATGTTTCTCGGAGAGGGGCCGTTCTCATATAATGCTTTTCGCTGTTGGCGATAACATTGAAATTATCAATTAGGAAAAATTTATGTCTTAATTTGTGGTAATGATTATGAGTTGAGGTGACCCATTTCATTTATTAAAGTCAATTCGTAAAATATTCCAAACAAGTTAATTGAAAAATCTTACTAGCATTGGGAATTTTAAATTATATATATTAATTCAGGTCTGTAAGTTACAGGAAGAGTTAAAATTTCTATAATTTTAGACTTAAAGATAAGCTCTTTGGGTAATTCAGAGTTATGATTATGAATGACTTTTAATTTTAATTTAAGGTAAAGAAAAAAAAATCGTATGAAAGTAAACAGATAAATAGACTTAATCATATCAGAGAGCGAATAATGTATCAAATAGAGAACAATGCGAATTAGAGAGTAACATGTATCAATTCAAAGGCCCTACAATAAAATTAATGCATTTCTAAACTATTGGAAATGTTGTTATAGATATAAATGGTTTTGATTGTTTACGCTTTTCTGAGCGTTTGATTAGCAATTTATCTCAGTGTTCTCTCAGAAACGAAACTCTCACATTTGACGGTTTGAAAATCCTTGAGCTATATTACATTAATTTTTTTAATCATTTCGTAACGAAATCACGTGATTTGTGACAAAACCCGAACTCTAAATTATATGACGAAAAAGTTTCTTCAGTTACGAAGTCTCATCGTAGAGTATTGTGGTAGAGTGTTAACTAGAATGACGAAACTATATTGAAGACTATGCGATCAAAAATAAATTGACTATAATGACGACAGGTTTGTAAGGTGGTCAAGGAGTCAGTCTTGTAGCAGGTCTTCTGCTTTGGGCATGGGTGGCGCTACTACTTATTATTTATTTATTTTTTGAAAAACAAATGACGATTTTTTTTTAAAATGCTGACAAAATTTTTTTTCTTGTAGAAGTGACGATAGCTTTTCATGACTTTGAGGAAATTTTTGTTCAAAGCAAATAATACCAGGAAACGGTTTCGCCAAAACAGAAGAAAGTTTCGTAAAATTTGATTATCCATTTTTTACAGCGTGATTGAGGCAGTTATTTTTGTTTTTTTATTTACTTTTATGTTGTCAATTGTACTCGCAATTGTTGTGACTTTGGTATCGTGTTTGATCTTGCTATTATTTTGATTAAATTGATTGTTATTTAAAACTTTTTGACTCGATTGGTATGGCCTGCAAGGATTCAATTCAAAAACTCAACTAAAAAGCTATTTACCTGATTAGAAACTTCATTCGCTTCAAAATGCATAAAAAGGCAATAACAGTCGACATTTTATTTCCTTTTTATGTATTTTTGAAGCGAATGAAGTTTTTAATCAGGTAATATCCTACCGATTTAGTTTATTTATTTAAAAAGCTATTTGTTTCATGTTGCAAAATAGGTGGACCAATTCTGATAACGGTAGGCCAATTTTGAGGTTTATTAAAACTGTTTCCTTAGAGCATCTTTTTTTAACTACCATTTGAATCACCTCTGTACCCCATATGGCCCTTTTAAATATTCACCAAAGTCATTTTGGTAATTCGGAACTCTACCCTATTTGAAATGTTTTAAAGAATGAAGATCACGTTATTTTTATTGCCCATTATTCCTGGATACCACGAAAAGGCTTAAAGGAAAAAATATTGATGTTACATATTAGAGATCTGATATGATGACTGCTTTGACTGATATTATGCTTATATAGACTGCTTATATATAAACTGTTTTGACTGACCAAATAGACAAAAAATAGTGATTTACGACAAAAACCTTGCACTAGAAGTTGACCATACGATGAATTAACTTTAACTTTGAACTCGGACATGGATTCATAAATGATGTAAATCAAAGTCTTCGACGGAATATTTTAATTTTAAATTTTCAACTTACTGATTTCTGTTTATTATATTTAAGTTTTTTTAATTTTTTTTTTTTTTACCCATTGACAGAAATTCCCACTTTTTTCTTTTGCTAGAACTATTTTCTCGGTGTTTGAAATTGTAACTTTACTTCTCAGATAATAATTTATGGTAAAAAATACAAGCACTCAGAGAATCGGAACGTTGCTGTAATTTTATTATTTGAGTAAAAACTTTCTCATTGAATTGTTTTCTCATTCCAATGTTAAAATATAGACCCCTAAAGAGTTTTCCATGCTTCAATTGGTTAATTGGTAAAAATATCCGGATTAAATTACGGTATGAAGAACCGACATTTTGGGTGCATCATCTGTAAAATTTATTTTTACTGTGAAATATTAAACCGTAATTTTTACGGAAATATTTATGTAATTTGAGTGATACATTGATTTTACGGTAATTATTACTGTAAAAATTACGGTACATTAGATTGTTCGCTTCGCAACATGTTTCGGTAGAAATAGATTTTTCGGTAAAAAGTACTGGCACCCTGAGTGCACCCCATAATTTGTTTCGGAATTTTTTACAGGGCAGTTTTTGAACCTGAAACAGAGCAAAACATTCGCACCTAAATCGGACGAAAAAAAAGTGTTTAATTGCCATAATCAGTTTTGGAACCTTATAACCCAGTGATGTACCGTAGTTTTTACAGTAATGTGTACTGTTAAATCACTGAATCATTGTAATTAAATAAATATTACTGTAAAAATTTACAATATGTAAAAATTATTGTATTACTGTAAAAATTACTGTAAAAATTTACAATTTATACATATATGTATCGTAGTTTTTACAGTAATGTATACTGTTAAGTCACTGAATAATTGTAATTAAATAAATATTACTGTAAAAATTACGGTGTAAAGTTATACGATAAAAATGGATAGCATGGTAAAGTGGATTTCACGGATGTTGTCACTCAGGATTTCACTCAGGGTGCCAGTATTTTTTACAGAAATTTGATCTGAAATTTTTTACAGTGTAGATTGTTTCAAAAACAGAAAAAAAAATATGACAGATCGTGACGTTTTTCTGAATGAGGAAAAGATTTGTTTTGACTTTTTATTGCATTCATCTATTCTACACTTCAAGTGTAATCTAATGTAAAAGGCTAATTTATGCAGTAATATTAGCTTCAAAAACTTTCGTTGAATTTTTTAAATTTTAATATTAACATTATATTTTCAATTTTTTTGATATAACAAGTTCAAAAGTTCAGTGTCATTACCTCCGAAGTAATGTGAAAATAGAGTTCTAAAATCGAAAATTAATTCATCGAAAGTTAATCTTCCAAAAAAAAAAAAAAAACTACAGACCACCCAGCGCATGTTATTCGCTTCAGCAATTTAAAACTATTCAATAGATTTAACGACGTGAGACCACAAATACAGAGTAAATTACCGAAGATACAAAAGTAAACATTATATACATTAACAAATTCATCCTCCTTGACTTGGTTAAGTGTGAATGATGACTTCAAGTCTTAAACGCTCTGTCAGTCATAATGAAAAGTCAAGTGCTTCCGTTTCTAGAAAGAAGGGTCCACAAAGTCGTTAAGGGCAGGATATTGCCCGTGTCCCCAGTCTCATCAAGTGATTATTATGAGCGTATTCATTAATACCATTACTTAAAGATGATTGGTGGAGTTCAAGAGGTCCAGCTACGAACGGATCTGTTCTCAGCGGAAAACTCTGTGACAGCATTTAATAAAATTTTTATGTAATCGTTCGTTTATTGTGAATGAGAGAGAAAGGATGCGAAAGAAGGATTCATTCGCAATGAGGATTTTAAATCGAGCGGAAACTGTGGGTGGACATCGAGTGTTTGTCCGACCATATCGATTCTTCATTTCCCCCCTCTTTTAGTATAAGAAATACTGTTTTTTGTTTTTAGGAGAAAATAAGGTAAATAGAATGCTATTTATATATTGGATAATAATATTAAGCTTCTTAATTAAGAAAGTTGTGTTTCTTAACACTAGAAAGACGAAAAATTAGTATATACCTATATTGTCCAAAATGACTTGCAGTCAAAATGACTGGATTCTGAATGCGTAAATAAATATGTTTAAAATTAATTTGTAAAATTTTTTATATTATTTACAGTTATATAACAAGTTATTAATAAATATTAACAGAAAAAAAATATATGTTGTACAAAGAGTCACAAAATTCTAAGAAATTGTGTCATTATATACATCATTGTTTTTCTAATTGAAATTAAAAGCAGGCAAAATGACTTCCTTAGGCAATCTAGTGTTAAATCCTTCTGCAAAGCTAGACGGAAGAGAAAGAGCATTACTTTTGGAACACAATAATGCGTAATGTTCCTTGTAAGGTCAAAAAAAATTTTTTTCGCATAAAATAAATCTAAAAATAATGAAGCTGAATAACTCATTTAGGTATTACCGTTATTAACCACGTGCTGCAAAAACTGTGGTCTTAGCACTTTTTCAATTTAACATCAAATCAAGCTAGCTATATGATTTAAAACGTGTATGAGAGCTCTAAACACCAAAAATGCAAAAAGTTTACACCAAGATTAATCACCTTTGCACTACACATGACATTTTTTTTTCTTCCGAAAATTCCAATGTTGGGGTATTTTGATTTCGTCTGTAAATATTTACAATCGATAACAAGTTAGAAAGAGATCGTCTTCGATGCTGCTTTTCATCTGCAAAGACTAAAGTTTGCTCTTTAAAATATGTATGCTTTTTTAGTTATGTAATAAGGGTGTTTATATTTTAATTTTCAAGTTTCTATAACTATGTGAAATAATTTTACCATGGGCAATTTCTATCCGCTCCTGCTGTGTTAAGCCTAGTTCGAATTCGTCTTAATTTTCTCTCTGCCCTGCGTATGTGTGATTCACGAACTCATTTTATTCTAAGAATAAGTGCATATGCAAATAAAATTTACTGATTCTAACTTCATATTGTCTCATAAAAATAACTGAACTGATTCTTATGTGTACCATATCTTATTGTTATTATAAATTTCAGTGCTACTAAATAACAAAGATGTTGATTGGTGGTAGACACTTAACACCATGTAGTGTAAAAGAACATTCTAGGTGTTTCAAATCACTAGGAATTATTCTTGGATTTTGGTGTAGTAGAACACCATTTTGGTTTAAAATAGTTGCCAAATTTTTTTTTTAACAAAGAGACAAAAAAACTTTATTGGGAACAAAAACACATAAATACAAGGAATATATATTCGTCGCCAAGAGGAAAATCCTGTCCAGGCGACAAAGAAAGGTAATACAATAAATTCAAAATAGAAATTAAGAAAAAAAAAAAAAAAATACATGAAACTATGTAAAACGAAAATAACAAGGGTAAAATAAGAAATTCATTTGGATTGGCACAAGACTGGTATAAAAAATCAAATGCTTCCTTTAAAGCGAAAAATAAAGATCTAAATCGTCAGGGTTCATAACAAATTGAAATAAAGCACGCTTAAAAGAAGAATATATTTTGATATTTTGCAACTGAAATGGTAATTTATTTATATAATTTAGGTGCTAAGTAAAAAAAACTGTTTTCGTGAAATTTCTTTTGTAAAGTGGGGAATCTCATATATTTCAGTTGGTCTCCTTTCAGACACATTGGTTTTTAATTTGCATATTAATTTATTGTTGTGTAAATAAAGTAAAATAAGAAAAAATACATAATGGCAAAATGGTAATAGATTAATTCTTGTATATATATTGGTAGTAGTTATTCTTGAACTATTTATATTTAGAGAATTAATAATCTTGAAGCATTTATTTTGAACTGAGATTAAAGGAAGTAAATTAGTTTTATAACCACCGCCATATATTATTGCACCGTAATTAATTAAAGAATAAAACCAGGACCCTTTCACAAAATTAAAATGAATTTTTGGTGTTCAGATACCCAAACATTTTAACAATGTAATGTTAGGGACTAGATATACTTTAAATAAACAAACTTTTTAATAATGGAAGTGACTTCCATTTTTCAAAGATAGTTAAACCAATAAACCTGAAAATCAAGAAATTTTTAATAATAATTCTTTCGGTAGCAGAATTTACAGAGTGAATCTGCAGTATCTTCAATAATTAAAACTTGTCCGCGATGATCTCAACGCAGTCAGACAAAAAATATTATTGTAAAAATCCAGTTTAATCCTGCATGTAGCAAAATTGTCAGTTTATAAGATGCTTAAAATTTAAACTTCAAGACTTTATGTTGCGCAAGTTGAATTTTATACAAAGATACAAAAACATTTCTATACAATTAAGGCTAAAATCAGGTAATAGATTTTTTTTTTTTTTTTTTTTTTTTTTTTTTTTTTTAGTTTGCTCTTTGCTGTGCTATCGTAATTTAGCTTTTAATTTTTATTCGAAATAAATTTAGAAATGTTTCAAAATAGAATCTCAGCTATCTCCTCCTATTAGTTTGTAGCTTATTTATTTATTTATTTTTATTATTTTTTTTAAAGAAAACTTAAACAAAAAATTATATGCAGGTGCCGCGGATGCATTTTGGAATGATATAAATAACGATATTTTATTTCAAAATTCACTTGCACTATTACCACAGATTGAAATTTACGTTTTAAATTTTTGATAGTTACAGTTTGGAGTTGATTTTATTGATTTCCTCCAAGACTTAAATAATTTTCAAGGTGATCCATAATCTTGATTTTTTATTTTAATTTTCAAATACCACGCCATCCAAGTTCATTGGATTAAGAATGAAAAATATTGAAACTATTAATTTTTAAAAACCTAAATATGCTTACAAGAATTATTTCTCGACTTGTTATTATTTAATCAACTGTTTAAAATGAACCTCGGATTTTTAAAGGGTCAATTAAAATAATCTCATGGCTATAAGTAAAAAGAGCGATTATATTTTTAGAATAAATTATTGTATAATTTAGAGTGTTATATAAAATAAACTTCTACTGCTTAAGAATTATGAGCTTTACAATTAAATAAAACTTTACAATTTAAGGAAACTTAAATGAAACTTTTTAATTATTATTTAAAAAAGGAAGCAATAAAAATTCATACTTCTCTTTAATAAAATTCACTGCTTCAATTTCAAATTTGAGATACAAATATTGTTAAAAGTAAGTACTAACTTTAAATATTACAAAATAACTAGAAAAGTTAAAGCTAAGTTAAAATTTTATAATACCAATTCCTAAAAAAGAAACTATTACACTGTTAAAAATTCCGGATCAAATTAAGTTAAAAGTACCGTCGTTCTGGGTGTTGTTACTTTTTAACGAAAAATCCATTTTTACCGGAACTTGTAAAGGAACAAAAAATCTGATATACCGTAATTTTTACAGTGATAATTATAATAAAATTTAATTAAATGAATATTGTTGTAAAAATTACGGTTTTAATATTTTAAGAAAAAATGAATTTTGCTGTAAAATAGATTTTACGGATGATACACTCGAAGTGCCGGTTTTTTATACCGTAATTTGATTCGGCATTTTTTTCAGTGCAGCAAACAAAAAAAATTTTTTTTGTCGACAATTTGGGTGAGTTTATAATTTTGTATAGTAATAATTGTGCGAAAGTTTTTCGTAAAAATGAAATGAAAAATAACGTTGAGATAAAAAAAAAAATTGCTAAATAGTTTATTAAATCAAAAGTTCAATATCGTAATAAATACAGATTGTTGAATCAGACAAGGTTATAAAAGACCATCATCTGCCACTAAAACTTGAATAGGTTGGGGAGGGGAAGAGTATGGAATCGCAAACCTGACAATAAATATAATTTTCGATTCCCCTCACTAAAAGATATGTCGAAAAACGAAAAAAAAAAAAAAAAAAAAAATCAACTCCCGCAAAATCATTCCAATCAGTTATTGACAAAATGATACCGGTAAAACGATGGAAAGGAATTACCCCTATCAATCGCCTCAATCACTTCCCCGCATCCCTCCCCCCATTAAACCACCAAAACACCCCATCACCCACCCCAAACATTGGTCTGCTTACAAAGCCAACGATATGTAGCGTAATAGTGAAAAGCGTGCCCATTCTTGATGTACATTCTCCAGATGGTGCAAGCCCCAGTATTCATCTTGATCAACGTCAGGTCGAGTGGGGCTCTCGCGCCCCGGGATCAGCCACCGATGGCCCATTAATGGAACAGGCGAGTCTGTTATTCGAACTATCAATTTCTCATAGGGCAGAGAGGATGGTTGACACGTGGCCGCACGTCCTCCGGCCATGTGGACAGAGTGGCAGTGAATTAGTAATGACCAATGGCAATGCTTTTGATGGCACCGTTGGGTGCAACAGTTGCACATGGTCAAGCGACCGTTCGTTCTGTTCTTGCAACAAAGTTGAATCGCATTATGTCTCAATCGAATATTTCCGCCTTTTATAAAGTGGACATGGAGTTATTGCATAGGAGCGTGTCGAAATCGATTTTGCGATTAAGCACTGATAGTATATGATAAAGTCGTTAGTTGCGAGTTTATAGTGCCATCTGCCAACCTATCGGAGCTGTAAAATGTTAATGTATTAAATCGGAGGGATGGCTTTAGAGGTTCGAAGTTTAGTGAGATACTATAGTTTTCTTTTGCATCTGAACAAAGTTAAAACGAGTGCGCTGCGAAACCGTATTATGAAAAAAAACTTTTTTTTTATAAATTTCTGTTTCTATTCTTTTGAATAAAATAAAAGCATGTGTTGCTCCGCTTTTGAGTTAGGAAAAGATATACTCTAATCTCCAGCAAGTCAAAAATTTTCACATTTTGGATCATCCTCAGTATTGTTCAAATTTGCTGCAACTTTAACATGCTTCAAGATTGCTGTCATTAGTTGCGAGTTTATAGTGCCATCTGCCAACCTATCGGAGCTGTAAAATGTTAATGTATTAAATCGGAGGGATGGCTTTAGAGGGTCAAAGTTCAGAAAGATACTAGTTTTTTTTTTTTTTTTTCTGCATTTGAACAGAATTAAAAAGCGTGCTCTGCGAAGCTGTTGAATGAATAAAAATATATGGTTTTTGTTTCTCTATTTTTGATTGAGTTAAAAAGTATATGTTACTCCACTTTTAAGTTAGTCAAAGATATACTACTCTAGTCCAACGGTTTCCAGTTTTTTACGGCTAATGAACCCTAACTGACAGAGCATCTTTTGGCGGAATCCTAAACATATACATAAAATGACAGCCGTGAACCGTGAACATATTGATATACATTAACCCTAGAAAGACTACTCATTATTTTGAAAATATTTAATGTGAATAATGAAATTTTTTTCAGTAATCTTTTTACCTATAAAACTCTAAAATTTTATGTCAAACAGTTGAATTCACATGCCTAGAGTGATATCTAATCTAGTTCTGAATTTCTTTTTGCCACATAGATTAGATGAAAATGAATAAGATACGCCAAAGTATGGCTTCCGAAGAAGGAACTCTTATAAACGTTGAGAATAGTCATCAAAGAAACGAATTCTTTATTCTTGAATTTGATCATCCTATTTTGAATGGAAAAGTTCGCAAAAAACTGATGCATATATCATATTTATAAATTTCGTCAATTCTTTTTTTGGCATTTTATTTAAATGATTTCATAAAAAAAGAACGAAACCATTAAAGAAATTATAGTTTATTGTTTTGATATAAATATAATTATAAGTTTAAAAAACTACTACTGATTCAAAAAAATTTTAACTCTCGGAACCCCTGTGACACTCCACGGAACCCCGTAGAACACCATTCGGAAACCGCTGCTTTAGTCTTCAGGCTAGTCAAAAATTTACATATTTTGGAGCGTGTTGAACTATAGTATAGTTCAAATTGGCTACCGTAATATGCTGCTGGATTGAACCATATCCTCGTATATTTCAAACTTGATTACTCAATGCTATGACTCAACTTGGACGGAATAAGGTTCAGTTCATCGAATTATTAATGCTTCATCTAATTTGCACAGCATTATGATTCTCTCTTCATATACCGAATTCAAAGTTGGATCGTCTTTTCTCAGAGAATATTCCACTCTTGAGTTGAAATATATATGACTGTACTCATGATTGTATATTTCCAGTTTATTATTTTAACCTTAATAGTTAATAAATCAAATATAATGCAATCATCAAAAATTTTCTAAAACATTTGAAATTAAGAAAACTTGGCAAACACTTATACTGAACATTTTTACTTGACTTCAACTAAAACTGAACTATTGAAACAATTTAGAAAGGCTGGAAACCTTGAGTAAAATCTAATTTTAAATTTGATTACTCAATACTATATCTGAACTTGGGATAATAAGGTTCAATTTATCGCAACAGTTTCTGCGAATTTGCCCAAAATGATTCACTCTTTATATTCTGAATTCAAAGCTGGATCGGTTTTTCTAAGAGAGTGTTCCACTCTTGGTTGAGTCAGAAATATACATTACTTTACTCTCAATTGTAAACTTTATTTCATTACGTTTATCTTAACTGTTTGTAAATAGAAAACAACGCATTAATCAAAAACATTCAAAGCATTATTAGAAAATTTAACGTACACTTATGCTGAACATTTTACTTGGGTTTAAGTAAAACTGTCAAATTAATTAAGTGTGACGGAAAACCTAAAACGAAATTTCATTTTCCTGTATTCTTAGACGGCTAACTTTTATGAATTGTAAAACGTAGCAGTATCCAGCTAATCGGTTATAGTTTTTTAAGAAACTTAAAAATAGTAGCCTATATTCTGAAATAAGAATTGTTTGGTTCGTCTCTCTACTAATTTGTTTCAGTTTCAACTTATAACTAAGATTATATTTAGAATATAAGCTTTAAAAGTCTTTTATGAAAAGGAAATAAGTGGGTTTTTTTTCATATTATCTCTTTTCTTAGCAGCATTTAAACAGTAATGGTTGTACTAAACTTTTTAAAAAAAAATTTTACGCTTACAAAATTATTAGTTAAGCTATTTTTATTAGTTAGCAAAAGCTATTTTTGACAGAAAAAATTTACAACAAATGATTTTTAATAAACTTGCAATCATTTTCTTTAACCAAACTAACTCTGATTTGATTTCTTTAAAAATCAATTTATAGATTTTCTAATAAATTTTCACTCATTTAAGTTCTAGTTTCAGCCCAGATCAAAACAAAAATTCAGACTTTTCAATTATTAAGTTACAAAAATGTTCTAATTTTAACTAGACTGTAAAAATTTCCGGATCAAATTACGGTTAAAAGTACCAACACTCAGAGTACCGGTACTTTTTACCTTTAAATCTATTTTTACCGGATCATGTTACGGAACTAAAAATCTGATCAAAGTAATAATAACAATAAAAATACTAAATAGCTCTAATTAAATAAATATTACTGTAAAAATTACGGTATAATATTTTACGGTAAAAGGGATTTTTCGGTAGAAATGGGTTTTAATGTAAAATGGATATTATGATTAAGTGGATTTTAAGGTAAAATAGATTTTACGGATGATGCACCCAAAATGCCGATACTTCTTACCGTAATTTAATCCGGATTTTTTTGCAGTTAAGTTAGAACATACTTTCAAATCAGATACAAACATTAAAGAATTAATTTTAAGATAAATGTCGTTTACTTACTAATATAATAACCGAAAAACTTATTAACTATTTGAAACATTTTACGTTATTAAAGTGCATGTAATTTAATAAACTGCCAGCGATGTTTAAAATAAACATAATTGATAATGAAGTGTAATTCTTGTTTAAAAATTGTTTCTATTTGTCCAAATCTCTTTTAATATTAGCATAAAAAGTCATTGCAAATTAGGGTGATAAGCCGAATTATTTAAACAACGCTATTGAATTAATGTGATTGAAATTTTTTACTGTTCATGAAATAAACATCATGTTATCGTTCAGTGGAAAAAAATGATAATTTTATTCTCGTGTTTTATTTAAAAGGAAATAATCTAAAAGTATTATTAAAAAAAAAAACACACAGAAAGTTGTTTGAAAAAAAATGTAAAGAAAATATAAGGTAAAAAAAAGAACAAGAAGAAAGCCCTCACCCACGGGCGTTTTGTAATTACTTCCCATCTTACAGTAATCATTTAGACAGATCAAGCAATTTATTCAATTTAAACATTATTTATTCACTCTTTCGTATTACTTTTTAATGCTGCTTCTTAAAAAACAAGCCTATAAAAAAACAGCTTGAAATACATCTTTACAAGTTTCTTATCTAAGCTACTTATCATAAAAACGCATATCAAACTGCACATTTCCACCCTATTTAAAAAAAAAAAAATTAAAAATACTTAAAGCGCCTTTAATATAAGGCAAAAAAATTACCTCACTTAAGCTTTGATGGTTTGAAGGAGAATTTTTTTCACTTCTTCATTTTTTACCCTCTCCCTGAGTCATTAAAGAAAACAATGAATAAAAAAAAACAAAGGAGAAATCCATTAAATTAAGGGTTTATTGTTTTTTATCATCATCACTGGTCAAAGTAGGGCCATAAATTTTTATTTGCCGTCACTGGGCGTTGTCGTCCTTTCTTAGATCAAGAGCTGTAAGCTGGTAGAAAGCTATAGACCGCTTAATGAAAACGCACGATATGAAACAGTTAACGAAATTAAAAAACTTCGCCACTGCTACGCTTGTTTCCGATCAAATCTTTATGAATTTCTCCTTTTTTTATACTCTGTAATTTTTTACCCTCTCAATCTTCGGTTCTTATAAAAAAAAAAGAAAACTGATTGTTTCGTCTCATAAAAAAAAGCAAACTGATTGCTTTGTAAGGGGAGGGGTAGGAGACTGATAATAACAGCTCATAAAAAGGACGATTAGTGTCACACTTTTAAAGGCTCAATATTCATGGGGGTGGGGAGATATTATTAAAAAAAATTGTGCGTGTGGGGGAGGGGTTGGGACTGTTTTGGTGGCACAGAATGAATTTTCAAGAAACGATTTAACACAGGATTGATGAGAGAAAAAATGGTTTGAGGTTTCTCTATCAGAAATAAATTTTCGATATAATTATTTTTTTGCGTTATTCTTTCATCTAAATAATTTTTAATTGATGTTTAATTCTCATTTCAGCTTAAATTATTTTTGTTGCATTTTTAATTAATGTTAAACATTATGTAATTTGTTTAAATTATTAAACGTTGCAGGAGATAAACGATTGTTTACTTCTGCAGAGTAATGAATTTAACTAAATCTAATTTTTAAATTAGTTTTCGAAGAATTATGTTTAACTGTTTCTTTTTTTTTTTCGAAAAGTAGAAATGGCAATAAAAATTACTATTTAAGAGAAAGACATGCATTGTCTCATATATAATGTTGCAAGAACTCACATATAATGTTCCCAAAACGCTTACATAACGTTTTAAAAATGCCACAAAAACACGTATAATTTTATGAAAAAATATAATTTGTCTCTGGAACGCACATATAATTCTTGAGGAATGCATTATAAGCTCAAGAGCATGTATTATAAGTTCATATATCCACTCAAAGACGCATATGCAGCATCTGTAGAGCGCAAGAAAGTACTAATTAAATCTCAAGAACATACATGTACTGAGAAAAAAAGTATGGTCAAATTATCATAATATAGTCACATTTACCGTGTTTCTGACGCTATGTAAAACTCAAAAAGGGTATTTTTACCTAAGTGCTTTGGTAATTATTTAGGTAAAGTTAACAATTAAGTATGGTTTTATAATTTGCTATAAAATTTTGTAAATGTAGTAAAATTGGGTAGTTTTATCATGATACCTTGCAGCATGGCATAAACACCATTAATTTGGTTAAAATTACTTTTCAGTATTGTATTTTTTACTAAGTGTGTGGTAATATGAAGTGTAATTTTAAAACCAGAATTTCCGATAAACCAATACTATATGAGCAGAAAAATTACCAAATGAGTGGTTTTAATACTGTATATTTCGTCTTTATGAATCGGAATTATGTTGTTGATTTTCTTTTTGACCAGAACTATCATTATTATGCATTAGTAATCCGTGCTGCTGTTTTCGCATGAACTTGCATCAAACCGCCGGTTCAATACCGCGGGCACGTTTCCTTACACGCAGTGCGGCAATTTAATTTTTTTTTTCTTGTTAGAGTGTAAGGTCTCAATAAAGTACGAATCATATTTCCATGATAATAAAATGTGTCTCCTTCCCTGGAATACTAGTTTTCTTTCCTTTTTAATAAAGACAGTAAAAATTTATTTTAAGGGTGGTCTTTGTGAAGCACTCTGTTTACATATTTATTTCATTTTATAGCGTTCATTTAAGTTTAAAATCTGGAAATTCAAAATTTTATGTAACCAAAAATTTATTCTACATTTTTTTAATTTATTTGATTTTTAGCTTTTAGTGATAATACACATATTTATGCAAATAAATGCAACTTATAATTTAAGCGAATTCACAAATTTTAATTTCAAATTAAACAAGAAATTTTATAATTAACAGAATAATTAACAGAAAAGTCACTAAATTATCACTTGCAGTGCAAAAATTTAAATTCTGTAGAATAATAAATTTGTGTTTAAATAGTGGCCTTTAAATTATAGTATTGCAGCAGCAGCAGCACAATACTATAAATTAAAGGCCCCTTAACAGCACTAATTAAAGGCATTAATTAAATGCAACAATGCAATCAAAAACTTTTAATTGGATTTCTAAATGTATAGAGAATATGTTTAGATAAGTAATGAAATTTTACGCATTTTTTAAATATGAAATAGATGTATTAAAATAATATTTGCTTAAACCGATAAGGAAATTACACCTTGTGTTATCTAAAATTTTAATTCAAATTAAAATAGTTTTTATATATTATACGATGCTAAATTCACTAATTATTGGCACTTAAATCATATCAAATATCACATACATTTTTTTGTGGTGTCTTTATGTGCTATTCAGTCATAAAGCATATTTTATGAAGAAGAAAAAGAAGAAAAACAGGAATAAATAATTTAGCGTAAAAATTAACGAGTTAAACGGAAATAATTTAAAACAAATTAAATTTCAAATTACATTGAAAAACATAACAAAATCGTGATTGTTTTGCATAAATATTTTCTTATTTTGATACACTCACACTACACTAATTTTACTTTAATTTTTTTCTTTTGATGCTCTAATTTTTCTTAGTTTTCACTTCAGATAATTTTGAAAAGATTAAACTCCATTTTTGGTGTTTTCTATGGTTGACTACAAATCTTATTAGATTTAACTTATTAATTATTTTAGTAAGAAGATATTAAAAATAGTTACTGAGATAAATCTTAAAAGAGGTACACAGAGGAAAAAATTGAAAAATAACCGTCCTGGAAAGTATTGACATTTTTGGTAAAAAAAAAGCCATAATCAAAATATATGATAATTAAACAATTCATTTGATAATTTTCCTGTTCATATAATAACTGTTTACCAGAAATAACCGTCCTGGAAAGTATTGAAATTTTTGGTAAAAAAAGCCATAATCAAAATATATGATAATTAAACAATTCATTTGATAATTTTCCTGTTCATATAATAACTGTTTACCAGAAATAACCGTCCTGGAAAGTATTGACATTTTTGGTAAAAAAAGCCATAATCAAAATATATGATAATTAAACAATTCATTTGATAATTTTCCTGTTCATATAATAACTGTTTACCATAGATAACCATCCTGGAAAGTATTGACATTTTTGGTAAAAAAAGCCAGAATCAAAATATATGATAATTAAACAATTCATTTAATAATTTTCCTGTTCATATAATAACTGTTTACCAGAAATAACCGTCCTGGAAAGTATTGACATTTTTGGTAAAAAAAGCCATAATCAAAATATATGATAATTAAACAATTCATTTGATAATTTTCCTGTTCATATAATAACTGTTTACCAGAAATAACCGTCCTGGAAAGTATTGACATTTTTGGTAAAAAAAGCCATAATCCAAATATATGATAATTAAACAATTCATTTGATAATTTTCCTGTTCATATAATAACTGTTTACCAGAAATAACCGTCCTGGAAAGTATTGACATTTTTGGTAAAAAAAGCCATAATCAAAATATATGATAATTAAACAATTCATTTGATAATTTTCCTGTTCATATAATAACTGTTTACCAGAAATAACCGTCCTGGAAAGTATTGACATTTTTGGTAAAAAAAGCCATAATCAAAATATATGATAATTAAACAATTCATTTGATAATTTTCCTGTTCATATAATAACTGTTTACCAGAAATTCCGGGTTTTTAACTAAAGATAACGTCTAACCGAATGAATGGTTTTTATAACACGCTCCGAAGTATCATGATAGAAATTACCACACATATCAAATTTTAACATTTATTAGAAAACAATATTTATTTGTTAATTTTACAAGAATCATTACAAAAGTACATCGGTCAAAATTGCCTTTCTTTTCTATAGAGCCAGAAACACACTGAATTTTTCCATATTCTGGAAGTTTTGATCAGACTTTTATTTTTCTTGTAGTAGATAATGTTCTGATAAAACTTTTAGAAAAAGGGAAATGTTATAAAGCAATCAAGTTATTGTATTATAAGTAATTTAATTCTAAGTTAACATCATAAGCCCCTTTATGTTTATATAAATCTTATTTAGATAAAATACATCATAATAATTTAACTTCCATATATTTACAATTAACTTTCTATTTTTTAAGCGGTTATTTGTTTTTTAATGCTTTAGTTTAGGAATGTAACTAGATTTTTTGTGAAAACAATATGCTTTTAATTATATCAGTTAAAATTAATGCAGAAAGCTAATGAAAAATAGGAATTGTATAATTAAATCTTCAGTTATATTTCATTATATTTTGATTTATGATCCTTTATATCGACGTTATTCCCAAAAAGGTATGTGGGTTTCAAGTAAATACATATAGACATTTAATTAAGATATTTATAATTAAATTTCTACCCATTTTAAGTGAATTTTTTCAAAAACGGTGCAAATTTGTGTATTTAATTATAGGTATTTAAGGATAATATTTCTTATTATTCTACTGAATTTACACGGAAAGCTTGTCAAAAATATAAGATTTAGATACAAAAAATTTTCAGGATAGTCTCGATACATTTTGGTTCATGTAATTTAATCTCACTTGAATAATTGACAAATCAGGGATATTTAATCAGGGATAATAATCAGGGATATTCAAGGATTATGGACAAAAATTTAATGTATGCAGATATTTGATTTATAAATTTTCAAATAAAAATCTTCTTATTTCAAAACAGCTTTTTTTAATATTCTTCAAATATTAATATAATTTTAGATTTAACATAATATTTCTAATGATTCTACTAAATTTAATATTTGAATATAAAATATAGGAATTAGAAAAATAAGACAGCAGGGCAGTCTTGTTATTGTTTGAATCATGTCACTTTAACTCACAAGAATTATCGACAAATTGCATCTTGGTTCTAATTTAAAATATGCAGGCAGTTGATTTTTAGAGTATTAATTAAACTTTTACATACTTTATAACAGCTGCTTTTTAAATATTCTTCAACTAATTAATACAATTATAGTGACTTAAACCTGTTATTTCTTATCATTATACTAAATTTAACTCAGAAAACTTGTTAAAAATATAGGAATGAGATGAATAAAGCTTAAGAAAAGTCTCGTTACATTTTGATTCAAGTGAATAACCAAGTGAATAATTAGAAGTTAGAAGAATAATTAGAAGTGAAATTGATTCAAGTGTATAATTAATCTCGCAAGGATTATATGTTAACACTTAATCATGATTAAGAGTTATTGATTAACTGTAAAGGGGTAATAAGTTAGTTTGCGTAGATATTCAATTTATTTATATATAATTAAATTTATACATATTTTAAAAAATATTTTGTAATATAATCCAATCAATGAATAGAATTGAAATTAATTAAGCACAATATTTCTTATTACTTCTTATAATATTTCTTATAACTAACACTGAAAGTTCATCAAAAATATAATAATTAGATAAATAAAGTTCGTTACAATTTGATTCATGTCACTTTACATCGCAAGAATTATCAATAAGTTGAATCATGGGTATAATTTTATATATGTAGATAATAAATTACATAGTTTTATAAATTTCTACATATTTTAAAATAGCTTTTTTCGATGTTCTAACTAATAAATATATTTATAGTCAATAAAACTTGTTATTTCTTATTATTTTACTAAATTTAACACAGAAATCTCATCAAAAATATAAGAATTAGATAAATAAATCCCCAGTCATTACATTTTCATTCATGTTATTTTATTTAGCAAGAATTATCAACAAATTGTATCTTGGTTCTATTTAAATACATACAAATATTACATTTTATATTTTTAATTAAAATTTAATTATATTTTCTACATATTTTTATAAAGCTCTTTTTTAATATTATCCAATTAATATAATTGTAGTAACTTAAACCTGTTATTTCTTATTATTTTTTAAAAAAATTAAACACAGGAAGCTTATTAAAAATATAGGAAGTCGACAATTAAGGCTTTAGGAAAGTCTCGTTACCTTTTTATTCGCGCCCCTTTACTTTGCAAAAATTATCAACCAACTGTATTGTGGTAATAACATAAGTAGGTAATTATTTTCTCATTTTTAATTAATTTTTTTTATATCTTTTAAATTAGTTTTTTTAAATGCTCTAAGTAATGAATATAACTATAGTCAATAAAACCTGTTATTTCTCGTTATTCTACTATATTTAACGCAGAAATCTCATCAAAAATATAAGAATTAGATAAATAAAGCACTAGGAAAGTCTCGTTACATTTTGATTCATGTCACTTTATCTCGCAAGAATTACCAACAAAATGCATCTGGGGGCAAGAGGAGAAGAAGGAAAAAAAAAAAAAAAAACGCAAGAAAAGGGGATAAAAAAGCTTTCTCTAGGTAAAGGAATAACTGTATACCACTAATAAGAAAGGTGAAGGGGGCAGGCATTATATAAAGAACTAGTCATAAGGAAAATAAGGGGGGGGGCAAAGCAGTAGAAGGAGAGAAAGCAAAAGAGTAAGTCCTAAACGAGCAATATCCATTAAGTCTTAGAGAACTTGGTTCCTTGACCGGGAACCCTCGTAGGAGCCAAGTAATGGATGTTGATGACTGTAAATCAGATTAGGAGCCTTTTTGGATTCTACATCATCGTTCAATTACTGGAGTCCTGGAGAAGAGTCCCGGATAGTCCGTGGGACCCCCCGAAACCAAATTAAGACCAACAGCTCTTCGGGTCCAAAACGATTTGCCATCAAATATTCAGGCGTGAATTAATGTGCGGTGCGCGTTTCATTGGATGGAGAGGATGCGGTGAGGCTGGGGATTCGACTTCATTTAATTATACCGGTGGATGGAGGAGGAGGATAAAGAAGAGCAAAGAGGATGCTGGAGGAGCACCGTGATGGAATGTCGATAAGAGAGAGCGAAGATGCTGGGCTCGGGAGAGAATGTCTAAATAGATGCAGTTTTATTAAAGAATGAATGTGTTTCGAGAAGATTGTTCGAATTTTCACTGTCTTTCATCTTTTCTTAAAGTGCATTGATTCTAATATAATCAAAAGAGAGAATAAATCGCGTTCTCATAAATTAATTTAAGTAACCTCAAAAAAAAAAAATTTTTTTTTTTAAAGCAACCAAAATAAAACTATATATATTCTTGATTAGATTTTTTTTTCTTCTATAAATAAAATGTAACTTTTCGCCAAAAATATGAAAATTGGTTAAGCATCTAGTTAAATAGATGCTTACTTTGGATTCTTTCTCTTTTCTATTTTTTTACATTTGCTTGATACATCAGGTATAACCTTATTATTATTATTATTATTATTATTTTTTTTTTACAGGCAGGCACTGAATTCTTCGCCTCGGAAGATGCCGGAGATGTTGCTCATTTAATATTACCCACTGGGCACCTGTCAACCTAATTGAGGAAGGAGAACAACTGAATTAAATTTCTTATAAATCAGGCAAATTAAAAAAAAAAAAAAAAATTGTCTTTAAATTTATTTTTTTTTGTTGAAGAGATCAAAAGTACATTCAGTATTCAACGCATTGTATATATTGAATTATATATATTAAATTATATATATTAAATTATATATGTTAAATTATATATATTAAATTATATATAAAAACAAAATATTTAAAGCAATTAATAATTTACTAAATTATATTGATTTATATCGATGTTTTACTTGCATTATACATTTATGTATATTGCAATGTAATGTAAATTGCATTATACATTTAATTCAAAAGAAAAAGAAAAAAAAAAACTTTTTGATGGCAGAATTTTGATCAAATTGAATCATCAAAAATTTGATAAAAAAATATTTGCGGTTAGAGGGAGTAAAGTTGTCATATTTAAAATTGCACCTAATACCAAATTTGGAAATTAATGCGAGATTTTTATCCTACCTTACTATAAGTGAAAGAAAAATTATTCTTTAATAGAAATTAAATTTTATACTCGTTCGTAAACTAGTTTTATTTCCAGTGACTCATCATTAAAATTTTATTCAGCTTTTTATTTAATCAGTTTTTTATCACATACACTATCCAGTTAGTTTTATGCACTTATCTGAACACGCACACACACACTGCTTAGTGCTAAATATTTTTTAGCTAAAAATAGTGTTTTATAATGATTTAATTTAATTGGATTGAAACAGTCATAGTTTTAGTCCTGAAGCATATGGCTATTTTAGAGTTTCATAAACTTAATCTTTAAGTTATATATCATGTAACTTAAACATTAATTTATCTTGATAAACAAACATGCTTGATTAATGATACAAAATTAAGTGAATTTAATAAAAATGTAATAATAATTTCAAACTCAAAACATTTTAAACTCTTATTTGCTAGAAAATTTATTGCTTTTATTTCTGTAAAAGTGTTTTCTTTATTAAATTAAGTATTAAAATTAGTATTGATTTAAAAAATAGAAATAAAGAAATACTTATGTTTTTTTTTAAAAGAAAAATTACTTAAAATTCCAATTTTTTTTTTCCAGATTATTTTTCTTATTTAATTAGAAGAGAGTAGCTTGTTAAGTTGTATATAATTTAAAAGCTGGAATAAACTTATTTCTTTAAGTGCAAAATAAATGTTCGAGTTAAACATAAATTTAAAAAAAGTATTAAATTAAAGAAAGAATTTTTATTTAGTTATTACAAGTTTAATTATTAATAAAAAATGATTATTCATCAAAAATGTTTTATGCTTTCAAATTATAAATTTCCTAATGAATTTGAAACAAATCTTTGTGGAAGATTTCAAACTAACAAAATATATATTCGTTTATAGTGACTTCTAAAATTTAATTGAAATATATTAATTCGATGTAAGGAAACATTAATATACATTAGAGATATTAATATACGTAATAGAGAAATATTAGTATACATATACTAAATATTAGAGAATATATCTTTTACGCTATAAATTTGCTAATGAATCCTATTAGAAACGAAGATTTGTTAAATATTTTAAATTAGCAAAATGAATATTCATTTACAATGACTGTTGAAGTTTTTTGAAAGAGTTTAAATGTCATGTATGGACACATTAATATACTTTAGAGATACTAATACACATAATAGAGAAACAATAGTATATATTTTAACAAACATGAGAGGAAATCTAAAATTTTAAGACTTATGAAGATGTTAAAATCATTGATAAAAATAACTAATGAATTCATGTTTTATTTTCGACAAAGCGTTGACTTCACTCAAAAACATCCTTTTTCATGTTGTTTTTCCTGCTGAAACGCAACTATTCAATTAGAACAGTGATTCTCAACCTTTTTTTTTTTTGCGGCGGCACACTTTTAACGATTTCGAAATTTTGCGGCGCACAATGAAAAAAATTATTCTAAAAGCTGTTTACTCACCTATAATACACTGTGTTAAATAGTTTGTGATAATAAATTTGAATGTGAAATAAAATAGTATGTACTAAAAGCACGTTTATTAAGAGATTAATTATCTCTTTCGACTAATTTTTTATTAGTTAGTAACAGTTATTTATTTTTTTTGCTAGTTAATTGTTAGCTTGTTTTCTATTGTTATTAACTGTTAGTTTTTTACATTAATTATTTTTTCGTGATTTCTTGTTAATTAGTTTTATTGCTAATTATTAATTGTTAGCTTATTTTTTGTTAGTTATCCTTTCTTAATTTGTTTTTAGAATTATAAACTGCATAGCTTCCTTTGATGATTAGCTTTTATTTCCGTTTGAAAATTAATAGTTAGCTTGCTTTCTTTTGTTAATTAATAATTTGAATAGTCATTAAGTTTTCTACTTATTTCAACATCTTTTGTCAAAGACAATTTAAACTCTTCCTTCTTATTTTAAGATTGTCAGAGGCAAGACAATCATCGACAAAGATGTTTACGCGGTTAAAGCGTGGAAAAATTATAAAAAGTATATATATATAATATTATATATACACTTTTTTTTAATTTGAACTTTACTCGTAATAAAAGCATTATCATTTTTATTGTTTCATTTCTAATATTTGGCGACACATTTTAATATTTTGGCAGCACACAAAAGTGCCGCGGCACAGTGGTTGAGAATCACTGAATGAGAAGGTAGATATTGTGGAGAAAATCAATCGGTAATTTAAAGCTTGATCTTTTTATTCGAGAGAAAAATTAATAAATATAGGACTTATGAAAGTCCTATATTTATAAGTCCTATATTATATTTCCTGTAAGAAAACAAAATATGACCAAAACAAGCAAAATACTGTAAAATTTACCGTTTTTATGGCTCTTTGGGAACACCAAAAAGCTCGGTAAATTTTATAGAAGCACTTTGGTGAAGATTCTGGTAAAGTTAACAATAAAATATGATTTTATAATAAATCATTAATTTTGGTAAATGTGGTAAAACTTGGTAATTTCATCATCACATCTTAAAGCACGTCGTAAAAATCCTTTATTCGGTAAAATTTACTTTTTAGTTAGGATTTTTGATAAATGTATGTTAATAAGTACCATAATTTTAAAAATCTGAATTTCCAAAAAACCTTTGACATATGAACGGTAAAATTACCAAATGAATGGTTTAAAAATCGTATATTTTGGTTTTGTTAATCAGAATTATTATTATTTATTTATTTATTTATTATTTTTTTTCCAGAAATGTCATTACCATAATTATGCTAATTTTTGCGCGCTAATTTTTGACAGAATTTCTTTCTCTTAGTTATGTATCTTAAAAATTTCTGAAAAAATTTCAGAGTTTGGAAAAAATAAGTAATAAGTACATAGTTTATTTCTGATTGTGTATGCGTACCTCTCAAAGACGTTTTTTAACCTTAACAAAAAAAAAAAAAAAAAAAAAAAAAAAATTGCTTTTGGTTAAAGGAAAATGTTGCGGATTGTGAAGAAAACTCTATACAAACTTTCCATAACGTGAGACGCTTTATCATTACTTTAAAGCTCGAACTGCTTATTAGAGAAAACAAATTATGAAATACAAAACTTAATAAAAACTTGGTAAAAAGAATAAAAATATAAAACTTGGTAAAATTGTTGTTAACTTGTAAGTGATATAAAATTTTCTGAAGTTTAGATCTTCGAAGCTCAGAGAACAAATAAGCAATGACGTCATGGTTTATTTCTGACTGAAATAGTAAGAGACAAAATTTCATCTGTTGATTTTCTGACGAAAAATCATTTTTCTTCTCTGTAATTCAACAATAAAATGCAGGGAAAACTTTTTACAAACATCCGATTATAAGACATTACTAGTGAAGCATTAATTTTGTTTCAAAATAACGTAAGAAGTAGAGGCTCGACAATTTCGGGGCTTAGTGCATAATTGTAGCCCTGTGGTCAACACTGCGCACAGGCCGCCTCTAATTCCCAGACAAGCTATTACCCATCGCTTTTAAACTAGGTGACTTCAAGCCGCCACTGGAAATCGAATCCAACTTCTTCATAGTTCAGTGCCTTAACCAGAGCCATCAGGGCTCTTAAATTAATCATCCTTGTTTAAATTAATGATAATTTAAGTCAAATTTCATTTAAAAATATTATGTTTAAAGTAATTTTAATTTTCAGGCAGAAAATTTATTATTTTTTCTGACTTTAAAATTTATTGATGTTATGTATTACTTATTATAAAAGGAATTTAATAATAAAATAATCAGAGATAAAAGCGATGTCCCCAGAAAAATATGAGCTCCCAGCATAAAAAAAATATTAACTCTCTGAATGCTTCATAACAGTAGAAACTTCCTCTATTAAATGATGTTTTTGTTCATAAAAATAAATTCTGGATGCATGCCTTAAAAAGAAATGCTTTAAGTGCGTTTGCTTTATACGTTATACATTTCTTGCTCGCTTGGAGATAGGTTTTTCAAACAAAAATATATTTCAATTGAAAGATATAAATAAAATTTAAAAATAGGAGCAAAATATATATGGTTTCGAGAAATAGAAAACATACGTTGCGTGGATACATATAAACTACCATTTGGTAATGTTCCAGTTTCTCGGTCTATAAAACGTGCAGTTTTTCAGCTCTGCAGAAACCATTTAGTTTAATAAAATGGACGAAAAACAGCCTACCTTCCCGTTTTGTAGGGTACTTAATCTTTGACATAGTGGAACGCCAGTTAAGTCACGGAGAATTTGTGTTTTTTCCCACTTTTTTTACCCTTACCGGAGATAAGAAATACAAGAACAGTTTACGGAAATGCTGTCTTATATTTTATCGTGTGTGTATAAAGCAAGGAAATCTTCTTCGAGATGGAAACGTATATGTATTTGCAGGTTCGTAAAAATATACCATCTCTACTTCTTCTACCAACAAAACTGAAAATGTTACATCTATCTCAATTCTGTAGTGAAAGTAACCATTTTCAGTTCATGACGGTTTCTTTGGAGGAGAATTCTTTTCTTCAGTTTATTCCGGTTCTTTTTTTTGTTCCCTCTCGTTCTTAAAACTGAAATCTTTGTCAGATTTTATTATGAAATATGGTTATGCTTGCGAGAAAAGATGCGGGAAATCTGTTTAAGGCATACAAATAAAATCTTTTTGAAGTAAAGGAGAGATTGTTGTTGTATGTTGCGGTTGCTTTTTCATTTTATTATTATGTCAAAACGTTTTTGATCTTTTAATCAAGTCTAACATATCTTTCTTTAAAGATAATATAAATAACTCTTTTTGAGAGATTTAAGCCAGGTGTTTTATAGAAAAAAATTATGTGACTTTGTTTCTTTATCTCATTTTTAAGATATTTCTCGAAAATTTATACCTTATGTTGAATTTATTTTCATAAATATTTTTATGTTAAATTTCCATTTTTATATTCAATTTCTATTTTTATAGTAACTAAATAGTTAAATTACGTGTTTTAATAAAATATTTTATCAAACTATGATTATTTTATTTATTTTATGGCAGTGAAGCTGCTGATGAAGTGTTGTAACACTGGTAAAAATAAACAATAGAGATCTGATGCAATTCAGAAATATTTTGCTGCAATAAATTTAATTTTTCTAATATTTCTATTTTTTATAATATACATTATAGTGAAAAAAAGTACGCGCTTTAATAAAAATGTTTATTGAAATTCCCAGTGTATTTTAATTTTTTTTTTCAAGTATTAAAATTCGAGTTTAAGAACAGCACATGTTAAAATTGGCACAAAAATCTTGTAAAATTCATAAGAATTTTGAAGCTATAAATTTATTTTATTTAATATTTTTTGTTAGTAGTGGAGATTTAGTTAACATTAATAGTTTTAAGCGGGAAATGGTGTTATATTAATTAAATTACAGTTTTAAACCTTAACTGTTAAAAATTAACAGCGGAGTTTTAATGTGAGTCATAAGTATTTTACAGCAGTATACATATATATTTTTTTTGTAATTATAATTATATTTTTTATATTAATTGCATTATGGTAAAAAAGTACTTTCTTTAACAAAATATATATTAAAAAAATTACCGATTCAGTTTAGTAATTCCAAATCAAGTATAATACAGATAAAAATCAACAGTGAAGATTTTGTGTGAGTCATAAGTATTTTCAAGCAATAAATATAATAGTTTTTTGTTATTAAATATCTATTTTTTTATAATAATAGATACATTAGGGCGAAAAAGTAGTGCTTTAACAAAATATTTAAGAAAAAAAAACTCATCTAGTCAAACAATTGATAGTAGGGGAGTGGAAGTAAAATACAGGAAAAATTAACAGCGGAGACTTCGTGGGAATCATAAGTATTTTTAAACAATGAAGATAATTTTTGCTGTTATATTTTTTTAATAATAATTACATTAGTCATTATTAAAATATTATATTATACATTATTATTATATTATTCAATATTATTCATTATTATTATATTATATTATATTATTCATTATTATTACATTATTCATTATAATTATATTATATTATGTATTGTTATTCATTATTATTATATTTTATTATTCATTATTTTTTTTTATTCATTGCATATATATTATATATGTATTTCTTATAAGAATTACATAATGGCAAATAAGTACGTGCGCTTATAAAATATTTAAAAATGAATTCCAGATTCAGTTTAATAATTTTTGGTAATAATGGAGCTACAGATTAAGTGTATTATGGGTAAAGATTGACAGTGGAGAAAAATTAACAGCGCGTGAGTCATAAATATTGTCAAGGAATAAATATAACCTTTTTTTTTTTTCTTTTTCATTTCTTTCTTTTTTTTTTTTTTTTTTTTTTTTTTTGTCCTTACATTTCTATATTTTTATAATAATTACATTATGACAAAAAGTACGGAGCTTTAATAAAATAATTTAAAAGCAAAAATCATAATTCATTATAAAACTTTTTGATCGGACCGTCAGATCAAGTGTCTACTTAAAAATGCTTAAAAATATTTTATAAAAAGTATTTCATTAAGCATTATGAGTATTTTCCGAAATACGGCGAAGCCTTTCCATTAGCACGAATTGCAAAATGAGTTCCATCGAGCACCACGCTTGTTTTTTAACAAAATATTTCATACAGTGTCAAAAAGAGTGCCACCATGAATAACTTTTGAACGAATAATCGGATCTTCACGTTATAGAATTCAGTCTCAAAGGTTCGAGGGGTTGACCTCAAATATTCGAATAAAATAGAGTAGATGATATTTTGAGTTATAAAATCAGACACAAAAACGTACTTTCTCTGATCAAACTTGCCTTTTTTTCTGACAGAGTCAGTGATTTCTGACTCCCAAAATATTGAGGATAGCCGCAATGTGGGAAATATGGTCCAAAGAGTTTCATCAGAAGAGCTATATAAAGTTTGGACTCTTTAATGTTAATTTTACTTTTTTATGAATTTTGCCATATCGCGCAAGCTCTTAAAGCGAATTGAGAAATGTTTGCACACAATAACAAAATTCGTTTAGCTAAAGATAATTCCATGCAAAATATGACTTTTAGTGAATATTTATTATTTTTTATTATTTAATTTAAAAATCGAAAACCTTTTGAATTCTAAGATATACGATTTTTTACACCATTTTAAAGAATATGAGTGCAATTTTTAATTTCAAACGTAAAATTGAGCCAAATCGGTCGAATAATTCCTAAAATATCGAATTTCATAAATACGACTTTTTATAAAATTAATTCACGAGGCGATTCCCATTTAAGGTTTATTTAGACAAGGTATGTTTTTTTGTCTGATTTCATAACTTAAAATATTGTCTGCACAAATTAATTAGCATATTTTGGGTCACTCTTTCGAAACTTTGAGACTGAGTCCTAAAACGTGAAAATCTAATCATTAGATCAAAAGTCATTCAAAGCGGCCAGTTTTTTATTTTGTGCACAATACATTTATATTTGTTTATTATCTATATGTTGGTGAAAATATTAATAAATCTATATTTAACTTTAAACAATTTCATCGAAACATAATTTTTCGAAAGTAAGTATATAAGTTTAAATTTTTGATATTATGTAAACTGATTCTAAATTAAAAATAATGAAAGATAAATATCTGTGCACCAGGAGATTAAACGCACCATAATGTGATATTTTTTATTTATAATTTATAATTTCATTAATTTTTTTAAAAAAATAATCATTGGGTTTTTGTATTTTTAGGTACTTAGTTAATCGCATTCTTATTTAAATTTCTAAATCTAGCATTTTGCCTTTATTTTATGGTGATAAATTGAAAATTAATAAATTAGGTTAAACTGTGTGCATTGCAATGGTTTTAACATTCTATACTTGACTCTTCTAGCAATATATGATTTTAATTTCATTTACAGAAAAGAAAAAAAAATTATAATTTTTACTTGAAAGTTTCAGTTGAAATTGTTCATTAACTCAAATACAGTAATAAATATGAATTTTTAACATTGTCATAGATTTTTTGCCCATAAAAAGAAATTTTGTAATTTTCTTCTGATTTTTTCCTTGGTTTTACACTAAGGTTTACGATGGTTTTACACTACTATTCAGTATTATAAAATAATCCCAGGAAATTGAATCGGTTAGATATTACTTGCTTAAAAGAAAAATGTAGATGAAAATAAAAATTGACAAGTTCCAAGCACTCAAAAGTAGGCGCCCATTCTCAAGAAATATCAGACACGAATGAGTAGAACCAAAGTCATTTGAAATATAAAACGTAACATTTGCAACAAAAAAATCAAAAATTAAAGAGCGAAACAAAACTTTAAAAAAAAAAATCGCTGTAGCTGAGAGGGAATAAAAAATAAAGATAAAACATGAACAAGTCCTAGAAGGGATGGATCAAGGTGAAATAGATTTCCACGCGTTCTGGTAAGGCGGTAAGGGATTAACGAAAGAAGGAAATCAGCGTTCATATGAATGAAATAAGATCTCGGAGCATTAAGATGAACTGATGACTGGGTTGGAAATACTTATGGTATTGTCGAATTTGAACTTATGCCCAAGATTCCATCAATGTGCAGCAACTGATTATTTTTCATCTAATCTATTATTATCGACTTATCTATTGATTATTTGTCGACTAAGATTAGTCGACAAATCCGTAATCGGTTAATCGTGTTCCTTAAAGGCCTGTTTAGACGATCCAATTTCTTGGACAGAGATTGATTGATATTGATGGAAACTTGTTTTGCTTTGAGCTAGGATCGGGTAAACAATCATCCAAGTACTTGGTCCAACTTCTTGGACGATAGTAGAGCATGTTCTACTTTCCATCTAAGTTTTTTCTCCCTTAACCAATCAGCGTCTTAAGTTTTGTGACGTCAACAAGCAGGCAGCAAATTATGTCATTTTGTAGTCCGTTTTCATATATTTTAGTTTAAATAAATTGATCTGTTGCTGTTTATTTGTGTTATCATGATTTTATTTGAATTTATTTAGTAATTGTAAACTTATGTAAGTAATATTTTATAATGTTGAATATGAACAATGCGCATGAGCAAGTTTTTTTTCCGACGAATCAGTGACATTCAAGAACTTGGATAGTGTCGACGAATCATCCAATTTCTTGGACAGAGAAATCCCTCCAATTTCTCGGATTCAAGAACTTGAGCCGTGTAAACAGGCCTTAAGTCTAAATTTTAAAGCGAGTCTGGTTTGACCAAAGTATCCAAGGTGGCGCTGGCAAAGTATGTGGTGAATGTCTCAGCAATTTTTAAAACTGATAGGATAATTAAGAGACAAAAATGTAAGTTTTATTAACAGGTCTAAAAGTGACTTTAAAACAGGTGAGGATATTGGTCATTTTTTTTAAAAGGGAAGAAAAGAAAAAGGTAAAGTTACTATATCACTTTAAGCATATGGCGTTTGAGTCGAGTAATTTTAGAAAGAACTGAAACAACTATAGAAGGGTTAAATCCACGGTTTGCAGCAAACGGGAGTATGAATTGCAGAAATTTTCTGACACTCAGGGTGATTAGAATTAACGGTAAAATGTTTACGATAAACAGAGGTAGAAAAATGATCAGGGTGTTTAGTTTCAAGACCGTTTCAAAAAATGAAAATATAAACTGAATGATTGGTTCAACCGAACATCAGAAAGTACATCTTGAAAATCTTTAACAGACATCAGAAAGTAATTCTTGAAAATCTTTAAATATCGCTTGAACTTTCTTGTCATAAATAGCCCAGACTTATTTTAAAGATTAACAAAGGAGAATCTTATACTTCTTTTCCTTACATGCCAGTCCTTTCGGGAAAAAGTATCTGTCGAGAAAATAAATTGTCAGGCAAATGTACATGTCGAGGAAATGAGTAGTCGAGCAAACGCTCCTATCGGGCATATTAGTTGTCATAAAAACAAAGTCGGTAATTTAAATTGTTAAGCAATCGAGTGTCGGGCTAGTTACAGGATCTGGATTAACGTGATTATTACGTGAAAATCAATCTTATATATGATTTATAATTCGATAAAATAAACTATAATATATTATGTTAAAATAAATTGAACAATTTAATAATATTTGAACAATATTTTTATATTTTATGATTTGATGATTCATATGAATACAAAGCATATTCATTCATATGAATTCATTCATATTCATCATCACTAAGAATACAAAACTCAGATTCATAGTGATTTTAACACGCCTTCCATACACTACAAACAATTGAGTGAATCTTAGTAGGTTTTCCATTTTTTGAACAAATTCCGTCTAACCTCATTTTTTTTAAGAACAGTGCTACTTTAAATCAAAATATAGGTCTTAATTTTATTGATACAACACGATTGATTGATTGATCATCTGATTTTATCTCGAAATGTCTTTCCCTTACAGTAATCGATTGATATCTAAACAGATCAATTTAACTTCGTAACGACGCGAATCCCATTCGCCATAAGGCAACTCCCCAAGACAATTAAATGAGCCATCACAATTAGCGTTCGCTGAGTCGTCTTCAACAAACTCATCATCCTATTATTCGAAGAAGTTACAAAGCTCGGGGTAATAAACAGGACGTCAAAGCGCCTTGTCGTCGAAATAAATAGGATCGTCTGTTTTCCCACACACAAAGTGAGGGTGCAAGCGATCATTAAGGAAATGAAGAAGCAGCTTTTAGTTGGACGTCTCTAATGATACGTTTGGATTGAATTAAGAATGACTGTTGAGAGGAAAAGAGATTTTACTCTTTTGTGTTTGAATTTAAGGTCTCTAACCCACTCTTTACGAAGACTCTTTTTCTCTATGTTTTGCCCAACTAAGAGAATGATAATTACAATAATCACGACATACATAAAGAGATACATTAAATGCAAAACTACTCATAAGAAAATGTGTAATTTAGAACAATGACGAAACTTATTATTAGTTGTATTTGTAGAATATAAGCAAATTCAAAGCTTATGTTTAAATTATATTTAACTATGAATAATATTGTAACTTTAAAATAACTTGCAATTCTAATTGAAATTATGATGAAAATAAATGAGTTATCTTTTACATTTCAATTAAACAAGTTTTGCTTCATTTATATCCAAATTTAAATTATATTTTAAAAAACTACTTGTGTTATTTGTTGTTTTTTCATTTATTTTTGTTTACCATTTCATTATTGTTGTTTATATGCATTTTTTTGATTTTTATGTTTACATAACAAAAAGTATATCCATTAGTGGTTGCCTTAGATTTTAACTAATACATAATAGAAGTATTGTATAGACATATATATATAATGAAGCAATGATCGTATATTATTTAAATATTTATTTTGACAGCTTGAAACTAAGTGTGCCGACCGTTTAATGAGATCACATTACTGAACCAGCGCCTGAAGGTACTGATTCCACTAAGTGAATGATTCTCTACACAGAATGATTACTTCGCATTAGAAAAATGAGACAGCATTTTCGCCGTTTTTCACTGCATTGCGAGCATAAATGTACGATAGGATTAATTAAAATTAGTTTACTTACTTTTACAGTATTTATTGTCAATTACACTACAAAAATGGTTTTCTCATAACTAAGCAAAAATATGAAGATAAACAAATAGTAGTTGAATTTTAAAAAACTTTATATATTCAAAATTGAAACAACATGTACATATTTTTAAGCATTATATATTTTTAAGCAACATGTAATGCATACACTCAAAAGTGATGTGGAGGGACGAATGTGTGAGAGATATGTTCGCTGCCTGCAAAAATTATTAGAATCAAAGACCTTTTGGTTCTTCGTAGGATGCTCGAACTACCGTTCACTCTTTCAGTTGTACACTACTGTCCTGAAAGAGTGGAGTGGACACATATTGATATATATTCCATTCGCCTCAAATTTTTTGAAATAAAGCTAAATGAACAAAAAGTAAAATTAAAATTACCGATCTCCTGACTAAGATTTGGGATCATATTTTCCGAATTTCAGCTCTTTGTACCATTGAAATTGGAAATTAGCATGTCATGGTGTGTCGATGCGACATCGGCTGTATAAAGTTTTATAGCCCTTCCTAGATTGGCGTGTACAAGTGTGGTGGAACAAATTCTTTTTAAATTAAAATGAGCGCAACGATTTTAATTTAGTTTATTGTTAATAAGAGTAACAATAGACAAATTAAAGAAGATTCTTTTTTTTTAATGAATTCTTGATTCTTTTATGACATCATAAGTGATAGAAAATCTTTGCTGCAACAGAACGATTTTTCTTTGGAAGGAATACCCCTATGTCTCACACACCCCTACACCCGACCGTCCCGCATTGTAACTAATCCCAAACCTTATTTATTTATAAGAGTGAGGAAAAATAATTAGTCATGAAAGTAAAGATGAAAAAGAACCTAGAATTATTATTTAACCCCTGAGCACGGAATGTCTATTCGAAAACAGATGTAAAGGTTGACCTGGGCACTTTTACTCTTTCAACTCAAATGCTTTATCGATGCGTGTCCTAGTAGATTTTGGTATCCAGTGGTCATGTGCCTGATATTGGAAAAATTAATATTATGATATATAAATGGTTCCTTTCTTGGAAATATGATTACAATAAGAGAATAATTCTATTATTTAGTGATTATACAAACCGGTACTCACAGAATTCTAAGTCAATTTAGGATTTGAATATATATTTACAAAGCCATTTTTGAATCTAAAAATAAAAGATATATTTATTGTTTTCATTTAATTTAGTAATATATTTTTGCACTTTCGAAAATTTAATCAATAAAACAAAATGAATTACACAATCTAACCCTAAAGCAAATACAAGACTCAATATCTAACAGATTATGATAACTTTATTTTATATAACAATTGCGAATTAGTAGATTTTCCATACAAATTTAAAATGCTTTAAAAGACAAATAATATCGCTAAAAATATTTCAACGTAAACACGCAGAGGGCATTGACTTGGGAAGGTAAAATATATTTTTAATCCTTTTTTCAAGAAAAATATTCCTATTTAGTTCAAGCTAATATGTTGATCACCAAACAAGCACAGAAATTCACTAACTACTTGCATTATTTCTAGTAGCTATCCTGCACACGCATAAAAGAAATGATTACGTGATTGTTTTGGTTTTCTAAGCAATTTTATCACAATACTTCAGATTACAACAATAGTCGTCACTTCATTATATTTGTTTTCCCCGAATAAATTATTCACCTGCCGTGTCTTAGCAAATAAAATTCTATTTCAGAAATACTGATCGTTTTCTAAATAAATAAAAAAATAATTATGAAAGAATTTCTATTTAATTTTTTTCTTCAAGTCAAAATTTTCAAAATTATGACGTTTGTGAAAAACGTTCTCCATCCAATTAGTTTTTCAAAATAAATAACATTTAAGCTTAAAAAACCTAATGCTGAAAGAACACAAATTTGTTTTATAGGCCATATGTTTGATCATTCTTATTATATTTGCTGAAAAAGTATTTGATCAGATTGAAAAAATCTTGATGCAAATTTTCATTAATAACCACATTAATATTGCAATCAACGCAAAAAGAATGTAACTTATACATTTATTATGTTCCTTTACCTTCAAAAAAAAAAATTCCTCAATTACCTTAAAAAAAAAAAAAAAATAGTAATAATAATAATGTCTGTTTTTCCAAAACAATGCAACTTCTATATTTCCTCTAGACAATGAAACTTCAATATAAACTCAAAATAATGCAACTTCAATATCTTTTCAAACTAATACAATTTATGTATTTTTTTCTCAAATTAATGCAATTTCTACTTGCCTTCAAAACAATGCAACTTATGTTTCCTCGAGACAATGCTTCTATATTTCTCAAAACTAAGCTTCTATATTTACTCAAAATAATGTAAATTTCATATTTTCAAATTCTATAATCCAAAATTTTCAAATCGATGCAACTTCTATATATCTGTAAAACAATGTAACTTCTACATTTCCTCAAAACAATGCAACTTTCATATTCTTCAAGACAATGCTTCGATATTTGTGAAAACAAGGCTTCTACATTTACTCAAAATGATGGAAATTTTATATTTCCTCCAACAACTCTAATTCTCCGGCAACTTATACATTTTTTCAAATCAATGTAACTTCTATGTATCTTAAAAACAATGTTATGTATTATATATATTTTCTCAAAACTTTGCAACTTCTATATTTCCTGAAGACAATGCGTCAATATTTTTTAAAACAATGCTTCTATATTAGTTCAAAACAAAGCAACTTATTTTCTCAAAAATCTCTTTTGGGTGGTTTTACGGAACATTACATTTTGATATTATAACAGCACTTTTAGGATGTTTTCCCCCCCTCAAATACATAAGTATAGTATCTCAAAAATTTATCTTAAACAGTAGGGGAGAGTGGGGTCAATTGTAACATTTTTTACTTAACTATTTTTTAATAACAAAAAATCCAATATATTATTAGTATTAATTGACAGACGAGTAAAGTAGACTATCCTCTACTAGAAAAAAAAATAATAAATACCTAATTTTAAATGTTATTATATTAGTTATTAGCTATTTTTGACAGTCGTGCACTTGTTACAATTGTCCCCACTTACGGGGTCAATTGTAACAGTTCATAAATTCAACTAAAACATAGTTAATTATACATATTATCATAGTTGTGATATATTTTTTTATTGATCAAAATAGTAGTGATATTTTAGGAGTAAAAATAATAATGAGCAGAGACCTAAAGGGTTAAACTTTTAACTTTAAGGAGTTAAAAATTTTAATTTATGCTGTGAAAGGTGACAAATAAAATAATGCACATGCAACATAATATAATCGTCCCCAAGACGCCATTTCAGCTTCATTTGTTAAAAACAATGCTAGTTAATTAACAAAACTAATCTTCTTTTTTTTTTAAATGTTAATTAAGGTGTCCACTTACATATTCGGTTAATAATTTTTATTTGTTTAAACAAAATTACTTTGTTACAATATAATATTCTAATACCAAAAAAAGTACTTACGTAGCGTGAAAATATCTTTTGTGATGTAACTCTTTCAAAAGTATATAAAAATGGTTGCCAGCAGGGGTGTACATGTAGATTTATTAAATACACCTTGCGCGCCACCTAGGAACCAAATCTAGAACCTGACACTCGAAATTTTTGCTCTGTTACAATCGTACCCTGTTACAATTGACCCCACTCTCCCCTAATAATAAAATATTAAAAAACATTTTACTAGGAAATTTAATACTTATTCATTTCCAGAAAATTATATTCAACTACAATGTCGGCACCTTGAATATCGTGAAAATTTGCATAACTTTAACAAAATAAACTAAATCATGTAAACTATATTATTGTGTAATCAAGTTGATAGTATAGTTGAATTCGGCATTGTAATAAGATTTCGGCAAAAATGAGCGATGTTATGGCTCAATTAAATCCCAAATTTCTAAAAGAGAAAAGAAAATGGCAACCATGTCTCGGGAATCAGAATTCGATTTTACTGCTTTAGGGATTCATAGTGCGTAAGCTGAGCGAAAATAAGTAAACATACATTCATTTGTCACACATGAAATGGCTTTTTTCTTTTCTTTTGAGCAATACAAAATTTAATCGGAGTTTTATCCTCTGATTCAGGGCTTAATTTGCATGGGGACGCAGAGAGATTCAGTCCCCCTACTTTATTTTGTTTTTTTCCAGAGAACATTTGATATTGTATGGAACGCAGGGGACGATGCATGTTCAGAAGAATATAATGTTCTGAAGAATATTAACATATCTGCAAACTTTTATTTGTTAAATTTAAAATTATCCTTTCTTTATTTTTATCTCTTTTTGCGAAAGATATAATATATTTCTTTTTTCCAGAGTAAATTATAGGTTACTTACCTCATCCAAAAAATGATAGGATGTACTATGTGCTCTGTAGATTAAAGCACAACGGGAATAAATTTTTTACACACACAACGGGCGCTTCATTCACGTTTATTCCCTTTATTCACGATATTCATTGCAGCATATTTGGATAACTTGTTAGAGTGTTTCATTATAAAAAAGACTACAGGCTTATTATTTATCTTAAAAAAAACATTTCATATGTTAAAAAGTATTTAAAGGGCTGATTATGCCTACATTTTAGAATAAATGTTACAATTAAAATAAAAAATATAAGCACATTTTACACTTTGTCGATTTTTAAAAATTAGCTGGTATGCTCAAAAAAAAAAAAAAAAAAAAGAAAAGAAAGGCTCGCAAAAGTTTTGCTCACCCCCCCCCCCCCCCCCCCCCCAGAAATTAAGCTCTGCTCTGATTTGTAATTTTTTTAAATAAATCTTAGCAAGACAAGAGAATACTAGTTTTGAATAATTTTATGTCTGAAGTAAAGTATTAACCTTTCTTCCTTTTTTTTTTTTCTTTTTTTGGGATTGCGCAATTTAGTTTAGCAAAAACTATTCGTTATTTTAATGAGTATCAACAACAGCAACAACTTATAGAACTTTGTATTGTTTTGCTTAAAAATTAATTACTTTGATTGAACTTCCAATTAGTTTTTGGAGTGCCTAAGTTGTGTGTTTATTCACAAACAAATCTATAAAAAAATACGCAACAAAGCAAAATCAATAAAACGAAATCAATCAAAATCGATGAAACGAAATCAACAAAACAAAATCAAATCTAATAACTTAATTTTTTTGCCTCCTAATCGGTAATTCACCTCATTGCTGGTCGGAAAGATGAAATAAGGTAGAAAAGTTATCTGGGAAAAAAATAATAAATAAAAGATCCTGTAAACAGCGACGCATAATTGTACTATAACTACAATTATGCCCTTAAAAACTTATTTAACTTTCCTCACCACCGAAAATGGTTGCGACTATATACCTAAATTGTTTGCAGTGTATTGAAGTGAAGCAGAGGAATCGATGTAACCTATGAAGTGAGTGTCATTGAAGGCAGAGACGCATTATTTTTTATTACATTATTCACACAGTGTACTACAGAATCGATGCTGTGTAAAAAAATTTAATAAATCTGACCACCAAAACGGTCAAAGGATAGATCGTTCGTAGACTGCTCTATACGAATTCTATTCCAGGCTCGCATCAACCTCAGTGCTGATGCAAAATATTCTCATTGGTAGACGGAACATGGATTAGAATCCCTTTACAGTCGGACTAACCATGGGAGGTTTTCGTGGTTCTCCTCTCCATCTAAAGCAAATAAGTGTTAGATCCTTCAGAATGACCTCCTCAATGACTAGTTCATCCCAATGCTTGATACAGGAGTTCACTAGTCTTCTGGGTTCGGTGCAAAATTACAAGTTTACAAAGTTGAACATTGATAGTCGTAAATTATCAATTTGGTTGAAACTGTTCACCGCTGGCTATAAAATATAATATAAAATGGTGGCAACTACCTTACATCAAAGTGGTGTAAGGAAACACCTCAGATGATTTTTGGTTCCTGGTTTTTCACGACACAAAGAACCAGGAATTGTTTATGGTATAGTCAAATTCTAAGAATGTTCTTTTACGCTAGATGGCGCTAAGTTGCTTCACACCATTTTGGTTGCTGCACACTATTATAATAACAACAACACACATACGAGGCAATAAAGTTATTTTTCAGATAAAATTTAAAGTTAGAATAGTTAGTTTTTGAAACATACACACAGTGATTCTTAAAATATTATTACTTCATATATCAAGCGTACGCGTAGCTCAGAGGGAACACGAATTCGATCAGAAGCGGCTAGAAAATAAATATTTTAAAACTATTTAATGAGATTGGCAGATATTTAAAATTTAAAATATAACTATCCTTATTACATAACTAAAATTATACTGATACGGTTTAGGAAACTTTTCTCTAAGTTGAACTAATTTAATAGTTGTGGTCATGAATATAGTTTATTTCACGTTCAAATGACTGACTTGTTTGACGATGAGTCATGATAACAGAGTCATTGCTGGAGGATTTTTTTTTTAAGAAATAATTTAGTAATAAAATTTCTATTAATATTTATGTTCTAAAAATTTCATACTCTACAAATTAAAACAAATATTATTAATTTAACAAATATTATTAATTTAACAAATATTATTAATTTAACAAATATTATTATAATATCGCAAATATTATTAGCAATTTTAGTGATTTTGGCAATGGAAGAACTCTTTTTAAAATTAAAATGGACAAAATTGGGGTTTAACTAAAAAAAAATAATAATAATTTTTAATATTTTATGACAGCTAATATATTCACGAATTTTTAAATGTAGAATAAAACAATAGAGAGAAAATTTGCTAGGACAAATATGCCCTTTTTATTTCTGTAAAGAGATCCTTACCTATTTATGGAACATTGGGCATTTTAAATTAAAAAAATATTTCTCCCTTTTTTTAAAAAATAAATAAATAAATAAGAAAATTGTCAACGAAACATTCAAAGCAGTTCGTAAAAATATATTTATTTCGTATACTTTATTTTAGTTTTGTATACTTTATAATGTTTGAAATTTTTATGTAAATTTTTAATCGAATTATTTAGTTATTTAAGCTTTATTAACTATTTTTCTCAACATATTTCAAGAAAAAAATATGCGCATCAAATTATTTTCAATCTGTTAAAGAATTTCTTATCAATTAAAACAAATAATTTTTTTTTAAAAAAATATAAGTGTTGGAATTTTTTTTTTTTTCTTTTCTAAAGAACCATTTTGAAAGAAAGAACCATTTTCTCAGTATATTTCAAGAAAAAAAAGTATGCGCATCAAATAATTTTTAATTTATTAAGAATTTCTATCAATTAAAATAAATAAATAAATATTTTTTTTTAACTTATAAGTGTTGGGGGGAAAAAATAATTCCTAAAGAACCATTTCGCAAGAAGAAAAATCGGCGTAACTTGTAAATCTATTATATTCTGTACTCTTTATGACAAACCAAAATCATTTGAGCAAAACCTTTGCAGACCACGGTACAAATTACAGTATTTTTGTTAACCCTGTGCAGGCTCACTGTTTCTAACAACTTAAATTACATAGTCTCTTGGCAGAAAAGAACAGGTGGGTTTGCATTTTAAACCGACCGGAAACGCAAAAGAAAAGAAAAAACTATAATCCGAAAGTACCTATTGTCCCCTTGCTCCTCTAAATTATTGAGGGCGGTGAAATGTTTCTTATGAAAAGGAAAGAAAAACATCACCTATTTGGCTGAGTAGTTTGGCAACCAATTATCCCGAGCCGCCTTCCGTAATCAATTGGTAAGTAGGAAGGAGGGCGGCGCCAACGGCGATCGCCGCCATATTCCCTGTCGCCAAACCCCTTGCGACCAATTGGAAATCGGATTTTGAACAACCACTGGGCGGGACGTTTGCCTGGCCAAGTGCCACCCTCAAAAAGTCCCTACAGTTGAGCAAGTTCTCATAGTACAGAAAGAGCGCGGAGACGTATCGCTGCTTTTTTACTGCCGGTTGTGTTCACGTTGTTTACTTCTCGAAAAACTTATCCTATCTGTCACGTGCTTTTGACATATAATCGGTTTGTGTAGGGTGTGAAAATAAAATAATTCGCTAAATCTATGAATTGATTTGAAGTGCAAGATGACTTTTTCACTAGTCATAGATTTTTCACTGGGTGAAATTGAGCAATGAATGAATGCATTAGAGTTTTTGTCTTGTTTAAATAAATATGCTCTGTGATCGTACTGCTCGCGTCGGAGAGGGCAGGTCCCCTCCCTTAGCTGCCAACGCTATTGATATGGCAAATCCTTCAACAAGAATCGGTGGTGTACTCGATACTGACTACATGGACAATATGACTACAAGACACTCTTCCCCACCTACATCAGAAAATAATTCTTCCTCTTCGCCTATCATGCAAGAATCTTCAACAAAACCTAAACTGTCTTTCAGCATCAGCAGGTTGCTCGGTGATGATTCAAAAGTGGACAGTGACAACAACAACAATCATCGAAAAGATGACGGTAGGTCATCAACGGACAACAACAGCGTGCACGGTTGTGATAGTAGTTCGGCACGAACAACTCCGGCGTCTTCAACCGCAGCATCACCAATGATGGTCATTAGTAGTAGTGGGTGCTGTCCTGGACTTAATAACCAACCACCTTATTTTTCGACTAGTGACCTGAAGATGTCAACTATGTCTGGGATGGTCCCCCATTATGACCCTCTTCAAAGTGGAGCAAATGGAACTGTGATAAGGGTGCCAGCACATAGACCGGCACCTTTATCTTACCATACGGTCTCGTTTCCTTGGGTCGGGTCCCAAGGTATAGTCAAAGATAGAATTCCAGGTTGGTCATTATTTTTTTGTTCTTTTCTTTTTACTGGTTCCACATTAAAAATAAATACGGCATAAATTATTAAACATTAAAAGTTTAATTATAAAACTAGAAAGTCAGACTGCTTAGGCATAGGAGATACTTTAAAAGAAGGGCGCATATACTCTTTAAGTATGTGCGTCAAAAAAACCTTTTATTATAACTTGTAAAAATCTGTCCATTTAACTGAGTATGAAAAAAAAAATGCCATTTCGTGTTTTTGTTCTTTATTTTTTACAGGATCAACGAAAACAACTCTTAAGTCTAATGTGCTTCATGAGATTAATATTTTAAACCATGATTTTTTAAACATTTAAACTTGTTAGACTTGGGTCCTGACTCAAAGTATAGTAATAGAATTCCAGGCTAGCCAATATATTTTCCTCCGTCAAAGCTTTTGTTCTTTACCTTTTTCTGGTCTAATGTAGAAGGGGAAAAAAATAAAACGCTTTAGTTTGAAGTATTTGTGAGATTAATATCTTTAATCATAAAATTATAAAACAATAAATACCACAATTGTTTTGCAAGTTTATTTGTAAAACTAGAATGTCAAATTGTTTAGGTACAGTTTAAGTATGTGTGTCAAAATACTTTTTTTTTTTATAAATTGTGGAATCTGTTCATCTAATTTATGTATGAAGAAAAATGAGGTTTTGTGTTTTTATTTTTTTATTTCTTTCTGGTTCCTTGAAAACTATTCTTTTAAGTATTTTATGAGATGAATATCGTTAATCACATATTTTTAAACACTTAACATGACAATTTCTTTGGCAGTTTAGTTGTAAAGATAGATAGTTGAACTGTTTTGGCATAATTTAATTAAATCTGTCAAAATTCCTTGTATTGTAGTTCGTGGAATCTGTGTAGCCCATTAATATAACTAAAACTGACCAATATAATAAAAAATATAATAAAACTGACCAATATAATAAAAAATATAATAAAACTGACCAATATATTTCCTTGCAGAGTATAATGAATATATAATAAAACTGACCAATTGATTTCCTTACAGTGAGTTTTCTTCATTTAAAGATTTATCTAAAAAATTCTTTTGTTTGTTTTGTTGTTAGTATTGAAAAGCGCAGAGTTTCTTACCGTTATATATATATATATATATATATATATTACTATAAGTAGAAAAGTAATTTAAAAACATCTAAAAATGTAGAGCATTATGTCGCGTATCCAATAGCTTAATATTATTTACTATGTTCTCAATAAGGTTATATGTTCTACCCGCTAATTTTATAATTTATATTCTTTCATTTTATATTTATTAATTTTTAGTTTATATACGTTTTAAATTTAATGAGGCCTACTTTTTTTATTTTTAGTAAAGTATTATATTAGTAAAGATTTTATTGTTTTTAATTATAGATTCTAAACTTCTTAATTTATATTTAAATTTTCAATTTTTAAATAAATCAAATACAGTTGCAAAGGAAGTACATCCCATTATAAACCAGTAATCATATAATACAACTGACAACTAAGCATTATTATAAAATCTCATTGATATCTTAATAAACTCCATCTATATTTCAGTACACTAACAGTGCACATTGTATTACGAATGCAATCTAATATGACCAAAAAATCATATGATATTTATGTAATCAATATATTTATACAAACTTTTTAAAATCTTAAATTGCAGATAACTTACAAACCGACTTCCGCATTTTCATAAAACCACTGTTTCCACAAAATTCTGGTATTCTAAAAAACTTATTGATATCTTCGCATCTTATTAATGATAGACTCATACAAACTCCATCTGTTTTTCAGTTCGTCAACAGTATTCATACAATTATGAATAGAATAAAATATGACTAAAAAAATCATATGATATTTATGTAATCAATATATTTATACAAACTTTTAAAAATCTTAAATTGCAGATAACTTACAAACCGACTTCCGCATTTTCATAAAACCATTGTTTCCACAAAATTCTGGTATTCTAAAAACTTATTGATATCTTCGCATCTTATTAGTGATATCTTAATAAACTCATACGAACTCCATATGTTTTTCAGTTCGTCAGCAGTATTCATAAAATTATGAATACAATAAAATATGACTAAAAAAACATATGATATTTATGTAATCAATATATTTATACAACTTTTTTAAAATCTTAATAATTGAGATAACTTACAAACAAACTTCGTAAGTTATCCTTAACATCATTAGCTTCATATCTGTTTTTATCTTGAACAAAACCACCATTATCTTTTCTATTTTTCAGCCTTTTCATAAAATTCAGCACTTTTAAAATTTTGTATTATTAAGAAGCAGCCAAAAATTTCATCTAAATCATTTTTATTAATATATTTGATAGACATTTATTTTTCGCTACTTTATACTAAAAAATGAATATTAATAAATGTATTTTGAAATAAAATCTTTCACACTAGTTTTTGAAAAGAATTTTAAAAAATTACTAAAAACACGTTTCTGTTATATTGTAAAATATTTATAAAAAAATGAACCACTATCATTTTCTTAGGTTCCGGATGGCTGGTTTGGAAACAATAGATTGACTTTTTTTATAAAATCATTTTTTTTTTTTAAAAAAAATAACAATAATAATTAAAATGTCCAATCTTCAATCTTTTTAATTATCCTTGACATTTTACTGCTGAAACAATACAATTTACTTTATTTGTTTTTAATTTCACGTTTTAGCACCTGATAATATTATCAAAATTCAAGTAATACAACAAATAAAGATATCTTTACTTAAGACATGAATATAATGTATAATTTTCTTATGTTTGTTATCCATAAAACAGGTATTTTTTATTTTGGCAGCATTCAAATCATATTCAGTTTCATTATTTCAAATCTCATTTTCTAGGAAAAGTAGCATGATATTTGAAGCCATTTTTTCTTTTTAATCATCTTATTCTCAAACAATTATAATGGATAAGTTTTGTTTATTTAAAAATAAATAGTTATCATAGGAAAAATCTATTGCTTTTCTCGATTGAATTCTCTTGAGGTTGTTAAATAGCATATTGAATAATTTGCAGTTTTTATTATTTTTTTGCCGTTTTAGTATGATTTTGCAACAATGGTATTTTATTTTAAATGACATTGTTATAAATTGATTTTGCTCGATGTTTAAAAATTTTGATAGCTTAAAATTTGGCACAACCACTTTAAATAACGAATAACATTTTTTAAATTACATAAATGTAAGACGACAGAATTTTTAAAAAAAATATCAATGTGCTCGTACTATCAAGCAATGGGTAGTAATGATAACACTGCTATCTTAACAAAAATCTTCTTTCTGAGTTTTACTTAATCGTTTTTATTTTACCTTTATTAGCATGTAAGCATTCGGTGATATTTTTTCTTTTAACTTATTTTTATCATTCCATTATTTAGTAAAAAAATTCATAAATTTGCCTTGTGATTTATTTGCTATGTACTACTTAAGCGCATTTACCCTGAAGATCCAAAAAAACTGGTATACCTGCCTAATATCGTGCAGGGCCCCCGCGAGCACGCAGAAGTGCCGCAACAATACGCGGCATGGATTCGATCAATGTCTGAAGAAGTGCTGGAGATAATTGACACTATGAATCCTGCAGGGCTGTCCATAAACCAGTGGGAGTTAGAGGGGGTGGGGATATCTTCTGAACATCACGTTGCAAGGCATCCCAAATATGTTCAATAATGTTCATGTCTGGGGATTTTGGTGGCCAGCGGAAGTGTCTAAATTCAGAAGAGTGCTCTTGGATCCACTCTGTAGCAATTCTGGACGTGTGGGATGCCTTGCAACGTGTTGTGCAGAGGATATCCCCACCCCCTCTTACTCCCACTGGCTTATGGACAGCCCTGCAGGATTCATGGTGTCAATTATCTCCAGCACTACTTCACACATTGATCGAAATCCATGCCACGTCGTGTTGCGGCACTTCTGTGTGCTCGCGGGGGCCCTACACGATATTAGGCAGGTATACAAGTTTTTTTTTTGGCTCTTCAGTGTACTTGCGGTGCGTTATATTAAGTTTGAATTCATAAAATGGAAATTTTGACAACCTAAACTTTTCACACAAACTACTTTGAATATTTTTTGTAAATTTATGAGGCTTATCCCCATGTTTGCTTTGCTCACAAGCGTTCATGGTTGTTTCTCTTTCATTACTGAAAATCAGGAAAAATAATAGTTTATGTTCGGTTTTTACAAAAAATACGATTGGATTGCCATCTGCTGCAGCTCGAGGATGATTAAATTTTGGCAAATCAATGAAATAGAAAATCGGGATCCCCTCCCCAGAGAGTTATTACACGGTGAAAACGGGCAATGGTGGTGGTGGGGAGGGGGAACAGCTCCTGTCCGTATGCAAACTCGTTTTGTTTTTCTTTCTCAGAATTAGCTTAATGGACATAAATAGTCTCCCTCTCTTGTTCTTTTTAAAAGGTTTTTTTCTTAAAAGTTGATAAAAAATGACAATTTTATTTAGGAAATATATAATCAATATAGTTTTGTTCAAGCACATTTTATTAAGATATTAATCGGAACGACATAAAAAGGATAGCTAGATTTGAAAAATAATTCAATTTACTTGGAGAAATTTAAACTTAGGATCACAGAATAGGCTACACAATAAGCATGACTGAGAGGTAATTTTACTTTTTAATAATGCATAACAATTAACTTCCAACATATTACAGTTCGCATTACTTTTGTCTCACTTCAGTCATATTTTGTCTCACTTAATATTTTGAGAAATTTCGATGAAAATGTTTTTCTGTCATATTTTTTATTTGTATCTTTTTTAGTTACTTTTAACATCAAATCAAGCGCGAGCATATAAAATGAAAATTACTAGAAAAATAACTCTTTCTACAGCAGTGGATAAAAAATTATTTTTTAAAGCTAAAAAAAAAATTTAAGAAAAAAAAAACCTCACCTAAAATTGCAACAACTTTCAAACTTATAGTAATTTCAAAAAACTCTTGTTAAAAGTTATAACTCAAAATGATGCTATCAGCACATCAAATTATAACTCTGTAATTGTATTTCAGTGGACAGTAGATTGACCAATAGGATTCTTTTTTACCACAAGCTTAGCACTTAATTATTCACGAACTATTTATCATATCCTTTTTTTTTATTCCATCTAAATCCTAATACATTTTTCTACATACATTCATAATTACATAATTAACCTTCATAATTAATTTTTACCACAGGTTTAGCAGTTCATTATTCGCAAACTATTAATCAAATCCTATTTTTTTTTTAATTCCATCGAACTCCTTGTACATTTTTCTACAGACTTTCATAATTAAATAATTAACCTTCATAATTATTTTGTACCACAAGTTTAGCAGTTAATTATTCGCGAACTATCAATCAAATCCTTTTCTTTAATTCCATCGAACTCCTTGTACATTTTTCTACAAACCTTCATAATTACAAGTTTTTAAGTCTTATTGATTTTAGGCAGCAAACCAAAAATAAGTTGAGAAAAAAAAAATCACAAAAAAATCTCAAAAGTTCATAAGCAAATATAGCATTTTCAGCATGCCAAATTTTAACTCCGTAGTTTATTCTGCAGTTTCATTATTCCGTAGTTTTATTATCATTATGTAGAACGACCCCATGGCATTTTCCCATCAACAGTTAATATTTCTCGAATTAATTAACGAATATTCATTTTTTTAATCTTAAATCATAATCATTTTAATTTTTTTAATCTTAAATCATAATCATTTTCCTTTTTTTAATCTTAAATCATCTTAATCTTAATCATTTTTTTAATCTCTGCATACTTTTCTACACAAAGTAATTTCAAATTTCTAAGTCTTATAGCTTTTGTGCAGTACAACTAAATGCAACATTGAGAGGAACACCCAAAACATCTGCGCCCCTTATAATTTTTTAATATAGAAAAAAATTAATGAATTTAGGAAATATCCATTTAACGGGAAAGGCAGAAAGCGAAAAATAAAATCCAATTTTTTTTTCTTCCAATAGATAAAATTATCTATGTATTGGAAATTCGAAAGTATTTATATAATTTTTTTAAGCTTAGCCAAGTATTAATTATACCATTTATTCATAACCCATGAAAAATGTTTCAGTTAACACTGAAATTCATTGCTGTTAAAATTAATTTTGTATTCTATTTTTTCTCAAGATCATTTTCACTCAAACTGCATTCAACGTAGATCTGTTGCAAATTTTTTAATATGAAACAAAACTGTAATACAATATATACTTTCACACAGACTACAGAGTATAAACAGTTTTTAAAAAAAATTGAAAATTTGAAAATTACTTCCTTAAAATAAAAACAAACAACTTTTATTAAATAACCTTGTCGATTCTTATTTTTTTAACACGTGTTTTACATATCATTAAAATATGTTACCCTTTTTATTGTTACCGCCATTTTGAGCGAATTCACAAACGTAAATATATGGGAGATTCATTACTTATATATAAAGATACAAGACAATAAACGTTATTAAAAGCATTTGTAGTTAAATACTAGAACTCTTATATGACACAAATTGTTAATAAGTAGAGCGTAAAAACGTTAAATTTTAATTGTAAAAGTTGCTCTAAACAGGCATTTGCCACCAAGATAAAAATATTTTATATAAAAAAAAATGTTAAGTATGTACAAAATGTTGCTTATCTTTATAAGACAAATAATATTATAGATCTTACGAAGAATTAGTTTTTATGCGTATCATATGTATAGTTATGAGATAAAACTTAATTAGAGCAGTTTTATTTGAAAGTATCTTTACACATCTTTTTTTAAGTTGTAAAATCTTTCGTTTATGGAGAACATAAACCTATATTTCATCGGGCGTTATTGTTAAAAATATGATAACATTTAAACTTGCTGAGTTTATCGTACATTTTACAATTATTTTTCTTGCGATAAAAGATTGTTTACCCAACACAGACATTTTTATTGGTTATAAAAGAATAGTGTTTTTATATCATCTTGTATCACAGCAAAAATAACTTTTTTTTTAGTCAAGTTTTCTACAAACTAAACGAAACGTTTTCTGAACATTAGTCCTGATAAAATTTTTTATGACGTTTACTTCTTTATCTGTCAATTGTCTTAGTGCAAATTAATTTGTTTTATAAAATGATTTTTAAATATTTGCAGGGATATTTCAAAAGTCAAAACTTTAAAGTGAGGCACTTTTAATAGGAGGTTAAAACTGTAAATTATGTTGCAATTAAGTAGAAAAAAAATCAATATATTGGCAGCATAGATTAGAGTTTTTTTTTTAGTTTAGAGTAAATTTTAAAGTGAGACACTTATTATACTAAATTAAAACGGAGAATTTTGCTTCATTTAAGATACAAATAAAATTAGTACAATAACAACTTATTTTAGGAGTCGAAATTTTAAAGTGAAACACTTTTTTATGGGACATTGAAAAGGAAAATTATGTTACACTTAAGTGGCAAATAAGCGGCAATAATATTGATAATATTTTTAAATGGCAATAATATATTTAAGAGGGTTTTAAAACTTTTAAGGGGCAATAATATTGATAACATACTAAAGTATGTACAAAATGTTGCTTATCTTTATAAGACAAATACACAATACAATACAATTATCTTTATAAGATTGAACAATGTAAAATGAAATAATTTTTCTAGATGTTTGAAATTGAAAATTATGGTGCACTTAAGCGGCAAATTAAATTACTATACTGACAGCATATTTTAAGAACCAAAATTTTGAAGTGAAACGCCTTTTATAAGATGTTAAAACATCGAATTATGCTACATTCAAGGGGTAAATAAAATTAGTATGTTGGCTTTATAAGTCAAAATTTTAAAGTGTAACACTTTTATATGAGGTTAAATAGGCGAATTATGATACAATCAGGGAACAAATAAAAATCAGTATGTTGACATTATATATTGTAAATCTAAATTTTAAAGTATAACACTTATATAAGATTTTAAAAAGGAGATATATGATACAATCAAGGAACAAATACAATCAGCATTTTTGCATTATATATAAATTAAAATTTTCAAATGTAACACTTTTATATGAGGTTAAATAGGTGAATTATGATACAATCAAGAAACAAATGAAATCAGTTTGTTAGCATTATATATTGTAAATCTAATTTTTAAAGTGTAACCCTTTTATATAAGGTTAAATAGGCGAATAATGATACAATCAAGAAACAAATAAAAATCAGTATGTTGACATTATATATTGTAAATCTAAATTTTAAAGTATAACACTTATATAAGATTTTAAAAAGGAGATATATGATACAATCAAGGAATAAATACAATCAGCATGTTTGCATTATATATAAATTAAAATTTTCAAGTGTAACTCTTTTAAAGGAGGTTAAATAGGTGAATTATGTTACAATTTAGGAACAAATAAAATCAATATCTGTGCATTATATATTATAAATCAAAATGTTAAGGTTTAACAATTTTATATGAGGGTAAACAGGCAAATTATGTTACACTTAAGTGGCTCACACTAATTCGCTTCTAGAGATCTGTTAGTGAATCACAATTAAAATATGTTAGTCTTGATAATTCAGATAAAATAAATTGTATAAGAAAATGATACTTAGTTATAGCTACAATAAAACTGCTCTCAAAAGTGCAATTTTATTCTAAAGTTATGTTCTCATAATTGAAAATGGTGTTTAGAAACCAATATATTACTTCAACACTGAAAAAAAAGTTATGGTTAAACTTATCCGTGCTTCTGGCTGTAGAAGAATACCAAAAATCTCGCAAATTTTCATCGACTTGCTTTAGTAATGATTTTTTAATATTAACAATAAATATGGTTTTATAATATGTGATAAAATTTCAAAAAATGTGGTAAAATTTGGTAATTTTATAACGATATCTTTGAACATCACATAAAAACCATTTATTCGGTTACTTTTACTTTTCAGATTTTTTACTAAATGTGTTGTAATAAAAACGATAATTTTATAAACCAGAATTTCCAGAAAAGAGTTACTATACGAATGAAAAAACTACCAAATGAATAGTTTCAATACCGTTATACTTTGGTTTTATTCGTCAAAATTAAGTTTTTTTTTCTCTTTCTTTCTGCATTATGTAAGTTTTTACATTGTACAAATTTCTTAGGTTATATCATTTTATTTTCTTATAAAGAAAGATTTAAATGCTTAATTATGTGAACTATAATAAACTAAATTTTATGTTAAAAGGCATTCAACTTTAAAGCATTTATTTCTGTTCACGGTAGTTTGTTTTCTTATATGTTTTATAGTTTTCAAATAAGTAACGTATCATTTTCGATAACTTAAAACTGGAACAGTATATAAATATAAACTCACAATAAATATAAAGTGAAATTTAATCGAATTATTCGAATGTTTAAGGAAAAATCTTTCGAAATTGAATATTTCTGTGAACTTATTTGCAACCACAGTTTATTTTTACATAAAGAATCACTTTCCCAATTTTTTTAAGGCCGAAAATGGTTATAAGTGCTTCATGAGAACTTCAGAAGTTTTGTAATTGTTAATGAAAACTGTAATTAAAAATAAAAGCAGCTTATAATTTTAAAAGCTCCTATTAATATTTCAACGCATTTTTTTCCGTGTAAATTATTTTTAAAGTGATCAATATATTTAAAGTAATTGAGGCTTAAAATTATTGTTTCACCTTAAAATGAATAATAGAAAACTCATTGTCATAAATATGCTTTTCGTTTTCTTGAAGAAAACATAGTTTGAAGCAACAGTAAAATTGTCTAGGAATTCCATTGAAAGTGTTGTATTACTGCAAAAAAATTATATTTCGAAACAGTTGACTTAATAGCATAAATGTGATACTTTTTTGTAGTTCAAGCATATTGCTGATTTCTCATAAATTTATGGTCTACTTTATGTTTTCAGTGTTTTTTTTTTTTTTTTTTTTTTTTTTTTTTTTTTTTTTTTTTTTTAACTTTAGAAAGAAGCAATGAGATTAATTGTATTATAGTAAAGAATTTCTATTTTTTTATAACTTACATTACTTTACACTTAAAAATACATCTAGAATTTTTTTTTTAATTTAGGTATATTCATTGGCATAAAATTTATAAAATGAATACTACTCTACTAAAAAGATACACATCTTTCTGAATTTAGCTAAATAAAAGAAAAAGTTTGAAAGACAAGTTGCAAAGTTTATTACAAAAACAATCTATTGCTAGAGTGAAATAACATATTTAATAAATTTTTGTGATTATTTAAACTTTAATGGTTAAAACTAGGATGGAATAAAAATTAGTCCATTTGTCTATAAATTTCAACACATAGCAGCAACAAGCCGTTTAAAGAGTTAAAATAATTTTTTTTTTCTAAAATACTTCGGATGCGCTAAGTAAACGTTTTTATTTATTTTATTTTATTTTTTATTTAAATTTAATGCTTTAGACAAAGTGTATACTTATTTTTTTATTTGCATTTGAGTTCCTTTGTTGCTTATGCTGCAAAAAAGTGATGTGCCTTTAAATATATGTTTTATTTAATGCAGCTCCATGTTTTTATAAGCAAATTTTTCGAGAACTTATTCCAATCTTATCCTACAGAAAGAAGTATTAAATTAAATCACTATTTTCAGGCAAATATCGTTATGGTGTAATGGTACCAGTTTATCGCTGCGCGACAAAACATACATGTTAAAAGTCTATTTGATTAGGATATTTGACATGTAAACATGGTCGTTTGGATGTTATTACACTGCATTCCAATGATAGAGACGACACTCAAAATAAGAGATGAAAAAATTTTATTATTCTGTTTTTATTTTCGTAAAACGATTCTGTTAAAGGCATTTGATATCTTTTTTGAACACTTTAAGGGTGTTTTACTTTTAGAATTGAAGAGGGTATTTTGTACATTTTGTAGAAAGTAAAAAGAAATAGTGTAAGAATTTGGGCATCATTTTATTTCATTTAATAATGCAAAAAAAAAAAAAAAAAAAACTTAGACAACTTAACTCATTTTCGCTCACAGTGCTTATAGGACAATTCTAAAATGCAGTGTTAGCCTATTATATATATATATTTTTTAATATGTGTTTTACACAAGCTGTTTTAAAGTGTTCACTGTTTAAATTTATAATATTATTTATAGCTATTAACATTGTATACAAACATACGACCCTATCAAATCAAGTTAAGATGATTAAAATAACGGATTATTTTACTTTATAAAGATTCAATTGTTTAAGCAAAGTTGTTTTGCCGTCATTTGAATACTTAATTAAAAACTTTTTCCGTGTGTTTTATATAAATTTTTTTAAATTTAAAATAACAGTCGACAAATATTCTTGTTGTACATTTTCAAAAAGTGGCTGAATGTGTAAGACTGAAATTAAATTTATAAGTTCTAAAGCGTGAATATTTATTATAAAGAAAGAATTGCTAAAGTAAGAAAGTGTGTTCAAGATATTTTTTTAAAAAATATTAACATTTGATAAAATATGTATAAAGGTTGGTTTGAATGTGATGTAAAATAATACAGATACCATCATAAATGTACGTGTAAAATGTACGCGTAAATGTACATGTATTTTGGAAATGTTAAAAAATTTAAATTTAAAAATAAATGTACGTGGGTTTGATTTCTTTAGTTACATTTAATTAAATAACATTTTCTTCAAACTATTAATATATTTTGACTCGATTATGTGCTATGATTTTAAGAATTATTCGATTTTTTAAAAACTTTTGAAATATAAACGATTGTGCAAAAATATTGTCAAAATTTCCAAATCACTTTATATTGTTGTTAGTTTACTGTAATTTAAAAAAAAATAATGCTGCACTGACTTGCTTTAAACTCATTTTTTCCCCTACGTACAGTTTTATGAAAACATTGAAAACTGTTGATTATTTCTAAACACTAGCTAGTATTATAATTAAAATTTTCCATTACAATCAATTTGTGATTTCCACTAAATCATGTCGATTTGAAACACAATTCCATTTATGCTACGATGCTAAATCCTATTTACGATAGTTTTTTTAAGTAGTAATTATGATAAAAAGAATTACATTTGGAGTATAAAAGCCCTCATATCAATCTATTTATTTATTTATTTTTTTTTCTGAGATTTTCAGTTGTGTTTGTTTTCAGTTTTTTTTTGTATCTGCGCTTTTTCGTACTTGTCAAAATTGTGGACTTTACTTTATAATAGTTGTACTATTTAAAAATCCATAAATCTGGTAATAAAGCCAAACTATGCGACATTTTGACCATTAATATAATAACGGTTACGGTTCATGTGATATTGGATGTTTTTCGAAATTTATAGTTCTTAATACCATACATTTCCTAAAAATACAAAACTGAAAAGTAAGTTTTTTAAGACATACCTACTCTAAGGTATCGTGATAAAATTACCAAATTTAACCACATTTATCCAACTGCACTACAAATTATAAAACATTATTTTATTGTTAATTTTACCGAAAATCATAAAAATAGAGCTTCTGTAAACATTATCATGTTTTTTTGTGTTCCCATAGAGCCAGAAACACGGTAAATTTGACTATAATCTGGTAGCTTTGACCATACTTTTTTTCTCAATGCATGGATTATTGTTTATTCAGAACTGTGATTTATTATGAAACTGAAAGAGACTACAGCTCTGTTTTTTGTGCAGTGCTAGAGTAAAATGCTTTTTGGAGGTATTTTATTCCTGGGTGGAGTTTTAAATAGACATAAAATTTATTAATTAATAAATAAATTTGACAGAAAATTTATCTTGCACATCAAATTAGCTTTCCCATTTTATGGTATATTACACTATTTTCAACCATCATTTTTTTACTCTTTTCCAACTCAATGTAAAGCACAAATTTAAAATTTTTAAACATGTATTTTCATAATTAATATTTTAATTAATGTTAAACACAATCCTAAATATCTGTATTAGAAGTAATGTTGCTACAAGTAATGTTATCATTCTTTACTTTTAATACTATTTTATTCTGTGCTTTATTCATTTGCATGCGTGACTGAGTCGTTGACTACCAGGTGCTGAACCTGCCAAGCCTTATTGAGCTAATACCAGGTTAAAGAGGAGACATGAAAGGAAAAAAAAAAAAAAAAAAAAAAAAAAAAACTCAGCAGGTTGAGCCAATGAAATGATTACTTGCGTTTCATTCTTGTGCTTGACAGTTCTTAATTCAGTCTGCCATTTGACTTTTTCTTTTTAAACAAATATAAAAGTTAAATAAATAGTTATTTTCCTTAAACTGAAAACAATTATTCCCTTAAGCTTGAAAATACTATCAGTGACATGAAACTCTTAAAAAAGTTATTGTTTTATAATAATCATACATTTTTCTTAATAAAATTTATAAACATTTCAGCATTTTTCAAATGCTTTGAGTATACAAATTTCAAGATTTGATCCAACTAAAACTTTTTTTCCAGCAATTTTCGTCATTTAAAAATGGAAAATAATCAAATATTTTAAAATGTTAAAAATTTATTATTAAAAATTTAACAGAGATCTTCTTAGTTATTCAAAAAGAAGGTATCTAAAATCCCATTTAAAATCATGAATTATTAATGTTCATGAGTTAATCCCGAGCTGAAAACCACAAGTTAAAGATGTTATATGATTAATATTGAAATTAAAATCAAATAAAAATATATTTAGGTACTGTTTGGCTGTATTTATATACATAAAGCATTAATATTCTATTGCTAAAATACTCATGTACATTTAAAAAACAATTTGGGGTTAGCAGTTTACGATGATACACAGTAGAAAACTTTGGCGTCTCTTACCAATGATCTCAACACCTTTATACCATAGTGGTTTAGAACCTAGGACAGTTCTTAGCGTATTAAAAGAAATACAAGAGAATGTACTTTTAGAATACTTGGTGTAATGTAGCTGCCACCATTTTTGGTATTCGGTAACTCAAATATATATAATTATAGCAAGCTAAGAAATGCATATAAATAAAGTTATCTTTACGTAACAATATAAAATAAGAATCATTCATTTAGGATGCTTAATGCACCAATTCTTAAAATAAAACTAGTTTGTAAATTTGACTTACGCATAGCACAGAGAGAATGTTATGAAGAATTAGAACTTAAAGCAGAAGTAGATAATAGAAATATGCAGTACTTAATACAGTTTAGAGAGACTTTTAAATTAAAATATAAATACTCTTATTACACAATTAAAAAACTTCATCGGACTTCAGTTCCTGTAGATAAAAAGCAACATCGAAGATAACAACAGATCAATACAATAAAGCCAACTCTTTATTGATTGTAAAAAATTATAGATGATTAAACAAAGTGCGCTAACATTGGAGTTTCCGGTTGCTAATATATTTAACGCATCTTGGTGTAAACTTTTTGTCTTTTAGATGTTTAGAGCTTCACACACACTTTATATTGTATATGAAAGTTCGATTTGGTGTTAACTTGAAGAAAAAAAAGCTCTTTCACACAACTTTTCAGGCTGTTTAAGATCAAATTTAAAGAAGTATTACACTGCAGCTTTTAAAGCATATTAATGAATCCTTTACAAAAATACACTGTAAAAAATTCTGCACCAAATTAAGGTAAAAAGTACCGGCACCTTGGGTACACCATCCATAAAATCTACTTTACTGTGAAACCCATTTTTACTGTAAAATTTTATAGTGCAATTTTGTCAGCAATATTCATTTAATTACTATGATTTTACAGTATATATTAATGTAATAATTACGATATATCAGATTTTATTTTTGTTCCACAAAATTTTACAGAAAAACTAGAGTTTTTGGAGAAATGAACCGGCCTCCCGAATGTCATATTTTTTTTTCTTTTCTTTTATTATTGTTATTTGATCTAGAATTTTTTACTGTGTACTTGATTCCAGTAATATAAAAGATAAGCATTTTAACTAACACTAGTATAAAAATCAGAAAAAACAACAATCTGATAAATGGATAAACTATCTACTTAAACAGTATATTTAACCAAAATTTATTTACTCGGTGGCAACAGCGTATTAATAGCAAAAGACACAAAAATCGTTAGTAAAATACATTTTATTTATATTTTAAATATGTAAAAAAATTTAAGAAATATGCTTAAATTTAAAAAAAAAAAAGTATTATCATTTTAGTAATTTATTACCATTTTACTAAATGAATGTGTTTTCTTTTGCAGTGCCTTTTCCTTTGGCAGCAGGCCTACCCCCGGTTCCTCCTCGACGCATTGGTCATCCTTACCAGAATCGAACGCCGCCAAAAAGGAAAAAACCAAGAACAAGTTTCACGAGGATGCAGATCTGTGAGTTGGAAAAACGATTCCATAAACAGAAGTACTTAGCTTCAGCAGAACGTGCCTCTTTAGCTAAAACTCTTAAAATGACAGACGCTCAAGTTAAAACATGGTTTCAGAACCGAAGGACAAAATGGAGGTCAGTAAACAAAAATCACTATTTTAAAATTAATATCGCAGATATTAGATCAATATATGATCATCTACTCTTTCTGACGCAGTGTAACCATTCTGGTAATACTTAATCCCCAAATATTGAAAACCACTAGAAATGTAAATTCATTTGCCTCTAAACATCCTCCCAAATCCCACGGAGAAAAAAAAAACTTTTCCGTTCATATGGTAATGGTATACCAGAAATTCTAGTTATTATTACCACACATTTAGTAAAAAATACAAAACTAAAAAAGAAAATTTCATAAGATCATAAGGTATCATAATAAAATTATGAAAATTTCCACATTTATGATTTTTTAATACATTTCAAAAAATAGTAAATGAACAAGCTGGAAGAACATACTGGAAAGTAAAGAAACATACATAAGAAAAGAACATAAGTAGAGAAACATACAGCAGAAAAAGTATTTTCGAGTTAAATTACATAGAAAATGAAATACAATACAATAGCACTATAATAATTAGTCTGAAAACAATACAAAGAAAACATTTTGGTAAAATTACCTATCTTACTGTATAGTAATGGCATTTTAGGCTGGGGAAAAAAACACAATTCTGGTCAAGGAAATTAACATATAATTTTTTTAACCATTTGCTTGGCAATTTTTCTGTTCATATGGTTACGTTTTATTGAAAATTCTGGTTTTAAAAATTATAGTTCCAATTACTACACATTTAATAAAGAATACAAAACTAAAAAGTAAATATAACCAAATAAATAGTTTTTCTTCCATACTCTAGGGTATCATAATAAAATTATTATCTAATTTTAAATTATTTTCTAATTATTTACAATATTATTTTCCAATAATATTACCAATAATCATTTACCAATAATTATTTACCTATAATTATTTACCAATTATTTACAAATTAAATATCTTAGGTATAATACCAATAAATGAACAACTCCTTTTGAAGCAATACATCCAGACTTGTAACACTGAATGCAAAAATATTACGAAGCACTAGAAATGTAAATCTATTTGTTTCTAAAGCATCATTTCTTACTTGGAAAAAATTATTCCTTAAGCGGAACGGAGTTAAGAGATAATTATAAAATACACCTGAGAAAAAAATTCTGGCAAAATCGTATTGTCTGAAAATGGTTAACCAGAGATTTTATTTGTAAAAATTAATGTTCTTATTACCACACATTTAGTAAAAAAATACAAAATTTTAGAGTAATAAAATTATCAAATTTTATTACATGTTACAAAATTATATTGTATTGTCAATTTTACAGAAATTATTACCAAAATGCTTCGGTGTTCCCTTAGAGCCCGAAACAATATAAATTTTACTATATTGTGATAGTTTTGACCATACTTTTTTTCAGTGCTTCATTCTTTAAACATCTTAAAGCTAGAGCTAATATATAGTGATAAAGAAATACCCATAGCTTTTGCTCCAGTGATTTTCATAAACAAAGTGTCAGTCGTAATGGTTCAAAGAAGTGACTTAAAATATGGATATTAGTTAGAACTAATTATTACTTAAACTTTAATCTACATAATCAGACACAAAAGCGTATTTTATCCGAATAAACATACATTTTCATCGACAGATTTGTATTTTTGGACCATCAAAATACTAGAGGTAGCAGTTATCTGGATAAATATGATCAAAATAGAAAGTGATAAAAAATTTCAGTCTCTTCACTTTTTCCGTATTTCGCTATATCTTGGGAACTTTTAATCGAGGCACAATTATAAAATTCGTTTATTTAATGATAATTCTATGTAAAGAATAACCTTAAATGAATATTTATTTTGATTAAGGCCAATAGTTTATGAATTGATAACCAATTCATCCCCAGCAGCGTGCATATAATAATTATAGAAATGAGAATAATGAACAAACCTAGAATTTATTTTTCAAAAATATCGAAATTACTTGAACCTAGTTTCTCTTTAAGAAATACCGGTTAAATGTTGTTCTATAAAAATGGCACTATAAAACATTATATGGCACATTATACAACTTTCATTTAGTGTTAAACTGAATCATTGATTCTATCTTAAAATCAAAATTAAAATGTATAATATGGTTCAAAATTTTAGCAATTTTGCCTGATATGGTTCAAAGTAACTAATTTATGGTTCAATAGTTAATAATTTTTTCTGAGAGTTCATTTGTAAATAAAATGGTCTTTAAAAACATAATTGAAGGCTTGGGATTATCTAAGATTAAGCCACATTTTCAAAGAACTCAACAGAGCGTTTTATTATTATTATTATCATTATTATTATTATTACTTATTTAAAAAATAAACCGTGTCAGCAATAAAATGTTTCTATGTTTTCTTTGCTGTTGTGGTGAGTTATGGAAATTGTTATGGGGTGTGCTGCATTGTGATGTGCTGTGTTGTGCAAATTTTGGTAAATTTTGAAGCAAACATCTATAAATAAATGTAAGGAGTAGCTACGTGTGAAAATATAACCTACTGAAAAAATGTGGCTTATAAGAAAATTTTTTAAAACCATCGTAATATTTAAAATTTTTATGAATTTATTTTTTTTTTAAAAATGTACATAATTTTCAATTTTTAAAATCTTTAGGGAGTAGGCAATAAGTTTGTTAAGTGTATGAAATTTTTAATGTCTTTCAAGTAAAAATGTTAAGTTGAATCTGTTTAATTAATTTTTCAACTGAAATCGCAAATTTAATATTATTAATAAAAATATTTTTGAAAAACTAAAATTTAGCTCTGAATGTGTCAATTGCTAAAAAATATGATTTAAACAAAAGTGGTGATTTAAAAACTCTCCGAGTTTCGTTTCTACAAACTATTGTCTTAATAAAACTTTTTATACTAAAAGGAAATTATAATAAAATTGTATTTAAATTTCCTTGAATATTAGAAATGTCTTAAAAAATATTAGCATAAAGCAAGGAATAAATTACACTGTCAAAAATTTTGGTGTATTGTTAGCCATATTTTGGCGGAGTAAATTAAAAACAGGACGGTAGTTATAGTGTTAGAAAATTATATATAATTGAAAAAATGACAATTGTGTGACAGAATTAGCGCGGATATATCACTAAAAATGTGTTTGTTTTTTAAACGAAATGTTTTTGCAGTGAAGTCATAAATTTACTTTAAAGAGCATGAAAACATGTGCTGTCTGTAAATAAACAAATAAAAAAGGAATAACTAAATAATTAAAACTGTAACAGTTATGAAATAGCAAGAAAATGGGGCTGCATTATGAAAAAAATTTTTAGATTACCACAAAAAAAAAAAAAAAATATTGTGTCAACTATGTACCAAACTTTTTTTTACAGTGAAAACTGGAAAAAATTTTAAGGAAAATTTTATCAATAGAAACTGCGTAGAATTATTTCTTCGATTTCTTTCGATGTTGAGCAATCCAAATATGCTTGTTTGAAAGAACATTTTTTTCAAATTAATTTCGAATCGTTTCTCTTGAATATAAAGGATGTATGAAAACTTTAAACACCTAAAATGCAAAATCTTTACACCAAGATCACAAACCTCCACACCATGCGTTAAATATTTTCGCTTTCGGTAACTCCAATGTTGATGATTTTTATTTTTATTTTTTATATCGTCTGTATTTGTTTACAATTTACAATAGATTACGAATTGGCGTGATTATTGATCCCCTTTTGTCTCCGATTCTTCTTTTCATCAACAGAAAACTAAAGTTCGCCGTTAAATTTTTTATGTATGCTTTTAGTTGCGTAATAAGAATGTTTATATTTCAATTAAGTCCGTCTAAACTGTATTAAATAATTTTCTAATGTATAATTTGAATTTCTATCCGCTTCTCTGTTAATTCAAGTTCGATTTTGTCTTAATATTCTCGCCGTAAGAAATTCCGAATTAAATTTCGGTTAAAAGTACCGGCACTCAGGGTGTCCGTATTTTTTACCGTATAATCCCTTTTTTTCTGGAGAGTGTTCTGGAACAAACAAAATCTAATATACAGTTATTTCTACAATAATAATTGCTGTAAACTCACTGAATATTGCAAATAAAATAAACATGACTGTAAAAATTACGATATAAAATTTTACGATAAAATGGATTTTAAGAATGATACACCCTAAGTGCCAGTACTTTATATCACATTTGATCCTGACTTTTTTTACAGTGTACGCATAAATTTGATTTGTGAAATTGTTTATTCTATTCATATACACGTCAATGCTAAATCACTATCTATATTTCATTATCTATATTCACTATCTATAATTTCAGTAGTTTCTATAATTTTTAGCAGCTTCCATAATTTTAGCAGTTTCCATAATTTCCGTAGTTTCTATAATTTCTGCAATTCTTATAGTTCTAGTTTATGCCTTTTATAAACTGTTTTCGAATTTGAAAATTGCCGTATTATGCAAAAATGAAAAATTCATCTTTTCAAAAGTTTTGAATGGTTTTCTTACAGCTGAAATATATTCTTAATATAACTCTTAAAAACACCACGTTATCATAACAAAAACATTTAATATTGAAAGTTGTAGTTGGAAAACTACCCAAGTTTAGTCGAATTTTGGACTTGATAACGTAACATTCATTTTTAAAACATGAAAAATGAATTGCTTTTCTTAACAAGGCTTATAGTATTTTCTTGTTTCTAACAAGACTGGAGAACAGTTGGATTTCCCAGTTGTGTACTTTTAAATGTAGTACTGTTTCTTTTTCTTTCTTTCTTTCTTTGCTATATATACTTTTCCATTGTATAGAGAAATATCAAGTTTTATTTTTATTTCTTTCGCTTGTACTGAGGGAGCATTTAATTTAAGTGGCTCTTTGTTAAGAAATTCTTGGAAATAGCAGCCATGGGAGCTATTTTCTTTAAGTGCAGATTGCGATATTTAACTTGTTTAAATCTGATGAAACTTTTTGGGAAGGAATGGTTACCTAAAGTATTCCATTTTCAAAAAAAAAATATATATATTTTGGTTATTTTGTTATTATTAATATATGATGAAGCAAAATTATCCGTAGGGATTTTATTGGTCTATCATCCGTTGGGTTACACACTGTTTGACTTTTAATTTAAATATTGAAATCAAAACATAAATCAAAATTTATCCAGTTTCTAACATAAAAATAAAGTGTTTATTGATTTCAGATTTATAATTAGTTTGATTCCTGTTATTATAATTGAGAAGTTTATTTTAAGAATAGCATTTAAGAAAAACATTTAAAATTTCATGTTAAAAGCACATTATAGATAGGCTATAGGTGCATAACAATAATTTATTTTGTAAAATTATTGAATCAAAATGTCTACTGTAGGAAAAGTTGTTTTTGGGATCACTTTTACCTATAGCCATTCTTTCTAAATAATATTTTCGGAAACGTTAACAAAATTCTTTCAAATGCATTCTTTCCATTGTGTTTTTACTGGACTATTATCCATTGGGTAACCCACTATTATGTTCTTCATTTAAATTTAGAAATAAAAATAAAACTCAAAACTTATCCAGTTACAAAGAAATACAAGATATCAGATTTATATAATTCCTCTGATTCCTGTTATGATAACTGAGAAGTTTATTATAAGAATAACATTTGAAAACATTTAAAATTCCGTGTTAGTACGTTATTGTCGACTGTTAGGGCATAACAATAATTAATTTTGTAAGATTATTCAGTCAAAGTGTTTACATTAGGAAAAAAATTGTTTTGGGGATCATTTCTACTTATTTACATTCTCTCTAAACAATATTTTCAGAAACTTGCAAAAGATTCATTCAAATGCGTCATTTTTCTGACTTTTTCAATTTAAAATAGCGTAGTGACAAACATCACAGTCTCTAATAGCTTCAGCTTCGAAACGGTTCGGCATTGCATGTCAAAGCAATGCATAGCAATGAAGAAAGAGACCCCATGAGCATTCGCAGAAGGGAAACAAAAATAATAAATAAAAAAACTTTTGTCTTGCTGAAAATATAGAAGTAGATCTCAAGAATGAAATCTGTTTCATCATGTTTTAAAATTTTGTTTGTTTGATTTGAAACGAGTTCTTTGTTATTTTTCGATTATCATTTCGTGTAAGCATTCACAAATATTTAATTTTGTCACGATTTTCCAAATATTTTTGAAAATTATCTATTATTCTCGTTGGAATACGTTGCATCTACACTGTAAAAAAAAATTCCGGATCAAATTGAATTAAAAACTGGCACCCAGAGGTAATTTTTACAGTAATAATTACAGTAAAATCTCTAAATCACTCTAACTAATAGATATTACTATAAAAATTATGGTACAATATTTTACTGCAAAACGGATTTTACGGATGACAGAATTTTCTACAGTGTGTAATAATAAAAGGAAGAGATTATGTGCCTGTCTGTTTGTTTGTGTCTTCTTATAACTCCAGAATCGTTTAAGTTAATATCCTGAAATTTAGATTCTGGTTTTGATGATTGTAATTAATTGTAATTTAAAAATTATAATTGGTCGACATAAGAGGGTCGTTTGAAAAACAAATTTTTTCTCATTAATTTATAATTAGGCATTAATATATTTATGTCATAAATTAAACTGAAGGCTATTTTTTTTTTACATATTTAAAAGATAACGACGCTGATATTTGCTATCTTGTTTGATCAAAATTGAATTTTATTGAACTTTCTTTAATTTTTATATTAATTATTTATGTCAGGTAAATATTGGCTAAAACAAAGTGAGGTGACGTTGAATTAAAAAAAAAAAACAATTTGAAACTGTGCATTTAAATTTTTATAGCTACGGTTTTTAAAAATACGCTTCTATAAAAATTAATAATCCATAGTAATTGAGATTAAAAAAATTGCACACTAAAGTGCAGAATTTGTGGGAAGAATTTCTTCATTATGGTAAATTTTGACAATTTTGAGTTGGTCGTGATTAGTAACATCATTTTCGGTATCGTGTTATAGTGCTGTATTAGTTTTTTATCGTAAGATACATAGATATTTTTATTATCGTTTAAATAAATAAATCGTAGCTCAATCGTAAATAGAACTTATCATCTAAAATACAAGATAAGGTTTTACAAAGATGCATAATATTACAGGAAATCACAAATGGAAAATAATTATGAATTAATGGAAAATAATTATGATACGAGTAATTTTTAGAAATAATTAACAAATAATCAATAATTACAATAAAGCAACAACAACTTAAAGTGATTTGGAAATATTATCAATCTTTTTACATAATTGTTCAGATCTTTATAAGTTTAAAAAATTCTAATAAATGTGATATTGACTCTAACATAATAACATGTGAAAAAATTTGACAAAATCTGGTAATTTTATTATGATATCTTAGAACATGCCATTAATTCGGTTACTTGTCAGTTTTGTATTTTTACTAAATGTGTGGTAATAAGAACTGTAACCTGTAATTTTTAAATAAGAATAATTTAGTGAAGAGAATAAGAATTTGTAATAAACACCAAACGAAAGTTTATATACTATATATTTCGGTTTTATTTACCTGAATTATGGGTTTTTTTTTTTTTTTTTTTTTTTTTTTTTTTTTTTTTTTTTACTAGAAGCGTCGTTACCATGTATTAAGGTAACTTAACAAGGATTTTTTTCTCCATGTAAGCTTAAGAGTGTAACTAATCTTTATTTTGATGAGTTGAACTTATAAAAACTTTTTGCTCTATCTTAAAATATGAAGTTAACGAAGAGGGCAACAAATAATAATAAAAAAAATGTTAGAATTATTTTAGCTTTTCTCTTTGTGGCGGCATATGTTTTCAGTATTGCGCTCGATTTCATTAGGTTGATTATTTCCTATTTATTGAGTAATTACTTTTTGTTTTACCCCTAACGATGAACCGTTATTCAACTACTTGAAAATATATAAAAACTTCAAACTTTTAAATACGATTTAAGTATCGTACTAAGTCATTTAAAAAATATCATCATATCATCTTTCTAAGCATCTATCTATCTACTTACCTCGTTGATCTCCACTCATCTATTTATCTGTTTAATAAATCAATGTATATATTTTTAATGCTTTGATGAAGTGAAGTGAAATAATTAATGCTTCTGTACAAACTATCTGTTTTATAAGCAAATTTTTAATCCACCTATTTTTCTGATGTATCTGCTTATCAGTATTCAGTCAATCAGTTTCATCTACTTTTCTAATAGATCACTAGATACATTTTTTTGATGAATTGAAATAAGTAATATTTCTGCATAAATTACGTGTTTTATAAAAAGATAAACATTAAAGCAAGTTTCGTAAGGAACATCTAGGCCTTAATTTCTTTTTGGTTCAGGCTTTTATCGTTGCTTAGCGTTTGGAACTTCTTTTCCCCTGGCTGCGCTACGCCAAATTTAATCTGACAACTTCTTTTGTTTCGTTTCGAAGAAAAAAGGAGGCAATCTGCTTATCAGCCTTTTTATCTCGAAAAATAATGAATTAGGAATATATTAAGGTAAAACAATGGCGTTTAATGAAACGTTTGTGATATGTAAATCTTGATAGAGAAGTCAGATTAAATAGTAGTGCAAGTTGCAGAGTGGCCATAGGAGCAGTCAACTGTTTTATATACCTGACACCGGTTTTGATTGAAATTAATACTTGCCTTCTAAAAAAAAGTACCACTTCTCGAGTTGATTGGACTGATCAGCCGAAAAAAAAAATCGATCATTTATGTGACGTCATTGAATTAAAGACCACACCTTTCTAACAGAATTAGGCTTAGGCTGCTACTGTCTTACGCATTGCATAATTTTTAGTTCATCCACATAGGGCGTTTAAATTATGTCTGAATACATAAACACTGAGCATTCCTTATTTTGCTCTTCTTAGTATATATTTGTTCTTCTTCTTAGTTACCTGTTAAATGTATTCACTTCAGTTGTTTTTTATAAAAAATATCGTTTGCTTTTAAATGTCGGTTGGTTTAAAAAATATTTGCAACTTAATACTTTTCCTTTCTTTTTCATTTTATTAAAAATATTTGCGTTTTAATGCTTTCCTTTTTTATGTTCAGTTTATTTACAAAAAATATTTACACTTTAATTCCTTTTTCTCTTTATTTAAAATATTTCCTTATTTATTATTATCATAATATTTTCCTTATTTTCTTTTCTCTTCACATCGTTTAAAAAAATATTTACGTTTTAATGTTTTCCTTTTTTCATCTTCACTTCGTTTTTTCTAAAAAAAGGAAAAAAATTTTTTTTTTCTGAAACAGATCATAAGAAAACAATTTTTACATTACAAAGTGATAGAGCAAAATTTAGTTTTGAAAATTTTCTTTAATTAATTGCTTTAGCTCAATTTTCAATATTTTCAATACTTCGTTCAATATTGGTTTGAAATAAAGTGTCTGCTTAGCTAAATTAAAACGAAAAACAAGTTAAAAATATTATAATTTTAGCAAAATATCTAAAACAGAATGAGTAGAGAAACATGTATCAAAACACAGCTTATTATTACTATATTAATAAAACTCGTTTTTCGACTTGATATTAGTAAATGAATAGTTCTAAACTGATTGAAATTTTGAAACGTGTTAAAATAAAAATTTAATAAAAGATTACTTATAATTGAAATATTATTAAAACTTGTTTTTTAACTATATGTTAAATTAATAATCTTACACTTCTAGAACTTTTGGAGTTTGTTGAGCCGTATTATTGTTAGGTAATATGACATAGTTTGTCTTTCTTCAATTAAATAACTTATTAATTTTAACCACAGTAAATTTTAAACGCTTTCTTTTTCAAAGGACCGATATAATTGTTTAACACTGAACCAATTCTCTGAGATTCTATCCATATAATACGAATGTTAATTTTGCATATGAGTACTCGTATATGAGTATCATTATACTTGTTATGAATAAAATAAATACAAATACTTTTTCCAGTAATTAAGAAATAATGCTTTGTACTTCAAACAGCAGATTTTACTTAAAATAAAAATTTTTAATAAATGATTATAGTGTTTAATTAACCATGATATTTTTAAAGTTATAATAATAATAATAAAAAATTAAAAAAGAACAAGAATCAGTGTCAAAATTTCTTTATCTTCTGAGCGTGTTTCGCAAACAATTTTCAAGCTAAGCGGAAGTATTTTTAGGGCCAATAAAATAACGTAAGCGATGAAAAGGGTGTTAAAGGTGAAATTTGACTTCGAAAATCGTTCATATACTGGGCGGACAGATGATAAGCATTTTACTAAACAGTTTTCTTTTCGATTCGAGCTTCATCGATCAAAACTTCTGTCTCATTTGGGCGGCAATTACTGTGAATAATGGGATGACTCGAACTCGAAAATCGTCATTTTATGTCAAAATCATAAAAGGATCATTCCATTTATCATCACTCAGAAGAATTTCTGTTATATTACACAGCCTCTTTCATTTTAAGTAATTGTCTTCACTTCTTTAAATATGAGAACATTGACGATAAAATGAAATCGAAATGAAAAATGGGAAAAATTCAAAAAAATCGTTTTCATATAAATGGAATTTAACATCCCGTACTTTCAAGTAAAAGTCGATTTGTTTAAAATGATCTCTAGGGTCTTTAACACTTAATGGGATGAATTTATTTTGAAAAGCTACATTAAATTCCTTCGAATGTTTGAAACATCCATTGTTTTCGATTATTGAAATGTATTAAGTGCGAGTTGCATTTGATTGGGAAAAATTGTTTATAATTCTGAATTCAGTGCCTATAGCTTTTAATTGTTAATAACATTTGATGCTTAACATTTATTTGGGTGGAAATTATGCTGAATAATGGGATAGTTCGAAGTCGAAAAAAATCGTAATTTTTGTTAAAATCACATTAAATTCGTTTTGTCTATCATCACTTAGAAGAATTTCTGTTATATTACACAGCTTCTTTCATTTTAAATAATTGACACCACTCTTTGAAATAGAGAATTGAAGATAAAAAGAAATCGAAATGAAAAATTGTGGATATTTTAAAGAAAAAACGTTTTATATAAATGGATTTAACATCAGGTATTTTCTATTGAAAGTTGGGTTGTTTAAAATGTTCTCTTGGGTTATTAACACTTAATGGGATGAATTTATTTTGAAAAGTTATTTTAAAATTCCTTCAAGTATTTGAAATGTTTCTTTTTTTTAAAAAATATATCACGTGCAAGTTGAATTTTATTGTGAAAAAATGTTTAGAATTTTGAGTGTTTGTTTTTCTTGACTCGTGCAAATAAAGGAACATTGATAATAATAAAAAACTGAATGAAAAACAGCCGAAATTCTTTGACAAAAAATGTTTTGATATAACTGAAATTTAACACGTGCTTACATAAAAATCTTATAAGACAATTTGTTTGAAATGGTCTCTAAAGCTTTTTTTAAACCTTAACGGGAGGAATTTATTTTGAAAAGAAATACTCAATTTTTTTGAGTGATTGAAACTTCTCTTTTTTTCGATTATTGAAAAGAAACTGGTACAAGCACCAATCACTTAAAATAGATGCCATTTAAAAAAAAAATATTAAAAAATTCATCTGTTGCATCAAATGTGGAACAAAAAGAAAAAGTTTTAGGAATAGAAATTGAGCAGCTGCTCAGAGTTAAGAGTTTAATTACATAAGACAGATAAACACACATAACTAAACGTTCCTAACATATATTTAACTAAAAAAAAAAATGCATGAATAACTTTCAGCTGCTCTTTTCCGATTGAAAATATAAAATTAAAACTTGCTTGAAAAGTCAGAAAAGTGACTTTCAGTAGATATGTCTTTTAATTTACCGTGTTGCCATTACAGGAAAGATAAGCTGTTGTTTCTTATTTAAAAAATAAAAGTTTAAAAAGTTAAAACTTATTAAAGTTTAACACCTTTGAAAACAGACTAAACATATCCCCATAAAAAAGTTTTTAAAATTGACTATCAAATCCTGATTAATAGTATAAATAGTATATTGACTTCTATAAACTTATAATTATGTAACTTTAACATTTTAATTACTATTATGGAAGCCATTGTAGAAATATTTGTTACAAAATGAATAGAGAAAAAAATTATTATGCATAAGCATTGTTATGTTCCTGCATGATTTTTTATGAAGTATGAAAATAGATTTTTCAACTCTTGTAAAACAGTCGTTCACCTTTTTTTTTACATTGAATAATTTCACTAAACCTTTAAATAAATTTAAACATTAATATTATGCATTTAAAAATTCTCGATTAATTTGAATTGTAAAAAAAATCAAGAAAAATGAAATAACAGAAAATTTTTTCATTCAGACCAAATCATCAACTTAAATTCAATTCAATATTTTTATAATTTATACAGTTCACACCCTCCTTTTTTGTACGCATTTCGTTTAAAATTTTATACGTCATTTGCTTACAGTTTTAACATTTATATTTAATTTTTTAAATAGTACTATAACAATGCTGTTTTAATAAGTAGGACGGAAAAAAAACAAGAAAAAATTCTTTAAAGATACTAAAAAAAATTTTAAAATTTTATGAAATAATGAAATCTAAAATAATGAATTATTTAATATTTCGCCGAAATAAATAACTTTGAAGAGATTTTAATAATACGCGCTAATTTTTTTTCGTTATAAAGACTTACTTGAACTATAATAATAATAATAATTCTTTTAAAACTTGTTATAAAAAACAATTAATATAATAAGTTAATACTAAGCAAATATTTATTACAAGAAAGTACACGTGTCAAAAACAAACGGGTTTCTATTAATTAATTCTTAAATAATTATTTTAAAACTTGTTTTTAAAAAGTAATTAATAAAATAAGTTTATACTAAGCAAATATTGATTACAAGAAAGTACAGGTGTCAAAAACAAACAAGTTTCTGCTATAACGAGTTTATCTCTATAACTAACGGGCACTGTTCTAATGGATGAGGTCATTACAAAATGTTAATTTAAATTAGTGTTAATGTCAGTGCTAATGAATGTGTTAGTGTCAATGTTAATTTCCAAAGTTCGTAAAAAAACTTAACTATTGTGTTTCATTTCCGTAAATGAAATTAATCTTCTTTGCAAGTTATATGAGGAAAAAAAGTGCTAAACTATTCATTATTCAAACTCAATACTTAGTTTGAGCAAGTCGCAATGCTGAATCCCTAATTACATACATTTTATAAACTCGATATCCATCACATCTTAAACAAACATTGATATAAATAAGACACAAATGTCAAAAATATTTTTCTAACATTTGAAGTTTCAATTCTTAGTTTGCTTTAATTTACAAAACTTGTCTAACATGTTTCATTCTGAGTGGCATAATTAAAACTTTTCATTAAATATGCAATAAAAAATTAATGTAATTATTTTTGGTTTCAGCCCAATATTTTACTTTAAGTCACAATGCATAATAAATAACATACATTATTAAAAATTCGGCATACTAAAAAAATAATAAATGCTTTTTTTCAATAAAAAATAAAAAACAAACAATGTGGCATATTTTATGCAAACAATGATAAAATGGAGACACAGGTGTCAAAAATATGCTTCTAATAGGTGGAGTTCATAATTGCGATAATTTAGAAATGTGTTTAATAAAACCAGTATAACATGCTTCCTTTTCAGTGGCGAAATTAATATTATTTGCAAAATAAGCAACAATAAATGACTATATTATTCAAGATTTCCACCCAATTTTTTACTTTCAGTATGTCGCAATGTATATAACAAACTACACATATTGTTAAAAAAATTCGGTTTTTGAAGATAATAATAAATGTTTTTGAAATTCGTCTTTACAAAAACAATTAATAAAGGTGACACATCTTAAACAATCATTAATAGAAAAAAAAGACACAAATGTCAAAAATATTTTTTTAATGGGTGAAGTTTCAATTCTCAGTTACGTTAATTTACAAAATAAGTGTTTAATAAAACCTAAATATTATGTTTTATTCACGGTGACGCCTGCTACAGAAACAAAAACGAAATTACAGTGTAAAATTGTAAAACACCTCAATAAACATACAACTGTAAATGCGATTATCAAAACCTTTTTATTACATTCTTGCGGGGGGGAAATGGAAAAATAAGAACTAAAGCACTCAGCGATTAAACACAATACTCGAAAAGGATGGGCGTTCAAATAAAACATTTTTTTATTTTATTTTTTTTTCCAAGCTGTTTCGTTCCATCGAAGCTCAATATATCGTTCCACCCAATGTGCTATGCGTCTTTTAGCGTTTCTTTATTTTCTAATACGAGTTTCTTTTAAGCTAAACCACCCAAATGCAGCTGGCTTCTGAAACGCACAATTAAGTTTTTTTTCTCTCCCTACATTATGGGTGTAGCGTATAAAAAAGCGAAATACTTTAAAAGTTGAAAAGTGCGTATTTATTGGAATTTTTTTTTTTTTTTTAGAATTGAGAACGAAAAAAAAAAAATCGAAATCATTTGAATCATTATTCCTACATTTACTTAACAAAGCGTAAATCTAAAATCATTAAACTTTCTAAAATGTGACCTTATGATGTAGCGTCTGAATGCATTGTAGGAAGTACTGTATAAACTCTTTCATCGCGACGGACGAAATAACTCGTCTACGCACTGTGCTCTATTGCTGTATTAGTGAATATGGTCATTGATGGCAATTGATTGTTATTTTTAAAGTAAAATAAAAAAGTTTTTATTGAAATTTAAGTTTTATTTCAATTTTAGTGCTGCGGGGGAACTCTGATCGTAGAGGTTGAGACAAAGGCACGTCATTGCCGCGATGAAAGTGTTAAGTGTTAGGTACTTTAAAAAGCTTTTTAAGATGTTTTTTTAAATGGTGTTTGATATTTGGCTTCATATTTCATAAGAGATGGGCGCGTACTTATATTTCCTTAAAGAGAGCTAAACAAATATATGAACAATATTTAATCTTTTATACTTATTAATAGTAAAATGTTTAATAGAAATATAGTATTGATAAAAAAAAATGTTTTGCACATGTTGAACATTGAAATAACATGCGAAGATGAAATTTATGTAACATTTTTTTATACATTAAACTAATTATTGATGTAATTTTCGTTTTTGCAATTATAGTCAGAAATCGATTATAATCAGAAATCGATCGAAATGATTTAAAAAATAATAATAATAAAAAACACTACTTGATTTTTAGTTATGTAAATTAAATTGAAGCATAAAATATATATATTCTATTACCACTTATCATTTAAGATTTTCCGATAGAATTCGGTTACAATTTAAAATTTGTTGTTTTACAATTTTTGTTCTCAATTATCTTAAATTCAAGAAACTATAAATCATAATTTAAAAGAACAGGCACTAAAAAAAGAAATATATTTCATAATTTATCTTAATTTTCATAATTTATCTTAAAATCTTTCAGTACCTAATTAAGTATCTGAAAATAGCATAAAATATCATAAATTAATTTCTTAATGCTTCAAAAGTCGTTAGATTTGTTTTATCTTCCTTAACTTTGAAAAGGGAAAACAAAACAAGTATTAAGGTGCTGACGAAAATTTAAAAATGATCCATCTATCTGTAACGAGTCAGTGTTGTTAATTCGAAGGTAGGCTTAAACAGAAAACAACATTTATAAACTATAAAGAACGCACTTGCAGGATTGTAAAATCACGCCAACAATATGTAAAGATACGTAAGATATGAAAAAAAAAAAAAAAAAAAAACGTTAGCATGCGTAGTTGCTTCAAATCTTATGTACGGGTGAGTACGGAATCTAAAGTAAATTTGCGAAAACTCCCCAATATTTATTACAACTACATTGTACTTCAACTATAACTCTGAATTTGAACAATAAATATTTACTTCAACTACAGCTATGAATTTGAATACAAAATATTAGCTTCAATTATAATATTTTCTTTTTTATTGGTAAAATATTAAAATGTCATATTAAGTACCTGATAACAGCGTAAACTATCATAAATTCATTTCTTATTGCTACAAAAATTGTTTGATTTTTTATTTTTATTTATTTTAATAAGGAGGCGAAACAATTGAATTATTATGATGCTAAAGAAAGGTTAAAATATCTGAAATTCTACAATATTTATTTTAACTATATCTATTAATTCTATATATACTAACTATATCTTCGACTATAACTATTAATTTGAAAAATAAATATTTACTTCAACTACACCTATGAATTTAAATAATAAACATTAACTTCAGTAATAAAATTTTATTTTTACTTTGTAAAATCTTAAAATACCAAATTAAGTATCTGACATCAGCGTAAACTATCGTAAATTCATTCCTTAATGCTTCAAAAGTTGTTTGTTTTTTTCCTCCTTAAACTATAAGGAGACAAAACAAAAGAAGCATTAAGGTGCTGAAGAGAATTTAAAAGTGCTGAAATTCCACACCCGCAACTAATAGCACCAGCGCTGCAGCCAAGAGCGAAAAAAATTAACATAATGACACGCCCTCTTGAGGAAAACAAAGGTCAGACAAAGAAAAGAAAATATTATCCCAAAAGCAAACGTAATTTACATGGCTGCCCTCCCTTCTTGCTCGATTGAGTGTTTTAGAAGGACCTCGTGCATTTAAATGGTACCAACTACAAGGACTCAAATTAAATGGCGCGGCTCCTGAAATCCATTTTATACATTTTTATTTTTACTTATATTATTTCAAACTCTTCTGGTCTGTCTCCAAAGTTAAAAGAGATTACCACGATGAATGATGGTTGTCTGTCAGGTTGGTTGATGCATTATTTCATACGCGTCTTCGGCGATGAATAAATGTTTTTTGGATTAGGGTCTAAAGTTATATTGCGCCAAGATGTGATGAAGGTGAGTTTAGTGGATGGCTATAGTCGCTATTTTTTTGGCGGCATTTCAGTGCCTGATAGTGGAGTTCATTTTGATTTTGGATACCATATTCTTGTCTGGAGGTATAATCTAATAAGTGTCAATCTTTTTCGGGTGTTATAAAATTTATGTTTGAGCTTAGGTTGGCGATCATATCTTTTTTTCTGAAGAAACAAAACAAAAACTAGATTAAGGTAATTTTTTTTTAAGCCGATAAAATATTTTTTTCAACTTTTCAGTTTCTCCTTAATCTTCCTTGTTTTTCAGTAACTCGTAATATTGAAAATCTCTGCCAAATTTCATTATACTTGTTAGATTATATAAGTTTAGAGTTCCTTTAGCCTAAAACTGCATGACAAAAGTGATTTCAGTGTCTGATGGTGGAGTTAAATTAATTTTAGTGGTCTGATTGGGTGTATAATCTAATAAAACACATTTTGGGTGCTAAAAATTTTTAACTTGAAAGTTGATGATTACTTTTTTTTCTTCTGAGAAACCGGAATAAAAAGATTCTTAATTGTTTTTTATTTTTAAGTCAACAAAATTAAGTCATTTCTAGTTAGTAAATGTGCTAATTCAGCTTATTGTTTTCTTCTGGATTGTTTTTTTTTGGTTTTCTGTAACCAGTGACATCAAGAGCTTTTGGCAAATTCGTTATACTTTTTCATAAAGGTTTAAATAAGGGTTTAAGAACTTATTTTCATTTAAAAAGGAATTTGTGTGTCTTTCATAGTAATATTAGTACACATTATAATCCTGGTATTAGAGCACTTTTTTCTCTATCTGATTCTGGAGTTCCTTAAAGCCCAAAACTGTCTGACGGAAGTGAGTATAGAGCAAAAGATAGTTTTTTCGTGGTATTTCTGAGTATGATGGCTGACTTTAATTTGATTTTACATATTACAATCTCCACTGGAGATAAAACTTAATATACTCAATATTTTTTTGGGTGTTACAAAATTGAAATTTTTAAAGAAATTATTTATTAGTTTTCATACATCAATGCAAAAAAAAGTAGAAGTTTTGGCATGTTTTAGTCGTAAATTTTTTTACTAAACTAAGTTTTAATGTCAGATAACTAAGTAGGTCTAAGTAAATGTCATTTAATGGTTTTCGCCCATTTTTTACTTAGTCTCAATTTTTACATAAAATTTTGAAGACTTTTTTCAAATAAGACGATAAGTGGATTAAGATTCTAAAGCCATTTATTTGAATTGCGGAACAATAACTTTACATATAGCAACAGATAGGAAACTTTTTGCCAAGCCCATTTTCATGTTAAAATCATCTTATTCAATTTTATATGGCAGATATGGATCCATTCTATTGAATACATCTAAACATAACATGCTTTTTAACCCAAAACTGGATTTTTTTTTTAAAAAAACGTTTTACGTGGGGCCTTTATACATTAAGCTCTTCAAGTGTCATAATAGCAATTTAACAATAGTTTAAAAACTCTTTATGTACGTAGTAAACAGCTTCCTTTCATCTGTATTACAAGCTGTTTTAATATTGTTTAAACTGATTTTACTTTCTACTTTACAGTTTTTAAACAATGGTTTAATCTAAATAATCTAAATATCAGAGATAATCTAATCAGTGTTTTTCTCTTCAGAGTTATAAAATCCGAAATTTATGAAGAGTCAGTTATGCTTTAGTCACTAAAACAAAAACAACGAAAAAATTCCTTTAAATTTTATTTATCAATCGTTAAATTTCATTTATTTATTTATTGTTAGTTTTATTTAGTTTTGGGGTTCAAGAAACTCTGATATTTATAATAATGTTACACTAGTAAGAACAAGTAAATTAATTAGAGGTGCATAGAATTAATTAGTTTGATTCAGTGTTTCACAAATGGTGTTCCGCGGAACCCTGAGATTCCGTAGAAGGATCACAGGGGTTCCCAGAGTTAAAACTTTTTTTTACCTGATTTGCAAAACCTCTAGTTAAATTTATATTCGATTAATTACCTATTATTTATTTAATATTTTCATTATTTTTATAAAATTATTTAATTAAAATGCTTGTAAATAAAGAAAACAAAACTAAATGAAAAAAATTTTTAATAACAATATAGTGAATGAAAAATGAAAAAAGACACATTTATGAAAAATTGTATTAGTCTTTTGTGTAAAAAAAAATTGCCAAATTCAACAATTATAGAAATTTATCTTTTTTATAGAAATTATGAGTAATAAGTCTCTTCAATTAACATTTTCAATTTTTATTTGCATACTTTTTAGTTTTTATTTCAATGAAAATCCCATTTTAACTCATGTTTATTTAATTCATATGCACACTTCAGATCCGTAAATTTAACTATCTGACATAATAGTATTGATAAAACGATATGATGAAAAATTTCATCTCTTATTCATTTATTAAATATTTACAAAATACTTAATAAAACTTCTGTCCTCAAATATTTTTATTAAGTTAATTTATTTATTAAGTGGCAGAAGATGGTTGATCATTTAGGGTTCCTTCAGCGTTTTTAAATACAGGGCCCTCGGAAAGCATTCACCACCTCGCCAAATGAGAGAAAATCGTAAATTTAGCGAATTAAGTTCTGTTTTGGCGAAAATATTGGCGAATGATTTTTTCGACAAAAAGGAGAAATATGTATTAAAAGTTGTTAAGATTTGGATCCGGTGAAGACTTTCAAAAATTGACAAATACTTTTGATATTTGGCAAATTTACTGGCTAATGATTTGACTAATTTATTGACTAATAATTTGAAATCCTTAGCACAGGCACTGGATTAAAAACTACTCAATTCCTAAATACGTTTGCGTACTGTTTTGATATCCTATTAAAATTTCAGCAACTTGTAAAATGCGTTTATAGATAAAATGTGAATGGAGAGTTTACACCTCTGGACACCTTTGGAGCAGTGTGTTTTAAAGCTAAGATGGTTTATATATTCACTTGGCAATTGTGATTGTGTTTATTGTTCTATTCAAAATATAAAATTTTAGTATTTTAACATATACCCAAAAATCTTTATATTACTATTTCGAAACAAATTTTAAATGCGTTCAAACAACTTCTGTTAATTTTTTTTCGCAATATTTCATAAAATTAATTAATCAAACTTCTTGGTTTTAATTTTTTTTTTGTTCTAATGATATTTGTCAATAAACTGAGCGATTTACGTCAGAGTTTTGCTTAATTTAGATCTGAGTAATGAGTTTTTGCTTCATTCATTTATTCCCTGCAGCGAAGGTTTATTGAATTGTTAATGTAATTAGAATAGGACAGATCAAAAATGAGATAAACAGTGTCTGGCATCGACAATTAATAATTCATTCACATTTTAACCATTTATTGCATTTTTTATTGCTTAGCTTGTCCAATAGATGAAAGCGCCTTTAACAGAAAAACTCTTTAATTATAGTACCGAATGAATGGCTTGATAAAACTAAAACTTCGTATTGAAATATGGTATTAGAGTTGATGAAATACTTCTTTTCTACCAATGTGTGATCTGAATTTAAATCCTTATAGACGTAATAACAGTCATAATTTATGAAAATGACTTTGGTATTTTTATGGGAGAAAATTAACATTTTTATTTGGTGTTTGTTAAATGGTTATGGTTTGTACAACTTTATATATTGCAACGCACTCTAACTTTAATAGTATGGTAATATTTGAGAGAGAAAAAGTGATTACTAATTATGTTTTTTTAAAATTTAATTAAGATGCCTGTTCTCAAAAATAGCTCCCGATTTTATTCCTTTCTGAGACCCCATAGTTTTTGGGATGCAAATATGTAGGTTCATGAAAAAAATTCTTAAATTTTTTTATCCTCTTAGAGCTATTTCGATTAAAGTATATAGTATATAGTAGTAAAGTAGTATATATATATATATATATATATATATATATATATATATATATATATATATATATATATATATATATATATATATATATATATGTATATATATATATATATATATATATATATATATATATATATATATATATATATATATATATATATATATATATATATATATATATATATATATATATATATATATATATATATATATATATATATATATATATATATATATATAGACTTTACTCTATGTACGTTTTATATTTACGAATGTCAAAACAACTTGACAAGATATAGCAATTTTTTTGCAAGCAGCAACTGCAAAAATTTCGGATCAAACCACAGTATAAAGTGCCGGCACTTCAGGTGCATCATCATTGGCAAAATTCTTTCCGTAAAATATTTTACTTCATTTTTACAGTTATATTTACGTAATTAGAGTGATTCAGTAATTTTACTATAACTATTACTGCAAAAAAAAATCACTGTTCATCAGATTTTTTGTTCCGTTCCGATAAAAGAACCTGCATACTGAGTGCCGGTACTCTCTTTTTTTTATCATAGTTTGATACAGATTATTTTAGTATAGAAAATTTTAAGAAAATATAAATGAAACGAAAAATATTTAAAGAAGAATATTTAAATAACTACAGCATCAAAAAATTTATGAGCCCCCCCCCCCTTTTACTTCTTACTTCAAAGTCTAGAGTAAAAAAAAAAAAAAAATTAATAAATAAACTTTGCTAACGATGTTTAGTAAGTTTTGATCATATACACGATATCATATTTTTTTTTCTTTTATGAACTCGAATACTTTCATTATTCAACGCATTACTTATTTTTTAATTAATCAGTATTTTTTTCTTAGATTAATTTATATTCGTAAGTATGTATAGAAACGTGCATTTTGTGGACATACACGTAAAACATTAAAAATTTTCAGTCTTAATTTTTTTTTTAATCAGCTTCATATACGTACAGCAACTGAACGCAATTCCATTTATAGTACAGTAAAACTTCTTTTTGCGCGGTCTTTTTTTATGCGATTTTGTTTTTGTGGGATTGGTTTTGTGCGATTTTATTTTTGTGCGATTTTTTTTGTGCGATTTTTTTTATGCGGTATATGAATCTTAGCGGGGTTAGCACCAGTTTATGTTTACTATCAATGTACATATACATGTTGTGGACGAACTCTGATTACGTGGCCTCCTTGACAACGCTGTATCTGGACTTCACGATGCTCTGTTCATTTATTTTAAACTATCTCCTGACAAGGCAGAGTCAGTTACGTACATATTGTCGCTCGACGCGAGAACAGTATACGCTTCGTATTCAGAGTTTTATACACAATTCACGTGATTAAGGATTCATTTTATAGTGAGATTAAAGATAAATAAATTAGTTACTTTTGTTTCTATTTATATGTAGTTTTAATGAGTTTTATTTTATTTTTAGACATAAGTACTCCCTTAAAATGAATAATTATAGCAGAAATAATTATAGAAATGAATAATTATAGAAAGTAAAAATGCAGACAATTCCACTATTTAATGTATAATTTGAAAACTTCTCCAGGTATATGTACAATGAAGAATTAAATATTTTTACAATTTCTTTAGGTCTAATTTAACTATTTCATTCAATTGAAAGCATTCTCTCATCTATTTCATAAATCATTAATGTATTTTCTAAGTCCGACTTTTTTTATGCGGTCCCTATCAACCGCATAAAAAAAGTTTTAGGTAGTATATCGTACAAACTTGTTTATTACATGTAAGAATTTATAAAATTTTCGAATTTTTTTTTTGTGCGATTTCTTTTATGCGGTCCCTATCCACCGCACAAAAAAAGGTTTCACTGTATTTTCTTATGAATGAAACTTGCTCTAAATATTTCAAAACAAAGGTCTGTAACTAAACCCAAGGCACCCGTATTTTGCAGCTTTTTTTTAGAAAAAAAATTATCTTAAGACCCAACAGCTGAAACAATTTCGAAAAAAATAATCATAGACTCGTAGAAAGGCGTGTCCCTTTACACGCGACGTTGCAATCGGAAACAAAACTGTGGCTAGAGTTAAGTGACTACATAACCATGTCTGGCCATTTCTGCGACTCGGACATTCCATACAGTTATAATCAGTCAGTTATCTTCTTCATTTCCGTACTTTACCTGAGCCAAGGCGCCTGCACAATGACACAAGAGCCCTGAAGCAACTCTTGCTTCAGCCAAATCTCGCCGCCAAACTGAAAGGTAAGTAAAGGAGAAGTACTGTAATCAAATGGCAGACGCCAGGCGCCAACACACTTTCTTCGAACTTTGATACTACTTACAGCTTTTTGTAAATTGAACAAGTAATTTTTTTGAGTTTAAAGTAAGCATTTCGATTGATACCTGTCAATAATGATGATGCATCTAGAGTGACTATGATTTTTAGACTGAGGAAATGTTTTCCTTTTTCTTTTTTTTTTCTTCTCGTCACAGTAATTTAGCAAAGAGGATATAATGCGGTGTACTCGCTTTAATTTGAACACGGATAATTCGAAACATTGGCTAGTTCGAAGAGACACGGCGATAAAATTTCTGATAAAATCACCGCACTGTATGGTAATGACTTTTGTGGTATAAGTAAAACTTAATTTTGGTCTGTAAAATTGAAATATACGATATTTCAATCATTTATTTGTTATTTTTTCAGTTCATATAGCAACGGTTTACCAGAAATTCTGGTTTCAAAATTTTAGTTCTTATTACCACGCATTTAGTAAAAAATAACAAAACTGAAAATTAAATTTAACTGAGTAAATAGTTTTTATACCATGCTCTAAGGTACTATGATGAAATTACAAAATTTTACCATCGTTACCAAATTTCATAACACATTATAAAACCATATTTAATCGTTAATTTTACCAAATCATTACCGAAACCGCTTCTGTTAAAACTATTGGGATTTTTGGTGTTATCATAGAGTCAGAAACAGGATAAATTGTATCATATTCTGGTAATTTTGATCATACTTTTCTTCTCAGTGTAGTTCTCTTCATAATAATTTAGCTAATTCAATATAATGCTGAGGATTTGGTTTAATTCGAACAGGGATAATTCGAAATATTTTATTGTTTGACGAGACATTAATCCTTTTATTCATATCAAGGTGAAAACCAGGTCTCTATTGGAAAACTTTCACGAATATGTGTTAATGCTAATGTGTAAGTTTGGTCTAAATAATTTCTTTTTTTTTAAAAATTAGAATTTAAACTAAATTTTTTTCACCTAATTTAATTCAAAATTATGAATTAAACGTTTATCAAAATTTTTTAATTACTTTTAAATAGTGTAAGGGAAAATATAGTGCAGTCATGATGTATTTAGAGCAATATAATGATAAGCCACTTTTTTTCTAAAGTGGTATTTTTACATCAAACTAATCTTTAATAATTTTTTCTGGTGGATACTTTATACGTTTTCGGAATTACCGTTCAATAACAGGAAAATACCGAGAAATAATGAGGATTAAAATAAAATTTTAAGTTATGTTTATTTTTTATTAAGCATCAACTGTATAAATAAAGCAGAATGTATATGTATATGAATCTTATACTAATCCACATCAAGTTTGGTGTATATATGTGCGTTCAAAGGCACGACGGACACTATCTCCGGTTCACACGCTAAATTTGATGTGTATTTTATAATATGAGTGATTGGTGAGCTTTTAACTTTAAACGGTTAAAAATAAACTTATTACACGTTTTTATGAATTATTTATCTTAGGTTTCCAATATTAGGTTATCGCAAGTAAAATCAACATTAATAATTTCGCAACTTATGGAAATGACGTCACGGAATTCGTTTTAAAAAGTACATGAAACCCCGTGTTTCTGTACTCTTTTATGGCGTGTTTCTTTTATATATACTTAATTAGTGAAACTTAACAAGAACTAATGATATAAATAGCCGTTATCTATTAAGCTTTGGAAAAATTATGGTAAAGTCTGAATAGCATGTTTTAGTTAATCTTCCTTTCAGTGAGTTGAACTTCTAAGATTATAATAGTACCTACTCGCACTGGAATATACAACAAATAAGTAAAAAAATAATGGTTGCATATTAGGTGCACTGAATGTGGATGGTGGTATTAGGGTACTTATCCGGTAAAAACGGTAAAAAACGGTAAAAAATCTATTACCGCAGCACCTTGGTATAATAGATTCTCATTTACGAACTTATTGTGACAATATCATACCTCATTTAATTAAGCATTAATTTAATTAAGCAAAATGTGTATTTAATAAAGCAGTATACTGGCCTCAATAATAGTTTGGTGTTGTTTGAATATTGAAATAAGTATCGATAGTAGTTCATGGGCAACAAATTATTATAAAAATTTTAGAATCGCTACTAATTATTTTTGAGAATTACTATTGACTAATTTTGGTAATAGATACAAATTGAAATTAAAAAAAATGTATTACAATGCTAAATTAATGGAGAAAGGGTACTTATTAGTGTATATAAACCCTAAGAAATGATCATATTGTTATTGAAACCATTGATGCTTAATTAATATTGGTAATAGGTTCAAATTGAAAAGTAGAAATAAGTTTTGTATTAAAAAGTTAAATCAATGAAGAAAAAGGGATTTCTTCATCTAGAATAACCATAAAAAAATAGTCCTATTATTATTGACGCCAATGATGCTTTATTAGTTTTACTAATTGGCACTATGGCTATTATATTAATTGGCGTATTTTATTAAGTACTAAATATACTAATATTGGTACCAAAATCCTTTTGTGGAAATTACGGCTCTGTAGTACTGCTTACCGAAAAGAATATGTGCAAGAGAAAATAGCTGATTATGGTAATTTTTATCTATCAGGATTTAACCTCGAGCAATAGCAATAGGCCAAATGATACTTAATATAATTATCTTTATTTTGAAAAGATGAACTTCTAAAAACATGATTTGCTTAATCTGATAATATAAACCCACCTTGAAGGGCACATTAGTAAAGAATAGATACCTTAGAAAATTGCAGGCAATGATAATTTTTGACCATCAGGAGTTCACCTGGAGCTATAGAATTTTGCCAAATAATGCTAAATATATAATTAATCTTTATTTTGAAGGGATCAGGTTCTAAAAATGTGATTTGTTTAATCTGATAACATAAAACCACTGGGAAGGGAGGCAAATAATAAAATTGGGAATGTTTCAGCTTAATTACTTGTGTCTTTCAGTTTTGTGCATGATTTTGTAGTGTTGTTTAATACTGATTTATTGATCCCTTACTTTGTATTTACTCCGTACGAAGTTCAACAAGTTTTGATAAAAATTCAGTGTTTGAATAAAATTAAGTAATTCCTTATTTTATAAATTATTAAATGATTTTTATTATTGATCCCTTACTTTTTATTTACTCCGTACGAAATTCAACAAGTTTTGATAAAAATTCAGTGTTTGAATAAAATTAAGTAATTCCTTATTTTATTGATTATTAAGTGATTTTTATTATTTAAAATGTAATAGATATTTTTTTAATGATAATTTTCTTTTTTTGATAATAAAACGACTAAAATTTCTCTATAATGAAAAATTTAATTTTGTTACATAACTTGTAGTTAAAAGAAAATACATTTTTTTCTTTCCTATTTATTCGTTTTATCAAATGGAATAGGCATTTGTTTCATTCTCATAGCTTAGAGTTTGCTAAGAATTTCAAAATTTGGTTAAGTAAACAGTGTAAACATTGTACTGTTAGTAAATTTATTTCCTGTTATATTTTCAAATGTAATAATCGAATGATTTAATTTTTACAATCAACAGGTAGCATTTTTGCCAAAGATCAGAGTACATTGCATCTAAAAATATAGTATATTACACAATGTAAATAAACACCGGATCAAATTACGGTATAAAGTGTATGCTTGAGTGCGTTGTCCGTAAAATCTATGCCATAATTTTTCATTATGTTTATTTAAGTAGAGTGATTCAGGAATTTTACTGTAATTATTACAGTAAAAGTTATGATATATCAGATTTTTTTTTCTGTAATATTTTACGATAAGTGTGGATCTTCCGGCAAAAGTACCGGCATCTTGAGTACCAGAGCTTTTTAAAGTAAATTGATTCGGAATTTTTTATAGTGTAGGGAAATATTTCTGAGTAGCGAAACATTTTTCCTCTCAAATAGTACTGCAGTGATTTCTTAAAAATTTGTAAAAATTACACTCTTAATATCGCCGTTGAAAGAATTTTTTTTTTTCCTTTCAAAATCTTTCGTACGGTCTTTGCTTATAATATTTATTGTTATTTCTTAAACTGTACCTATTTCTTTAAATTGAAATTTTTAATCATTCGAACTTTTGTGCCTTTCTCTTTTTGCTTGAAATACTGAAAGTCCACTTTAGTTCATACTCTAACTTACCAGAGAGGAAAAATTTTAAAAAAAATAAGAAACTTTTTTCACACATCATTAAACTGTAATTTTCTTTATTTTGCTTGTCTCTCACTAATTTATCAAAGAGGACATTAGATAAAGTAATCTTTTTTTATCTATCATTAGTCTGAATAAAGGGCTCATTAAACTAAAGAAGAACAGTAGTATGCTCTCTCTTAAATATATATGTATATATATATATATATATATATATATATATATATATATATATATATATATATATATATATATATATATATATATATATATATATATATATATATATATATATATATATATATATATATATATATATATATATATATATATATATAAACAATTAAAAAAATATTGCAAGGAAATTTGAAATTTTCTTTCCTTTTTTTCTATTTAATCATAAGGTTGTCCGGAAAATTTGAAGAGCAGCATGTTTAAATTCTGACATGCGTTAATTAAACGCTCATTCTGTTCTGAAACATTTCCAAACATTTCTGAAAACATTAAAATTCTGTCCTTGCACAACCTCTCTTTTTTTTCTGCGAAAACCTTATCTATGAGCTTTTTACTTTTGATCAAAAAAGTTGAAGTTGTTTGCCATTGGGAAAGTCTAATGTTTAGATTTTTTCGCCAGATTAAAATGGTGGTTGAAATGGGGCATCCCAGCCGAGCTGGGGCAACTTTTACTGATTATTCACTGGAGCAAGAGGTCATGTAATAATCACTCCCTTCCACATCTCCATTTCGGAATTTTTTTGTTCAATGGCTTTTTTTAATTCCTCTAATTAGAAGTGACACTTTTCTGATTTCCATCTTTTTGAATGTGTAAACATGTCATTTATTTTCAATCATTATCATATTGTCATATTTGTTCATTTATCCTTTATCGAAAATTGACACTGTCTTCCTAGACAACCCAACTTTTGAGCCTGATACAAGAGAAAAAGCAGTTAACGCATGTTATGACCGTACTCAGTTCTAATACTTTATTTCCGGACAAACCAATTTATCAGTCAGATACATTTTTTGTTCATTTTTAATATTTTTATTTTCCTAAATTTTGAACCTGAAACAGAAATGAAATTTTCGTACCGGAGCAGATCATTAATCAGTTCTGGCCATTAATTATGACCATTAATCAGTGACAATAATATTAACCATTAATCAGTTCTGACACTTTAGTTCCAAGTGATATCGTATATTATTTAGAAGTACCTTTTGTTCATTTTCCTCACGTTTGTTCACACGAAAAAGAATACAAAATCTAACTTTTGAAATAGAAACAGAAGCTTTAATTTCAATAAATGAAACTTTTGAACCTGAAACAGGAGGAAAAAAGCGATTCTGTAACTGAAACGAAATGATAAATTATACTTTTGAACTTGATGCAGGAAAAAGAGCAGATTTTTTAAGACTGAAACAGAAATGAAACTTTCGCACTGAAAGAAGAAAAAGCGCTAAATGCATACTATGACCATAATCAGTTCAGAAACCTTATATATACCCGATATACTATTTGGATCTACTTTTTGTTCATTTTCCCAACGTTTGTTCACCCGAAAAATAATCAAAAATCTAACTATTGAACCTGCATCAGAATTGTAAATGTAAACTTCTGAACCTAAGACCGAATCACAAATAAACCTGAAACAGGAGAAAAGAAGCAATTAATGCGTGTTACGACCATACGCAGTCCTGACACCTCGTGTAATAAAAAGCGAATATTATTGAATAAATGTTTAACTCTTTTCCTCGCAACATAATGCATCCAGAACATAATCTCATAAAAATACACTATATTTACCCTCGCATTCTCTTTAAATGCGCGTGATCTTTCACGTCACGAGATGGTGATTCTGCAACTCCATAAGAAAGAAGCGTAAATGAGCAATCTCATTGAAAATGCATGATGTGCTCTCCCCTAATCTTGTGTCATAAGAGGGCATGCACCAATGGAGCTCGCCAAGAAAAATTTCTTACTATTATTATCGCCGCCAGACGTTTCTGGAGCTAGACATGCGGGCACAGTAGCGCTTTGTAACCAAGTTATTACCATTTCATTAAGGCTGTTCGGATACCAGTCTTCCTGATGAGAGTTGGCTGGCGACATCATTAGAATCTGATTCAGCAGATACTCCAGCACCATTAACTGCTGTTATTGGAATGATATCTATTCCATATTCACCTATTCTTACCCCGGGGACGTCATAATTGCTTCGAATTCACTGATGTCTGCCAATCAAACCATCTACTATACCTTTATTATATTCTGTTCTGGAATGAGCCTGCCAGAAGTGTTCTCTGGCATAAACACCCTATAATTCTTTATGAGTAAAAATATCGCCGATAGATGATAACCCAATATCTTGTATCGTTGAAATAATAACGTTTCGTTAATGATAGATAGATAAGAAGGGGGCCGATAAAGAAAAATCTTACTTTGCTAAGATATTAGTATTAAAGCATGATCATTTAGCGATTTAGAGTTTTTATTTAAATGTATAATTGAAGATGATATTATGAAGCAATGACATGCTATAAAGAGAATTGTTTTTCAACGATTAAAGAATAACAGCAAATTTACAACAGGGCGGTATACAGATAATAATTGCTCCCCAATAAGCAATATACTAGACTCCAAAAATTATGTATTTCTCGTTTTTTTTATATTTTATTTACTTTTTAATGGGGAGATAATATTTGTGTGAAAGTTTTGGGAAAATATTAAATGCTGCTTCGTATACGAAAAAAACCATGCAATCGACAAAAAATTTTAATATAAAGAGACTTTTTATAAAGAGAAAGAAATATGGCCCAACCTGAATATGATAAAATTTACAGTGTTTCTTGCTCCATGGGAATACCAAAAAGTTAGGTAGTTTTTACCGAAGCGCATTAGTAATGATTCCGATAAAATTAACAATAAAATATGGTTTTAAATTGCGTGATAAAATGTGGTACAATTAATTATCTTTATCGTGATACCTTAGAGTATGACGTAAAAACCATTCACTCAGGTAAAATTATTTTTCAGCTTTGTATTTTTTATTAAATATGGGGTAATAAAACTATATCTTTTTTTAAACCAGGATTTCTGATAACCGTTAATTTATGAACAGAAAAATTACCAAATGAATGACTTAAATACCACGTGTTCTGGTGTTTATTACCAGAATTGTGTTTTTTTCTTTCTTTTTTTCAAAAGAATATTATTACCATAGTGTACGGTAATTTTAGCAGAACTTGTATTCCGTGTACATTGGACATTTTTGTAGAATGGGCTACATATTGGGGGAAAAAAAAGCGTTGAATTTATTAACAAGGGAAAGAAAATAATTACCAATCCACTTTTCCCGAAATTTATCGTAAAGCACTTTCAATGTTTTTTTTTTCTTCTTCAAAATAGTAGCTTATAAAATTAAGTTATTGTTTTTATAAGTAAATTAGTTTATTATTTTGATTTTGGAAATCTTCAATGCTAGGCGTTATTTCAACAAAAATTTTATCTTTTATTTGTAGTATAAGAAAGTTGTATATTTTACACTTCCTTTTTTCAAAAAATCATTTACTTTTTACCTACACAGCTCTTGAAATTTGTATTTATAGTTTTAAAAGCTTATTTTATTCAAAAGCTCTTTTGTTTAGTAAAATGAATATTATTTTTAGAGTTTTTTTACTTCTGAAATAATAACTATTCAAAAGAGATATAAAATTTTCCTGTTATTCCATTTTCAGAAAAGTAGATTACAAAAATATATTCAACCTTCAAAACATATTGCAAAAAAAGGTATGCATAAAAGAATGATTACATATTTCGTTTCATCCCCAAACTAAAATAAAACGAAAAATCACGTTAAAGTGTTATAGTCCCTGCATTTTACGTAAGCACTTTCTGCTGATCTCTTCATATTTATGACATTCTTTTTAATGCTTGCATCCAGTTGGCTTTATAAAGCACAAGAAAAACAGAAAATGGAATATTATACTCTGTATAAACCTACATTTCTGACGTTCATGTTCAACGGTTTTCTAGAATTGCTTACCATAAAGTCTGCGCGTGCTAGTAAAAGGAACAAATTCCTTGAAAATCTTCCAAATGTTCTAATACGAGTATTACAGATCACAAAAATCTCATAACGTGTTCACTTTCCGATGTTACTTTACTCAAATGTCCATTTTAGAAAGTGATAAAATAACCTAACGTCGTATTCCATTTTCGATTTCTCAAAAAAGCATTCAGTAGCTCGACCTGCCTTCTAAGAATGATGGTTGTCGAATTCACTGAGTATGATTCGAACACTCTACAATGTAGCTCTAAAATATTTATCTTAATGGCTTTTATATGATCACATAGACATCAGGATTCGTGTTTGTATCAGATGGTACGTCATATACCACAGTCAGATTTGTGCACTGCAGACGATTTTGTTTCATATCAAATAACAATGGTGATTCTAAGGTTTTTATTGACGCATTATTTTGGTAGTTATGAAAAAGTAAGTATTTGTCTTTTGAAGAATCCACTAAGAATTCGAAGTGCGGTACTGCACCCCCCCCCCCTCCCTCTTTCGGCGAAGCTCAAAGAATTGCTTTTTATATAAAAAATTCTGGTTTAAGTATTATTATAAAAATGACTTATTTTGACAATACGTGTATATATTCTGGTATACTTGGGTTTGTAGATTTTAAAGTTGCTATGCCCATATTCAGAGCCATAGCTGGAATTTATGGTGTCCAGGGAAAACTTTTTGTTGTGCCCTTAAAATATTCTATTTCTGAAAAGCGCTTTAGAAAGAAAATAACTTCGAATCTCAATAGATTTTCTCCTAAATGTTTAGGATATATTCTCTAATTTTTTTTTATCGAATTTAATTCTTAAAAATAAATACTCCAATATTTTTTTATTAATTATCATTAGCTATTTTTCTTTAATTTTCTTTTCTTGTTTTTGATTATTGGGCGTTAAAGGGCGTTACTTAAATTGTAATCTAAAAGTATTTAAATTCGTCTTATTATTTTTTGAATATTATTTATTTTTTTCAAAGTGGAACCAGGGGAACATTCCGCTTCCCTTATCGTTGGGCCCATATTGTTTAAACATCCGTGATTTCAAACAATGGTTTACAATTTTGCTCTAATTCCATAAGTTGACCGAGCACAATTTTCCATAAAGCTTATTTTAAAAGTAAATGTAACATTATACTATTTAATAATTTCAAAGCAGTTTAAAAGCTGAAGACAGCGAAACCTGTGTAAGTTGACCACTTAAGGTGCATTTCTTTAATGGTCAACTCAGGCAGGAGGTATAATATATAGGGGGGATGAGTCAATGGTTTCTTATTATTTTTCTTCTTATTATAATTTTTATTATTAAAATTTCCCGTATAACGTTGCGAAATAAGGTCAGAAAAGATAACTTTATAATAAAGAAACACAACAAAAGAAATCAAGATTTTCCCGCCAATAAGCATGCGCATAGAGGGATATTTTTATAACACAGTCATTTTTTGTCTGAATATATTTCTCTTATTTGGCGCCATCAACTCGGATTTTTCTCTATCTATTGGCAATATCATAGTTATTATTCGTTTCGTTAGGTTATTTTTGAAGTAATAATTTTAGTGAAATTAAAAAAATTAGTTATACGTTAAGCATTTATTTAAATTCATTTTTTAAAGGTTATTTTAAGTAATAGTTCAAGTAATGTTAAATAGTTACTTGTACGTTAAGTATATATTTAGAATAACTTTGTATTTTATAGAAATAAAAACTTAATTACAATGTAATTATTTAGATTTATTTTTCATCCCTTCTAAAATGGCTGTAGAAATTTTAAACACAAACGGTGCTATGGTGCCGCATACTTTACCAATTTCTATCTTATCTTACAGACCTGGAAATGTCCCGAACTCATATTTACGGTGGTTTGTGTAATTTACTGGTTACCAGATAGATTTTAAATTATAGTTAAAAATCAATACCTAAAGAATTTAGACAATATCACTGACATCTCTTGAAAATAAGGAAAAATGATATCAAAGCACGAGCACGAAAAAATGTGTTTAATATATTGATAAGGATAGAAGGATAGAAAAAGAGTTAGAAGAATTTTTAATTCTTTCTAAATTTCAAAACAAATTTTCTAATCCTTCTCAAATGTTGAAATTAAAATTTTCTAATCCTTCCTAAATGTTAAAATTAATTTTCGAATCCATCATAATTTTAAAAAAAATATTTTCTAATCCTTCATAAATGTTAAAACTTATTTCTTACCCTTCACAGGTATTAAAATTTATTTTCTATTTTTTCATAAATATTTTTAAAAAAAATTCTGTTTCTTTATAAATGTTAACATTTATTTTCTAATCCTTCATAAATGTTAAAACTTATTTATTACCCTTCACAGGTATTAAAATTTATTTTCTATTTTTTCATAAATATTTTTTTTAAAAATTCTGTTTCTTTATAAATGTTAAAATTTATTTTCAAATCTTTCATAAATGTTAAAACTTATTTCTTACCCTTCACAGGTATTAAAATTTATTTTCTATTTTTTCATAAATATTTTTAAAAAAAATTCTGTTTCTTTATAAATGTTAAAATTTATTTTCTAATCCTTCATAAATGTTAAAACTTATGTCTTACCCTTCACAGGTATTAAAATTTATTTTCTATTTTTTCATAAATATTTAAAAAAAAATTCTGTTTCTTTATAAATGTTAAAATTTATTTTCTAATCCTTCATAAATGTTAAAACTTATTTCTTACCCTTCACAGGTATTAAAATTTATTTTCTATTTTTTCATAAATATTTTTAAAAAAAATTCTGTTTCTTTATAAATGTTAAAATTTATTTTCTAATCCTTCATAAATGTTAAAACTTATTTCTTGCCCTTCACAAGTATTAAAATTTATTTTCTATTTTTTCATAAATATTAAAAAAAAAAAAAAATTCTGTTTCGTTATAAATGTTAACATTTATTTTCTAATCTTTCATAAATATTAACATTTATTTACTAATTCTTCATAAATGTTAACATTTGTTTTCTCTTACAGACGGCAAACAGCAGAAGAGAGAGAAGCTGAACGACAAGCTGCCAATAGACTGATGATGTCTCTACAAGCTGAAGTAGTTTCTAAGTCCATATATGATCAAAGCAGAGATCCACTCTGTATAAGTAACGCTTCCTTGCACGCGCTTCAAACTTTGCAACCATGGGCTAGTGAGAATGCTGCAGCTGCCCATGCAGCGGCAGCAGCTGCAGCTGTTGGACATCACCAAAGTGGTGTAGAAAGGCCATCTTTCTTAGCACCTCCACACTCTTTATCTTCACCAATTTGTTGAGCTTTCAAATAAATGCAATAAAAACAACATTTCACATGTTGACTAATGAAATCTAAAGTCATTAAGTCTAATCTAGAGTCGCCGTTGATCAGATCTTTGTTACAAAGAAGAGAAATGGACAATTTGTTAAAAAAAAGAAGAAGAATTGAAGAGTGATAGCTTATAGTGGGACTTTTAGCCATCTTACTCCTCATGAAATTATAACCTGCAATAATTGGTTGTAATTAAAAGATGTTTACAATAAATGGTTATAATTAAAAGAGAGATTCGAATTACTATGTAATATAAAATATATGTTGTTCTTTGTCAAATTGTTTTTTGTTTTCTTTTAAAAAACATTGTATTTATTGAAGTTTTTGTTCGTTTACTGGCAATAGAATATCCTGGTAATCTATTTAAAAGTTGGTTTTATTTAAGAATTAAATTTCTCAAAAAATATAAATCATTTGGTTTGTAGATATGTGAAAATTAATACAAATAACATTGTTATCGTGAATTACTTTTGTAAAAAAAAAAATATATATATATTTTTATAAAGCTGCTATATCCCATATTTTCTTTATAGTATAAACTATATAATTTTCTTACTAAGAATAGTAAGATTTTAAATTAAGTAACTTTTTACTTCAGAAAAAAAAATAGGAAGTAAAATATTTTAATTTAATTTTTTTGTGTCGACTTTTCTTGTAACAGTATTAGATAGAATCAAATTTGTTGAAAAACTGAGCTGACTTTTTAAAGTTATTGATAATAAATGATTAAAATTTTTTTTTTTTTTGAGACACTCTCTAGATTAATGGAAATGAAAAAAATAACCCAAGCTATTTTGTTTTCCTATTGTTGGAAAAAAAATAAAACATTTTCAGTTATCATATTATCATTGTTACAATATCTCTGATAACGGTATTGTAAATCAATCATTTTTTTAGATTTAGTGGCATTTTTTTTAAAATCTATAACAAATAAACAAATGAAAATGTCAGCATGTTTAGCCAAATCGATTAAATAATATAATACTAACTTCATAATTGTTTTTTATTTTAGTCATCTAAAATGTTAAAAAAAAAAAAAAGCATTTTGTATTATAATCCATAACACTTTCGATAAATTAAATAAATAATAATTAATTTTAACTGCAAGTAGAATTGTGAATAAAAAAAACAAATAAAATCGTTTCATGTGTAAGAAGAGCAATAATGTACTTAATATTTTTAGCGCATGTACAGTTTTGCACCGTAAACTAACATAATAAAATAGTCTAATTATTTTACTTTATGATAAACATGTTTTAACTAATTGTTTAACAAAGTAATCATATAGTTTAGAGCTTATATAGTCTTTATTTATTGCACTTTTTTTCTTTTGAAAACCTGATCATTTTTCTTTTTGTTTGATGAGATGAAGTAAGTTCATATTATACTATGTTTTAGTTCAAATAGTATTTATTTTCAAAATTTGAAGAAGAAAAAAAAACAATGCCTCATGTTTGCAACTCTGTAATTACATTCCCATAATATATTTAAATTGCAATAAATTTTATCAAAAACTTTATTAGTTTGGTCTTTTTATTACAAACAAAAAACTTGCTACTTTTACTAACAATAATTTGAAAACTGGAGAACACCACTGAATAAAAGTAAAATACTTTCTGTGAAGTACAATATAATCTGATTCATTGAAAGAATAAGCATTTGATGTGCGTTTTTGTGATTTGGAGGCATGGAGACGTCTCTAAAAGCTGCAACATTTTAGTTTATTTAATTACGGTCAACTAATTGGTAACGCGTGACTGATAAATGGTGTTTAAATAATCAGAAACCGTCTCCAAATCTTCAAAACACAAAGACATTGTCTTCAAGACACAAAGACATTGACATACCATTTCAAAACATGAGCGCTGCTGATTATAAATGTTTAATGATTAAGAATATTTAACAACTGTTTTTTTTAAACCTTACAAATGTTTGTTTGTATTTTATTAAATCTAAGAAATATCAGTAATTATGTTTATCATAATATAAAAAAATTGCCTCTATTGAATGAGAACAATTCATAAGATTCAAGAGCACATAATTACAAACACGTGTTTACTAACTTTATTACAAAGTTATATATGCAACATGAGTTAAGCAGTACACTCATTAAGTATTATTTATATGCAAAATTTTAAACGAGATATTTACATTAAGTTACACCAATTACTTTTTGTTTCCTTCAAAATATTGAAACTGTAGAACGAATAATACATAATTTTTATTGCAAATTTAACTTGTTTTAAAAGTTACATTTTTGGTGGTTAGTTTTTATTCCAAACTCTGAGAAAAATTATTTAAAATATGAGCCAAAATAATGGTACGTTTAACCCTATTACGTTGCAAATTTATGTATTTTTAATAAGGTGTTAAATTGAACCATGCTTTATATAAAGTTGGAACATTTATTTTTTATTGTTCTTATTTGTAATATTGAATCGTATTTAATATATACAATTGTATTAAATACAATTATTTTATTATATATTTCACTAGATTTGAAAGAATTTAGAACATTTTTTTTAATTTAGTGGTTAATTTGTATTCTAAACTATGACAAAAATTGATTCGAAGTTCAGACAAAAATAATGGTACTTTGAAGGATCCAAATTTACTGCATTTTTAATGTGGTTTTAAGTTGAATCACTTTTCTCAGTTGAACCACAGCATTTTTCAGCGGCAATCTCCACGCTTTCTTAGATTTTTACCTTAATTTACACACATAGGAATAATTTATTTTTTAAATTTATACGATTTATGTACTATTACCAGCTGATTGGAAAATAAAAAGATTAATATTCCCTTACTAACTATTTCGTAAAGTTTCACGATTATATAAACTTTTGAATAACTGAATTTTTTTATGATTTTGTTTTCATATTTACTTCTCTATTATTTAGAATAAAAAAAAATATAATAATAAAAATTCATTTTCTCTCCTGAAATTTAACTCTATTGCTTAGAAACTACATATTTTTTTCCAACCATTTCGAATATTTCATAAATAATTGAATTCCATTTCTATTTTTAAATAATAATAATAATTAACTTACTATTTATATTATTAAACAGTTTTTAATCAATAATTTCTCAATAAAAAGTTTGTTGACATTATAAAAAGCATGGCACATTGAAATGCATTGTTGCTTTATTAATTAAAAAAAATGAAAATTCAACCAAAATTGTTTTGTTTAAAAGCAACATTAAACGTAAAAGGATTAATATGTAAAAAAGTGGCGTGAAACTCATTTAAACAGTTCAAATTAGTAGATTTCGTTCCGTGAAAATGCATCCATAAGTTTGTATAACAAAGTTGTCAAATACTCACTCAAATATTTTTCACACACAATGTTAATAAAATACATATAATAATTTAGGACGTTAATAACACATGAAAAATCTTCTCGAGATAGTGGATATTAAGACATCCTGAGCTTTTCACTTAATTTTCATTGAAAGAAATTTTGGAGCGTGTTTAACCAAAACATCATCTAAGGCAGTAACTTTAATAGGGTTATAATTCGGACCAAAATTATAGTAATTCTTAAACTTGATTACACGATTCTATGGTTTTACATTTTTAATCGGCTTACGACTTCATTTCTGATGTGAATTTCAGAAAATGTACTTCATTTTATTGTTCAAGGTGCCAATATAATGGTTCAACTTTTGCAGGTTTAACAATTCATAACTGTAGAAAATTTACCTCGTATTATGGTTCAACATTGAACCAACTTTTTTGAGATAATTCTCAACATATTTCTTAGCTTTTTACTTTTATGTACGGTTACTGCCGAAGCACAAGATCAAGTTAATAATTGGAAATAATTGGAAAAGTCTTTTTAGCTACTTGTTACCTTTTTTGGGAAGAATAGCCTAAGTCAACATAGTACACTGAGAAAAAAAAAAAGTATGGTCAGAATTACCAGAATATGATTAACTTTACCGTGTTTCTGGCTCTATTGGAACACCGATGAGCTCAGTAGTTCTTGCCGAAGCTCTTTGGTAAGGATTTTGGTTAACTTACCCTTAAAATATATTGTTATAATGTGTGATAAAATATAGTGAAAGTGATAAAATTTAGAAAAAGTGGTAAAATTTAGTAATTTTATCATAATTTCTTAAAACACGGTCTAAAAACTATTTATTTGGATAAATTTACCTTTCAATTTTGTATTTTATACTAAATGTGGAGTAATAAGAACTATAATTTTGAAAACCAGAATTTCCGATTAACCATTATCATTAGAACTTAAAAATTTCCTAATGAATGATTTATAAATATCATATATTTTGGCTTTATAATCAGAATTACGTTTTTTGTTCTTTCTTTTTTTTAACGAGAAATATCGTTGCCATAAAGTATGGTAATTTTACCAGAAGTTATTTCTCCCTATAGTTTTTAGCAGTATACCTATGCTATGTATATTGACTTAGACTTTTCATTACAAAAGAGTAACAAGTAATTAAATTATTTAAACGCTCAGTCTCAATACTTACTTGATTGGTCACTTTTGTTAGTGCTCCCGCGATAAGCGAACGTTTAACTCTAATTATGATTTTTTCTAATGATCCCTGCCTAGAAAACTTAATTTTTCCTCGGTTTATTGTAATCGTAAGCTTTTGACGGATTATTCAGCATTTGCATATTTTACGAGCACATCGAATTTTAAATTCGTAAATAGCTCTAATGATTTACATATTCGTCATCATTAATTATGCAATGCAGTCACTTCGCTGTCTCACTTCATCACTTCTAAGTCTTAATCTTCTTAAGTTTGATTTGGTGTCTATTTCTGTGTGAAATTATTCAGTGTAATTTTGCACCATTTAGCGATTTTGTTTCTGTCATACAATAGAAGAGTTTTACATGCAATATTTAAAAGATTCTAAGATAAATATTTATTCGAAATAAAAATAAAAAAATGAATTGATTTTTAAATAACAAGGAAATTTAATCCTAATCATTAAAAAAAAAAAAATTTGTTTTCGATTTTGCTCATTTTCGCTTGAAGCTACAATCAATGATGATATTTTTATTATGTTTTTAAAAAAATAAAATTGAATAAATATTCAATGTACAAATAATAAATAAAAGAAGTTATTTGAATATAAAGCCTAAAGATAAAGTTTGATATTTTTTAAACGAAACAATATATTCGATCAGAAATATTTGTTTATTTACTGAACTATATTGTAATTAATTTCTCTCTTCAAGCTTTTGCTTAAAAAATAGTAAAACATCTGACAAAAAATAATTTTTTATTAATAAACTGAAATCTACTTAAAAGTTAATAAATAAAAATTATATAAAAGACAAAATGAGTAATTATATTATTATATGCTAATATAATTGCTCATCATAAAATGCATATTTTTTGCCGGCATTCCACAAATACTAGTTTTAAAACGTCTATAAAGAATTTCTTGTAAAATAAAGAAAAATAAACGAGAAAAACTAAATTTAACAAAGTGTACTTCTTCTATACTTATGTTATTATTACATTCTCTTGAATTGTAAACATTATTTAAATTGCTTTGAAAAGTGGTGGTTGTTCCGTAGCATTTGAGCAGCAGTTTTCCTTCCCATATCTTTATTTATGCTCCCTCAGAATGGACTTTTTATTTTATTTTATTTTTTTCAGAAAAATTGCATAACAGCAAAGTGAGAATAAATGCATGTAATTGAAACCTAGTTAATTTTTTTTTTTTTTTTAAACCTAGTTATAATTTTTTGGAAGTTCTAAGTTTAATGATTATTTTACTTAATATCTGAAAGTATAGATTGCTTACACAGATGACACAAATTTCAATAAAGATCGTTTCACATCAAAAATATCGTTTTTTAAAAATTATCTAATAACGATAATTCAAGTGTACAGTTTAAATAAATATTGGAGAATTTAAATAAAAATCAAACGAAATTTCAAAAATAAGCACGCCAGCGAAAATAATTTAAGTGTATTAATATTTTCGAAGATATAATTTTATCATTCAAAGCATACGTTTAATTAAAAAAAGACACATTTTATCAAGTTGAGAGAATGAAATAAACACTATGTTAAAAATATTCTTATTACTCTAAAGTTGCAGTACATAAAGTTAGAAGTTTAGTTATAAACTAATTTGTCTGGGAATGTGTAGTAAATAAGAAATTGAATTTCATTTATTTTTTCAAAAATAAAAAGGAGAATTTTTTATACACGAGTTTCTATTATTTTTTTACTGTATCATCATGTTGGAACAAGGAAAATCATAGTAAACTAGTAGCAAAATAAATAGGTACTATCCTGTTTCCGTTGGTTTAAATAATTGCCAAAATATAATTACCATATGCCCAAATTAACAATTGTGTTTTTAAAGAAATTCTCTATAAAGTATACAAAAGCTAGACGTTAAGAACGTATCCAATGAGCGAGCATTGGATTGAGAAGCAATTCAAAATGAACTGCGAAAGCAGTTCCGGGGGTTGGCAAGCGCCAGCGAGCAGGGGGCGAAGCCTCCTAGTCTAATATAGTATTGTGGCTAGTTCCTATAATATATCATAAGGCTCGAGAGCCCCTTGTCTGGGGCCCCATAAATGTTATAAATAATTACTTTTCGTGATTTTCCTTAAGAATTATCCATTAGAATAATAAGTTAACAAAAATTTTAATAAATATAAGCAAAAATTTACTAATATATCGTAGTTTACTCATATTGTAAATAATTTAAAGGCACTTCATAAACAAACAAGTAAACTTGATTTATAATTATGACTAGTGGGCCCCGAAAGTACTGTGTTTGGGACTCCGTATCACTAGATCAGGCCCAAACTAAAGTAACAGTTTTCTTGCAGCTCTCTCTAAATAAATTTACTCTATTCCATTCAACAATTTTTCACTCGTTTAAAATTAAGATAATCTCTCACCAGATATATAAACACAGATGCAAGGGTTTCTCTGAGGAATTGGTATTCTAAATTCGTAATTGTTAAATTGGTAAATTGTTAAATTGGTAAATTGCTAATTTGTAATTTTGTTTAATTTGAAGGAAATTGATTTTAAATTCCACATAAAGGACTGATAATCCCTGCTAGCATAACACCTGAGCCACATTCAAATTACAAAGAAAATTTTAGCTTTATTATTTAGAGAATTCAAATGGATTCTAAATGCTCTTCCTTAAATAATAAAAAAACAACCATAAAATCACCATTCATTGCTCATCATACGCCTCGATAGCTTTAATTCATGAAAAGTTACTAAGTTACCCCCAATAGCTCACTGACAACATAAAAGTCATCGGAATCAAACGCATCAGTGATAAAAAGCTTATAAAAAATCATTTCGGGTAACAACATGACGTCACGGAAAGCATGTGGCAAGCCTGTGATGACATTCATTTAAATATGAGAGGTTCGTCCTCGCTAATTGGAATCGGTAAATAAATTGAAGGGTTGTCATGAAACCAGTTTTTCTGGCTCAGCGCCTGTTAATTTTCGCGCTCATCCCAACAACCAGCGATGTTTTGGCGCAAGATCGATAATCACTCCCCGTAATTGCGACAGAGTAGATGCGTCGAGTGTTTTCCCCTCATTTTTCCCGATGTGTTTGGGGAAAATTAAGAAACTTCCAGTCTTTTGGGGAAAGTGCTAGATAATTGTTTTTAGTTGACTAGTAATTAACGACTGGGCGTTATGCTATCCTTCAATTAAAGCAATGAATGTTTAATGCTCTTAACGATTAAATAAAAAGATGCCTTTTAAGTTTTGCTTAAAACAGCCGGAAGAAGCTTTCAAAAAATTAGATGCAATTAAAAAATTAAGATTCTTAAGATTTGTGTTAGCGGCCTTAAGTAATATTTTGTCATTTCTTTTGCATAATTAATTCTCTTTCTTTAGAAATTTGGTGAGGATAAAAAAATATTAATAGATTAGAGCGTTCTTGAAAAATATTTAGATACAGTGTTTATTTAATCTTTCGTTAGTTAAGGAATTAAAATTAAATTGTGATTTTTTTTATATTTATTGTTCTTTTTATTTCACTTAATTTTCCTATTACTTTAAATTATTTTTTTTAAAATTAAATATATTTAAGTCTGTAAATGTAGTTTATAAAGAGATAAATTACCGTTAGATAGGAAAATATAAGCTTTTTATAAAAGGTCAGTGTTTTTATAAAAACATTAACCACTGTATAATTGATTCACTTGGCATTTGTTTTCATTGAATATTTTATTCAATAGTTTTGCATTTTATGTTATGATCAATGCAATTTAGGCAAAACATCTAATAAAAATATTTAAAAAAGTTTTATTGATAGATTTATTTTAGAAATTATAATTTTGAAACAAGTTTTGAAATAAATTGGGTTATTTTAACAAGATTTTAAACAAGTTAAAGTAAAATATACACATATTTCTACAAAAGCAGTCATCACTTCTAAATTGTTATTTTTAGTTCTAAGAAAACTGGAGCAAGTAATTTTCTGCTTAAACTTAAATGTAAATTCAATTTAAAAGCAGGTTTTGAAGTAAATTGGGTTATTCAAAAAGATTTTAAACAAGTTAGAGTAAAATACACACATATTTTTACAAAAGCAGTCATTACTTCTAAGTCATTACTTTCGGTTTCATTTCCTTTTTAGCTAGAAGAAAACTGGAGCAAGTAATTTTTAGTTTAAATTTATGTGCGATTCCAACTTAAAAACAAAGATGTGCTCAATTACAGATTTTTATACATGTTTAGTTAATTTTATGCATATTTAATTTAGTTTTATGAAAATGGTGATTGTTATATTACTGTAGTTATTCATGGATAGTTTCACCCTATTTAAACTATTTATGTTGCATTAAAAGATAATACGAAAAATCTAAATAATTTTGCACTTGATTAGTTTCAATGGAAGTCTGCTTTTCAACTGTCAAATTATAACCCTTTATAAAAATGTGTACTTCTTGACGAAAGACGCACTCATAAAAGACAGTTTTACAATAAATGAATAAATAAATGAATGAATGAATGAATGAATGAATGAAAAAAATAAAAACTTCACAGGTGAACAGATTTTGGTATTATAACATATAGTACTTTATTTTTGCTTGTGTATTTTCAATGACGTTTTTATTTTTTATTTTATATTCATCGTTGAACACCGGACCCAATTTTGTGTTTACGACTACTTAAGTTTAACTCCGTTGGTTTGTAATTTTGGGCCAATCCAGAAGACAAGGGTACCCCCAGAGGTAATGACCTTTGTAATTTCCTAGATTTCTTAAAACAGGTGGAAAAAATTCGTATGCTTTTTACATTCTCATTCGTATACTTCAAAAACATAATTTTAGCGCATTGAAAAACTTTTTGTCAAAACTACCTGACATTATAGAATAAAATTTACCGTGGTTTCATCTACTTCTGTAACAAACAATTATATATTGCTGAAACAAACAATAATATATAGTTTTAAAATATGTGATGAAGTTTGGTGAATGTGTTAAATTTGGTACTTTAACCTTGTTATCTTAAAGCGTGGCATAAAATCCATTTATCTGGATAAATTTACTTCTCAGTTTTTTTTTTTTTTTGACTAAATGTGATAGGAAGAATTTTAATTTTGAAAACCAAATTTCCGGTAAATCGTTACCATATGAATAGAAAAACATCCGAATAAATTGTTTAAATACAATATATTTTAGTTCTTAGTATCAGAATTCTCTCTCCCCCCCCCTTGAAATGTTATTACTATACATTACGGTTATTTTAGCAGAATTTTTTTCTGTCTGAAAAAAGAATGTAGTTTATTCACATTGACATAATAAGAGTCAATTATACGAGATTACCAGTGCATTACATTCAACATAGTTTTGATATAAAAATTATGGTATGTAAGCTATGTCTTATAACATAATCATGAGACTAATAATGTAAGAAATATACTATTTTTGGCAATAAACAGCTCTTTGAATGTTGTTAAAAATTTCACTTTTGCATGGAAAAAAAATTATTTTGACAATAAAGCTACCGTAAGACAACTATCATAAAGCACATATTTTATTTTAAATGTGAAACAATCGTTTTGTATGTTGTTACTAAATATTAAAGTTTTTCAACAAAGCATTACCAGAAGTCAAACTTTAACAAAATTATGTTTCATAAATTAATGTTCATTAAAAAATTTACATTTAAATTAAAAATATTGACTAAAAGTAAAATAAATCAACCAATTTTAAAGTTAATATTTTTGTTCATTCATTTTAGATAGTAAATAGTTCAACATTTTCTTCTCTTATATTCAAACAAAAATATATCTAAACAAAATTATGTTTCATAAATTAATGTTCATTAAAAAATGTACATTGAAATTAAAAATATTGACTAAAATTAAAATAAATTAACCAATTGTTAAGCTAATATTTTTGTTCATTCATTTTACATAGTAAATAGTTTAACATTTTCTTCTCTTATATTCAAACTATTTGTTTCGTTTCAAAGGCACTATGCATTAGTGAGGAAAGCTTTTAAAATCTAATCTATTCTACTCTTCAATAGTTTTTAATTTTGTAAAATTTCAATTAAATTAATTTAAAAAATTACATTTAGTTTAAATTTAAGACATCATTCCTTATAAGTTTGTTATTGTTTCCTAAATAAATGAATTTTATTATTTAAATTTACTTACAAAGCAAAATTTACTAAATTTCTTCCAATATGACTGGGCTATTTCTAATCTGACAACAAAAACCTTAAAAGCCATTTAATTTTTTAAAATTAATATCACAGAGCTAAAAAAAAATTAGTGCGAGTGCACTGGTATATTTTCCCCATCTCTCCTCATTCGTAACATTAGTGTGCTTTTTGTTTCGGTGATTTTATCTCAAAAAGAAGACACACACACAGTTTAGATGAGTTCCCGTTTCTAATAGATTCGTGTTTTGTTCTCAGTGGTGTATCTACGGTATGGCAAGTATGGCGAATGCTATATGCGCATTATTTCAGAAAGGCAAAAAATTGATTAACATCAAAAAAAAATTTTTTATTACTTACAAATTTTATTAAATGTTTTTTTTTAATTTGTTTTATTTTTTTTAAAAGTTAGGGCAGAATTAAAAAAAAGAATACAGCATTTAACCTTTTCATGTGGCTTGAAAAGAAGATATCGAAGTCTTTTGAGGGACTCCTTTTGTAACAGTGGGATTGAAGTATTAAAGGGAGCCACTAATCGTAAAAACAAAATAAGTGACGAGTGTTAAACAATCCTCCCACTTTTTTTCATAATTTCGTTTATATGTATTTCATAATTTGTTAACCTCACTTTTGTATAACTAGAAAAGCGTAGAAAATCTCCTCAAGTTGTTATATTAAATTCAGGGGGGGGGGGGGGGGCGAGAGTAAGAAGAAAAAAAAAATCATTCCACATATCAACTATTTTTAAACTGTTATGGGTGATAAAAATTCATACACTTTTCTACATTTATTCGCTAGATACTTTTTTCTTCCTGATGCTTTCAATTTAAGCAACACAGACTTCAAATTAAATATAATTTTTTTTAATATTTATGAATACATTCACGATAAATACTAAAATAAATAAGTAATAAAAAATAGCTTTTTCTTTTCTGCTGTAATTTACAACGATTTCTGCAAAAACCAAATTTTAATTATAAAATCGTAGTTTAATGAATATTGCTTGGTTTTTAATAATTATAATTATTACTCCTTTTACCAACTTTTTGATGCATTCTATAAAATATGTTTAATTTTGGAAATTTTTTTAAACAATTCACATTTAATTTCAATCAAAATCCTTTTACAAAAATTCGTTTAACCACGTGTTTAATTTAAAAGGAATTTAGAATTTTCTAAAATGTAGCTTGTCATTGCACAATAAGTCAAAGCTGCAATAATCAAATAAATTATTTCAAGATATTCCTAAACAGAAACGTCAACTTCCTCTAATTTATTTCTCATTAAAGAATGTATTACTCTCATTAGTCTAAAGTTTTGTATGTAATTATGTGTTTATTCTTCTTATTATCTGTTATTATATAACGTTTGTAAAACTTAATTATATTAAGAGCATCGATTTTTTTTATTGAACATTAAATAAACTAACCAAAATATATCATTTAATTGTAACGTCTTTATTTATAATCGACATAACAAATCTTAATTGACATAACAAATCGTAATTATTTACACTGTGCTCGTTAATGAATTTATTATGTCGTGATGATTTTATTGTTTTAACGTTAGTAACGCATGATTATTTTCTTTAGTTTTAGTTTTGAAAATATTGGGTAATCATCCGGTTATGTTATAGTTCTTCTTTAACCTTGAGCTACATTTGAATTATAATCGTATTAAATATAATTGTGCTTAATTAATGAAAAAACACTATAGAATCTTCTATAAATATGATAAATCACACCTTTTTACTTATAACCAATTGTAATTTCGAATACATGTGAATGCCTTACAATTAAAGAGAGATACTTTAATTGGTATAATTAATTTTTATTTATTTATTAATCTATTTTTGAAAAAAAAATTTCATGCAATATTTTTGCATTATTGCCAAAAGGGTCAAATACTTCAAACAATGCTTTTATTTCGTATTGCATGAAAAGAGAATATGAATAGGAAAAGAATATAAATAGTATAAAAATAGAAAGAGAATATAAATAGATTCTAAATAGAAACAGAATATAAACATTTTAGTAAGGGCTCCTGTAACGAGGTCTGCCATAGGCACTTCTCTGTTTGTACTTTATACAGACAATGGAGGAAAGTTAAAGCTTCAGGAACATTAAAACTAGTGGAACAGTATATAATTTTAAAAATAATTTTAGAATTTCAATTTTTTAGTATGTATAAACAATACAAAATTGTTTACGTTTTTACAAAAATTAAGAAAGTTTTAATTTTTAAATGGTTTTAAAAGTGGTAAAAATGCTGAGATAACCACTTGTGGATCCTTTTTAAGTTTTAAAAATAGCTTGAAATTTCAAAATGTTTCACACAATTTACACTAGCAAAACAAATTGTTTTAGCAAAAGTTATCTATTATATTTTTTAAAGTTGGTAAAAAAAAACTTTCCAATGTAATAATACGTTTTCTTCGTTAAAACTTATTTTATTAAAAAATGTCATCTAATAATGTTTTATGTATTTAAAAAAAGAAACTACTATTAATTCACATTTTTTTTTAAAAGTTTTATTGTTTGCTTATTTTTATTAAATATTCTTGAAGTACGTAATTACATAATTATAAAGTGTTTTTCATATTTTAAAATCGATTTTAGGGATTTTTATAATTGACATTTTATTTCATTTAAAATAATTAGTTTTAATACATTTATAAGCAATATTTATAATATAACATTACAAAATTGTTTCCTAAAACATTCATTTATTACTTTCACAATTCATTGTAGTTACAGATACACACAGATTAATTTTACCGAAAATAAATGTATTGTTTAATAATTTAAATGGATTTATAATTTACATATATATACAGATTAATTTCATATATACATAGATGACTATTAAATGACTGTGGAATTTGAAAAATAATAGATGTTTTATGCAAATGTTCAATCGTTACGTAAGATATTCACGTGTAATTGATTTGAAAGGAAATTAAGAGGACCCTTGGAAATTAGCTTGAAATTTTAAAATTTCTAAATTCGTACTTATAATAATCATCTATCATTTCTGAATAGTTTCTGAATTATAAATTCCTATTTCATTTTGACTTCACGCCTGCTATGATAAAGTTGAAAATACATTTTGATAGCATTATCAAATATTTTCATCTATTATTGAAATTAAAAAATGAAATATCTTTAATAAAACCAGATGATTTTACTTAAGAACTAATAATTAAGTGTTAAAAATGTTTGATTATTATTCGAATTGTTCCGTATTCATTTTATAAAGTCGTTTTCATTCGTTTTTTATACATACATACACACAGACACACACATACATATATTTCTATTCTTTGTTTCCTTCTTCGCCTATTTACGTATTTTTTTTCTCTAATATTTTCAAGGAAAAAGACTCATTTATATATATATATATATATATATATATATATATATATATATATATATATAACACTATTGCAAAAACCTCATCTGTATTAATAATGAATAGATTCGTTTAATCATTACTTAATAGTATAATTCTGTTAGGTAGGTAGGTAGGTATTATATTTAATTGTAAGGTAGTTTCAAAAGTATAAATTTGGATTTCAGATAAAATTTTGATAAATTTGGATTTAGTATAAATTTGGATGAATAAAATTCAATAATTGGGATTTATATGATGTTTTAAGGAAAAGAAAATCATGCTAAAAGTTCAGTAAATTTTTCTGTACAACCAAATGCAGAAAGGTAAGTACTTTTCTAATACTTTTTCACTTAAAAATTCCAGCATCGATTCTCTCCCACTGAAATAATCAAGAGAAACGAAAGGAAGAAAATTTCTTTCTCGATTTACCCTCTATGCAATCACATGGTTTCATTTTGAGGACAGAAACTATCTTGATGAGAGTGCTCTATTTACACTACAGATTAAGTGGTTGATACATTCTATCATTTTTGGTATTTCTTGCATACCACTTTTGATAAGCTATTAATACAATTTTGTAAAATTTTGACAGAGACCGTTACAGGTATGTACGCAAATAAAAAAAAAGTATAATATCATGTAAGTTTTGAAGTATTTTTTGTCTTCAATTTGTAAACTCTAAATATTGAAAAAAATATTTTTAAAAAACTCACTGATTGTAAATTTAATGTTTAGTTTCCTTTATGGAAAAAATTCAATTTAAGTTGTTTGGTTTTTAAAATTAGTTTAGCATTTAATTTTAAATATTGGTTATAAAGTATAGTTGATATTCTCACATTTTAGAATGATTAATATATTGTGTCAAAATTATAGATAAAAGAACATTAATATAGGTGTTGTAAGGAAAAATTGAACAATAAAATTCAACCAAACTAAGAGTAACGTTTACTTTAAATTTAAAAAAAAAATTCTTTCTATTACAATCTAAATAGCAATAAATTGCAAAATTAATAACACTTTTTTTTAAAAATTTAACACACAATCTGGCATGACTATTTATTGTTAAATCGAAGAAACAAATATTTAAGAAATAACTGTTTTGTGAAAATAAATAATAAGTTGCAAAATTATTCTTTTAACGAGATCAAAATCTATTTAGAATGACAGATCATTAATTTATATAGAATTAGAACTTAATTTAGTAAGAGCATAAAAGTAACTGCCATAAAACAAAGTGCTTCAATATTTATATACTTAATGTTAACATTCAAAAACCATAAAACTAATAATGTTTTATTGAATTTCAACTTTAATTCCTCATTGAAGGCTTTTAACTTTTTTTAGTAGATTTCAACTTGTCCCTGAAAGTTATATTCTTTTAAAATAATAAAACTATTTATTCTGTTATCAAATGATTCTTAAAATTTTAAGTTATTTAACTGTATTAAAAAAATTTTGGGATTATTATTAATAATTCATTTTTTATAATATGCATTCAGTAACTAAAGTAATAATTTTATTTCAAAAATATGAACTTATCGATAAAATGCACCAAATTGGATGGACCGATTTTTTACAAAGTATTTAAAGGAAGTAGAGGATATAATATTTAATAGTTAAATATATTTTGATTATTTTGTAAAATTAAACAACTTCATACAAATTAAACTTCACAAACAATTCTTATCAAATTACAATAAGCTTCTTTTCGTAAAACTATTTGTAATTTTTGAACCATTATTTATTTTTTACTGTTATTTACTCTTGTTCCATTATTTATCTTTTACCGTTATTTATCTTTGTGCCATTATTTACCTTTTACAGCTACTAAATATTTTTGAAATACTTTTATAATGAGTTAAAAGGAGGAAAAATTACGAAATGTGCAACCAAATTATTTGCTATCATTATAGGCTCTGATTGATTTGTTTTACTTATCTTTATATCGAACCAAAAACTTGAAAGCTACAAACAAATTATATACTATCAATTATATTAATTTAAAATAAGGAAGATAACTTTATGTCCAATTTAAAACTATAAACATAAAATGACAATAAAAACGAACGCTAACAAACAATTCTCTTAATTTATCTTTCCTTAACAACATGGACATACAATCGTTAAGTAGAACACAGTTTTTTCTTTAAAAAAACAAAAAACGAAAAAAAAAAAAAAAAAAAAACGGTTTCCCACGCTTGAAAGATCCATAAAATAGAGTTCCACTTCTACGCAACTCTGTTTTTCTTTAAATACTATAAAAACCAGAAACGTGAAATCACACATTCGATAACCTTCCTCCAAACAGACATCTTTGTTATTTATTCCCCAAAACCAACGCAAATTACTCCACAAAACTAAAGCACTTCGATGTATATTTGTATGCGTAAACATTTTAGAAGATCTCATGGCGATTGAAAAACGTTCTCTTATTTATGCTACTTTCTTCGTATTATCTAAGAAAAAGACGGTAGTTAATGATTTTTTTTCTAGCTTATTTTGGCGAGAGTGTTTAATCGCCAATCTCACATTGAAGTTTGTGATGACGGACGTGTGACATTACACGCCGTGTGATAACCTTACACGTTGTGTGGTCTCTGTTAAAGCTTTACTGACATTTATACGATTTATCCTTGTATGTGTATATTGATCTATATGATGGAGAAATGTTTATATAGGAACTGAGAATATAAACTTAGTAATGGCTTACTTTACTCGCATTGGGATAAATTTCTTCAAATTTCACGCATTTTCTCAAGAGGTCGAATTTAGCAGTTGTTCTGACGAAGAACAGATTATGCTGTGTCGTCAAATATTAATGAAAAAAAATATAGATATACGGGACTTGGATAAAACTATCATTCTAGATGATTCTGCATTCATTAAAAATGCCTTTCATTGTTTTTGCCGAAATTACGTGATTTTTTGATAAAATGTTAACTCTTAATTATTTGAAGAAAGAGCTTCCTAGCCCAGGTTTTACCCCGTCACATTATGTTCTGATTTTAAAGCTAGAAGTTCATTATGACGGGACGTTACAGGGATAAGTGCACTTGCTTTACAAATAAGTTTCTCGGGAGCGAATCATGATAGTGAATGAGAACTTAATCACTTACACTACTTTTATTTTGTGTTGTATTCCTAATCGATTGTGCTAATTGATTATGGAATCATATTGTTTTTGAAGAAATTCGTATCGTCAAACATGCCACAAGGTAGTAAATTTTTAAATATGTGAAAATGTTCACTCGGAGCATTTCACAGCAAACATTTTCGTCAAAAACGTAAAAAAATACCTTGAATTTTGCAAATTAATTTTTTGCTTTGAGGAGAATTTGCTTACACTAATATTCAAAGTAAAATCGTTTTAAAAGCGTTTTATATTATTCGACGTGTTCATAATGTTTGAAAGCTCCGTAAGTTTTATCTCTTTTTCAAAATTTTATTTCTTCGTAAAGTTAAGGAGTAGGCGCTAAAGTATCTAGTTCTGATTTAATTTGCAATAGAACTAGTATACTTCCCTTTGTATTATTGACAGTCTTGGAGAAATATAGTGATAAATTGCGTTTTTCTGAAAAGTGATATTAATCAAATTGTTCCTTGGTATAATTTTATATAGGTATATTAAGTTTCCAGTGTTTAATTAAGAAAAATTTTTGTTTTAAAAAATGCTGCAACTACTTTATACCTAAGTACTACTTTAATTTAGGGGGTGCATATATTCACTAATTCTTAAAATAAAATTAGTCTGTCAAAAAAAAAAAAAAAAAAATCAAGCATACGATATTAAGATGAATTTATACTAGATATAACAGAAAAATTATTCAATGCAGTTAAAAGAAACTTAACTTAAATATAAATATTCTTAACACACAACTAAACACACATACATATAACACCGAACTTTTGCTTCAGTACATTTATAGCAGCTATGAAGACATGAATCAATAAAGACTTGAAGAAACTTGTATTCAAATGTAAACAATCAGCAGACGATATTTAAAGCCCCCCAGCATTGGTGTTTTCGGTATCGAAAGTATTTAACGTATGGTGTGAAGGCGCGCGAGATGACTGTTTACTTTTCCCATTGTATGAGTTTAAATTTATTTACATCCATTAAATTGTATATGAAAGCTGGATTTGATGTTAACTTGTAAAAACATTAATCAACATCAAATTTGTTGTTAAAAACTATACTTTATAGAAATTGGAAGTGTTAGTTTAGAGGTCGAAACATTTATCGATTAACTCATAATAAGCCTCGAAACAAACTTACAAAGGGATTGGGCAAATTATGCATATTTAGTGCAATTGAAGTTTAAATTATGAAAAGATTTTTTTTTTATTATTTATTTATTTTTTAGTGTTTAAATTTAAAAGTTTATTTTTTCATTTCCTGCAAAAAACTGTGCATGTTTAACGCTATTTTAATTTTAATTCTTCAAACCTGAAAAATATATGTGTTTAAAATATGAAACATTTGTTAAATTGTTATTCAAGTAGAACTATACATATTTATGGTTATTTGAGTTTTAATTCTGCAACCTAAGACTTTGAAAATATATCATTAAAAAATTATGTTTCGCCGAATTTAAATTTTTTTCTCTCAATCAGATAAAAACGCTTAGTTTTGTAAGTCTTAAATTGAAACATTTATCAATTTGTTATTCAGAATCGCATAAACTTTATTCTATTTAAACATAAGTTCTTCAAATTTATAATTTCATTCAAATTCAGTTTTGACTCTTCTTCATACAAAATTGTAAAAATATAATCATGTTTTGTAAAGTTTGCTTACATTCAATAGCATATATTATGCTATTTTTATACAAGTTCTTCAAACCTAATTTTCACATCATGTTTATATTCAGCTTTGACTCTTCCTTTAGCGAAACTGCAAAAGCATCTTATAGTATTTTTTAGTAATTCAATAACAATAGTAACGTGATGGCACGGAATCACCATTAAAACTTAAAATTCTGTTGTAACAGTTCTTAAAAGCTTCAACAAGTATTGCCTGAGAACGCAGATAAAAGAGCCTAAGTGAAAATTTTACAAATCCGACAGGTTATCATAGTCGCCACATCTTCCCGGAATTAGCTCTAAGAAAAGATATTTTTATGATCCGTTCTATCACATAATAACCATAATTTTCCGACTTCGAGTGGGATGTCAATGCTCACGTTTTGAAACAAACACGAAATGCCGCCTCAAACTTACCTTTATACTTAAAGTTGCATCCCACCTATAGTTTAAAGGGGATTTACGAAAGCTAAACGACAGTTCAGTCTCACTCTAATAGCTGCTTAGGAGCCTCTCTGTTACAAGGTTGTAAAAGCACTAACACGCAAGACCCAGACAAAAGAGCTAGATCCTTTATTGAGATGGCTAGTATTTTATGTAACAGGTATTTTGTATCTGTGACTGAGTCGAATCTAAAACGAATATAATGTGTTAATTCAGTTATAAAAAATGCCAATCAAAAATTAAGTTTCGGTTGTTTTGAAAAGTATTATAAATGTTTTTATTGTTATTAAGACTTTTTGCTTCGTATAAAGTATGTTCTGTTATTTTTTAGGTCTAGCGAAAGGTAATTTATATGAAAATTCTTGATTCTGCTTTTTTTTTTATAGAAAAGTAGCTATCCACACTATTGAAACTTTTGGCACTAAATTGAAAACCAATGTTATCGTCCATAGTAAACTTGGGCATACGGTACTATGTTTTGATTTGAACTAAAATATGTTAAATTTAGCACTTATATGTAAGTAGCTAACTTGGCATTTAAAATACATTAAAATACCTTAACTAATTGGGCATTTAACAAATCTGCATTGCAATATTGTTCTCCGTTGAACTTCTATTTCTGATAGAGTAATACAGATAAATTAATGAAATCGATGATGTAGAAAAGGCTCAGTGAGGTGTTTTTTGTGCTCCGTATAACTAATTATTTCATATCTCTTAAATTTGAGTACGCGTTGTTATGGTTTATTTGAACGGAAACATAATTAAATTTAGCACTTTCCTGAGGCAGAGATAAGCTAACTTGTACCGTATCATTTTTCAACATTGAGCTGATTTTTCTGAGAGTGTACTACAATTGTTCAATAATGAAATCTTTGGCACAGATGATCAATTGGGTGTTTAAGTTTTGTTATATTGTATACTATCGTATTTATTAACTTTGAGTACATGATATAGTAGTTACATTTAAAAAGAATCATAATTAAACTTGGCACTTCACTAAGGTTAAAAAAAACTTATTATCGTTCAACGTTGAGCTGATTTTTCTAAGAGTGTAGTACATTTCAATAATGAAATCGTTGATACAGAGGATCAATTAGGTGTTATAGTTTTAGTATATCGTGTATTATTGTAGCTCTTAAATTTGAGTGCATGGCATAGGGGTTAAATATTAGTGCAGACAAGATTCAATTTCATTCGTAACTAAGGTTAAAAATTTGCACCGTATTATTGTTCATCGTTCACTTGATTTCTCTAATACACTTCAATTTAAAAAAAAATCATTGATATTAAAGGATCAGTTAGACAAATATTACCGCATTTTTTTAAGTTTCAGTATTTGATGCAGTGGTTCTATCTGCTAATTTGGAACGGAAACATGAAACAATTTAACAATTCACTAAGGTTGAAAATTTGCACTGCATTATTGTTCAACGTTAAACTGATTACTCTAAAACATGAATGCAGTTTAATTAACAAAGTCGTTATTGTCAATCAGCTGAATGATAAGTTTAAATTTTAAGTTGAATCAATATTATTGTCTACCCAATTTAGGGTTTACGATTACTAATGTTCAACTCCGTAGCCTTGTAATTTTGAACCCGATCCAGAAGACAAGGGAACTCCTGGATCAAATATTGGGAGAAATTTACCCTCATGGAATACTTTTTTGATAGAACTAACCCGCATTTACGTTACATGGAAAGGAAGACCACGAGAATCTCCTATGGTTAGACTGACGGCAAAGGGACTCTAACCCATGATCCGTCTACCCCTGAGGATATTTCACTTTCAGCACTGTGGTCGGTGCAAGCCAGATACGGAATTCGTATCGACTGGGATTCAAACCCGGTTCACCTCATTGGAAGGCGAACGCTCTATCCCCTGAGCCATCGCTGCTCACTATGGTTCGATTTGAATGAAAACGTGATCAGTTTACCACTTGACTTAAGTACAGTAAATAAAAATGCTGATCTAGGTTCTGATCTGCTAAATTTTGGCCAAAAATATTTCTTCTCAAATTAAAAATAGCTCAATAGCTTTTCTTCTCAAATTAAAAAAACTGTTTATTACATATCTTTTAAAATCAAGGGAGCCCATCAAGTGAGAGAACAATAAACAGATAAAAAATTCCAAGACCTGTTAACTTGGAACAGATACTTGGAACAGAGACGGTTTTGAATAATACTGGATGTAACATACCACTTTAAAACAGCTGTTACGCCCCATCTCTAATGGACAGATAGCTTGCGTGATAGTTCGTAGCAAGAAATGGATTTTTAACAACTTCAGAGGGTATTGAATGTAAAAGATAGTTGTAAATGACTTTAAATGAATTTATTATGCATTCATATGAAAAACACAGACGTAAAATAGTTTTCTTTTTATTTTGTCCTTTGCATTGTCTTGTTGCGTGAAGAGATTTAGTTGAACTCCAGTTAGTGTTTGCCCCTATAAGTGTGTATTTAAAATGGCGCATCTTGGTAAATTGTTGATAAGCATGCTATATGCAGACATGAGGAAAGTTAACGCGGTTTAACACGCACTATTATGAGATAGGAGGGACGCGTATCCATTATAACCAAATCAGAGGTAAATGATTATCCATTTCCTTTCCATTTCAAATGGTCTTCAATTTAGAATGAGTTCGATACAATTGAAATAAATAGCTTTAAGAACATAGAAATCTTTATGTAAAATTAAACATAAATTTTTTTTACCAAAATATTCGAAATATATTGTTTTGAGAAATTTAATAAGGTTAAGATTTTTTTACCTTGATCAAATAATTAAATTTATCGTTTTTGCTGTGATTAAAAATTGGTTAGATAGATTAAGATGAGTTGGCCCTGAACATGATATGAAAAAATAGCTAAATTTTAAAACATTTACCAAATTTTATCTCATAATATAAAACTAAAGTTTTTAGTAAATTTTACCAAAATCATAATTAAAGCTCTTCGGTAAAAATTGCTGCGTTTTTTTTTTCTTCCATATTCCTAAAGAGCCAGAAACACGTTAAATTTAACCATATTCTGGTAAATTTGACCATGTTTTCTTTCTCAGCTTAGCGTTTGAAAGAGTCGAAGAAAATTTTGGAAGAGCCGATTTTTTCTTGACTCCGACTTTGATAATTTAAAAGTTCCTTCAAATAAAGGAAAATTAAATAAAATTAAAAAAAAATAAATAAAATAAAAACGAAATTATTGATCATATGAAAATTATTTAGAGAAATATTTATAATTAGTATGTTAACAAAATATTATTCAAATTGAGTATTGGGAAAATTATTTAAATTCTTCATCTTTAATTCATCACGTTTGAGCATTTTTGAACGTTTATTTATTTATTTATTGATACAGCTATTGAAATATTACATGAATTTCAAAAACAAATTTATTCAGTTCATTTGAAAAGTTAATTAAAAAATATGCAAATGCATTTCATAAATCACATTTGTAATGATTTTCCCCTTCAAGAGTAATCTCTTGAGAATCTGCTAGTAAAAATTTGTTTAGGAAGGTACGAGTGTGTGTGAAATATTGATTTTCTTAGATGTACATTAAACAACTACATGTTTTTGGCAAACATATTTTTATTATTAATTTTTTCAGCAGTCATGTTGAAACATAAAATAAAATCATAACGTAACATAAAAGAGAGAGAATTATATAATTTGATAATTTGGAATGACTATTTATGTTGCTGTAGTATATTAATATTTTCTGTGGACTTAGTGAAAAATTTTAAGTCTATAAGTCGTAGTTGAACTCTCAAAAAAGTACAATGTAAAAAATTTCAGATCAAAATACAGTAAAAAATACCAGCAATCAGGGTGCCAGTACTTCTTACCGTAAAAACACATTTTTACTGGAACATGTAACGGAACGAAAAAATCTGATATACCGTGTTTTACAGTAATAATTACTGTAAAATCACTGAATTACTCTAATTAAATAAATGTAATTGTTAAAAATTACGGTATAAAATTTTACGGTAAGGATGGTTTCACGGGGAGAATGGATTTTATGGTAAAATGAATTTTACTGATGCATGAAGTTAATGTACCGTTACATTGCACGGTAATTTGATCCGGAATTTTAAACAGTGTTCGATGCCAAAGTTGGAGTTAGAGTAGAGCATTTTACCTACTGACTCCGCAGCTTTCATTAAACTAGTCTTTTCAAAGTATCGAAATTTTAATTTTTTTCGATCTGACATGTAATTTTCGAAACAATTCATACACCATTTCCATTTTGCGCTTGCAGCCTCATCTCTAAAATAAACTGCAAAAAAAAAAATAAATAAATAAATAAAATAAATAAAGCGAAGGAGATTTTCTTTCCTTTTTCTGGAGATTTAAAATCTCCTAAAAAGATATGCGTTTCTATCACACTGTAGGGTGTGAGTTAGAGAAGGAGTTAAGGATTATCCGATGATTTCATGCGTGTATTTTTTTATTTTTACTCCATGGCTTATTTCTTAGGATATTTAGCCGTTTCTATACTTTTCGGTCCCGTTTTAAACACTCATAAAATGCAATACGGTTATATTTCCGATCTATTTTTCTATTCTTTAAATAGGGTTCAAAGATTCAATAGGGCGTTCTAATTTAAATGTTACACTAAACATTTTAGGACCAAAATAATTTTAAGTGCCTCAAAATTACTGCATCAATATTTACTACCATTTTATTTTTATTGTGGCTGGGTGGCGCAGTTGGTTTGTCGTCGGCCTTCTGAGCCCAAGTCTGCGGGTTCGATCCCCGGCCCAGACACCAGATTTTCAGGATCCTCAGCGGCCATGTCGTATGATTATGCGGCATTTAAAAGATTCCTGGAGTGCCTTATTGGCTCTTGGCATTTCCGGCTAAATTAAATTCCTAGTGCACTTTAGCATCCAAATAGAGTCTCGGTGCTGCCATCTAGTATGGTAGAAACGAGACGTCCAAAATAACATGGCCAACGGTATCTCACCCATTATGGTGGCCACTGTAAGAGTAGATACTACTTCTTGAGAACGCACTAGGTCTGCTCATCGGGAACACTGATTGTGCAGCTCATTGGAAATAAAAAAAATAAATAAAAAAAATATTTACTACCAATATTTCTCTAATAATGATCATCGCTGATATTCATGTAATAGTTACTAATAAAATTCCAGTGATAATGACTTATAATACTCTAATAATTATCAACTAACAACACCATTAAATAAATTGTTAGTAATAATCAAATATTAACAATTAAGAAATTATTTTTTTTTGGATTTATTTTTTCACTGAGAAAAAAGTATGGTCAGAATTATTAGAATAAGGTAAAATTTACCGTTTTCCTGGCTCTATGGGAACACCAATAAGCGCGGTAATCATTTCTGAAACGCTTTGGTAATGATTCAATAGTGCGCAAAATTAACGGTTAATTTGGCAAAATTAACGGTTAATTTGGCAAAATTAACAGTAAAATCTGGTTTTATATTAAGTGATAGAATTCTGTTTAATGTGAGAAATTTAATAATTTTATCATGATAACTTAGAGCTTGACATAAAAACTATTTATTCGATTAAATTTACTTTTTGAGTTTTATTTATTTTACTAAATCTGTGGTAGTTTGAATAATAATTTTTGAAAACCAGATTTTCTGGTAAACCATATTATACGAACGGAAAAATTAGGAAATAAATGGTTTAAATACCGTATCTTTTAATTTTTAAAAAAAAAATTTTTTAACATCAAAATCATTATTATTTTTTTATTATTTATTTATTTTTACTAGAAATGTTATTTTTATATAGTACGGCAAATTAAGCCAGAATTTTTTTTCTCCTTGTAGCTATTTAAAACTGCCAAACTGTCGAATAAAATTAATCAATAATAATTCAAATTTATTGAACTGTCTTTTTTAAAAAGTGTTTCAAGATAACAATTATCATTAGAGAACATTTCTATTTTAATTTATTCAATTTAAAACAACAATGTTTTTTTTTTTCTGCAGTTTCTGTCAAAGGGTTTTGATCAAGTTTTATAGATTTTTTTTTTTTTTTTCCTTTTTAATTTTTTTTTTCTTTTTAGTTGAATAAGAAATACTTTTCCTCCTGCTTTATATATTTATATTTTTATTTTACTATCTTAAAATTACCGCATTAATAACGATAATTTTTCACTGTTCAAAATAAATAAATAATTACGACTCAAGTTATTTTTATTTATTTTATTTTCCTTGTATACAAATGAAGAAGGAACTCTGTAAAGGTAAGGACCACACAAAGTGATAATCAAATGCATTCAAATAAAAATTTGTTTTGTAGTTTAATGTCGAATGTTACTGCTCGAGTCAAATGTCAACCAAATTAAAAATACTTTTAATTATGAATAGAATTCTAAACTTGCTGCGGCAAAAGTAAATGCAAAGGAATAAAATCCGACTTTTTCACTATTTCATTAGTTTTATGAGCACATTTTTCTTTAATAAACATTATTATATCACCATTGAAAATAAATTGAACTGAAATTCCCACAAATAAAAAGACTCCTTTATTGAACTATTAAACGATTTATTTTTATTGAACAAAGACTGTTATTTCATTTCAAATTTCCCGATATAAAGTTTAAGACTATAGGTTAAAGTTTAATTAGCATACTAATACTAAAAGTAAGTTTTATAACATGTTCTAGTGTTAAGAATCGTAAGAGAAAGACACGTAAAAAAGCCCAATTATAAAGTTGTAAAACTCTAATGACAATGATTCCTTTCAATTTGTTAAGACACTTTGTGTAGTTCGAACGAAACTAATTTTCTTATGAAAGATGGTAATTAAATAAGCATAAAATAGAAAAGAGCCAAAATTGGCACGCTTTTCTAAATTGGCTATTAACTTAGAGGGTCAAAAATCGCTAAAAGACCAATTCTTTTATTTATAATACTTAGGAAAATGCCGAGAAAATTAAGTTTTATGGCCAATTTGATCACATATTAGAAGGTTAATATCACGTAAGATGTATTATAGGGCACGATTCGATGCGGTAGAGCCTTTTTATTTGGAAGATGATTTTTCATCCAAATAAGTAGAACAAAACAGAGCTTTAAGAGCATTTTCAGTACCAAGCTTAGAATTCGTGTAATTTATTTTTAGTGAATTTTTTGTTATTTATTTTATTTTTAGCTCATTTTTAACATTTTGTCCTGAAACAATAATTTATTTCGGAAAAAATTTAAAAATTTAAACTTTGTATCAAAAATTTAATGAATTTAAAATTTTAATTCAAGTTTTGAATCAAAAATTTAAAGAATTCAAAATTTTTTATAAAAAATTCAAAATTTTTAATTGGTTTGTAAATTTTTTTTCAGGGTTTATTACAATTTTAATGTTTTTAAGTGGATTTTTCATCAAAATAAATCTAACAAAACAGATCTTTTGGAGCATTTTCAGTACCAAGCCAAGAATTCTAGTAATTTATTTTTAGTGAATTTCTTGTTATTTATTTATTTTTAGCTCATTTTTAATATTTTGTCCAGAAACAATAATTTATTTTGGAAACAATTTAAAAATTTAAACTTTGAATCAAAATGTTAATGAATTTAAAATTTTAATTCAAAAATTTTTAAAACGAAATTTTTAATTAAAAATTCAGTATTTTTAATTCATTCATAAAATACGTTTATCAGGGTTTATTTTAATCCTTCGGTGTAATTTAAGCCATTTTGCTGGATAAAATTCGGATGCCGATTTTAGCAGCTTTGTTTTGAGTTAGAATGGTAATTTTCATGCTTTTAAATCAATAAATGCATTTTTATTTCCACATAAATTGTGCACTTTTAATTTAAATGACATAATTGTGAACTGTCATAAAACGCTCATCTATTGTGACTCATTAAGTCTTTTTTCATCTGAATCATATGATTTCATACGATTTTAACAGTACTGCATGTGAGAATAACAATACACAATCCTGAAATATCGCACAATCTGCATAAACAGTATTATAATATTAGAAACTTTATTAAACCTTTTGAGTTAAGAATTTTCATTATAAATTTAATATCAAAATAAAAATATAAAGCGAAATAATCCATAAGTGCTAATATATCTTTAATATAATTTCTTATTATTATATTTATTTCAGATTTTTTTTTTTTTTATTGGTGGCTGCTTAATTGCAATATCCCTGCCAATTATAATAAAAAAAAATTTCTGCGCAAGAAATTTTTTTTCGTTCTTTAATTATAGTTCGTACATTTTTTCAAATGTATATCTTTCCTTATCTAAATGATTTAATTTCTATTGTCTAAAAGAATTTATTTACGCTTACCCTAAAAATAAACAAAAACATTTATATAGTGAAATTAACGCTCACCACTCACTTTGTAACGAAACCATTACAGTTTAATGGAAGAAGTATAATAAAATTAAATTATTAGGGTTTGCAGTAGATAATTATACATATTAAATAAATAGTGTATATATATATATATATATATATATATATATATATATATATATATATATATATATATATATATATATATATATATATATATATATTCTGCCTAACCAGTAAAAAATAAAAAAAACTTAACTGACATATCAGAATTAAAATAAAATAATGAGTTGAGCTTTAAACCCATACTTTTAATCATTATATTGATTTTCCATAAATTCTCGAATTATTAACTTTCCAATCGTAAGACTTAACAATAAGTCATCAAGTTCAGAAAAGCATACAAAGTTATCACAACACAAAATAAAGAAACATTTTCGCAGACTTAAAAAAAAAAAAAAAAAAAAAAAAAAGAGTTGAAGAGTTGAGCAAAATGCAAAAGATAATTCATAACTATACCTATAAATAAAAACATGTTTTTTTTCTTCAAAGCAATCAACTTGAGCCGCGATGAGAGCCATGTTCGAATCCCAGCGTTGCCTGATCGATACGAGTCTGCATTCGGCTTGCACCAACCACAATGCGGACGTGAAATATCCTCAGTCGTTGACCGATCATGAGTCAGAGTCGATTTGCCATCAGGCTAACCGTGGGAGGTTCTCGTGGGCTTCCTCTCCATGTAACGGAAATGCGGGTTAGTTTCAAGAGTTCCCTTGTCTTCTGGATTGGGTTCACAATTACAAGGCTATAGAGTTGAACATTAGTAGTCGTAAATCCAAAAATTTGGGTCGGCTGTTCAACGACGGTTACAATATAAAATATAAAATCACCTTAACAGAAGAATTTTCCTTTAATCTTAAGCCTAAATATTTTTCATTTTGTGATCGAAATAACAACGTAATGAAACAGTGACGTTACATCATCTCAATTATATCCACACGGAAGTAAAAAGTTATATCTAATAACCAAACGAAATATTTTACCTAATTACCTAATTCTAATCCAAATGTTCAATCATAAATTGAGATAAGTAAGATCAAAAATACAAGAATTTGGTAAAACTTATCGTGTTTCTAACTCTCTCGGAACACAAAAAATCTCAGTAATTTTTTTCGAAACGTTTGGTAATTATTTTGGTAAAATTAACAATAAAATATAGTTTTATAAAATATGATAAAATTTTGTGAATGTAGTAAAATTTAGTTAATCCATCATTATAACTTTAAGTTTGGTATAAAACCATTTATTCGGTTAAATTTACTTTCCAATTTGGTATTTTTCCCCAAATGTGTGCTAAAAAGAATTTCTGGTAAGCCATTGCCATATGAAAGGAAAAACGAACACATGAATAGTTTAAATACCAACTATTTTACTTTATATTTCCATTTTCTTCGTGTAAGTTACTCAATAATCAAACTACTCATAGCTGATGTATTCGTTTCTAATGTGGTGAAATTGTTGGCAAGGGCGATTCACAATCTGAAGCAGTTTTATAACAATAAGAAAAAAAAAGACTATTTTATAATACAAAAGTCTCAAATAAAACTTATTCAGCTTTTTCCTTTAAAACGGGAAACGCAAGTAAATGAATTATAAATATATAAAAATAACAGTTTTTCTTTACTAAAATACTTGTTATACTAAATGTTTTTTCTATACCTAAATGCGTTTTATATTTAAAAATGGGAAACATAAATGAATGAATTAAAACGGTTTTTTTACCCAAAAAGGTTTTATAATTAAAGACTTATAAAATTTGATTAAAATAGGTTAAATCAAAAGGTTTTATAATTAAAGGCTTCCAGAATTTGAATTAAATAGAAAAAAAATCAAAAGGTTTTATCTTGACTTAATTGCACGTTATTCTTTAACATGAGAATAAATTATGTATATTTAATAGTAATTTTAAAATATTTTTTTTAAATTATTCTTTTTTTAAGCGTCTGGTGCTAGTTTAGCCTGATAAAATGCATGTCAAGCAACTTTTTCAAAATGACAAAAAAAAAAATTTTAAATTTAAGTTTATTAAAATGGAATGTGAATGAATAAATCAAAAAATATTTTTTTACTTAAGTATCACGTTATCTTTACAAAAACAACAAGACATTATACATATACAATAGATTTTTTTTCTCTTTTGTATTTGAGTTTTTAATGAAATTTTAATCAGAAAAAAAGTATGCTCCGAGAGTTTTAAACTTAACAATAAAAACAACAACAATAAAAAAAATTTACTCTAAATACAAACTAAACATTACATACAATCTAAATACAATCTAAACATTGAACTCTTATATTTTTAGATGCCTTCTTTAATTTAAAAATATTGTGTAAAAAGAAAGGAATTAAAATAAGTTTTTCTTAAGTGCACATTATTCGCTACTATATTATTATGTACTATATTTCTGTTACAATATACACATCTCTATGTATATAATTCTTTTATATGGAGATAAAAAAAGTCCTTATTTCTTTTTCACGCTGGTGACTAATAATTGAAATATCAAGCGTTTAAGCTGTTATAAGCATGGAAGCGTAACCGTATGTGCTTGCAAATTTTTGAATGAAAATTCTGTTCTCGCGTTAATAATGAATAGCTTTAAGTTGGGAAGAATTAAACGATTAAAAGCAAATCGCTCATATGAGCAAACGAAGTGTTCTATATTATGTTTTAATCATACTTATGTTGATACAATAAAAATAATTTTTTTGTTATTTTAATTCGTGTTGGTACGCTTTTTAGGTATAATAAAAATAATAAAAGAAAGCGTGTTCAAAAAACAGAAGAGAACACTGATGATAGTTATGAAAGACGTTACATTTAAAAAATGCGTAAGATACGTGCTTCATACGCTGTTAAAATTTTCATTCTAAAATTATGGTAAAATAACTGGCGGCTGTCTGTCCATCCGATTGACCGTTAAGTTTACGGTAAAGAGCATTTTTTTTCCTTTATGGTTTTGAAACCATTTACAAAAAGTATGGTTATAAAACCATGAAAACAAAACTATACGGTTTTATAAGAATTTACAACTAGAATTGTACAGAAACGCAAGGAAAAAATTTTTTTTTTTTAACTAGACATAGGAAGTTGGCTTTTCGTAAGGTAATGGGCAATGGAGAGTGCCGGACACTGGAAATCCTTCATGTGTTGAAGGAAATGGAGGAAATATTGTAGTGTCAACATTAGGATTCGAACTCCAGTTCTGCCGTTGACAGATAAGCCCGCTCGGCTATGATATGTACGCAGTTGAAAAGAACTAAGTAGATTCATTAGGTGGTTCTAGTTAGTGCGATAAAATTCTGGTTGTTTAACCGTATTAGGTGAAAGCAGTTAATAAACAGTTTTTCTCAAACTTAAAAGTTTGATTACCATTTTCTTTATGGTTATTTGACTGTTCTGATTAAATATGGTAAAATAATCATTCAATAAATAGTTATTTAACCATTTTTTCCGAGAAATTTATAACAGTGTACGTGTTGCTTTTTAAAAGCATAACTATAGTTGTCGTTTTTTTTCTGCTAGTAATTATATTGCTAGTCATTCATTTCTTTTTAAAATTTATTATTTTTATATCTTATTATTGTCCAAATTTTTTAAAGGGCAATAAGTTTTGAAGATTTTAATAATTTATTTCGATTTTTAAAATTTTACACCAGAAACCATTTAAAAATTGTTAAGCTTAGTAGCGAGCGAAGCGAGCGTAGTTTGCAAAACCGAACTTTGGGGGTAGCGGAGCGTGCACAGGTGGAGGTGCTCACTAGTTTTGTTTTAGTTTTAAAATAAGTAATATTAAATTTATTTTTAAAAGTTATTTTTAAAGTGTTAGTAAAATTAAGTATTTTTTAAATATATAAAAATGTTAAAATATTTTTTTAAAAAAATAGAGTATTTTTTAAAAATATTAAAGATCTCTGTTCACTTTAAAGCACAGTCAACTCTGCTCAGTAAGATAGTACGTATAAATCAAATCCATAAGCAAGTTTAAGGCACTTGCCTCTTTTCCTTATGCGAAAGTGTTGTCAAAGACACCTTTATTTTATTTTTTGAAGGATTTTTGAGAAAAATAATGCTGACGTTCCCTATATAGATTACTCACGCAAATTAATTGAAGTTTTGTCTGTCTAATTTCGAGTAAATACTGTCTTAAATCCAATATTTGGTATAAAATCAAATCTTAGTTCAAGTTCAAGGCACTTAATTATTTCCCTGGGACAAAGTGCTCCCAAAACACCCTTACTTTATTTGATTTAAAAAAAAAAAAATTATTTTTGGAAAAAGTTATGCTGAGGTTCCCTAAAAAGATTACTCACGCAAATTAATTGAAGTTTTGTCTCTTTAATTTTGAGCAAATACTGTATTAAACCCAATATTTGGTATAAAATCATATCTTTCAAGGCACTTTATTTTCCTGGGAAAAAATGTTCCTCAAAACACCTTTACTTTTTTTAATTTTTTTGTTTTAAAGATTTTTGGAAAAAGTTATGTTTATGTTCCCAACAAAGATTATTGACGAAAATTAGTTGAAATTTTGACTCGTTCATTTCAAGTAAATGACATACAAATCACACTAAGATTGGTGATAAGGGGAGTGCCAGTGAGAAGTGAGCAGTGATATTTAACGAGTGGTTTAAGCGTTTCGTTGGGAATCGCAATACCTCAATACTATGTTTTTTTTTTTGTGTGTGCAGGGTGGGATTGCTTAATAGATTAGGATCTTATATCCCAAAGGACATTGCGAAAAAGCCATTTAGAAGTATTATATCTCTTCTCTGGATATGATTCTTTTTATTATATTTTTTCTCTTTTGCGAAGATTGTTCGAATTTTGTTTTGAGGGATAATATACATTTTGCGAATTACGATCAGGATTTTATTATAGAGGGAATTCAACTTAAATATGACATTGTCTACATTTGATATCTAAAAACAAAAGTTAAAAAGCAAGCAGTAATTTATGATACGTTCAATATTTAAAAACAAATGTTCTACATTAAATATTTAAAAAAAAAAGTTAAATAAAAAGCAAACAGGAATTGATGCTACACTCATTCCTATTTACCTTATCAAAACCATTACCAAAACGCTTAGGTAAAAATTACCACGATTTTGTAGTTTCCATACAGCGCGAAACGCGTTAAATTTTACCATATTTTGGTAGTTTTAGTCATGCATTTTTCTCACATTAGTTAATAAAAAATTTCTCTTCATAAAATAACTTTTAATTTTTAAATAAATTTTCTATAAGATTGAATCCACAAGATTCAATCTATAAGATTTCTATAAGATTCTATAAGAGCACATTTTACAATAATTTCACCGTAACTTACCGGGATTTTTACAGTGTACTTGAAAAATGTGATAAGAGAAATTCAAAAATGTGATAAGAAGATATTCAAAAACAACATAGAACTTCAAAGAATAAAACAAAAACTACTTTTGAGAAGAAAAAAAAAAAGGTTGTAAAAAAAACTAGATTGGATACGCCTCATTTATTTTGAATATATGGTTTCTTCGAAAACGTATTGAATTTTTTAAAAATAATAATAAAATATTGTTTTTGAAAATATCAAATTTCGTGAAATAATTCATGTTGCCGTAAACATTTTTCTTTTTATAAATGTCATTTTAAAAACTTTCAGATCATTCAATGTACAATTTGCAAAGGAATAAAGTAATATAACTTCATTTATAAATCAATAATTTGAAGCCTTAAGAATTATATTTAAATTTAAGCAAAAGGAAATGAAGTAATTTTATATTTTTATGAAAAAAGTCATTTCTGAATATTAAAAAAAATATTCCTTTTCAATAAAGTAAACAGTTTTCTATAATGTTGTTTAAATACATTTTCTCAAGTTGTCATTTTTTTGAACGAATAAGTTATTATATGAAATTGCATTGCAGATGGAAAACAAAATGTTTACAAATAGTCTATAATAAAATGTTAAAGACTACACGTATCATTATATTCTTCAATCATATTTCTTGAGATGAGAAAAACCATATAGTGTAAACTTAATTATGTAAACTAATAGGTTATATATTTTTAAATAGTAAAAGAAATGTTAACTTTAATAGATATTTAGCTGGAGAAATTGCTAAAAATATTTCCAAGCAATCATAGGTACGAACAAAAATATTGTTTTTAGTAAAATATGTGTTTATTCGTAATAAAGATCATGAAATTGTATTTTGAATGCCAATCAAACCTATACCTCAATTGCGATCACACGTGATTTAAAAAAAAAAATATTTTTAAAATTTTCAGTTATCAATATTAAAAGGGAAATTACGTAAAGAATTTTTCCAGAGGTCAGGAAACTCTAATTTGTTTTATGGATATTTGAAGAGAATCAGCTCATATTGATTTTTTTACATTTTATTTTTGCGTAGTTGTTAAATGTTTATGGTGTTGAAAACATAAAGTCTATTTAATCAAACCTTTTTAAAATTTCACTACATCACTTTAGGGTTTATGAACTTTATTTTCGAAGTTAAATGTTAATGGTCTTGGAAACATAAACTCTATTTAATCAAACCTTTTTAAAATTTCACTACATCACTTTAGGATTTTTGAACCTTATTTTCGAAGTTAAATGTTAATGGTGTTGGAAACATAAACTCTATTTAATCAAACCTTTTTAAAATTTCACTACATCATTTTAGGATTTTTGAACCTTATTTTCGAAGTTAAATGTTAATGGTGTTGGAAACATAAACTCTATTTAATCAAACCTTTTTAAAATTTCACTACATCACTTTATGATTTTTGAACCTTATTTTCGAAGTTAAATGTTAATGGTGTTGGAAACATAAACTCTATTTAATCAAACCTTTTTAAAATTTCACTACATCACTTTAGGGTTTATGAACTTTATTTTCGAAGTTAAATGTTAATGGTCTTGGAAACATAAACTCTATTTAATCAAACCTTTTTAAAATTTCACTACATCACTTTAGGATTTTTGAACCTTATTTTCGAAGTTAAATGTTAATGGTGTTGGAAACACAAACTCTATTTAATCAAACCTTTTTAAAATTTCACTACATCACTTTAGGATTTTTGAACCTTATTTTCGAAGTTAAATGTTAATGGTGTTGGAAACATAAACTCTATTTAATCAAACCTTTTTAAAATTTCACTACATCACTTTATGATTTTTGAACCTTATTTTCGAAGTTAAATGTTAATGGTGTTGGAAACATAAACTCTATTTAATCAAACCTTTTTAAAATTTCACTACATCACTTTATGATTTTTGAACCTTATTTTCGAAGTTAAATGTTAATGGTGTTGGAAACATAAACTCTATTTAATCAAACCTTTTTAAAATTTCACTACATCACTTTAGGATTTTTGAACCTTATTTTCGAAGTTAAATGTTAATGGTGTTGGAAACATAAACTCTATTTAATCAAACCTTTTTAAAATTTCACTACATCACTTTAGGGATTTTGAACTTTATTTTCGAAGTTAAATGTTAATGGGGTTGGAAACATAAACTCTATTTAATCAAACCTTTTTAAAATTTCACTACATCACTTTAGGATTTTTGAACTTTATTTTCGAAGTTAAATGTTAATGGTGTTGGAAACATTAACTCTATTTAATCAAACCTTTTTAAAAATTCACTACTTCACTTTAGGGTTTTTGAACTTTATTTTCGAAGTTAAATGTTAATGGTGTTGGAAACATTAACTCTATTTAATCAAACCTTTTTAAAATTTCACTACATCACTTTAGGGTTTTTGAACCTTATTTTCGAAGTTAAATGTTAATGGTGTTGGAAACATTAACTCTATTTAATCAAACCTTTTTAAAATTTCACTACATCACTTTAGGATTTTTGAACTTTATTTTCGAAGTTAAATGTTAATGATGTTGGAACATAAACTCTATTTAATCAAACCTTTTAATTTTCACGTATTAGGACACAATCTTAATTGTGTAAGGGAGTGACCTCAAATATGCTAAATAATTAGTGCAAATGATATTTTTATTACGAAATCTGACAGAAAAACTTTCTTTCTCTAAATAAACATACCTTTTTTTGATGGATTTGGATTTCCTACCCTCGAAATATGAGGGGGGGGGGGGTTGCCGAAATCTTGGAAATTGGTTCCAACAGTTTGGTCAGAAGAGCGGTCCAAAGTTTTAAATTATATATGCTACTTTTACTTTTTGTCTACTTTGTCAGGTGTTTAGGACATTTTAAGCGAATCGAAAAATTTTGCACACCGTTTTAAATTTAGTTTATACGAAGAAGATTCCATGAAAAAAATTAATTTTTATAACTATTAAATATTCTATTTAATAATGATCGAAAAAAATTTCGAATTGTGAATTACGTAAATTGTTACGTCATTTTAAAGAAAGTAATTTATCATGCAAAATTACAAAATTTGAACGAAATCATTTGAATAGTTTAGCAAGAATCGAATTTCAAACATACGGAATTTTTAAAATTCTATTTTTCAAAAAGCAATTTTTCAAAAAAAGTACAGGGTGTCATTTTATTTTATTTTTTTTTCTCATTCGCAAAGTCTTTATTTTATATATATTTACAACGAAACAGACAAAACTGAAATTTGTGGCTAGCCCACTTGCACCAAAAGCTTTAAAGTAGATTGCCACAGCAAACCAGTAATGCCCTTTTGGGACTAACCAAATACAAAAGCAAAGATAACGGACTTAGCCCCATCAGGAATTGGCAAAAAGCACAACGCATTGCCAGCCCTTTCCATCAAAGGTAGAGAAAGGAACGTTCTTTTTCTGCTGTTGACCACAAGCACAGGCCATAGTTTCTAATTAATAACGGTCAAAGAGCCCGATTCAAGTTGTTAGATATAAATATAGCATAAAGTGCCCAACTGGGAATCGAAGCGTTTGCCTGAGAGTGGAGGAATACGAGAATGGTCAAGGAAGATCATTAAATGACCACGCTGGAGGAGTTTTCAACGTAGATTGGTCATCAAAATGGTGCATCTGATTACCAGTGCGCGCGTTTTAATTTTAGTAATTTACTTGATGGCCATTTCAGAGATATGAGGCTATGAGACTTTTTGAGGATGAAGGGTAGTTTTTAATTGAAGCTATTCGTCAAAAAGCTCCCAAGAGTACTTCATGGTTTCTTTTTTTTTCCCCTCCTTTATTTATTGGCTCTTTTTATGGTTTCGGTAAAATTTGGCGATGAAAAGTTACCTCTTCAGCTGTATTACTTCTCGCGGTTTATGCTGTTTAATTAGTGTTTCAAGTATAAAGAATCTATTATGGAGATTCTAGACTGTAAAAGAGGGTCATCAATTACAATAATGGTTTCGTTACCAAGGATATAACCAATTTTAGTTGGCAACATTATCATACTGTACATATAACTACTTAAATATAATTTGCTGTATGGATAACTTTCGATGGCTTTAAAAAATTAGTCGAGAATTACATTACATGAGTTTGATGCAAATTTGACTATTAAGAATAATTGAAAATAATCTCTTTATCACCTATATAATTAAATATTCCATATGGCCCGGTTAATTACTATTGTTTAGTTTCTACGAATTAATAAATTGTTCTTGATATTTTTTTAAAAATTGTTTAATACCTTGCAAAATAGAACTATATAATTCTTGCAATTGATATGCTTCTACATGTTTGAAATAATTATGTTTTTCTTATATATATATATATAAATATATATATATATATATATATATATATATATATATATATATATATATATATATATATATATATATATATATATATATATATATATATATATATATATAAAGAAAATTACAACAATGGATAGTTAAAGCAATGAATGTCCAACTAATATCATTAAATTCTATATAAAATCATAGTTTTAATTCTGTATTAACTGTTATAGAATTTATTTACACAAAAAATTTTTTTATCGAAATGAATATTTTTTTTCACCATATGCAAATCCATGATTAAAAAATTTCAACAAATCTTAATAATTTCTTTAAAAATCATCAGAATTAAAATTCGATCCTTTATAAATTATAAACTTTAAATTATCCAGTTTAATTATGGTTTAATTTCATATCTTGTAATTTGGCAAACTAGTAACGAAAATATTTTTAAATCATTTTTACAGATGTCTGCATGTAAACGGATGCCTGATCTGGTTACTAGTTTTATATGTTACTTTTATGTTATACTTTTTATTTTTCTTTAATTTTTTTCACTTACTTTTGCTTTTTTCTTGATATGTTTTATTTTCGCATCGATTTTTTTGGGTGGTACTCAGACTAATGTATTGATATATTTTGCTTTAACTACATTAATACAATATTAGAAAGCACTCTGTTTGCGGATATCATCGCGGTAGCTGATGACGAGATTATATATTTTTGTTACTTTGCTTACCAATTTTTTAATTTTTGATGTTTTTATTTTTAAATTTAAAAAAAAAAATTAAATGATTTTTTGCTTTGGTATTTTTTCTTTTTCTACTTTAAAAAATGGTTTTCTTTTTTATTTATTTCCTTTGTCTTCTTAGTATTTTTTATCCTATTATATATTCTGACAAAGGAGGAGACATTGAAAGCATCAAAACCCGTCTGGTTGCCGAAAAGAAAAGCTTAATAATGGCAAACAGAATTATGCACGGTAATTATTAAAAATTTGTCAACACATTTTAAAAGTTTACGATAAAATTTTACAGGAGTATCTTCGAACCAGCCTTGATCAGTCACCACTTTATCATAACGCTTTTTCTTCGCCATGTTCTTTATCATGTAATTCATATATCCCTCTTAAAATGTTAAAAGCATGTTTGATGGAAATATTCTACTTTCACCCTTGGCGTTATCCTACGTGTGAGGTCTGAATTCATTTTAGCGTATTAAACAAGAAGTCTGGAAAATATTCTTTTACGCCACTTGAAACGCCACAGTAGCGATAAATGGCCTCACCCAAAATGTGATGACGGATTAAATCGTTCGTTAAGCTCGTTGATTCCTTCTTCACTCACAAGGGGATAATACAGCGCTGTTTAAGACGTAAATAGAGCTTTCTAACGGTGCTTTTTATTTCATTTTTCTCAACTTTAGTGCACGATCTTAGAGGTTTCCAGTGAGTGATGGGCATCTTTTTAAAAGCAGCATGAGGCATTTGGCAAATATTGCATCGACTTACATAATATTTTCCGCTAACATTAGTGAATCGATCTAGTTTTGTGCCGAAAAAATGCACTATGATTAAGCTATGATTTTATAAATGTGATTATATACATTTAAATTACTTAATTGTTTCTAATTATAACACACTGTACAAATGTATGCAATTGAAATACGTTTGTACAGTGTGTTCCATTCGTATAGGTACATTCCCCATTCATATAGGTACAAACTTTAAAGGATGATCTAATAAGATGAAGTATAAAATAATAATTTTCAATGTAGATATAGTTTGTGATACTATAGAATAATTTTAAGTAATAGTAATTCTCAATGCTGCTACACTTAGTGAAGCTTTTATTCAGTGTGACCAGTTCATAGTACAAACTTTAAAGAAGGTTGGAATATGATGAAACATAAAATAATAGTAATTCTCAATGTAAATACAGTTTGTGAAACTTTATAAAAACCTTAAATGATCGTTATTCTCAATGTTGCTACAGTTTTCGATTCGTTTATTCAGTGTGTACAGTTTATAGTACAAAGTTCAACGAATGTTGGAATATGGTGAAACATAAAATAATAGTAATTCTCAATGTAAATACAGTTTGTGATACATTAGAAGATATAAAATAATAGTAATTCTCTAAGTTGCTACAGTTGGTGATACGTTTATTCAGTGTGTCCAGTTCATAATACAAACTTTAACGAATGTTGGAATATGATGAAACATAAAATAATAGTAATTCTCAATGTAAATACAGTTTGTGAAACTTTTTAAAAACCTTAAATGATAGTTATTCTCAATGTTGCTACAGTTTTCGATTTGTTTATTCAGTGTGTCCAGTTTATAGTACAAACTTCAACGAATGTTGGAATATGATGAAGCAGAAAATAATAGTAATTCTCAATGTGAATACAGTTTGCAATACAGTAGAAAAACATAAAATAATAGTATTTTCATAATAGTAATAGTAATTTTCAATTTAGCAATTCTCAATTTAGTATTAGTATTGCTGTTTACTCTATGTTTATTCTGCTTTATTGTGTTTTCATCTTGGATATCTTTAACTGTTAATCATGAACTGCTCGGTGCACAATTTCGCACACATATTTGAATACAGCTCAGACACATTCTGTCTAAACTCTTTTGATGACTGAATAGACATTGAACAGCCAATTGAGATCAATATTATCATTTTCAGATCGGTACAATGGTGTTTGAAGGAGATTGTAAGCTACATCATACACCTGTTTCGGATTCACAAGTTCATACATGAAATATGACTTGCAAGCTAGGCTTTTTTTCAATTTTACATGAACAGTGAATGAATCATTTATATTGCGTGAAAGACAGTCTACGGTCTTGTGTAAGTCATTGGGTACGTTGTCAATGGATCCTTTTATCCCTAACTGGTGATCAACACCCAGTTCTCGTATTTGCATGAAAGTGGTTCGGAGAGCCAACATTCGCTCTTCGGTAGGGTTCAATTCTCTCAACCACTTTGGTACTTTTGTGAGGCTTCATGCTTGCGTTTGCGAACGGAATCCTTTCATTTTTCCGCTTGTGTGTAACGCTTAAGGTATACCCGTCTACGTTCTTTGGCTTTTTTAGCCTCGGTAAGTTTAGGCTTTGGCATCGTTTTCTTTTTCTTGCTTCAACTCTAACTTTTAGGACAGTGTCAATCAGTTTGGACCCTCTTTATTTGTGATATTCACCTGAATTAGTATTGAAAACGATAAATTTTGAACTCTAGGTTAGAATTTCTAATTCTTAATTAAAACAATAAAAACAAAAATATCGTTCAAATGATGAAATTCACCTGAATTAGTATTGAAAACGATAAATTTTGAACTCTAGGTTAGAATTTCTAATTCTTAATTAAAACAATAAAAACAAAAATATCGTTCAAATGATGAAATTCACCTGAATTAGTATTGAAAACGATAAATTTTTAACTCTAGGTTAGAATTTCTAATTCTTAATTAAAACAATAAAAACCAAAATATCGTTCAAATGATGAAATTCACCTGAATTAGTATTGAAAACGATAAATTTTGAACTCTAGGTTAGAATTTCTAATTCTTAATTAAAACAATAAAAACAAAAATATCGTTCAAATGATGAAATTCTTTTTTATTCACAACTCAAGAGCTATTTATGGGATTTTTCTGGTCCCATATCTCAAAAATAAACCCACTAACTTAATGCATAACCAAATTAAAAGTGAAAAAAGAATTCGAATAAAAATTATTAAACAGCAGCGGTCGCCATAGAAACGCATGCAATGACGACGACGCATGCGCACTGTTTACTATTACTCTTGATTATTGTAGTTGAAAAGTGTGAGGACGCCATCAAATCCAAACCAAAATCCATTTTACCAATGGGTATTATATAAAATAATAGTTATTCTCAATGTAGATACAGTTGGTAATACGTTTATTCAGAGAGTGTCCCGTTCATATAGGTACGAATTTTATTGAATGTTGGAGTACGATGTAACATTAAATAATAGTTTTTCCCAATTTAATTGCATTTGTCGTAATATTTATACTGAGTGCTCCATACATATTGGTACAAACTTTAACGAATGATGGAATATGATGAAACATAAACTAATTATGATTTCAATGTAATTACACTTAGTTATACGTTCATACAGGGGCATACATAGTGGGCAAACTTTAACGGGTATGATTAAACATAAAATAATCGTAATTCTGATTGAAATTACATGTGGCTGCATGTTTATACCATGTCCACCATTCATTTTGGCAAAAAAGTAACATTTTCTCCATTACTCTGATTCCTTAAAGTTCGTATCAATATTTATGAGATTCTCAGTATTTGGCGAGCCTATTTGGCGGGCAAAATCATTCCACTACAGATCAGATGGGAAAAAGGTCTTGGAGATCTTTTTAATCTGATGCGCCTTGTTTGTACGAATTCTCGAATGCTGTTGGAGTTTCAATTACTGTTTTGCATTACCACGGCAGATTTTTGTTAAAATAGCTCTCAGTTTCACCTTTTAGAGTGCGAATGATTTTAGGCTTATTGGCAAAAGATTTATTTATTTATTTTTAAAAAAAGGTCCTTCCGCATTAAATTGCATAATTCGGGCGTCAAACTCATAGAGTTGACATACTCTATGGTCTAACTCACCCAAGACGAAGAGTTAGACAAACACAAAAAGGCCTCCAAATTCCTCAACGATGAAAGTGTGTTATTGTTTCGTGTAGTGCCCTATTTTTCATTTAAACGAGCTGCTAGTTGTCTCCTTGTCTTTTATTTTTTTAGCTGGCAACATTATATTGCACAAATGGTCAGAAATTCAAATTTGGCGTGAATTCAGCATATTAATCGTTAAACAGCAACCCTTTTATTTCCTTCTTTTCAAACCAACTTTTAAAATGAATTGAAAAGAAAATCTATGGTTTTGTATACTATTGAAAAAGTTAAAGAATATTTTTTCAAAATGTTTGTAAAGAGATTTAAGTTAAACAATAATTGTCGATACTAGTGTTTTTTGTTAGCGACAATGGTTCCTTAATATCTTAACTGAAAAAGGCACATTTATGACTGTTTTTATTCCTCATTTGTTATCATTTTTATTGCTCAAACAAAACAAATGCCCATACTTAAAGTTTCATATTATTATTTCTCTAAATAACTACCATAAAGATAAATGTTCGAAGCAAGCCATTTCAACTAATGATTTTCGAATTCAATTCATTTTTGAAGATATATTTTATAGATAAATAAATGAAGCTGAATTTAAGCAAAACAATTCGAATTGTTTTCCCTTTTCAGTTTGTTTCGAAGTTAGCAACTGAACTTCAAATTTAAATTTGTTTTAAAAGCATCAGTAGTTTCAAAAACTGCTAAAATGAAGATCGACTCTACCGATTAATGTTTACGTCAAGAGATTGAATGTCTAAAATCATCGCTTCAATTTTTTGTTTAACAATTATTACTGTTATGAAAAGTTTCAGTAATCTATTATTGAAGCGAAAAATACTTTTTGTTTTGCATTCATAGAAATAGGTTTGGTATAATTCATTGTATGTAGAGGTGGTAAGTTCAACTTTCAAGAGAGGTACCAGAGGCGTCAATTGGGAATCGGACAGAATTTTTTAGATATCTAAATCACATATAAAACTTGTTTGGTCTAATTTGTAAGTAGTTTCGTAAGTTGTTGTAAAGTTATAAATTATAAAAATCTATAAATGTTTACACGGATAAAGAATAAATAAAATAAAATAAGTAATAATTAGTAATAAAAATAGCAAAACGCTCAGTAATTTTTGCCGGAGTACTTTGGTTATGATTTTGTCAAAATTAACAATAATATATGGCTTTATAATTTAAGATAAAATTTGGTAAATGTGATGAAATTTGATAATTTTTACATGAGACCTCAGAGCACAGCATAAAAACCAATGGTTTGGTTAAATTTACTGTTCAGTTTTGCATTTTTTACTAAATGTGTAGTGATTAGAACTATAATTTTAAAAATCATAGTTTTCGATAATCAGTTACCACAGTGTTTCCCAAAGTGTGGTACGCGTACCTCCAGGGGTACGGGAACAGTTCAGAGGGGGTACGTCTTCTTATGCGAAATATCTTGCAACAAACGAAAATTTCACAAAATTTCATTTAAAAATAAAGCTGGCCATGAAAATGTACTATTCTATTTATTTTTAACGTATTTTTCTATTGGCTATTTTTTGCAGAGTTAACAGTTAATAATTAGGGGTATCAACAGCCAGTTGTGATTTTTAACTTTTGGCTAATTTTTTTACAGTAAAAAATACATTCATTTTGTATTAGTGGTACACAGCGTTACGAAAAATTTAGAAAGGGTACACAAAAGTCATAAGTTTGGGAAACACTGCATTACCATATGAGCGGAAAATTTAACAAATGAAGGATTTAAATACCGCATATTTTGATTTTATTACCAGAATTGGGGAATTTTGTTTCGCCAGAAATATCATTACTATAGAGTACGGTAACTTTACCAGATTTTTTTTCTGAGTATTTTGAATACGTCGCCAAGTTAAATTCATTCCACAGACGAAGTGCATTGTTGGGTATAAAACGTTACTTTAAGACATTTTAATTAGGGTAATAACTTGTTAATTATTTTTTTCAAAGAGATTAGTTAGTATAATGGTATGAAAAGTTTATATTAAATAATTTTCACATCCCTACCTTAATCCTACCTTAATTGTATATTTTAACTTTTCATAGTTTTGCATCAAGTTCATTATAGAAATAAAGATAAATCTTCTCTGAAGCTATGTGTTTTATAACAATGCAAGTTTAAATGATTTCTTTATCACTATCAGCAAAATTTACTGCAAACAATTATCATCAGAGGGGTTTGATTTACTTTCCTGCTGAAAGGAATACCCAAATTTTAATAAGAGCTCTGTGCTAGATTGAAATACAAGATTCAATCATAGTCTTATCAACAACTCACATAAATCACCATATTATCACCAGAAGGAGCTTGCATTCAAACCCCATAAGCCCCTTTTTACTTGTTATTCTGTAAAAAATGGCGGATTAAATTACGGTAAAAACTATCAGCACACAGGATGCTAATACTTTATACCGTAAAATATTGTGGAACACAAAATTTGACGTACTGTAATTTTTACAGTAATATTTTTGTAAATTAACTGAATCACTGATATTAAATAAATATTTCCGTTAAAAACATGGTATAAAGTTTTACGGTAAAAAATGATTTTACAGCAAAATGGATTTTACGTATGTTGCACTCATGGTAACAGTATTTTTTACCATTATTTGATCAGGATTTTTTTTTTTTTTTTTTTAAATTTTAAGTGCTCAAATTTCATTTGTAACTATGTGTTAGAAGAGTAAAAAAGGTAGAGTTGTTTTAGAGTGCTGCTAGAAAAGCCTATAAATAAAACTTATCGCCAATCAGAACTTCGACCAAATGTTTTTCATTTTTGGAATGAAAATATAAAGTTATTTTCTCCTTTTTTATCGTTTTGAAAACATGTTTTTTTTTTTTCTTAAATATTCAAACTTGTTTTAATAATTGGAATTAAAACCTCAATTCAAAAAAAAAAAAAAAACTCCAAATCTGGTGATTTCAAATCAATTTTTTCGTGCGAAATACTGTCTCATGATGAAACATTTGGTATATTATACATCCTGTTTTTTGGTATCAAAGATGTTTCGATGCTCATCCAATAACCAATGGAAACTGTTAAGGGTGAATAGTAGGACAGATGCACTTATTTTTTATTACAATTTCTCCTTTTCCTCAATGGTTTGGAACAAATATATGAATATAATACTTATAAATACTTCCAAGCTATAACTCCTTTCAGAATGTGCTAGCAAAACTCACCTACATATAAAACTTATCCCCATTCGAAACTTCAACCGAAAAAGGTAGGCTTTCGATAGTGATGCACCATGTTTTTGATTTCTGGAAAGGAAAAATAAGGCTATTTTCTCCTTTTGAATATCTCAATTCGAAAGAAGAAAAAAAAACAACTCAAAATGTGGTGGTTTCAAATCAATTTTTACGTGATTGTAATGAGAAATATTTTCTCATAATGAATCATTTGGTATATCATACATCCTGTTTAGTATCAGCAAAGACGTTTCAATGCTCGTCCAATGGCCATTGTAAACTGTTAATGGTGAGTGATAGAACAGATGCACTTATTTTTTTTATCACTATTTCTCCTTTTCTTCAATGGTTTGACTATCAGTTGCACAATATTATCCGAACTCATAAATTTGAAGCAAACAGCAATCTTTACAGCTTTTAAAGGAACTGTTATTTTAACTGTCATGTTATCGCAAAAATTCCTATATCTACCTAAAAGAAATATGTTTACTTTTGTCAATATATTTTTATAGTTGATCAGGGAGCAGCAAAGAAAATGTTTTGCCTAAGTAGATAACATATAGGAATTAACCTCTGTATTAAAAGTGATTGTAGGGTGAGAATTTTTTTTATTTGTAGCACAAAGATTGTCTGATTTGACTGTTTTTCATTTTCCATCTATTTTAAGAAGCTAACAGTAATAAAGAAAATGCTATTATCAACAGTTTTTAAAGAGAAATGTTTTTTGTTTTTTTTAAATATAAAAAACGACTTATATTACATTCCTTTTTAATATTATTTTTAAACATTTATTGCTAACCCAAATTTGAATATTTTATCAATTTTGCTCCTTAAATTTTAAAAATTTTTGGGCTTTGGGATATTTTTAGTTGATTTTTTCAAAAGTTTTGAGTACTTTTTTTAAATTTAGGAAATTTTTGTAACCTTTAGAAGTTTTCGCTCCTCTTTAAAACTTTCAGACAGTTTTTTTTTTTTTTTTTTGCTTTATAGTCATTTTTATAGAAGGAGCAATTTTACTTTGAACACTATATGAAACAAAAATTGTATATATATATATATATATATATATATATATATATATATATATATATATATATATATATATATTGTTTAATGTTATGTGCTGGACAACAGTAAATTATAATTCAATGTAATTCAATTTTTTTTTTTTTTTTTTCGATCTGATGGATTTTCATTATTTCACTGGAATCTCATCTTTTCCCTACCTTAAGAACTCGCAAGCGACTCCCCCATAACTGTGATATAACTGTTTGTTTTGGGTGTTCAGCGTTCGGTTATATTTTGCTTGGTTTCGCTAAAACTGTAAGAGTTAAAAAGTTGAAATAAGAAAGTGGATAGAATGTTGAAGGGGTGCGATAAAATAGAAAGAATTATCATTCGATAATTAGTTCGAGAACTGTTAAACGTGTAATAAAAAAATGCTTTGTGGGTCACTTTGCAGCATTTAGAAATGCAACTACAAGGGTGAAATTCGGCATTCTGAAAGAAGCATTTATGAACTTAGCACTTTTTTTTTTTTTTTTTTAAATTTAATTTGTTCAAAACTTCTACCACTTGTTGTTAAATTTTTTAAAAATTTTTTTTCCTTTTTTATTTTTATTAGTTATATTATTATTATTATTATTGCTTCAAATGAGGACACTTTATCCATTGTTATGGTAAAATTCATTCATCTTTCTTGAGTTTTTCCAAACCTTTTCTTCATATGTTTTCGCTCGAGTTGATGTCGAAAGTAACAAAAAAAAAAATAAAATAGAGAGACGAGACATAATATCTAAAGATTTATAGTGAAATTTAGAAAAATTTAATTATAAAAATGATGTTTCCAATTTTCATATTTTTCCCATATTTAACCACGTTTCGCTAAAAAATTTGGGGACGGGGGGATATATAATAATCTGTTCGGGTGGAAATGGTGTAACAATCAATAACAGCCAAACATTTCTAAGGAACAAAATCGTCTTTTTCAGAATCAGATTAACATTTTATCACTTATTTATTGTCTAATTAAACTAATTAATTTTTCGTCTAAATTATTTTGTATCAATTTTACAATTAAAAGCCCTTGTAAAATTTTAATACAATTCCAAAAACGATGTTTCCTATTTTCTATAGTTAACCGCATTTTTAAGATGGAAAAAAAAAGTTCTACTGAAAAAAAAAAAAGAGGGGGGAAGGATATAATAGCTAAGCATTTCTAAGAAACAAGCTCCTCTTATTCACAGTCAGATTCACACCATAACACTAATCTTCCGTTCTTTAAATAGTGAAATCTTGTTTTTCACTCAAATCAATTCACTGTAAATGTCTCTTTTTGCATGACGGAGTTGTAACTGCGCAATAATATCTTCTCGAATTTTATAAGGGGTAACATTTTCAATCCGCCCGTCATCAGCAAAGTCGGGTCACCCAAGTGAAGAGAAACAGGGTTGAGCGGCGCTAAATTACCCCTAATCGGAAAGACAAGAGGGAGGATGAAAAAAAAAAAGCGCCAAATGGGGGTAAGCAGTCGTAAAAAGAGAAAACAAACATGACATTATTTAGAGGCTTTGTGAAATGGCGCCGAGTTGTTTGAAAAGAGAAACTTGCCACACTGTCATTTGCATTCTCACCGTTTCCTTTGGCGGGGTTGCCGAGATTTACCTATATGCGGGAGATAAAAGGCGCCAAGATGATATAATAAAGGAAACTATGCGATGATTATCTGTTAAGATACACTTCATTTTTCGTAAAGAGAATTGTTTATTTTTATTTATTGTTTTGTGTTTGATTCGCAGTTATGGAACGTATAAACTTTTATCGGTTTTTATTGGATAATATTAATATAATTTAGGTTTTTTTTCAGATTATAATTAAAAAAAAATTTAAGACAGTTTATTTTAAGTTTATATAGTTTTCGCGGTGATTTTTTGTAAAATAAAATACTAATAATTTTTATTGAATTAAATTAGGAAAATTTTCAATCTTTCTTGACTATTGTAAATTATAATAAGTAAATTTTTACAAGAAAGATTGATTTTAGGTTTGCATAATTTGCGCAGTAGTTTTAATATTAATAAAAATACTCAATTTATAAACAAAACATTTAATACGGTTTGTTTCTCACGCAGCTCGCTGTAAAGTAAACAATCTATCAACTTTTCTCTCATTAACGTTAATTATTTTTATGAAAAAATAGTCTTGATCGGATATGAAAATATATAGTAAACATAAAATATTAACTAAAACAAAATGTTTTTCAGGTTATAACGAATTTTTTTTTTTTTTTCATTCATTACAATACCATTTGTTTTACACGTATTCAGTCATGTATTGCATACTCATTACAACTCAAGACGTTCAAAATAAATAATACAATTAATATTTATAAATTTAATTGGTTTTTGTTCAAGAAGTTGTTACAGAAAAAAATTAAAGTGTTCATGTAGGAACAGGAATTTTTTTTTAATGAACTGAATAACTTTTAATAGAATGAAAATCAATCTATTGTTCTGAAAATCAATCTTATTGGTTAAAGGATTAAAACTTAAGTATGCTAATTAATTAGAGAATATGATTTTTTTTGGGGGGGGGCGGGGAGGAGAGGTTGATAGTGAAATCTGGTAGAAAACATTACTTTTCTCTAAATAAATATACCTTGTTTTTTAAAGTTAATCTCAGGCGTAGGTCGATATTTGACTTTAAATATAACCGCAATTTGACCGCAATCCACATAGTTACATACACTGTAATCAGTTCTATAATATTAAATTTTCCATGTTTTACTTTTTCTCTGAAATTATATAAGAAAATTTAACGATTTTACACACAATTTTAAAACACGTCAATCCAGAATTATTTCACGCAAAAATTTATATTCAATAATTATTATTTATCCCAAATTTTACCAAAAGATTTTTAAATTTCATGAATTTTTGCATAATTTTAATTTACACAATTTAAATTTTAAAATTCGAAATTATTAAGGAATCTATCAAATAGTTTCCAAAAGATGCAAGTGTAAAACTGTCGAACAGTTTGAAGTTTTAATGCTCAGAGACTTGCCCAATTGCAATCAAATTTTGGCTTTTGTGATTCAAATTTAAATATTTTAAAAGAATGATGCTCAATAGCTGAAGCATTTTGATCAATTAATCGTTCTAAATTAATATTAAAAATAATGGTTTGCATAGATTTATCTTTGAATTGATAATGTATAGAGTTAGGGCCGGGATAGCCTGGTCGTTAGGGCGCTGGGCCCATGTCCACGTGGGTTCGATCCTCACCAGCCGAAGACTCCCCGTGTAGTAAATGGTGAATGATGCACGTTAAATCTGTCGAGTCTCAAAGTCCTCCATGTTCCCATAACAAATCAATACCTCTGGGGGTACTGATCCAGGAGTTTCCTTGTCTTCTGGATTGGTTCAAAATTACAAGGCTACGGAGCTGAACATTAGTAGTCGTAAACCCATGAAATTGGGTCGGCTGTTCACCGACGGTTATAAAATAAAATAAAATGTATAGAGTTAAGTTGAATTTTTTTTTTTCTGTTTCTTTTAAGGGATCCAGAGATATGGTGAAACATACGACAAAAGTTAAAGTAATATTAAGGCACTCAGAAGACCGCTCTCTTGACTAAACTGTTTGAATCATATTTTATTGAAGCTGATAATTGGAATCCATTGGAAAAGATATAGAGTATTTAGAGTAATATTTGTTTAAACATGTTCCCAAATAAAACGCCAATTTTTTTTTTTTACAATAATACATTCTCCAGAATAAAAAACATTTGCTATATTTAAATATTTTCCACAATAATTTAAACATTTTCCTTATCCAATGGATTCACATTTTGAATGTATTTGTATAGAAATTAAGAACATCTTAAATTTCAGCGCAGCTTGTAACAAATTTCAAAAAAAGGAAAAACATTGATATTAAAGTACTGAGAATCAGGCCTGTTATTTTATTTTGGGATCATTTGATTTTTTACTATGTGTGCTGCTTCTGTCTATGAAATACTACTACTTTATATAAAATACTACTACTACTTTATACAAAATGGATAATAAAAGTTAGTTATCTAAAGTGAAAGGGATGATAGAACTTGCCAAACATAAATATTGTTCACCAGAAATGGTGGGGTCGGATTTTAATGGGCGAGATGCGAGGGAGCCCGCAAATTGTGCAAAAATACTTGATGCAAATTTAAAATACAGTAAAGACGAAGAGTAGAAGAAGGACTCTTGATTATTGAAACCTTTACAACAAAAGCTTAAACGAGAACCAACCAGCTGCAACACAGGCTTCACATCGCAACAGAATAAATCATGCGAATGTTGAAAGATTCCTGTTTTTGTAACTTCTGCATCTATAATGCCAGTAATTCGGGCAAAAATATTCTCTGGTGTTTCGATAGTCGTCTAAACTAGTCAGATCGGAAAATCTGGGAGACCAAAAAATACGTCAACCACCGCAAATTCATATGCCTAGTAAAGCAATGTTTAGGTAATAGTTTTACCTAGTAGGCTCCATTTATCGGCTCGCCCTTTTCTTTTTAACCCTACTTTATACATTGTAAAGTTATTTGCGTATGCAAATTCAATTCACCTTACAATTGTATCCATTAGTTTTGTATATAAAATGTGTACATTTTGTGTATAAAATTGCTCAGCGCTGAAATCGATAGCATGCAAACAAATAAATACTAAATGGTTAAAAATTAATCCACATTTAATTCGGACTTTTTAAGTAGGGTTAACCCACATTCGTATTCATGTAAAAGAAAACCACGAAAATTCTCCACTGTTATTCCGACAATTGGCAATGGAACTTAAAATCAAGGGACTATGATCTGCCGCTTGAAAACTTTTAAATCGGCAGTATTATTTTTTCACTGTGGAGACAACCGAATCAATTATGTTTTTTGGCAATTCAACCAAACAACAATCGATAAAGAAAGAATATTGCAAACGAGCGCTTTATTTAGTTACCGACACATTTTTAGTATTTAGAATACCAATGCACAACCTCGTAGCCTAGTAACTTTTATCTGCATTTGGATAACTGGCCTTCTCTCAAGACCTTTGGAATTAAACCTAACCTTCATTTTTGTTACATGGAGATATAAGCCTTGAGACATTGCACGATTAGCTCGACGACGAGGGGATTCACTATCTGTTGGTCACTTGAGATTTTTGCGCCAGCAATATAGATCATACAATCCAAGATTACAAATCGGGAGGACCAGTATAATTCAATCATATATGAGGGTTGAACTCGGGTCGCCTCTTCTGCGAATCAATCTATCTGGGACATCTAGGCGTTCTTTTGTCTTCATGGCTCAAAATAACTAGGCAACAAACTGATTTAAAAAAAAAAAAAAAAAAAAAAGAACCGCACATATGATATTTAGTTTGCCTGTTTAATAGAGATAATTAATAAAATAAAATAAAAAGGTATATCCAAGCCATATGCAGTTACAGAAAATTCGTTAAAGCCATTCGATTATTTCGATTATCCATTAGAGTAATTAGCACACTCAAATATTACTTTTAGAAAAAATTTAGCTTCAGAGTTTGCGTCTAAATTTCTTTTTGATGTCTCCATAAAATATAAAGGGGATTTTTCGAGCATGTTTAAAACCATAAAGATAGTGATTCTTCTAAAATTATGAGAAAATGATTTATTGAAAAAGTTCAATGAAATCAAGCTTTTATTTATAATAGTTTGTACAATGCTTTATAAGGTTAAGTTTTCTTAAAATTGGCGCTTGACTCATCATTTTGGTAACCCTTTCATTACTTTTCTTGGACGCAGCACGCCCTATAATCAAAGAGCGTCTTGTTTCCTTTGCTTATTCAGCCACAACGCTTAATACGTAGAGCTCGTCACTTCAAACTTTTTTCTTTTTTTTTCCTTCCGAACTTGTACATGGGTACTTACGCTTTTTTCTTTTCTTTTTTTACTTTTCATTTCCGTTCTAGCTTTTTCTATAATATTTCTTTAACCTCTTTTTATATAACTTCTGAGAGAATGATATGTGATGAATTCGACATCTTTTCTCTCTGATTTTATTACACCTCCTTTTCACACTTGAAATACTATTTAATGACAATAATAAAATGTTATGAAGCAGAAAGTTGAAATGGGGAATCATCACAGCTCTTTGCGGTCAACTGATCGTTCGTGAATGATTTCATGAGGACACCCCATCGCTCAATTTTATTTTTGTTATTATTATAATTGTTTTTTTGTTTTTTTTTATTATTTTTTTATTCGTCAATGAAATTCCTTTTACTACAAGTATCTCTAGCTATAAACGAGTCAGGTAAATAAACCAGATAACTGCTTTTCTTTTTCTCTTTCTTTATTATAAGAAATTGAATACACTGTTAGAAATTTATCGGGAAAAAAAATGGTTAAATCACCGTTTATTTAATTGTAATTTCACCATATTAAACAAAACAATAAAATAACCATAAATAAGATGATACTGTTAACTGTAAGAGAAACTCTTTTATTAACTGCTTTCATCTAATACGGTTAAACAATCAGAATTTTATCTCACTAACTAAGCCCACCTAATGAAGCCACTTAAATCCTTTCAGCTGCGTATAGCCAAAAGGGCTATTAGTCTTATGATCGAAAGAACTGGGTTTCAAGTCCAAGCGTTGACAACGCAATATTTCCTCCACAAATGGCAGCAGCATAAAGCTGCTAAACTATCTCTAACGTCCGCTTAAATTTCTTACTTACGGTTTTGAAACCATACTAGTTGTAAATGGTAAAAACCTTATAATTTTGTATTCATAGTTTTGTAACCATACTAGTTTTAAATTGTTTCAAAACCGTAAAGGTAAAAATGTTCTTTACCCTAAACTTCAAACTTAATTGGATGGATAGACTGCTGCCGGTTATTTTACCTTAATATTAGAATGAAAATTCTAACAGTGCAGCTTTTTAGAAAAACCTTAATGGATCATTTAATTCTGGGTGACAAAATTAGTATGTTGTGTTGGTGTTTAAGAAAAGAAATAGTAGTACTGTTAAAATACTACTATAAAAAGTATAGTAGTATTGTATAAATAAACAAATTATTATTACTTTAAATAAATAAAATGCCAAGTGATGCAAAATAGAACGACTCAAGTTTCTTTACACAATCAGCAAATTGTCATAATTTCTAACCTTTCTAAGTTGAACACTATTCCTCACTAAATATACACTATAAAAATTTCGGATGAAATTACGGTAACAAGTAATGGCCTTGTGAGTGCAGCATCCGTCAAATCAATTTTGCTGTAAAATCCATTTTTGCTGTATTTAATCGCTCAGTTTTGTCTTTGTTATGATTATTTTTATTTTTTTATTCGTCAATGAAAGTTTCCTCAGTAGCTTCATCTCTAGCTATAAATGAGTTAGGTAAATAACAATTGGTAAATAACAACAATAATAAATAAACAAATTATTATTACTTTAAATAAATAAAATGCCAAGTGATGCAAAATAGAACGACTCAAGTTTCTTTACTCAATCAGCAAATTGTCATAATTTCTAACCTTTCTAAGTTGAACACTATTCCTCACTAAATATACACTATAAAAATTTCGGATGAAATTACGGTAACAAGTAATGGCCTTGTGAGTGCAGCATCCGTCAAATCAATTTTGCTGTAAAATCCATTTTTGCTGTATTTAATTGCTCAGTTTTGTCTTTGTTATGATTATTTTTATTTTTTTATTCGTCAATGAAAGTTTCCTCAGTAGCTTCATCTCTAGCTATAAATGAGTTAGGTAAATAACAATTGGTAAATAACAACAATAATAAATAAACAAATTATTATTACTTTAAATAAATAAAATGCCAAGTGATGCAAAATAGAACGACTCAAGTTTCTTTACACAATCAGCAAATTGTCATAATTTCTAACCTTTCTAAGTTGAACACTATTCCTCACTAAATATACACTATAAAAATTTCGGATGAAATTACGGTAACAAGTAATGGCCTTGTGAGTGCAGCATCCGTCAAATCAATTTTGCTGTAAAATCCATTTTTGCTGTATTTAATCGCTCAGTTTTGTTTTTGTTATGATTATTTTTATTTTTTTATTCGTCAATGAAAGTTTCCTCAGTAGCTTCATCTCTAGCTATAAATGAGTTAGGTAAATAAACAAGATAACTGTTTTTCTCTTGCTTCTTTTTTTTTTTTTTTATTCTAAGCAAATAAATAGGTTTTTGGAAAAACTTTAATGGATCACTCAATTTCGGATGACGAAATTAGTATATTTTATTGATTTTCAAGAAGAAAAATTAGAATATTATTTATAATAAAAAAAAATTTTTTTTTATACTTTGAACAAATAAAATGCCGAGTGATACAAAAATAATTAGAACTACACAATTAGCGAGATATCATAATTTTTATCTTTTCTAATTTAAAAACCATTCCTCACTGAGAAAAATTCCGGAACAAAATACGGTAAAAAGTAATGACACCCTGAGTGCAGCATCCGTCAAATCCATTTTACTGTAAAATCCGTTTTTACTGTTAATAATCGCTTAATATTATTTTTGTTATGGTTGTTATTTTTTTATTCGATAATGGTATTTCATCTCTACCTATAAGTGAGTAGGCCAAATAAGTAAGATAACTGATTCTCTCATGCTCTTCCTTTACACTAAGCAAATACAAATATCTTTATTGAGCAGCTATAATGGATTATTTAATTTCGGATGACTGTAGTATGTTCTGTTGTTTAGTATGTATTTAATTTAGTATATTCCGTTGATATTTGGGATAAAAAGGAATATTATTTATAACAAACTATTATTACTTAGAAATAAAATTTCGAGTGATACAAAAATAATTAGAGCTACTCAATTTTCTTTGCCCAGTTAGCGATAGTTCATAATTTGTATCCTTTTTAGGTTGAAAACTATTCCTCACTAGATATATTTACTATAAGGAATTTCAGATCAAATTACGGTAAATAATTTGCACCCTGAATGCAGCATCCGTCAAAGCCATTTTACTGTAAAATTTTATACCATAATCTTTCCAGTATTATTTATTTCATTGTGGTGATTCAGTAATTTTACATGTAATATTACAGTGAAAATTAAGGAATATAATTTTTTTTGTTTCGTAAAATTGTACGTTAAAAATAGATTTTACGATGAAAAGTACTGGCACCCTGAGTGCCGATTATTTTTACCGGAATTTTTTACTAAGTACTGTTTCTTATACATCTATTTTATCATGTAAATTTGAAATAGTGACTATGTAAGTTAAGTAATTTTGTAAGTTAAGTAGTTGCGCAAGCTAAGTAATTATGTAAGTAAAGTATCAGATTACCTCAAATAATTTGATTTACTTTTCATAAACTCATAGTTGAGATATTTTTACCATTTAAAAAATTTAAAAATATTTAGTAAGTAAGTTAAAGTATAAACGTGTGAATTCAGTAATAATGTAAGTAAATGAACCTAAGTAATTTATAAGCAAGATAGCTTAAAATAATTTTAAATCTATGTATAAGTTATATTCTATAAGTTATAATACTATGTTTCACTAAATATCCCTTTGCTCAAACATATATAAGACAAAGTAAGTTAAGTATATAACAACGGGATGCATCGCCATTCCGTATTGAATTAAGTCATTTTAGTTACATAAATGAAATAATTGAACAAAATACTTGGACACACCTGATTAAATTTATAAGCTGTAAAATATCCCTATATATTACCTGGTCAGTGCTTTTATAAACTTAAGTAAACAATATGATAAGTAAGTAAATTAAATAAAAATCTGAATTAACTATTCCTACGCAAAGTGTAAGGCCTACTCGAAATTTCAGGTTTATAATATTTAAGATGTAAAAATTTCATCTCAAAGTATCTCATATGGCTCATACATTTGTATGTGTTTGTAAGTTATGTGGTACGTTTAGTAATTTAGTAATATGCCTTTGGAGAAATAATTGCAATTTCCGTAACTGCTGTGAGATAAATGGATAGATATCATGCTTCGATTATTTAAAGTTTAAATTAGTAAACATAAATTAAAAACGATTGCTATACGGATTTTTTTATTTAAAACTATCGAAAATTGTAACAATTTATGAACTAAATTTGTCTGTAAACTCAACTGGTTAAGGGAAATGAAATACATATGTGAATAAGAAAAAATATCACTTTATTTTAATTAATAAAGATTCTTTTGTAGAATTTACTAAATAAGGATCGGAGAATTATAGCAAATTCCTTGTCTAAGCCGACAATTTTAAAAACTTTTTAAGAATTTAAAATTAGCTCTATACTTTCAAACATTATTTTTTTTTTTTTTTTTTTTTATATACTTGCCTGATATATGTTAAAATTCCTGATCTCCTTACATTAGAAAAAGACATTTAGAAAAAGATGAGGGCTGATTTATACACTGATCCCCTCAAAAATCGAAACCTTCTCTTTCGTTTTTTTGTATTTCCATATTATTTTATTCTAGTAATCTCTTACAGCCAAAATCGGTCCTACAATTGCAAATAATTTTTAATTTCTTATCGCCGAAATCAATTCTAAATTTGTGTGAATAATTATTAATTTCTAATTGCCAAAATCAATTCTGAAATTGCAAATAATTATCAAACTCTTATTCCTAAAATCAATTTAAAGTTGCGAATAACATGTTGAAATTATAAAATGTGCATCTTTTCATTTGTGTACAAAATCGAGTATAATATATATATATATATATATATATATATATTAAATCTGTTTTTAGTTTTACTTCAGTTAATCTTAAAGAACTTTTATAATCACATACAAACTCTTCAAATAGACAAGAAAAACCGCTTTTAGTCAAATGAATGGTTAGAAACCCGAAAAATGAAGGATGTCTTTAAATTCTTCTTTCCGCGGCTAGCTTAATTAGACGCTAACCAGGGGTTATGGTTTCACCTGGGAGGTCTGACACCTCCCTCATTTCTCGGAACTCAACAGCTAAATAAAACGGTTTCAAGACCTCAAAAATTTTTTTATATTTTTTTATTATTATTTTTGGTTACCTAAAACCCTAAAACTTGTCTCAAAACACAAAGCAGTAGCTTGCACTTTTTTTAAATCAAGATTTGATGTATGTTATAATGTTTATAACTGAGGGTCTAAATTAATTATATTTCTCAATGTAATATTTTATTTCAGAGGATGAGGGAGGTCTGACACCTCCCTCATTTCTCGGAACTCAACAGCTAAATAAAACGGTTTCAAGACCTCAAAAATTTTTTTATATTTTTTTATTATTATTTTTGGTTACCTAAAACCATAAAACTTGTCTCAAAACACAAAGCAGTAGCTTGCACTTTTTTTAATCAAGATTTGATGTATGTTATAATGTTTATAACTGAGGGTCTAAATTAATTATATTTCTCAATATAATATTTTATTTCAGAGGATTAGGTTATTTTTATGAAAACTTTATAAGATTATGAGAACTAGTATTTGTTTGCCCCATTTGGTTCACTATTTTTAATTCATGGATTTAATATTAAATATATTACAAAGTTAATAAATCATTTTTGCAGTATTTTAACATAAAACCCATTCATTATAAATAAATACAAAATTGCGTAGATGAGCCATTTGTTAATTGCTAATTTTTAATTGAATATTTTCTGTAAGAAAGAGAATTTCATATAAATATTATTACAAATATAATCTACTCCTAGTTTTCTACAATTAGACATAAAGCCTTAGTAGTCTAAAATTAGTCAATAAATCCTAATAGTTTGAAACTAGTCATTAATTTTTTGCAGTTCAAAATTGGGCATCAAATCATAAATATTTAAAAAACTCATCAATTTTTAGTGATCTAAAATTAATCATCAACAATTATAGTCTAAAATTAGTAATCAATTCATCATGAAATCTTAAATAAATGGTTTAATAAAAGTTATCAACTCTCAGTAGTCTATAAAAAAATTTTGTTGAACTAAATAACTTTCTTCCGTAGTTTAAATAAGTTTTTCAGATCTATAATAGGTTTTAAAAAGTAGCTTTCATGTTAGATTTAAACACTAAAAATCTGGAGGCATTAAATATAATTTTATTACAATTAATTTTATTAAAATTGGAAATAGTTTAAAAAAATAAAAACATTTAACTGCTTAGCATAACATTCTAATGTACAGCAAATTTATACTTCAAACAATTGAAATAATTCTATCATTTTATTTTCAAAATCAACATCGTAAATATATCACTTTTTCCAATAAATAAAATTGAAATGTTTATGTAAACTAAATTATTTTTTATCATTTAATTTTTTTATTGTAATATAAAATTATTTAAATCTACTGTGTAATGAACTTTAAACAACTTCCTTTTTTGTGAATAGCAGGGATGTTCTAAAATTGCATTTTATTAAAAATGACTAAAAATTTTATGAAATAAACTGTCATGAAACTTTTTAGGAGCATCTGTCATGCGCATGTAATTGGTCTTTTATTTAAGATAACGTGGTAGTACAAATATATTAAATTTAAAATTTAATGCACTTGGTAAAAATACATACAAAGTTCAGATATCAGTAGGGCAGATATTCTGACCACTCTTTCTAGGACACCATACAGGGTTTGCCAACGTTTCTCCCACAATAAGGACAGATAGTACAGCGAATGAGAGAACCCTCCATGCCTTGTGCGGGATTCGAAAGCAGGACCTTTCTGTGACATACAAAAGTATACAAAAATATTGATTTTGAAAACTGAAAACAGTTTTAAAGTTTTAAACATAGCATGGTTATTTAATGAAAATTTCAGTTTTCTAAAGTTTTTAATCAACTCGTAGTGAACTAAGATTAGTTATAAATTCTTGGGAACTTATAATTGGTTATAAAATCTTAGTCGTACAAAAAAAAGAAATAAATAAATAAATAAATAAATAAAAAAAAAAAATAGTAAGATAACCTCTCAAAAGGGGAGAGCGATACCGTTAAAAAGCCAGCTAGTTTTGAATTTTATTTCTATTCATGTTATATTCATTAAATATTCACTACTTAAGAAAGATACATTTGTATTTATATAAAACTAGAATCATTTGTCATTGTATTTTAGGACATTAGTTTATCTTTAACGATAAATTTATGAGATTGGATTCCCAATTTGATCTGTGGACAGATACTTGATTTAGTAGAGGATTGACTTCCGAGATGAAGTAAAGCTTAGCTTTATGGTAGGGCCTCTCAATCTTTGAAGATTTGGTTGGATCACCGTGAAACATAATTGAATACCTGTCTATGTTCCTAATTGATTAGTTTGGTATTACTTTTATAAATATTTTTTTTCAGTATTTTTCTAATTTACATCTTTAGTTATTTAATTCGCAGATTTGTTGTTCTCCATTTTGGCACATAAACTAATTTAATACTCGAACCTGCAACATTTGATTCTCATCCGAAAGATCGAGTTTCCCTTAAATCGAATATATGCACTTCCACTTCAATTTTTTGAAATCTTAATATATTATCTTCATCGGACTTGCTTTTGTTTATTGTTTGTTACTCTTTCTCGAGAAAGCCGGGTTTTGGTTGTTTGAAGTACTTTGCCATCGAACCCAGAAACTGCTTCTGCATTGACGGCATAGTGCTCCCTTTATAATGCATCCGTTTTCTCCAATGACTTTCATTTTAGTTTTGAATTTTTATTTTTAGATATTTTCAATTGCGAGGTGTCTTTAAGCTGGATGGATTATTCTTGATTTTTGTTTTGATTTATATTTTCTTCAAATGTAGATATGCATATATATAAAGTATTTGTAGAAAAAATTTTGCTACAATTTATAACAATTATTATCACCAGAAGGAATTATAAATTTACTTAAGACCTTTCAATGTGAATTAAGTTTAAGCCTAATATTTGGCAGAACTTAAAGTTCAGATCTGTGACATGTTCCACCATTCCTTTTAAACATTACTCACAAAACAGTGTTATTTTATTAAAAACAAATTAAAAAATTGCTAATAAGGATTTAAGTCGAATTTCCAATGCTTAGAATGAATCAAAGAAGAATGGTTCTTTTCTACAAAAACATAGAGAAATTTCCACTGATCCTAGATGAGCTCTAAATTATTAAGCAATTAAGGAAGGGTAGGCCGTAAGAAAAATTTAAAAGGGCGGTAAGTTGTGTTAATTTTATTATCAAAGCTTTCGCCGCCCAGTAAAAGTAAAATAGCACGTAATGAAAGTAAAGTTTTTCGAATAAATTTAATTTCAGTAATTTGCACTGTAAAGTGTGGAAAATCTTTCCTAGAAAAGAACCCGCCTTGACAGCAAGTTTTAATATTCGAAACTCTTGGTTTTAATAACTTCACGGTTGGCATACTTTTCTTATTTAGTTGACAGGTAAGCTTTATTGGGGGCCTTTTATTTTTGTTTGTTTACGCTCTGGGTAGCTATTTTTAAATTAATTTTACTTCATGAGGACTAATTTGTTTATTGAAAATCCACCTGATGGCATGAAAATTCTCGTGTGTAGAGCATTTGCGTCAAAAAAGGAGCTTCTAAGAGGGTTATAAATCTTATAAATTTAAACTTAAGGCCTTATTGTTATTTTTACGGAAATAAACTCTCGCGAAGAGTCAAAGCCTTTTAGATTAATAATTAGTCAAAAATTGACGTATTGTTCTTTGAAGCCTTCTTTAAATGAATATTCTGAATCAATTAGAAGGTGGATGAAATAAAATGAATGAAAGTAAATAAATACGAATAAATAAAACAAATGAAATGCTGCAAAACGTACTTCATTTTAATTTCATAAGATTTTTATGAAATTAGACGTTCTTGAGTGTAAAAATGTGTGTGCTTTTTTAAATTTACTGTAAGAAAATGCAGTTTTTCTTCCCTTTAATGCATACATTTCAATATTTTCAGTATTGCGTTTTAAAAAAAAGCATACTAATTACTCAATAAAAGTTGATTTGAAATTCAAATGTTTTTGAATTTGTTTTGATCAACGATGAATAATTTTAATCACTACAACGGTGTTAAATAATAATGCATGATTGGTAAGTATAGAATTGTTTTTAGCGAAAATTAGCATTAATTTATGTTAATATTTAAAAAAAAAAGTAAAGTGAAGTTCTTTGCTTAGTTTTGTTTGCATGATATATTCTCAGAAAGGAAAACTTAGTTTCATATTTCTAAAAATCTCGAAACATTGAATACACTCATTTTTCATGTTTACAATAAAGTTAAAATAAAAAAAAATTAAACTTCAACTAGTTTAGTAGTATATGTATATGACAGTAAGCAAAATTTAATAAGTAGAATTTTTACGCGAACCAAACGATGCAAATAACAAACACTTTAAAATATTGATAAAAAATAGCCTAATTATTTGAAATAAAATATATGAATTTATTGAATAATTATACATTACTATAATTTCTTTCAAATTCTGTACTAAAATAGATAAAAATAAAAACATTTTCCTATTCTTCAGTTAAAGAATAATATATTTTCTTTCCCTTTCGGGAAAATGTTTCTTATCTTAATTAGCTACTTTTCTATTTTATTATTAATGTTATATTCAATGTCTTTTAAGCAATTTATTTACTTTTTATTGGTTTAAATTGGAGAAGTAAAAATTAAACAGCTTCTCAATTTCATGTGAATTTGAATTAATTTTAAAAATGAAAAACAAAATTATTCCACCATAAAATGTAATAATTTAATTCAATTCCTCAATTTAATGTTTGAAATATGTGCGAAAAAGTAGATGAATAAGGATGAAAAAAATAATTTCTCAGAAGTATGAAGAAAAAAAATTAACACGAGAAGTGATTTATAAAGAAAACACTGTTTTTAAAGTAAAAATTATTTTTTTAATGATTCATTGTGAGTTGTTGCTTGGCAAAACAAAAATTAGACTTAAAATAAAAAATGAAAAGTAATGAAAAATTAATAATGAAAAGTAAATAGAAAAATATGCGATTTTTACATGATGTTGAATCATATAATTTGTGCGGTCTAATCACTACAATTGAGCATCACACGAATAAAATCAATGAATCGATATTATTTAAAATATTTCTAAACATCAAAAACTGTTTTTTTTTTTTTTTTTCCGTCCATTTTAGTAACTCTGGACTATCAATTGTCCTTTATAATTATTATTATAATTCTTGTTTAGTATTTACATTTAGATGTGCAAATTGCGAAAAAAAAAATTAAAAAAAAAAAAGTTTAAAAAGATTTTTAAAAAAAGTTTTAACAGAAATACAGTTAAAAAGATTTTTAAAAAAATCAAAATCTTTAAGGAATTTCGAGACATTCCTTTATAAGTAATTTAAAGTAATATATAGTTTTGTAATTTTTGGTCTAAAGGTAAGCAAAAAAAAAAATTACAAACGGACTAGTTTACTAGCATATAAAGTGTTGTAGGTGACAGCAAGAAAAATTTCAGAATTTTGGAATAAGTAGATAATCAATTTATTCAATTAAAAATCCAATAAAGGGATTAGAGATAATAAATTACGCATTAATTTTGCATTCTAAATAACAATTAAAAGTATTCATTTTTATTAATTTATTTTTCATCAGTGAATTTATTTTTTAAATATATCACAATTTAAGTATTCTTAACTTAAGTGCACTATGTTCTATTCGTAAAAAAATTACAACTATTCAAAGAACTAAAAGCAGATAATCTAATTGAATTAACAAATAAAATTTTAAGCAGAATTTTTATTTTAAACCATCCCTATTTGAGTTAAAAATTATTAAACTATTAGATATAAATATATCTTTCTAACATCTATTTGCGCCAAAAAACAATATTTGAAAATAAATAATTATAAAACTTTTTTTCATGATGAAGGAAGCTAGTTTTTAAGCAAACATTATTTTTTACATTATTTAATTAATTTAAGCACTGTTTATCAGAAGTTTTATCAGAAGTTTTATCAAGTTTTATCAGAAAATTATTGCAAGTAGGAGGCAATAATTCAAAAATATTAAGTTTACGAATACAATTTATTACAAGTTAATTAATTACAATTAGTTTAAGTTTGCGAAAAAATATTACATTTACGAATAAATAATCTAACTATTAAATATAAATTTATATTCCTAAAAATTGATTTGCGATTTAAAAAAAACAATAAATCTATTCAATTGAATAATTTTTTTTACATTTTTATAATGCATAGTTTATTTTCATTTATTTATATTTTTGTCTAATTAATATAAAATTCTGTTATTGATTTAGAGATGAAATTCAACAAAGTTTATTGTTTATCACACAAACAAAATAAAATAAATTATTTCATAATTTTTGTGTGAAAATTCTAGTAAAATTACCATACTGCATGGTAATATCATTTTGGGTAAAAGAAACATAATCTGGTTAATAAAACCAAAATATACCGTATTTAAACCATTCATCTAGTAATTTTTGCGTTCATATGGTAACGGTTGACCAGGAATTCTAATTTCCAAAAATCATAGCTCTTATTACCATATTTGTAGAAAAAATGCAAAACTGAAAGGTAAATTTAAGCAAATAAATGTTTTTGTGCTATACTCTAAGGTTTCATTATACATTACCAAAATTTACCTCATTTTATTACGAATTATAAAAACACATTTTATTGCTAGTTTTACCAAAGCACTTCTGTAAAAACTACTACGCTTAGTGTTCCCATAGAGCAGAAACACGGTAGATTTTACCATGCTCAGGTAGTTTTTACCTTATTCTTTCAGTGAACTCAGCAGTTTTATTTAAATGTGAGATTTTAAATAAGATGTGATTTTAAATATGAGATTGAAAAATAATTTATTTAATTTTCTAAGAACGAACTGCTTAGCCTTTCAACGATTGGTTCTTTTGTGTAAACTCCAATTTCGTTCTTTTTTCTATCCCGAGACGAAATCTCGTCAGCGCCCTCTTGCGGGACGCAGTGAAAAATTTCAACATAATCAAATGTGACGCATAGCAATAAAATAGCAAAAACGGTTTACAAAAGTTGCTCTCCCTCCTCGTCTCCGCGCACACGACGAGCGAAGTTTTGGTTCTGGTGCTTTCATTGTTAGTTGAAGCTCGTGGTCTGTATCCTTAATCCCGAACTTTAGGCAAATTTGATCTTTAAAACTCGTAACATTTTTCTTTCCTTCCAATGATGGGGCTTTCTTGATTAATGAAGTCGAGTGCAGGAGGGGAAAATATAAGTATTAAAAATGCGTAAAAGACTTAGTTTGATTTATAGAGACTTTGTAGTGTTTGAGGGGGCTGAGCATATATTAAATTCATAAAATCAATCACTCTTCTGTTAGTATTTTAAAACACCATTTATGTTTTCTTCGTATTTCTGATTTTTTTTTTTTTTTTTTTAATTACGTCCTACTTAATCCTAGTCATTTAGCAATTTCTTTTTTTTTTTTTTTTTTTTTTTTTTTGAAGAATAGGGTGGGAATTATTTTTTACTGATCATAATATCACATTAAATACAAAAAAAAAGAAAAAAAAAAAAAAAAAGAAGGAAAGAAAGATTAAGAAAAGACCACACAGAGGAAATTTTTTTTGTAAAATTATCATACTGACGGTAATGACGTTTCTTGTTAAAATTACCATAATTTTAGTAATAAAAGCGAAATATAAGGTATTTAAACTATTAAATTGGTAATTTTTCCGTTCACATGGTAACGCTTTACTGAAAATTCAAGTTTTCAAAATTACAGTTCTTATTACCACACATTTTGTAAAAAATACAAGGTTGAAAAGAAACGAATAAATGGTTTTTATGCTGTGCTCTAAAGCACCATGCTGAAATTACAAAATTTTACCATATTTTCCAAAGGTATATGTATTATATAAATTATAAAATACAATATATATAAGACATAAACGTATATATATATTAAAAAAAGTTTATAAAATCACATGTTATTGTAAATTTCACCAAAATCATTACCACTTCGATAAAAATTACTAGGCGTTTTGGTGTTCCTCTAGGAATATAAACACGGTAAATTTTACCATATTCTGGGAGTTTTGACTATACTTTTTTTCTCAGTGCGATAAACAAATGTTGCAAACTGATGCGAATATTAATGATCTATCAGTTCTTTGATACTCAAACCATGAAATTAATTTTTAAACAAATGTAGACTCCATTCAAATAATATGTTAAAACAAAACTATTGTAAAATGTATTGTAAAAATCTGTTGGTTACTATCTATTTCTTTAATTAACTTTTGACTATTTTTTTAAAATTTAAAAAAAAAAAAAAAAAAAAAAAATGACGTATTTAAACAAAAAATCAACCATTACCTGTACTTGACATCAAAATTGGCCATTTTAAATATATATCCGAAAAACTTATTTGTAATTACTCAGTTTTTTTTTTCTTAAAATATACCTTTTGTATTACTAATAGTATTAATGTGCAAATACTAAAATTTATATCTATTTAAAAATATTAAGTTCTATATTATAAGTTTTATATAAGTCTAAATAAGTTAAATTCTATATTATGAGTCTAAATATTAAGTTTTTTTTTTAGTTTAAAAAAATATAAGTAAGCGCAATTATTGTAATTTGCTTCTACTATTCGGTAGTTTATAAAGAAAATATTCCCATTAGTTCACAGAAGCAAAATACAGGGTCCGATATTTAATGCCTTATGAGGTTGCATTTAATTTACTCGGTTATACGGAAACAGATCTTATAATTCAATTTTGAACCAATTTTTATGAGAGTGTGCAAAAAACATATGTAAAGGATCAAAAACTCGGACAGTTTTTTACAATTAAATAAAAATATAAAATTCTGATGTATTTCTATATAAATTATGAAATAATTTAAAAAGAATTATACCAGAATTTCCTATCTATATAAACTATGAAAACATTTTATTATTATTTATTATCATTTTATAAGGCCTTCTCTCAGGCTTTTTCGCCAAGTAACAATAATAATAAAATAAATAAATAAATAAATAAATAAATAAATAAACAAATAAATAAAAGTCATAATTTTAGAACTTCTGATTTGAAGAAAGTCTTAGATTTTGTACTAGTTTTTTTTTTTTTTTTTTTTTTTTTTCAATTTAAATGAAAATTATTAGAAAAGTTCTTTAGTCCAGGAAAATAAAACAGAGACAGTTTAAGTGACTTAAACTTAAATAAATGTGTAATTTTAAATATGGATAGCGATTCGCAGTAAAGAATTATGTAAGCTCTAGAACGGAGTAATAGATTAAAAAGTTGAATTATTAAAATTTTTTAAAAATCACAGATTTGTAAGTATTATTTTACCTTAAAAACTCTCAATTCTTACTAATTTATGTAAGCCCAGATAATACAATGCTGGAGTACTTGGCAAAGATATAAAAATTAGATCCATTAACTTTTAATTTTCACAAAATATTTTCCATTCTTTGTACTGACATTTTGTGCCATTTACATTATTATCGTACACTAAGAAACAAATTCTGGTAATTCCGTAGTGTACGATAATGAAAAAACAAAACAAAACATAATTCTAGTAATAAAAACAAAATTATGCGACATTTAAATCATTCATTTAGTAATTTTTTACGTTCATATAGCAACGGTTTATTCTAATTCCGTACTAAAACTAATCTCAGGATTGCAACTAGGCACCTAAAAATTAACAATTTAAATAAGAATCTTTCTTGGTGTTCCCCACGGAAACAAGTATTTGTCCTACCCGGCTATAAAAAAAGAGGAAAAGGGAGTGAGAAGATGAAGAATTATTCACGGAAGGAATGAATTGCTGCAAAAGGCTGCATCCAAAAGAATGTTTTCCACAAATTGTTCAAATGAATTACGGGAGTTCACCATTTTTCGAAATCTCAGACAGTGAAATCATTTGAGACGAAAGCCGGCTTCTGAATAACTTCATTTCTTTTTGTGGCAGGATTTAGAGAAACTACTCTTTTTTTATTTTTTAAGATGAAATGATGAATTTTCGCCTGATTTAGTGCAGATTGTATCAGGAAGTTTTGAGAGAATTAATCTTTTTGCATTAGATAACGAACAAATCTTAAAGAGATTCTTTATTTTATGAAAGAGTTAAAACGATGTTTTATTCGTAATTTAATTTTCGAAAACTGAATAATGCATACTTACAAGGAAAGTACTCAGCGAAATATTTATCTTTGTTTAAATACAATTCGGAGAATTTTTAAACGAACATGTTTATGTAAATTAAGTTTCTCTTAAATTTAAAAAAATTATTCGTTTACTGTTCGTAAATAACACGTAATTTAATTATTTTCATTTAAGAAACAGAAAGATTGTTTCAATTTTTGTGATATAATTTATCTCTTGAATATTTTCAAAGTTCTAAAACTTTTAAAATATTATGTGTTTTACTTACGTGAAACATGCATTGTAAAAAATTTTGGATCAAATTATGATAAAGACTTCGGACATTCAGGGTGCTGGTACTTTTTGGTGTATAACCCATTTTTACCGCTAATGTTGACAGCACAAAGTTTTGATATATATTTACCGTAAATTCACTGAATCACTGTAAATAAATAAATATTTCCGTAAATATTATGATATAAAAATTTTACGGGGAAAATGGATTTAAGGGTAAAATGGGTATTACGGATGCTGCACCAAAAGTTCCATTACTTTTTTACCATAATTTGATCCGGAATTTTTTTTCAGCTTGATTATTAATACAAAAAAAAAATTTAAGTGTAAAAACTAAAACCTTCTACAATTTAAAAATTAAAAATAATGTAATTTTGAAATAAAACAAGTGATAATCAATTGCTGTAAAATTAAGTCATGATAATGGAAAATTTATTAAATGTTGTACTATTTTTAATTTACCATTTCAGAGTTTCTGGAAATAATTCTTTCTGTTTAAATGTTTGAAACAAAATTAAAATTTCTAATTTTCAAATATAATTTTTTTTACAGATAATCATTTTTAATTATGCCAAATGATACTTCCATATAGTATCCTTAATGATACTCAATAGCTAATGAAACTCTAAAACTCGTTATAAATCCATAACAATCATTAGAATGATAGCAACAGTTTAAACTATATTATTGTCATTATAAATTTAACATTCTTAATAATTATAATACAATAGTTTTAAGAAATATACCAACATTATATATATGTACAAAAAGCAATAGAAAATTAACAATCATTACAAATAATTGATGAAAAACACTTTTTGCTTCAAAAATTATACAGAAGCAAATGAAGTTTTTTCATTTTCAAGCATATTGTTTCGCTTCTGTTTCTTGAGATTATTCATTTCATTTCAATTCACATTTGAAATGAATTCAATAATCTGAATTCCTTCACATGTTACAAATATTCAATAACGTTTTAGAAACATGACTAATGCAATAAGTATACAATGATCATTAGAATTATATTAATTATTATAAAAATGAAATAAATGTCAGAAATGTAACAATTGTATGAATAAGGATAGTTGACATTCACCTGTAGAAAGGTACAATTTATGAAAGAAACATCGAAAATGAGCTTACGTCAAGTTAATATATATTTTAGGAGTTGATAAACAAAATTGTAAAATATTTAATATTTTTCTTAGTTATAATGATTAAATTTTAAAAAAGACCTTTTAAAAAATATAATTTTAAGAATTATATCAACGTATAGTATTTATTAATCAATTATTAAATCACAGATATTTATATTTCAGACATATTATTACCCTTTACATTAAATGCATTAAACATATAATTTAAATTCAAAGATCAAAAATTTTACCAAACTAATTGAATAGATTTACTTTTTTGATTAATGAAAAACAATTAATTATTATTATTATTATTTTTTTTTTATTATTATTTTTCTAAATTAAAAAGCATTTTTTTAAAGAATAGCAAACAACCTCGAAGCAACAAAAAAAAAAAACAATCATAATATTGTGATTGTTGATTTAATCATTTTGATCAATGTAATAAATATAGTTTTACATGGAAAAAAAATAATAACAAAGGAATAAAATATAAATTAATTTAAAATAATAATAACAGTAAAGAAATTACAAGAGGAAATTTAGAAAAAAAAACATGGTTAAAATATCAATTAATTCATATGGTAAAACATAATATGAATAGATTTGAGAAAACCAAAAATAAATAAAAGGTTTTTTTCTTTAAAAAAATGCCAAAAATAAAAGTATGTTATCTTAAAATAATTGTAAAAATTTTGACTACTTGCATGCTATAATATTCAGATAATAAGTTATTTGTTAGTTTAGCTTTGAATACATGAAATAAAAAGATCAATAAATTTAATTACATAAAAAAAAATGAATTAAAAAAAATCGGAACTAATTTATCAACATAATTTTACTAGTTTTAATTACTATTTCGCTACATTCATGTATATTTTTCATTATGAAATTAGTGAATTATAAATCAGTTTTGTTTTGTTGTAAATACATAAAATATTTTGACTGAATTTGATAAAAAGAAATTTTAAGACAATCTGAAATCGCTAAAATTTATATTTTTTGAATTTTACAAATTTTAATTACATATAGTTTGCGACTTACATGTTTAATGTTTGCAAATAGTAAATGATAGTTAATTTTTGCTGCATATTCATAAATTATTAAAATTAAATTTGATTAAAAAAACTCTCACAAAGGGAAATTTATTTTCTATTATTATTTTACTAGTTCTCCTTATAATTATTTTTGCTACTTGCACGTTTTTTCCCTTGTTGCAAAATAACAAATGGTTTACTATTTTTTATAACCCAGTAGTTAGATTAAATTTGATAAAATACTCCTATATCAATCTAAAATTAATTTATCATTTTATTTTCCTCCTTTTTTTATTGTAATTTTTCCGTTATTTGCGTGTTGAATTTTTTGTTTTGCAAATAGTGAATGATGAATTCGTTTTACCTTAAATGCAAAGACTAATGAAATTAAAATTGATAAAAACAATACTATAACAAATTGGAATTAATTCATTTTCACTATGCAAGTAGCAAGGGATCAATTTCTTTTGTATTAAATGTATAAAATAATATCTAATATGATTGAAATTTTTTATAAGAATATCAATAAATTTATCATTTTAATGTCACTAGTTTTATTTAATCTAGATTTCGTTCCTTTACAACTTACATATTATTTACATATTTTTATTACGCAAGATGCAATTCTATAGCTAGTTTTGTTTTAAATACACAAAAAATCAAATAAAATCAAAAGATTAAATTTCTTTAAAGAAAAATCTATGTCAATCTGAGCTTAATTTATTATTACATTTTATTAGTTTTCATTTCATTACATGCATGCTAAGTTTATATTTTTCGCATAGCAAATGATCAAGAGTTTTATAAAATCAAATGAAGACTATTTTTAAAAAAAATACATGAAATGATAATATAAAGAACGTAAAAGTTAATTTAAATCTATAACAATCAATAAGTAATCACCTTTATACAACGAGAAAAATGTGTAGCCAATTATACCAAAATATGATAAAATATGCCGTGTTTCAGACTCTATGGGAACACCAAAAAGTTTGGCAATTTTTAACGAAGCGATTTGGTAATTAGCAATAAAATAGGGTACTATAATATACAAAATAAAATTTGGTAATTATGATAAAAATTGGTAATTTTATCATTTGTCTTATAGCATGTTAAAAAAGACATTTTAATTGAATAAATTTAGTTATGAGTTTTGTATTTTTTACTGTATGTGTGGCAATAAGAACTATAATTTTAAAAACTAGAATTTACTGTAAACCATTAAGAATCGATTTGAATGGTAAAATTGCCAAATGGATGGTTCAGATTTAGTATACATGTTTATTTTGGTTTTATCAACCAGAATCATAGTTTCTTTTTACCAGAAATGCCATTAACATACAGTACGGTAGTTTCCGCACAATTATTTTTCTCCGTGTAGACTTTATTATGCTAGTAACGAATGATGATTTTTTTTTTGTTTGTTTTAAATACATAAAATTAAATTAAATTTGATTTTAAAAAAATTCTCTAGCAATATAAATTTAACTTTTCTTCAAATTTTACGAGTTTTTTTTTATGTTTGATAAAATTGCTATTTCATAAGCGTACTTGACATAGAAGATGAAATCTCCATAAAGGTCGTTGTTTTTAAATTACAACAAGTTAAATCACGTTTAAGGAATTAAAAGAGCATTTGCCTGTTCAATGGGGAGAGATAGAGAAAAAGATCCGACAAGTAGTTGCTGTGGCATAACACTCTCCATCAATGTCAGGTATGGTTTTTAAGTAAGCCGATAACGCTCTCCTCCATTCAATCTGACTTTCCATCACGTTATCTCGAGAAACGTGCTTTTGTGACAACAAACTACTAAAGCTTTTTTATGCACTGAATGCTTTCTTACTATTTTGATGAATCCTCTTTTGTAAACTATTAATTAAATGATTTGGAGCTAATAAAAGAATAAATTTGATTTTCAATTTCTTTTTTCATAAAAAAAAGGTGAATAATTTCATTTCTTTTAATTTTAATTAAATGTGATAAAATATCGGAATTTTTCATTTTTAATTATATGCCTTGATTATCCTTTTCAATTTTTTTTTAGTGTTTTCTAGACGTTTCCGTTATCTAGGAAAACGTGCTTTTGTAACAATAAACTACCAAAGTTTTTTTTATGCACTGAATACGTTCACATGGTCATGATAAATCATCAATTCTCTTTTATAAGCCGTTAAAAAAGAACTTAAATTAATTTAAGATATTGAAAAGAAAAATTCATTTTAAATAGCATATTAAAAACTGTAAAATTGCATTTCTTCGAAATTAAATAAATTGGGAGCGATAAGATATTTACAACTCTCTTCGATAACTAAATATCATCTTGGAATTTCTAAATTTTTTTATTTTCATTCTTTATTGTATATTTTAAATCTGAAGAATTGCCTTCTTTTAAAAAATCGAATGAATTAAGTGTGGTAGCAGTGCTAGTTATTCTCTTTTCATTGCTGATTAAATGCCTTGATTATCACCATTATTTTTTACCATTGTCTTTTTACTCGTTTTTTAACGGGTTTTTTATTTCCAAAAGAAACTGAATAATTGAATTTTTTTTAAAGTCAAAGAAATTGAGGGTGAAAAAACATCAGCATCCCTGTTTGTTTAGTAAATGTATTGATAATTACTCGTTAAATTTCATATTGTTACTGTGTTTTTAATTTAATTCTATTTAAAGTAAGCACATAAAAATTCTAAATTCATGAGAAGTGTTACTTTTGTTAGATGACAGATCAGTACTTTTTTTTTATAAAAAAGTTTTTCAAAATTGACCAAAAAGCTGTCAAAATGGCGTCAAATGAGTATAGTAATAGGCCAAAAACTGAAACATCACATAAATTTTGCTCAAAATGAATATATGCTGTAACTCATTTGCACCTAAAAATTCTAAATTCATGAGAAATGGAATTTTGATCGATGACGGATTGGTATTTTTTTCATTGTAATTTTTTTTCTTCAAAACACTGAATAAAAACGTGTCAAAATGACTTAGAATATAGTCGAATTTAAAAACCCCATGTATCACTATACTCATTATTGAGTATAGTGATAGGCTATGAACTGAAACAGCATATTTTGCTCAAAATGAATGTACGCTGTTTTAATTTTGAGTATGTCAGTATACTCAATAATAAGTATATGGGTTCAAACTCGATTATATTTGTTTCGGAGCTATTTTGACATATTTTTGAACAATTATGAGAAACCCTTTTTTTTTACAGTACATAAACTCCGGAAATAACAAATAGTTACCTTTTTATTTATTATGAGATACTTTTTACAAAATTTTCTAGTTTTAACTCAAAAAGTAAAATTAAATTCAATAAAGTTAAGATAAATAGCAAAGAAAACTTATTTTTCTATTCTAAATATTATATAAAGCAAATTATAGGTTCCACATTTTATAATGTGTTCAGGTATCAAGACATACATTTATTTTATTGAGGTATCAGAACTCGTTTATAATTGCTTTAATTTTTTATTCTATTTGTCTATTATATTTTATCTTATAAAGATTATGAAAATTATCAATTCTTCTGTAGAAATATTCAAAAAAATTTAAGTATTGATTTATTGTCCTTGAAATAAATTCAAGGCTTAAATGACGCACAACCAACTTCAAAATTTCAGAATATTGTGAACAATTACATTAAAACTCGTTGAAAAAATTTTTAATAAAAACTTTCGGCTTGTGGGACGAAATTAGTTTCTTTACATTCTTTAATATTTTGAATTCTGCTATGCGTTCCATTAATATTTAGAATTTTTTTTTAAACTTTACACCAAATATTAAGATTAATTGTTTTTGCTTTAAACTCCAAATTCTACCTACGGTATATTTCTGCAGTTTTACCAAAGATTTGGAAAACATATTCAACAAGATTCAGATTAACTGGAAAAATTTCTGCTAATGTAAAATTTTAGTTTAGAGTGGGGATAGCGCCAGCTCAGGTGTAGACCATATCACCACATAAGTGTTACAATAACGTAGTATTATTACCATGCCACCCAGTTGGGTTGCTTAGAAATATCTTCAAATGAAAGAAGTGAGTCCCCTGCGTTGTTATGGTGATGATCATCATAATGGTATAATGAAAATATAAAGTCTTAAAAAAAAAAAAAAAAAAAATGGATTCTCTAGTTTCACGAAACATTTTACGTTTTTGAGAAAACCATTTCCTGGTATATGCTCTGAGTGAACATTTCGTTAAAGTGACGAAATAACTATTCCTTCTTCGAAACAAAGAATTTCATTAATAGCAAAAAAAATATTTCATCATTAAATTTATTTAAAAAAAAAAACAAAGAAAAAGAAAAAAAGCATCTCGTAGTACTTAACTTTTCTAATTATTACTTAATCGTAGGCACCCTACAGCTAGGTCAATGCCGCTTTAATAATACAAGAAAGACAAATAGAACATAGAGATAAATTACACCCCCTGAAAACGGGATTCGAAACCGGAATCTTCCGGGTACGAAACGAAATTCCTTACCTCCTTTGACAGTTCCCGATTCGTCACAAATCACACATTTCGTGACGAAATAATTCTCAAACTTAACGAAATACAAAGATTGCTGAATCGTCAAAAGTGATAGTCTTACGAGTATTTCTATATCAGCGTTATCTTGACCATACCATAGCATTTTATGTCATGCAGTAAAATTGCAGTGTGTGTATCTACAACTCCTTCTAACTCTTTCATAAGCACATATGTACTCATATGTGCAAGCATCCCCAACATACATATTATATGAAGCCTATATATAGAATAAGAGAATTTTAGGTATAAAAATTGCAGGCGCATAATGCATTTAGAGAGCCGACAGATCATGAATTAACTCGATTAGGCATCTTCAAGAGTAGACGTGCCCAGCTTCTTTACGATCTCATTTTCAGGAAGGTGATGGAAAGTGTGCGATAACCGAGATGTAGTCCCTTAATATTAACTCCCTGCTTCATTTACAGTAACTGATAAACACTGTCTCCTCACAATGCTGATTTAAAAGGGAGCCAAGACGAATGCCACGATCAAATTATCGTTAAGTATTGTTTCATTTGCAGTTTATTTATTCACTTTATTTTGTTTTCTTCACCGAAGGATTTAATTTCGTATAAAAGTATCCGGAAAATATTTAATTATCTGGATTCATTAGAATATTTCAAAATCCGTGTATACATATATTTTGTAGTTGGAAAATATTTGATTATTTGAGAAATTATTCATTAGAATATATTAAAATCCATGTATATATATTTTAAAATCCATGTATAAATATTCTGAAAAATATTATCGCATGAAGACATCGGAAAGTTTTAACCAATAAATTCCTATATTGTTTCAGCAAAGAAAAATGAAATAAATTTTTATACCCGTTTATATACATTGTTTTTAATTCCGCTTTTCCGTTTTTGATCTGTGTACTTTTCTCAAGCATTTTTCTTTCCTTTGTATTTCCTGGTGTAATTACTTTTTTTTAAAAAAAAAATTCTTTTTTGTTGAATACATTATTTTAATCACTTAGCGAACTTGAACAGAATCAACTGTATGTGTGTATGATGCAAGAAATGATTGAATGTGGAGTTTAATAGATTGCGAATACAAGAGATAGACTCAATGTGGAATTTAATTACATAAGAGTTGAGATGCACCAACTATGAGCAGTATTGAGTTGATGATTCTAGGTATGCTGATAAAATGGTATTCCAAATAAATAACATCTAAGGAGAAACGGAGGATGTTTCACGACCACGAGGTACCTCGGGGCGTTAAGAATTTATGAACTCTGCGAAAAATCGCTTTTTTTAAAAAATTTTTTTAGGTATATACGAATTTTAAGTTTGATAACTTCTTCATGTTTTCGACCAGTTCAATGAAAAATTTAACGGAATGTTATTTTTTGATGCAATCATTAGAATAAACAATGAGGTCAATTAAGCTCGACTCGCTGATATAATTCTCAGAATCAATATAACCAAGAATAAAATTATATACAGTAAAAAAACAAAAATAAAAATTCTTTAAAAATTCTAAAATCAGAAACAATTAAAAAAGTAAAGAATACAACAAATTCAAAAATAATGAAACCAGAAACAATTATAAAACGAAGGAAATATTATCAACCATTTAAAAATTATAAAACCAAGGGAAATCGTCAGCGTGCAGAATAATTAACGAGAAAATGGAACAGGAATTAATAATAGGGTAATTCAAGTAATTAAATTGCTATTGATCAAAATACCTTCTCATCCTTTAAATTTCACTAATCAAAATTTAAAATAAGAGTGGAATTGTTCTGCGAAATATTTTCTGGGGTAATGCTAGTTTAAACTTAGATGGTCTTTTTCCGAATTTCAAAGCAAAGTTCCGGACATTGTATATCAAATTTACTATTTATATGCACAATTTTGCCTTTATAAACATCAAACGGTGACCTTGAGATTAAAAAAATTTAGCCTGAACTTTAAAGACTAGCCTGTCTATGAAATCGACTATATTTAAAGAAATTCTAAATATTTATTGTAACCTATTTGTTTTTTTTTAACCTTGAACATCACTGAATTTTTCAACTTATTGGATAGATTCTCTTACAACTGAAAGTCTTGGAGGTATATATATATATGTGAAGTCACATTTCTTTTCATCAGGCAAAATGTTTGCATCAAACTATTCCTTATTATTGTTACCGACTAGGTTCTTAACAAGTTTCCAAAATTTTGACTAGGTAATAGCACGTACTCAAAAAGTTTTTCCTACATAGAAATCGTGGTTCCCCCCCCCCCAAAAAAAAAAAAACAACGTTGGTGAAAACAATCTCTTTCATATTCATTATATCACCTCAAACCCTTGAATTTAAACATAGTCTTTTAACTAATTCACAATTACAAGTTTTACTTATTCTGAAGAAAAAAAATATCATTTATTTTAACAAACTTTGATTATCCATAAAAGTTTATTAAATATTATTTTAACAAACAAAATAATATATTATTTTGATTAAACTACTGAAACATATTAGCACTAGAGCAATTACATTTAATCATATATAACTTGGTAACATTAATAATCTGTATTGTCTTTTGGGCTATTCCCGGAAATGAGTAGAAATAAAAGTAGGTGATCAATCACACTTCTCCTATCAGTCCTTAAACACATCACTTTGCTTTTTTACAAACGGTTACAAATTGGTCCATTCTGTGGCGAATACGTAAAATAAATGTCATTGCCGTAACCATGGCAACCGAGTATTACAATCGGAAAAACGAAGAATATTCTTATTTCCCAAGAGGCAGTAGACAATGGCAATTAGAGACGTACATAACTCCTATAATTAAAAACGAGAACCCGTAAACCGCTGAACTCGGAATGAAAACCAATTTTTAACTGCCGGACTACTCACTGCAAAGTGAATAGCTGTCAGTAAAAAGGCCGTAATTCAACTCTTCTTGGGTTTTATTTTTATTTTTATTTTACGGGCTAATACTATAAAAGGTATTAGTTTGATATGTTTTTAGAGTGATTGGCGATGTTTCGATTTCGGTACAATGAAAAATGTAGCCGTAAAAGAAGTTGAATCAACGATCTTATGCTGAAAGAGGAATGTTCGTATCTTTTTATGGATAGGTCATGTTTTTGAAGGAGATCGTTTATTAAAAAGGACGGTAAATGATCTGGGAATTTATGATGTATATGACGAAGAAATTTTTTTAATCGAAAAATGAGATTTTTTGATATAATATTTTTCTGCAATATTATTTTTTTCCGGAATAGAACATATAAAATAATAGTAAGAAGTCTTTAGCACAACTTTATGTCAGATCTGACATAGAAGAATACTTGACAGGAATATTTGTTTTTTTAACTCGAAGCATTAAAATAAACTTCTTATATTCTTTAGCTATTAGAGGAAAGTTTCCAAAATCGTATCACTTTTCATAATTTAATTTTTACCAGTCACAAATCACTAACAAATATTGTAATAATAAAATACAGTTATTCAGATGCATATATTTTTTTAGTTATAATATTTGTGCAGTAAGTATTGAAAATTGTTTCCGCAAACACTGTAAAAAATACCGAATCCAATTACGGTAGGGGGGCACTCAGGGTGCCGATACATTTTACCGTAAAATCCATTTTTACCGAAACATGTTGCAGAACAGAAAATGTGATTTACCATAATTTTTACACTAATAATTACGGTAAAACCACTGAGTCACACAAATTAAAAAATATTACATTATAAATTACGCTATAATATTTTTCGGTAAAAAGGGATTTTATGGTAAAATAAATTTTACAGATAGTGCATCCAAACGGCCGGTACTTTTTGCCGTAATTTGATCCGGAGTTTTTTACAGTGAAGTCTACAAGTGGTATGATTTAGGAAACCGGTTACTCAATTCGTACGGCCTGCTCCCTAAATAGTACCAAAATCGTACCAAAAATAATTCCTAAATCATTCCAAATCAAAAATATTGAGTATTTATGATTACGTGAAATAGAACACTATGTGCCAACTCAAAATAATTGTATTTATGCATCAAAGATATTTCCTGCAGAAGTTATTGAATATTGAATATTGAATATTGAATTCACTGAATCAAGCTAATTCAATTGGTATTACTGTAAAAATTAAGCTATAATATTTTGCGGATAAAATGGATTTTACAGATGATGCATTTAAAATGCCGGTACCTTACGTTGTAATTTTATTCGGAATTCTTTACAATGAAATCTACAAGTGGTACGATTTAGGAAACAGGTTACCTAATTCTTACTACTTTCTCCTTAAATCATATCAACCTCAAAATATTAAAAATGTTGAGAAGTTATGATTACTTGAAATAGTACACCATGTGTAACCTAAAACAATTGTTTAATAGTTAATAAGAAATGTGATATTCGATTTTTGAACATTTACAAGTATCATAACAGTGCATTTCATGTCTGTGAAATATTTATTGAACATGTTCTACGGAGCTCAAAAACATGTTTCTTATTAAAGCTGATTATTAAAACGGCATCTTTTCAAGCTCTTCAATCAATTTTTATTTTCTTAGGTTTTAGAAATGGGGAAATAGTTTCGATTGGAAACTTCAACATCGCAGTAACAGAGCTAGAGAGATCTAACAAATCACAATATTAACCAATAATTACTAGATTACTTGACGACTCAGAAGATTCGACACTTAGAAATCTTTCATCAAAAAAAAAAAAAAAAAAAAAAGCGAACTAAATCTTATCTTAAGGAAATTGAATTTCATTAACTTTACTGAAATAGGTTCGTAGGAACTGAAATTTTTTACTGAAATAGGTTTTTTGCTGTCAGAAAAATCAGTTCAATTTAAGATTGACGCACCAGAATAGATAAACATTTTTAAACACTGTTCTTAATTGTTGCCGTCCTGATACAAACCTTCCTCACGAAATGGAACATTTAGTATTTGTTCAGAAATAGTTCTCATCCATTTATCGACAGTTTGAGTGTGGTGTACAGCCTTTAGTTTAGTGGTATTCATAAACTAAAAGTGAAACTTATTTAATTTTTCGAAATATATATATATATATATATATATATATATATATATATATATATATATATATATATATATATATATATATATATATATATTGGTATGTATTGGTGGTAACTATTGGTATGTATGAGTGATTTCAAACAAATTGACCCTCGGATTATAGAACAAAAACAGTTTCGAAAAAGGGATTTCAAACAAATTGAAGCTCTGATTATAGAATAAACAGTTTCGAAAAAGTTCAGATTTGAAAATTATAAAAAATATTCGCAAAATTCCTACGCTCATGATAGCTGTATACATGCCTTATACATGCACTGAAAGTAGTGTATGGGACTAAATAAATTCTTTTATTTTAAGCGTTCCATAAATATTTCCTGGTATATATTAGTCTGTTCATACATATTGACGCTTACATTTTATTATTAATTCAACTCCAATTGAGTTTTGTATTGCAAAATAGTTTAAAAAAATTTCGCAAATTATCCACTTTTAAGAGTTAAGGATAAACATACATTGAAATTAGCGCGCTTGAAAATACATGAATTTTTTGTAAAAATTTTCTATAAATATTTCTTGGTATACATGGGTGTTTTAAAACAAATTGAGGTTCAATTTTTAATAGAAAACCAGTTTCAAATGAGGTTCGCTTTGTAAAAAAATTAAAAATATTAGCAAAAAAAAAAAAAAAAAAAAAAATCCACCCTTTTGTTTACGTTATACCAATTTTGAAAGAAGCATGTTTGAAAATCTAAATTTTTTTAAAAAATTTCCACGAATATTTTCTGTTATATATGGAAGTTTTTAAACAAACTAACGGTCACTTTATTAATATGAAATCAGTTTAAACGAGTTTGGTTTAGCAAAAATTATTTTAAGGAAATCACAAATTGTCGGCCAGCATGTTAACGATATACATACACAAAAAGTAGTGTGCGTGTATGCGACAAAACAAGTTCTTTAAAAAAAAAAAAAAAATCTATACTACATTTCTGGAATGTGTGGGTATTTTTGAGCATATTGATGCTCTCATTTGAATATAAAAACAGTTTCAAATGTGTTTAAAATTGAAAAAATTATAAGAAAAACCCCCGCAGTGTCCACTTTTATATTCGCGGTATTCATACTCTGAAAGTAGTGCCGTTTGAACTAATAAAGTTCTTTTTTTTAAATTTTAAACAAATATCTATTAGTATGTATGAGTGTTTTCAGACAAATTGTCGCTTACTTTTTATTTGAAACCAATTTCAAATCAGTTTCGAATTGTTAAAAATTTTTAAAAATGTGCAAATTGTCCAAACTTATGTTAGCTTTATATTGCAGGTAACAATGTTTGGAACTAAGTTTTTTTCTTAAGGTTTCTACAATCATTTCGTGTTATACATGGGAACATTTATATCAATTGATGCTCAATTTTTCTTTTATATAAATTGATGCTCAATTTTAAATATGAAACCAGTTTCAAATGAATTCCGTACTGCAAAAATTTTTATATAATTTTAAAAGTGCGTTCCTTATGTTAACGATATACATACCTTATATATCCACTGAAAGCATAGTCAGGGTGCGTAGCCAAATTATTCAACAAAAAATAAGCACCATTTAAGCACTTTTCAAGCACTCAAAGAATATTTTTAAGCACTTTAAAAATTATCTTAATCAGGCTGGGCTGGAAAGTTTTTGACTATTGACGGTTTTATTTTGTTTTAACCGTTATGTCAAATGAAAAAATAAATAAAAAAACTTTTGGCATTATTTTTGACAATTGCCAAAAGTCCTGAAGTTTTGAGTCATGTAAAACGAATGGCGCTTTCATACGCTACGGACAATACGCCGAAATAGATTGGGGTTGAATTAATTGTGAAAACGTTGAATAGAGAAATGTGAACTGTGTCTTTTTGCATAATTCGTAGCAAAAATCAACATTGTGAAGGAAAAATCTCATTTTCAAAAAGAGAAAATTAAGCACTTTTTAAAAACACCCAATGAAAAAAGCACCTTTAGAGCTTTTAAAAAACGAAAATCGAAAATAAGCACATTTAAGTACTTTTTAAAAACGTTACGCACCCTGACAGTGTTTGGGAATAAATGAATTCTTTTTAATTTTTGTAGAACTTTTTTGGTATATATAGGTACTTTCTAAATATATGACAAAAAAATTTTTAAAACGGAACCAGTTTCAAATGAATTCCGCTCTGCAAAAATTTACAAAAAATTAGCAAAGTTTAAATATTTAGTTTAATACTTTTTAGTTTAATACGCAAAGTTTAATACTTTTAGCACATTAAAAGTTATAGTGCTGCCATCTATTATAAAGATTTAAAAACTTACACTGTAATTATTGTTTAATAAAAATACGGAAGATGGCAGCACTAGAGACAATTTATTTGAATTTTGGTTAGAGTAAAATTATTATTTAATTGTGTTATTTCTTTGTGTTATTTCTTTGTATTATTTATTTATATCATTTACTTGTAAAATTAACATTATTTGAATAGCAATTACTAACATCAAATATATTTTACGCAAGTGGGAAGATTAAATATAAATAAAAATGTTTTAAAGAAAAATATTAAAAAAATTAGAAGTAAAGAAATATTCTTAAATGTCTTTTGAAAATGCATGAAAATGTAGAACGTATAACGTAATCTTAGACTAGCTTATTATCTTATATATAATATATATTTTGATAACGGTATTTATTTTATCCTCTTTTTATTCTTTCGTCTTTAATGTAGTTTTTTTTTTTTTTTTTTTTTTTTTTCTTCTCCATTAAATGTCAGGAAAATGTTCCAAACAAATCCTGTCTTAACGCAAGCAAACTTTAAACAGAAAGCTATTTATCATACCTGGTGAGAAATTTTAAAATAAATATAAATTTTTAAGTTCTTTTTTTGACTTAAAACATCAAGTTCTTACTAATTAAAACGAGTTATGATGCTTCGCTGATTATAAAATTTTCGGCACCTGTAATGTTGATAAACTGCAATAACCAAAGAACAAATCGTCATTTCATAACATTGTCAACAACGAAAATTTGGCGCTCATAAGAAGATTGTATATATATATATATATATATATATATATATATATATATATATATATATATATATATATATATATATATATATATATATATATATATATATATATATATAATGTCTCGTAGAGAATGATTCTAACTGAAAAAGAAAGTTGTAAAACCTTTATTTAGTTTTAAAATACATCGTCCAAATTTCATTTCGTTTTTTTTCTTCTTCTTTTTAATTGTATTTATTTATTTTATAGAACTTTATTATTTGGAAAAACTGATTTCAACTTCCAATATTTTTACTCGAAACACTGATGATAAGCCCAAATTATATTATATTATATAGCATTTTAAGGGAAATTTTATATAATTTTTTTATTATTAGAAAATGATTTTTATTTTAAATTAATTTATTTAATACGCTTCTTAAGTTTAACTTTGATATTTAATTTGCTTGAAATGCAAAATGATATCATATATTTTAACTCAAAATGTGACAAAGAATTTCAAGCATATTAAAGCCATAATTTTTTTTGGAATGTAGATATTAACTAAAAATAGTTTTCAATTTAGTGGAAGTAAATTAAAAAGTATTGCGAGAGTTATTTTTAATGAGTAGTTTGGAAGAAAGAATATTTTTTTTGACTTAGTTAAAGCTGACTTTAATGATGCATTTTGCCATTACTTTAAATGATTAGGACTTCTTTTTGTAATATGGATAAATTTAAATATACTTTAATTTAAATAAAAATAATTAATAATTAATTTTAATAAATGTAACTGTTTATTTATGTACACCTAAGCTTAATCTTCAACCGTTTTGTTTATGTTTCGCAACAAAATCAATTAAATATTTATTTCCAAAAAAAAAAAAAAAAAAAAAAAAGGAGTCACATAAATAATAGATTTAAGTTTAGTTCTTTTTGCAAGATATTAAGCTTTCAAATAAGTATAAAATTATGTACCAGATTTTTTGATGTTATATATTTCTTTTATTCAAATTCATTCGAAAAACCTCCATAACTAAAAAGTTGGGGATAAAACTTGAATGAGAGTAAGAAGAAAAAACTTTAATTGCTGAATAAAATATAATTTCGCACGTGAATGATCATAAATTTAGTTTTCCTAATAAATATAGTTTTCAAAAACAGATGGCAGCACTTTACAAAATTGTGTTAAAAATTATGCATAGATTTTAATGCATGCTTCCTTACACCGTTTCTGAAAAAAGAAGAAGAAAATGAGTTATCAATCAATTTGAATTTAAAAATAATAATGTATCTGATCAATGACATTATAAAGACCAGGAATATTCAAAAATGATGTCACCATGTTTTTCAATAATTTTAAACCTCTTCGTCCTTTTGTCACAAGATACCCTCATCATACCTCTTTGTCCTAAGTCGTGCTACACGACACGCTACATTACGCTACATTACATAAACATACACTGGGAGATAAATATAAGTAAATATATATATATTTTTGGGGGTTATTTATTCGTTCACAAATGATCATAAACAGAGCATAAACAAAATCATAAATATAGTTTTAAAAACTAGATGGCAGCACTAAACAAATTTTGTTGAAAATGAATTATGTATTTCAAATACTATTTTATCCATAGGCCGTAAATGGTAACTTCCTTGAAATTTCCGAAGAATTTCCAGAAATTCATCGATACCCCGAACGATTGAATAAAAAAAATTATTCTTCATTATTTCAATTTAAAACAGTATTTTTTATGAAATACTTAATGTTGCAATAATTTATTGACTTTATTGAGAATTCAAAATATTTTAAATTGTAAAATGACTTATTATTTTAATATTCCTATGCAATGCAATAGAGTGATAAAACTATGCAAAAACTATAATATTCCCACAAAAGTCGCATTTATAGGTTCATCAACTTCTACGATATTGTTCAACTATATTTTTGGCAAAGATTTTCAATGTTTGTTTGTTTCCTGGAGTAATTGTCGGGACCATAAACTTCTCATCCAGTCATGTTTTTTTGTTGTAGTATTGTATTTATTTTTCTCGACAGCTAGCACACTAATTTTCTGAGTGTTTTGAATCGGATAATATATGTAGTGTTCTCAAAAATTTAAAAAAAAGTTGCACAATTGTAATAAAAAAAGCTAATGATATATTTTTGTTAGATTTTAATTTGCATTAGATTTTATCTTAAAACTAAAAAGCTAAGTGAAACCAATCAAAACTCATTCATGAACTCTAAGATTTCGTAAACAAATTTATTCAGTTGGAAATATTAATCGTGGTAGTGAAGATTTATTTACTAAAATATATCTCCTTTTCTTACTTTTGCTACCTATTTTAAAATTTTTTTAATTAATCTCTTCTCGATTATATGAGGCTATCTCTCTTAAAGTTGATGATGAGAAGGCCACCGAATTTATAGCGTCACTCCACAATAATATTCCTCTGCTTTTTTAGACTATGACTATGGTATCATGAGTTCATTTTGGGTAATTTGTAGTTTAAGGAAGGTTGTTTTTCGAACGATCGTCGTCACATGAAATTATGTTTCTTACGAATGATTTGCTATTTTCAAAACTGCTGTGAGTGTGCAGCAGTTACTCAGGACTGTTAGAACAAGAACAGTGCTTTTTAAAAAGAAAGAGCAAAACGTCAATATAGAAAATAGCCAGTTTTTTGTAAATGAAAAGCGTTTGTGGTCTAATTTTTTTAATATTTTAAAACGTACTTTAATCTGGGCTCATAAGAATTAGCAAAAACTGAGAATAGAGTTGTGATTTAGATAATTTTCTTCAAGGCGGAAAAAAGTTAGCTGTATTGGTGATTTTTTAAATATTTTCTAATAACTTTTAAAATATTTAAGTTATTTGTCAGTTCTAAAGTCCATATAATTCTACACAAAAAGATGATACACATAGTTTAAAATCATCGTTTTGCTTCAAGTGTAAAGCTCTTAAACTGTAGCTTTTTTATTTTCCTTGTTGACAGCACTATGGCGAAATTTATTATCCTTAATTATATTTTATTTTCCTTGGCGATCATAGCAGCAAATGAGTATTTGCTGTTTTGAGCAAATCAATAATGAGCACAGTCAAGCTCGCTTATAACAAACCTTGATTCAACGAGACAGAAATCAGAAAAACTTGAAGGATACAATTTTAGGTTCATTGCAAATAAACTCGCTTTTAACGAGCAAACCCCTGTTTAAGCAAGCATTATTTTTATGATTCATTAATTTCCTACTAAATTCTGCCTCACCAGTTTAGCTAATTCTTACTTTAAAAAAATTCTATTTGATAATTTTCGTGTTGACGAATTCCTTTTTAATGTTGTTGATGCTTTTCGGGTCATGAGTCGCACAACAAACAGACGCTCTAAAGCAAATCAATTAACTTTCTAACCTTTTTTCTATAATGTACAATGGGTAAAAAAAAAGGAGCATACTGAATAACTTTTGATCTTATAATCTGATCTTCACGTCTTAGGAGCCAACGTTCGAAGGGGTGCCCTCAAATATGCTAATTAATTAATACGTTTGATATTTTAATTTACGAAATCAGACACAAAAAAGTACTTTCTCTGAATAAACATGACTTTTTATTCAACGGATTCTGATTTCTAACCCCCCCCTTCCAAAATATCTAAGGGGGTAGTCACTATCTGGGAAATAGGGTCCCCATAGTTCAGTCAGGAGAGCTATCCAAAGTTTGGCCGTATTTTGCCATATCTAGAGAACTTTTTAAGCGATGTTTAAAAAAATTGCGCACAATTATGAAAATTTTTTTAACCAGAGATAATTCCATTTAATGAAAAAAAAAACTTTAGTAAAGATTTATTAATTTTTATTATTCTATTTACAAATATTGAGCGATATCGGATAAATATACGACATTTTTAAAATTCAGTTTTTTTTTAAAACTCGATTCGATTTTTTAAAATTCGATTTGATTCGATTCAGGAACCGACTTCGCCCTAATTTTGTATTATGCCATGTAAAATTACGTAATTTAAAATGACGTAAAATATTGCATACTTTTCAATTCAAAATTTTCTATTGTTAAATAAAATAATAAATATTTTCTAAAGTTTATTTTGTGCATGGAATTATCTTTGGATAAACAAATTGCATAAATGTGTAAAAAAAAAAATTTTTTTTCAAATCGTTTAAAAAGTACTCGAGATATTGTGAAATACGCAAAAAGTAAAATCAGCATTAAGGTGTCTAAATTTTGGATTGTTCTCGTGACCAAACTATGGGGACCATATATCCCACATTGCTGCTACACCTAATATTTTGGGGGTCACAAATCCGAATCCAATGAAAAAAAGGCATGTTTATTCAGAGAAAGTGCGTTTTTTTTTTTTTTTTTTTTTTTTTTTTTTTTTTTTTTGTCTAATTTCGTAACTTAAAATATAGTCACACTAATTAATTAGCATATTCGAGGTTTTCCCCCGAACCATTAGTGATCATTAAGGCCCGGATTTTGATGATATTTGCATTTTTTTGCATTTTTTGCATTTTTGGACATTTTTTGTCCTTTAGAGCATTTTTTTAGATTTATAGGGCATTTTTTTCAAAATTTGGGGCGTATTTTGCATTTTTAAAGTTTTTTGTTAATTTTTTCCAATTTTTATTATTTTTTTGGGGCATTTTTATTACATGAAATGCAAGATTTTTTCTTATAATTTGTCTTGATTCAGAAGATGCTGCATCAATTAAGATAGCGCAAAACGTGTTGGCCTCTGATAAAATCGAAGGAAACTTATCATTTATCAAGTCTAACTTTGCTATTGTATCCTCGACAATTGCAAGCTTGGAGAAACAAGAATTGGAACTTTGCGATGCAATAAATTATATTGAAGTAGTGAGTCAAGTGTTGCAAAAAGCAAGGGGAGATAGCACAAAGTGTAGCAGCTAAATTGAACAAAGTTTTGGAGAAGAACACTGGCTTCCAAACAATGAAGAAAATCTCTAGGATATAAACAGGTGAAGCAACATCTTTTCAAATTGAAAAATTGTCAGTAAGTGAGACCGTCTTTTTCAAGTACGCATCAATAACATCAGAAGCTTTTCCAGGTATAAAAATTTACTTTCAGACAAGAGATGCTCGTTTACACTTCAAAATATCAAAAATCATTTAATAATCCAATGTAATTCAGATATTTAGTAATATTATGAGATGGAAGTTGTTACATTCATTAAAGTTTCTATACAAAATGAAAATGTTTTGGAGTCAATACATTTTCCTTTTTATTGTTATTTTAGGATATAAAACATATTTTTCAAACTTTAATGAACGTAGAACAAGTATTGCATTGCTTTATATTTTTTTAAATATCTCATAATAATTCTTAAGAGTAAAACATTTACTTTATTTAAGTCATGTCATAAGGCATTTTTAGCGCAATTTTCGCATTTTTAGAGCATTTTTTACACTTTTTAAGGGCATTAGTTGAGATTTTTTAGGGCATCAAAATCCGGGCTCTAGTGATCATATTGAAAGTTATTGGTTTGTTTATATTTTTGCCCACTGCAATTTATAGTTACATAATTAATATTTGTATTATAGTTTTTTAAATCAGTAATCAACTTTAAATTTTGAATTATATGAGTTTTTTACTGAACCCCATCATTATTAATAATCCGTGACGAGGATTATCACTTATCGTCATTTTAAAATCTTTTTAAAAATTTTATCCAATTTTTATTTTTAAATTTTTGTGTATTCAGTAGTTTAAATATAGATAAAACATACAATTTAATTGTTTATATTATTTTTTTAATTGCTTTTTCAGAATTAAATATTTTCTCAAAGTCGTATACTATCCCACAAAAAACATTTTAAAAACAAATTTTCATCAAAGAATTTTTAGGCTGGTTCTAAGAATTATAATACGCTTCCATGACCTTCAACCATTTATCATTTCTAACTACCTCTTCAAATAGAATAACAAGTGGATGTTTTTTCTTTCAGAATTCATTAAGTCATTTCTCCATTTTAAAAGCATTAAAATTTCATGAGTGAGTAAAATGTTAAAGTGGTTGACCTGTAGTCAATTGTATTTCTCGGAGAGAATACATATCTTGTTAACGATTATTATTAGTTCCGCAGAATCCTTCGCTCACCGCGAAAAGACCTTCAGTGATTCTGCTCTACTTTGACCTTTCAAGTAACTTCTTCACTTTATCTCCATATTAAATTTTTATTCGGAGTAACAAGGGGTGGTTACCATATTGATTGACCAACTTTTATATGAAAAAAGCAGTACATATGTTTTTATTTACTTAATTGCAGTACATATGATATATACACATTTTGCTTGCATCTGTGATAACGTACTCTTTCAATTTATGTAGTATTAATGAACTACAAAAATGTGGTTAATGTATTAAAAACAATATGAAAAAATTGGTAGTGCATAATTGTTTATACCAAGTGGATATATCTTACCGCTACCTACCACACTTTATTTTTGTAAAAAAAAAAAAAAAAAAAGAAGAAAAAAAACATAATCGTTCTTTTAAAAAGGCATTTAGACGCTAAGTTCGGGTTCTTATTAAATTATTCATATGATTACGGTTTCCATTCGCATTTTAATGGTTTGCCGGAAATTCTGGTTTTCAAGATTATAGTTCTCATTACTACACATATAGTAAAAATACAAAACTAAAAAGTAAATTTAAACAAATAGATGGTTTTTATACCATGCTCTGATGTATCAAAATAAAATCAGCAAATTTTGCCACATTTGCCAAATTTTAACACATATTACAAAACAATATTTTATTGATAATTTTTATCAAAATTATTAACAAAACGCTTCCCGTAAAAGTCACCGAGCTTTTTGGTGTTCCCGCAAAGCCAGAAAGGCGTGAAATTTTTCCATATTCTGATAGTTTTAGCCATATTAGATAGTTAGAAGATGTACAGAACTCCCAGCCTATTGAAATGTAGTGCAATGCGTTAACTCTGTTAAAGAGTTTACCTAAGTTCAAAAGACTAACTTGTTTTATGAAGCGTTGTAACATTAGAAAGAAACTTGTCTTAAAATGCTATTAGAGAAATTTGGCATTCTCGATTCTCGCAAGTGTAGATTTGCGCAGCGCAGAACTACAGAAAAATCAAAATTCGTGCTTGAGCATGCGCAGGACATGAATGTGTGAGTTGTTACATGAAAGTGTTAAATCTCTCTAATTTTGCCGGCATAACTTAAAGTAAGTTTTCATAAATGGTATTTCGATTTTAAAAATGTAACAAGTGTATCATATTTAAGAAGCAAGTATGGAAGTAAAAAGACTAAAGTAATTCATTTAACGATACAAAATTTATTTGCAAATTAAATCCAATCCAGAAAATAATAATTTCAACGTTAAAAATAATTTCTGAACTTAAATGTAGACTAAATAAAATATTTTTCCAACATCCCTGAACTTTAATTTTTTAAATGAACTTATTTTTGAACTTTGGATTTTTGAAATAAGAAAGAAAAAAAGGCTTTAAAATTGTTTACTTCATAAGACTAGATACAGCGAAATTGTATATTTTTATATAATTTTTTTAATATAATTTTAAAAATAATGCATGATTACAAAAATAATCATTTGCACTGGGAAAAAAATTTAACTTCGGAATACAGAAATCTGGAGACACAGTAAGAAGTATTGGAGACACAATTGGCGAGACAATAACATGCCATAAATGAAAAGTTATTTTACTTGTTATTAATATATAACGATAACCTTAAATCACAAAACAAATCTCATCGGAAAACAGTCTCTCTCTCTCTCTCTCTCTCTCTCTCCTCTTTCTTTCTTTCTTTTTTTTTCTTTTTTTTTTGATACCAGATTAAGCACGAGTTTAAAAAAGAAAAAAAGAAAATCGCATGATAAATAAAAAAATGCAAAAAATAACCTAAATTTGCAATAAATTTTGAATAAATTGGAATTTTGAAGCAAAAAAAACTCACTTTAATTTCGTAATTCAAAATGGCCTTATCTTCGCGTCAGATATTAACTTCGACGCGGCATTTCAGCGGGCAGTAAGACAGGCCAACGTCAATTTTTTTTAACTACAAGTTTAACAGTTAATAATTCTCAAACTATTAATCAAATCATATAATTTTTCAGTCCATCAAACTCTTTGTACATTTTATAATACACCATCGTTATTTTAAGTTTTGTAATTTCTTTGAGGCAGAATTAAGCGTAACGGAAAGTAAAATAAATGAGAAAAAAAAAAAAAAAACTCACAAAAAAAGCACTTAAAAGTGTATTAACCGTCGAACAAATTAGAATTTCCAAAAAAGAAATGTGTGTTAAATTCATGTACAAATATGACCAACATCAAATAACTCTGTAGTTGCTTCACCGCGGTTTGTAGAGCGGCCCGTATATTATTTTTCTGACAAGTTTAAAAATTAATAAATCTCTAATAATCGAGTGTTTTTATTATTTCAATATAGCTCTTGTGCACTCATTTAACAAACCTAAAAAATTTCAAGTTTCTAAGACTTATACTTTTTGCTTAGCAAACCTAATTTATTACATTAACACCCAAGACAGTGGTGGCATCTTATAATTTTTCAACAAACGTAATCTATTTTAAATAAACACGGTCTGGAAATAGGTCTTTAGTGGTAGCTCGATTTTGAAAAATACACTTACTTTGAGGGATTTATATTTGCCAGAAATATTATTGAACACCGAAAAACTCGGTTAAAAGCGTTTTATTAATGATTTTGGTTAAATTAACGATAAAATAGAGATTTTAAATGTGTGATAAAATTAGGTAAATGTCTTTGAATTTGGGAATTTCAACATGAAGCCATAGGGCGGGGAGTAAAAACAATTTATTCGGTTAAATTTACTATTAAATTTTGTATTTTTTTAATTTTTTTTTATTTTTACTTTTACTAAATAAGAGATTTGATGGCTCAGGGGATCCCACCAATGGCTGGTCGATACGAATCCGCATTCGCCTTGCACCGACCACAGTGCTGACGTGAAATATCCTCAGGGGTAGACGGATCACGGGTTAGAGTCCCTTTGCCGTCAGGCTAGCCTTGGAATGTTCTCGTGGTCTTCCTCTCTATGCAACGCAAAAGCGGGTTAGTTTCATCAAACAGTCCCACGAAGACGAAATTTCTCCCAATACTTGATCCAGGAGTTCCCTTGTCTTTTGGATTGGGTTCAAATTTACAAGGTTATGGAGTTGAACATTAGAAGTCGTAAACCTAAAAATTGGGTCGGCTGTTCAACGACGGTTATAAAATAATATATATATATATATATATATATATATATATATATATATATATGATGTCAGAACTCATAAGTGTATGTTATAAAATGCATGTCAAAATGAATGTTTTTTTTTAGAGGTAAAAATTATAGCTTTAGAGGAAATTTTTTAAAGAAGAAGAAAATTTTTTTGTGGATAAACTTTATTTACAAAACGTTTTCAATGTTCTGAGTTTTCTGACAGCGTTGGCAAAGGATCAGTTAATGATTTGATTTCCACTAAAAAAATAAAAATAAATAAATAAATATAGCCATAATTAACGGCCTTTCCATTTCTTCTTAACTTATAATTTTAGATTATATGTACTATTTTGTTGCAAAGAATAATCTGGCCTTTAGAACGGACAGATTAGAGCGGACGTTTAGAACGGACGTTCTAAGGAGCGAACAAATTTGGGCTTTTGAACGGACAAATTATTTAAGTATTTGTACATTTTTAGAAATCGCCAATTAGGCGAGATTTTCCCCTGAATGAATAAATCTCAATTTTTTCAAATTTCTTATAATGCAGCGTTGGAGTAACATTTTACACGTTGAAAACGTTATTCACAAAGCTTTTCGCTATTCGTTTTTACAAAACTGTGTCTTTCTCTTCGTGTTGACCTTTTGCGTGGTTTTCAGAATTACCATAGGAGTTGGCTAAATATAGGCATAAATAAACCTAGCACAAATAACTGTTACAAACTCATGTAAGTTATGAATATAGCGCCAGAGTCATCGAAAAACAGCATTAACGTTAAGAGGACGATTTTTATTTTATTTAATTATTAACTTTTTTTTTAAATTTATTTATTTTTTTAAAAAAATATTTTTTTGTTATCATTCCTAAATCTTCGATTGAAATTTTTATCATTGAAGTCAATTTCGAAAATTTCGGAGTTGTTATCTTTCTGCTCTCGATAAGTTATTTAAAAAATGTACAAAAATCTTGATGAGCGAAACGAATCAAAACATATCATTTAGTTATCTAGTTTTAAGTCGTTATTTCTAATTGACTATTAAAAAGGAAAAAAAGAAATTTATCAGTATACAGATATGCTTTAATAAATGATAGTAAAATTATGGATATATTTCTGTAAGTGGATGGAGTTGTTAAATAAAATACAGATCGAATGATTTGATTTTGTTTTCATGATCTGGTTGTTGAACTGGATGTTTCCGATAGACTTTACCTTGAGTAATATTTCCCGTAATGATGTGGATGTAATCTTAATGATGTCTGAAGAATGGGGACATTTCTCGATTTAATAAGGAAAAAGCTAAAACTAATTAGGATGTCAAGAAAACTATTCCATAGAGAGGTAATTTGGGAAAATTTTTTCTTTAAAAAAATATATATATGGTTGATTTGATATAATAAGCATCAAATTTCAACTTTAAATGCATTTTTATCATTTGTATACTTAGTTTAAATATGGAATCAAAAATTTAAAACAAGAAATATTCATATTGTTAGTTTTGATTCTCGAGAATATTTTAAGAAAATAATTTATTTATGTTTCTTATATTTTGACGACTACAAAAACACACACTATATATAAAAATTATCCAGTTGCAGTAATGTACAGTGCGCAAAATATAACACAAATTATCCAGAATAACTTTTGATATAATGATCGGATTTGTAAGTTCTGTGACTCAATCTTGAAGGTTTGAGAGGACGATCTCAAATAAGCTAATCAACTAGTGCAGACGATATTTTAAGCTACGAAATCAAACCCAAAAACGTGCTTTCTCTGAATAAACATATCTTTATTTTTCGATGGATTTCTAACTCCCAAAATAAAAGGGGTAGCCGCAATCTGCAAAATAGGGTCCCCATAGTTTGGTCAAGAGAGCGGTCCAAAGTTTGGACCCCTTAATGATAATTTTATTTTTTGCCTATTTTGCTATATCTCGTGAACTTTTTAATCGAATTTAAAAATTTTGCACACAAATATAAAATTTGTTTATCCAAAGATAATTCGATGCAAAACATAACTTTTAAGAAATATTTATTAATTTTTATTATCTTATTTTATAATAGTCGAAAAAATTTAGAATCGCAGGGTATAAAATTTTTACATCAATTTACAGGATGTAATTTTACATATTATAAAAAAAAATATTATGAGCGAAATCGATCAAATATTTCCGGACAATCGAATTTTAAAAATTATGTTTCTTCAAAGTTTTATTTCTCCGGAACTATTCGACCGATTTTGTTCAAATTTCGTATTTTGGCTTGTAAAATTACCTTCTCTAAAATGAAGTAAAACATTGTATACCCTAGAATTCAAAAATTGTCCGATAATTATTAAATAAAATAATAAAAAATAATAAATATGTACTTAAACTTATATTTTTCATTTAATTATCTTTGGATAAACGAATTTTATACTTATGTGCAGAAATTTGTCAATTCTCTTTGAAAGTTCGAGATATGGTGAAATACGCTAAAGATAAAATTAACATTAAGGAGTCCAAACATTGGAACGCTCTCCTGACCAAACTATGTGAACCATATTTCCCAGATTGCAGCTACCGCAATTATTTTGGGAGTCAGAAATCCGAATTCTTCGTAAAAATAGAATGTTTAATCAACGAAAATAAATTCCTTTGTCTAATTTCGTAATTTAGAGTACCCTCTGCACTAATTAATTAGCATATTTGGAACCATTAAGAATGAGTTCTAAAACGTGACCGATTATTAGATCAAAAGTTATTTAAGGTGGTCCGTTTCTTATTTTGAGCAATGTACAAATGGTTAAACGTCATTGTAATTATGAAGCATTTAAACATATTTAAAAAAAATAAAAAAAAAAAAACTGTAAAAGAATTATAAAAATGTCTAAGTCTTAAGCAAGTTCGTTAAAAAATGTTTTTTGGTGATTCGTTTTCTTCAAATTATTTTCAAGTTTAATGCTAATTACGGGAGGTTGCCTTTATTTTTGGCTTTGTTATCCTTCGATAAATCGCCAACCATGCATCTCTTTCCATACTCCTAACTTTCCGTTGGGAATTTTTAATTTCGAATTATTGGCGATCAGACCGGAGAAGCTTCGGCCTCTCAGTCCCAACCGTTGAATTTATATCTTAACAGAAAATAGTGAGCTAAGAAACGTTTAAAACTTTATTGAGTTCAATTTTTCTCTTTTTGTTAAAAGTTTCTCTCAAACTTCAAGCATTTTTTTTTATAAATTCATAAAAATGTATTTGTCCAAAGCGTGAAAAAACTTCCTTTCTATGTACAATCCCTGTATCTAAAAGATCCTTGCACTTTTAGAATCCCTGCTCTTATGTCTGTACACCTGTTTTTAAATATTGCTATATCCCCTTTTAAACGTAATACTTGATGCACCGTAACTTCATTGCGTAGGAAAGCACAATCACCTCAATCACTATTAATCACGTAAATCGGGAGGATACCGCTACGTCAAGACTTAACAAGACGACACCCGCCACGAAAATTTTCTCGTATCCCAAACTAATAAAAATGAAGAAGAAAAAAAAGAACAAAAACAAAATAATAACATCATCATCTTTTTTAAAACATTAGGCATCACTTATAGTATTTAACGCCAAAAGGGAGCGCCGTTGCAAGTTCTGTCACAATCACCAAATCATGCCATGGCTCGGAGTAATCAATTTCTGGTATCTGCTTGGATTACAGTATGAGCATAATTGTCCTTCTAACACTCCTGTACGCGACAAATTATAGGTTGTGCTTTTGTTTTGAGCTATGCTGGTGGAGATGCGTAGGTTTGAGCGGTTGCCCTTCTACCTGCTAATAAGAAGGTGGTTTAGTTAAAGCTGCAAAAGAGAATTTTTTTTTTTTTTTTGTTATTATTTTTTTATTGGAATGCAATTTTCAATGAGACAAAATAGAGAAGCAAATGTCTTTAAAAAATTAAAGAATGATGAATGGTCCAGGTTTTTTGTAATCATTCATCTTAAATGAATTGTACTTACGAAGTAGATTTACTTGTCAATGTTTTTCTGTTTGTGTCGCCGAACAAAATCTCGTTTTTATGTTTTGACTGAAGGTATTCATTGCAAAACTCATATGAATGTATGATTTTTCATATGAATGCAAAAGTAATAGAACTGGTGCAATTGTAGTATTTGCTTAGTTGCAGTATGTTGAAAGAAGAGAAAATTTGGATTCAGTGGTGATTTTTCTTTTTTTAGCTTTTAAAATACAAACTATCATTTTTCAAATTTTAACAACAGATTTTTTTTTATTAATTTATTTAGTATATATTATAACAAGAGTTTATAAATCTCGCAATAATGTGTTTAAAAGTGATTTTACGTTTTACCTCAGTTCAACGCGAATAATTATTTCTAGTCATAAAGTATAGCACGCTCTAATAGCTTAAATATGATTTTGAATGTTATCATCGATTATTAAAGATATTTTGTGAAAAATACATTTTCTGTGAAATTGGTAAAAACCTACTCATAACTTTATGAAAAAATTTTCCCGTTTTTGAGAAGAAAAAAACCCCCCTCAAGAGCCATGTTTTTCAAAAATTTTTAGTTTAAAATTATAAATTAAGGATGTCATTGACTCCATTTTTCAAATCAAAATTTTTGTGAAGGGTCCGTTTTGACAATAAAATACGTTTGTGTTTAGTGAAGGGCCACTTTTTGCAATAAACTATTTTGGGAAGGGTATGTTTTAACAATAAAATATTTTGTAAAGGGCCCATTCATATGATTAACTATTTTGCGAAGGGTTCATTTTTAACATAAACAATTTTGCAAGGGGTCGATTTTAACGTTGAAATATTTTGGGAAAGGCTCACTTTTACAATAGATATTTTATGAAGGTATTTTACGCTAGATTTTAACAATAAAAATTTTTTGTGATGGGTTCGTTAATCGATCCAATCTTTCCTAAATCGATCCCTGCCTGTTCATTATTAGATTATTATTTATATCCTTAGATAAAAGCGCTCAAAACAAACTTTTTTAAGGGAGTTATTAGTAGTAAAAGCATTTTAAATTTAACGCCTTCAACCAATAGGCCCTCCTATTTCCATATCTCATGACCAGTTGATTTCAGCAATATTTGCTGAAAATAGAATCAATATGATCAATGGTGTCGACAGGTAAAATGTTTATAAATTAATACTTTTCAAAATATAATGATTAATGTATGCCATTAAAAGCAATTTCACTGAATTGTTTTAGTTTTCCCTAAAAATGGACGCCGAGTTTTAATAGATTAAATTGATTTTAAACATCATTTTCTCAAATTAATGTAATAAATTATTCTTTTCGAGTTATTTTTTGCTTTATTGCCACCAGATGGCACTACTCTTATAAAAACAATTTAAACGTAAACAGAAATCATTTTATAAAACTAATGTTCTTCCCTTCCCATGAGCTGCCCTTCCAGCAATGAAGAACCTTTGCGGCTCTCTCTTTATTAAAGGTTGCGGCACGGCCTGATCACTAGGCGTAGGGAGCTGCTAGAGAGGCCAAAACACCAATTTTCACACCCAGCCGAACGATAGCTACCGAACGAAAGAGGCTTTCAATTGTCCAGCTATTCCGACCGCAATTACCATTTCTGCATTATCTGATAGCAATCATGACTCCCTTTTTTTCCCACCCCCCCTCAATTTGATCATTTTTTGTTCACTTGGATTTTGATTCTCCAAAAGTGTTCTTATTATTTTTCTTTACTTCCTCTGTTTTGATTTGAAGTGCAGAAATGTTTAATCTCGCCGTTCTTCTGTTTATTTAAAAGATCAGATATGTGTTTTAAAAGAATCTTTGCAATAAAAAATAAATAAATAATAAAATGAAATGAAGTGCGATTTTCGGAAGAGGCTATAAAAAATTAATTCGTTTTGTAAGGTTTGTAGCAGAAAACGAAACAAGATTAAAATATTGATTATGGTCTCTCAAAATTCGTTTCAAAAGTTCAGTTATGTTATTTATATCACATACTATAATTTCAATGTCAAAAATTAAATGGTTATTTTTTTTTGTTAAACGCGATTTTCTTATTTAGTAATATTTTACTCTGTACTATAAATTTAAAATGATAACAATAATAAAAATAATAATTGTAGTGGTAGTAGTAGTAGTAGTTGTAGTAGAAATAAGAAAAACTCACATTTGGAAAATATTAATATTATAATATTAAAGTCCGATTTTATTAAAACTAACCGATGAAATTTCTTTTTCAACTTGGCAATAAAAAACTGAAAATTAAAGTATCAAGTGGTTCAGCAGCCATAAACATGAAAAATAACATTAAAAAAAAAAAAAGAATCTAATAAAAAGGAATCAACGAAAAATCATCAAATACACTGTTGGTGTGTAGTTGCCACCAAATTTGGTGTTGAGTTGTTTAAATTTCTTTCAGTGTATGTTTTCTCAATTTTTATTTACTTTTTCACTGTCATTGTTTTATTTATTGAATTTTTGTTTGTTTGTTTACTGAGAACACGTACTTTCATGCCCATTGGAATCAACTTTATGACCTTATTGTAAAAAACATTTCATTTAATAAACAATCGTATTTTTAGTAATGTATTCGCACTAATTCTTTCAAACAATTGCTATTTGGACAATTTCATAAAAATTTTTTCACGATAAAGAATTCTGTACTTACATGCATCTAGTTTATCTCCTTTAATAGTTTGATGATATCGTTTAATTCACTATTTATTTAGTTTCATTTCTGTTGTATATTCTAATTGTTTTAAAATTCACTATTCTATACACTATAAAAAATTTTAGGGAATCAGAACGCCAAAAATGTTAGAATCTACTTTGCAATGTTCGTTTAGACTACTTATCGTTAAGTAACAACCACCATTTTCTTTATTCAATAACATTAAAATTTATAATTACAGTTATAGATAAGAAATACTAATTCTTAAAATAAAATTCTTTTGTAAATCAGACATCCACATAGTACAGAGAGACTCTTAAAACGAATTCGAACTAGGCTTAATAGAACTGAAGTGAAAAGAACATATTTTATAAAAATAATTATTTTATAATCTATATTATTAACGCATAATATATATTATAAAATCAGTAAATACAGTTTTCAGATTTTTAAAAATTGAAATTCAGTCATGTTTATTACTCAACTAAAAACATACATACAAATTTAATGATGAAAATTTGTTTCTGTTGATGAATATCAGAATTGAAAATGACTTCAGACTCTAACCAACTCAGTCCAGATTGTAAACAAACTACATTGGTGTAAACCTAGAATAAAGTGTTCATTCACACAATTTTTTCGGTTATTCAACATCATATTTGAAGAGATATTATCGGAACTCCTGCATGAAGTACTGAGAGAAATTTGCCTTCGTTGAGGACTTTTTGATAGAACTAACTCGCATTTGCGTTACATGGAGCGAAAAACCACGAAAATCTTTCACTCTTAACCTGACGGCAAAGGAACTCTAAACCCATGATCCTTCTACTACTGAGGATATTTTGCGTCAGAACCGTGGTCGGTGCAAGCCGAATGGGGAAATCGTACAGTTCAGCCGTCGCCGGGTTTCGAACCCGGTTCACCTCAATGCTTAATTGATTAGTGCAATTGGTACTGCAATTATTTTGGTAGTGGATACTTAATATATAACACTTTGGCAATATATATCGGCACTTTGTCAATATATTAATACTGCTCTCAGAAATGTAATAGCTCCGAAATGTATTAAAACTAAAGATTTCACAGTACAATTATGTTTTATATTTCTAGAACTTAAAACTAGAACTTAAAACTAAAGAACTTAAAATTTCAATGAGCTAGCGAAACTAGTTCAAATTATGGCACTTAATTAATTTCGTATTTTTACACAAGTAATATTTCATATTTTACATTTGTTAATTAATCTTGTTAATTTAACACAACGGTAAAATTCGTTTTAAAATAATATCAAAATTCATTTTATGAACTGATGAATAATTTGGATGATTTTGGAAATATAGGAACGCGTTGAATCATAATATTGTTCAAATTTTTTCGCAAACTTTATTGTGGTGAAAATTAGTAACACATTGCCGCATAAATAAATTCTTGAATTTCATTACACGCTTAAACAGAACGGTGGCTTAAATTAACACTTTATTACTTCAAATTTACACGGCAGTGTTGCCAGGGTCCGATAACCGTTCACCCCCAGATGGCGTTGTAAAATCCCCTAAAACATTTTTTTAAAAAAACCAAAATTTTTAACGTAATGTATAGGTATTAAAAAATAGTTAAATAATATATTGAAAACGTTGCTTTAATACTTTTTAATATTTTATTATCATCAAATTAATCTTTTTTACATTTCAATCGTTATATTATCTTTAATTTCTACTAAAATGTTTAAGATATTTTTTCAATGCTTTTAGACTCGCACATTTTTCATAAATATTTTATTATCAACGATATAGTCTTTTCAATATTTTAATTCTAACATTATGCTTAAATTTCTAATAAAATATTCAACATATTTTCGTCAATACTTTCTGATTTGTATGTGTTTTCGCTGTTAAACATTTTTAACATAGAAGAAGTAGGTACAAAATTTTGACAACTATTAGAAAGTTCATATGAAACGCGCAAAAAACATCGGCTGTAATTATAGACATTTTATTTCTTAATTTGTCTTTAATAATATTTAATATGGAGAAACATCTCTCCACAGCTGCATTTGAAAACGGAATACTTAATAAAGCTGAAACAAGAGTCGAGCTTAGTAAACTTAAGTCAATCACTAAGTAAACTTAAGTCGAGAATCGAGCTAAGTAATAACTTACTACATTTACATTCAACAATACTGTTAAGTTCTAAAATTAAATCTTAATCTTTTTGTTTTGGTTTAACATATTGATTTTCATATTACCATCTCACACATTCAGCTATAAAAATTTTAATATTAGATTGTAACCAAAATGAATCTAGTAAAATTCTCAAATAACCTTAAAACAAACCCTTAAAATACCCACTGAAAAAAAAAAAACAATTCCCCCAAATTTAAGGGGAAAACCCCTAATCTGGCAACACTGTTACACGGTGTTAGGGTTCAAGATAACAATATTATGATTTAAATGTTAAATCTATCATTTAAGATTATAAATAAAATCTATTTTAAACTCCAGCTTCGGAAGATATAGTAATTTCAATTCTGCATTAAGGAATTTCAAATTTCAATTCAATCGGTGGAAGATTGAAATCATGTAAAAAATAATTTCAAGACCTTCTGATTCATGTATTCTGGGTGAAATGTTTCGAACGTTTTTCCCAATTTTATTATTATTAATATGTTGCTGTTTTTTCATAAATGGCAAGAGTGAAATTCAAACTGCTATATTTTTACCAATTATTGTATACAATGCCAGTTAAAAGCTCATTTTTTAGTATTTTCTATTCTTAGCGATTTTGATAACTGATAAACTAGTTAATCTATTTTCAACACATTATTTATTTTACTTTCTATAATTTTTTGTGGTACAATATTAATAAAAATACTACTAATACATAGGAGGGAAATTTAAGTCATAGACGCAATTATAATATACTATTTTAAAAACTTTTATTAAATTTATTTTGTTCTCATTATAAAGTGCCAAAATGTCCGAAAGTTTTATTTTAAAAAAAGATTTAGCGTCTTTAAACAATTTTAATGTTGTTTTTGATGATAAATTGCCTGTTAATTTTTTATTATTATACTATATATAATTTTTTAATTTTAAAATATTTTTTAAACATATGTGTCTTCCATTAGTCGAACATTAGATTAATAATTTGTTCGCAAATAAGTTTCTTCAATATAGATCTTTATGCTTTGCTCATGCTGCACGATAATAATACAAAAAGCATTGATTTCAGAAAAGGTATGTATTACCTGTTAATGTTAATAAATACCTGTTACTTACAAATCAAAAATGGTAATAATGGTAATCAGTTATCGGCAAAATACCTTTTAGCTATGTGTCAAATCGTCGTTCTAATTCGCATCCAGAAGTATAACATTAAAAAAGCTCCCTGTTATAAAGTAACTTGATTTTTCCAGTTTTCAATGCACTAATGATGCGTTAGTGAGAAAATATAAACTAGAATGTAATTATTACATCATATTACATAGATTTTACTTCTCAGTTTTTAAAAATATCCTGGTTGAGATACTTAAACACATGTACAGGAGATGTTTCCTTTTTAGGTCTGAAGACTATCTTATAAATTATTTCATTCCACGTGATTGGCTTACAAATTTCACTTTATTAAGTTATAATGGACATATTACATGTCATTTTTATTAATCACTTTTTTTTTGTGCTCCAAGAAATCTGGTGTTTCTTAGTAGGCACGTAATATTACATTAATTTCAATACTTAACAAGAGCTTGGCATATGATTAAATAGTAAAAATGCCATGTCAAGTGTCATTTTCACGTAATTTCAAACAACAACTCTATTTCTGTCTTCAGGGCTGGATAGATCAGTGTCAAACGAAAATGTCGTTTTATACAGTTTACTGTTTTACATGAAAAATCATTTTTATAAAATTTTAAGATTAAAATTAATATAAAGATTATAAGATTGATTAAACTTACATAATTAAATAATAATAAAACTTAAATATGAAGGACTTATAAAGGATATTTATAAATCTTTTTACTTAGCTTTAAGTTTTATATAATTTAATTCTTATATTATTTAAGTTTTATATAATTAATTTTTATATACTGTCATTTTATATAGTTTAAACAAATTTTTTTTCTAACATTGCTAATTCATTGTACTGAACTTGATTTCTACGTTTCATTTTGTTAGATGCAGTTTTATCCTTTTTTCACTATCATATTGAATTTTTGTTTACATTAAAGTAACATTAGATTTTTATATGTTTAAATTACTTCAATTAAGAAAAGTGTTGTTAAATTTTTTAAATTGAATAAATTAAAAAAAAAGTGATATCTCAGAAATTTTTCAGAGGATGAAATTTTTTCTCAGAAATTCAAATAAGCTCAAAATTTAGTTTAGCTAGCAATTGTCTAAACTTCTTAAGTTTTTTAAAAATTACTTTTTGAGCTATATTCATTCCATAGGATACTAGTTATAAATAACTACCTGCACAAAGTATGATTTTATTTTGAATACTTATTTACATAAACGAATATAAGTTACTGAACCTTCAAGAAATTATTTAAGTATTATTTTTTTTCCCACTCAAACGAATCAGAATTTCAAAAGATAATCTCAAAACGGCATTCCAACGCAACATATCTGTCAGATTTTTTTTAAAATATGTAGGTAGAGAGTATTAATATCAAAATAAATTCTTATCATTTTATTCAGTTTGGAATAGCCTAAGAAAAGAGTTGCTGTGAGTTACCACCATTCATACCATCATTTACGCATTGTATTACGGCTAACTCACTCATAAAAATATTGCAATCACGCCAAGATTCTTAAATTAAAAGAATTTATTCCGTACCTTCCATCTCCATTTAGATATTTCAGATAAAACTGCATTAACGAATGAAAAGAATTTTTAAATGAATCCAACAACTCGTAAAACTCATCGCTTATCTCGTGAGGGCTATGATTTCAATAAAATTTGTTCTACAAAGCCTTAACCTTTCAAGAAATCTCGCCAAGAAGCTGACGTTGATAAGCAGTGGAGCAATGTTATATGATTTTTATCTCACAGATAGGAGCATAAAACTAAATATAGAGACACTATTTCTGCCAAAGCAATCGGTTTAAATCGTCGAGGCGTTGAAGTAGTTTTAGAAATAAGAGTTTTACGATTGTAGAACCAACACTTTGATTTAATATCGCTTGGTATGGCGGCGTACAGATTACAGGTCATATTAAACCATTATAAAGTAAAATATAGTTCTTCGTTCAAAAGGAGAGATGCGTATCAGGATATTGTGTGTATACAACTATTGTATCTGTTCACAAATCTTTTCAGTTGTTATTCTCAAATGATATTTTCAACATTACTAATGGATTGCGCGGGATCCCGGTTACGTAAGAATGAAGTATATACTCTTCTTCGAAGTACATAAAATATTTTTCATAATACAAAAGTTTACAAAGATAAAAATAATTTGTGGTATTTATGAATATTGCACAAGTATATGGAATGATCTACACCAATCCGTTAATATTGCGGCTTGTTTTAACCCTTTATAGGGCTTTATTTTTGCTGGCAATGTATAATATTCAGATAACAAAAGTCTATAAAGGCAAAATCATTTGCCGTATTTGCGAATCATGCACAAGTATATGGAATAATGATATATACCATTCAATTACTAATGTGGTTTGTTTTAACCATTCATAGGGCTATTATTTTTTTTATAGTACTGTATAATATTCCTCAGATTACAAAAGTCTATAAAGGCAAAATCATTTGCCGTATTTGCGAATCATGCACAAGTATATGGAATAATGATATATACCATTCCATTACTAATGTGGTTTGTTTTAACCATTCATAGGGCCATTATTTTTTTTTATAGTACTGTATAATATTCCTCAGATTACAAAAGTCTATAAAGGCAAAATCATTTGCCGTATTTGCGAATCATGCACAAGTATATGGAATAATGATATATACCATTCCATTACTAATGTGGTTTGTTTTAACCATTCATAGGGCCATTATTTTTTTTATAGTAATGTATAATATTTCTCAGATGACAAAAGTTTATAAAGGCAAGATTATTTGCCGTATTTGCGAATCATTCTCTAGTATATGGAATGATCCATACCATTTCATTACTAATGGGGTTTGTTTTAACTTTTAATAGGGCCATTATTTTTTTATAGTAAATTATTATATTCTTCAGATTGCAAAAATTTATAAAGGCAAAATAATTTGCCGTAATTGCGAATCATGCACAAGTGTATGGAACGATCCATATCATTCCATTACTAATGTGATTTGTTTTAAGCCTTCATATGGCAATTGTTTTTTTTTTCCAGTAATGTATAATATTTTTCAGATTATAAAAGTTCAAAATACTAAATATCTAAAAATAAAATAAAGGTTGGCGTGTTTGCGAATCATGCACAAGTATATGGAATGATCCATACTATTCCATTACTATAGTGGTTTATTTTAACCCGTTATAGAGCTAACATTTTGTTTAGTAATGTTGTGGTGAAATATTTTTTGTCTTTAGAATCATTTATAAAAACAAATTCATTTAGCTCATTTTTTAAAATTAATTTGGTTTATAAAAACAAATATTTGGAGCAAAAGTAGGTAGGACTTTCAAATTTTTCCCAATTTGTAAAAAATTGGCCATAAATTAAAATTTTTGCGCTTGTAAATAAACGCATTTATAAATTATGTGTTGGTAACGAAAAATAAACTCGAAATGATTGAATGAATGAACACGCAACCAACAAGAGAAAATATCTCCTCAACGATGGATTATCTTTTTAACACCACGCAAACCTTTACTGTTATCCTCATTTATATAAACAAAGCTCTTCATTTTTTGTATTTTCTGATGTAACAAGCCTATATTAAATGAGAAAATAGCTTCTCAGCGACATTTAAAAATTAATGAATTTATTGGAAAGTATACTGTCCATGGACTTATAAAGGATTCAGGAAATATGTATTATTATAAAAAAAAACATAAATCAGATATTAAAGCAAAGATTTGATATTCTTTATTAAAATATGGCATGTATTCAAAAGCCATTAGTTCTGTATCTTTCATAATATAGCAATTCCTAATTTTTAATTTTTTATTATAATTTCCTTAAGAAGGTATAGGACACACCTTTTTAATTTTTATTAAAATGGATGCATTATTTTCATTTCTTTATAATCTTATAACATAAAAAGCTAGCAAAAAATGTTAACAAATCTTAAATGAATTCTCATTGAAAAAAAAATTAAAATTTTAAAATTGTGATGCTCTCTCATTTTGATGTAACTAAAAATATTCATGCTTTAGTGCTAAATTTGTCTTTATTTATTTAAATAAAAAATTTGATAATTTAATTTGTCACCAAATTTTTTGCTATAAGGATTAAAAAAATATTTAAAAAAAATATTTAAATTTCCCATTTTTTTCCCAGTTTTATAAAAAAAATTTTTTGTTTTAAACTATAGTATAAGACAGGGGTGGCCAAGCACCTTGATAGTCGAGCCATTTTTTAAAATTTGAAATTTTTCGCGAACTGCAATTAAATAAGTATTTAAAAGGTATACAAAAAAGGTATTAAATTTTTTATTTTTACAGAAATTGTATTTATTGAAAACATATTAATAAAAGTACAAAATATGTGTATTGAATTTAAATATTAAGAATTAATTATATTTATTTAACTTTTCTTGATAATTCTTTAAAATTTAGTGAATAATTGGTGACAACACTTCTCAGTAATTCTTTGAGATGCTGCTTTGTTCATACTGATCGGTGTTTGGATTTCACGAATTCGAAAGTGGAATAAAATGATTCACATAAGTACGTTGTTCCGAATATTGAAATAATTCGACAAGCAGCCTTTTTTAATTCAGGATACTTCGATTCTGGTACAAATTTCCAAAATTCAGTAATCGACGTCGACTTATATTTTAATTGTAGAGCTTGATTTTCTTGCATCTCTATTAATTCAAATTCTCCAGATGCTTTTTGGGTCATAATTATATTGAAAATAGAAAACTCACCTTAAATTATGTTAATTTCAAATGGATTCCGCCAAAAATCAAGAGACGATTTAAAATATTTCAAGTCTTGAAATCTATTTTGGAATTCCGACAATATTCCTTCTGGCTTACTTTTTCTTAGAAAAAAAGGAATAAATTATTGGAAGATCGCGTTAATGGGTCTGGAGTCCGTCGATTACGGACGATTACGCCACTTGTTTATGTTCGTTCGCGCAGTTTTCGATGAGTCATATCATTCTTAACTTGGACGGAAATTAAATTTGTTACAATGTTGCACTTAGTCTTTCATGTTTGTTGTCAGTAATTTAAAAAACATTTTGAAAGAAATACCGAACGATAATAATTTTTTAAAATATAATAGCACAAAAATGAAAAAGGAACTCGGGTACATTTATCGAGAGCCACAAATAATCCTTCAAAGAGCCGCACGTGGCTCGCGAGCCGCAGTTTGGCCACCCCTGGTATAAGATATAAACCTTTCTCATGAATTTTCTAAAAAGGAATTGAAATAAAATAAATAAAATACATACATTTCGATTTTTATAAAGATTTCTTTATTAGTCTTCGAGATATATAGTATCAGAGTTGGTAGTAGTATTGGTACTTTATTTACATCGTACTAAAGCTGCACTCTGGGTTATTTGCAACGGTCTGGGAAGCATCCCTGTGGATGAATGATCCGAAGACATGCCATAATTTTGATCCTCTGTAAAGAGGATGGCCGCTTAGCTTTTGTATCCCAACGACCTACGCGCGAAACTTAGCACATTTATATGGAACAGATTAACCGCGCTCCCTTCGTCCCTACGCAGGCTGATCAATGTGGACACCCACTAGCTCACCAACGCCAGTGATGCTTGACAGCAGTTTTCTGATGAAAATATTAATGATTGGCCCACTTCGGAAAAAACGATAGAGGAGAAAAATGTCTTCAAAATTTATGCTTCACATAAATATTGGGGATAAAAAGTGAAACCAAATCGTATCACGCATTCTAATTAAGTGGAAAAAAATTTGTTTTTACTATTTGTTAAATAATTTTTGATCGATTTTTAAGATTTCGCATTTATAACAGACGTTGAACAGCAGACCTATTTCTGAGTATACGTCTTTCAATATTCAACTCCTTAGTTTTGAAATTTTGAACCCAACTCAGAAGACAAGGGAACTTCTGGATCAAGCATTGGTAAAAAATTGCCTTCGTGACAGACTTCTTGTTGGAACTAACTAGCATTTACGTTACGAAGAGGGATAAAACACGAACTTCTCCTATTGTAAATCCGACAGCAATAGGATACTAACCCATCATCCGTCTACCACTTGGGATATTTTTTATGTCTGCATAATCGGTGCGATCCGGGAATAGAACTCGTATCAAACAACCACTGCTGGTATTCGAATCTGATAGTCGAGCTGGTATTCGAACGGGTCCAAGACTCCGTAATCCCTTCAGCTAAATTGAGGATTTATGGTTTGATGGGTTTCAGAACAATTAAAATTGGTATTGCTGGATAAAGACTTAAAAGCCCATTAAAATATTACGTATGAAAAAAAAAAAAAAGCAGAAAGGATTTGTGATTTGCTTATTTTTGCTGAAGAGGGGAGTAGAAGGGTATGAGCAATGCTTACGTCTTAAAGTGCCCTTATTTTACATTTTTTCAAAAATGAAAAAAAAAAAAAAAATGCAGCAAAAAACGGAAAAATAATTATGCTTTGATAAATTTTGGATTTGAAATAAAATTTAAATTTGGAAATAAAGAAAAAGATCGAGAAAGATTAGATAAGTGAAAAGATGTAATAGAATTTCTCAAGAGAGTTTCGAAATTTTATAAAATGAATTAAAAAAACGTAAATTTCGTTGTATGCAAAGTTAAATCTTTTTCTTGGATTCAATTCTAGAAGTTTTAAAATTTGCTTGATACTGTGAAAGTCAAAGTTAATGCAAAAAAAAACAAAAAAAAAAAAAAAAACAAGGAAAGTGGCAATTTGTTTATTTTTGCTGAGAAAGTGGGAGAGAGAGTTATGATTCCCCTTTGTCATACAATGCTTACGCAAGATCTGAACGTCTTTTAAATGTTTTTTTTTTTTTTTTCATTAATAAAACTTTCCAAAATTATAATAATGTTTCCATTTTACATAGTAACCTAACACCAGCAAAAGGATATCACGGAAGTTCTGTTTATGTCTAACGACGGCATAGCAAGGCTCGTTGTTGCTTATACTGGATTAACCATCCATGTAAGCAACAACAAATCTTACAGGTAAAAAAAAAAACAATCACGAAAGTGAAAAAAAAGGTATATTTAGCAATAGATTTCTTTAAAAGATAAAATGTAACTCGTTTATCATCATCAAATGTACACATAAATAACCTTAAAGGTAGATTGTAGAAATAGATATCTTGGAACATTTCCAAGTAAGCATGTAAAGTAAGTGTTTAGGGGGACGATTAATCTATGTAGCCTACGAGAACAAATAAAGATTATTTTATTTATCTAATGATCGAATCTTCGAGTTCTAGAACTCAATCTTTATGGTTTGAAGAGGCGACATCAAATATGCTAATTAATTAATGCAGGCGATATTTTAGGTTAAAAATTCCGACAGAAAAATGTATTTTCTCTGAATAGACATGATTTTTTTCCCGATGGATTCGGATTTCTGACCCATAAGACATAGGGATAGCCGCAATCTGGGAAATATGGTCCCAGCAATGAAACGGTTGTTCAGGAGAGCAGTCCAAAGTTGAACCCCTTATTGTTCATTTTATTTTTTGCGTATGTCGCCATATCTTGCGCAGTTCTTAAGCAAATTGAAAAATTTTTGGATGCAATTATAAAATTTGCTTTTTAAAATATAATTTCATACAAAAAATAACTATTGGTAAATATTTTTTCTTATTTTCTTTAATTACAATCGAAAAAATTTTGAATACATAATTTTACAAAAAAGCAATTTAACATGGCAAAATAGAAAATTTTAGCGAAACCGTGGAATAGTTCTTTAAAAATCTAATTTTAAATATACAACTTAGAATTTTTACTTTAAGAAAACTTGAAAAATGAATATTAGCTGATTTTTTAATTATTATGATATTTTTTGAATGATGAGTGATTAAATTTCAAATTCAAAATTATTATGTTTTAATACGAATAATTCTTTAATGCAATTTTTTAAAAATATTTCTAATTGTAGTAAAATTATTGCATTTAATTATTCCGCAAATTTGTTTATTTTTGTAATATAATTTTAGCAACAATCAGCAATGTATTATTTAAATGCACCAGCGGGTTACCGAGCTCGGCTCGGAGAAAACAGGTATCGAAGCTAACTCGAAGATTTAAATTTTCAATTGTGATTTATCAAAACAATACATGCCATAAGAAAATTTGTGAAACCATTGGTGAAAAGATAACCGGTTAGAGTGCACCATTGTAAACTATCTAAACAAAGTTAGAGTTTGGAAAGGGAACTATTCTATACAAAGGTAAAGTTTGAAAAGTCATAGGAAATAAAATGTAATTGATAACAAAAAATTATACAATTAAAGAAATGGTACAAAGTGAGCAGTGTAAAGATTGAAGTGTGTTGAAGTTCAATATTTTTGACAAATTTATTTAGAAAAACCAAACATATATACATACATAAGAAACATATTATAAACCTATAACAGCATAAACATAATAAACATTAATCATCGATTGCGAAGTCTTCCATGTTGTCCAGGTAGTTTCTTGTCGGAGAGGCAGGTGCGGCTGGTGAGTTTCTCTCTTGTTCAGGACTTCCTTCCATACGACGTTTCGGGAGTGGGTTGGATTCTCAGGAGGCAGCAGGACCTTCAACGCACTTTGACGCTTGACTCTTGAAAACGCGACGTAGAGCATTCCGTGCACGAAGACCGTCGTGAGGAGAAGGACGCTGACGAATTCGAATGTTTGGCCTTGTGACTTGTGTATCGTAATGGCGAATGCTGGAGTAACTGGGAATTGGTGCCGTTGCATAGTTGCGCCAAGCTGTGATTTGCTGGAGTCGAGCGTGATCCTTGGAAGGTGTACTTGTCGGCCTGCGTGTTCACCGGTGATGATCTTAGCCTTGATGATGTTGTTGCAAAGTTCGGTGCCAATCAATCGTGTTCCGTTGCACATTCCTTCAGAGACGTACAAGTTTCGGAGAAGCATGATGATGGCGTTCTTCTTGAGCTTCAGATTGTGTGGAGGCAAGTCGGCGATGTTGATCGAGTTCAGGAATTCAGGCGCGAATTGAATTCCCCCTTCATGTTGATCCTTTACCGAGTCGAAACTTGTGTATGTCTTCTCTTCGCCTAGAAGCATAGCGATAATCTGCTCGTTGATCTTGTCCTTATCGTCGTTCAATGGTGCAAGAATAGCGCGATTCTTCAGTTAGTTCCCACTTCTGAGGCATGGTCCGAAGATTTCATCGATGAGGTTACCACCAGAGCGAATTTCTTCTGGGACTTTTATTTCGCCGAGTTCATTCACTTCGAGTTCTCCGTCGCCGAGCTTTAGCAGGTATTTCGCGAATTCTTCTTCTTCGGGATCAACGCGCATGTTCTTTTCGAGCGAATAAGTCTTGAAGTGTTGCCACAGATGGCTTCTCTTGATCAAAAGGTCGAGTATTTCGCTTTTGTTGGCACGTTGTTGAACTGGACAGCACTGTCAGAAGTCGCCACCAAGCACCATGACTTTGCCTCCAAACGGAATGTTGTTGCAAATCGCGCGTAGGAGTTCGTCGATGTTGTGCAAGCCGTATTTTGACATCATCGGAGCTTCGTCCATCAGACACATGTGGGCTCCTCTGAGTGCGTTCGCCTTCGGTATTCCTGGTTTGATGGATGATCTTGAGTCGGACGTAAGCGGGACTTTCAAGCCAAAGGTTCGGTGCGTTGTTTGGCCACTCTGTAGAAGAATCGCTGCTATCCCGGTGTAAGCCATGCATTTCACTTTCTTAAGCCTTCCGGTAACGATGCGATACAGCGTGCTGTAGACGAATGTCTTCCCGGTTCCTCCTGGTCCATCTATGAAGAAGCATTTCGCAGCAGGAGTCGGGTCTTCAAGTGCTTGGATTATGGTGTCGACGATTTCACGCTGCTTTTCGGTGAGTTGCTGGTACATGCGGTCTCCGATTGCTGTTGATTTGTCGACGTCGATCATATCGTGTTCCAAATCTTGCTCATAGTTGTCGATGTCTTCCATGCCATGTGTCTGCACTCAGTATCGGAAGTTGCGGCCTTCGGTAGCTTCGGTGTTCAGCTTATGCGCGATGATTCGGTAGGCACGCTTTATCGCTTCTTCTATGGAACCACCAGTGCGTCTTGCTTCTCGAATGAAATCTTCCGCGAGGTCCTCTTTGAACAGCTCCCATAATCTCTTCGGCTTTTCTGGCGCACCAAGTATCAGGATTTGAGCGAAGAGTATGCGCATAACACTTGGCATTTTCGATGAAGCAGATTCGCGGAGTCCTTCTACGTACTGTTGGTCGTCGTATGTGAGGCCTCTGGCTAGACAGGCTTGCTTGTAGGTTGCGTGCTGGACACCGTCGACAATGTAGAGGTCTCTGAAGTTCGTTGGTTCTTTGACGTGGAACAAAAGCGTGCGCAGGAAGAAAAGTTCTGGCTGGGAAACGAAGTTGACTGGATGTACGCGACCAATTCTGCTGCAAGCATTCACGTTCTTCTGCCAAGTGCTCGTCTGGCCAATCCATCGGTAGTGCTCCGGCATTTCATGGTAATAGTGGTAGGTGACTGCCTTTCTGTTCGCTTCGTCTTCTTTCAGCGCGGTGTTATGGCGGAAGTAAGCCCTTAAGGTCGATCCCTTCTGTCCAATATCGGCAAGGTCAACTGGCGTTTGGTCCAAGTTAACGCCATCTTGTCCGGGTAGGTGAATGTCAAGTCGAACAGCTAAGCGTTCTATTTACGTATCTAATATGTTGCCACATTTTTAATACAAAAGTTAAACATTTCTCCACTTTGATAAATGTAAACTAATGCGAACCTTACAATTAAATTATTAATTCCTTCGTATATTATTGGTTTAAGTTGTCGAAAACTAATATTTCAATTGTAAGGTTCGCATTAGCATACATTTATAAGAGATATGTATTTTTTTAATAAGTTTTTTGAATATGGCACTTTGAAGACGAAAAAGTATAGATTTTCTTACAAAATGACTGATAACTAAAAAATTAATCCAAATTTTTGAAAAAGAAAAAAAATTCTTCTTCATTATGTCAAAACACAATTATGTGCCGAGTTTCGTGCCTGGGCGAGGCTTTTGGGGCGATATATTGTGATTACAAACAGACTAATACAGAACTAATAAAGTTTGAAAATATCCTATCTGTAACTCCGAACTGCTCGACCGTAGCGCTTCAAAACCGGCGCCAATCGATTCCTCGTGGTCAAAAACCCCAGACCCCCAAGTTTACCGGAGTTTATTAATTCTGGGGCGATTTTCGACTTGGCAACCATTCCTCGTATTATAGTATAAGATAATAAATGAACTACAATTGCTCATTTAAGATAATTTTTATGACTTATTATTCCTCATTTCAAAAATATTATGCAACACTAGCAGATTGCACGTAAAAGAGAATGTTTTCTCTACGAAGAACTTCTTTGCTCTGGGTATCAGTCGCATAGTTTTACATTTGGTTGAACTGCAATTCATATTTCACAAAATAAAGAAAAAATATATAAACAAATAACAAAAAAAAACAAAACGGCATCGTTGTTTTATTCCATTATGTAAAAGGACCTCTTTTTTCGACATTGATTTGCCATAAGTGAATTTCTAGTATTCTTCTAGTTCAAATTTGATAAATATTAATATTATGGAAGAGTTCGCTCAGTAAAGCATTGTTTTTTTTGTTTGTTTTTTTAAGAATCCTGGTAAATTAAATTTAAAATGTTTTATGTTTGCATAAAATTAGGAAAACAATCTTACTATTAATAAACTTAAAATTTATTTGAGTTATAAATTAATTAAATTAAAAATCATTAAATTGAATAAAATTATTATAAAATTATTTTTTTAAATTATATAAGTTATAAAAGTAATAACTAATTAAATTATAAATTACATAAATTATTAATTAAATAAAGATCCCTTTATGTTTGATTGTCTTATAGCAGTATAGGACTCAGAAGTTATAACATAATGACTATTTTGCTATTAATAAATAATACAATTAGCTATTTATCAAGTGATTATGATAGTGATTTGATGAAATTATGATTTTCTCTTAATTTCAGAGCGAATTTTTTTATTTCTTGTTTTTATTTTCCAGTTTTAAAAAGATTTACCTCAAAATCTTTAAAAATAACTGCGTGAAATTCGGAATAAATTTTATTTTAATTATTTTTCTTTCTTTCTATCATTCGTTTTCAGCAACACTAATGATTAATAATAATGAAAACTTTCAAAAAATCATAAAATAAATTTTATTCTATTTTATTCTTATCAAAAAAAGTTGCTAATTATGATATTTTAATATTAAAAAAAAATTTAAACACTAAGAGCAAAGCATTCAGAAAAATCTAACATTTTTATTTAAAATAAAAAATATATTTTAGTATTGAAAGATAATATTTTCAATTACATCAAAAAGTAAAAACATTAATTTTTAAAATTGATCATCAATTTTTATTTTATTTTTTAAGTGACTTTTTGAAGATTTATGAGCATATTTCGAGTCTTTTATGTAGTAAAACAGGCCGACACTGTACAGACCATAACAGGCTGACCGGCCTGTATAGGGATTAGGGAACTGCCCTTGCATCAGAAAGGTTCTGGGTTCGAATCCCGGGCAAGGTATGGATGTTCTTTCCTTCTCTGTACTAAATGTCCTTACTGTTGGAGCAACGTTGGCCCACCTAATATGGTGCCCCTGAAAGAATGGCCAACAAATCTGCCCTTCAGGTGCTTGTATGACCCAGGTCATAATCCAGGTGGGCATTGGAAGAAAAAAAAATGTAGTAAAACTAGTATAAAAATTTAAATCAATGAAAAAACCATAAAAAGTTTAAAAGATTTGTCCCAGACCCCCTTGAGGCATTAAAAAAAATTATAAAAACTAACTAAATTTTAATTTTTAAAATGATTAATAAAATTATTATTAATTTGAATAAAATTGCTTTTTAAAATTTATTTCGAAATACGCTATGTTTTTCGTTTATCTAAATTCATATTTAACTGGTTTTATACGTAACTATTTCTATATTTTGATGACTTTAAATTCGTGTTCAGAGAACACGATCAATATATAATATGAAGCTTTAAAACAGTAATTAATAACTTTTTCATTAAAAGTGGAAATTTGAATAAATTTGTATAAGAAATAAATGATATTCTTCATCACCTGAATATAAAGTTTGTTGTTAAATGGATAAGAAGTAACTAATTTTACTTAATTTGATATTAAGTATGTAAATATATTTAAATGATTTTATACTTGTTTTATTTTTTGGATGATTTTAAATTCATATTTGAAGAAAATGAATAATTGAGATAATAATATGAAGCTTTAAAATAATAATTAATAACATTTAAATAAAACGATGATTAAAATAATATTTAATAAGAATAAAATAATCCGAACCTTAGAAATAAACAACATTTGTTAAAAGCTAAGTTAAAAGTTTTAGCTTAGCGACTTTAAACAAACAGTCAAGAGATATCTAAAAAAAGGAAATATTTATTATATTTCTAAAGAAAAGTCCATCTTGAAAGCGACAAAAAAAAAAAAAAAAAAAAAAAAAAAAAACAGAAGCTCACTATTTGAACAGTAGAACAAAACAAAGTCTGGCTGAACTAAATAAATTTTTAACTAGAACTTTATAAAAGATTAAAATGCAAATGATTAGTAATGCAAACGATATGATAATCGATATTAAAAATGCTAAATAATAATTACACTTAATAATATGCAAGCGACAGTTTACTAATACAATACTTTACTATTCGCGATCGCAACGAACTATAGGGGGCGTTGTTGTATGAGACGAATATCTGCGATTTCTATCTGAACAGTCATTCAGTTACTCTGGAGACGTCTTTAATGCAGTGTGTAGCATTGTAACGTTCCTACTTTATTGTGGCTTATTAAATTTAAAAAAGAAAAATGTTTGATATTTTTTCTTATGCAAACGAAAACAAAATGGTATCTTTCTTTTTTTTTAGGAACATTCAAAACACATCAGAAAAATATATTGGGAGCAAGACAGGCCAATATTAATTGTATCGTTTATGTTGTTTAGATTTCATGTAATAATATTTTACGTCCAGACATTTTTACAACAGATTTTTTATTTATCGCTTTTTTTACTACTCCTGCTTTTCATCTTTTCGTTGTCATCGCAACCAATGTTGCCAGAACCTACAACACTAACAAAACATACTTATGTGCTAGAGAGTAAGCTATAAGCCACAACAAATATTTGCAAATAAACAAAAAAATATGTATATTCTTAAAAGAGTTAAAACCTAATGCCTAAGAAATAGTTTTACTAAATTTAATGATATAACATGAAAGGCCCATTTAAACTTTACATTCCTTAGTTTTAAGAATAATATTAATTCGAAAATCAAAATGAACAAAAAGTAGGACATAAAGTCTCATAATTTTATATAATTTAATTTTATAAACAAAGTTTTTTGACAACAATTTATATCAAAAAATTTTAAATTTCAATAAAAATCATTATTTAGAAACTAAAAATCGTGTAATAAAGAATGCTTACGAAACAAAAACAAAAAACAATAAAACAATTATTTTTTGACGCCATTTTTTAGTGCTACGAAAATGCGTCTTTGGGATTTGCCGAAAACCAAACAAGATGCAATTTTATTTTCTCAGCAGCGAAATACTTCACCGAAAAAACGAAAATGTACCAATTCCCATGACATGAAACTTTAAGATAAAGTTTCATGTCATGTAAACGTGCGTTTTGGAATCTATGCTAAACTCTATATCGGCCCATTTTCCACCGAAATCCGATTGACTACTTTGATTTTAAATAAAGTGTTTTATTTTATGATTTGTCGCAAAAATTTTAAGTGTAGATTGGCGACACTTAAAAATTGCCAAATCTGTAGCTGCGATGGCGTTAATACGTAAGTACCGAATTTTTATTCCATATATTCCATATATGATATTCTGAATCATATTACTTCAAACATTAGAATATGCAAGAACATTAACACATAATGTTATACCAATTAATTTTTCAAAAAAAGTATTTTGACAACAATTTTTATCTAAAAATTATAAACTAAAAAACGTAAAATAAAAAATTCTTAGGATAAAAAACGATTTTAAAAATTCTTCGTATTGAAATAAAAACTTTAATACTGTTTCTTTTCTTTTATTCTTATAGTTCTTAATCAGTCGTAAAAAACCATTCTGTAGAGAACGATCATGAATTAAGAAAAAAAATTATTTTCAAGCTAATTTTTTATTATAAACATCATAACACTCAGCTGTTTTATAAATCCGCAGAATTCCAAATGAAATGTTCTTCGTTTGAAAATTTTATTTTCAAATAATATATACAAAGATTATCCCTTCATTACTTTTAGATAACATACCACACAGCAAAATTTTATAATTGTAAGATCTCGATATGAATTTTAATATGTAGCTTAAAAACAGAATAGCTGAATTCTAGTTGAAATTATTCTTTCAAAACTAAAAAATAATTACCAAAAAAACGATAAAATTTTTTTAATAATCAGCACAAATTACTATACAGAAACTATTTTAAGTAGTTCGAATGATTCTTTATTGTTGTTTTCCGAATTATATAGATACAGAAATATATACTATTCTATAAAGAAGAAGAATATTCTGTAACTACAGTTCTGTGTGCGTTATAAATTCACATTTATTCATTGGAATGACGAAAGCAATGTTGACTTCACTTTAATTTGTAATGAATTGAAGACAGAAAAAATTATTTTACCGTAATGCACACATCTGTAACAGCAAGTGATCATGAAATCGGAAGTTATGTTGTTGGTAATAGAAAGGTAAAAATTATTGAGAAATTGTTCTTCAAATGCTTGGCGTGTTCTGCTTCAATGTTTGGCATGTTCTGGTTAGTTTTTTCAAGTTCTTTTACGTTTTCCTTAGGGAAATTTTGCTTCTTGTTTGCTGCTAAGAAAATGGCGTCCGTCATTGCCAAAAGTTTTGATGGAACTCTTGTCCGAAATTTTCAGGTTCCCGCTAGAGGGCGTACTCAAGCGTTGCGATCGCGAATATTCCTTATCCATCAGAATATGAAATATGTAATTAAAAATACATTTAAAGTCATTAAAATGGCCTTGTAGAACAGAAGCAATATTTACAACCTTAAACGAAATAAGCTAACATTAAATACGTTTTCGTCTTTACTGAAAAAACTTAACTAAAACAAAGATTTCAAAGATTCCAGTTCTATTCATTATAAGTAACGATATTCTAAATCACATGAATGTAAAATATCCAATTAAACTTAAATTTTAAATAATTAAAATTATTTAATTGATAAAAAATATTTATTAATTAAAGTTAAACAAGTGAATATTAAATATATTTGCTCTTTTACTGAAAATTTAAACTAAAACTTACATTTGAAATGTTCTTATTCTATTCATTATAATAGAAGGAACGATATTCTTAATAACTGGAAAATGAAATATCTATTAAATTCAATTTTAAAATCATTAGAAAGATCTCGTTGAGCAGAAATCATATTAATTAATTAACAGTAAACAGAACAATTTAATATTAAATATATAATGTATCTTTTGCTAAACTAATGCTTACACTTAAAATGTTCTTATTCTATTCATTAAAACGTGATGATATTCGAAATAATTCGAACGTGAAGTAAATAATTAAATTTAGTTTTAAATTCATTAAATGGAACTTGTTTAACAAAAACTATTTTTTTGATTCACGCTAAACAAAACAAGTTAACATTAAATATATTTGCTCTTTTACTAAAAATTTAAAATAAAGAATACACTTTAGATATTCTTATTCTATTAATTAAAATAGAAGTAACGATATTCTTAATAACTCGAATATGAAGTATATAATTAAATTTAATTTTAAAATCATTAAAAAAAGCCTCGCAGAACAGAAAACATATTTATTAGTCTGCCGCTAAACAAAACAATCATTAATGTTAAGCATTAGGCTTATCATTAATGATAATGTTAAGTATATATCCTCTTTTGCTGAATATATAAATAAAAGCTCTTAATCACTCGAATATGAAATATATATAATAAATTTAAATTTAAAGTAAATAAAATACCTTGTTGAACAGAAAACAATATCTATTCAACAACACTAAACAAAACAAGCTAACAACATCAAATATATTTTCTCCTTTACTGAAAATCTGAACTTAACCAAAGACTTTAGAGGTTCTAGTTCTATTCATTATAATAGAAGTAACGAAGCACGAGAAGTAATACGACCCCACCAGGTGCAAGGCCGAAGCACTACGGCGCAGTTCCCGCTAGAGACCAGGTAATAATAGATTACTCAAGGATATCTTGCATTTTTTTATCAATATATCTACGGTTGCCCACCTTCAAAAACGGATTGTACTAATTGGCAAAGCAGGGACCTCCCCAAGCATTAGATTACAGAAGGGTCATTTCCTATTACTCCAGAGGTATACAGGTGTAATTTAACGCTGCTGAGATGATAAAGTTGTTATCGAAAAGTATGTGTTGTAGTTTCAAATGGACCCGTTGAGAGTTGTTAAAGGCTGAAAATTGTGGCGCCAATTTAATGGTATACGGCTGTTTTGCGGGAATGAATACACCACACTGCATTGTTACATTAAGAAAATTTGAGTAGCTGACGGAATATTTTATTTCCATACAATGATTTGATGTTTCAATAACCGCGATCGATCGAAACATGCGTGTTTTTTGATGCGGTAATTAGATTGGAGGATCGCATTGCAACATATCAAGTAGCCAAGGTACTTTCCCGGAAATGCCGGTACCATAATTTTTTGCAACCTTAATAAAGATATTGAACTAAATCATGATGCCTGAAGTTGAGTTTTAGTGCCGAGTAAAATGATTTAATATGCAGAAAAATTTAGATCATCTTTAGGCCGATAACGATTGCATCAAATTTGCAAACTATTGACGGAATCAAATTTTATATTCAATTATTTCAAATGGATCCGTTACAAAATGTTAAAAAGGTGAAAATTGTGGCCCGAATTTAATGGGAAAAGGTTATTTGAAAGGAAGTAAATACACCACACTGTATCGTTATGTAAGGAAATTGAGTAGCTGACGGAATATTTTATTTCCATACAATGATTTGATGTTTTAATAATCGCAATCGAACAACACACAGCAGGGACAAGAGGGTTTTTTTTTTTTTTTTTTTTTTTTTTTTTTTTTTTTTTGGTTTTGTTTGTTTTTTTTTTTTTTTTTTTTTGATGCTGTAATTAGATTGGGGGATCAAATTGTAACATATCAAGTAGCCAAGGTACATTCTCGGAAATATCGGTATCCTGACTACCGAAATTTTTCAAATTTCTTGCAACCTTAATAAAGTAAGAATTCATTATGCCTGTTGAAGTTGAGTCCAGGGCTCGAAAAACCGCCCGTCCTCGGCGGTCAAAAATTCCCCGCGGACTACAAATTTCTCGAATCCGACGTCCGCGCGGACGACCATTTTCCCGTTAAAGTTCGTGATACATTTTCAATTTTTGTTATCTTACAAGAGTCTATCGCCTCACTTCTATAATGACCCTCTAATCTAGAAATACAGCACCATACTGCGCTTGGTGGAATTGATGTTTTCTCTGTCTGGGAGTACTGCAGCGGTTGAAAGGTTTCAGTGATGAACTTCCAAACCCACCCCCCCAAAAAAAAAACATTACGTACTGGTCTTAACAAGAAGCGTTAAACGCAATTATGAACATCTACCTAAATGGAAAACCCCTTTCAGATTTCTGAGCACAAACCTCTGTAAATCATTAGATTGATTGTGGAACTGGCAAACGTCATATTTGATTTATTTAAAAAACGCAGTACCCTCTGATAAATTGACATTCCAGATAACTTGACCTTTGTCATTTAAATTATTTCATATAAGAAATAAATTATTTCATAAAATAAATACTAGGTTACTATCAGTAACCTAGTATTTCTTTTATAACTGTATAATGTTATCCTAGTATTTGTAATCCTAATAACTACTAATTCATTGTGCAATTTATATGATAAATGTTTGTAATAAATAAGAGAAAATTATATTTTTATTTATTTAGAAGTGACGGGTTAGTTTAAAAGGAGGACGGGTACATTGTTGGACAAGCTGTCCTCGGGGACGGTTAAAATTTCCGAGTTTTTTCGAGCCCTGGTTGAGTCATAGTATCAAGCAAGATGGTTTAATATGCAAGACAATATAAATCAACTTTAAATCGATAGCAATTATATCGAATTCGCTACATATAAATACAGAAATAAAAAAAAAATTGCTATCGAAAATATATGAATTTGTTTCAAATGGATCCCTTAAAGAATTATTAAATGCCTGAAAACTGTGGCTCGAATTTAGTGGTAAAAGATTTAGAGGAAATAAACATATCACATTGCATCGCTGAATGTTGAGAAGATGAAGTACTATTTCATTTCCATACAGGGACGTTTAAATAATTGCTATCGATCAAAACATAGCAAGAACCTGAGTGTTTTTTTAATGCGGTAATTAGATTGGAGAATCCATTGTAACATATCAATTAGCCAAGGTGCATTCTCAGAAATGTCGGTACCATGAACATTATTTTTTAAATTTTCTGTAACCTCAATAAGGTATTAAATTAAATCATTGTGTCCGTTGAAGTGGTGCCCTAGTAAAAAGTAAGATGGTTTAATAGGCATGTTAATTTAGATCAACTTTCTATCAATAACAGTTACATCAAATTTTCAAAATATCGAAGATGAGCAGCAAAAATAATAAATTTGCTATCAGAAATATGTGAAGTTGTTTTAAATGAATTTGTAAAGAATTGTTAAATACCTGAAAATTGTGACTCGATTTTAATGGTAAAATGGTTGTCACCGAGGATTAATTTCATTTTATCAAGTTTTATTTTAGATTTTATGACAGTCACTGAAACAATGTTTGTTTGAGCAGCCTTTTGTATACTTTCTTTAAAACTTAAAAAGTGAAGGTTAGTCGGAACATAAAGTTTTGAACAGAAACGAAATATTGCATTTGAGAGCCTGGACAAAACTAGAATGAGAAAAATACAAAAACGAGGTTTTTGGTGAAAGCTAAAAAATGAGATTTTTTGTGAAGCTTCTTACGTGCTATGCTTGGCATACTAATATTTTTACTAAGTAGGATTAATTAGTCAACCTGTCCATGCAAACCAAATGAAAATACAAGGTTTGCCATAAGGTTGCCTGCTATCTGGAAATAATTTATTTATAGTGCAACTGAAAGTACGGTTTACTTAAACTGTATCTAATAAATTTATGAATTTCGTATGCCACCAATGGGCGCAACTTTCAATCGTTTTACATTAATAACAATAAAATTTATTTATTATAAAGATGAAATGGCAGTTTTTTTAAACACTGTACAGGTTTTGAATATTATTCAAAAATTGCTCCTATTCATAAAAAAGGGAGAATGATAATAAATATTATCCATGTTATCAATGCCCACATAGTACAGAATTCTGGATCAAATTGCGATATTAAGTATCAGCATCTTGGGTATATCATCCTTCAAATCCATTTTACCGTTTTACCGTTAAAGCCATTTTTACACTAAAATAATATCTTGTAATTTTACAGTATTATTTATTTAATTAGAGTGATTTTACGGTAGTTATTACTGTTAAAATTACTGTATAACAGTTTTTTTTTCTTTCTTAACATATTCCACTAAAATGATTTTATAGTTAAAAGTTCCTGCATCCTGAGGGCCTGTACTTTTTACCGTAATTTGATCCGGAATTTTTTACATTGCATAGAATCATTTTGAAACTAACAAAATGCAACTCCATCTTAAAAAACTGTTCAATTTATCTGAAAATAAGGAGAGAGGTACGTGCCGTCTCTTTGTCGTTCTAATTGTCATTTGGACTTATCCATTTATTGAGTTGTACGTAAAAAAAAATGACCATCAAATTTTAAGACATGTACATAATAACAGTAATCATTCTAAACCAAAAGCAGCTATTTTAAACGTCTGTATCTAATCTTTTCTCTTAAAAAAAGGAAGAAGAAAAAACTATCTTTTCTTTTAGTTTTGACTTCTCTTTTCTTTAGTTGTTTATCTTTTCTTTAGTTGAGAATCTAGACGACAAATAGTCGAATTGCATGACCATTTCCACATGCCAACCAACAAGAAGATACTTTGATTTTGGTTTAATGATTCCCGGATGAGATACTTTCAGATAAGTAAAATCTATCTCTGGAACGCTAAAGAGGATGTAATCGCACTTTAGCCATTTTATTTTTGAAGGACATGTCTATGACATGAAGCAGAAAGGTAAGTTGTCCTGGTGCCTTTAATAAGATGAAAAAGTATTTAGAATTAGCAAGCTTTCAACAGCCCCGCCTCTTGCCATGGTTGCTTGAATCTGTAAATTGTCCATACTTATAACATCTTATAAAAGAAGAAACATTTGGGAAATGATTGGAGGGATTCTTGTACCTGCGAATAATAGTTAAATTTCGTCATCTATACAAGAGTACTTTCATTGAAAATTTAAGTATGTAATATATATTCTAACAATCTTATGTTAAATAGCTATTTTGATTTATTTTTTTAATTTGGGAAAGGTAAAAAATATAGTTATGCAAATTTTGACTACAGTTATAAAAATATGATGTATTAAACTTACCAATCAGCTACACTAGCTTAGTAATTCACTTAAGTTTTTGTCTTAGTAATTCACTTACTTTTGTGATTAAACAGCAACAAATTCCGGTAAAAAAATGGGCACCCTCAGTGCAACATCCAGAAAATACATTTCACTGTAAAATCTATTTCACAGCAAAATTTTACAGCGTAATTTTTACAATAATAATTATTTAATTAAAGTAATTTAGTTTTCTGTAAATAATTATTATTATAGGTAAATATTACTGTAAAAATTACGGTATATCGGAGTTTTTGTTCTGTAAATTTTTACAGTTTATGTTATGAATTCCATGCCAAAATCCACCGCCAGCCTGAGTACCGGTACTTTTTACAGTAATTTAATCTGGATTTTTTTTTACAGTGCCATTTCATCAAAGAAAAATATAAAACTACTACATATTTTGATGGGTAAATAAAAGCACTTTAACATATTTTCCTTTGTAATTTATTTATTTTTTTCAAAAATAACATTTAAATGAAGGAGCAGAGAAAAAGAATTACTATGAATACCAGGATACTGATAAGCTTAATGCATTAGTTAAACAGAGATAAGTTCAATAAAATTTAGCAAGATCACCCATTCTTTCTCTATTTTTCAAAACAAACAAATAAAATGAATAATTTATAGAGACTGTTTTCCGAAGGCTCTGTCGACACTAAAGACTCTGACGAATAATATGCTAATTTCATAACTGTTGTTTATTTCAGTTATTCATGACTGTTAATGTCAAGTATAGCTTATCTTTAGTCAGCGCCCTCTATGCTAATTCCGAAAATGCCGCAAAACGTCAGTATGAATAAATCCTCAGTTTTGAAAAAACAAAAAGCGTTTATGATTTAATTTTTTAATAAAATGTTTCTCCAACGCTGCATTATATGGGATCGTAAAATTTTCCAAAAGTGAGAACTATTCATTGATTTTGATAATTTTCATTTAGTGGAAAAATCTCACCAAAATTGGATACTTAGTTTTAAAAAAATCAATAATTTTTAAAATACTTAAGCCTTTTCTAAATCCCAGATGGTTCTTTATGGCAAAATGACATATAGTTTAAAATTATAACTTTGTTTTAATAATTCAAGTGTAAAACATTTAAACTGTAGCTTTTTTTTTTTTTTAATTTATTTTTCTTGGTAAAAGAGCTTATAGAAACGCTGTTAACAGACTGTTATAAATCCACAACAGCTAAAAATAACATTATTTGATGAAAAAAATTTATCTAACCGATGATAAAACTTTCAAAGAACAGTCTTAAATAATTATATTTTATGATAAATACTTATTTTTAACAGGAAATGTGGAATATTATCCTTTAAAACACAAAGAAAACAACCATAGCTTCATTATATTGCAGTTGTTGAACACCGTTTCCAATCTAATATATTCATAAAAAGATGAAAGCTTCGTCTGTTTACAATTCTCGGTCAACTTCGTGACTAAGATCGGAAAAAGGAAACAACAAAGTACCAAATTCAGGTTTCCCTTTTTTAATAACTCCACCCAGGCAAAGAATCATTTCGGGATGATTAAAACAAAATTCGAAGTAATAGCTGACTCATCTAAATTCATATCTCCACCCCTTCGTCTCTTGTTGGTCAAATTATTGTGATGAATTTCTTGCTAGTTCAGCAAAAGAGTTTCCGTAATTTTATCTCACCTTTTGACATCTAAGTATTCTATCATTTCCATTTAAATAAATGATAACTTCATCTCATTTGAAGGTAATTTTCTTCCTGTTTTTGTTAATTTAGAAGGGAAGATTGGGTATTTGTTACCTCAATTCACTGGGGTACTGTGGGTGTAAAAGTAATAAGGCGTTTAGGGTTGTACTTTATTATCTAAATATTATATTTTGTTGAAAAAAAATGAATGAAAAATTATTTGTGTCAAATCATATCAGTTGCGAAATAATTCATTTTTTGATATGTAGTATAATTTCTAAATAATGTTACCTTTCCCTTTTTTTGATTGGACAAAAGAGCGAATTCATGACAGGGTTTGTTTCAGTAAATACGAAGGATGTTTGATGCTAGATCATTTCGAACGCTTTATTTATTTATTTTTTTAATTAAATGTGCTTCATATTATGCAAATTTTTAAAAGGATTGGTTTATTGGTTTATCATTGTAACCTTTCAAAAATATTCACCATTGGGAAATTAAGCAAATTTCGTACTGACATTCGATTAAATTTTCAAATGCGTCGCTCATTGAAAAAGAATTCCTTTGTTTCAGCAACAAATAACACTCAAATAATTATTGCAACGCTTATCATCACTAAGTTTAGAATTGCAACAAAAACTTAAACACAATTCTAGAATATTTCGAAACAAACGATTTAATGGGAAATAAATGTCTTTTAAAAAATAAGAATGCAAAGATTTCAATTAAACGACTTTGATAAAATGCCAAGAAGTCACGGATGCTCAGGAGATAAATTGAGAAACAACAGTTCGGGGTTGACCCTTTTGTTCTAGAAGCAATTTTCTGAAGTTAAGCAATGTCTTATCAGACAAACAAAACTGGAAAATAAATGAGTGTAAGAAGAAGAATTTAGCAAATAGACTTACAGATTTTGACGAAACAGTCAACATGAAACTAAGGAATAAGCATCTTTTAATTCCGGATCAAATTACAGTCAAATTAAGGTACAGTTTTTGGCAGAACAGTCATCAAGAAACTAAAGGGTAAGCATCTCCTACACTGTAAAGAATGTGGGATCAAATTACGGTAAAAACACATGGGATGCCAGTACTTTTTACCCAAAAACCAATTTTACTGGAACATACTGCGGAACAAAAAATCTGATGAAATGTAGTTATTTCAGTTACTGTACTGTAAATTAGTGTACTATGTTACATTACTGTAAGAAAATTCTAATGAAATGAATATTACTGTAAAAATTACGGTATATTATTTTACTGTAAAAATTACGGTATATTATTTTACTGTAAAAATGGCTTTTTCGGTAAAATGGATTTTACGAATAATGCACCCAAAACGTCAGCGCTTTATGCCGTAATTTCATCCGTAATTTTTTACAGTGTATCCACTCCTTTTTATTATAATTTCTTAAGTATGCATTGTTGTTGTTATTGTTGTTGTAGACTATAAGGCAAGGGGTGCGATTGTTCTTGCTTTGCAGTGGCGCCTTCTATGGCCAAGAAGTAGACTTCTGCCGCACCCATACATCACACCTGTTTATAGGGCGGACCCATACATCCATTCATTCATCCACAGATCGTAACTTTGACCTGAACCAGAGAATGATCAATCTCCAATTCAGTAACCTCCAGATGTATAATTTGTTATGGAAACATGGAGGACTTTGTGACCCAATTTAACGTTAACCAGTCACCATTTACTACACGAGGAGTCTTTGGTCGGCTGGATTCGAACTCCCGTTCTCACGAACGAGAGTCAAGCGCTCTACCAACCAGGCTATTTCAGCTTTATGTATGTATTAATAATATGTAATGCAAATAATTACTCTATTGTAACGATTTCTATTAGTATCTCATTAACGGGTAAGCCTCTCCTATCCACTCCTTCTCATTATAATTTATTAATAATGTGTAAAATAATACATAAATAATTAATAATATAGAAAAATATCCTCTATAATTATTCTATCAATATCTCATTTCTTTAATTTAAGATGGTGGGTTACCTTCTTATTATACCCAAAGACACTTGGTACGAAGATTAAGATGGTTTACTGTACTGATACACGGTGCAATAAACCGTCTTATCTGAAATGTTTATTGTACTGTGCATCAGTTTACTGCCTATTCATGTAAAAAATGTATCATAGTTCGGTATAATTGAAATTTCATTCAGTACATGTTCTCAAAAATATAAGCTAATGGTGTCTCTGTTCGATACTATCACAAATCTTCAATAAAATTTGAGATTCTTAACTTTCTTAAGTATTATATTACACTTTTAAAAAAAAAATTGATTCAAAGATAATATGTAACATCGGTACACCTTGAACCATACAACTGCGCAAATTTACGAAAACCTAAAAAGGGTATTAAATTGAATGAAACCATGTTTTCATTTAAGTATTTGTGTAATAAATTTGGCTTCAGTATTTGTGTAATAAAATTTAAGAAGATCGTAATATGTTCCCACTTAATGGGATATTATATGTATTTGTAGAAAATTAGAATATTATATTTCAATGCACTCTTTTAATTTTAAACAATGTATATGTTACGGCCAAAGCCCGAAGTCCGGCCAGATCGCGAATTGGCTGACCAGATCGCGAATTGGCCGGCCCTCTTGGCCAAAGTCCGATTTTTTTTTTTCGGGAATTGGCCGGCCAGATCGCGAAGTGGCCGAGGATGGCTGGCCAAATAATTGAAGCGATCAGTGAATATTTTACTTTGGCGGCCTTTTATAATTATATAAATAATTCTTATAAATCTTCTACTCTAAAAATATAAAAAATAGAAGTTTTTAAATTGTCTATTAAACAATCATTAATTTTATAATAATTATTAAATTGTCTATTTAATTGTCATGCATACACCAAAGGTCTTGTCATACTAGGTCTAGTTAAGTGCCACTGCCCGGGATACCCTACACTGATGTTTTTTTAAGGTTCAGTGCCCCTGCCCGGTATACATTTGCCCGGTGCACCCTGCACTGATGTTTTTTTAAGGTTCAGTGCCACTGTCCGGTATAAATTTTCCCGGTATATCCTACACTGATGTTTTTTTAAGGTCAAGTGCCACTGCCCGGTATACATTTGCCCGGTATATCCTACATTGATGTTTTTTTAAGGTCAAATGCCCTGCCTGGTATACATTTGCCCGGTATAATGATTTTTTCTTCCAACTTTGGCTGATCTTCCCATGCCAATTCGCGATTTGGACGGCCAATTCCCGAAATCAAGAACAGTTTCGGACTCTGGCCAGCCATCCTCGGCTAATTCGCGATCTGGCCGGCCAATGTCCGAACTAATTTACAGCGCTCTTGGCCAATTCGCGATCTGGCCGGCCAATGTCCGAACTAATTTACAGCGCTCTTGGCCAATTCGCGATCTGGCCGGCCAGATCGCGAATTGGCCGACTTCGGAGTTTGGCCGTAACATATACATATTTTAAAAGTTGTTATCTTTATCTGAAGAGTTGTCTATGCTATCAGGAACATTTTATCCAATTTGAGATTTGACATTTTCTATTTTTTTGCAATTTTATTAAACATACTAGCGATATCAAACTCACATTGTTTAGCTGGCAAGTGACTGCGTAAAGTAATAAAAGAGCTTTAAGGATAAACCACATCTTTAAATAAACATTCTTTGGATTGATGAAACGTAAAATAATAAGAATAAGAAATGAATGCTGAAAAAAATGCAGTAATGGAATTAACCTTTTTTAATCTCATCGATGGCAAGTTGATACTGCTTCTGGCTCGTACGCAACACAGTGCTAACCCACCCTCTCCCTGTGGTAGAGAGAACTTGTGGTAGAATATTCTAGTCTTTGAGATAAATGGGAAAGATTTTAACAGTTTACTTCTTCATGAAACGCAAATGAGTGTAGGACCAAACAAAGATGAGCTTGTTCCGCTGTTTTAGCTGAAAGGAAGAAGCTGTCAATCTCCTGAACAGAGACTCGTATCCCAGCTTCTGGAACCACAGCTTTTGGAGAGATTCTCCTGATCTCTCATTCACATATAGATGACAGACTACAAAGCTGCTTAACACGAAGAAAAAAAAAAAAAAACTAGAATTGCGCATCTATTTTTCCTCTCTCAAAATAGATGGCTCCACTAGATAAACTAATTAAACCACATTCCATGGTTCATTTGCCAAAACATAGCTCTAATGTCCATTACCTAAAGAAAAGCCTAAATCTTAACCTCAAAGTGCAGTTGTAAATGGGTACTAAATCATATAGTTTTGTATCCATGATTTTTTAGCCATACCAGTTGTAAACAGTTTCAAAACAGTAAAGATATAGAAATGCTCCTAACCATAAACCTCACATTTAATTGTATGGCCAGACTGATGCCGGTTATTATACTGTACGTTCAGATCGAAAAATCTAACAGTGTATTAAAATTTGTTCATAAAATATAATAATAACCAATTTGTTTCTTAGTGAAATAATAATAAAAATACATTTTAGTGTTTAGCGTATAATATCGAGTAATGAAAGTAATAATAAATTGTAATCTTGCAAATTTCTTACTGGTTACAGCTAAAGATATTTCAATCTTTGAATCTTCATTATTTATTGGGTCTTAGAAGATACTATTTGTTTGTTTAATCAGATGACAGTTGACGTACATTCTCAAAATAAATTATAAATGCTGAACCACTTTTCCTGGAATATAGATACCTTGAACCATAATATACTCTAACGCAAAAAATTAAATTTGTCATAACTTTATTAATGTGTTCCGTTCAAATTGTACGACTCTACATGGAATCAAGATATAATACAAAAATATGTTTCATCTTAGCATCAGATGAAGGTTGCAAAAAACATGGACGATATTTTGGTTAAATGTTGAACATTAATTTCTAATTAAGTGATTTAGAAATTAATCAAATAAACAATAAAGATTTAAGTTTAAAATTTGAATGAAACTCTCTTATTTAAATTGCAATTTGAAACGAACATAATCATTATAGTCGCCACTCCTAAGCAAAATCCTCATTACTTGCAGGAATTTCAATTAATTTTAACTACACGAAACTAATAAAACTATCCTGACATTCTTCTTTTTATCGTCAACAAGTTTTATAATCTCAAAATTTCGCAAACAACCTTGCGGGAGGCGGAAGTTGAGATTGGAGAAAAGCATCCGATTTGTTCTCTAATTCGAAAGATTGGATAACATATCCATATTACATATGTTTTGCGAAGGTGGGTTAAAGAATGAAACGAATTAGAAAGAATAAGGCAATTCGTAATCCATCATGGCGGTATTATATGTCAGCTCCAATTCCACATCTGTCGGTTAGTAATGAAGCAAAAGGTCACACCTGACGGTGAGCATAATAGAGAGGGCAGGATTAATAGAGGGCTCATATGACCTTAAGGACCAACAGAGGGAAAATCACAATCATTGTTATTAAGAAGGTTTGTAAAAACAGAACAAGACAATGTATCATTCCGTAAAAGTAACGGAAAACGTCTTCCAATTTTTTTTCTAAACTCATACTCGTCTTTAATTATTTTTTAATTTCATGACAAGTTTTCTAGGATCAAAATTCAAAAAAAAAAAAAAAAAAATGAAATAAAATAAAAAAAATAGATTGTCTTCAAAGCTTTAATTTCCTTTGCATCGAAAAATTTTCGCTCAACTCTAAAAAGCCCTTTTGCACTTTATTTCAAGTGAATACGTTTTCAGATTTATACCAGATAACTATATCAAATAGAGTTGAAATTTATACACCTTTTTCGATTTAAGCAGGTAATAGAAAAGTGTAGTAGGTACTTGTATGGTAGTATAACTTTGATGTAGCAGGTTATATAAAACTGTAGCTTCCTACAAATCTTATTACAATGGTAGATGTAAAATAAAATATTTTACTTAACTTTTACAAAAATAAAATGTCATTCTTCTTAATTAGTTCACAATTGAAATTATAAACAAGTTCTTTAGAAAAACAAAGTATTTTCGATATTTTACCTGAATTATTTTTTTAAAAAAATTGCAAGTGTTTTTGTATATCAAATACAAGTTTGATAATGTTTTAAATCTTTTAATTCTCAATAATTCCATTGCATTACTAAAAGCTTCTCCCAAATCTTTAAAAAAAAAAAAATTATCACAATGTAGCGAGTATGTAAGTGATTCATTCTATATCAAATGAATATATTTTCAACTTCATCCAAAATAACTGTCTCCAAGAAAGTAGAAATTTCATTCATCTTTTTGAATTAAGCAGTATTTTTACTTCTAAAACTTACTTTTTTTTAAGCTTATCACAAAGCAAAGCATGTAAAATGGAATTTTTTACATACACTGACTTTTTATACTTTTAATTAAAGGACAATTGAAATTATAAGAGAGTAAGGATCTTAGAAATGAGTACAATAATTCTTGTTTTCTTCTTTGAATTAATTTTTTTTTCCAAACGCAAGTGTTTTCGAAGAAAAAGTTATAAGTTTCTTCAAAGAACAAAATGCAGGATCTTCATAAAACAAAAAAAAAATATCTTCGAAAAAAAAAACATAAGTGACTTCGAAGAGCAAGATACAAATACCTTGAAGAACAAAATGCAAGTATCTTTGAAGAACAAAATAATAGTGTCTATGAAGAACAAAATAATAGTGTTTCTGAAGAATTAAATGCAAGTTTAGGAATTTATTTGAACCTCTAATACCGACATTCACTTAAGCTTTTTTTTAATTATTATTTTTTTTTTTTTGTTGTTGTTGTTATTTTAAATTTTAAAGCTTACGCCAAATCTGAAACATTTTATAATCATCTTCCACGTGATTCATTATATTTCATGTAAATAAATTTTCAAAATTATGCCAGACAATAATAAATGATAGTATTTAAATTTCTGACTCCTTCATTGATTTAAACAGCCTTTTTACAAGTGAAAATGAAATTCAATATAAAACAAAGGAGCATTCTAAAAAATGTATGACTTTATTAGTTAGTGATATAACTGTTTTTGAAGTCTTTTGTTTTCAGTAAAGTAAAGATAATAAAACATATTTCCAATTATTTTAAGGTTATTACGTTGATTAATTCCTGTAAATTAATTTTTAATTATTTTAGATGCAAAAAAATCAAAAGAAGTATGATGCAGCAGGATTTCAAACCAGGAAGTGTTGCCGAATTCTCTAATGAAATTAAGAAATGCGGATATTTGTAACCTTCATAAAAACGCTGAACTATTAAGTACTAATGGAGGAATTGTTTGAAGACTAAAACAGGATTTCCATACGAAATTTATATTTGCTTATTTTTTTGTATTTCGTCTTAAAAATGCAGTTAGGCACAATAAAGGTACAGGAAAAGCTACACAACTGTAGGTATTAGCTCTATTATTTGTTTTTTGTCCATTTATTTGTCCTTTATTTCAAGAGTTCGACAAATATAAAAAATTATAATAAAAAGCAGTAATAGCTCAAAAATAAGCTTGTTTTTTAAACAAAATGCCTTTGAAATGAAGTCATTAAATTTATTCGAATGCATAATGATATGTCATGAGTAAAATATAAAAAAAATGTAAAATAGAACGGTGAAAAAGTGAATAAAAATTTCATTACATGCTCTGTAAAAATTTTTAATTTATCCCAAGATTAAAAACGGTGGCAACTACACTGTAAAAAAATTCAAATTACTATAGAAAGTTTCAGCATTCAGAGTGCCAGAATTTTTTACAGTAAAATCCATTTTTACCGTTACATGTTACGAAACAAAAAATCTGATATACCTTAATTTTTACAGTAATAATTACAATAAAATATCTAAATCACTCTAATTAAATAAATACTTTCGTAAAAAAAAACGAAATAATATTTCATGGTAAAATATATTTTACGGATGAGGCCCCCAAAGTGCCGGTGCTTTAAATCATAATTTGATAAAGAATTTTTCACAGTGAATACACAAAGTTTTTTTCCAATTGTAGCATCTAAAACAATTTGAAACAAACGTAATTCGAATTTTTAAAATTAATTATTTAAAATTAGGATCATTCCTATAATTTCTCTCTTACTGAATTTAGGTTGCTGACAATTGTAATTTTTTTAAAGATTAAAGTCTTAATATATTTTTGCTTAACACACCTCTAACGATGTGATTAAATTTCTCCTCCATCAAGACCAATATTTAATCTGCTGACCCATTACAGTATTTTTGTTTAAAATTTTAGCCTGATACTATAAAAAAAGAATAACTTACATCAATATTTCTTTAGAGAAGCTCTAAGAAAATATATTATTTATCATTTCTTAGAAAAGCTTTAAGAAATGATAAATAATATATTTTCATTATGGTGTTAAATGACTCATTAAGCACTCGAAGTTTGTTCTTTACACTAATTTAATTCCATTGTCGTTAAAACTGTTGCTTTGAATTATTATTTATACATATAATTATCACATAAATACATATTATCATGTATCATCATGTTATCATTTATATTAATATGTAAATTCATGTATATTATTTCATGTATATTATTTTGCTTAGAAAATAAGTGCCTTTTAGCAAAGCATTAGTGTAAAAAAAATAAATAAATAAAATATTTCGTAACAATTTTCAAATGCCAAATTTTTTTAAATATTTATACGTTGTAGCAGATAATAATCAAACCAATTTTAAACACACATCACTTCAACTTTTATCATTTAATTATTAAACATCACGATAAAAAATCTTTCTTATTATTGCTTTCCTACACAATATAGGTTGATGAATTTCTAAAGGACTGAAGTCTTATTTACTTTTAGCTTTTCACGCTATATCCTAACTATGTTGTTAAATTTCCCCATCATCAAAACTAAATTTTAAACCGCTGACCAGTGTCAGTATTTTTCTTTAAACTTTTGACTAAATGATTAATAATAGATTTTCATTAAAAATGACTAAGGAACTAGTCATTTTTAATGTTAAATAACTAAGGAACTAGTTTATTCTTTGTACTAACTTAATTTCATTGTCGGCTAAGTTGCTACTATGAATTATTATTCATATATATTATCTTATATAAATGTATGATATCATGCATATTAACATACATAATGCATAAACTCATCTATATTATTTTGCTTAAAAAAAGTGTTTTTTTTTTTTTTAACCATTTTTGAGCAATTATTATCATTCTCTAAAAAATGATCATATATTTCATAAAATTTTCAAATGTAGTATTTTTTTTAAGTATTAATACGTTGTAGAATATAACATTTAAAACAATTTCAAACAAATATCACTCAAACTTTTATCATTTATTTATTTAAAATCAAGATAAAAATGATTTTTATTATTGCTCACCTGCGGAATATAGGTTGATAAATTTTTAAAAGATTAAAGCCTTATTTCCTTTTAGCTTTACACCCATCTAACTATGTGATTAAATTTCCCCATCATCAAAACCAACTTTAAAACTTCTGACCCGTGACAGTATCTTTCTTCTAAAATCTTGGTCAGATACTGTAAAAAGGGATAATTTATACCAAGATTTCTTTAGAGAAGCTCTAAAAAAATGATAAATAATAAATTTTCATTATGGCGTTAAATGACCAAGGAGGCTCTCGAAGTTTATTCTTTACACTAATTTAATTCCATTGTCGTTAAAATTGCTGCTTTGAATTATAATAAAACGCTTTAAATTAATCTCAAACTGTTTGCATTATAGTGGCCCACTAAGAGGGTGTTAACGCCTTGAAATGGGTTTCAGACATATTACACTTAAGTCCACTCGTTAACTTAAAATGGGTTAGCTTTTATTAAGAGAGAATTATTAAAGTATATTTATGCTCGCACGTGTAGAGTTCATATTATGCTGAATGTTTGTTTATTTTTTCACTGAAGAAGTTAAAGATGCTTTTTGAAACTTTTTTTTTTCAAAGAAGATTTTAAAAAAAAGTGTGTGCGAGCATCTTAAACTCAATTTAAATTTTAAACTATATACACACTATAACAAATTCCGAATCAAATTTGTAAAGCACCGGCAATTTGGGGTGTTCCATCCGTAAAATACTATACTGTTATTTTTACAGCAATATTAATTTAACTAGAGATTCAATGATTTACGGTAATTACTGTAAAAATTACAGTATAACAGATTTTTGTTCTGTAACATGTTCCGATAAAAATGAATTTCACGGCAAAAAGTATTGGTATCTTGAGTACCGATACTCTTATTGTAATTTAATCAGGAATTGTTTACAGTGTACGTACCTACTGTGTATGTAAAGTTATATATATATATATATAAATATATATATATATATATATATATATATATATAAATATATATATATATATATATATATATATATATATATATATATATATATATATATATATATATATAAATATATATATATATATATATATATATATATATATATATATATATATATAAATATATATATATATATATATATATATATATAAATATATATATATATATATATATATATATATATATATATATATATATATATATATATATATATATATATATATATATATATATATATATATATATATATATATATATATATATATATATATATATATAAAATTACTGGTCAAATCACAGTGACAGTATCTTTTTGGTACTTTGGGTGTACTGGCACTAAAGTACTGGTATTTTGGGTGTTTCAGCTGTAAAATTCATTTTTACAGTAAAATATTATATCACAATTTTTACAGTAACATTTATTTAATTAAAGTGACTCAGTGATTTTATGGTAATTATTACAGTAAAAATTACGATACATCAGATTTTTTGTACCGTAGCATGTTGTACCGTAATAGTAAAAATGAATTTTATTTTAAAAAGTATCAACATCTTAAGTACCGGTTATTTTTTCTGGAATTTGAACCTAAAATAATCACATTGTATTTATTTCCAACAAAAATAAGAAATGCTTCGTTTATTTGGCAAGGTTTCTTTCAAGCAAGGTTTTCTTTCACTTTTACTAAAATTAGGGAAAAGATCAAGAGAATTCAATTTGTGTATTTGTAACCTCGTTAGCATTAAATTTCGATAATTACTTTAACTGAGATCTCCAGTTTGAAATTAAATTATATATATATATATATATATATATATATATATATATATATATATATATATATATATATATATATATATATATATATATATATATATATATATATATATATATGGGTGATTATTTTTAAACATGACAATTCGGACCTAAAAACTTTCCTCAAATTTAAAGTCTTCAAAATAATCTAGATTGTTTTTTGTATACTTCTTTAGTTACATTTATTAATATCTTACAGCCAGCAGTGTAGTTTATTGACATTTACTCGAGAAAAAAAAATTAAATAGAAATTCACCAAATCTTGAATGCCAGAAAAATGACACATTAGCTTAGAAGTTTAAAAAAAACAGTCATTTTAAGTTAATAGTAAGTAACTCAACTTAAGCCTTAATGTTAGATGAACCATAAATTGCTTAAATTAATTCTTTTTATCCACTGTAGAAAGAATCAAATTTTTTTGTTGTTGCTGATATGTACAGAATAAAATTGTGTATAATAATCAATCATTAAATAAATAAATAACTTTGATCCAACCATACATCCAACCATATTGCAATCATAAACTTGGTATTAGGTTAATATTTGCTTTTCCTTCTTACAGTATTAGCTGTTAAAAATTTTTTTAGTAAAACTTCAATGCCCTGGCATTTATAAGCCAGGATAATAACAAATTCGCCATTTTATAGCATATTACTTTAATTTAATATTTTGGCCTAAGACGTTCACATTCTGCAGAAAACAACAGGATTTCTTAAAATAACTAAGATAAATCTATGTAGTTTATGTTATTAATGGTTTCAAGAAGCCAGGAAAATGACAACACAAAAACCAACTCATCTTGAAAAATTTTTTGAAACAGATTTCGAACCAGAAAAATTGGTTCTTTATTCATGCAACAAGACATGTTCATATAGGAGGGTATCTAATCAATCTATTAATATAAGATATTGATTGCTGGCTCTATCTATTTTGGTTATAAACCACTAAATAAAAGTAGCCGGGAAAATGACAGATTTTCTTGGAACAAACAAATTATTGACAGAAAAATTATTTTAAACGAAGTTTTTGTAAATAATACCTTCTGCGTATATTCTAGAAATGCTTACACCGGTTAAGAAAAAAAAATTAGATATTGAAAAATTTATGGGAAGTTTTGAAGCTAGTTATTATTGGAAACATTGTTTGGGACATGCCAGGAAAATGACATTATGAAGTTTAATTAAATTTTTTAACTATACAAAACAGTCAATGCCAGTGGAAAGTCATTTTAAAATGCTAACAGCAATTCAATTTATTAATTTTTTTGTAAAAAGTTCTTTTAGTATTATAGTATTAGATCTTAGAGCAAGGGACAGTGAATTGTCATATTTCGTGAGAATCACCCATATATACAATACTAGGAGGCTTCGCCCCCTCCTCGCTGGCGCTCACCAACCCCCGGAACTGCTTTCGCAGTTCATTTCGGATTGCTTCGCAATCCAATGCTCGCTTTGCTCGCTCATTGGATACGTTCTTAACGTCTAGCTTTTGTATACTTTTTTGAATACTGAAGTTCCGAAAACTTTTCACAGTAGAAAATTCTAAACCTGTACATTTCAATATTAATTTGAAATTGCAATTGTTAATTTGGGCATTCGGCGATACAACACTTATAGAATTAAAGGATTTGTTACGCCAAGCGCTCAGGTATCATAATTTTGATTTATGTTGCTAAGTTAACTTTCAAAAAATTCTATGGCTGGCAACATCATTTTTATTTTTTAAGTTGTTTATTTTTATTTTTGCCGCAGCTGAATTGAACAACCTGATAATGCTCACTCTGGTTATTGTTTCCGTTTTTAAAAGCGCTATATGTTGAGCCACCTCAGCTAGATTTGGCATGTGACATTTTTAGATGCAATCATTGGTCGATTTTCTAACGTTGCCATTCGGGAAGTTGTAATGAGTCTTTTTTTTGGTGCCGTGTAAGAGAAATATAGATATAGATTTCAATACTGATACTAAAGAATTAACATTATCCTATGAAGGTTTATATCTGAGAGTATTATTTAACAGTCCAGAGGTATAACACATTTAAACCATTCTGAAATTGAATGAGACAAAAGTTAAACTTTAACACAATCGCAATATTGATACGAAACGTTTATCAATAAAGAATTGGTATGGAAATTAATTAACGACTAAGAGAACGACTTATATTAAAAACATTAATGAATGAAATGCTATTTTCATTAACACTATTGCAATTTTGATGCAAAAAGTTGTAATATGAGGATTTAAAAAAAAAACTTAAATACATTTTTTCTTATAATAAGAAATGCATTTGATAGTGGTAGGTGACCTCAAAAATTTCTGAAAACTGATGACTTAAAGTAAGGTTTTTAAGGAGTGTTTGAAAAACCGTTTTGTTGTTTGTATGTACTCAACAATATCTCAATTTAGATGAACTCAACAATACACAAAAGGACATAGTTTGGTTTATAAATCAGCAAAATACTTGTAGCACTACCTACTACCAATAAACTTAGTAACAACTATAATTTATAGTCCCAGTCACTTAGTTAAATGAAAAGCAACGCAAACAATAAAAACTCTTCTCATTATTTGCCTCATTATACGTTAATGTCTTTACTAGCACGTCCCAACAAGTAATTAAGATCACGGATTGGGAAAAAAATAATCCAAAAAATATTAAAAAAGCTGACACATGCCGTACCACCCGATCTGTCGGCATGTTCTTTTCGGCATTGTACACCAACAGGCACATCAAAGGGCACCGCCCTCTCTTGATTGGCAGCTTGTAAATTAAAATGTGTGGGTGGTCTAATAGGTGGAACCAAGGTGCTCACTATTGGAATGATAAAGGAGTGGACCTAATTGCTAATCAGCTATAGAAAAGCTATAACCACGACTGGTGAATATTAATGGTAATTCAATGTGCGTGAATAAATGAAAAGATGCCGTATTAAAAGCTAAATAATGGTGGATTATTTAGGTATAGAATACTTTTCAAGTTTTCGATCAAGCGTCAAGCCTAGCCTTTTAGCGACATTTTGTACCAAAGTAATTTATCTTCTATCAAAAGTGAATGATGATTTAGAAGGATATGTCACTTTGTTGGATGAAATATGCTTCTTTTTTTTTTCTTTCTTTAGTATAACATTTGTTTTTCAATCATCTTATCTTATTATATATTCATCATATGGTACTTAAAAAATATTTAATAGTTTTTTTTAAAAAACTATTTGGGTTTTTGCGATGCTTAAAGTTACCAAAATATTTAGATTTTAAAATTTTTATAAATTTTATTAAAACATTTGTTTTTTAATCATGTTATTTTGTAATGCATTCATCAGAAGCTTAAACAAAATATTTAATAATTTTCATTTGAATTATTTGGAGTTAGCTATGCACATAATTATTAAATTATTTACAAATGTACTAATTTATACAAAATTTACAAATTTATACAAAATACGAATTTATACAAAATATACTAATTTATACAAAAATTAGCATTGCTTTTGCTTTTCAATCATATTTTGTTATTGTGTATTCATCAAAAGAAGATAGTGAAATATTCAGTAGTTTTTATTTGAATTATTTGAGATTTTTCTACACACATAATTATTAAATTATTTTCATAAATAAACTTTATACGAAGTTCTTACTATAATGCTTTTTTATTATACATTCATCAAAAAAAAAAGGTAGGTAGTAAAATATTCAATAGCTTTCGTTTGAATTATTTGGGGGTTTTATATACATAATTATGAAATAATTTTTATGCGTAACGAACTTTGTACAAAATTCTTATTACAATATTTTCTTATTATGTATCCATCAAAAAAATTTAGCTGATAAAATATTCTACAGTATATGTATTTTCAGTATATGTATTTTCCGTATATGTATATTATATACACCGAAGAGCCATGACCACCCTGCTAATAACGTGTAGGACCACCTTTAGCCCTCAAAACTGCTAGCACCCGCCGTGGCATTGATTCCACAAGGTGCTGATAGGTAGTCTGAGGTATCTGGTACCAAGCGCTCACCAACTGGTCCTGCAATTCCCTCACATTGCGAGGCAGCGTGGCAGCACGAATTTGGTTTTCCAAGTAGGACCACAAATGCTCTATTGGATTAAGGTCAGGTGAATTTGGGGGCCAAGACATGACTTGAAAGTCACTGGAATGTTCCTCGAACCAATCCATGACGATTCAATCCTTATGACAGGGTGCATTATCCTGTTGGTAAACACCATCCCCCGCAGGAAAAACTGTTGCCATGAATGGGGGAACCTGGTCTGCAACTATGTTCAAGTAGCTTACAGACGTCAGGGATTGTTCTAAAAGGATTATGGGTCCTAATGTGCCCCATGACAACATTGCCCACACAATACCACCCCCGCCACTGGGTTATAGCCCATTGCTATAGATGGAGGTGTTCATAATGTAATGGCTCTTCTGTGTATATGTATATTCTGTATATGTATGTATTCTGTATTTGAATAATTTGGGATTTTTTATGCATCTAGGTATTAAATTATTTACATATGCTCTGAAATTTGTACAAAAAATAGTAATAACATTTGATTTTAATCATGTTATCTTATTAAATATTCATTGGAAGAATGTTGTTAGTAAAATATCGAGAAGTTTCAGTCGAATTACTTGTGTTTTTTCAATGCATATAATTATACAAATACTTATATATGTAATAAACCTTGTACAAAATTTAGTAAAACATTTGTTTTTTAATCATAAAGAATGTAGCTAACAACAGGTTGAAATGTTTTTATTGAATTGTGTTTATATTTAGATACTAAACTTAGTGCAAAATTTAGTATAACAGTTACTTTTCAATCATATTATCCTATTGAATTCATTAGAAGAAAGCGATTACTAAGATGCCCAATGACTTTTTTTTAATAACTTGCAATTTAGAAATTCATATAATTTTGAAAAAAAAATCATATATAAAAAATTATGTAGATAAAGTATTTTTTTAATCACATTTTAACTTAGTTTTCATTTATTATTTAACATCACAACTCCTAACTATGATTATGGCCAAGCACTGAACCCATTCAAGATTTCCACCTTTTTTTTTTTTAATATTTGGCTATGTGCAATCCATATAATTCTGAAAAAATTCATGCATAAAAAATATGTAGATAAATAGCATTTTTTTCAATCACGTTTTTACTTAAATTCTATTTCTTTTAATCGTTCCTCATTAATTCCTTTTAATCATGTAATTATTTATTAATGTATTGCGTTCATTAACTTTCCAAACTTTCCAAACTTTCCCTTCACATTCAAAGAGGAGTTTCAATCAATGAGAGATTTAGCATGTACTTTACTGCAAACGGTTGTTTAGACGGTTTCTAGGAACGAACTCACAATGCAGTGTGCAACTCCTTAGCTGATACGTTACCAGAACTCTTCGTTCACTTATTTATTCCTAAACTGATACAGTTACTTCGTTCACTTATTATTATAATTTATAAACTGATGCAGTCATTACATTATTTCATTAGCTTAATCAATTCAATCTGTTATTTGCACGTTCTTCCCTTCGATAATTTAAACAAAAACATTTAAATATGATTTTTTTTCCAGAAATTATGATTAATATTAAATAATTTATTACTAGATTTATGCATCAACTAACATTTGGTAAAAAAGATAAAAAATTATTCTACGGAAATTTAGGAAGAAAAAAATTTTTTTTGTAAAAGATTCGTTGATTGGAATATTGCTTGGAAATAGTATTTAATTGCGGGAAACAATGCTCTATTAACTATTATTTAAAAATTTTAAAGCAGAAAATGTATCATTTTGGACATATATAAATTTTTTATTAATAACTAAATGTTTTAAACTGTGAACATGTTTTGTTTTAAATTTCTTTTATTACATTTTCTAGAAGTTTCCTTCATTGTACTTACTTTTGTTTATTAACTTCCAGGTTTATGATAAATGTTTATTAAATACTTATAAATTATGTCATATCTAAAAATTTAAAAAAAATTATCCCAAGTCGAAACTCCAAAAACTTTTATGCACTGAGAAAAAAAAAAAAAAGTCATAGTAACCAGAATACGATAAAATTTACCTTGTTTCTGGTACTATGGTATAACAAAAAGGTCAGTAATTTTTATCGAAGCGCTTTGGGAAAATTAACTATAAAATATGGTTTTATTAATATGTGATAGAATTTGATAAACTTGGTAAAATTTGGTAAACTTGGTAAACTTGGTAAAATTTGGTAATTTTGATCATGATACCATTGAACATGGCATAAGAAACATTCATTCAGTTAAATTTACTTTTTAGTTTCGTATTTTTCACAAATTGTGTCGTAAAAGAATTATAATTTTGATAACCATAATTTCTGGCAAAACATTACCATATGAATAGTTTAAATGCCGTATATTTTGGTTTCATTACCAAAATTATGTTTTTTTCCTTTTTTTATTTTTTTTATTTTTTTTCCTACCAGATTTTTTTTTTATCAAACAGTGCAATAATTTTACCAGAATATTTTTCGCTGTGTTCTTAACCCATTAATTTTTAGCCTCCACATTTAATCTATGTATGAGAAGCATTATAAAAATTGTGGTCATACCTATCAAGTAGATATTTATTTCCATTACCTACCACTTAGGATTTAAGAAAATTCAACATGTTTACTTTAGATCTAAATATAAACATTTATAGTATTAATATATATAGATACACTGTCTTGTTCCTGCAAAATAGATTTGATGTCATAGATTTCAATGAAATTTTTCATCTTTATGATATCCCAAACTCCTCTATAAGTTTTCCGATGCTGTCCCCTGTTATATATAACATTTTTAATCTTTGACAAAAACTAGACTAAAAGTAGAGTAAAATTGGACAAAAATAGACTAAAAATATCATTACAAACTGCAACCTGCAGAGAAAAACCAATTGCAGATTTTAAATCAGCAATACAAAAGTATCTAAGATCTGTTGAAATATCTCTCCCCAAAAAAAATTGCTCTTTACTGTGAAAAATAATTACATTTAATCTTCTTTATAGCTTTAATAATGTTTACTGTAGTCTAAGGATAAACATAAAAACGATTTATGGATATTAAAATTAAAAAATTTAATAGTTTTAAAAATATTAATATCAATTTTTAGTACAATGTTATAAATCTCACAAAAGGCAATATTCCCTCTTATGAACTTAATATAGTCTCCTAAAATTTTTCCTAGCTCATTTTCATGCAGTATGCTTATGCTGTGAGCATATTGAATTTTACAACTACCTTAATTTTTATGTAATTTAAATTGATTTAACTATAACACAAAATATAATTGTCAAATTAGAGCAAATATAGTAATAAGCCTCTTTAGTACATTACTCTAATTTCCTATACTTACGAAATTACTATAATTTCGTAAAAGTATTCAGTTCTCTATGGCGTGTTATATAGCTCATTTTGGGAGCTTAATGAGTTTTACAGCAAAATTAATCTTTATTTTAACTCAAATCCATTTAATTCTATCATAAAACATAATGTTACTATTTCAAAGAATGTAGAATAATTTTAAATTTAATGTTGTTACGTGTACAGGTGGGTGGCCACATAAAACTCAAAATATTCATTTGTCTTAACAGTTCGGGAGTAACTGAACATGAGTAGCTCCGCCCCTCAGGGCACGATTTACCTGTCAGTGTTAGGGTCTCCTTTCTTTAGAATGCATTGCAGAATCACGATTAAGCTCTCACAGGTGTTCGTTATAATCGTTTGGAATGAAGTGTTCATTCGATAAAAGAACATTAAAAGAAAAGAATGATAATATTTTCTATTTCTTTTTCTATTTTTTGCATTAATAGATCTTCTAATAATTGTGCTGGGTGAAAATAAAACGAGATTATGAATTAACTGTCCAAATTTAGTTAGTTCATTTTTGGAAAAAGGAAAAAAAAGTTTGAACTAAACATTTAGACTTAAAATAACTAAACTTTTACTAAAGTATTTCTACAATTTTTACAATTGGTATAGAAATATAATGTTGGAAGAAAAATACAAATAGAAAAAGAATTTCTTGCTCGTGACAGTGCTGGAAAAATTTGAAAAGAAAGAAAAGTGATGACAAACTTATGTCTAAAATCAAACTTTTACCTTTTACATGGTGTTTTCGAAGTTCTTCCATCACAGAAACTAAAAAGGCCATAATTAATTACCTTAAGCAAAGCTATAATTTCCAACTATATATGCCATAGTGACATAAAGAATTATCAGGGTCTTAGAATGAAAAAATAACTAAAATATTTCAAAAGTTTTATTTTTAAAAAAATGAGTGGTAATAATTACCACAAATTAAAAAAATTAGAACTTCCGGTAAACCATTACTATAAACACTGCTGGACACCCAAATTGCAACACCAAGAAAGACAAGAGATATCACAACAAAATTTATTTTGTAGATAACGTGTTGACCAACTATCAAATGATTAAATTTATAGACTTCTGTGAAGTGTGGTTCCTGCCAAAATCAGTAGCCAGAGTAGCCGCCATTGTTGGAGATCACCGCTGCCACACGCCTCGGCATTGATTCAAAGAGACTTTGGATGTGTTCTTGGGGTACAGCAAACCAAGCAACTTCCACACCTTGCTAAAGTTGATCTGGTGTGGCAGCTGGGGTTGTAATCTGGGTCAATCGTTGAGCAATCATGGACCACATGTTTTCTATCGGCGAAAGATCCAGAGAGTGAGCTGGCCAGGGAATAAATCCAATCTGGCGTTTGACGAAAAACCCTTGGACAATGCGTGTCACGTGTGGTCGTGCATTATCCTGTTGAAATATGACTGTGGGCAAGCTCTGAAGGTAAGGAAGGACAACTTACTCCAGCATCTTGGGGCTGTTAAAAGTACCGGCAATGCGTACTAGAGGAGTACTACAGTGATATCCAATAGCGCCCCATACCATAATATCCGGTGCAGGACCAGTGTGGCTGTGCATAACGCAGCTGTTCAGCATCCTCTCTCCTCGGTGTCTCCAGACTCGAATGCGAGCATCGAATGTTGCAGACAGAAGCGTGACTCGCCAGTAAAGACAATTTCATTCCATTCTGTCGTCCACATCCTTCTTTCCTCGCACCATTGGCGGCAAAGACGTCTATGGTTCTGCGTTAAGGGTAGACGAAGCAATGGACGTCTTGCGAACAGACCACTCTGCTGTAAACGGCGTCGAATGGTACGCGCAGACACTGGATGATGCGTTACAGACTGAATGTACTGTGCTATGGTTTGTGATGTGATTGAGTGATCAGTCACTGCCATGCGCACAATTCGCCTGTCATCACTTGAAGTGGTGCACTGAGGTGGAATCAATCGAACACGTCGATCCGTCGTACCCCCCTGCATTCAGCGATCACATATCCGCATTGCAGTTGTTTGGTTTCGTCCAACACGACTACTGATTTCTCTGAAAGATAATCCAAAATCTCGGCAGGCCACTATCCATCCTCTGTCGAACTCGGATACTTGATCAAAAGATGATCGCTGTTTTCTACGAGGCATAATTGGGTATAATATAAAAAAAACACAACTACTTCCACTTCGAAAATTTTAGTAGGAATAACATATACTATCGTGCAATGCTAAATGAATGGAAGATAGTGGTTGTTGTTTAATATTTTACATGCGCTAATTTAATTTGATTTGAAAACATCGATTTTTTTAAAAATATGGATTCTATAGAATGATGTCCGTTAAGTTTAATTGGTTTGATATCTTACGTTGTCAGAAGAGAAAAAAAAAACTTTTAATTTAATTAATAAACTGAGTTTTAAATATGTTTACTAAAAACATTAAATTACTTAGATGAAACAACAAAATCAATTATTACAAAACGAACTTTTCTTTATAATACAATATAATCTGGCGAGCAGCTATTTAAAAGATCGAACATTCCGTTTGTTTATTTGTGGCTTGAAGTCAGGCTCGCAGAAAATGCCGTTTACTGGTTAAATTTAGTAGGAATAACACAACCTGTGACGTAGGCGATAGTATACCCCATTGATCGTTTTTTGAAAAACCACAAGAAAACGGCAATTGCCGAACTTGAAATCGTCGAAATCTCCAAGCCTTAAAAAGCTCTTTGAAGGGGCGCTACAGGCGCGCGTAATGCGCGTTTGCGCTGAAATTCTAATCATTTGCATATCTCACTTCCGCTAATGCATGTTGTAAATTTCATGTTATTTGCATGCTTCCTTCAGGGTGTCGCATTTATGGCATATATATATATATATATATATATATATATATATATATATATATATATATATATATATATATATATATATATATATATATATATATATATATATATATATATATATATATAAGAAACACTTATTTTCAATACATGCTTAAAATTTTTGCATTAGTTTTACGCTTCCGGATACGAAGCATTATGAACTCCTTCGTTTGTCTCATAAATGTACAAATTATTTGAAGATCCACAGAGTTAGCTATCCGAAAATCAAGGTGTTTTAAGATTTACTTCTACTAGATTTAATAACTGACCTTGAAGTTTGTTAATTATCGTAGTTAAAGCAAGGATAACTGCGAATTTTAATTTAAAAGGTATATCTGTGTTCACTGGGAACCACAGACATCCGTGGAATAAAAACATCTTTGTTCTTCCATTACCAGTTAAGACAGTTGCTCGTATCACATTTCGCATAACTTTGCTTTTCACAAAACCTGGTTCCATTATAAAAATGTAATGGGTCGATATCATGCAATAAAATAATTGGAGAAGCAACCTTAAAATTTAACTTATGTGGCGACCAACGAATTTTAAGAGCCCTGTTGGATAAAGTACTGCTTGTTCAGGATCTGAGACGGAATCAATCGATAAATAAGTATTAGAATTTGAGGGAATATAGTTAGTTATTTCTTTAACAAAGATATTTCTTTTTTTTTTTTAAAGCCGCAATTGCTCATTTGCGCAGTCATTGGTTGTTAGTCAACCAAAAGAGCTTTTTCTACCAAATTAACTAGCTGTTCAATATCATGACTTTTTCCCTTTAAAGATCTCTCACAAAAATGTATGAACCATCTCACCTTGGAGATTCCACTCCTGACCATGAAAGAGTTTTACTGTTCATAGACCGGCATATGTTTTCAATGAATATAGCTGACTGGTGGAATATATTTTCAGATTAATTTATTTCAACAGTCTGATAACAGATATCCTTCATACATAGGTTCTGAAGGTGAGCAAGTTGATAAAATAATAGAATGGAGATTTCTTAGTTCATCAAGAAAACTTGTAAGAGTGGCTCCTGTTAGTGTTTATATCCCAGCGATTATCATGCTCCAATAAATTGAACTTTTGGCAAGCACTGTTTGAAATTTCTCGGCAAAAATAGTTAAATGGCAATTTATTAAACTGTTATTTTAGCATATTCAACAAAAACAGTAAAATAACCCTATGAAAGATGATATTTAAATAGTTAGGCGTGAGAAAAAAAAAACCTTATTGATTATTTTTTCATATATACTTGACCAGAATTCTTTCCCCGTGAACTATGCTCATCTTATAAAGCCATTTTGTTCCGTTCAGCTGAGTACAAACTGCAGCTGAGAGAGTTAATCTGTCAATCTCATAGCCGGTTGAATAGGGGTTCGAATCCCAGCTTTGATACTACAATATTTCTTTCATTCATTCAATAGATGAAGAGTTTCTAGTTTCCTACACTATTCAATTGGTAACCTTGGACTATTAGATTGCGAAAATATTATTCACACATAAATGGCTCAGCATCCACAGAGTACTAGTGTCTGTATAAGTTTTATTTTTATAGTTAGGAAACTATGCTAGTTGTAAATGGTTAAAAAACTGTATGGTTTTGTATCCACTTTTTTAAAGCGTTCTAGATGTAAACGGACCAAAATCGTAAATGTAAAAAATATTCCTTACCATAAGCTTTATGGTTAATTAGATGGAAAGACTACGGGATATTTTACCGTAATTTCAGAATTAAAATTTTAGCGGTGTGCATCTCCGAAAACTTTGGATATATTACCGTCAGCTGTTTTTACGTACTCAAAAAGTGTTAACCCACTGACTGAATGTAATAATAATCGGAGGTAGTAAAACTCAGAATACATAAAAGTATATAACACATAAAAGTAAGTATCGAAAATCAATAAAATGAAAATTTTAAAATTAAGTAGTAGATAAATAATAATATTATAACACTTTACCTTTATTAATGTATTATTATATTTCAAAAATGTATGTATTAGTAGAAAAAATATGATATCCCATTTATTTATTTTTCTCTCTTACATTTATTTTTCAGAAAGTTTCTTTTCAAAGCTCAAACAAAAGATAGCATTTCTCTTAAGAAAAACTAAAATCCTAAAGATTTGCTCACAATGATTTTGTAAAACTTGACAACTTTGCTAGAATAGAATAAAAATGTAAACCACTCTCAAAAATCATCTTTTCACAATTTCACTAGAAAAAAATAATTATCATGAATAGAAACTTTGAAGATAAATCCATTAGTAGCACATATTGAGACTACATGAAACTCGACAGTTATCAGTATTCTTAAATTTCAATGTGGCAGATTTTATAAAATACAAAAAAATTGAATCTACTCCAAAAATACTCCCCGAATTGCCACAAAATTTCATCCTTTTTTCAAATACAATTTTTTTCGGACACAAGATAGAATTTTTCGAACATAAAAGTCTAGAAGAGCAATAAATTAGAAGCTCTTTTGATAACTTCATTAAACGTGTCAATTATTATCATTATTAAATTCCAAGGAGTCAAATTTAATAAAATACAAACAAGTTAAATTCACTTTAAAGAGTCATCATAACATTCACAAATCATAAAATTAAAATATTTCTCTAAAGTTATGTATTGAAATCATATATATATTGATTATAATGTATAAAAATATGGGTTTTAATTAATTGCATAGTAAAGTATTTTTGTAATGAAAGAATTTCAACAAAAACTAAAGAATTTCATTTTTTCCAATAAATAATTGAAATGTATACCTTAATAATGACGTCCAGAATTCTTTAAACGAACATAGCAAGTTCATTTGTTATTATTCAAAATAGCAGTTATTTTTAAACTTCGACTGACTCAACTAATAGATAAATAATAGTTTCATCTAAAAAATGTAATAATAAATTGTTTTAACTTAACGTAATTAAAGAGAAGAGCACTAAACCATAAATTTCATTATTCTATAATAACAGATAAACGCGTTCCTACTTCTTTTTTCACTGAAGAAAATAACTATTCAACCTACTTTTAAAGTAAGAAAATATTATTATTTTATTTTCAAAAACAAAAATGGAATATTTAAATTGATTCAATGAAAGTTTAAAGTAACTTGCTTTACGAAGACTAAACAATTTTAGATACAATAAAAATATATTTAGAAACTAGCATCTCATTTAATTTAAATAAACACCTGAAGGCTTATGGTGTCGGGGGTCCATTCTAAGTTAAGTTGCCTCAAAGTTATGACATAATAGGCACAAAAGAATTCATCTTCTGATTGGTTGATGCTAAGAACCAACCAAGTTATTAATAAGAGGGTTTTAGTGTATCATTAGTGGCATTATTTGCTGAAGCAGCGAGGCTTAACTTAAGTCACAATAGAAGCTGCTAAAAGCTCTGAGTCACGAAACTTTAACTGTAACCAATGAAATGCTAGAGAACACTCTTGTTGATGGAGATACGCCTGACTGCTATTGTCTTTTACTGGAATGAACGTCAAATAGCATTTTAAATGATAAGAGAGAGAGAGAAAAATCATAAATTAATTTTACTATACACTTGAAATAGCACCACCTGTATCGCATAATTTAATTACAAATTTAGTTCCTATATAAACAGAAGTTAAATTGTTAAGTATGTAATGCTCTTGTCAAAAATTAGTTAAAAATGAATTCGCATTAGACAAACAGTTTTTTAAGACTAAAACACTTTTTTAAATTAATAGATATTAAATAGTTGCAGGAGAAATAAATTAAGAACTGCGGTATTTTTAGTTTATAACAATACATATTAGGACAAACTGATGTCTTTTAATTAAATATTTAAAGTATTAAAGAACGAAGTAAATATAACAACGTATTCATTTTTAAATTTATTCGACTACTATAATATTAAACTAAAATAACATTAAATGTTTAATCATGCCAATTTGTTGTGGTATATCTACGTTATTGAACACAGTGGTTTTTAGAACTTGACTCATTCCTGGTCAATCAATTTATTAATTATGTAACTAATTAGTTTAAGATTTCTCAGTTCAAAAAATTATATAGTTGTTAAAATAAAAAATCTATAAAAGTACATGCTAATCGAATTAAAAAACAATTATATGGTTCTTAAAAAATAAAATTTTTATATAGTTGTTACATAAAAATATTTATAAGATTAAATGATTGCTGAAATAAATAAAAAATATACAGAATCATATTGTTGTTGAAATAAAAAAAATATTCATAAAAAATTATATAATTGATGAAATAAAAAAGATTATAAAAATATATAGATATTGAATAAAAAATTATACAGTTGTTAAAATGAAAAAAAAAAAGAAAAAAAATTTAAGTCATATAGCTGTTAGAATAAGAAATTATAAATTATACTATTCTTGAAATAAAAAAAATATTATGTAGTTTTTGAAATAAAAAATTGTTAGTGAGTAAAAAATTATAGATTATACAATTGCTGTTTGGTGCAAAAATGAGTAGTTGGTTTTGATGTATCTGAATTTTTTATCATTTTTACTTAAATAAAGTGGCTGTACTGATAATAGTAAAAAATATATCATCTAAGAAATCATGAAACTTATTGAATTGAATTTATAGGCTACAACATATTTTATTTATTTATATATATATATATATATATTTAGTACAAAAATGGTCTAGCTGAAATAACATTTTACTTTCTAATATTTTTAATGTAATGTATTCTTTATTTTTAATCACAGCCTTTAAAAAAATTTGTTTTTCCTATTATCCATTTTTTTAAAAATATAATCCTTATGTTAGTCTGCACCAAAGGAAGTACAAACAATAATAAAAATAATAATGAAAAATATCATTCTGTTTAGGTAATTCAATTTTTAATTTTTTGTTGTTGTCTAGTTATGGATATGCGCATATTTTAAATCAATAAATTAAATTAACTTTTTAAAGGGCACTGGTATCAGTATTTTTTTTAAGCCAACAGTTCATCTAATTTCGCCCCCCCCCCCTGTCTAATGGATTCTCAATCTCTACTCATTCCAATCACGATTTATACCTAAAAGAGTCATAAAAATTAAAAAATCCAATAAAATAAATTAAACTTTACCACAAACCTGTAAAGATAAGTGCTTAAAAATAAAAGAAATGTCAAAAAATTCGCTTAAAACGACGTGAAAGTCCTGCGTGATTCGATCTCTGATAACATTCGCATCTTTTGCTTACTTCTGCGACGTCTACCTAAGAAGACTTGTCACGGTTACCTTCAAACCATTTGAAGGCAAGATAAAAACTAAATAAAACGGTTGGCACAGTTGAAAAAGTTCAACCTTATCGTACGGATTCTTTCGTAAACCATACTGTGTGGTCGGACTTTCTGCAGTTCTAATTAGTATGAAAAAAAATGAATGCCAAACTAAAGAAACTGTTTTTACTCCGCCAAGCGTTGTCTCCTGCGACTCCGGGTTGTAAATCAAAGCGTTTAAAAGCTGTTTAGGAGACGTAGTAAATTAAATTTTTATTACCCGCTATCCATTTGGCGGGTTGGTCAAGTAGAACTATAAACGGTTTTTATAGGGCCATACTTTCCGCACCTATCGACCAAACTGCCAACTGATGATATATCTTGAAAGTATCTTGAGTTGTCAAAGCGGTCCTAGTTTAGTTTAAAAAAAAGATTGTTCGCAAAAACAATCGTTTAGAATCTGAAAATTAAAAAAATGCAACACGGAGAAAAAATATTCTGGTAAAATTACCGTCTTATTTGGCAATGACATTTCTGGTAAAAAAAAAAAATATGATTCTGGGATTAAAATCAGAAATATTCGGTAATTTTTTCATTCATATGGTAACGATTAACCGGAAATTCCTGTTTTCAAAATTATATTCTTATTACCACACAAATGGTTTCTGTGTTATAGTCTAAGATATCATGATAAAATAACTACATTTTAGCACATTTACAAAATTTTAACACACACATTGTAAAATCATATTTTTTTGTTAATTTTACCAAAATCAATTTCAAAGCGTTTCGGTAAATATTACCGAACTTTTCGTTGTTCCCAAAGAGCCAGAAATGCGTTAAATTTTATTGTTTTCTAGTATCCGTAACCATAATTTTTTATTAGTGTACGCTAATTAAAGATGGGGTATACTTTGTGATACTTATGAATAAAGCACGAATGAAAGCACAAAAAGGAACGTACTAAAGATTCGATTATATAAACAAAAGCTTTTTTCTGTCACAGTAGAAGGTTCATGTTTACAGAACCGAAGTATTTTTGTTCATGTACTTTTATTTACGCTTTATACGTGTGCTTTATTTAACTGCCACACTTTCAAGAAATTTTAAAGCATATTGAAAGAATTTATCATTCAAATGTGATGCAAGCAGAATTCATTTGTGCTTCTAGAAAAACAGTTTCTTTTTTAAGATAGAGAACAGTTTGTGACATTTATTTTATGAATGAGACATGTTTTGTTGCAACAAACTAACTCTGTTCTCTACAATTATACTTTAACAATAGAAATATTTAAACTTGTGTAGGAAGTCATAGAACTGCGCTCGTTTAATGCTTGAGCTGTAGATAATCTAAATAAATATTCACTTAACATAAACATACATGCACCATCACTTTTTACATTGACATGTTTTTCGTATATAGATGACCATCCGTGGATGTTCATTAATGAGTTAAGTTAAACTTCATTTCAAAACTTCTTACATATGATCACACAAACACAATAATATATGGTTACACAGTATTGAACAGAAACTTGCTTCAATTTAATACCTAATAAATATGAAGGTTGCAACAAATTAGCACCATATTATGGGTTAAGCAATTAATATTACTGTTAAATTTTGAACAAACTTCCTACACAATGAAAAATTTATGAACCATGTTGAACAAAACACTCAATTTTAAAATTTGAAAGTTTAAATATACTGCAAAATTTGCATAATATTTTCTTTCGTTGACAGATGTAAATCTATAACGAAAAAAAAAAAAGACAACAAAATATAGACATGATGTTACAGTTAAAAAAAAAAGTTTACGAAGGTCATAAATGCAGTGTCAAATTTTTTTATTGTTCGTGTAGCAGGTAAAATCTGTATGATCCACGCAATTTGAATTTTCTTTTCTCCTTTGTTTTGTACATAATTAAAAGAAGTTCCAAAAGCCCATGAAATCATGGATTCGTTGTGATGATCCTGACAATTATAAGCAGGAGTAAAAAGTAAAAAAATGTTTAAAAAAAAAAAAGAAAAAAATTTAATTGTTGTGAATTTTTTAAATTAAAAAAAAAATTAAATAAAAAATGGATAATATTATTAATATTTTAAAATAATTTTTTGATTATTAATTAAGTGGGTAAGTAAAGAATACAAAAAACATAAAATATATTTATTATACTTTTGAAGGAAAGTAATTGGCTCAAATTTTAAAATTCATTAATACTTATTTCTTAGTGAGCACCAATTTAATTTCTTGAAAAAAAGGAGTTTTTTTTCATAAAGATTCAGAATAAGTCTAACTAAGCTAATTAATGTGTTAATAATGTAAGTTTTATTTGGTCTTTAACCAGTTGTTACAACTTAGAAAAGATTCACTAATTAATAAAGATTATAATCAAAAATATTTATCATGCTGCAATTTGTTTTGTTAAGCTTAACGAAACTAAACTTTTATGTACAAAACAAATTGTTTCTTAAATAATGATCAATTATGCAAATATAAAATACTTCCGAATTCTGCCTCCTACAAACTTAAATACTATTATTCTCAATTAAGAATTAACGTGACTCTTAGAATCAATCAAAGAATAATAACTCGAAGATTAAAATCATCGTTGTTGTTAAAAACTGAAAAAGAATCAAATACTTATTTTCATATTGAACTAATAATTTATTTATATTCTTCAATCAATCATATATGTCTATAATTTTCAAAATTGAATTCAGAAATAATTATTATATTTAATTAATAATTGAGTTGATTCTAAAAATCAATCGAAAAATTCAAAAATTCTGTTTAAATTATTACACATTCTAAATATGTTTTTAACAAACAAGGGAGAATTAAATATTTAATATGGGTAATTAATTATCTAATTACCCAAATTATGTAATAATTGAATAATAGTTCAATAGTATTAAATAATAATTAAATAATAATTAAAAAATAAATAATTGGTAACAACTAATTTGCGTTAAGCAATACTTAATTCATTTGTATTAAATAACAATTAGTTTTAAAATCAATCAAATCAAAATAATTCCGAGATTTTAAAAATCAATACTCATCACAAATGTAGTTTTAACATTCAGTGATGAGTTAAATAGTAATTATTATACAGTTAATAATTGATTTGACACTTGAAAATCTATCAAAATAAAATCATTCTTCGATTCTGTTCAAATCAATTGCAGATCATAAATATATTTTTAACATCCAAGGATATATTTAATAACAACACCTTTTTTTGTTCCAGATTATAAAACAGTGTCCTTTTACTCTAATAATAGATTTCCAAGACAATGTAACATTTAGTAATATTTTCTGGAACAGTAAAAGCGACATTATGTTATGCTTAATTAAGTTTTGCCACACATCTAGAATACATCAATAGGATTTAAATTTGCAATTCACAAGACACGCATGTATTTTAATGGCGCACACGTGCCTAGCCAAACATATTGCCTCGTTTGTTATTGAGTTCTTAAGTCTGCCTGTCAAATATTTTGATTTCACTTACCTGTAATGACTCAATAATGTTCACTGATGACAGGGTACAGAAAGTATAATTTAATAATTATGTGATGTCTTGATTTCAAAGTACTATTTTTATCTAAATAAAAGGATGTCGATAATTGGTGCGGTAAGAACAAAAACCAATAAAATCTCTTCTTTTTTTTTTAATCTCATTTTCTCGATATTACTTATAACTTGGCAAACAAGTATTTTTTACTATGGAGTTGATAGAATTGATTTTGATTTTCATTTGAATAGTTTTTCAAATATTTTTTTTTTAATAATTTTAGACGGGAAATATCGGAGCAAAAATTAAATCTTGCAAACTTAGAGTCTACACTGTAAAAAAAAGGTAGTTACCACACGTAGAAAATAATTCTGGTAAAATTACCCTGCTGTGTGATAATTACATTTCTGTTAATGAAAAAATTTTAAAATGAAATAAGATAGATTTTTGGATATATAAACGAAAATATACTGTATCCTTTAACTTTGTAATTTTCCCATTCGATAGTAGTTTACTGTAAATCCTAGTTTTCAAAATCATAGTTCTTACTCTCACAAACTTAGTATTATTTGTTCATTCTATTTGTATTTACTTGTACTTATCGTATTTATAGTTAATTCGAGTAAAATCATTAATAAAGCAGATTAGTAAAAATAACCAAGCTGTTTAGTTTTTCTATTGAGTTAGAAACTTAGTGAATGTTACCATATTTTGATAGTTCTCAACATACTTTTTTTTTCAACGCACCACTTTCTGTCTTGCAATAAAATAAAAATTTTGACAGTGCATGGAGTCACACTTTTTATTTACTTTTTCACAGTTTAATTTTATTTATTCATGCATTTTTTTCTGTGTTTGTTTATTGATAACACTTAATTTCATGCGTATTAGAAGCAATTTAGCAGCTTCATTGCATTCTGATCCAAAAACAAGCACTTTTTTGCAATATATTCGCATGAATTCTTTCAATCAATTGTCATTTTGCCATTTTAATGTTTTTATTTATTTATTTTTTTTATTTTTTATTTTTTTCTTCCGATAACTGCAATTCAGTACCTAAAAATATATTTGCAACTGTTTTATATTTGAAAATATATTTGCAAGAATTCTGTATTTTAGTTACAAATGCATTGAACTGCAGTTATCGCGCAAGAAATTACATATAACAGAAAAAATATCAATTGTTTGAAAGAATTACAGTAATTATATTTCAAAAAAAATGTGCTTAATTTCAAATTATATATTTCTACATTGAAGGTAATAAATTGATACTAATATGCGTGAAAATATGTATTACCAATACAAATACTCACAAAAATATATGAATAAGTACCGTAACAATTAAAAAATAAATAAAAAATGTAATAAATTAAAATATAAATGAAAAATGCACTGTGAAACATTTTAGTCCGTCACAAGACCAAAAATGGAAGAAACTACTTTTTTTTACAGAGTAATAACAGTAGTTTGTATTAAAATATGCTTCGTTTGTTGATTATGATTTGTTTCTTTGAAATTATAAATTTTCTAATTTATTAGTCAACAATTAATTCCTCAAAAACTAAACAGCACTAAGAAAAAAAAGTATAGTCAAAACTACCAGAATATGGTAACATTTACCATGTTTCAGGCTTTATGGGAGCACCAAAAATCTCCAAAGCGTGTTAATAATGCTTTTGGTAAAATTAGCAATAAAATATGAGCTTTTGTAGTATATTATAAAAATTTGTATATTTGGAATAATTTTTGAATTTTATAATGCTACATTCAAGTATGGTATAGAAACCGTTTATTCAGTTCAATTTACTTTTAAGTTTTGTAACTGTTACTAAATTAGTGGTAATGAGAACTAGAATTTCCGATAGTCGTTAATATAGGAATGGAAAAATTACCAAATAAATGGTATAAGCCATACATATATACCATACATTTTGGTTTTTAATATCAGAATTATAGTTTTTTTTTTTTAATCAAAAACTTCATTAATGTACAGTACGGTAAATTTACAAGCGTTTTTTCTTTGTGTACGGTAAACATTTTTATGAAGTGTTTTTATCAATAAAATATATCGATCAAGTGTTTCTAAAATGATGCGTTACTTAAAAGATTTTCAATGAAATAATTAAAGATGTTCCAAAAATGCAATATAAGGAGTTAAAAAAATGAATGTAATATGCAAAAAGTAAACAATTAAAACTCAAAACTTCGTTAAAACTTTCTTCCAGTTACATAATTCAGTAGTTAGAGAGAGCTATTTTGTTTTTTTATTTTCTCGCTTATTTCTATTTTCCAAAATAAAAATTATGTGTAAAAGAAATATTCTCATGAAATTTTTTTTAAAAAAAATTTCTTACATTGGCATTGAAAATATAGAAAAACTGTTGAAAAATGAACTCGCTGTTTTCAACATAATTTATGTTGAGTGTTAGCATTTCTCTACTATAGCTGCAAGAACTTAAAATAATCCTTCTACTAATTTTATTTCAAATAGTAAACATACATTTTGATGCATTTATTATTTCATGTTCCTATCTAAGAGTATAGTAAACTCTCTCTTAACCAACCACTGTTTAACTAGAACTGCTCCTTAACCTTTACAAATTAAATAGCATATTTACGTAAATCACATGTCTATTTACTTTCTGTTATTTAAGCATGGAGTTCCCGACTGAGCCGACAATATCCGATGTTTTGGAGCGTGTTGACAGTGTATTGTTGGATCATTCAAGTTTTATGGGATTTTAATATGGCTCTAAGTTGAAATAAAGTAAGGTATTTCATGAACTTTATGACACGATATTGTGGTTTAACTTGAAGGTAAATATGATTTAGTTTAACACCTTAACCTTAAAATTTCCTTAAAATTTCTTAATATTTAAAACACCTTAAAATTTCAACATTTGCCCCACATTATGTGTAAGTATTTCTATATTAAAGTTCAGCAATGAACCAAGTCTTATAAGAATGCACTTTACCAAAAATTTTAGAATTTCTTTTTAAAGTCAAATTGAGTTTTTTATAAAAACTTTATAAAAGAACTTGGTTTATATATTTAATTTTTTTTATTTTATTCGGGCATGCAATTTTGCTGTCTTTCTAATTTTCTATTTGGTACACGGCGAAAAATATTTTGATAAAGTAACCGTACTGTTTCTTCTTGTTTTGACTGATGGTTCTTCTTGCTCTGACATTCTCGTTTTGTTCATGTTTTTTAAATAAAATAAAATAAAATAAAACATAAATTTGGTTAATAAAACCAAAATATACGGTTTTTAAACCATTCAGTAATTTTTCTGTTCAAATGAAAATAGTTTGCCGGAAATTCTGGTTTTCAAAATTATAGTTCTTATTAACACACATTTACTAAAAAATACTTTACTAAAAAGTAAATATAACTGAACAAATACTTTTATACAATGCTCTAAAGTACCATGATAAAATTACCAATATCACACATTATAAAACTATATTTTATTGTCGATTTTACTAATCATTACCAAAACACTTCGGTAAAAATTACTCTGCTTTTTGGTGTTTTTTTGGAGCCAGAAACACGATAAATGTTACCATATTCAAGTAGTTTTAACCATACCTTTTTTTTTTTTTCAGTGTAGTCTAAAAGTAAAATCTGATATTATCTTATATTTCAGCTTTGAAATATCGATGAATCGTTGAAATATAAAATCTTATATTTCATCGATTTATTTTATTTCCTATTTATTTAAGTTATAGCGATCAGTAAAATTGTTAGTACAGAAGAAGAAGAAACAAGACGCTATTAGAAACTAAGAATTATAAGAAAAAAACCGCGCATTAATTTGAAAAATTATTCATTTTTTTATTGAAAATGTAAGTTTTTTTTTTTTTTTCAAAAACTTAAATTTTATTGCCTTTTTTTCCGATTTAACCTTGTTTCTTTTCACTTTCAATTTGCCCTTTGAAACAAATGTTTTTATTGCATTTACGAAAATACTTGATCTTTTGACTAATTCAGGTGAGGGGATTTCAAATCTGAAATTAGTTTCAAATTAGTTCTGAGTTATTTTAATGACATTATTCATCTTAGATTATTGATTTTTTGTCGAAATGTACAAGTTTAAAAACGTTATATAGAGCAGGAGTCGCATAAATGTTGAGCCGAACTTCTACGGGAGTTAGGGCACATCATCAGGATTAAAATTACATTGGAACTCATACCCGGAAATATCATTAGATACCACTAAGATCGCTACCTTATTATGGAGTCATCAGAAACACCTCATAATAGGGGAAGAGCCCCTAGTGGCGTATCACAAAATTTTCGGACAAAGGTTTCTATGCAGTTTTATTCCTCATAATATATCCTAAATCCCGTCAAAGCTTGGGGCAACATTTATGCGACCCCCTCTGTTCTATGTAACGTTTTTAAACTTGTACATATCTACAAAAAAAAGAAGAAGAAAATTAAAACTGTCTGTTTAACCCCTTCCTTCTCGCTCCCGTGAAAATGACGGGGTGAGTTTTCGCTCGCTAATTCTCGCTCCCGTGAAATTTCCGGGCTGGAGTGTTCTGTAGTAATGCGCCAATAAGAATAAAACTAATTCATTTCTTTTGCGCGGAAAAAATTTTATTTCTCATTTTACACACCATATAGTAGTACCAAGATATTTTTAAGGTAATTGTACATAGTTAGTTTATTTTAAACCAAATACTAGCACTAATCAAATACGTGTAAAATAGACACTTTTATGACCATTTTCTTGAAAATTAACCGATCGTTAAGGGGTTAAAAAAAAACTGGTACTGGTTACAGATTCGTCTTCCGATAACAGATTTGAAATCAACGATACGAAAAAATATGTTGAATTTAATTCAAAATAATACCATATTAATGCTTTTTTTTCTGCAAATATGTGATAAATTATGATTAAACGCACTTCAAAAATTTTATCGGCGAAGCTTTTTTTTTCTTCTGGATATATGTATCTGAAATATTTCTGTTTTGTCTCCTCTATATTTTTAACATGAATCAGTAATTTACATTCACACACACGAAACCAAACGTGAAATATGCATAATTTCACAAATCCCCAACTTCTTTTATCTTCAAATATTGCTTTAGTAATTTACGCCAATCCTGCCATTCATTCATTCATAAGCCAGTGAGACTTTGCAAAAGAATGATTGATTTGTTAATAAAATTGATCCTCAACATCAGGTCCGAGATATCGAAAATCCATCCATTCAAGTCTGCACGAATGCATAACACACTTAAAAGACGAATCTAAAATTTACAGAGATTTCGCTTTAAGCGGGGCAGGCATGCATACGAACAATCGGACATCATAACATGTTCTCCATGTCAGATCACATGCTTCGACAAGTCGGAGCTATGCGCTAAAATTAATGACTTGCATAGGAGGGTTGGTTACGTCAAAGATTTTACCTTTTCGCCACTTTTGTGCGTTAATTACGTACGCTCGGGATGGCAACGGGTGAGAAGAGACCTCTGGCGGGATAATGGGTTTCGAGTAGCGTGTAATGTGGAAGACGGGAACAGAGGGTAAGAGGTTTCAATACCCACTTTTATGCATGATTTAGCATCGGTAGAGCCGCGTTTACACTTTGGGAAATTAAGCACATTGTCGAAAGGGTGAGCGGTAAAATTTAGAATGGGGGTTGTGGATCATTTCCATCTAGGCATCACCATTGACTTTGACTCGCAGGTTATTGATGACTGTAATTATATGTATGGCTCGTTTCTTTGGTTTTACTTAAATTAAAACCCCTAGAAAACAATGGTCAAAATAAGTATTTATTAGAATATTTCACACATGAGGGAAAGAACGAGTGGTTTTAGTTTTTCATCACATGCTTGAAAATGGATTAGTGCAGACTCATTTTTGATTAATTAGTGCTAAACTTGTTTGATTTTTTATCCTGAGTAGGAAATCATAATTATTTTTTAAGGAACATTTAAATTCCAATAACTATTAATATGTGAAGAATCCTTATTAACCTATGAAGCACTAAAGGTCTTCTTCGACATTTTCATAAGATTTCATTAAATAGTGGTTACCTTATAAAGAAAAGATTCAAAATATTTTAGAAATATTTTGATTTACTTTCTAAATCTTCAAAGTACCCACACTGTAAAAAGTTATGGATCAAGTTACGGTATAAAGTAAAGGCACTTTGAGTGCATCATCCGTAAAATCCATTTTTAACTAATAATATTATACCGTAGTTTTTACAGTAATATTTATTTAATTAGAGTGGTTCAATGATTTTACGTTAATTATAACTGTTAGAATCACGTTATAACAGAATTTCTGTTAAAAATGGGTGTACTGTTAACTTTTGATCGTAAGTTGATTCATAATTTTTTACAGATCTTTTGTTTAAATCTTAAATTTACGTTTCACAAATGCATCTTTTAGTGCGGAGAACTAAAGAAAAAAAAAAAAAAAAACACTCCAAAAATCATTTCGAATATTTATGACAGCAAAGTACAACTATTTTTCTATTAAAATTTGATGCTGTCACACAAAATGTGATGACACTAATGAATTAAACTCTTAGAAGTGAACCAAATGCGAATTTCACTTCTTTTTTTTTCTTTTTTCTTTTTTTTTCTTCTTTTTTTTGAGCGTTTGTGGAATGTATTCATTATTAATTTTCCAAAGAGGCACTTTGAAAACATAAATTCGAATTTTTAATATTATAACTATAAATCAAGTATATTGTGATTTTTAAAATTGAATAATCACGCTTGGGGGACTTTTAAAAGCTTCATTCATTTTTATAAGACACATATTCCAATACAATATTTCTGGAGAGAAATTGAGATTTACTTTGCTTTCTGATAGATCAAAGAAAACTATTGTGATCATTAGAAAAGTTATTCAATACCAGCTTGCTAAGAATAATATGTTTCACTACTGCTGTCTTCGTTCTACTGCTGCTATATTTCGTAGTCTATTTAATGCACAGTGTTTCATTTCTGAAGAGCGGCTTAGAAAAAAATTAATTTGATCCATTATCGCAATTCCTCTAAAAATTAATAACCTTGAAATATTCAGTGTTCTATATATTCCAAGTAAATTTGTAACTTATATTACACCCGAGTATATTTTCCATCCATAACTTGAGTAAATTTTCAAGGTGTACTAAACCTGAGTAAATCTACAATCTTTACTAATGCTGAGTTAATTTGCAATAGACCGTATTCGGTTTCAGTAAATTAGCAACACATGCTAAATACGTCATTCCCATTTCTCATTTAAAAATATATTATTAGCAAAATGAGTTGCAAGTACATAGAACCCATAACATAAGGTAAAAACACTGGAAAAGCAAGTAAAGAAACAAAAACGGAAAAAGAAGGATTTTAAGAAAAAGAAAATTATAAAAAAAAAGTATAAGAAAAGTTAAAGAAAAGTTATGAAAAAGTTAACTACTTAAAAAAAAAAAAAAAGTTATTGTTTTGCAAATATAATTTTATCAAGTAAATATATCGCAAAAAAAGAAAAAATATCTAGAGCTTACGAAACACTTGCAAAAATAATGTGAAAAAAATCATTTTCAAACTATTTTTGTACAAGAACGCACTTTAATACAAAACTCCTCCAGTTACGCTTTTAGCTCAATTTGCGCTTTTGTTTTCAACTTTTGTGATCTGGCAATCTTGTTACGAAAATATTTTAAATCATTCTTGAAAAATTTCATTTGAATTCGCTACTCGCTTTATAGTTTCCATTTCTTGTTTTATTCTATTTTTCTTTGTATTTTATTTTCTGTTTTTTCGTGATATTTTTACTTATTGTGTTCTATTTTATTTGCTGTAATTTTTTTGTAAAATTTTTGGAGGGCTCCTCATACTATTGTATGGATATATTTTGCTTTGGCTATATTGATACAATATTAGAAAGCACTCTTTCTTGCGGATATAATCGTGTGAGCTGATGAAAAGATTATATCTTTTATTTTCCGAATTTTTTAAAACAAAATTTCATTTTATCGGAATTTTTCCCCCCAGTTTTTTGTTATTTTTATTATTATTTTTCTTTTTTTCCCCTTTTTTTTATTGTTCCGGAATTTTTCCTATGTTTTCTTTACTTTACTTTTTGAACTTATCTTTAAGGGCGAATCTCAGGAATTATTAACTTATATGTCTTCAAACTTTTCTTATAAACGTCAAACCGTAACCATCGAAAATTGAAAAAAAAAAAGGTATACAATCCAATTCTGCGAGTTTTATGTTAGTGATTTTCCAAAAGCTTATTTAAAGTAGAACAAACTTGTATCATTAGTTTAACTTGTAACTCGCAGAATTGGATTGCATACCTTTTTTTTTCAATTTTCTATGGTTACGGTTTGACGTGCCAAAATTTGGCGAAAAACTTTAAGTGTTTGCAAACGCCAATATTCACGAAAGATATCATTCAAGAAAATATGATAGTACAGCTGAGCTACTAAATTATGTTTTTAGTGATTTTCAGTTTTTTTTAAACAGAATACATATTGAAAAAAAAAAAAAGTATGTTAAAAACTCTAAGCGACACTCATGGAAAGTTGTCAATGTAGGATTGAAGTAAGAAATGTAAGCCAAAAGCAAGTTACTCGTGATCAAAACTGTACGTATCTTAAAGTTAGTAATGCATAGTTATTCCTGTAATTTTATTAGAATTAATTTTCGCTTATTATGTTATATATTTATAAGAAAAGTTTGAAGACATATAAGTTAATGATTCCTGAGATTAGCCCATATATATATATATATATATATATATATATATATATAGTTCATTTATGAAAATATAAAGCGAAGCAAAATGAAGTATTTATTAGTTTGAAATAAAAAGTAAATGACGAAATTACTCATAATATCGAAAATGGAATTCCGTTTTATTATATATTTCTCTACTACCTAATATAGAATGATTTTTTTCTCCCTAGTTATGAATAATCCTCAATTCATGCAATACAAAGGCTGAAAGCGTTATTACCAAGACATAACATTCATTCATAAAGAACGAAACGACCTGACCCCTCCAAGAAAAAACTCTTTTTTCCCCCTCCCAACACAAAATGATGGATGCATGATTCCCATAACTTCCACTCCACTAGTCCCACTTGGCAAGGGACTCAATTTTCTACGCGCCTTCAAGCACGCCCCAGGTGCAACAATGAATGATTTTTTTCTCTATGAAATCATTCTTTCCAATGCTTTCAACTTATATTCATGACAAGAATATACTATGATTAGTAAATACATTTTCCTCTTGAAAAGAAAAAGGAGTACTAGTCTGTTTGCCCAAATATGGTCGTTGGTGGCTTTTGGAACTACAATTCTGTGTTTCATTAGTATTTTATGTTATTTATAGAATGATAATTTCTATGTTATTCGAATAATTTCTGGTCTTTTTAAAATTTTTATTCTAATTAAAGGCTTATTTGCAAGCAAACTCATTAAAATGTCGCTTACGTTGAGAAAAAAATTTCTTGTTAATTTTGGATTTATAGGTTTATTCTACGATATTTTAGCAATTACACTGTTAGAAACTTCTCGGTAAAAATGGTAAAATAGCAATTTATTTAATTGTTATTCGACCATATTCAACAAAAACAATCAAATTGACAAATTACCGTAAAAAAGATAATATTCAAACTATTAAGTGCGAGAAAAAAACGTTTATTAATTGTTTTTACCTAAGACAGTTTATCTACCAGAATTCTACCCGCGCTAAGAATTCTAAGTCCACCTTATTGAAGTCATTTTGTTTCATGCAGCTGGCTACGTACTGTAGCTGAAAAGGCTAATTGGTCAATCTCATGACCTGCTGAACAAGGATTTAAATCTCAGCGTTGATACCACGATATTTGTTCCATTCCCATATGAATATTTATTCCATTACAATTGAAGAGTTTCCAGTATCCTACTCTCTTCATTCGGTGACTTTTGACTACTAGAATACGAAACTATCATTCACGTATAAATGGTGCAGCACCCACCGATGTTCATTTAAGTTTTATTTTTATGGTTTAAAAACCACTCTAGTTGTAAATGGTTACAAAACCGTATAGTTATGAAACCACGTTTTTTTCTCCGAAACAGTTGTAAATAGTTTTCAAACCGTTAAGATAAAGAAGTGATCCTAACCATAATCTTAACGGTAAATCAATTGGACTGACTGCTGCCGTTATTTTACCGTAATTTAAGAATGAAACTTTTAACAGTGTAACCAAAGGATAACTTTACTTCTTAATTCTACTTCCTGCGTTACTTAACAACCGTGTAAAAAAAAAATTACTTTTGAACCAATTTTTTGAAAAGAAAAAAAATAGCGAGTTCCTGCTCACTTGTGATTAATAAATTTATCTGAGACGTGGTGGCTCAGAGGATAGAGCGCTCGCCTCCTAATTGAGGTGACCCCAGTTTGATTCCAGTTATAGCTGGTTGATTCGAATTTTGCACCCTCTTCTCAACGAGCACAGTGCTAACGTGAAATATCCTCAGTGGTAAATGGATCAAGGGTTAGAGTCCCCTTGCTGTCAGACTAACCGTGGAAGGTTCTCGTGGTCTTCCTCTTCCTATAACGCAAATGTGGGTTAGTTCCATCAAAAATTCCTCCACGAAAGCTGATTGATCCAGTAGTTTCCTTGTCTTCTGGATTGGTTTCAAAATTACAAGGCTACAGAGTTGAACATTAGTAGTCGTAAACCCCAAAAAATTGGGTCAGCTGTTCAACGACGGTTATTAAAAAAAAAGGTTCATCTGGGAATTTTAAATATAACTTTAAAGATAAGCTTAATTCTGTGTTCTGCTTATGTAAAAAGTTATCAAGTTTCTTTTTCAATTGTACTTATAGTTTATTGGTACAATATTAAAAATAAAAAAGAAACTTTTGATTTCTATTTCTAAAAAGTAAATAGTAAAAATTCATGATTATTTGTGATTTATAAGTTCTATGCTATTCGTTCCAAGAAACTCAAAGATAACCTTACTTATTAATGCAACTTTTGAAAAAAAAAAAAAAATGAAAATTTTTCGCTTATTTGCTCTTTTTGTGTTGTTTCTACGTCGTTTTAGAATCGGCCCAAAGATAACTCTACTTTGGAATCCTAATTACGAAAAAAAGAAGAAAATATGGTGAAAAATGTCTTTCATTTCTTCTTCTCAATTTAGTTCAACGACATTTTAAAACCAACACAATGATAATATACTTCTGAGTAACTGTAAAAAAATCAGGATCAAATTACGATAAGGAGTACCAGCACTCAATTCATTTTTATCGGAACATGTTACGGAACAAAAAAATCTGATATTCCGTAATTTTTACTGTAACAATTACAGTAAAATCACTGAATCACTCTAATTAAATAAATATGATGGTATAATATTTTACCAAAAAATGGATTTTACGGATCATGCATTCAAAGCGCCGGTACTTTATAGAGTAATTTGATCCAGAATTTTTTAGAGTGTAGTAATTTTTTTAACGCTATGTTGCTTTATTGTAAAATTTTTTTATTAATAATAAATTAATGGATATCGAAAAAAATTTTAAATGATAAAATAGAACAGTATTTGAATATATTTTGAGGGAAAATAAAAGTCTAAATAAAAGCTGATGGATAAATTTGTAAAATTTACTAATTAATTCCATAATTAAAAGTTTTAACAAATTCCAAAAATAAGTCTAGAACATATTGTACCCTGCATAATTTTTATTATTATTATTATTATTATTTTGATAACTTAAATTGATAACCACATTTTAAAAATTCGAAAACAATGTAACAAGTTTTAATTTACTTGTACTATAGATTGTACATTACGAAAAAAAAAAGTATGGTTACAACTATCATAATATGGTAAAATTGACCGTGTTTCGAGCTGTATGGGAACACCAAGAAAGGTCAGTAATTTTTAAAGAAGTATTTTGGTAATTTTAGTAAAATTAAAGACAAAATAAGGTTAAATAATATATGATAAAATTTAGTAAATGTAATGTAAGCAATTTTTTACATCAATATAAAAAATGTAATTTTACGTTACGGCTCCTTTAAAATTTGATATCTCAGGAACTATTAGAACGATTTCGCTCCAAATTTATATTTTGCCATGTAAAATTACATTCTATAAAATGATGCAAAAAAAAAAAAAAAAAAAAAAAAAATTCTTACCTTACAGTTCAAAATTTTTAGACCATAACTAAATGAAATGATAAAAAATAATTAATATTTACTTAAAGTAATATTTTTCATGGAATTATCTTTGAATAAAAGAATTTTTTATATAGCATGCAAACATTCGCTAAATTTATTCAAAACGCTTAAAAAGTTTTCGAGATATGGTGAAATACACAAAAAGTAAATTAACAACAAGACGTTCAAACTTTGGTTCCACTCTCTTGATCAAACTATGGGATCCATATTATCCAGATTGCGGTTACCTCCTATATTTTTCGGATAAGAAATCCAAACCCGTTCAAAAAAGATATGCTTATTCAGAGAATTAGCATATTTGAGGTTACCGTCTCGAATCATTAAGACTAAGATCCCATCATGAGATCAAGAATTATTCAGGGAGGTTCTTTTTTCTTTTTTTCTTTTTTAATTTTTCGCGATGCACATTCAAAACTTGAATATGAATACTCGTTAAACATAATAATATGATTCATGTATTGAATTTAAAAAAAAAACGCTTTTTCAGTGAATGATATACTTTTATCATAACTAAAGTTAGTTCGTAACAGTAATTATAACTGTATATCATGAGTAACTGTAAACTGTTTGTCCATCTCTAAGCAACCATCTCTATACTAATTATAAAAATGGCGCTGAATGTCAATAAAATGTGACAATTTTACAAGAATATAAAGTATTTTTTTTTTTTTTTTAATTTTTAATATTTTAAAATTAAGTCCTTTTCAATTATCCGGGTGCAAGTAAATTTAACTAGCCATTTTTACATAAATATTTTACAGTACAAACAATCTGATATACCTTAATTTTTACAGTAATAATTACCGTAAAATCACTGCGATCCAATTAAATAAATTTTCGAAAGAAATTACGGTAGACATGGATTTTACTGTACAATTAATTTTATGGATGAGGCACCCAAAGTGACAGTACTTAATACCGTAATTTGATCTGTAATTTTTTACAGTATTGAAAACTATTACTAATGATACATTAAATTCATTCGCACATTAGTTATTAGCTTAGTAACTTAACAAAATAAATTTGGTTTAGCATTTTATAAATTACATAACTCAATAATGATTCATTCATTAATCTAGATTTTTCAGAAGTTCCAATAATTTTTTTAGGTTCTTTTTTTCGTAGTTCGTATAAACATAAGTTCAAAAACATTCAAATGGGATTAATTAAGTTTTTGATAAGTAATAATTTAAATAGCTCATATAATATTTAAGTACTAAATTTTTTTAAAATGACATTTTTGTTGAAATCAACAATTTTAAAAACGTTATATGTAACAGAGTGAAGCGTAAGTGTTGAGACAAACTTTAAGGCACAGTTTAGGAAGTTAAGGCACATTATCGGGATTAAAATTGCATAGGAATCCATGTCCGGAAATTCCAACGTGCGCGCTAGTAGTGCCCCAAACGGCGTATGCCAGACATGGGTACCTATGTAGTTTTAGGCTTGATAATATGCCTTAACTCAACTAGAAGTTTTAGCATTTATGCAACTTCCTGTTACACATAATGTTTTTAAGGCTGCTTTTCGAAAGCACCGTCGTAATATGAAATTATGCTTTTTTTTTTCTCTCTCTTCTAATTTTTTGGGAATAATATGCTATTTTTATAACTGCTGTGAGTTTGCAACTGTGACTCATGACTGTTAGGTTAAGTTTAGCCTATCTAAAGACAGCGCTGACTACGCTTATTTTGAAAATAGAGCAAAGCGTCAATATGAAGAAAAGCCACGGTTTTGTGAAAATTAAAAGCGTTTGTGGTCTTAATTTTTTAATACTTAAAAACTTACTCCAATGTTGCATTACCTGGGCTCATAAAAATTTGAAAAAACTGAGAAATAGGCCCGGAGTAAAGAGAATAAAAGGGCTAGTTCACTCCGCTGTTAGAGCTGAAGCTACGATTTCCCTCCTCATGACGTCACTGTGTCCACAGATCTCGGTGATCACAAGCAAAGATATTATGATAACTTTGCATCTTTCTCTTTGTAAAAATAAGTGAGACTTTTTCTGGTTATTGGCTTTCAAACTTAACGTAATTAACACATTATTTCCGTTCATAAACATAGTTCAAAAAAACTTTCTTGGCCATTATATTAAAAAAATACAATTTTAAACTTATAAAAATATTTTACTAGTTGGCGAAAATGACACTATAAATACTTTATTTTAAAAAATTCAGTTTTAACTTGAATTATTAAGAAAAATGAAAGCATATATCGACACTTTTTTATCTACATATTCTTTTATAACAATAAGTTGAGTTAAATTTAGAATCCCTGATTTTAAAATATGCCGTTAATAGCAATTTGTTCATACTTTATCATTAGGAAACATCTACCTTAAAAGCTGATTACTGAAACAAAATATAATTTAGGTTCATAATGACATTAGAAATTTTACAATTGTTTATAGATATTTCAATTTAAGATGATATAATTTATAGATATTTCAATTTAAGAGAATATAATTTTAAAAAAATCATAAATATTTAGAATAACTACATTAAAAAATATGTTATGAAATTAGGAGAATTTCAACTATACACTATATATTTTATTTATACTTTTTATTTGCGTTTTAATTTTCTTTAACTTTATCGATTTTTTAATTTTTTTCACCTGCCTTTCTTTTTTGAAGTAACGAGGCGGTTTCTATTTAGATAATGAATTTTTATAAAAGTTCTTAACGATAGAAAAAACGTATTGCTGTTTTATATTAACTGTGTCATTTCGGAATCCATTCTTTACATAGTTGCTCATTTATATTAGGGAACACGCGGAAAATGATATTTTTCCTTTTGTTTTCAATCAAAATTTGGAAAAACAAACTTTGGAAACACGAAATGCAAACTGGCATTTCGTTAATAGTTTTAAATTTTCGCAAATTCACTGAAAAAACTGAGGAAAGTAATTATAGAAAATAACAAATGACTTAGAATATGTCACAAAAAGAAATGCTCCAATATTAGTTAGAGCTAGTAAGGCCGAACGCTCTGTTCTTGAAGTAAAAGTGCGAGCTTTGCGCCAAAGTGACGTCACTAGAGAAAATCGGAGGTTAGGCGCGGCGAGAGTTTTTTCAAAGGAGTGAACCAGCCCTTCTATTCTCTTTAGCCCTGGAAATAGGCAGTGATTTTGATAACTTTTATCTGGGTGTAAAAATGTCGCCAAATTGGAGATTTTTAAAAAGAAGTTTAATGACTTTTAAAATATTTAAGTTATTTGTCTGTTCTGAAGCCCAAATAATTCTTCACAGCTAGATTATATATTTAGTTCAAAATCATCGCATTGCTTAAATCACTTAAACTATGGCTTTTTCATTTTCCTTGGAGACAGAGTTTAGAAAAACAGCGTTAAACTTCCACATTTTGATTTTTAATAAAAAAGAAAGAAAAAAAAGATTAAAAATTTTATTCAAAAAAACTGTATTTAATAGAAAGAAACCGATTGCAGATATGAAATAAGGGGCGTGAAAATATCCAAGATCCGTTAAGAAATCTCACGTGACAGAAAATTAAAATTCTTTCCCTGTTTTATTATTATAATTACTACTATCCTCAGCAAAAAGACTTCGTAAAATATTCTTAAAAATGGCAAAATTTGGGCTTCATAAAAATTTAGATAATTTTGAAATGCTTTGAACACAGCAATAATGAGATCAAATTGATTTAATATTTTGGATTACTCCATTTATTCCGAATAACAATTACGAAAATTTTATTAAATATTAAAAATAGTTCTGAATAATTATTTAATTATGTATTAATTAAAAAGAACTTGAGTTCCGAACTTTTAAAAATTATTATATTATTACTTAGGCTTGTGTCATCGAATTGATTTCAAATAACAAGAAAATTCCACAAAAAGAAGAAATTTATTGAGCCAAGAACTTGGTGTAATTATTTAAAAATTGAATGAAATATCCTGTTTCCAAATCCGATAAATTTAATCTTACAATTGATGTAAAAGTATGAAGTTCTAATTAGCCTTTTTGTCCTGTCTCAGTCTTTTATCTTTATACGGAAATCCATATTTTTATTCCATAAAAAAAAAATTACGAAAAAGAAGTTCCTATTGTTAATTTTAAATTTTTAGTAGTTTTTTACAGAATTTGATATGTGAAATCATAGTTTTCTTTAAAGGAAGTTTTATTAAATGATGTTGTTTAATAAGTAAACTATTAAGAAATGCGTAATTTGGACAGTCAATTTATTTCCTTCCCAGAGGACAGTAATTATTTATTCATGTGTCTCCCGATTTAATAGTTAGAGGAGAGGTTTCATTGTATTCTGATATCTCTTTAGTAATATTTAATTTATTTTAATAGTCATTATGTTCTTCAAAAAGAAAAAAAAAATGCTGACATATTTCCTATTTCACTTTGAAATACTATTCAGTGATGGTTGAATAAGTAGTAATTGTGATCTGATATTGAAACAATGCTAGCAATTTGTAAGATTAATAACGTGATTGCCATACCTTCTGAATTAAATGCTCAAATTGTCTTATGTATCCTGTAAGGATTCCAATGAAAAATCAAAATGTCTTATTTATGATAAAGCAATCTTTGCTATATTGCAAATCAACCTTAGCAGACTTGGCTATATAATTACAAAACCATTTTTTCCCCTAAGGAAAGCGGGAAAGAAAAAAGATGTAAACATATTTGTATACTTTCTGAATCCCCAAAATGCCAAAATTTTGCTACTCTATCAGTACAGACCGATGTGAAACCAGGTTCGAATCACAGCGGTGACTGATTCATATGAAATTTGCTCTTGGTTCGCACCGATCATAAAGACGATGTAAAAAAAAATAGCAGTAGACGTATCAGGGGTTGGAATCCCCTTGCCGTTGGGCTACCTATGAGCGGTTTTCACGGTTTTCCTCTTTATATAACGGAATGAGGGATAGTTTGTCCCAAAGCTTGATTCAAGAGTATCCTTGTCTTCTCGGTTGGGTTCAAAATTACATGGTCTACGGAGAGGAACATTTATAGTCGTAAACTCAAAAATTGGGTTAGATGTTCAACACCGGTTATAAAATAAAATAAAACGATATTAGTATATTATAAGACATTGTATGTTCATAAGACATTGCAAAGTATTTTCAATGTAAAATAAATAGTCGGTATTAGTACAGCTTGCTCTTACAGCAAAGTAAAGCAATACAATATCAGGTTGTCAGTCAAGGGGGTCATTAAGGGAAAGCCTCCCTAATTTCAAAACCAACGACATAATGATGGCAATGTGGTCGGCACTGCGCACCAGACGCCTTTATTTCTCAGGAAGCTTGTACCCATCAATCTATATTATATATATATATATATATATATATATATATATATATATATATATATATATATATATATATATATATATATATATATATATATATATATATGATAAAATTCAGCTTTGTATTATTTATTATATGTGCGGTAATAAGCTATAATTTTGAAAACCAATATTTCCGGTTAACCGTTACCACATAAATGGAAAAACTACCAAATGTATGGTTCAAATACCGAATATATTGATTTTATTACCCCGAATTAGAATGTTTTTTTATTAATAATGTCATTATCATACAGTACGGTAATTTTAGCAGATTTTTTTTTCCCCGTGTGAGGATAGGATGCCTAAATTAAGTAGTATATTGTCTCTTTCCAGAATAAAGTATCGTATGCATGTATTTGTTTCATTGATGTCATGTTTCAAAGTTTATTTCCTGAATAGATTAAAATGTGTGTACGTATATCTTCATTGAAGCACTATTTAAAGTATATTTATGGTAGCATATTTTATTGAAAGAATGATAATTCCTGCATATTTTCTTCATCGGGGTCTCGTTTAAAATATATTTCAATGATAGAATTTTCTGTGGAAGAATTTATGATGCGCGTATGTTTTCTTCTTTGAAATCTTGTTTAAAGAATATTTATGATAATATATTTCCTGAAAGAACATTTATTTATCAATTTCAACAATAAAGAGTGTTTGGGGCGGGGATAGCCTGGTCGGTAGGGCGCTGGGCCCATGTCTAAGAGGCGCGGGTTCGATCCTCGCCGGCCGAAGACTCCCCGTGTAGTAAATGGTGACTGATGCACATTAAATCTGTCGAGTCTCAAAGTCCTCCATGTTCCCATAACAAATCAATACCTCTGGGGGTACTGATCCAGGAGTTTCCTTGTCTGCTGGATAGGTTCAAAATTACAAGGCTACGGAGTTGAATATTAGTAGTCGTAAACCCATGAAATTGGGTCGGCTGTTCAACGACCGTTATAAAATAAAATAAAATAAAGAGTGTTTGGGCCGGGATAGCCTGGTCGGTAGGGCGCTGGGCCCATGTCCAAGAGGTCATGGGTTCGATCCTCGCCAGCCGAAGACTCCCCGTGTAGTGAAATGGTGACTGATGCACGTTAAATCTGTCGAGTCTCAAAGTCCTCCATGTTCCCATAACAAATCAATACCTCTGGGGGTACTGATCCAGGAGTTTCCTTGTCTTCTGGATTGGTTCAAAATTACAAGACTACGGAGTTGAACATTAGTAGTCGTAAACCCATGAAATTGGGTCGGCTGTTCAACGACGGTTATAAAATAAAATAAAGAGTGTTTGAAGCTACGATGGCTCAGGGGATTGAGCGTTCGCCTTTCAATAAGGTGAACCGGGTTCGATCCCGGCGATGGCTGGTCGATACGAATACCGCATCCGGCTTGCACCGACCACAGTGCTGACGTGAAATATCCTCAGTGGTAGACGGATCATGGGTTAGAGTCCCTTTGCCGTTAGGCTAGTCATGGAAGGTTCTCGTAGTCTTCCTTTTCATGCAACGCAAATGCGGGTTAGTTCAATCAAAAACGCCCTCCACGAAGGCAAATTTTTCCCAATACTTAGTCCAGGAGTTCCCTTGTCTTCTGGATTGGTTCAAAATTACAAGACTACGGAGTTGAACATTAGTAGTCGTAAACCCATGAAATTGGGTCGGCTGTTCAACGACGGTTATAAAATAAAATAAAGAGTGTTTGAAGCTACGATGGCTCAGGGGATTGAGCGTTCGCCTTTCAATAAGGTGAACCGGGTTCGATCCCGGCGATGGCTGGTCGATACGAATACCGCATCCGGCTTGCACCGACCACAGTGCTGACGTGAAATATCCTCAGTGGTAGACGGATCATGGGTTAGAGTCCCTTTGCCGTCAGGCTAGTCATGGAAGGTTCTCGTAGTCTTCCTTTTCATGCAACGCAAAAGCGGGTTAGTTCAATCAAAAACGCCCTCCACGAAGGCAAATTTTTCCCAATACTTAGTCCAGGAGTTCCCTTGTCTTCTGGATTGGCTTCAAAATTATAAGGCTACTGAGTTAAACATTAGTAGTCGTAAACCCAAAAATTGGGTTCAACGACGGTTATAAAATAAAATAAAATATAGCTAGCTGAACAATTTTAGTTTACTATTAAAATATTTCAAATGTAATGGTCACTGATTTGTGACGATTTAGGCAACTCTCGTGTTAGTAGAATCTATAGAGGCACATTAGCTAAAATTATAAATGCAAAGGCTATAATCTGATAAAAGTTCTTTTTTTTCTACTTTTATTCTGTCGCAAACTTGATTTAATTTAAAGAATTTGATAGCAGGCCTTTACATCCAACCTCAAGAAAGGCAATAACTTATTTTCTTTCTCTTAACTTCTTAGCCCATTCATTATATTGCAATGAATAAACGTAAGCGGGCGGAAATCATCTTAAAAATACGTAATTTTTTTTTTCCTTTTTTACAAAGGTCCGAAAACCAGTTCTCAATCTAAAATATACACTTCTTCATTCTCCAGACACAGTCTTTTTTTCCGCGGTTGACTGTACGAGTTATACGAAGCGAGCACACCAAGCTCTGTCTTTTGCTGGTCTTCCAGGGGCGTGAAAAACTCCAAGCGTGAACGAACAATTTCAGATTCCTCTTTGAAGTTGCCGCCATGCCGTCCCTTTATCATTGAAAGGGTGGTTAAAAGAGGAAAAGTAGCTAATGAAAAAGTGATATTCTTTATTTTTTTTTATTTTTTATTTATATCTTCGTTTCTTTAAAAGGAATTAGAAGTAAAATTTTCAGTTTTCTTAATATCTTCTTTTTTTCTTTCTTTCTTCTTTCTACTTCATCTTTTCACAATCTGATCCTAAGGTCGAGACTTACCTTATTTGCAGACGATGTTTTCTCCAGGATGTGTTCATGACATCTTAATGAAAGAGTTTCATATCGAATTAAATGATGGAGTTAGTGAATAGAAAGTGATCACCGTAAAATAAGGAGTCTTATGCACGATTTTCTTAATGAGATTTCACTTGATGTTCTTCATTCTTTTTATTATTGGTTGTAAGATTATATAAATTTGCATGTTAGTTAGAAAAGAGTTTTTGGCAAAATTAATCATTGTGGAAGAGTAATTCGTTTATCTCACAATGGGAGAGCTAAGTGGAAGAACATGTTCGAAATTTTTGAGAATTCTTAAAAACAAGTTTTAAAGGTTTATAAAACATCTTTAAGCTTCTTAAGGAAAAGTTTTTTTTCATTGTACATCACTTAATTTATTGACTTGTAACAAATCAATGATCAGTAAGCCAATTCTTAAACCTCACAATGGAAAAAATTAGTAAAAGAACATGTTAAAAGACATTTTAGTATATTGATTATTGAGCAATTGAGATATCGAAACAATATTCAAAAAAGAGTTATTTTTTTATTGCAGATCACTTTATTTATGGGCTAAAAATAAATTAATGTACGATGCTATTGTTAATATAACATTTTTTTTTTTTTTTTTGCCAATTCATTTAGCTCACAATGGGAAAACTTAGCCAAAAGAACAAGTTAAATGACATTTTAATATATTTCTGATAATCCGATTTAGTATATTTCTGATGATCGCTTTTGAAAGTTCAGGTATATCAGAAACATTTTCACAAAAAGAGCTTCTTTTTTTTTTTTTTAATTTGCAGATCACTTTATTTATAGATTTAAAATAAATTAATGCTGGATGCTTTTGTTAGTATAACTTTTTTTAAGTCAATTCCTTTATTTCACAAAGAAAAAAATTTGTAAAAGTAACAAAATGACATTTTAGTTTATTTTTGATAATCTGCTGCTAATACGATTAACAAAAGAGCTTTTTTTTTAATTGCAGATAACTTTGTAAATAAATATTTGATACTATAGTTAGTATCAATTTTTTTAAGACAATTAATTTATCTCACAATAGATAAACTTAATAAAAAGAACGTGTTAAAGGACATTTTAATATTTTTCTGATAATCAGCTTTTTTAAGTTTCGGAAATATCAGAGCAACATAAAGTCTTTTTTTTTCTTAGATCACTTTATTTTTAAGCTCAAAATAAATTAATGTTCGACTCTATTGTTAGTATAACATTTTTCAAAATGGAATTTCAGTTTGTCACAATGGAAAAACTTAGTAAAAAAAAAGCATATTCAATGATATTTTAGAATATTTTTTATAATCAGCTATTGAAAGTTCAGAAAAAATCAGGAAAATAAACTCCGGTGAGCTTTAGCAGTTTATAGTAATGGAGGTAAGTTTTCAAATGTTGAAGAATGTTATTCTCAAAGCTTGGGTAGGTTCATTCAGTGAACTTGATCAAAGCCATGCAAGATAAGGTTTACGAGCTTATCAGTTGCCAAGTTGGCTCCACTTAATATTAAAAATAATTTATGCATTTAAATTTTCAACATAAAGCTTGCGGTATTCTGTTCCCATCGTTATTTGTATTTTTTGTACACTTCCTGAAAATTTGTATATTGCAACAAAAAATGTATGTTATCAACTGTCTTTGATTGAACTATTCATACAGTTAGCGAACAAAAAGTGTATCACTTGCGTCATAACCAGTTTTCAGCACTATGTTTTCATCACTAGATGTTTTGTATAAAGAGTACTCATATATATTGTAACGTTAACTAAAGTTGTAACATAAATAGGATAGTTGTAGCGTTAAGTTCTAGTTGGAGTTTTTTAGGTAACCCTCTTCCGACTTGATCTGACCCATATACAAACTTCACCCTATTTGCTTCTTTTTTTTTTTTTTTTTTTGTCGTGTGCCTGTTTCAAGGCACAGGGGGTGCGATTGTTCTTGTTTTTCAGTGGCGCCATCTATGGCCAAGAATTCGACTTCTGCCACACCACACTGCCACTAACCCGTTCATAGGGTGGGCCACATTCACGCAATCACACAAAGGAGAAAGGACATAGAACACAGAGAGAGAAAGAAACATCCATGCCTTGCCCGGGATCCGAACCCAGAACCTTTCTGATGCAAGGACAGTTCCCTGCTACCTACACAGGCCGGTCGGCACCCAATTTGCTCTCAAATTTAAACACTCTTAAGATGCTGAAAAATTTTGGCAATCAATCGTCTATCACTAGAAACCTTCCTCTTCAGCTATAGCAAGTGCTGCACATTTATTTTTTCATTCCGTCATTTGACGAAACGAAGTCATACTTTAATTGCCTGAAGATTTATGACTGATTTTCCCTTTAATTGCATTTTTTGTTATAGAAATCATCTGACACAATACTTCAAAACACTCAATAAAAGGAACGTAAAATGATCTTATATCTTAATTTTTAGCAATTATGTTAATTTCACGCATTCAAAATAACGCTAGTGGGAGCGAAAATTATACTAATGCTTTTTAAAATAATTGTTATTGTTCACCTCTATATCTTCCATAGTTTACCTTTACTTTGTTTATTTTCCTTTATGATAAAATTTGAGATTGTTTTATAATTATTTTCAGGAGTGTAATAGTGAATAAAAATTTTTACATTACATATAAATCGTAATCAGGTTAAAAGTTTTTTTTTTCCTTAGAATTTCTTGCTGACATTTAAAAATCTGCAATAACAATAACTTCGGCAATATTTTACAAAAGTCCTGGTGAAGGCAGGAAGTAATCTGTTATAATTCCCCATTTTTCTTTTAAATTGCTTGGAGAGCTAGCTGACTTGATATCTTCTCAACCAGGGAAAGAAACTGAGATTGATGAAATCAAGAAGGCAGCAAGGGAAAGAGGGCGCTGAAGATCTGAGAAAACGAGAACCGAGGGGGGGGGAACGAAAGCTTAGGAAGCCCCTTTTCTATACGGCCCATTACCCACCTAATAATATCAACCCCATTGAATGAGCCCGAAGAAGCAAAAATAAAAGAGGGCGCCGTTGTCAACGCGGTAGACCACGCATAAAAGTAATAGACTCCTAGTACTCTATAGACCTTAACAATCACTTCTTGTTCCCTTTTTACTGGTGGATAGATGTCTATGTGGTGACGCTTGTGTGGTCCTTCACGCGTACCCTCATTCTTTTCGTCGCTTTTTCAAAACCATATTTCAAACACGTCGTTTAATTTATGAAGTTTCCCCCTACTAGTTTCAGTAAAATAAAATTCTTTTTAAATAACAGTGTTTTTATGACGAATATAGATCTCATTATGTTGAATAAGGGAAGGGGAAAAAAATCGTTCTCGGTAAGCTGTTATAACAAAGCTGCACATACAAGATCTTTTCAAAACTCACTTTGCTGCTTTTTTTTTTTATGAATCTTTCAAAAAGGAAATCATTTGAGCCAGCATTGGCTTGCATGTAAAAAAAAAAAAAAAAATGCCAGCAAAACTTACAATTATTGCCAAGATATCGCGCAAGCCGCCAAAATAGTCCAAGTACACTATACCTACTATGCAGTCCGATAGAATACTACGCAATCGGACTACTAGTACACTATGCAGTTCGACAGAACAGCCCTGGCGGCCTTCAAATTCGTGCTCGAAACCTTTTTTGGTTTGGCGAAAACTTCTTATAGTGACTGGTTGATGCAAAAGGCTGTATGAAGCATTTCGCCCATTAACCCATTCGCTTAAATGCTGAATCGATGCAGGATATGACAAGGATGAAATTGGTCATCTGTCAAGGTTGTTGTTTTGCTTCTCATGGGGTAGGAATGTAAAAAAGCTTGAATATCACTGGCTCAGCCTAGTTATACTTTGAATATAAGTAAGAAAAAAAGCGCTAATTGGATAAAAGTAATGGACTCCCAGTACTCTATAGACCTAATCTATGCCTTGCTATGGAACTTAAAAATCCCTTTTTGTTTCCTTTAATTGGTGGATACATATCTGTGTGGTTCACTTCACTTCACTTCCCTCATTTATTGCAAGTTTTTTTTTTTTTTTTTTTTTTTTTTTCAAAATGATATTTTAAATACGTGGCTTAATTTATGAAGTTTTCCCTAATTTTCGGTAAGTAATTTTAACAAGGTTGTTGAAAGAGAGACTTTTTAAATCTTGATGTAATGTTTTTATTATTTTTTTTTTTTTTATTATTTTTATTTTATGAATCTTTCAAAAATCAAATCATTGGACTCTGCATTTAAAAAAAAACTCCCTTAAATATTTGCGGTCTTCAAAATGGTGCTCTATATTTTTTGGGGGGTTCATTTTTATTTATTTAATCATTTGGATTGGCTGATACCTTTTGGAGTGACAGATGAGTGTAAAAGTGCTTAATGAGGCTTTTCTCCCATTATTCCATTCGTCTAGCTGTAAAATCATTGCTGAATGGGGACAGAAGATGAAATTGGTTAGGTGTCAATGTGAAATTTTGCACTTCCCAGATTAGAAATTCCGAAAAACTTGAATACCACTGGCTTGTCCTTGTTATAGTCTGAATATAAGTAAGAAAGAAAAGCGATTATTAAAAGAAAAACAATTACCCAACAATACAATTTTTTTATTTATTTATTAGCATGTCTTACTGGATAAGCTCTGAATAGAATTTTTAAAATAAGCATATTTATTTTATTAACTTCAAATAAAAAAAGCAAAATAACTTTATTCGACGATATTTCACAGGGATTATTTTTGGCACCATTTTTATGCAGAGCTTCTTTGACAGAACGAGGGGAAAACTAAGTCACTTTGATAAAAAAGGAAATCGAAAAGGGTTCCTCTGAACCAGGTTTGAATAATTAATTAAAATTAAGAAATGGTTGTCGTTGATACTGTATTCGAAATAAGACTTTAAACTCGATTTTATTCTGTCAGGTTTCAAACTTAAAGGGTTTTGTTTGCAGTAAATAATAATAAAATATTTAAAAAGAAAAATTATTTCAATAAGTCAATTACAAAAAATAAGTAAATAAATAAATAAATGATAAAAATTACAATACAAAACAAATAAAGCAAACCAGTCACTTCTAACTTTTATAAAGTAAACAATACATTATATGACAAAAATTATGAGCATAAAAATAAAAAAAAATACTTTTCCAATATACAAATTATTTAAAACTGGCAATTCTGAGTATCAGACTTCGTAAAAGTTAAAATTTTCAACCATAAAGTTGGACAAAAAATAAAGTAGTTTAAAGTTTAAAAAAATATGAGCAATAAATAGGTGAAAATCAAGTATTGGGTGAAATTTGTCTTTGATCCGCATGTGCGTTCCACGGGGAGGAAAGTCACGAAAACCGCCCACGGTTACAATGATGGCAAGGAGACTCTAACCCATGATCCGTTTACCACTGAGGTTGCTTTGCATTAGCACTGTAGTCGATGCCAGCCGGGTGCGGAATTCCCCGGAAATTGACGTAATTTCTTTCGACCTGCAATCACTGGAATTCGAACCAGGGTCACCTCATTGAGAGTGAGAGAAGAGTGCTCTATCGCCCGAGTCACCACGACTCCGTTTGAATCAATCGTTAGAAACTAAAAAAACACTTATCTAAAAATAGCATATTATTCACTAATTAACATTATCTTTGACGACGGAGCCTTCGATGAACACAGGTCTTATATTATAAACTTCATTTCGCTTTCTAGAAATGATAAATAAACACATACCTATAAACAGTAAAACTATCTTCCACTATATTCTTTTTAAATCTACAATAATTCTAGAAAAAAAAGCAATCAATAAATAATCCTTTTTTTTTTTATGTTTTGTGTGCAAACAGTACAAAAAGGATCTATTGGGAGATTGAAAAATTAGATCACTAACACTTTTCGTTTTCATAAAACAATGGTTTCCTTGGTATTTAAATTATCACATTAAGCATAATGCATAAGGCATTCTGCATAAAGGATAATGCATAAAGGCTAATGATTAAGCATAAAGATGGACGAAAACAAAACTAACAGTCATAATTAACTTCTAAAAACTCACAATTTTGGCACAAAAATTTCATATTATTGGCGAAAAGGCATTTTGAAAACGAAGATATATTTGGTATATTTGGCGTATATAGATAGTTATATTTGGCAGTGAATGATGACAGTGAACATATCTTTGAATATCATCTTCAAATCTATCCAATAATTTTGGAAGAAAAGAAAATCAAAGAATATATATATATATATATATATATATATATATATATATATATATATATATATATATAATTTTTGATGGAACTAACCAGCATTTGCGATGCATGGAGAGCAAAATCACATGGACATCCCACATTTAGCCCGATGGCAAGGGGATTCTAACCCATGATTCTTCTACCATTGGCGATACTTTACGTCTGCACTGTAGTTGGTCCGAGCCTGTAGCAGGATTCGTATCAACCAGCTATCGCAGGGATTTGAACCTGAATCACCAAATAGTCACAGTTAATTGTTAGAACATTTATATAGATATTGCATATTATCCCTAAAAATCACTATTTTATGACGAAAGAGTCTTTTTTGAAAAATAAATGAATATACAACATATATCTCCATTTAAGAAAATTATCCTCGAAGATATCCTCTAAATTCTATCCAATAATTTTTTTTAAAACTTACATATAATTTGCTTATTTTTTCGCTAAAAAGTGTTTTTTTAGACGACAGAGCCTTTGAAGCACAGCCTTATACCATAACCTTCAATTCGCTTTCAAAAAATGATAAATGAACATGCAACATATATCTCCAATTAGTGAAATTATCTTTGAATGTATCCTCTTAAAATCTTCGAAATAATTCTAGAAGAAAGAAGGGGAAAAAAACGAAGTTACATAGAAGAGAAGCCGCTAATAAATCGTTATTCGCGCGACTTAGACGAGATCTTACGTTCCGGGTCCCTGGCGAGGGTGGTATCATCAGTCCATTCGTCTTCGACTTTTTTCGAGATTGATGGCAGACGGACGACTAATTCTTTGTCGGCATCGTTTCGTTTTAGTAACCTCGATAAAAGGGGTGTAGGGCAGTACAGCAATTAGACAAGGTGAAGCCACATATCTGTGTCGCCGCCGGCAACCCAACATCCGGTCAGACTCCAAAACTAACTTGTTGGAATCTTTGAATTGCTAAGTGCTTTAAAAACAAAAACATACCCATCACTTAATCTTTTTTAAAATGATATGACAATAACATGTTTTGGACAATTTAATAGGACGTGACTTCCTATAAACTTTGGGGGAATCAGTATTCTACTTTTAATGATTTTATGACTGGTCATCGACACTGATTATTTGTGATGACCATCAACAATGATTTGTTCAGTTAATGAAAAATTGTCTGTTATATAATATAAATTAATCAATAAAATTTAAAAAAGAATTTTTAAAAAGATTGAAAAACAGCGATTTACTAAATTTAACATGAACAGTTGATATTTGTATAAAAATTCAAACATTTCAAATTAAAACCAGCTTATTTTGTTTAAAAACAGCTTACAATAATAACATACTGTTAGAAATATTGCTGCACCGTAATAATAGTATTTAAATTTATCGCAAAATTTCGTGTTAATTTGAAATAGTGAAACTAACTTATGGTGTAAGAAAGACTAACAAAACTGAGAAAAAAAAAAAACAAAAAGAAAAAAAAATCTGAAAACTGAAATAGAAATATAATTTTGTTTATTTATTTATGTTTACTAAAATGTCAGAAAATCTTCCATTTTAAGAACCAAAGAAAGAACACTTTATTAAATATTAAATTTTTTTTTGTTAAAAATTTGTAAAATCTACAAAGCTTAGAACTAAAAGAAAAATTCTTTCATTTATTTATTTATGTTTACTAAAAAGCAAAATATTTTCAATCCCGTGTACTAAACAAAATACTATTTAAATTTTATATTAAAACTGTGGAAAATCTTCAATTCTAATTCTAACAAAAGCATGCTTTTTACAATTAAAGCAAAGTAATTAGTCTACTAATTCTAAGAATTTTTTAAAAAAAATATCGTTAATTATTATATTAGATTAATAAAAAATAAAAAGTATCGACACTAAAAATTGAAAAATTATTTTTTTCATTTATTTAATCTTTATTTTTACAAAAAAAAAAAAAAAAAAAAAAAAAAAAAAAAAAACACAACTTTAATAAATCAAAAATCTCAAACTTAATAAATCAAGAAGCACAACCTTAATTAAACTTCCTTAAATTATTATAGCAGTAAACCTTTTGACTCTCTTAGCTTTCAAATTCTTAAATTTGTTTTCTGTAGTTTCCAAGTGCAATATTTTTTTTTACATCGAGCATTTGTATATGTCTTTCATTTCATGCAAAAAGAAAAGAAAAAGGCAATTACAAATGTACAGAAGTTTAGAAAATACTATAATTTATTGAACAAAAAAATAGCTGATTAGCAATTTCTATAAAATTTAAAAATATTTAGAGTGCAAGAATTAATATACCTTTCTTTTAACTAGCATTAATATATACATATTTTTTAAAAGTATTTAAGGAACAAAATTATCTACTCCTTTTCTTTTTTTTAAACTTAAGATAATACCTACCTCTTTCTTTTTCTTTTTAATTTCTGTTCATGTAAAACAAATCGAATTTTTTAAAAAAAAACTCCTCTTTATTTTAAAAAACAACGAACATATATTATAATAAATGTTATTATAATATATTATAACACTGGTCATCATTTTTTATTTATTTAACAAAAGGATAAATTTTTGTGTTTAAACACAAAAATCTTTTGTGTTTGGACACCGAGAAAGATTCTTTTTTTATAGAACCGAAACTTTAGAGTGTCTCTTAATTTAAATTATTTGTGCTTTATTCACATTCTTTATTTACGCTTTATTTGCCTCGAGAATAGTTGAATGCCATAGTAATGAAGATTCATATTCTTCCAGATTTCCTTATCTTTTTAAAGAGAAATTTTAGTTTTCTGAAAATAATAGTAATAAATACAAATAAAATTGTTTACTATTATTTTTTTTTTTTTTTTTGCAAAATTGGACTGAAATAATTTTACGTTATCTTTTTATGTTGCTTTACAGTGAGCAACGTTACATAATTAACAAAGTTGCCTTATTATTATTTTTTTTTCTTTGTTCTACAGTGATTAACTTTTTTTTCTTCTTTCTCCCGGACAAGCGTGGTGTTTTGAAGTATTATTTGTATAGATGTTAATTTTTCAATCTTATTAATCTGTTAAAATTTTAAGTTAAATGCTCTAGTTATATATCTCTAAGGCTTTTGTTACAATTTTTTTCTAAAAATTATAAAAGAACAAATACGAATGCAAAGACGTTATGGAATGATATGCATACATATATGTGTGTTTATATTTTTCTGCATCGAAAATCTTGTCGCAACATGGACTGATATTTATGCTGAACGAGACGACGTTAGAAATATCTATAAAGTATTTAGATTAAAATAATTAGTATAAAGTATTAAAAGTATTTAGATCTTGATACTGCACAAGATATTTAGAGCTTGGTTCTGCACTTTAAAAACTTTAGTGATTTAACTCGATTAATTGTGTAAATGATTACTTTATTTCAAGTTATAACCGAATCGTACGTTTTTATACACTTTAAAAGGTGTAGTTAAATCTTAACACCAATAATTGATAAATATTACACTAATCTGCAGCTCGTTGGTGAAAAAAGGGTGTGATTTTCGGAGTTCTGTTAAACTTTTCTAATAATTAGCGTATTTTTTAAACTATTTATCTAAATTTTTCAAGTGAAAAACATGCATCGCTTAAAACATGCTAAATTATGCATGTTTTAAGAAATAACAAATGCTTTTTGGACCATTATTAAAAGTTTAAAGGTGAATAATTGCGGGATTTCAAGAGGCTGACAATATGGCGGCTAAGAATGCGGTTTGTTTACAAGAAGTGCACTGTTTAAATATGAGTTCGTCTAGTTAGATTGAATTGTCAAACTAGGCTATTAAATACCATGTAAGTTGAAATAGTCTTACTCATTTTATTTTATTTTATAACCGTCGTTAAACAGCCGACCCAATTTCATGGGTTTACGACTACTGATGTTCAACTCCGTAGCCGTGTAATTTTGAACCAATCCAGAAGACAAGGAAACTCCTGATTCAGTACCCCCAGAGGTGTTGATTTGTTATGGGAACATGGAGGACTTTGAGACTCGACAGATTTAACGTGCATCAGTCACCATTTACTACACGGGGAGTCTTCGGTCGACGAGGATCGAACCCACGACCTCTTGGACATGGGCCCAGTGCCCTACCGACCAGGCTATCCCGGCCTAGTCTTACTCATTGACCAAAAATATTGATTGAGGTCGATTATCAGCCAAGCAATTTCAATATTCTTGTCAGATTGATTTAACAAACTACTCATATAGGGCCGAGGTGGCTCAGGGGTTAGAGCGTTCGCATTGCAATGAAGTGAAACGGGTTCGAATCCCAGCGATAGTTGGTCGATACGAATTCCGCATCTGGCTCACACAGACCACAGTGCTGACCTAAAACATCCTCAGAGGTAGACGGATTATGGGTTAGAGTCCCCTTGCAGTCAGGCTAACCGTGGGAGGTTTTCGTCGTTTTCTTCTCTATGTAATTCAAGTCATCCATTAAAGAGTCCTCCACGAAGGCACATTTCTCCCAATACTCGATTCAAGAGTTCCCTTGTCTCTTGGATTAGGTTCAAAATTACAAGGCTACGGAATTGAACATTACTGGTCGTAAACCCAAAAATTGGGTCGGCTGTTCAACGATTGTTATAAAACTATTCATATTAACTGTTATAAAATTCGTATATGTTTTTAGTTACATAATAAAAATTTTTATGTTCTTACAAAATTTACATAAATCAGTCGCTTATATAAAATAATTTTTAATACTTAACTTATATTTACTTCGGTTTCATCTGAATTCATATTAATATTTTGTCTGTACAGTGTGTATATTTGATTAACAAATTAATTTTAAATTAGGAGATATCGTGTATACGAATCCTACATTTATGATTTTTGCTTCAAATTGTATCTTGATTCAAATTGTATCTTAAAAGTAAGTTTACTTACTCTTATGTGTGTCATATCTTACTGTAATTATAATGTATACTATAACACGGTGGCTGCTATTTTACACCAAGTAATGCTAAAGAACATTCTAGGTAACTCCAGGAACTAATCTTGGTTTTGGTGTAGTGAAACACAAAATGAGACACCATTCTGGTGCAAAGCATTTGCCACTATTTTTGGTGTTCAGATGCATAATTTTTTTTTACTGTGAAATTATTTCATCAACTAATAATTATTTTAATCAACTGATAATTATAATAATTATTTCATCAACTAAAATAAGCACTTTAATGTTTGTATTTTCGTTACGTATTTTCAGTATTTTAATATTTGTAAGTTTTTAATATTTGTGATATTTGTAATGTATTCGTAATATTTTAGTGATTTAATATGATGCCAAGACAACTAATGTAATATTTAATTCTATTCCCAATATTTAATATGGCACTTATTTTAAATAAATAAAATGAAGAATAAGATTCTTTTTAAATTATTGATTTCGATATAAGATTAATACTAATTATTTGAAATAAAAAAAAAATCTGATTTTTTTTCTGTCTAACTCTAAAAGCGATATTTTTTTTTTAATAAATAAAAAAGAAATAGTTTATAGTACGTTTGTAGTACTGAAAGTTGAGTAAGTTGCAATAGTAGCTTAGTTCTAATAAATATTCAGATCTCTTATATATTTAATGGATTGCATAAATTTGAATTAATTAAAATTGTTCATTTAAAGAAACACTCTAACAACTTAAATATAATATAAATTATGTTTGCACCAAAATTAAAAAAAAATATATATTTTTAACGTATTAAATTTAATGTACGATGCATTAAAAATGACATCAATAATTCTTACTAAACGAATATTTTGATTTTGGTTTAAATACTTTCTTTGTAATAAGTTTGACTAGTTAAAGTGTTCAGTAAGCAATATAATCACACTACTTTTCTTTAAAAATCCTTTGAAAAATTATCTAATCGCTGAAAGAAGAAAAATTTCTTGAAACAATACCATCTTATTTTTATATTCTATGCAAATTAATTAGTTTTAAAGAAAAAAGAAAGAAATAGAATGGAACTTTAATTATCGGCGTAACGAGAAGAAATTAAAAGATTCACGTATCATATTCATAATTTAGTAAACGATTTTTTTAACCGTTAATTTCTAAAAAGCAAAAAAAAAAAAAAAAAAAGGAATAAGTGTAATTAAAAAACGTTTTTAAAGTGCAATTAGGAAGTGTTTTACTCTTTGTTTTATTACATTTTTAGTTCTGCTCTCATTATTATCTACAATTATACTTTGAAAGCAATTTGCCGTTTATCAGAAAATTTATTTCCTCAGTGCTAAAGTATTTTGTAAAAAAAAGTATAAATAAATAACTAAAAAAATGCTTAAGTCCTAAGAAGTGGTTTAAATAATAAAAAACTAGCACTTTTTTTTATAAACAGAATAACGAATTTACTCTCTGTTCTTAATCCACAATGAAAAAAAAGTATGGCTGAAACTACCAGAATATGATAAATTTACTGTGTTTTTGGCTCTTTGGGATTAGCAAAAAACTCGGTATTTTTTACCGAAGCGCCTAGGTTAAGATTTTGTTAAAATTAACAATAAAATATTTTTTTTACAATGTGCGCTAAAATTTGGTCAATTTTATCAAAAATTGTGTAAAATTCGATACATTTATCATCATACCTTAAAGCCATTAATTCAGTTAAATTTACTTCTCAGTTTTGTATTTTTTACAAAATGTGTAGTAATAAGAAATATAATTATGAAACGGGAATTTCTGGTAAACCTTTACCAAATTACTAAA